>CP050225.2:29239163-30606663 GCA_012066045.3 Morus alba
TTTTCGAGCTTTACAAATAATGCGTGGCGAAATCCGCCAACCCAATTTTTTAGGCCTTCAACTGATTTAGAGGAAAAAAAATTGAAAAAACAGTGACTGAATACACCCATAACTTTTGATCCAGAAATCGTTGCTGGGCCTACAATATACCAAATTGAAGCACTTGTCGAGCACTACAAATAAGGAGAGGCAAAATCCGCCAACCCAATTTTTAGGCCAAAAGTCATTTGTTTTGAGGGCAATATGCTAAAATGACTATCTAACAAAGTGAAATTAGTAAAATGACCTTCTTCTATTTTTTATGAAGAAAGACATTTACTCATTCTTTGTAAAAAGAGGTCATTTTGCAAATAAAAATTTTTGAGAAGTTATTTTACTAATAAAATTTTTTAAAAAGGCTATTTTTACAAAGGCCTCTTTGTTTTGATCATATTTGGAGGAAAAAAAATCAAAAAACTGTGACTGAATACGGCCATAACTCTTGATGCAGAAATCGTTGCTGGGCCTATAATATACCAAATCGAAGCTCTTTCGAGCTCTACAAATGAGGTAGGCCGAACCCCGCCAACGAAATTTTGTCGGCCAAAATTCACTTGTTTCCAACAGTTTCGAAGGAAAAAAATCAGAGAATTGTAGCTGAAGTCGGCCATATCTTTTGTTCCAGAAATCGTTCCTGGGACTATAATATACCAAATCGAAGCTCTTTTTGAGGTCCACAAATAAGGGAGGGGGGCGAAATCCGCCAACCCAATTTTTTAGGCCAAAATTAACTTTTTTTCAGAAGATATGGAGGAAAAAAATTTTAAAAACGGTGATATAATACACCCATAAGTCTTGATCCAGAAATCGTTGCTCGGCTTATAATAAACCAAATCGAAGTTCTTTTCGAGCTCCACAAATTAGGTAGGGCGACCCTCGCCAACGCAATTTTTTTGGCAACAAATTCACTTGTTTTCATCAGTTTCGGAGGAAAAAAATCGGAGAATTGTGGCTGAAGTCGGCCTTAACTTTTGTTCCAGAAATCGTTGCGAGGACTATAACATACCAAATCGAAGCTCCTTTTGAACTCCACAAATACGGCGGGGCGAAATTTGCCAACCCAATTTTTCAGGCCAAAATTAACTTTTTTTCAGAAGATATGGAGGAAAAAAAATTTAAAAACGGTGACTTAATATGGCCATAAGTCTTGATCCAGAAATCATTGTTGGGCTTATAATAAACCAAATTGAAGTTCTTTTCGATCTCTACAAATTAGGCTAGGCGAACCCCGCCAAAGCAATTTTTTCGGCAAAAATTCACTTGTTTTCATCAGTTTCGGGGGAAAAAAATCGGAGAATTGTGGCTGAAGTCGGCCATAACTTTTGTTCCAGAAATCGTTGCTGGGACTATAATATACCTAATCGAAGCTCTTTTCGAGCTCTACAAATAATGCGTGGCGAAATCCGCCATCCCAATTTTTTAGGCCAAATTTAACTTGTTTTCATCAGATTTAGAGGAAAAAAAATTGAAAAACAGTGACTAAATACAACCATAACTCTAGATCCAGAAATCGTTGTTGGGCCTATAATATAACAAATCGAAGCCCTTTTCGAGCTCTACAAATAAGGCGGGGCAAAATCTGCCAACCCAATTTTTTAGAACAAAAGTGACTTGTTTTGATCAGATTTGGAGGAAAAAAATCAAAAAACTGTGACTGAATACGGCCATAACTTTTGATGCAGAAATCGTTGCTGGGCCTATAATATACCAAATTGAAGCTCTTTCGAGCTCTACAATTGAGGTAGGCCGAACCCCGCCAACGAAATTTTGTCGGCCAAAATTCACTTGTTTCCAACAGTTTCGAAGGAAAAAAATCAGAGAATGTAGGATCTTATTGTGATTTATTTATGAAAAATCATTTGAACAACAACAATATTGTAGGCGGAATATCAAAAATTTTATCATATCCATTTAATTCAAAATTAAACGTAAACCACAACGAGAGATGCATGCATGATATATGTTTGTAGACAAAGGATTAGAATATCTCACATACCTTTGTGATGATTGAATTAAATGACCGCAAGGATCTTGTCTCACTATCTCATGTTCCAAGATGGAGAATTGCCGTGAAACAAGATCGTTGTTTATTGCCACGATCACACCAAAAACCACTCGTTGATTCAAAGCTATGACTCCACGATATTTAGGATGAGAGAGTGGGCTGTTTTCAAAAACTAAGGAAACTATTTCCTTCTATTTTGTCTCTACAAAATCCGGCCACCCTAAGAAAAAGTGTGATCTCTTTTTCTTTTCTCAAAAGAACTCTCTCTTAGGGTTTTCAATAATATCCTTATATAGGAGGAAATTCAAAAACTCAAACCCTAGATGGGATTTTTGAATTCCTCTTAACCCTTGGATTGAAATCCGAAAATCCCTACATGGCTAGGGATTTCCGAATTTTCCTTCCCCTTTTGGAGCAAAATTCGAAATCCCCTTATGGCAAGGGATTTCTGAATTTTCCAAAATAATATATCACTTTTCTCTTTCCTTTAGTTGCCAAATAAAATCATGTTTAAATTTCATTTTGAATTTTAAATTAATCTCTATTAATTTCAAAATTCAAAACTCATTCCTTTTATTTTTCAATTATCAAATAAATGAAAAATAACACAATGAATTTAAACATAATTATCAGTTTCTGTTGTTCCCATTTATTAGAGCTAGCCTTGAGACCGAATGGACCCACATGAACAAAGCTATGGAATTACAATATTCGACTAACTCATCTCTATAAGTTATCGACATATTTAATTCTAACATCGTAAAACTCCACTAAAAGTTTGATGCTGAATAATCTCTCGATTCATGTGCGCTAATTTTTCTTTTGGTGTTGATACAATTTATCACACGGTCCACAGTGTAAATGCATTATTATCCTTCGTAAATATCAGTGATCAGAATGGTATATAATATTACCGTTTTACCATTCCAACCATTATTTCCTCAACTCCTTTATATGACTGTGAATAAGAAAGACAAACGTTCGTAAGATGTCTCGTACATGTCACGATGTCTTAATCAATGAATATCATCATTGAATACCAGGCCTGGTTTATTTATTCACACACCCGTCAATAAAGCATGAGGTGATATTATTTCTTCACAATTTCAAATCATGAATCACATAACTCCAACTTAATATTGTCATGATCCCAATAACCGAGATGTCGTTCAATAAGCGTGAACTAATCTCATTGGCGAATCAAACATCATGAGATACTAGGTTGAGCTATGCATTCACTTGAGGATTAAGATAATTATACAAATATATTTTAAGTTGTGATGATTAGGTTTAGAGTTGTGTAAACGGTTTTACTCTAACCTAATCGGTCACATGGTCTATTCAACATGTTGCGAGCATGTCTAGATCAACCCAGAGTCCAACTCCCATGCCCCGAGACCAAGCATCACATGGTTCGATCTAGCAGTCATAATCGGATTCGATTGCCCAATCAATCCTAAGCTGCGAATATCTATTTTAAACTGTATCGAAGAGTTTGTCGGCAAGGTTCCCCCGACTCTTCTTTCGTTGGTAACAGTTTATGGACTAAGCAATATCACTAACACTCTTGAGTATGTGTCAAAACATAACTTTATCTTATTTTATAAAATCAGCAAAATAATAATGTCTTACATTTGTCATTTCATAAATAACAAATTACATCCCACTTTATGGACACATTTCCAACAAACTCCCACTTGGACTTAAAGTAGGTGTGTACAATCTCGCATGCCCAAACCTTCCAGATGCGTATCGAAGACTTTACCAGATAAAGCCATTGTAAACGGATCGGCCAAGTTGTCATGTGTTGATATCTTTGTTACTTCAATATCGCCTCTTTGTACAATCTCACGGATAAGGTGGTATTTCCGTTCTATGTGCTTGGACCTTTTGTGGCTTCTAGGCTCCTTAGAGTTTGCTACAGCCCCACTATTATCGCAATACAGTACCATGGGCCTATCAGCTTCCGGAACAACTTCCAGTGAAACAAGGAACTTCTTAAGCCATACAGCCTCTTTCGCAGCTTCACAAGCTGCCACATATTCGGCCTCCATGGTGGAGTCAGCTATGCAAGTCTGCTTGATACTTCTCCATACCACCAAACCTCCATTCAGGACAAACACTGATCCTGAAGTGGATTTCCTGGAATCCTTATCCGATTGGAAATCGGAGTCGGTATATCCCGTCATAGTCAGGTTAGTACCTGAATACACAAGCATATAGTTCCTCGTTCTCCTAAGATACTTGAGGATATGCTTTACAGCAACCTAGTGCTCGAGTCTAGGGTTTGACTGAAATCTACTCACCACGCCTACTGCGTAGCATATATCAGGTCTGGTGCAAAGCATTGCATACATGAGGCTTCCTCTGGTTGAAGCATAAGGAACTCGGCTCATGTCTTCCTCTTCTTGAGGAGTCTTAGGAGACTGCTCCTTAGAGAGGGATACTCCATGTCTGAAGGGTAGATAACCCTTTTTGGAGTTTTGCATGGCGAATTGGTCCATTACCTTATCGATGTAGGATGCTTGAGACAGTGCCAATTGTTTGTTCTTCCAATCTCAAAAAATCTGAATTCCCAGAACATAGCCAGCTTCTCCTAGATCCTTCATGTCAAATTGCTTTGCCAGCCAGAGCTTAACCTCAGTCAGTCTTCCTACATCATTCCCAATGAGTATTATGTCATCTACATATAAGACTAAGAAAACCACTTTGCCTTCTTGTATCAGCTTATACACACAAGGCTCATCCATTGACTGAACAAAACCGTAAGTTTTAACAGTCTCATCGAATCTGATATTCCATGATCTGGATGCCTGCTTCAGTCCATAAATGGACTTCTGCAATTCGTAAACCTTTTCTTCTAGACCCTTTTCTATGAATCCATCTGGTTGTGCCATATAAATGCGCTCATCCAGATTGCCATTCAGAAAAGTTGTCTTCACATCCATCTGTCATATTTCATAATCTAAAGCAGCAGCAATGGATACAAGAATGCGGATGGATTTAAGCATGGCTACCGGAGAGAAGGTATCCTCATAGTCGATGCCTTCTTTCTGGGTGTAGCCCTTGGCTACAAGCCTTGCTTTGAATGTCTCTACATTCCCATCCGGACCCCTCTTCTTCTTGTAGATCCATTTACACCCTACGGGTTTTACCCCTTCAGGAGGATCTACCAGAGTCCACACGCCATTTTTATACATCGATTGTATTTCGGCGTCCATGGCTTCATGCCATAGGTTTGCTTCAGAACTTTCCATAGCCTGCAAGTAGGAGACAGGTTCGTCGATGTCCAAATCTGAGACTGCAGTCAATGCATCTCCATAAGACATGTACCTATCAGGTTGTGTCACAACCCTCCCACTACGTCGAGGCTCTACTGGTGTTAGTTCTTGTTGTGGTTCATCTGTTGTCGGTTCAGGAATAGACTGCGGACATGTTGCCTGAACATTTTCACTAGTCAATTCCTCAAGTACAAGCTTGCTTCTAGGTTTCAATTCTTTATAAAATCCTCTTCCAGAAAACGAGCATTCGTGCTGACGAATGTTTTCTGATCAGTAGGACTATAGAAGATATAGCCTTTTGTTCCTTTAGGATATCCTACAAACAAGCATAGTTCTAAACGACTAGTCAGCTTACCAGTCTTCTTTTTAAGCACATGTGCCGGACAACCCCATATTCTGGTGTGGCCAAGAGATGACTTCTTGCCACTCCATCTTTCATATGGAGTTCCAGGTACTGCTTTAGATGGAACTTGGTTCAGAATGTATGCCGCTGTTTCCAAGGCATATCACCAAAAGGAATCTGGAAGAGACGAGTAACTCATCATTGATCTAACCATATCTAACAGAGTTTGATTCCTTCTCTCTGACACGCCATTCTTGTGAGGAGTACCTGGCGCGGTCAGTTGAGAAAATATACCTTCTTCCTTAAGAAAGTCTTCGAACTCTCCCAGCAAGTATTCACCACCACGATCAGATCGTAGTGTTTTGATCTGTTTATCTAATTGCTTTTCAACCAAGGCCTTGAACTCTTTGAACTTTTCAAAGGTTTCAGACTTTTGACGCATTAGATAAATATGACCAAAACGAGAATAGTCATCAGTGAAGGTTATGAAATATTCATATCCTCCTCTTGCTTGGATATTGAATGGCCCACATACATCACTATGTACGTGTTCTAGGCATTCATTAGCTCTATTACCCTTTGCTGAAAAGGGTCTCTTGGTCATTTTTCCTTCTATGCGGGATTCACATGTAGGTAGTGAGCCTAAACTTAAAGTTTGTAAGGGACCGTCTCTTACCAACCTTTTAATCCTGTCAAGGCCAATATGTCCAAGACGTAGATGCCATTTGTAGGTTTGATCAATTGGGTCTAACCTCAATCTCTTACTATCTCTTATTGAATCATCATTCAATTCAATTATCACAAATCGTTGGAATATTTGGTTTGACGAGAACATATTGTTTATCATATTTGTAGAAGTAATCATGAAGCCATTCTTTAGAATTCGAATAACATCATTATTAAAATCTAAAGAATATCCTTGCTCAATCAAACGAGCCACGTAAATAAGGTTTTTCCCAAAAAGCGGGACATAATAAACATTGTTCAAAACAATAAAACTGTTCTCAAAAACTAATTTAATGCTTCCAACGGATGTTTCGATCATCGATGCTCCATTCCCCAGCGGAAGTTGAACTCGTCCTTGCTAAGCCTTTTGTTTTCCCCGAACCCCCAGAGAGAACAACAAACATGATTAGTGGCTCCGAGTCTACAATCCAAGAAGAAGTAGAGTCGACCACAAAACAAAGCTTGGTAACAAGTAATGTACCTTTAGCTTTAACCTCCTTGAGGTATGTTGGACGATTCGTTTCGGTGGCGAGACATTTTTCGCAATGGTGACATTTGTCATTACTCTTGTCTACCTTTGCGGTGTTCTTGCCTTTTTTTGCAGGTGGCTTCTTCTTGTTCTTTGCGGTTTTTTCTTCGTTTCTTGACACAGAGGTGGAAGGCTTCGCTCAAACAAGGTTTGCCTCTCCGTTCCTCTTTTGCCTTTAAGTAGTAGAGTTTCCGTAGTTTGAAGCTCCTTCATGAGTTCGGGAGTGAATAACTCAACTTATTCATTGAGTAGTTGAGTTTGAAGTTGTCAAACATCTCCGGAGAGTCTCTAGGATCATATCCACCGAGTCTCTCCATCTATTTCACTCCCATGAGCTCCATCTCATTCAGGTGACTTATGATCAATAGCATATGGTCCCGAACAAGAGTGCCGGATTTCACCCGGCGGTTCATGAAGTTACGCACCGCAGCCTTGCTTGGCTTGACGTACGACTTCCGAAAATTTCCAAAATCTTTGTAGATCATATCTGCAGCCATCAGCATGTTCTGATGTTGCTGTTGCAACACATTGCTAATTGATGCTAAGATATAGCACCTAGCAATCTCATCGGAACGCATCCAAGCAATGTATGCGTCTCGCTCTTCTTGAGTCGAATCATCATTTGGCTCAAGAGGACAGGGGGTGGTGAGCACATGCTTGTGCTTATCTACCGTCAACACGATATCGAGGTTACGTTTCCAGTCAACGTAATTTTCACCCACTAATTTGTTTGTACTAAGAATTTGCGCGATCGGAGATAAAGACAAAATTGCTGAAAAATAAAATAAAGTGGTGTTGGTAATTTGCTTATATTTAAGAGAAGTATGATGCATGAATGCAAATACTTAAACATAATAAAATCCTTAAAAAATGTTTCATCTATGGTGTTACAATCATAAACGGCAACACGTCCCACCTAGGGGTGGCGTCCGTGAAGCCTCCTATCGTATCGAGACTCCTCTCGTTTGGTCCACTTCACAAGATGTCTCTACATCTAGTGCAACCAATCACCATCTCTTTTGGTCACCTCAGATCCATTGCCTAACTCCTATGGGAGATTACAATGATCTTCAGTCTAAGTGTTTAACCAACTAATCGACTCTAGAGGTTGTTATGAACTAACGATCCATCTAGGGATGGTCTCGCCTCACTACTTCCTTTTTGAGTCTTATCTTCTATAAGCAACCTGATGACTCCTTAGCGACATGTTTCATGGGTTTCTCCCATTGAAGTGAGGACCACTAAGGTGGTTCTTAACCTATCCACATGTCACGATCAGGCTAAACTCGGAGACCTTGGGAACGTTTCAACGCAAACGACCCTCCCACTTAGCTTTTTGAAAAATGGATTTTGTTTTAAAATTAAGTCCAATTAACAATTCAACAAAATTATAACCCTTATAAATTTGTTGCATTTTATAACTCTTTATAAAATTTACCCATTGCATTTATTATTATAACAATTTATAATATTAAACTACAATGATGCATGAACATGCTTGCATGGCAATTTGATATTGGCATCTCTATATCCTATATGGCATGTTATAATGATGCGAGATTAAATAATAAATCATACATTTATAATTTAACCTCTCTATTGCTCATTTGTAGTTACAACCCATAAAAACAAATGAAAATAATTACAATAATTTTCTTCATCTTGTCTTCTTGGCATCTTCTCAATTTTCTCTTCTCTCGATCCCTGAAAAGTGAAAAAATATATATATATATTTTATTTGGGCTGGGCCAGAGACAATCTGGGCCCACCTTCTCCTCATTTGGGCCAGGCCCCTGCCTGCGGCATGGGCTGGGCCCGCAGGCCTTGCTTGCTGCATGGGCCACGGCCCTTGCACAGGCAAGGCCGGGCCGGGCGGGCCTTGTTGGTGGCCTGCGGGCCTATGGCCCCGCCTGGGCGGGCCCTGCAGTCGGCCCCATGGCCCTGCCTGGCGGGGCCTGCGGCGGGCCCATAGCCCGCCAGGTTTTCGAAAACCTGGCCCGTGCGGCTGGCTGGGTCCGCGGCCCTTGCACAGGGCAAGGCCTGCGGCCCCTGCCTAGGCAGGGCCTGCAGGCCCGCTAGGGTTTCAGGAAACCCTAGCACATACTAGGATTTCCGAAACCCTAGTGTGCCGCACAACCAAAACCCAGGGAAGGGTCTGGCAGCTGGGCTTGTGGCGGAGGCTGGGACTCGTGCGGCGGCGTGCGACGGCGGTGGCAGCGGCGGCACACAAAAAATATTTTCCGGAAATTTAAATTACAAAATTTCCCATGCCCTTTAATGGCTCACATTATTTTCTAGAGAAAAAAACATAAACCACCAACAGGGTGTAATTGAAAACCTAGAGCCAATCGATCGGGATTCAATCACATATACAATCAAAACAATTTGGAATTCATCATATATTCATGCAAGATGCCAATACCAACACATATCATACATTCAATCGCATAAACATAAATCATGCATGATCAAAAGCCCGAGGCTCTGATACCAATTGTAGGATCTTATTGTGATTTATATATGAAAAATCATTTGAATAACAACAATATTGTAGGCGGAATATCAAAAATTTTATCATATCCATTTAATTCAAAGTTAAACGTAAACCACAACGAGAGATGCATGTATGATATATGTTTATAGACAAAGGATTAGAATATCTCACATACCTTTGTGACGATTGAATTAAATGACCGCAAGGATCTTATCTCACTATCTCACGTTCCAAGATGGAGAATTGCCGTGAAACAAGATTGTTGTTTATTGCCACGATCACACCAAAAACCACTCGTTGATTCAAAGCTATGACTCTACAATATTTAGGATGAGAGAGTGGGCTCTTTTCAAAAACTAAGGAAACTATTTCCTTCTATTTTGTCTCTACAAAATCCGGCCACCCTAAGAAAAAGTGTGATCTCTTTTTCTTTTCTCAAAAGAACTCTCTCTTAGGGTTTTCAATAATATCCTTATATAGGAGGAAATTCAAAAACTCAAACCCTAGATGGGATTTTCGAATTCCTCTTAACCCTTGGATTGAAATCCGAAAATCCCTACATGGCTAGGGATTTCCGAATTTTCCTTCCCCTTTTGGAGCAAAATTCGAAATCCCCTTATGGCAAGGGATTTCTGAATTTTCCAAAATAATATATCACTTTTCTCTTTCCTTTAGTTGCCGAATAAAATCATGTTTAAATTTCATTTTGAATTTTAAATTAATCTCTATTAATTTCGAAATTCAAAACTCATTCCTTTTATTTTTCAATTATCAAATAAATGAAAAATAACACAATGAATTTAAACATAATTATCAGTTTCTGTTGTTCCCATTTATTAGAGCTAGCCTTGAGACCGAATGGACCCACATGAACAAAGCTATGGAATTACAATATTCTACTAACTCATCTCTATAAGTTATCGACATATTTAATTCCGACATCGTACAACTCCACTAAAAGTTCGATGCCGAATAATCTCTCGATTCATGTGCGCTAATTTTTCTTTTGGTATTGATACAATTTATCACACGGTCCACAGTGTAAATGCATTATTATCCTTCGTAAATATCAGTGATCAGAATGGTATATAATATTACCGTTTTACCATTCCAACCATTATTTCCTCAACTCCTTTATATGACTGTGAATAAGAAAGACAAACGTTCGTAAGATGTCTCGCACATGTTACGATGTCTTAATCAATGAATATCATCATTGAATACCAGGCCTGGTTTATTTATTCACACACCCGTCAATAAAGCATGAGGTGATATTATTTCTTACGAATTCCATATCTGTGAATCACATAACTCCAACTTAATATTGTCATGATCCCAATGACCGAGATGTCGTTCAATAACTGTGAACTAATCTCATTGGTGAATCAAAGATCATGAGATATTAAGTTGAGCTATGCATTCACTTCAGGATTAAGATAATTACACAAATATACTTAAGTTGTGATGATTAGGTTTAGAGTTGTGTAAACGGTTTTTACTCTAACCTAATCAGTCACATGGTCTAATCAACGTGTTGCGAGCATGTCTAGATCAACCACAGAGTCCAACTCCCATGCCGCGAGACCAAGATCACATGGTTCGATCTAACGGTCATAATCGGATTCGATTGCCCAATCAATCCTAAGGCTGAATATCTATTTTAAAAGCTGTATCGGAAGAGTTTGTCGGCGGGGGTTCCCCGACTCTTCTTTCGTTGGTAAAAGTTTATGGACTAAGCAATATCACTAACACTCTTGACTATGTGTCAAAACATAACTTTATCTTATTTTATAAAATCAGCAAAATAATAATGTCTTACATTTGTCATTTCATAAATAACAAATTACATCCCACTTTATGGACACATTTCCAACAAACTCCCACTTGGACTTAAAGTAGGTGTGTACAATCTCGCATGCCCAAACCTTCCAGATGCGTATCAAAGACTTTACCAGATAAAGCCTTTGTAAACGGATCGGCCAAGTTGTCATGGGTTGATATATTCGTTACTTCAACATCGCCTCTTTGTACAATCTCACGGATGAGGTGGTATTTCCGTTCTATGTGCTTGGACCTTTTGTGGCTTCTAGGCTCCTTCGAGTTTGCTACAGCCCCACTACTATCGCAATACAGTACCATGGGCCTATCATCTTCCGGAACAACTTCCAGTGAAACAAGGAACTTCTTAAGCCATACAGCCTCTTTCGCAGCTTCACAAGCTGCCACATATTCGGCCTCCATGGTGGAGTCAGCTATGCAAGTCTGCTTGATACTTCTCCATACCGCCGAACCTCCATACAGGACAAACACTGATCCTGAAGTGGATTTCCTGGAATCCTTATCCGATTGGAAATCGGAGTCGGTATATCCCGTCATAGTCAGGTCAGTACCTGCATACACAAGCATATAGTTTCTCGTTCTCCTAAGATACTTGAGGTTATGCTTTACAGCAACCTAATGCTCGAGGTAGGGTGAACCTCGCCAATGAAATGTTTTCGGCTAAAATTCACTTGTTTTCAATAGTTTCGGAGGAAAAAAATCGGAGAATTATGGCTGAAGTCGGCCACAACTTTTGTTCCAGAAATCGTTGCTGGGACTATAATATACCAAATCAAAGCTCTTTTAGAGCACTACAAATATGG
Source organism: Morus alba (assembly GCA_012066045.3). NCBI lineage: Eukaryota > Viridiplantae > Streptophyta > Magnoliopsida > Rosales > Moraceae > Morus > Morus alba. The sequence goes on from CP050225.2 coordinate 29,251,223, forward strand.
TGGGGCGAAATTCGCCAACCCAATTTTTTAGGCCAAAATTAACTTGTTTTCATCAGATTTTGAGGAAAAAAAATCAAAAAACAGTGACTGAATATGGCCATAACTCTTGATCCAGAAATCGTTGTTGGGCTAATAATATACCAAATCGAAGTTCTTTTTGAGCTATAGAAATTAGGTTGGGCGAACCCCGCCAACGCAATTTTTTCGGCAAAAATTCACTTGTTTTCAACAGTTTCGGAGGAAAAAAATTGGAGAATTGTGGCTGAAGTCGGCCATAACTTTTGTTCCAGAAATCGTTGCGGGGACTATAATATACCAAATCGAAGCTCTTTTCGAACTCCACAAATACGGCGGCGCAAAATCCGCCAACCCAATTATTCAGGCCAAAATTAACTTTTTTCAGAAGATGTGGAGGAAAAAAAAATTTAAAAACGGTGACTTAATACGGCCATAAGTCTTGATCCAGAAATCAATGCTGGGCATATAATAAACCAAATCGAAGTTCTTTTCGAGCTCTACAAATTAGGAAGGGGGAACCCCGCCAACGCAATTTTGTCGGCAAAAATTTACTTGTTTTCATCAGTTTCGGGGGAAAAAAATCGGAGAATTGTTGCTGATGTCGGCCATAACTTTTGTTCCAGAAATCGTTGCTGGGACTATAATATACCAAATCGAAGCTCTTTTCGAGCTCTACAAATAATGCGTGGCGAAATCTGCCAACCAAATTTTTTTGGCCAAAATTAACTTGTTTTCATCAGATTTAGAGGATAAAAAATTAAAAAACAGTGACCAAATACAATCATAACTCTTGATCCAGAAATCGTTGTTGGGCCTATAATAAAACATATCGAAGCCCTTTTCGAGCTCTACAAATAAGGCAGGGCGAAATCTGCCAAATAAAATTTTTTAGAACAAAAGACACTTGTTTTGATTAGAGTTGGAGGAAAAAAAATCAAAAAACTGTGACTGAATACGGCCATAACTCTTGATACAGAAATCGTTGCTGGGCCTATAATAGCCCAAATTGAAGCTCTTTCGAGTTCAAAAATTGAGGTAGGCCGAACCCTGCCAACGAAATTTTGTCGTCCAAAATTCACTTGTTTTCAACAGTTTCGAAGGAAAAAAATCAGAGAATTATGGCTGAATTTGGCCATATCTTTTGTTCCAGAAATCGTTGCTGGGACTATAATATACCAAATCAAAGCTCTTTTCGAGCTCTACAAATATGGTGGGGCGAAATCCGCCAACCCAATTGTTAAGGCCAAAATTAACTTGTTTTAATCAGATTTAGAGGAAAAAAAATCGAAAAACAATGACTGAATATGGCCATAGCTCTTGAATACCAAATCGTTGCTGGGCTAATAATATATCAAATCGAAATTCTTTTCGAGCTATACAAATTAGGTAGGGCGAACCCCGCCAATGCAATTCTGTCGGCAAAAATTCACTTGTTTTCATCAGTTTCGGAGAAAAAAATTCAGAGAATTGTGGCTGAAGTCGGCCATAACTTTTGTGCCAGAAATCATTGCTGGGCTTATAATAAACCAAATCGAAGTTCTTTTCGAGCTCTACAAATTAGGTAGGCCGAACTCCGCCAACGCAATTTTGTCGGCAAAAATTCACTTGTTTTCATCAGTTTCGTGGGAAAAAAATGGGAGAAATGTGGCTGAAGTCGGCAATAACTATTGTTCCAGAAATCGTTGCTGGGACTATAATATACCAAATCGAAGCACTTTTCGAGCTCTACAAATAATGTGTGGCGAAATCCGCCAACCCATTTTTTGGGCCAAAATTAACTTGTTTTCATCATATTTAGAGGAAAAAAAATTTAAAAACAGTTACTAAATACAACCATAACTCTTGATCCAGAAATCGTTGCTAGGCCTATAATATAACAAATCGAAGCACTTTTCGAGCACTACAAATAAGGCGGGGAAAAATTTGCCAACCCAATTTTTAGGTCAAAAGTCACTTGTTTTGATCATATTTGGAGGAAAAAAATCGAAAAACTGTGAATGAATACGGCCGTCACTCTTGATGCAGAAATCGTTGCTGGGCCTATAATATAACAAATCAAAGCTCTTTCGAGCTCTACAAATGAGGTAGGCCGAACCCCACCAACGAAATTTTGTCGGCCAAAATTCACTTGTTTTCAACAGTTTCGGACGAAAAAAATCGGAGAATTATGTCTGAAGTCGGCCACAACTTTTGTTCCAGAAATCGGTTCTGGGACTATAATATACCAAATCAAAGCTCTTTTCGAGCACTACAAATATGGTGGGGCGAAATCCGCCAACCCAATTTTTTAGGCCAAAATTAACTTGTTTTCATAAGATTTTGAGGAAAAAAAATAAAAAAACAATGAATATGGCCATAACTCTTGATCCAGAAATCGTTGCTGGGCTAATAATATACCAAATCGAAGTTCTTTTTGAGCTATAGAAATTAGGTAGGGCGAACCCCGCCAACGCAATTTTGTCGGAAAAAATTCACTTGTTTTTAACAGTTTCGGAGGAAAAAAATTGGAGAATTGTGGCTGAAGTCGGCCATAACTTTTGTTCCAGAAATCGTTGTGGGGACTATAATATACCAAATCGAAGCTCTTTTCGAACTCCACGAATAGGGCGGGCCTAAATCCGCCAACCCAATTTTTCAGGCCAAAATTAAGTTTTTTTTCAGAAGATATGGAAAAAAAAAATTTAAAAACGGTGACTTAATACGGCCACAAGTCTTGATCCGGAAATCATTGCTGGGCTTATAATAAACCAAATCGAAGTTCTTTCGAGCTCTAAAATTAGGTAGGGCGAACCTCGCCAATGAAATGTTTTCGGCAAAAATTCAATTGTTTTCATCAGTTTCGGGGGAAAAATCAGAGAATTGTTGCTGAAGTCGGCCATAACTTTTGTTCCAGAAATGGTTGCTGGGACTATAATATACCAAATCGAATCTCTTTCGAGCTCTACAAATGAGGTAGGCCGAACCCCACCAATGAAATTTTGTCGGCCAAAATTCACTTGTTTTCAACAGTTTCGGAGGAAAAAAATCGGAGAATTATGGCAGAATTCGTCCATAACTTTTGTCCCAGAAATCGTTGCTAGGACTATAATATACCAAATCAAAAAGCTCGATTTTGAGGAGCACTACTTGAAATATGGCTAGTAATATACCAAATCGAAGTTATTTTTGAGCTATAGAAATTAGGTAACCGCCAACCCAATTTTTTAGGCCAAAATTATCTTGTTTTCATCAGATTTTGAGGAAAAAAAAATCAAAAACTTTTTGGATTGCGGGGAATATGGCAATAACTCTTGATCCGTAAATCGTTCTTTGGGCTAGTAATATACCAAATGGAGGAAAAAAAAAAAAAAAAGTTCTTTTTTGAGCTATAGAAATTAGGTAGGGCTTATAATAAACCAACCCCGCCAACGCAATTAGGAGGGGCGAACCCGCCAACGCAACATTTTTCGGCAAAAATTCACTTGTTTTCATCAATTTGTTTTCATCAATTTCGGGAGGAAAAAATTGGAGAATTGTGGTGAAGTCGGCCATAACTTTTGTTCGAGAAATCGTTATGGGACTATAACATACCAAATCGAAGCTCTTTTTGAACTCTACAAATAATGTGTGGCGAAACCGCCAACCCAATTATTCAGGCCAAAATTAATTTTCTTTCGGAAGATATGGAAAAAAAAAAAAAAAAAAAAACGGTGACTTAATCTTTGGGCCAAATAAGTCTTGATCCAAATGTGGTAAATCAACGAAATTTTGGGCTTATAATAAGGAAAAAAAATCGAAGTTTTTTTTTCGAGCTCTTTACAAATTAGGCAGGTTGGAACTATAATATACCAAATCAAACTTTTGTGCTTTAAAATTCACTTGTTTTCATCAATTTTTTAGGCTAAAAAAATTTTCATCGATTTGGAGGAAAAAAAAGAAATGTGGTCAATATCGCCATAACTTTTGTTCCAGAAATTGTTCCGGGCTAATAATATACAAAATCAAAGTTCATTTCAAGCTTTACAAATTAGTGGGACTATAATATACCAAATCGGCCTTAAAAAGCATTTTTTTGAGCACTAAAAAATAATGTGTAACTTATTTTAACTTTTGAAATTCGCCAACCCATTTTTTAGGCCAAAAAAATTAACTTGGAGGAAAAAAATTTAGAGGATTTAAAAAATTGAAAATTGTGGGCTTGAATAAACCAAACAATTACTCTTGATACAAATTAGGTAAATCGTTCAAAAAATTCACTTGTTTTCATCGGTTTTGGGCCTATTATATACCAAATCGCCATAAATTTTGTTCCGTAAATCTCTCTTTTTCGAGCTCTACAAACAAGGCCGGGCCAAAAAACTTGTTTTCCATGAATAAAACCCAATAACTCTTGATTTTTGGAACAAAAGTCAAACTTGTCTTGATACAAATTAGAGGCAAAAAAAACTTTTTAGAAAAAAGTCACTTGTCTTGATCAAATTTGAAGGAAAAACAATCAAAACTCTTGATGCAATAAAATCAAAGATATTTCTCGGGCCTATAATATACCAAATTGAAGCTATTTCGAGCTCTACAAATGTGGTAGGCCGAACCCCGCCAACGAAATTTTGTGTGTCAAAATTCACTTGTTTCCAAGAGTTTCGAAGGAAAAAAAATCGAAAATTATGGCTGATGTCTGCCACAGCTTTTCTACCAGAAATCGTTGCTGGAACTATAATATACCAAATCAAAGCTCTTTTTGTGCTTTACAAATATGGTGGGGCGATATCCGCCAACCCAATTTTTTAGGCTAAAATTAACTTGTTTTCATCAGATTTGGAGGAAAAAAACTCAAAAAACAGTGACTGAATACGGCCATAACTCTTGATCCATAAATCATTGCTGGGCTAATAATATACCAAATCGAAGTTCCTTTCGAGCTCTACAAAATTAGGTACGGCGAACCCCGCCAACGCAATTTTTTCGGCAAAAATTCACTTGTTTTCATCAATTTCAGAGGAAAAAAATCGGAGAATTGTGGTTGAAGTCGGCGATAACTTTTGTTCCAGAAATCTTTCGGGGACAATAATATACCAAATCAAAGCTCATTTCGAGCTTTACAAATATGGTGGGGCGATATCCGCCAACCCAATTTTTTAGGCTAAAATTAACTTGTTTTCATCAGATTTGGAGGAAAAAAAATCAAAAAACAGTGACTGAATACGGCCATAACTCTTGATCCAGAAATCATTGCTGGGCTAATAATATACCAAATCGAAGTTCTTTTCGAGCTCTACAAATTAGGTACGGCGAACCCCGCCAACGCAATTTTTTCGGCAAAAATTCACTTGTTTTCATCAATTTCAGAGGAAAAAAATCAGAGAATTGTGGCTGAAGTCGGCCATAACTTTTGTTCTAGAAATCATTGCGGGGACTGTAATATACCAAATCAAAGCTCATTTCGAGCTTTACAAAAAAGGGGGGGCAATATCCGCCAACCCAATTTTTTAGGCCAAAATTAACTTGTTTTGATCAGATTTGGAGGAAAAAACAATCGAAAAACAGTGACTGAATACGGCCATAACTCTTGATCCAGAAATCGTTGCTGGGCTAATAATATACCAAATCGAAGTTCTTTTCAAGCTATAATTATTAGGTAGGGCGAACCCCGCTAAAGCAATTTTGTCGGCAAAAATTCACTTGTTTTCATCAGTTTCGGAGGAAAAAAATCGGAGAATTGTGGCTGAAGTCGGCCATAACTTTTGTTCCAGAAATCGTTGCGGGGACTATAATATACCAAATCGAAGCTCTGTTCGAACTCCACAAATACGGCTTGGCGAAATCTGCCAACCCAATTTTTGAGGCAAAAATTAACTTTTTTTCAGAAGATATGGAGGAAAAAAAATTTAAAAACGGTGACTTAATACGGCCATAAGTCTTGATCCAGCAATCATTGCTGGGCATATAATAAACAAAATCAAAGTTCTTTTCCAGCTCTACAAATTAGGTAGGGCGAACCCCGGCAACGCAATTTTGTCGGCAAAAATTCACTTGTTTTCATCAGTTTCGGCGGAAAAAAATTAGAGAATTGTGGCTGAAGTCGGCCATAACTTTTGTTCCAAAAATCGTTGCTGGGACTATAATATACCAAATCGAAGCTACTGTCGAGCTCTACAAATGAGGTAGGCCGAAGCCCGCCAACGAAATTTTGTCACCCAAAATTCACTTGTTTTCAGCAGTTTTGGAGGAAAAAAGTCGGAGAATTATGGCTGAAGTCGGCCACAACTTTTGTTCCAGAAATCGTTGCTGGGACTATTATATACCAAATTAAAGCTCTTTTCGAGTTCTCTAAATATGGTGGGGCAAAATCCGCCAACCCAATTTTTTAGGCCATAATTAACTTGTTTTCTTCAGATTTGGAGGAAAAAAAATCGAAAAACAGTGACTGAATATGGCCATAACTCTAGATCCAGAAATTGTTGCTAGGCTAATAATATACCAAATCGAAGTTCTTTTCGAGCTATACAAATTAGGTAGGGCGAACCCCGCAAACACAATTCTGTCGGCAAAAATTAACTTGTTTTCATCAGTTTCGGAGGAAAAAAATCAGAGAATTGTGGCTGAAGTCGGCCTTAACTTTTGTTCCAGAAATCGTTGCGGGGACTATAATATACCAAATCGAAGCTCTTTTCGAACTCCACAAATACGGCGGGGCGAAATCCGCCAACCCAATTTTTCAGGCCAAAATTAACTTTTTTTCAGAAGATATGGAGGAAAAAAAATTTAAAAACAGTGATTTAATACGGCCATAAGTCTTGATCCAAAAATCATTGCTGGGCTTGTAATAAACCAAATCGAAGTTCTTTTCGAGCTCTACAAATTAGGTAGGGCGAACCCCGCCACTGCAATTTTGTCGGCAAAAATTCACTTGTTTTCATCAGTTTCGGGGGAAAAAATAAGAGAATAGTGGCTGAAGTCGGCCATAACTTTTGTTCCAGAAATCGTTGCTGGGACTATAATATACCAAATCGAAGCTCTTTTCGAGCTCTACAAGCAATGCGTGGTGAAATCCGCCGACCCAATTTTTTAGGGCAAAATTAACTTGTTTTCATCAGATTTAGAGGAAAAAAAATTGAAAAACAGTGACTGAATACAACCATAATTCTTGATCCAGAAATCGTTGCCCTGCCTATAATATACCAAATCGAAGCTCTTTTCGAGCTCTACAAATAAGGCGGGGCAAAATTCGCCCACCCAATTTTTTAGAACAAAAGTCACTTGTTTTGATCAGATTTGGAGGAAAAAACATCAAAAAACTGTGATTGAATACGGCCATAACTCTTGATGCAGAAATCGTTGCTGGGCCTATAATATAGCAAATTGAAGCTCTTTCGAGCTCTACAAATGAGGTATTCCAACAGTTTCAGAGGAAAAAAATCAGAGAATTGTGGCTGAACTCGGCCATAACTTTTGTTCTAGAAATCGTTGCGGGGACTATAATATACCAAATTAATGCTCTTTTCGAGGTTTACAAATATGGTGTGGCGATATCCGCCAACCCAATTTTTTAGGCCAAAATTAACTTCTTTTCATCAGATTTGGTGGAAAAAAAATCGAAAAACAGTGACTGAATATGGCCATAACTTGTGATCCAGAAATTGTTGCTGGGCTAATAATATACCAAATCGAAGTTCATTTCGAGCTCTACAAATTTGGTACGGCGAATCCCGCCAACGCAATTTTTTCGGCAAAAATTCATATGTTTTCATCAGTTTCGGAGGAAAAAAATCGGAGAATTGTGGCTCAGGTCGGCCATAACTTTTTTTCCAGAAATCGTTGCGGGGACTATAATATACAAAATCGAAGCTCTTTTCGAACTCCACAAATACGGTGGGTCGAAATCCGCCAACCCAATTTTTCAGGCCAAAATTAACATTTTTTCAGAAGATATAGAGGAAAAAAAATTTAAAAACGGTGACTTAATATGGCCATAAGTCTTGATCCAGAAATCATTGCTGGGCTTATAATAAACCAAATCGAAGTTCTTTTCGAGCTTAACATATTAGGTAGGGCGAACCCCGCCAACGGAATTTTTTCGGCAAAAATTTACTTTTTTTCATCAGTTTCGAGGGAAAAAAATCAGAGAATTGTGGCTGAAGTCGGCCATAACTTTTGTTCCTGAAAATCGTTGCTGGTTCTATAATATACCAAATCGAAGCTCGTTTCGAGCTCTACAAACAAAGCGTGGTGAAATCCGCTGACCCAATTTTTTAGGGCAAAATTAACTTGTTTTCATCAGATTTAGAGGAAAAAAAATTGAAAAACAGTGACTGAATACAACCATAATTCTTGATCCAGTAATCGTTGCTTGGCCAATAATATACCAAATAGAAGCTCTTTTCAAGCTGTACAAATAAGGCGGGGCAAAATCCGCCAACCCAATTTTTTAGAACAAAAGTCACCTGTTTTGATCATATTTGGAGGAAGAAAAATCAAAAAACTGTAACTGAATACGGCCATAACTCTTGATGCAGAAATCGTTGCTGGGCCTATAATTTACCAAATTGAAGCTCTTTCAAGCTCTACAAATGAGGTAGGTCGAACCCCACCAACGAAATTTTTTCGGCCAAAATTCACTTGTGTCCAACAATGTCGAAGGAAAAAAATCGGAGAATTATGGCTGAAGTCGACTAGAACTTTTGTTCCAGAAATCGTTGCTGGGATTATAATATACCAAATCAAAGCTTTTTTTGAGCTTTACAAATATGGTGGGGCGATATCCGCCAACCCAATTTTTTAGGCCAAAATTAACTTGTTTTCATCAGATTTGGAGGAAAAAAAAATCGAAAACAATAACTGAATACGGCCATAACTCTTGATCCAAAAATAATTGCTGGGCTAATAATATACCAAATCGAAGTTCTTTTCGACCACTACAAATTAGGTAGGGCGAACACCGCCAACGCAATTTTTTCGGCAAAAATTCACTTGTTTTCATCGGGCCGGAGGAAAAAAAAAAGAAGAATTAATGACCAAGTCGGCCATAACTTTTTTCCGTAAATTGTTCAAAATTTGGGACTATAATATGCCAAATTGAAGCTCTTTTCGAGCTCTACAAATAATGCATTGTGAAATCCGCTAACCCAATTTTTTAGGCCAAAATTAACTCGTTTTCATCAGATTTAGAGGAAAAAAAATTAAAAAAGAGTGACTGAATACAACCATAACTCTTGATCCAGAAATCGTTGCTGGGCCTATAATATACCAAATCGAAGCTCTTTTCGAGCTCTACAAATAAGGCAGGGCAAAATCCCCCAACCCAATTTTTTAGGCCAAAAGTCACTTGTTTTGATCCAAAAAATCGATTTGGAGATTAAAAAACTCAAAAAAAATGGTGGATCAATACCAAATTTTAGAGGCCAAAATTAAACTCTTGATCGAAAAACAAAATCGTTCTTCGGGCCTATGATGTACCAAATCAAGCTCTTTTCGAGCTCTACAAAATGAGGTAGGCGAACCCCGAACCCCGCAAAACACTTGTTTTTTTCGCCAAAATTCACTTGTTTCGGGCCATAACAGTAAATTTTTTGGGAAAATAAAAAAAATCAGAGAATTAACACAATTTTTTAGGGCAAAAAGTCGGCCACAATAACTTTTGTTCAAAAAATCGTTGTTGGGACTATAGTATTCCAAACTAAAAGCGCTTTTCGAGCTCTACAAATATGGTGGGGCAAAAACCACCAAACCAATTTTTAGGCCCAAAATTAACTTGTTTTCATCGATTTGGAGGAAAAAATTGAGGAAAAAAAAGGAGAATTATGATGAATACGGCCATAAATCTTGATCCAAAATCGTTGTTGGGACTATAATATACCAAAATCAAGCTCTTTTTAACCGCCAACCGAAATTTTCTAAAATTAATGCATTGAAAAAAAATCCGCTAACCACAAACCCAATTTTTTAGGCCTATAATAAAATTAACTTCTTTTTCATCACAAATATTTAGGGAAAAAAATTTTAGGCCAAAAAACTTGTGATTGGAGGAAAAAAAATACAACCAACCATAACTCTTGATCCGTAAATCGTTGTCGGGCCTATAATATACCAAATCGAAGCACTTTTCGAGCTCCACAAATAAGGCGGGCAAAATCCGCCAACCCAAATTCACTTTTTTAGGGAAAAAAAGTCACTTGTTTTGATCACCATAATTTGGAGGACTAAAAACAAAAAAAATGTGGACCCAATTTTGAGGCCAAAAAAAACGGTTTTAACTCTTGGAGGAAAAAATGCGAAATAAATTCTTTGGGCCTATGATGTACCAAATCGAAGCTCTTTCGAGCTCTACAAATGAGGGTAGGGGCAAACCCCGCCAACGAAATTTTTAGGCCAAAATTCACTTGTTTTTTCATTTTTAGAGGAAAAATAATTGGAGAATACAACCAAAAATCAAAAATCGTTCTTCGGGAATTATGGCTGAATCTCTTTTCGAGCTCCACAAATAAGGCGGGCAAAACTTTTGTTACAAAAATCACGTTTTTGTTGGGACTATAGTATGGCCAAACTTAAAGTGCGTTTTTCTAGCTCTACAAATATGGTGGGGCAAAACCACCAAACCAAAATTCACTTTTTAGGCAAGGAAAAATTAACTTGTTTTCATAAATTTTGTTCCGTAAATCGTTTTGGACTATAATAAAAATCAAAGCACTTTTCAAGCTTTACAAAAAAGGCCAAAATTAATTTGTTTTCATCAGATTTGGAGGAAAAAAATTGAAAAACTGTGACAGAATACGGCCATAAATCTTGATCCAGAAATCGTTGCTGGGCTAAAAATATACCAAATGAAAGTTCTTTTTGAGCTATACAAATTATGCAGGCTGAACCCCGTCAACGCAATTTTTTCGGCAAAAATTCACTTGTTTTCATCAGTTTCGGAGGAAAAAAATTGAAGAATTGTGGCTGATGTCGGCCATAACTTTTGTTCGAGAAATTGTTGCGGGGACTATAATATACCAAATCGAAGCTCTTTTCGAACTCCACAAAACTAATTTTTAGGCCAAAATTAATTTGTTTTGGCGGGGCTTAATTCCCCAACCCAATTTTTCAGGCCAAAATTAACTTTTTTTCAGAAGATATTGAGCAAAAAAAATTCAAAAGTATGACTTAATACGGCCAAAAGTCTTGATCCAGAAATCATTGCTGGGCTCATAATAAACCAAATCGAAGTTCTTTTCGAGCTCTACAAATTAGGAAGGGCGAACTAGACCAACGCAATTTTATCGGCAAAAATTCACTTGTTTTCAACAATTTTGGGGGGAAAAATATGAGAATGGTGGCTGAAGTCAGCCATAACTTTTGTTCCAGAAATCGTTGCTGGGACAACAATATACCAAATCGAAGCGCTTTTCGAGCTCTACAAATAATGAGTGGCAAAATCCACCAACCCAATTTTTTAGGCCAGAATTAACTCGCTTTCATCAGATTTAGAGGAAAAATAATTGAAAAACAGTGACTGAATACAACCATAACTCTTAAAAAACTGTGATTGAATACGGCCATAATTCTTGATGCAGAAATCGTTGCTGGCCTATAATATACCAAATCGAAGCTCTTTCGAGCTCGACAAATGAGGTAGGCCGAACCCCGCCAATGAAATTTTGTCGGCCAAAATTCACTTGTTTTCAACAGTTTCGAAGGTAAAAACTCAAAGAATTATGGCTGAAGTCGACCACAACTTTTGTTCCAAAAATCGTTGCTGGGACTATAATATACCAAATCAAAGCTCTTTTCGAGCTTTACAAATATGGTGGGGCGAAATCCGCCAACCAAATTTTAGAGGCCAAAATTAACTTGTTTTCATCAGATTTGGAGGAAAAAAAATCGAAAAACAGTGACTGAATACGGCCATAACTCTTGATCCAGAAATCGTTGCTGGGCTAATAATATACCAAATACAAGTTCTTTTCGAGCTCTACAAATTATGTAGGGCGAACCCCGCCAACGCAAGTTTGTCGGCAAAAATTCACTTGTTTTCATCAATTTCGGAGGAAAAAAATCGGAGAATTGTTGCTGATGTCGGCCATAACTTTTGTTCCAGAAATTGTTGCGGGGAAAATAATATACCAAATCGAAGCTCTTTTCGAGCTCCACAAATAAGGCGGGGCAAAATCCGCCAACACAATTTTTTAGGGCAAAAGTCACTAGTTTTGATCAGATTTGGAGGAAAAAAAATCAAAAAACTGTGACTGAATACGGCCATAACTCTTAATGCAGAAATCGTTGCTGGGCCTATAATATACCAAATCGAAGCTCTTTGGAGCTCGACAAATGAGGTAGGCCGAACCTCGCCAACGAAATTTTGTCGGCCAAAATTCACTTGTTTTCAACAGTTTCGAAGGAAAAAAATCGGAGAATTATGGCTGAAGTCGGCCACAAATTTTGTTGCAGAAATCGTTGCTGGGACTATAATATACCAAATCGAAGCACTTTTCGAGCTTTACAAATATGGTGGGGCGAAATCCGCCTACCCAATTTTTTAGGCCAAAATTAACTTGTTTCCATCAGATTTGGAGGAAAAAAAATCGAAAAAGAGTGACTGAATACGGCCATAACTCTTGATCCAGAAATCGTTGTTGGGCCTATAATATACCAAATCGAAGCTCTTTCGAGCTCGACAAATGAGGTAGGCCAAACCCCGCCAACGAAATTTTGTCGGCCAAAATTCACTTGTTTTCAACAGTTTCGAAGGAAAAAAATCGGAGAATTATGGCTGAAGTCGACCACAACTTTTGTTCCAAAAATCGTTGCTGGGACTATAATATACCAAATCAAAGCTCTTTTCGAGCTTTACAAATATGGTGGGGCGAAATCCGCCAACCCAATTTTAGAGGCCAAAATTAACTTGTTTTCATCAGATTTGGAGGAAAAAAAAATCAAAAAAACAAAGGATGAATACGCCATAACTCTTGATCCAGAAATCGTTGCTGGGCTAATAATATACAAAATCGAAGTTCTTTTCGAGCTCTATAAATTATGTAGGGCGAACCCCGCCAACGCAATTTTTTTGGCAAAAATTCACTTGTTTTCATCAGTTTCGGAGGAAAAAAAATCAGAGAATTGTTGTTGATGTCAGCCATAACTTTTGTTCCAGAAATTGTTACGGGGACTATAATATACCAAATCGAAGCTCTTTTCGAACTCCACAAATACGGCGGGGCGAATTCTGCCAACCCAATTTTTCAGGCCGAAATTAACTTTTTTTCAGAAGATATTGAGGAAAAAAAATTCAAAAACGGTGACTAAATACGGCCATAAGTCTTGATCCAAAAATCATTGTTGGGCTCATAATAAACCAAATCGAAGTTCTTTTCGAGCTCTACAAATTAGGGAGGGCGAACCCCACCAACGCAATTTTGTCGGCAAAAATTCACTTGTTTTCAACAGTTTTGGGGGTAAAAATCGGAGAATGGTGGCTGAAGTCGGCCATAACTATTGTTCCAGAAATCGTTGCTGGGACAATAATATACCAAATCGAAGCTCTTTTCGAGCTCTACAAATAATGCGTGGTCAAATCCGCCAACCCAATTTTTTAGGCCAAAATTAACTCGTTTTCATCAGATTTAGAGGAAAAATAATTGAAAAACAGTGACTGAATACAACCATAACTCTTAATCCTAGAAATCGTTGCTGGGTCTATAATATACCAAATCGAATCTCTTTTCGAGCTCCACAAATAAGGCGGGGCAAAATCCGCCAACACAATTTTTTAGGGCAAAAGTCACTAGTTTTGATCAGATTTGGAGGAAAAAAAATCAAAAAACTGTGACTGAATATGGCCATAACTCTTAATGCAGAAATCGTTGCTGGGCCTATAATATACCAAATCGAAGCTCTTTCGAGCTCGACAAATGAGGTAGGCCGAACCTCGCCAACGAAATTTTGTCGGCCAAAATTCACTTGTTTTCAACAGTTTCGAAGGAAAAAAATCGGAGAATTATGGCTGAATTCGACCACAAATTTTGTTGCAGAAATCGTTGCTGGGACTATAATATACCAAATCAAAGCACTTTTCAAGCTTTACAAATATGGTGGGGCGAAATCCGCCAACCTAATTTTTTAGGCCAAAATTAATTTGTTTTCATTAGATTTGAAGGAAAAAAAATTGAAAAACAGTGACTGAATACGGCCATAACTCTTGATCCAGAAATCGTTGTTGGGCTAATAACATACCAAATCGAAGTTCTTATCGAGCTATACAAATTATGGAGGGCGAACCCCGCCAACGCAATTGTTTTGGCAAAAATTCACTTGTTTTCATAAGTTTCGGAGGAAAAAAATTGAAGAATTGTGGCTGATGTCGGCCATAACTTTTGTTCCAGAAATTGTTGCGGGGAAAAAAACATACCAAATCGAAGCTCTTTTCGAACTCCACAAATACGGTGGGGCGAATACCGCCAACCATATTTTTCAGGCCAAAATTAACTTTTTTTCAGAAGATATTGAGGAAAAAAAATTCAAAAACAGTGACTTAATACCGCCATAAGTCTTGATCCAGAAATCATTGCTGGGCTCATAATAAACCAAATCGATGTTCTTTTCGAGCTCTACAAATTAGGAAGGGCGAACCCCACCAACGCAATTTTGTCGGCAAAAATTCACTTGTTTTCAACAGTTTTGGGGGGAAAAATCGGAGAATGGTGGCTGAAGTCGGCCATAACTTTTGTTCCAGAAATCGTTGCTGGGACAATAATATACCAAATCGAAGCTCTTTTCGAGCTCTACAAATAATGCGTGGCGAAATCCGCCAACCCAATTTTTTAGGCCAAAATTAACTCATTTTCATCAGATTTAGAGGAAAAATAATTGAAAAACAGTGACTGAATACAACCATAACTCTTAATCCAGAAATCGTTGATGGGACTAAAATATACCAAATCGAAGCTCTTTTCGAGCTCTACAAATAAGGCGAGGCAAAATCCGCCAACACAATTTTTTAGGGCAAAAGTCACTAGTTTTGATCAGATTTGGAGGAAAAAAAATCAAAAAACTGTGACTGCATTCGGCCATAACTCTTGATGCAAAAATCGTTGCTGGGCCTGGAATATACCAAATCGAAGCTCTTCCGAGCTCGACAAATGAGGTAGGCCGAACACCGCCAACGAAATTTTGTCGGCCAAAATTCACTTGTTTTCAACAGTTTCGAAGGACAAAAATCGGAGAATTATGGCTGAAGTCGACCACAACTTTTGTTCCAAAAATCATTGCTGGGACTATAATATACCAAATCAAAGCTCTTTTCGAGCTTTACAAATATGGTGGGGCGAAATCCGCCAACCCAATTTTATAGGCGAAAATTAAATTGTTTTCATCAGATTTGGAGGAAAAAAAATCGAAAAACAGTGACTGAATACGGCTTTAACTCTTGATCCAGAAATCGTTGCTGGGCTAATAATATACCAAATCGAAGTTCTTTTCGAGCTCTACAAATTATGTAGTGCGAACCCCGCCAACACAATTTTGTCGGCAAAAATTCACTTGTTTTCATCAGTTTTGGAGGAAAAAAATCTGAGAATTGTGGATGAAGTCGGCCTTAACTTTTGTTCCAGAAATCGTTGCGGGGACTATAAAATACCAAATCGAAGCTCTTTTCGAACTCCTCAAATACGGTGGGGCGAAATCCGCCAACCCAATTTTTCAGGCCAAAATTAATTTTTTTTTCAGAAGATATGGAGGAAAAAACATTTAAAAACGGTGACTTAATATGGCCATAAGTCTTGATCCAGAAATCATTGCTGGACTCATAATAAACCAACTCGAAGTTCTTTTTGAGCCCTACAAAGTAGGTAGGGTAAACCCCGCCAATGCAATTTTGTCGGCAAAAATACACTTGTTTTCATCAGTTTTGGGGGAAAAAAATCGGAGAATTGTGGCTGAAGTCGGCCATGACTTTTTTTCTAGAAATCGTTGCTGGCACTATAATATACCAAATCGAAGCTCTTTTCGAGTTCTACAAATAATGCATGGTGAAATCCACCAACCCAATTTTTGAGGCAAAAATTAACTTGTTTTAATCAGATTTAGAGGAAAAAAAATTGAAAAACAGTGACTGAATACAACTATAACTCTTGATCCAGAAATCGTTGCAGGGCCTATAATATACCAAATTGAAGCTCTTTTCGAGCTCTACAAATAAAGCCGGGCAAAATCCGCCAACCCAATTTTTTAGGCCAAAAGACACTTGTTTTGATTAGATTTGGAGGAAAAAAAATCCAAAAATTGTGACTGAATACGGCCATAACTCTTGACGCAGAAATCGTTGCTGGGCCTATGATATTCCAAATCGAAGCTCTTTTGAGCTCTACAAATGAGGTAGGCCGAACCCCGCCAACGAAATTTTTTCGGCCAAAATTCACTTGTTTTCAACAATTTCGGAGGAAGAAAATCGGAGAATTATGGCTGAAGTCAGCCACAACTTTTGTTACAGAAATCGTTGCTGGGACTATAATATTCCAATTCAAAGCACTTTTCGAGCTCGACAAATATGGTTGGGCGAAATCTGCCAACCCAATTTTTTAGGCCAAAATTAACTTGTTCTCATCAGATTTCGAGGAAAAAAAATCAAAAAACTGTGACTGAATACGGCGATAACTCTTGATCCAGAAATCGTTGTTAGGCCTATAATATACCAAATCAAAGCTCTTTCGAGTTCGACAAATGAGGTAGGAACACAATTTTTTTAGGCCAAAAGTCAAATTTTTGTCGATTTGGAAAAAATTCACTTGTTTTCGCCATGTTTTTGGAGAAAAAATCGGAGAACTATACCAAAATGAAGTCGGCCACAACTTTTGTTCCGTCAAATCAATTTTTTTGGGACTATAATATAAAAAATCAAAGCACTTTTCGAGCATAACAAATGATCCAATGGGATATAATAAACCCGCCAAACCAAATTTTTAGGCCAAAATGAACTTGTTTTCACCAGATTTGGAGGAAAACAAATCGAAAAACTGTGACTGAATACGGCCATAACTCTTGATCCAGAAATCGTTGCTGGGCTAATAATATACCAAATCAAATTTCTTTTCGAGCTCTTCAAATCAGGTAGGGCGAACCTTGCCAACGCAATTTTGTCGGGAAAAATTTACTTGTTTTCATCAGTTTTGGGGGGAAAAATCGGAGAATGGTGGCTGAAGTCGGCCATAACTTTTCATCCAGAAATCGTCGCTGGGACTATAATATACCAAATCGAAGCACTTTTCGAGCTCTACAAATAATGCGTTGCGAAATCCACCAACCCAATTTTTTAGGCCAAAATTAACTCGTTTTCATCAGATTTAGAGGAAAAATAATTATAAAACAGTGACTGAATACAACCATAACTCTTGATCCAGAAATCGTTGCTGGACCTATAATATACCAAATCGAAGCTCTTTTCGAGCTCTACAAATATGGCGGGGCAAAACCCGCCAACTCAATTTTTTAGGCCAAAAGTCACTGGTTTTGATCAGATTTGGAGGACAAAAATTCAACAAACTGTGACTGAATACGGCCATAACTCTTGATGCAGAAATCGTTGCTGGGCCTATAATATACCAACTCAAAGCTCTTTCGAGCTCGACAAATGAGGTAGGCCGAACCCCGCCAACGAAATTTTGTCGGCCAAAATTCACTTGTTTTAAACATTTCGATGGAAAAAAATCAGAGAATTATGGCTGAAGTCGGCCACAACTTTTGTTCCAGAAATCGTTGCTGGGACTATAATATATCAAATCAAAGCTCTTTTCGAGCTTTACAAATATGGTGGGGCGAAATCCGCCAAACCAATTTTTTAGGCCAAAATTAACATGTGTTCAT
Source organism: Morus alba (assembly GCA_012066045.3). Lineage (NCBI taxonomy): Eukaryota > Viridiplantae > Streptophyta > Magnoliopsida > Rosales > Moraceae > Morus > Morus alba. The sequence goes on from CP050225.2 coordinate 29,269,049, forward strand.
CAGATTTGGAGGAAAAAAAATCGAAAAACAGTGACAGAATACGGCCATAACTCTTGATCCAAAAATCTTTGCTGGGCTAATAATATACCAAATCGAAGTTCTTTTCGAGCTCTACAAATCAGGTAGGGCGAACGCTGCCAACCCAATTTTGTCGGGAAAAATTCACTTTTTTTCATTAGTTTTGGAGGAAAAAAATCAGAGAATTGTGGCTGAAGTCGGCCATAACTTTTGTTCTAGAAATCGTTGTTGGCACAATAATTTACCAAATCGAAGCTCTTTTCGAGGTTTACAACGAAATTTTTTCGGCCAAAATTCGCTTGTTTTCAACATTTTCGGAGGAAAAAAATTAGAAAATGTGAATGAATACAACCATAACTCTTTTGATCCAAAATCGTTCTTTGGGACTATAATATTCCAATTCAAAGCACTTTTCGAGCTCTACAAATATGGTTGGGCGAAATCCGCCAACCCAATTTTTTAGGCCAAAATTAACTTGTTTTCATCAGATTTTGAGGAAAAAAAATCAAAAAACTGTGACTGAATACGGCCATAACTCTTGATGCAGAAATCGTTGCTGGGCCTATAATATACCAAATCGAAGCTCTTTCGAGCTCGACAAATGAGGTAGGCCGAACCCCGCCAACGAAATTTTGTCGGCCAAAATTCGCTTATTTTCAACAGTTTCAGAGGAAAAAAATCGGAGAATTATGGATGAAGTCGGCCACAACTTTTGTTCCAGATATCGTTGCTGGGACTATAATATACAAAATCAAAACTCTTTTCGAGGTTTACAAATATGGTGGGGCGTAATCCGCCAACCCAATTTTTTAGGGCAAAATTAACTTGTTTTCATCAGATTTGGAGGAAAAAAAATCGAAAAACAGTGACTGAATACGGCCATAACTCTTGATCCAGAAATCTTTGCTGGGCTAATAATATACCAAATCGAAGTTCTTTTCGAGCTTTACAAATCAGGTAGGGCGAACCCGGCCAACGCAATTTTGTCGGCAAAAATTCACTTTTTTCATTAGTTTTGGAGGAAAAAAATCAGAGAATTGTGGCTGAAGTCGGCCATAACTTTTGTTCCAGAAATCGTTGCGGGGACTATAATATACCAAATCGAAGCTCTTTTCGAACTCCACAAATACGGCGTGGCGAATTCCGCCAACCCAATTTTTCAGGCCAAAATTAACTTTTTTTCAGAAGATATGGAGGAAAAAACATTTAAAAACGGTGACTTAATACGACCATAAGTCTTGATCCAGAAATCATTGTTGGACTCATCATAAACCAACTCGAAGTTCTTTTTGAGCTCTACAAATTAGGTAGGGCGAACCCCGCCAACGCAATTTTATCGGCAAAAATTTACTTGTTTTCATCAGTTTCGGGGGAAAAAATCGGAGAATTGTGGCTGAAGTCAGCCATAACTTTTTTTCTAGAAATCGTTGCTGGCACTATAATATACCAAATCGAAGCTATTTTCGAGTTCTACAAATAATGTGTGGCGAAATCCGCCAACCCAATTTTTTAGGCCAAAATTAACTTGTTTTAATCAGATTTAGAGGAAAAAAATTTGAAAAATAAAGAATCGAATACAACTATAACTCTTGATCCGTAAATCGTTCTTGATGGGCCTATAATATACCAAATCGAAGCTTTTTCGAGCTCTACAAATAAGGTCGGGCAAAACCCGCCAACCCAATTTTTTAGGCCAAAAGTCACTTGTTTTGATCGATTTGGAGGAAAAAAAATCCAAAAAATTATGGATGAATACGGCCATAATAACTTGATGCAAAAATCGTTGTTGGGCCTATGATATTCCAAATGCAAGCTCTTTTCGAGCTCTACAAATGAGGGAGGCCGAACCCCGCCAAACCAATTTTTTAGGCCAAAATTAACTTGTTTTCATCAGATTTGGAGGAAAAAAAAAATCGAGAATTATGGTCAAGATCCAAGAATTATGGATGAATATACCGCCACAACTTTTGTTACGTAAATCGTTGAACTGGGACTATAATATTCCAATTCAAAGCACTTTTCGAGTTTTACAAATATGGTTGGGGGAAATCCGCCAACCCAATTTTTTTAGGCCAAAATTAACTTGTTTTCATCGATTTTGAGGAAAAAAATCAAAAAATTTAAAAAAAGGATGAATACTGGCCATAACTCTTGATGCAGAAATCGTTGCTGGGCCTATAATATACCAAATCGAAGCTCTTTCGAGCTTGACAAATGAGGTAGGCCGAACCCCGCCAACGAAATTTTGTCGGCCCAAATTCACTTGTTTTCAACAGTTTCGAAGGAAAAAAATCAGAGAATTATGGCTGAAGTCGGCCACAACTTTTGTTCCAGAAATCGTTGCTGGGACTATAATATACCAAATCAAAGCTCTTTTCGAGCTTTACAAATATGGTGGGGCGAAATCAGAGGAAAAAACCAATTTTTTTAGGCCAAAATTAACTTGTTTTCATGGGATTTGGACCAAAAAAAATCGAAAAAGTGGGATGAATACAACCATAACTCTTGATCCAAAAATGTTTTCATTGATTTGGATAATGATATACCAAATCGAAGTTCTTTTCGAATCTCAGCTAATAATATACCAAATCGAGGCGTAGGCGAACCCCGCCAACGCAATTTTGTCGGCAAAAATTCACGCTTTTTCATTAGTTTTGGAAGAAGAAAATCAGAGAATTGTGGCTGAAGTCGGCCTTAACTTTTGTTCCAGAAATCGTTGCGGGGACTATAATATACCAAATCGAAGCTCTTTTCGAACTCCACAAATACGGCGTGGCGAATTCCGCCAACCCAATTTTTCAGGCCAAAATTAACTTTTTTTCAGAAGATATGGGGGAAAAAACATTTAAAAACGGTGATTTAATACGGCCATAAGTCTTGATCCAGAAATCATTGCTGGACTCATAATAAACCAACTCGAAGTTCTTTTCGAGCTCGAAAAATTAGGTAGGGCTAGCCCCGCCAACGCAATTTTGTCGGCAAAAATTTACTTGTTTTCATCAGTTTCGGGGGAAAAAAATCGGAGAATTGTGGCTGAAGTCGGCCATAACTTTTTTCTAGAAATCATTGCTGGCACTATAATATACCAAATCGAAGCTCTTTTCGAGCTCTACAAATAATGCGTATGTCGAAATCCGCCAACCCAATTTGTTAGGCGAAAATTAACTCGTTTTCATCAGATTTAGAGGAAAAATAATTGAAAAACAGTGACTGAATACACCCATAACTCTTGATCCAGAAATCGTTGATGGACCTATAATATACCAAATCGAATCTCTTTTCGAGCTCTACAAATAAGGCCGGCCAAAATCCGCCAACCCAATTTTTAGGCCAAAAGTCACTTGTTTAGATCAGATTTGGAGGAAAAAAAATCCAAAAACTGTGACTGAATACGGCCATAACTCTTAATGCAGAAATCGTTGCTGCGCCTATGATATTCCAAATCGAAGCTCTTTCGAGCTCTACAAATGAGGTAGGCCAAACCCCGCCAACGAAATTTTTTCGGCCAAAAATCACTTGTTTTCACAGTTTCGGAGGAAAAAAAAAATCGAGAATTATTATGGTCAAGTCGGCCACAACTTTTGTTCCGTAAATCGTTCTTTGGGACTATAATATCCCAAATTAAAGCTCTTTTCGAGCTCTAAAAATAAGGTGGGGCGAAATCTGCCAACCCAATTTTTTAGGCCAAAATTAACTTGTTTTCATCAAATTTGGAGGAAAAAAAAATCAAAAAAACAAAGGATCGACTACGGCCATAACTCTTGATCCAAAAATCTTTCTTTGGGCTAATAATATACCAAATCGAAGTTCTTTTCGAGCTTTACAAATCAGGTAGGGCGAACCCTGCCAACGCAATTTTGTCGGCAAAATTGACTTTTTTTCATTAGTTTTGGAGGGAAAAAAATCAGAGAATTGTGGCTGAAGTCGGCCATAACTTTTGTTCCAGAAATCGTTGCGAGGACTATAATATACCAAATCAAAGCTCTTTTCGAGCTTTACAAATATGGTGGGGCGAAATCCGCCAAACCAATTTTTCAGGCCAAAATTAACTTGTTTTCAGAAAGATTTGGAAAAAAAATCAAAAAAAAAAGGATGAATACGCCATAACTCTTGATCCAGAAATCTTTGCTGGACTCATAATAAACCAACTCGAAGTTTTTTTCGAGCTCTACAAATTAGGTAGGGCGAACCCCGCCAACGCAATTTTGTCGGCAAAAATTTACTTGTTTTCATCAGTTTCGGGGGAAAAAAAACGGAGAATTGTGGCTGAAGTCGGCCATAACGTTTTTTCTAGAAATCGTTGCTGGCACTATAATATACAAAATCGAAGCTCTTTTCGAGCTCTACAAATATTGCGTGGCGAAATCCGCCAACCCAATTTTTTAGGCCAAAATTAACTTGTTTTAATAAGATTTAGAGGAAAAAAAATTTGAAACACAGTGACTGAATACAACTAAAACTCTTGATCCAGAAATCGTTGCTGGGCCTATAATATACCAAATCGAATCTCTTTTCGAGCTCTACAAATAAGGGCGGGCAAAATCCGCCAACCCAATTTTTTAGGCCAAAAGTCACTTGTTTTGATCAGATTTGGAGGAAAAAAAAATCCAAAAACTGTGACTGAATACGGCCATAACTCTTGATGAAATCGTTCTTTGGGCCTATGATATTCCAAATCGAAGCTCTTTCGAGCTCTACAAATGAGGTAGGCCAAACCCCGCCAACGAAATTTTTTCGGCCGAAAATCACTTGTTTTCAACAGTTTCAGAGGAAAAAAATCAGAGAATTATGGCTGAAGTCGGCCACAACTTTTGTTCCAGAAATCGTTGCTGGGACTATAATCTCCCAAATTAAAGCTCTTTTTGAGCTCTAAAAATAAGGTGGGGCGAAATCTGCCAACCCAATTTTTTAGGCCAAAATTAACTTGTTTTCATCAAATTTGGAGGAAAAAAAATTAAAAAACAGTGACTGACTACGGCCATAACTCTTGATCCAGAAATCTTTGCTGGGCTAATAATATACCAAATCGAAGTTCTTTTTGAGCTCTACAAATCAGGTAGGGCGAACCCTGCCAACGCAATTTTGTCGGCAAAATTCACTTTTTTTCATTAGTTTTGGAGGGAAAAAAATCAGAGAATTGTGGCTGAAGTCGGCTATAACTTTTTTTCCAGAAATCATTGCGGGGACTATAATATACCAAATCAAAGCTCTTTTCGAGCTTTACAAATATGGTGGGGCGAAATCCGCCAAACCAATTTTTCAGGCCAAAATTAACTTGTTTTCATCAGATTTGGAAGAAAAAAAATCGAAAAACAGTGACTGAATACGGCCATAACTCTTGATCCAGAAATCTTTGCTGGACTCATAATAAACCAACTCGAAGTTTTTTTCGAGCTCTACAAATTAGGTAGGGCGAACCCCGCCAACGCAATTTTGTCGGCAAAAATTTACTTGTTTTCATCAGTTTCGGGGGAAAAAAAACGGAGAATTGTGGCTGAAGTCGGCCATAATGTTTTTTCTAGAAATCGTTGCTGGCACTATAATATACAAAATCGAAGCTCTTTTCGAGCTCTACAAATACTGCGTGGCGAAATCCGCCAACCCAATTTTTTAGGCCAAAATTAACTTGTTTTAATAAGATTTAGAGGAAAAAAAATTTGAAACACAGTGACTGAATACAACTATAACTCTTGATCCAGAAATCGTTGCAGGGCCTATAATATACCAAATCGAATCTCTTTTCGAGCTCTACAAATAAGGCCGGCAAAATCCGCCAACCCAATTTTTTAGGCCAAAAGTCACTTGTTTTGATCAGATTTGGAGGAAAAAAAATCCAAAAACTGTGACTGAATACGGCCATAACTCTTGATGCAGAAATCGTTGCTGGGCCTATGATATTCCAAATCGAAGCTCTTTCGAGCTCTACAAATGAGGTAGGCCAAACCCCGCCAACGAAATTTTTTCGGCCGAAAATCACTTGTTTTCAACAGTTTCAGAGGAAAAAAATCAGAGAATTATGGCTGAAGTCGGCCACAACTTTTGTTCCAGAAATCGTTGCTGGGACTATAATCTCCCAAATTAAAGCTCTTTTCAAACTCTAAAAATAAGGTGGGGCGAAATCTGCCAACCCAATTTTTTAGGCCAAAATTAACTTGTTTTCATCAAATTTGGAGGAAAAAAAATCAAAAAACAGTGACTGACTACGGCCATAACTCTTGATCCAGAAATCTTTGCTGGGCTAATAATATACCAAATCGAAGTTCTTTTCGAGCTCTACAAATCAGGTAGGGCGAACCCTGCCAACGCAATTTTGTCGGCAAAATTCACTTTTTTTCATTAGTTTTGGAGGGAAAAAAATCAGAGAATTGTGGCTGAAGTCGGCCATAACTTTTGTTCCAGAAATCGTTGCGGGGACTATAATATACCAAATCAAAGCTCTTTTCGAGCTTTACAAATATGGTGGGGTGAAATCCGCCAAACCAATTTTTCAGGCCAAAATTAACTTGTTTTCATCAGATTTGGAAGAAACAAAATCGAAAAACAGTGACTGAATACGGCCATAACTCTTGATCCAGAAATCTTTGCTGGACTCATAATAAACCAACTCGAAGTTTTTTTCGAGCTCTACAAATTAGGTAGGGCGAACCCCGCCAACGCAATTTCGTCGGCAAAAATTTTCTTGTTTTCATCAGTTTCGGGGGAAAAAAAACGGAGAATTGTGGCTGAAGTCGGCCATAATGTTTTTTCTAGAAATCGTTGCTGGCACTATAATATACAAAATCGAAGCACTTTTCGAGCTCTACAAATATTGCGTGGCGAAATCCACCAACCCAATTTTTTAGGCCAAAATTAACTTGTTTTAATAAGATTTAGAGGAAAAAAAATTTGAAACACAGTGACTGAATACAACTATAACTCTTGATCCAAAAATCGTTGCAGGGCCTATAATATACCAAATCGAATCTCTTTTCGAGCTCTACAAATAAGGCCGGGCAAAATCCGCCAAACCCAAAAACTTGTTTTTAGGAAAAAAAGTCACTTGTTTTGATCATAGATTTGAGGAAAAAAATCCAAAAAGGTAGGCCAAACCCGCCAACGAAATACGGCCATAACTCTTGATGTTTAGGAGGAAAAAAAGAGAATTAAATCGCCACAACTTTTGTTGGGCCTGGGATGATATTCCAAATAAAGCTCTTTTCGAGCTTTCGAGCTCTACAAATGAGGTAGGCCAAACCCCGCCAACGAATTTTTTTCGGCGAAAAAACTCACTTGTTTTCATTAGTTTCAGAGGAAAAAAATCGAGAATTATGGTCAAGTCGAAATTTTGCACTTTAATAGCAACAACTTTTTTTTGTTGGAGGAAAAAATCGAGAATTTGGGACTATAATCTCCCAAATTAAAGACTCTTTTCAAAGCTCTAAAAATAAGGTGGGGGAAATCGCCAAACCAATTTTTTTAGGCCAAAATTTTTAGGCCAAAATTAACTTGTTTTGATCAAATTTGGACTCATAAAAAAATCAAAAAAAAACAAAGGCCAACATAATTTTACGCAAAAAATATACTTGTTTTAACTCTTGATCCATAATGTTTCTTTGTGGCACTAATAATATACCAAATCGAAGTTCTTTTCGAGCTCTACAAATAAGGTGGGGTAGGGCGAACCCAATTTTTAGGCCAAAACTAACTTGTTTTCATCAAATTTGGAGGAAAAAAAAAAATTTTGTCGCGGCCAAAATTCGAAACTTTTTTTTTCATTAGTTTTGGAGGAAAAAAATCGCCAAGAATTTTTCATTAGTTTTGGAGGGAAAAAAATCAGAGAATTGTGGCTGAAGTCGGCCATAACTTTTGTTCCAGAAATCGTTGCGGGGACTATAATATACCAAATCAAAGCTCTTTTCGAGCTTTACAAATATGGTGGGGCGAAATCCGCCAAACCAATTTTTTAGGCCAAAATTAACTTGTTTTCATCAGATTTGGAAGAAAAAAAATCGAAAAACAGTGACTGAATACGGCCATAACTCTTGATCCAGAAATCTTTGCTGGACTCATAATAAACCAACTCGAAGTTTTTTTCGAGCTCTACAAATTAGGTAGGGCGAACCCCGCCAACGCAATTTTGTCGGCAAAAATTTACTTGTTTTCATCGGGCGGGGAAAAAAAACGGAGAATTGTGGTCAAGTCGGCCATAATGTTTTTTTTCTAGAAATCGTTCTTCTTGGCACTATAATATACAAAATCGAAGCTCTTTTTTCGAGCTCTACAAATAAGGTGGGGCGAAATCCGCCAACCCCATTTTTTTAGGCCAAAATTAACTTGTTTTAATAAGATTTAGAGGAAAAAAAAATTTGAAACATCAAAGCTCTTTGGATTGAATACAACTATAACTCTTGATCCGTAAATTGTTGCATCCAAAAATTGTTGCATGTTTTGCTATAATATACCAAATCGAATCTCTTTTCGAGCTCTACAAATAAGGCCGGGCAAAATCCGCCATCCCAATTTTTTAGGCCAAAAGTCACTTGTTTTGATCAGATTTGGAGGAAAAAAAATCCAAAAACTGTGACTGAATACGGCCATAACTCTTGATCCAGAAATCGTTGCTGGGCCTATAATATACCAAATCGAAGCTCTTTCGAGCTCGACAAATAAGGTAGGCCGAACCCCGCCAACGAAATTTTGTCGGCCAAAATTCACTTGTTTTCAACAGTTTCGGAGGAAAAAAATCATAGAATTATGGCTGAAGTCGGCCACAACTTTTGTTCCCGAAATCTTTGCTGGGACGATAATATACCAAATCAAAGCACTTTTCGAGCTCTACAAATATGGTGGGGCGAAATCTGCCTACCCAATTTTTTAGGCCAAAATTAACTTGTTTTCATCAGATTTGTAGGAAAACAAATCGAAAAACAGTGACTAAATACGGCCATAACTCTTGATCCAGAAATCGTTGCTGGGCTAATAATATACCAAATCAAAGTTCTTTTCAAGCTCTACAAATATGGCGGGGCAAAATCCCCCAACACAATTTTTTAGGCCAAAAGTCACTAGTTTTGATCAGATTTGGAGGAAAAAAAATCAACAAACTGTAACTGAATACGAGCATAACTCTTGATGCAGAAATCGTTGCTAGGACTATAATATACCAAATCGAAGCTCTTTTCGAGCTCTACAAGTAATGCGTAGCGAAATCCGCCAACCCAATTTTTTAGGCCAAAATTAACTCGTTTTCATCAGATTTAGAGGAAAAATAATTGAAAAACAGTGACTGAATGCAACTATAACTCTTGATCCAGAAATCGTTGCTGGACCTATAATATACCAAATCGAAGCTCTTTTCGAGCTCTACAAATATGGTAGGGCAAAATCCGCTGACACAATTTTTTAGGCCAAAAGTCACTAGTTTTGATCAGATTTGGAGGAAAAAAAATCAACAAACTGTGACTGAATACGGCCATAACTCTTGATGCAGAAATCGTTGCTAGGCCTCTAATGTACCAAATCGAAGCTCTTTCGAGCTCGAGAAATGAGGTAGGCCGAACCCCGCCAACGAAATTTTGTCGGCCAAAATTAACTTGTTTTCAACAGTTTCGAAGGAAAAAAATTGGAGAATTATGGCTGAAGTCGGCCATGTCTTTTGTTGCAGAAATCGTTGCTGGGACTATAATATACCAAATCGAAGCTCTTTTCGAGCTTTACAAATATGGTGGGGCGAAATCCATCAACCCAATTTTTTAGGCCAAAATTAACTTGTTTTCATCAGATTTAGAGGAAAAAAAATCGAAAAACAGTGACTGAATACGGCCATAACTCTTGATCCAGAAATCGTTGCTGGGCTAATAATATACCAAATCAAAGTTCTTTTCGAGCTCTACAAATATGGCGGGGCAAAATCCCCCAACACAATTTTTTAGGCCAAAAGTCACTAGTTTTGATCAGATTTGGAGGAAAAAAAATCAACAAACTGTGACTGAATACGACCATAACTCTTGATGCAAAAATCGTTGCTGGGCCTATAATATACAAAATCGAAGCTCTTTCGAGCTCGACAAATGAGGTAGGCCGAACCCCGCCAACAAAATTTTGTCGGCCAAAATTCACTTGTTTTCAACAGTTTCGAAGGAAAAAATCAAAGAATTATGGCTGAAGTCTGCCACAACTTTTGTTCCAGAAATCATTGCTGGGACTATAATATACCAAATCAAAGCTCTTTTCGAGCTTTACAAATATGGTGGGGCGAAATCTGCCAACCCAATTTTTTAGGCCAAAATTAACTTGTTTTCATCAGCTTTGGAAGAAAAAAAATCGAAAAACAGTGATTGAATACGGCCATAACTCTTGATCCAGAAATCTTTGCTGGGCTAATAATATACCAAATCGAAGTTCTTTTCGGGCTATACAAATCAGGTAGGGCGAACCCTGCCAACGCAATTTTGTCGGCAAAAATTCACTTTTTTTCATTAGTTTTGGAGGAAAAAAATCAGAGAATTGTGGCTGAAGTCGGCCATAACTTTTGTTCCAGAAATCGTAACGGGGACTATAATATACAAAATCGAAGCACTTTTCGAACTCCACAAATACGGTGTGGCGAATTCCGCCAACCCAATTTTTCAGGCCAAAATTAACTTTTTTTCAGAAGATATGGAGGAAAAAACAATTAAAAACGGTGACTTAATACGGCCATAAGTCTTGATCTAGAAATAATTGCTGGACTCATAATAAACGAACTCGAAGTTCTTTTCGAGCTCTACAAATTAGGTAGGACGAACCCCGCCAACGCAATTTTGTCGGCAAAAATTTACTTGTTTTCATCAGTTTCGGGGGAAAAAAAACGGAGAATTGTGGCTGAAGTCGGCCCTAACTTTTTTTCTAGAAATCGTTGCTGGCACTATAATATACCAAATCGAAGCACTTTTCGAGCTCTACAAATAATGCGTGGCGAAATCCGCCAACCCAATTTTTTAGGCCAAAATTAACTTGTTTTAATCAGATTTAGGGGAAAAAAATTTTGAAAAACAGTGACTGAATACAACTATAACTCTTGATCTAGAAATCGTTGCAGGACCTATAATATACCAAATCGAATCTCTTTTCGTGCTCTACAAATAAGGCCGGGCAAAATCCGCCAACTCAATTTTTTAGGCCACAAGTCACTTGTTTTGATATGATTTGGAGGAAAAAAAATCCAAAAACTGTGACTGAATACGGCCATGACTCTTGATCCAGAAATCGTTGCTGGGCCTATAATATACCAAATCGAAGATCTTTTGAGCTCGACAAATGAGGTAGGCCGAACCCCGCGAACGAAATTTTGTCGGCCAAAATTCACTTGTTTTCAACAGTTTCGAAGGATAAAAATCGGAGAATTATGGCTTAAGTCTGCCACAACTTTTGTTCCAGAAATCGTTGCTGGGACTATAATATACCTAATCAAAGCACTTTTCGTCGAGCTTTACAAATATGGTGCGGAGAAATCCGCCAACCCAATTTTTTAGGCCAAAATTAACTTGTTTTTATCAGATTTGGAGGAAAAAAAATCAAAAAAATGATTGAATTGACCATAACTCTTGGCCATAACTCTTGCCTATCAAGAAATCGAATCTCTTTTCGAGCTCCACAAAGGGCTAATAATATACCAAATCAAAAGTTCTTTTCGAGCTCCAAAAATGGAGAATTGTGGGCAAACCGGCCCGCCAACAAAAATTGGGACTATAATATACCAAATCAAAGCGAAAATTCACTTGTTTTAATTAACTTCTTTTCATTAGATTTGGAGGAAAAAAAAATCGGAGAATGGTGGTGAATATAGCCATAACACTTGATCGTAAATCGTTGCTAGGACTATAATATACCAAATCAAAGCTCTTTTCGAGCTCTACAAATAAGGGAGCTTAAACCGCCAACCCAATTTTTTAGGCCAAAATTAACTTGTTTTCATCAGATTTAGAGGAAAAAAATTGAAAAAAAAGGATTGAATGCAACTATAACTTTTGATCCGTAAATCATTCTTTGGACCTATAATATACCAAATCGAAGCTCTTTTCGAGCTCTACAAATATGGTAGGGCAAAATCCACCGACACAATTTTTTTAGGCCAAAAGTCACTAGTTTTGATCAGATTTGGAGGAAAAAAAATCAAAAAAAGGATCGAATACGCCATAACTCTTGATGCGTAAATCGTTGCTAGGGCCTATAATATACCAAATCGAAGCTCTTTCGAGCTCGAGAAATGAGGTAGGCCGAACCCCGCCAACGAAATTTTGTCGGCCAAAATTAACTTGTTTTCAACAGTTTCGAAGGAAAAAAATTGGAGAATTATGGCTGAAGTCGGCCATGTCTTTTGTTGCAGAAATCGTTGCTGGGACTATAATATACCAAATCGAAGCTCTTTTCGAGCTTTACAAATATGGTGGGGCGAAATCCATCAACCCAATTTTTTAGGCCAAAATTAACTTGTTTTCATCAGATTTAGAGGAAAAAAAAATCGAAAAACAGTGACTGAATACGGCCATAACTCTTGATCCAGAAATCGTTGCTGGGCTAATAATATACCAAATCAAAGTTCTTTTCGAGAGCTCTACAAATATGGCGGGCAAAATCCCCGAAGGAAAAAAACACAATTTTTTAGGCCAAAAGTCACTAGTTTTGATCGATTTGGAGCTCTACAAAAAAAAATCAACAAAAATGTTTTCATAAGATTTGGAGGAAAAAACCATAACTCTTGATGCAAAAATCGTTAGCTTTGGGGCCTATAATATACAAAATCGAAGCTCTTTCGAGCTCGACAAATGAGGTAGGCCGAACCCCGCCAAACAAAATTTTGTCGGCCAAAATTCACTTGTTTTCATGAGCCAAGGAAAAAATCAAAGAATTATGGTCAAGTCTCGCCACAACTTTTGTTCCGTAAATCATTCTTTGGGACTATAATATACCAAATCAAAGCTCTTTTCGAGCTTTACAAATATGGTGGGGCGAAAAATCGCCAACCCAAATTTTTTAGGCCAAAATTAACTTGTTTTCATCGACTTTGGAAGAAAAAAAAATCGAAAACAAAGGATTGAATACGGCCATAACTTTTGATCCGTAAATCTTTTGTTGGGCTAATAATATACCAAATCAAAGTTCTTTTCGAGCTATACAAATACGTAGGGCTTAACCCCGCCAACACAATTTTTTTCGGCAAAAATTCACTTTTTTTCATTAGTTTTGGAGGAAAAAAATCGAGAATTGTGGTCAAGTCGGCCATAACTTTTGTTCTAGAAATCATTGTCGGGACTATAATATACAAAATCAAGCACTTTTCGAACTCCACAAATCTGGCGTGGCTAATTCCGCCAACCCATTTTTTAGGCCAAAATTAACTTTTTTCATCAGATATGGAGGAAAAAAATTAAAAACTGTGAGTGACTTAATACAAATATGGCCATAAGTCTTGATCTAGAAATAATTTTTTGGACTCATAATAAACATAACTCAAGTTCTTTTTTCGAGCTCTACAAATTAGGTACAATGAGTTAACCCGCCAACGCAATTTTTTCGGCAAAAATTTACTTGTTTTCATCAATTTCGGGGGAAAAAAAAAACGAGGAGAATTGTGGTCAAGTCGGCCCATAACTTTTTTTTCTAGAAATCGTTGTTGGAACTATAATATACCAAATAAAGCACTTTTCGAGCTCTACAAATAATGGTGGGGGCGAAACCGCCAACCCAATTTTTTAGGCCAAAATTAACTTGTTTTGAATTAGATTTGGGGGAAAAAAAATTTTGAAAAAAAAGTGAATGAATACAACTATAACTCTTGATCTAGAAATCGTTCGGGACCTATAATATACCAAATTGAATCTCTTTTCGTGTTTCTACAAATAAGGCGGGCAAACCCCGCCAACTCAATTTTTTAGGCCAAAAGTCACTTGTTTTGATATGATTTGGAGGAAAAAAAAAAGAAAAAATTGGATTGAATACGGCCATGACTCTTTTGATCCGTAAATCATTCTTTGGGCCTATAATATACCAAATCAAGATCTTTTTTTGAGCTCGACAAATGAGGTAGGCTTTAACCCCGCGAATTTTTTTTAGGACAAATTTTGTCGGCGGGAAAAAAATTCGAAAACTTGTTTTGAATACGACCATAACACTTGATCCGTAAATCGTTGATGGGCCTATATAAGGAAAAAAGCTCTTTTCGAGAATTATGGTGAAAGTCCGCCAACAACTTTTGTTCCAGAAATCGTTGCTGGGACTATAATATACCTAATCAAAGCACTTTTCGAGCTTTACAAATATGGTGCGGAGAAATCCGCCAACCCAATTTTTTAGGCCAAAATTAACTTGTTTTCATCAGATTTGGAGGAAATCAAATCGAAAAACAGTGACTGAACACGGCCATAACTCTTGGTCAAGAAATCGTTGCTGGGCTAATAATATACCAAATCAAAGTTCTTTTCGAGCTCCACAAATCAGGTAGGGCGAACCCTGCCAACGCAATTCTGTCGGCAAAAATTCACTTGTTTTAATCAGTTTTGGGGGGAAAAATCGGAGAATGGTGGCTGAAGTCGGCCATAACTTTCGTTACAGAAATCGTTGCTAGGACTATAATATACCAAATCGAAGCTCTTTTCGAGCTCTACAAGTAATGCGTAGCGAAATCCGCCAACCCAATTTTTTAGGCCAAAATTAACTTGGTTTCATTAGATTTGGAGGAAAAAAATTGAAAAAAGGATCTGAATGCAACTATAACTCTTGATCCGTAAATCGTTTTTGGACCTATAATATACCAAATCGAAGCTCTTTTCGAGCTCTACAAATATGGTAGGCAAAACCCCACCAACAATTTTTTAGGCCAAAAGTCACTAGTTTTGACCCGATTTGGAGGAAAAAAATCAGAATTATGGATGAATACGCCATAACTCTTGATGCGTAAATCATTGTTAGGACTATGGTATACCAAATCGAAGCTCTTTTCAAGCTCGAGAAATGAGGTAGGCGAACCCCGAAACGAAATTTTTTAGGCCAAAATTCACTTGTTTTCATCAATTTGAAGGAAAAAATCAAAGAGTTATGGTCATAACTCTTGGCCACAACTTTTGTTCCCAAATCGAAATCGTTTTTGAGGACTATAATATTCCAAATCAAAGCTTTTTTCGCCAAAAAGTTTGTTCCACAAATGGGACTATAATATGGGGCTTAAACTTTTTCCGCCAACCCAATTTTTTAGGCCAAAATTAACATGTTTTCATCAGATTTGGAGGAAAAAAAAATCGAAAAATTGTGACTGAATACAGCCATAACTCTTGATCAAGAAATCGTTGCTGGGCCTATAATATACCAAATCGAAGCTCTTTCGAGCTCTACAAATAGGGCAGGGCAAAATCCGCCAATCCAATTTTTTAAGCCAAAATTCACTTGTTTTCATTAGATTTGGAGGAAAAAAAATCAAAAAACTGTGGCTGAATACGGCCATAACTTTTGTTCCATAAATTGTTGTTTGGCCTATAATATACCAAATCGAAGCTCTTTTCGAGCTCTACAAATAAGGGAGTACAAAATCCGCCAACCGAATTTTTTAGGCCAAAATAAACTTGTTTTCATTAGATTTGGAGGAAAAAATAATCAAAAAACTGTGACTGAATACGACCATAAATCTTGATCCAGAAACCGTTGTTGGGCCTATAGTATACCAAATCGAAACTCTTTCGACATCTACAAATGAGGTAGGGCGAACCCCACCAATGCAATTTTGTAGGCCAAAATTCACTTGTTTTCATCATTTGGAGGAGAAAAATTGAGAATTGTGGATCAATAAGGCCATAACTTTTGTTCCAGAAATCGTTACTGGGACTATAATATTCCAAATCGAAGCACTTTTCGAGCTCTACAAATAAGGCATGGCGAAATCCGCCAACCAAATTTTCTAGGCCAAATTCAACTTGTTTTCATCAGATTTGGAGGAAAAAAATTGAAAAACAGTGACTGATTATGGCCATAACTCTTGATCCAGAAATCGTTGCTGGGCCTATAATATACCAAATTGAAGCTCCTTTGAAGCTCTATAAATAAGCCTGGGCGAAATCCGACAACCAAAATTTTTAGGCCAAAGTTCACGTGTTTTCATCAGATTTGGAGGGAAAAAAATCAATAAATTGTAACTGAAAAAGGCCATGACACTTGATCCAGAAATCGTTGCTGGGCCTATAATATACCAAATCAAAGTTCTTTCGAGCTCTACAAATGAGGTACGCGGAACCCCGCCAACGCAATTTTGTCGGCCAAAATTCACTTGTTTTCATCAGATTTGGAGGAAAAAAAATCGAAAAGCTGTGACTGAATACGGCCATAACTCTTGATGCAGAAATCGTTGCTTGGCCTATAATATACCAAATCGAATCTCTTTCGAGCTCCACAAAGGAGGTTGGCTGAAGCTCGCCAACGCAATTTTTTCGTCCAAAATTCACATGTTTTCATCAGTTTTAGAGGAAAAAAATGGAGAATCTTGATCTGAAACCGTTGCCATAACTTTTGTATACCAAATCGTTCTTTGGGACTACAATATACCAAATGGTGGGGTAAAATTCACCAACCCAATCTTTTAGGCCAAAATTCACTTGTTTTCATCAGATTTGGAGGAAAAAGAATCAAAAAACTGTGACTGAATACGGCCATAACACTTGATCCAGAAATCGTTGCTGGGCCTATAATATACCAAATCGAAGCTCTTTTCGACCGCTACAAATACGGTGGGGCAAAATCCATCAACCCAATTTTTTAGGCCAAAATTCACTTGTTTTCATCATATTTCGAGGAAAAAAAATCTAAAAATTGTGACTGAAGTTGGCCATAACTTTTGTTCCAGAAATCATTCCTGGAACTATATTATTCCAAATCGAAGCCATTTTCGAGCTCTACAAATAGGGCGGGGCGAAATCAGCCAGCCCAATTTTTTAGGCCAAAATTCAGTTATTTTCATCAGGTTTGGAGGAAAAAAAATTGAAAAACAGTGACTGCATACGGCCATAACTCTTGATCCAGAAATCGTTGCAGGGCCTATAATATACCAATCGAGGCTCTTTCGAGCTCTACAATTGAGGTTGGCCAAACCCCGCCAACACATTTTTTTCGGCCAAAATTCACTTATTTTCATCAAATTGTGAGGAAAAAAAAATCTAAGAATTGAGATCAAGTCGGCCATAACTTTTGATCCGAGAAATCGTTCTTCGGGACTATAATATACCAAATTGAAGCTCTTTTCGAGCTCTACAAGTAAGGGGGGCGAAATCCGCCAAACCCAATTTTTATGCCAAAATTAACTTGTTTTCTTTAGATTTGGAGAAAAAAAAAATTGAAAAAGAGCTTTGAATACGGCCATAACTCTTGATCCGTAAATCCTTGGGCCTATAATATACCAAATCGAATAGACCAAATAAAATGTAAATTTTTATCCATCAAGAGATGTAGTCTCCTAAAACCAAGCGGGTGGTTTTTTTGACGGGGCACTTTTCTTTGTTTTCAGGCCATTTTCGAAGGAAAATTCCAGAAAAATGTAAGGATCAAGTCGGCAAAAATTCAAAATTTTTTGTTTTTATGTTTTTTCCAAGATAAAAAATAGAGAAAATCACAAAAAATAGAATATTAATCAAATAATGGTGCCACTTATTGTATTAATTCTTAAAAATTATATATTAATTTTAGAATGCAAAACATAAATAAAAATGTAAACTTTTTTACCCATCTCGAAGATTTGGAGGCGGTGGCTTTTATGCAACATTTTTCATTTTTTTTTCATTTTGAGACAGTTTTTTAGGCATGTTCAGAAAAATGTAAGGATAATGTCCGTAAAATTTCATAATTTTTTTAGGTCATTTTTATTTTATTTTATTTTTCAAAGACAAAAAATAAAGGAAATCATAAAAAAATAGAATATTCATCAAACAATAGTGTCACATATTGTATTAGTTTCTAAAAATTATATATTAATTTTAGAATGCAAAACATAAATAGAAATATAAATTTTTTATCAATCTCGGCCCCTGGGCGCCCTACTACGTGAATCGGGAGACTTTTTGAGAGCATTTTACTCTTTTTTGGGGACTTTAGGTAACTTTTGCGGTGCATGCCCATAAAAAATATAGGGATCATGTCTGTAAAATTTCAAGACTAGCTCTACAAAAATTGGGGTAGGGCGAACCGCCAATTCAATTTTTTAGGCCAAAATTAACTTGTTTTCATCAGATTTGGAGGAAAAAAAATCGAAAAACTGCTCTTGAATACGGCCATAACTCTTGATCCAGAAATCGTTGCTGGGCCTATAATATACAAAATCAAAGCTATTTTCGAGCTCTACAAATTACGGAGGGCGAACCCCGCCAACACAATTTTTTCAGCCAAAATTCACTTGTCTTCATCAGTTTCGGAGGAAAAAAATCAGAGAATTGTGGCTGAAGTCGGCCATAACTTTTGTTCTAGAAATCATTGTCGGGACTATAGTATACCAAATCGAAGCTCCTTTCAAGCTCTACAAATACGGCAGGACGAAATCTGCCAACCCAATTTTTTAGACCAAAATTCACTGGTTTTCATCAAATTTGGAGGAAAAAAATTGAAAAACTGTGAGTGAATGCCGCTTTTCAAGCCCTACAAATATGGCGGGGCGAAATCCGCCAACCAAATTTTTTAGGCCAAGATTAACTTTTTTTCATCAGATTTGGAGAAAAAAAATCGAGAAACAGTGACTGATTACGACCATAACTCTTGATCCAGAAATTGTGTTAGGCCTACAAATACACCCAAATCGAAAAATTGCATTGGCGGGTTCGCACTTGTTTAATTTGCAAATTGGAGGAAAGAGGTTCGATTTGGTATATTATAGGACCAAAGAACGATTTATTTGGATCAAGAGTTATGGTCCGATTTAGCACAATTTTTCAATTTTTTTTTTCCTCCAAACTGATGAAAACAAGTGAATTTTGGCCAAAAATTACGCTACCGGGTTTGCTCTAATTTAATTTGTAGAGCTCAAAAGAGCTTCAATTTGGTATATTATAGGCCCAAAGAACGATTTCTTGATCAAGAGTTATGGTCAGATTCAAGCATAGTTTTTCAATTTTTTTTCCTCCAAACTGAGGAAACAAGTGAATTTTTGCGAAAAA
Source organism: Morus alba (assembly GCA_012066045.3). NCBI lineage: Eukaryota > Viridiplantae > Streptophyta > Magnoliopsida > Rosales > Moraceae > Morus > Morus alba. The sequence goes on from CP050225.2 coordinate 29,288,206, forward strand.
AATTGAATTGGCGGGGTTCGCCCAGCCTAATTTATAGAGCTCGAAAAGAGTTTCGATTTGGTATATTATAGGACCAGCAACGATTTCTGGATCAAGAGTTATGGCCGTATTCAGGCATAATTTTTCGATTTTTTTCCTCCAAATCTGATGAAAACAAGTGAATTTTAGCCAAAAAAATTGCATTGGTGCGGTTCGCCCTACCGAATTTGTAGAGCTCAAAATGTGCTTCGATTTGGTATATATTATAGGCCCAGGAACGATTTCTGGATCAAGAGTTATGGCCGTATTCAGGCATAGTTTTTCGATTTTTTTTCCTCCAACTCTGAGGACAACAAGTGAATTTTTGCGAAAAAAATTGAATTGGTGGGGTTCGCCCAGCCTAATTTTTAGAGCTCGAAAAGAGCTTCGATTTGGTATATTATAGGCCCAGCAACGATTTCTGGATCAAGAGTTATGGCCGTATACAGGCACAGTTTTTTGATTTTTTTCCTCCAAATCTGATGAAAACAAGTGAATTTTGGCTGAAAAAATTGCGTTGGCCAGGTTCGCCTTGCCTAATTTGTATATCTCAAAAAGAGCTTCCATTTGGTATATTATAGGCCCAACAACGATTTCTAGATCAAGAGTTATGACAGTATTCAGTCACTGTTTTTCGATTTTTTTCCCTCCAAATCTGATGAAAACAACTGAATTTTTGCCGAAAAAATTGCATTGGCGGGCTCGCTCGCCCGCCTAATTTGTATAGCTCAAAAAGAGCATCGATTTTGTATATTATATTCCCAGCAATCAATTTTCATGTTTCAAATTCCAATCCAAGGGTTTTAAACATCAAAACAGGGATTAAAGATACTAATCCTTTCATCCCAAGTCCTCAAATGAAGCTAAATTGGGTTCTCCCGAAAACAGGGGTCAAAGCAACAATTTCAGGCCAAACAGGGTCAAACCCCGTGTACACTGGTCGACCGGTGACAGAGAAGTGCATCACCACCGATCGGCCGGTGATTACGCCCAAAAGTGTACAAAAACAAGCGGTCAATTGTAGTACAATTTGAACGGTCGATCCCACGAGGAATTGTTAAATTGAACAAGATATGATTAGCAAATAAAAAGTGTTAAGAAAGTAGGCAATCAAACAAAGAAAAATGAATGAGTGTTTTTGATATTTTTTTAACAATTTAACATAAAGAAAATTCAATAAATAAAATGTGGTAAGGCTTTGAGAATCCTCCATATGCTTTGTTCACCTATTTGGACTTTGATTCATGAATTGACTCAATTGAATCACATCCCAAACAATCAATCGGAAAATAAATATTTGAAGAACATATGAATTAAAAATGTATTCGAGTAAATAAAATTCTAACGTTTAAAATTAGGAAGAATCATCTTATGAGAAATCCAAGAGCGACAATATACCGTTGGCAATAATGCAGTAAAAGATTACTAAATCTAAGAGCGACAATATATCGTTGGCAATAATGCAGTAAAAGACTACTCATAAAATAATACCGATCAATATATAATATAATGTAACAATCACATAAAAAGAGCATGACTAGATTTATATGAGAGTTGACAATAAAATATATTGATAAGAAGAAGAAATATGATAAAAGAAAATTATTAGAATATGTACTCTAGCCTAACTTGTACATAATTCCCATAAAATTCTAAAAAGAAAATATGAGAATAAGAACAAGAAAATATGTGAGAATTTAGGCTCTAAAAAATGTATCTAACTCCTCACCTTGATAATGATCCTATTTATAGAGTTTTGGGTGTGTTAAGAGTGTAAAAACCGAATCCTTAATCGTGGAGAAAATTCATCACGTTCTGAAGAGTGGGACACGTGTCGGCTGGCCATTTGCGCGCGGGAGAAGAAATGATGCAGAGGGCTGACGAAGTGGGACACATGGCGAGCTCTGATTGGCGGGCTTATGTGCATGGGACGACGTGCTGCAGAAGGTTGACAAAGTGGGACACGTGGCGCGCTCTGATTGGCGGAATTCTGTGCATGGGATGACGTGCTGCAGAAGGCTGACGAAGTGGTGTTGGAAATGTGTCCATAAAGTGGGATGTAATTTGTTATTTATGAAATGACAAATGTAAGACATTATTATTTTGCTGATTTTATAAAATAAGATAAAGTTATGTTTAGACACATACTCAAGAGTGTTAGTAATATTGATTAGTCCATAAACTGTCACCAACGAAAGAGGAGTCAGAGGAACCCTGCCGGACAAACTCTTCTGATACAGTTTAAAATAGATATTCCCAGTCTTAGGATTGATTGGGCAATCGAATCTGATTATGACTGTTAGATCGAACCATGTGATGCTGGTCTCGGGGCATGGGAGTTGGACTCTGTGGTTGATCTAGACATGCTCGCAACATGTTGAATAGACCATGTGACTGATTAGGTTAGAGTAAAAACCGTTTACACAACTCTAAACCTAATCATCACAACTTAAGTATATTTGTATAATTATCTTAATCCTGAAGTGAATGCATAGCTCAACTTAGTATCTCATGATCTTTGATTCGCCAATGAGATTAGTTCACAGTTATTGAATGACATCTCGGTCATTGGGATCATGACAATATTAAGTTGGAGTTATGTGATTCACATATATGGAATTCGTAAGAAAAAATATCACCTCATGCTTTATTGACGAGTGTGTGAATAAATAAACCAGGCCTGGTATTCAATGATGATATTCATTGATTAAGACATCGTAACATGTGCGAGACATCTTACGAACGTTTGTCTTTCTTATTCACAGTCATATAAAGGAGTTGAGGAAATAATGGTTGGAATGGTAAAGCGGTAATATTATATACCATTCGATCACCGATATTTTCTGAAGGATAATAATGCATTTACATGTGGACCGTGTGATAAATTGTATCAACACCAAAAGAAAAATTAGCGCACATGAATCGAGAGATTATTCGGCATCAAACTTTTAGTGGAGTTGTACGATGTCGGAATTAAATATGTCGATAACTTATAGAGATGAGTTAGTCGAATATTGTAATTCCATAGCTTTGTTCATATGGGTCCATTCGGTCTCAAGGCTAGCTCTAATAAATGGGAACAACAGAAACTGATAATTATGTTTAAATTCATTGTGTTATTTTTCATTTATTCGATAATTGAAAAATAAAAGGAATGAGTTTTGAATTTCAAAATTACTATAGATTAATTTAAAATTCAAAATGAAATTTAAACATGATTTTATTTGGCAACTAAAGGAAAGAGAAAAGTGATATATTATTTTTGGAAAAATTCGGAAATTCCTTGCCATAAGGGGATTTCGAATTTTGCTCCAAAAGGTGAAGGAAAATTCGGAAATCCCTTGCCATGTAGGGATTTTTGGATTTCAATCCAAGGGTTAAGGGGAATTCGAAAATCCCATCTAGGGTTTGAGTTTTTGAATTTCCTTCTATATAAGGATATTATTGAAAACCCTAAGAGAGAGTTCTTTTGAGAAAAGAAAAAGAGATCACACCTTTCCTTAGGGTGGCCGGATTTTGTAGAGACAAAATAAAAGGAAATAGTTTCCTTAGTTTTTAAAAAGAGCCCACTCTCTCATCCTAAATATCGTAGAGTCATAGCTTTGAATCAACGAGTGGTTTTTGGTGTGATCGTGGCAATAAACAACGATCTTGTTTCACGGCAATTCTCCATCTTGGAACGTGAGATAGTGAGACAAGATCCTTGCGGTCATTTAATTCAATCGTCACAAAGGTATGTGAGATATTCTAATCCTTTGTCTATAAACATATATCATGCATGCATCTCTCATTGTGGTTTACGTTTAATTTTGAATTAAATGGATATGATAAAATTTTTGATATTCCGCCTACAATATTGTTGTTGTTCAAATGATTTTTCATATATAAATCACAATAAGATCCTGCAAGTGGGACACGTGGCGAGCTCTGATTGGCAGGCTTCTGTGCATGGGACCCACGCGGAGAGGAATGAGGATCCGGATGACACGCGCGTGGAGGAAACTCGCGCAGACGAAGCAGCGTGCGCGCCAAGCGCGCGTATCCCGGGGAGTAGGCGGACATGTGGCGTGAGCTGGAACGCGGGACCCACGCGGAAGAAAGAGAAAATGCGGGTGACGCGCGCGTGGAGGAGACTCGCCCGGGGAGTGGACGGTGCACGCCAGGCGCGCGTCTGCGAGGGGACAGCTGGGCCCCACGCCTGCGCTGCAGCAGTGCTCGACACGTGGCATGCTCGGCTCGCGGCTTCTCGGCTTGGCTCGCGGCTTGTCAGCTCGGCTCGGGGAGTTGATGGGCTGATGGGCTTTGGGCCGAATTGGGCTTTTTTTGGGCTCAACTTTTGGGTTTTGCTTGGTAAACTAGCCCAAATCCAATTGTTTTCTTCAAAAACCTGAAAAATAAAATAAATCCAATTAAAATTAAATCCTCTAAATTTAGGAATATTTAAAATTGAAATCACCAATTTGATAAAATAATTTGACAATTATGAACATTAAAAGTGCAAATTTGTGCACTTATCAGCCGGTGATGTGCATCCGGTCGACCGGACCGGTTGGCTTGTGGCCATAGCAAGATCCGGTCGACCGATGCGGTCGACCGGTGGAGAACTCCAGTTCGTGAAAACTCACGGAAATCAGTTAAAAAACCTGCAAATCTAGTCCCAACTCACAAAATCTCAAGGGACAACCATTAGATCCGGGTTCTAGGTACTAAAACAAGTCCAAAGAACCCAAGATCTCCAATTTCTACCCTAGTTTCACTCAAAATCCATCAAAATCCGTTTTGAACCAAAAGTAAGATTTGAATCCGAAAAACTTGAAATTCAAGAAAGGTTCTTACAGTAATCTTACCTTGAATCCTTCTCTTGATGTTGAAAACTCTTTGAAATCACTCTTGGTTCGAATCCAGTCTTGATTTGAGACAAAACGAGAGAGAGAGAGAGAGAGAGAGAGAGAGAGAGAGAGAGAGAGAGAGAGAGAGAGAGAGAGAGAGAGAGAGGAACGCACGGGAGAGAAAAAGAAAAGGAAACGAAAGAAAAGAAAAAGAAAAGAAAAAGAAAAGAAAAGAAAAATAAAAGAAAATAACATGTGCACAACATTTTAAAATAATAGTCCAAAAATGCGCCCATACACACTTCTGGATTAAAATAAATTAATGTGAATAATTTAAATACCTTGAAATTACTTAAACTCAATTAATTAAATTAGATTAGGCACACTAATAATCTCAATTACCTTAATTAATCTCAATTTGTGGCGACCCGCGCCCTCGCGGCGCGGTCGCCGTTCCTTATACTACTACTAATGGGCTAAGCTATAGTCTAATCCATTATTTCTTGTTAGACTATTGTCTCTTTAATTTACGTTCATGTGCGGGTAAATTTTTTTTTTCCTTACTTTAACCCTCGGGTTCTTAACATGTTATGTTGTTACACTAATAGCATATCTTGCTATTACTTTAAGGATTCAAATATCATACTAGTTCCGAAAACTTGTCTTAACTTATTACAGTCGTTGTTCTTTACTAAGACAATGGTTGTAATATCTTTTTCTTAGAACTGAACATACATACTAGTATTCTACATTACATTAATCTGCAGCGGAAAATTGTTTTCTAAGCGAGCGTAGTGGAGACCACTCCCGTGCACCCATGACATTTCCGCCACCCTTGCCTCCGCATGTCCATCAAGCAAACCACTATATGACTGGCATCTTACCTTTGTTACCTACACACGAGTAAACTGATGAGCTAACGCTCAGCAAGTATAAACATGCATACATCATAAACTAATAGAAATTACATTAAGAGTTATGATGCAAATATGCTCGTGTGAAACATGCTTTAAACTACTTTCTATCTTTTTGTTCTTACTTCTGTGGGCCTGGGCCCCTGCTTACTGTCTGGTCTAGTCGGAATCTCTACTCTTTGAGATTTGTCATCCCTTGCGGAGGCCAACGACCCGTCAGTCTTTTACTTTACTGGTCATTTCTTACTGGCTGGTCTAGTCGGAATCTCTACTCTGTGAGATTTCCCTCCTTGCGGAGGCCGACGACCTGTCAGTCTTTTTACTTTACTGGTCATTTCTTACTGTCTAGTCTAGTCGGAATCTCTAATCTGTGAGATTTTCCTCCCTTGCGGAGGTCGACGACCCGTCAGTATTAACTGTGCATAAGGGTAACCATATGCGCCCTTTTTCAATCTAGAGCACTAAGCCCTCCAAACGCGTATAATCACATGTAATCACATAGACTTAGGAACTGATTATGCCCAAACGTGTACAAAAACAAGCGGTCAATTGTAGTACAATTTGAACGGTTGATCCCACGAGGAAGTGTTAAATTGAACAAGATATGATTAGCAAACAAAAAGCGTTTGGAAAGTAAGCAATCAAACGGAGAAAAGAATAAGTGTTTTTGATATTTTTTAACAATTTTAAATAGAGAAAATTTAATAAATAAAAGTGGTAAGGCTTTGAGAATCCTCCATATGCTTTGTTCACCTATTTGGATTTTAATTCATGAATTGACTCAATTGAAAGTTTCACATCCCAAACAATCAATCGGAAAATAAACATTTGAAGAACATATGAATTAAAAATGTATTCGAGTAAATAAAATTCTAACGTTTAGAATTAGGAAAAATTATCTTATGAGAAATCCAAGAGCGACAATATACCGTTGGCAATAATGCAGTAAAAGACTACTAAATCTAAGAGCGACAATATACCGTTGGCAATAATGCAGTAAAAGAATACTCATAAAATAATACCGATCAATATATAATATAATGCAACAATCACATAAAAAGAGCATGACTAGATTTATATGAGAGTTGACAATAAAATATATTGATAAGAAGAAGAAATATGATAAAAGAAAATTATTTACTCAAATGTATAAAACTTACAAACCATTGAAGAATCAAAAATCCAAATAAGTTCACTACACATATAGGATCATCTCTAACCTCACCTAAATATGTGAGAATTTAGGCTCTAAAAAAATCCAACCTAATCACTTTGATAATGATCCTATTTATAGAGTTTTGGATGTGTTAAAAATGTAAAAACCGTATGCTTAATTAAGAAGTTACAAGGCTTAATAGGGGAGAAAAATCATCACGTTTCTGAAAGTGGGACATGTGTCGCAAGGCCATTCGCGCGCGGGAGAAGAAGTCGCGCGGAGAGGGCTGACGAAGTGGGACACGTGGCGCAAGCGGATTCACGCGCGGGAAGACGTGCTGCAGAAGGCTGACGAAGTGGGACACGTGGCGAGCTCTGGTTGGAGGGGCACTGGCATGCGGGACCCACGCGGAAGAGAGGGGAAATCCGGCTGACGCGCGCGTGAGGAGAACTCACGCGGAGGAGCGGCGGTGCGCGCAACGCGCGCGTATCCGGGGGAACATCTGGACCCCACTGGACGCGTGACGCTATCTGACTGGAGGGAGCTGGGTCCCACGGCGTGCGGTGCGCAGTGGTCGACATGTGGCGCTACAGCTGGCTCACGGCTTCTCGGCTCGGCTCGCGGCTTCTGATGGGCTGATGCGCTTTGGGCTGAATTGGGCTTTTCTTGGGCTCAACTTTTGGGTTTTACTTGGTAAACTTGCCCAAATTCAATTGTTTTCTTCAAAAACCTGAAATATAAAATAAATCCAATTAAAATTAAATCCTCTAAATTTAGGAATATTTGAAATTAAGATCACAAATTTGATAAAATAATTTGACAATTATGAACATTAAAAGTGCAAATTTGTGCACTTATTAGGAACATAAGTAAATTCATAGTTCTAAGTCTAACTATAGCTTACTCGAGTCCAGACAAACATATATGTCTATACTTACCGTTAATCCGCTAGGATTCCTGCTTGCTGGAAGTTCTTTCTCGTTGCTTCGACTCTCGTGCCAAAACCTGTTTCATGGAAATAGGTATTAACCACCTATTCCAAGCATCAAAATTTCTCATACTTGGATTCCTAAATCCAATTTCAACTCATTTTCGAACTTAACCCCTCTAGGCCAAATTCTAGCTCAAGAGGCAAATTACACCTATTCATGTATCTCGGTTTCTAAATCTTAACCTATTTAATTCCGAGCTTTAAAACTGTTACTCATTCTCGAGAATCAAATTCTTAATTCGATGCTTACTAACTAGGTTTTTAGAAATTTCGGCAGAGTTTCGCCTTATTTTTTCTAGTTTCACGAGTTTTCAATAACTCGTTCTACTTTTGATTTCGGTACCTGAAGTCAAGATTAACATTCTGAACACAGATTCTAACATAAATTGAACAAAAATACATTTCCTCCATTTCTAGGGATTTTCGGATTTTTAGTGCAAATCCAAAAAAATTTGTTCAATCGTTTTAATACTTACATATTAGACTCCTATCACAGTCCCCGACAAAACCTCGGTTTCCTTTTTTAGTTTTACGGATTTTTCCCGAGATGAGTTACTATTCATCAACACGAAAAGCATGCAGTTTCTCATGAAAAATCCAAAATCTTACCTTGAAAAGTTGAGATTCTCCGCTAGAACGCCTCGGGTTATATTTCCACCGGACTGAACGGAAGAAATTTCAGCTAAAACGGGTGATTCCTTGATTTTCCCTTGATTTTCTCTCTTTTCTCTTTCTTTTCTCTATCTGTCGGCTACACTTAGAAAAGGAAGTAATTTTGGCTTCTAATCTCATCCGTAGGCCATTTTAAGTGTAATATGTATATTATATTAATATTTCTAAAAATATCTCACATTATAAATATACTAAAGGGGAGTGGGGGTTTACTGTTCACGCAGGCATAAAATACTATTCCTTCTATAGTGAAATGACTATTTTGCCCTCGATTGACTGCTCCTTCCTTTGTCTGGCGCAGGGGTGATTTGGTCTTTTAATCCCTTTTTTATGGGTTGGTTTTCCACTTTTACCCCCGTGTTTCTCCTTTCTGGATTTTTGGGCTTTGGTTTTTTGGTGATTTTGCATCCAGTAGGGCCTAATTTTTCTTTTGTCCTCGATTCCCTCATTTCTTCCGCCTACTTCAGTTCTTCGATGGAGCCCTAATTTTTTCCATTTTTGCCTTGCCATTTTCTTTGTTTCCCTTGCCCTAGCCTTTCTTGCCTCTTCAATGTCCTCATTTTCTCCGCTTTTGTTACCCCGTTTTTACATATTTAATTTTGCAGAAAATGGTGTTACTCTGCGATTTGCGTTTTGGCTTCTTCGGCGGTTTTGTCAGTGGCTTTCTTTTGATTTTCCCCTGTGGTTTTGGTTGACGGTGCTCTGACTCATTTGGGCTTTGGCGGAGGCTTATGGTATTTTCTTTGTTTGCCTCTATACTGGTTTGATTAGTGATTTTGATTTTGCCTTTTGCGTGGTTTTGGGCAATTGCATGTTCCATCATCTTTTTTTTTCCTCGCCGGTTTCAATGATTTTTTTGCTCTTTCTGGTTGTCGCATGCTTTGCAGAAACCTTAAGCTCTTATGCCTTCTGTTGTTTCTCATTGAAACCCTAAGCTCTTATCCGTCTTCCATTTTCTCTTTTTCTTGAATTCCTTCGCCTTTCTTCATGGTTTCGTTTTTGTTGCCTTTCTCCCTTGATTTTTGTCAGTATTGTTGGCTTTTACTGCTTCCTTCTTTGGACATTTTAAGTTGTGGCTTTGGTTTGATTTTTTCCTGTTGTTTTGGTGGAAGTTCCTTCGGTTCATTTGGGTTTTGCTGCGGCTTTTTTGGCTTTTCTAGGCTACCTCTGTCCCGGTTTTATTTATGATTTTATTTGGATTTTTGTGTCGTTTTAGGGGGCTGCATGTTCGATCATTTTTCCCTTCTGGCTTTGATATCTTTTTCTGTGTTTCTCTTTATTATTTGCTTTTGTGCTTTATGTATAAAAATTCTTCAGTATTCATTAAGATTTGATGCAATTTCTGATTAGATCACATAAATGGTTTTTGAGAAATTATCCTTGAACGCTTTGTGTTTGTTCTGGATTGGTTCTTTTATTGGGAGAGTAGTTTCTATCTGAATGCTTTTGTGTTGTTTCTGGCTAATTTTGGTTTTGTTTTCCCATATTTATTGAGTTGCTGATGTGTAGGGTGCACGATGTTGATTTGTCCTGCTTAATGATGATTTATGATTGCTTTGCTACAGAGGTATTAAATGGATTCCTGATTTTTCCTCATTATTTGTGATGAACGAAAAATTTTGGGGAAAAAAAAAATCCTCTGCCCTTTTTTTCCTATGTTTTCCTTTCCTTGGGGACATTGTTATATTTGTATTTTAATTCTCTGTTTTTTTCTTTTCCTTATTACGAGTAATGCATTGTTTTTATTACTTAATTAGGAAATTTTAGTTCTTTACCTTTTATAAACCGACTTCATACTTTTACGTGTGCCTTTTTTACAAGCTATGGCTCTGTTCTCTTCTTCTTTATTTAGGGAGAAAGAGGAAAATAGGCTAAAATTTGAGATGAATTAAAATTAATAGGCCAATAGTTTACATAAGTTAATAAATAGGCCAAATTATTATTTTCGTCCATAACTTGTCTGGTTATGAACCATAACTTGACAAGTTATTATTCATAATTGTCCATAACTTGTCCGGTTATGAACCATAACTTGACAAGTTATGGCCTATTAATTTCTATAACTAAAAATTGGCCTATTTCCTTTCTTAAGTTTTTTATATTGGCCTATTTTCTACTATTTCCCCTTTATTTAACCATGTTGCTGCACATGAATTTATCATGCATGTCTCTCTTTCTTTCTCTTGCATTCCATGTTCTTGCCTCTTTATCTTACTCTTACTCATTTATTACTCTAGTTCATTCTCCATCATTTATTGCTTGATCAATTTATCCTTCTCTCCTTCACTGCTTTTGCTCATGTTTAGTTGGCTGATATTTCAGATGCAAGGCAAAATTTATAGTCATCCAGGTGTTGTTTATAACCCTTATCCATAGTTTTTTAATTGCTACTGTCGATGTTGGATGTATTGGTTTGTTGTACCGGTATTAATGTTTATTATCTATCTTTATTTTCTTTTGTGTTTGTTTAGTAAATAATGCTCATGTGTTGACTTCCTATTTATTTTTCTTAGCTACGTACACACACACACACATATACATATTTTTACTTATGTTAGTTTTCGTAAGTTTTTCTAGGTCGCAATGATGATTATGATTGATTTTGATGTGTTAAATTATATATAAGTTGTCCAAAGATTGCTATGAATACATTTTCTTATTTCGATTATGTTTTTATATACTATTTTTTAGTAAAAATATTTTGGTACTTTTTCTTTTGTTATTTCTACTTAGATTTGACCTTTTAGCTTATCCCTATTTACTCTTTTGTTCAGAAATTATTTATGTATGCATTTTCATGCAAAAAAATTGTGGGAAAAGAACAAGAAAAAAAAAATCCTCCTATTCTGTTTTATTACTATTATGACATTCTTCATCTTTTAATTATCCTATTTGGTGTTGCTCAGTTTGTTTTTATTGTCCATTTCTTTTACTTTGTTTTGGCGTGGGATTTATTGTTCTATTAGTATTATTGTTTCTTTTTTTTTTTTTTTTATAACTTATTTGGTAGTTTTTAAACAACTTTATATATTACTACAGCTGCATATTCTGTGTCAGATTCAACTTATAATCTGTCTTATTGCTGTTTAATTTATTTCTATTGTCCATTTATTTTACTTTCTTTTGCTATAGGCTTTATTATTTTCTTAATATTGTTTTTTCTTTGCTCCACTCCTTTTAATTCACCTGATAGTCTTTGGTCATCTTTATATGTTACTTAACTTACTTTGTCTCACATATGGCCTATAATGTGTCTGATAGATATAATGTATTTTCCTTTGTGTAGTTGTCCCTAGTAGGCAGCCACAATCTATTTATCATGCATTGCTAAGAATATTCCATATCTGAGCCACCATTGCCATATAAAAATATTGTTATATCTATACTAATTGGTTTTCTTAATCTTTTTGTTTTTGTTTTTGTGTATATTGCTATATCTATATTGATTGATTTTCTTTATCTTTTTTTGTTTGTGTGTTTATTCGTTCATTTACTCATTTGATTATCTACTTTTTTCAAGGTTTTCTGCATCATTTGCTACTATTAGTGTTTGGCTAGCTCATATTTGCTTCCTCAAGCAGGATTTATAGTGTTTCAGGTATTATTAATAATGTTTACCCACAACTCCTTAATTTATCTTGCCTTTGCTATGCTTAATGTTAAAATGTGTTCTTTTCGACCCCATTAACAAATGATGTCAATGCCAAGTTGTGGGAAAGATTCTTTTTTATTTCTTTCAATGTTAGTAGCCAATATCTTTTTTCTTTTTTCTTTTTTGTTTTTGTTTTATATCCTATTAGTGCTTTAATCACTAAATCTCTAAGTTGTTTTCCCATTCTATTTATCCTTTCTTTTCCTAGAGTTCAAACTTTTTACCTCTTTTCTCTTTATTTTGTTGTTATGATTAGGCCATTTTACTATTGCTCTCCTTTTCTCTTCTTTACACCTCTTATGTGGTCATGATGATTGCAATTAATCTTTATATCTTGAGTTTTGTATAATTTATCCAAATATTATTGTGAACGCACCTCCCCCACGCAAATTTAGAACTTTTTATTTGTATCTCTTTTACTCTTTTTACTTATTCCATCAATTTTCTTCTTTTAGCATTACCACTTTTGCTTTAAAGGTTTTTTTTTTTTTTTTTTTTTAAATCTCTTCTTACCTGAATTTGGTATATGCAATTTTGTCTCCTTTTTTTTCCCCTAGCTTATCCTTTTCTCATGTTTTGCACATCATTTTTTTTTTTTTTTGTTATTTTTACTTATACTAGGCCTTTTAGCATAGTCCTGTTTACTTTTTTTGTTCACAAATACTTTATCTTTGTATAAACTTTCTTTCTTCATTACTGAATTCTAGCTTTTTCTATTCTATTGTTGCAGTTTCATGCAAAAAAAAAAAAAAAAAAAAAAAAAAATTTATGAGGAAAAAAAAAACAAAGATCCTACTATTTTGTTTTACTTCTCCCATGACATTCTTCATTTTTTAATGGCCCTATTTGTTGTTCCACAGTTTGTTTTTATTATTCATTTCCTTTCTTTTATTGTGGATTTTACTGTTCTGTTAGTATTGTTTTTTTTTTTTTTTTTTTTTTTTTCATTTAACTTACCTGGTAGTTTTTTGCACAACTTTATATATTAGTACAATTGCTTACTCCATGTCATATATAAGTTATAATCTGTATTATTATTGTTTAATTTATTTCTATTGTCCATTTGTCTTACTTTCTTTTGCAATAGGCTTTTTTGTTTCATTGATATTGTTTTTTTTTTTTTCTCTGCTCCTTTTAATTCATTTAGTAGTCTTTGGACAACATTATATACTATTCCATTACTCATTCTGTATCATACGCAGCCTATGTGTGTTATAAATATAATATATTTCTCTTTGTGTAGTTGCCCTTAGTCGGTCGCTACAATTTATTTATCACACATTGCTGGGAATATCTTATATATGAGCCACAATTACTATATAAAAATATTGTTGTATCTATAGTGATCGGTTTTGTGAATCTTTATTATTTGCATTTTTTAAGGTTTTCTGCATCATCTGCTGCTTTTGGCGTTTGACTAGCTGATATTTGCTTCCTCAACTAAGATTTATAGCGTTTGAGATATTATTAATAATTTTTTCCCATAACTCTTTAATTTATGTTGCTCACACTCCATCCATTTCCTTGGTATGGTTAATGTTAAAATATGTTCTTTTATTATTTAATTAGGAGTTTTTAGTTCTTTCATTGATATTAACCGACTTTATCGTCTTACGTGTGATGTTTTTAGAGGTTATTTACTGTTTACATCTATTTTCTTTGTTCTCTATTTTTATCAATGCTCCTGCACATGAGTTTTTCATCTATAACTCACGGACTTTTTCCTTGCATTTGACGAATTCATTCCTTTATTTCACTCCTGATCATTTACTGCTCCATTTTATTATGGATCATTTATTGCTCTATCTTTTCATCCTTCTATGTTGGATTCCTTTTTGTTATCTTTGGTTGGTTGATATCTCAGAATTGAGGCAATATTTATACCATTTCAGGTACTGTTAATAATCTATGGGTGCTTTTGGAATTGATTCCAAAACGTTTTTGTTTTCTGTATGAAAATGAAAATGAAAACGTTTTCATTTTCATTTTTGAATTATTTCTGAAAATGCGTTTGGTAGTTTTATTTAGAGATTGATTTCAGTTTTAAAAAAAACTGAAAATGCGTTTGGTTTCATTTTTGAAAACATGTAATAAGTATTTAATTTATTAAATAAATAATAATTGAATCCTAAATAAAAACACTAATAATTAATAAAATAATTAATAAAATATGGAAATTACAATATATTAGCTTAAATTATTGTCGCCTATACGAATCCCACATTTAATTAGCTAGATGATCCCTAAAATCAACCATGTAATTACGTTGTTGCCGACCATCCATTTCAGATGTTTCTGCTTCTTGTGCATCCATACCATGTTGTTGTTCCTGTTGCCCTTCTTGTTTTCCCTCTCCCTCAATATCTTCTACGGGCAAATCGACCTCATATTGCCTAAATAGAGGATCATCTCGCGCGTGCATCTTAATTAAATTGTGGATCACACAACAAGCTATTGGTATAATATTTTGTCTTGGCATCCAATAATTGGTCATATGCTTAAGAATTTTAAACCTTGCTTTCAAGACCCCAAAGCACCTCTCTATGCAATTACGCAGTGAGGAATGATAATAATTGAATAACTCTTGTGGTCCCGTTGGTTGGCCACCGTTTCTAAACTGTTGAATATGATACCTCTGACCACGAAATGGTGCCAAAAAGCCTTTCGTGTTGCTGTAACCGGAATCCACAACGTAATATTTTGGTGGGAGTGGCGCCTCAAATGGGTCATTTGGATTTCTTAAAATCTCAGTTAACACTCTGGAATTAGCGGTGATCCTTCCCATCCGGTATTGACATAAGTGAATAGCATATCAAAACTATACGTCGCCATTGTATTTTGAGTACACGAATGTTTTCTTCCTCTGTAGACTGTCTGTTGATGTGCAGGTGGGACAACCATCAAGTGTGTACCGTCTAGTGTACCAATACAATCCTATTAAAAGACATAAGGCGTAAGTTACAATTAATTTAAAATTATTTGTCATATTAGTAGTATATGAGCAGAGTCAGATTGTACCTTAAACCATAGCCAGTACTTAGGGTTGTGTTGAATCTCTGGGAGGACAATGTTCATATTTAGTAGTTTTATAACATCAGGTGCTAACGCAGACAAAGCGGTAAGTATATTATCAAAATGCCGGTGTACTGTCTCTCCAGAATGACAAAATATATCTTTTATCTCTCTATTGCGATCTGAGTGAGCAACTGTTCTTAAGAACATCATTAGAGATTCTTCTGTCGAAACCCTAGAAGAAGGCAGTAGGTTGCGAACTCGAATTAACTGAACAATTGCTTCGAACGTGTCTCGATGCATACAACACATTTCAAACAAATTTTTGGGATGTCCGTGTAATTGTTCTAAAACATATTCTCGTCCTGTTAACGCCGAATTGCGACGAGGTTGCCTAGTTCGCCTGTTTCCAACTGACATCAATAATTGGATATAATGTTGTGGTTGTTCATCATCATCTGATGATTGGAGAAATTCAACAGCTCTGACATCAATCTCACTATCTGAATCCATATTAACCTAAAAAATGAACAAGATTGAAACTAATCAAACATCCATATAACATTAACTAATTAAACGAAGAACGCCAATGTAATTCAATCTAACTAAAAACCAATAACAAAGTCTAACAAACACAAGTTGGAGAGGAAAATCTATTTTACATGCTCAACAATACTTAAAAAAAATACGTCCAAGAGGAAACAAATAAAAAAAACAACACAATAATCATTCCACTAGGCTTCGAATCCATGAAAGATGACGATGAGTGAGCATTTTCACAAACATCCTCCTAAGGGAAATGTCAAGAGCCAACTGGTATGCTGCCTTATTATACGCATTGTCCTCTAAATACGGCTCATACCCATTCAGCAAATCCATACAGGCTTCAATAGTTGTAGTTGGATCCTCTTTTTGAGCCTCAACTAATGCCATAGTACGAGCTTTCCTATTAGCTAAAAATTGCTGAAACAAATCAACCTTTTGAACAGACGTCTCACTACGTATGGTAGAACTCTTTGCCAAAGCCTCTATGGCCGAGTCAACTACACTGATGTTCTTGCCCTTCTTCTTGGATCAAGTAGTAGGACCCTGATAAACAATCTGTTCTACATCAAACCAAATATTCCAACGATTTGTGATACTGAATTGAATGATGATTCAATGAGAGATAGTAAGAGATTGAGGTTAGACCCAATTGATCAAACCTACAAATGGCATCTACATCTTGGACATATTGGCCTTGACAGGATTAAAAGGTTGGTAAGAGACGGTCCCTTACAAACTTTAAGTGTAGGCTCACTACCTACATGTGAATCCTGCATAGAAGGAAAAATGACCAAGAGACCCTTTTCAGCAAAGGGCAATAGAGCTAATGAATGCCTAGAACTCATACATAGTGATGTATGTGGGCCATTCAATATCCAAGCAAGAGGAGGATATGAATATTTCATAACCTTCACTGATGACTATTCTCGTTTTGGTCATATTTATCTAATGCGTCAAAAGTCTAAAACCTTTGAAAAGTTCAAAGAGTTCAAGGCCTTGGTTGAAAAGCAATTAGATAAACAGATCAAAACACTATGATCTGATCGTGGTGGTGAATACTTGCTGGGAGAGTTCAAGACTTTCTTAAGGAAGAAGGTATATTTTCTCAACTAACCTCGCCAAGTACTCCTCAGTAGAATGGCGTGTCAGAGAGAAGAAATCAAACTCTGTTAGATATGGTTAGATCAATGATGAGTTACTCATCTCTTCCAGATTCGTTTTGGGGATATGCCTTGGAAACAGTGGCATACATTCTGAACCAAGTTCCATCTAAAGCAGTACCTGGAACTCCATATGAAAGATGGAGTGGCCAGAAGTCATCTCTTGGCCACACCAGAATATGGGATTGTCCAGCACATGTGCTTAGAAAGAAGACTGGTAAGCTGACTAGTCGTTCAGAACTATGCCTGTTTGTAGGATATCCTAAAGGAACAAAAGGCTATATCTTCTATAGTCCTACTGATGAGAAAATATTCGTCAGCACGAATGCTCGTTTTCTAGAAGAGGATTTTATAAATAATATGAAGCCTAGAAGCAAGCTTGTAATTGAGGAATTGACTGGTGAAAATGTTCAGGCAATATGTCCGCATTCTATTCCTGACCCAACAACAAATGAACCATAACAAGAACTAACACCAGTGGAGCCTCGACGTATGGGAGGGTTGTGAGACAACCTGATAGGTACATGTGTTATGGAGATGCATTGACTGCAGTCTCATATTTAGACATCGATGAACCTATTTCCTACTTGCAGGCCATGGAAAGTTCTGAAGCAAACCTATGGCATGAAGCCATGGACGCCGAAATACAATCGATGTATAAAAATGGCGTATGGACTCTAGTAGATCCTCCTGAAGGGGTAAAACCCGTTGGGTGTAAATGGATCTACAAGAAGAAGAGGGGTCCAGATGGGAATGTAGAGACATTCAAAGCAAGGCTTGTAGCCAAGGGCTACACCCAGAAAGAAGGCATCGACTATGAGGATACCTTCTCTCCGGTAGCCATGCTTAAATCCATCCGCATTCTTCTATCCATTGCTGCTGCTTTAGATTATGAAATCTGGCAGATGGATGTGAAGACAGCTTTTCTGAATGGCAATCTGGATGAGCGCATTTATATGGCACAACCAGATGGATTCACTGAAAAAGGGTCTAGAAGAAAAGGTTTGTGAATTGCAGAAGTCCATTTATGGACTGAAGCAAGCATCCAGATCATGGAATATCAGATTCGATGAGACTGTTAAAACTTACGGTTTTGTTCAGTCAATGGATGAGCCTTGTGTGTATAAGCTGATACAAGAAGGCAAAGTGGTTTTCTTAGTCTTATATGACATACTACTCATTGGGAATGATGTAGGAAGACTAATTGAGGTTAAGTTCTGGCTGGCAAAGCAGTTTGACATGAAGGATCTAGGAGAAGCTGCCTATGTTTTGGGAATTCAGATCTTTTGAGATCGGAAGAACAAACAATTGGCACTGTCTCAAGCATCCTACATCGATAAGGTAATGGACCGATTCGCTATGCAAAACTCCAAAAAGGGTTATCTACCCTTCAGACATGGAGTATCCCTCTCAAAGGAGCAGTCTCCCAAGACTCCTCAAGAAGTGGAAGACATGAGCCAAGTTCCTTACGCTTCAGCCGTAGGAAGCCTCATGTATGCAATGCTTTGCACCAGACCTGATATATGCTACGCAGTAGGCGTGGTGAGTAGATTCCAGTCAAACCCTGGGCCCGAGCACTGGGTTGCAGTAAATCATATCCTCAAGTATCTTAGGAGAACGAGGAACTATATGCTTGTATATTCAGGTACTGACCTGACTATGACGGGATATACCAACTCCGATTTCCAATCGGATAAGGATTCCAGGAAATCCACTTCAGGATCAGTGTTTGTCCTGAATGGAGGTTCAGTGGTATGGAGGAGTATCAAGCAAACTTGCATAGCTGACTCCACCATGGAGGCCGAATATGTGGCAGCTTGTGAAGCTACGAAAGAGGCTGTATGGCTTAAGAAGTTCCTTGTTTCACTGGAAATTGTCCCGGAAGCTGATAGGCCCATGGTACTGTATTGCGATAACAGTGGGGCTATAGCAAACTCTAAGGAGCTTAGAAGCCACAAAAGGTCCAAGCACATAGAGTGGAAATACCACCTCATCCGTGAGATTGTACAAAGAGGCGATGTTGAAGTAAGAAAGATATCAACACATGACAACTTGGCCGATCCGTTTACAAAGGCTTTATCTGGTAAAGTCTTCGATACGCATCTAGAAGGTTTGGGCATGCGAGATTGTACACACCTACTTTAAGTCCAAATGGGAGTTTGTTGGAAATGTGTCCATAAAGTGGGATGTAATTTGTTATTTATGAAATGACAAATGTAAGACATTATTATTGTGCTGATTTTATAAAATAAGATAAAGTTATGTTTTCACACATACTCAAGAGTGTTAGTAATATTGCTTAGTCCATAAACTGTTACCAATGAAAGAAGAGTCGGGAAACCCGCCGGACAAACTCTTCTCGACACTGGTTTAAAATAGATATTCATGAGTCT
This sequence comes from Morus alba, assembly GCA_012066045.3. NCBI lineage: Eukaryota > Viridiplantae > Streptophyta > Magnoliopsida > Rosales > Moraceae > Morus > Morus alba. The sequence continues at coordinate 29,307,549 of CP050225.2, forward strand.
TAGGATTGATTGGGCAATCGAATCCGACTATGATTTATTAGATCGAACCATGTGATCTTTGGTCTCGGGGCATGGGAGTTGGACTCGTGGTTGATCTAGACATGCTCGCAACATGTTGAATAGACCATGTGACCGATTAGGTTAGAGTAAAAACCGTTTACACAACTCTAAACCTAATCATCATAACTTAAGTATATTTGTATAATTATCTTAATCCTGAAGTGAATGCATAGCTCAACTTAGTATCTCATGATCTTTGATTCGCCAATGAGATTAGTTCATAGTTATTGAACGACATCTCGGTCATTGGGATCATGACAATATTAAGTTGGAGTTATGTGATTCACAGATATGGAGTTCGTAAGAAATAATACCACCTCATGCTTTATTGACGGGTGTGTGGATAAATAAACCAGGCCTGGTATTCAATGATGATATTCATTGATTAAGACATCGTGACATGTACGAGACATCTTACTTAACGTTTGTCTTTCTTATTCACGATCATATAAAGGAGTTGAGGAAATAATGATTGGAATGGTAAAACGGTAATATTATATACCATTCGATCACCGATATTTCTGAAGGATAATAATGCATTTACACTGTGGACCGTGTGATAAATTGTATCAACACCAAAAGAAAATTAGCGCACATGAATCGAGAGATTATTCGGCATCGAACTTTTAGTGGAGTTGTACGATGTCGGAATTAAATATGTCGATAACTAATAGAGATGAGTTAGTCGAATATTGTAATTCCATAGCTTTGTTCATGTGGGTCCATTCGGTCTCAAGGCTAGCTCTAATAAATGGGAAAAATAGAAACTGATAATTATGTTTAAATTCATTGTGTTATTTTTCATTTATTCGATAATTGAAAAATAAAAGGAATGAGTTTTGAATTTCGAAATTAATGGAGATTAATTTAAAATTCAAAATGAAATTTAAACATGATTTTATTTGGCAACTAAAGGAAAGAGAAAAGTGATATATTATTTTGGGAAAATTCGAAAATCCCTTGCCATAAGGGGATTTCGAATTTTGCTCCAAAAAGGGGAAGGAAAATTCGGAAATCCCTAGCCATGTAGGGATTTTCGGATTTCAATCCTAGGGTTAAGGAGAAATTCGAAAATCCCATCTAGGGTTTGAGTTTTTGAATTTTCTCCTATATAAGGATATTATTGAAAACCCTAGGAGAGAGTTCTTTTGAGAAAAGAAAAAGAGATCACACTTTTCCTAAGGGTGGCTGGATTTTGTAGAGACAAAATAGAAGGAAATAGTTTCCTTAGTTTTTGAAAAGAGCCCACTCTCTCATCCTAAAAATCGTAGAGTCATAGCCTTGAATCAACGAGTGGTTTTTGGGGTGATCGTAGCAATAAACAACGATCTTGTTTCACGGCAATTCTCCATCTTGGAACGTGAGATAGTGAGACAAGATCCTTGTGGTCATTTAACTCAATCGTCACAAAGGTATGTGAGATATTCTAATCCTTTATCTATAAACATATATCATGCATGCATCTCTCGTTGTGGTTTACATTTAATTTTGAATTAAATGGATATGATAAAATTTTTTGAAATTCCGCCTACAATATTGTTGTTGTTCAAATGATTTTTCATTTGAGCTTCGATTTGGTATATTATAGGCCTAACAACGATTTCTGCATCAAAAGTTATGGCCATTTTCATTAGCAGTTCTACGATTTTTTTCTTCAAAACTATTTAAAACAAGTGAATTTTGGCCCAAAAAATTGGATTGGTGTTCTACGCCCTACCACGTTTGTAGAACCAAAAAAAAAGCTTCAACTGGCATATTATTGGCCTAGCAACGATTTCTAGATCAAATGTTACGGCCGTCTTCAGTCACAGTTCTCTGATTTTTTTTCCACTAAGACTGTTGAAAACAAGTGAATTTTTGCCCAAAAAATTGGGTTGGCGGACTAGGCCCTGCTACATTTGTAGAACTTGAAAAGTGCTTTGATTTGGTATATTACAGGCGAAGCAAGGGTCTCTGGATCAAAAGTTATGGCCGTCTTGAGTCACAGTTCTCCGATTTTTTTTTCCTCTCGAAACTGATGAAAACTAGTGAATGTTGGCCCAAAAAATGGGATTGGCATTCTATGCCCTAACACGTTTGTAGAACTCAAAACGAGCTTCAATTTGTTGTATTATAGTCCCAGCAACGACTTCTGGATCAAAATTTGTGGTCGTGTTCAGTCACCGTTCTTTGATTTTTTTTCCTCCGAAAATGTTGAAAACTAGTGAATTTTGGCCCAAAAAGTTCGATTGGCATTCTGCAGCCTACCATGTTTGTAGAACTCGAAAAGGGCTTCGAGTTGGTATATTATAGGCCTAGCAACGATTTCTGGATCAATAGTTATGGTCGTCTTCATTCACAGTTTTCTGTTTTTTTTCCTCTGCAACTGATTAAAACAAGTGAATTTTGGCCCAAAAAATTGGGTTGGCGGGCTGCGCCCTGCCAGGTTTGTAGAGCCAAAAAGTGCTTCGATTTTGTATATTCTAGTCCCAGCAACGATTTCTGGATCAAAAGTTATGGCCGCCTTCAGTCACAGTTCTCTAATTTTTTTCCTCCGAAACTGATGAAAACAAGTGAATTTTGGCCCGAAAAATTGGATTGGCATTCTACGCTCTACCACGTTTGTGGAACTCGAAAAGAGCTTCGATTTGTTGTATTTTAGGGCCTGAAACAAGTTTTGGATCAAAAGTTATGGTCGTATTCAGTCAAAGTGCTGCGATTTTTTTCCTCCGAAACTGTTGAAAACAAGTGAATTTCGGCCCAAAAAGTTGGATTGGCGTTCTTCGCCATGCCACATTTGTAGAACTCGAAGAGAGCTTCGATTTGGTATATTATCGGCCTAGCATCGATTCCTGGATCAAACATTACGACCATCGTCAGTCACAGTTCTCCGATTTTTTTTTCCACTGAAACTATTGCAAACAAGTGAATTTTTGCCCAAAAAATTTCTGTGGGGCTAGGCCCAACCACAATTGTAGAGCTGAAAAAGAGCTTCAATTTGGTATATAATAAGCCCAGCAATGATTTCTCGATGAAAACTTATGGCCGTCTTCAGTCACAGTTCTCCAATTTTTTTCCTCCGAAATTGATGAAAACAAGTGAATTTTAGCCCAAAAAATTGTATTATTATTCTACGCCATACCACATTTGTATAACTCAAATAGAGCTTCGATTTGGTATAATATATGCAGAGCAATGATTTCTGGATCAAAAGTTATGGCCGTCTTCAGTCACAGTTCTCTGATTTTTTTCTTCTAAAACTGACGAAAATAAGTTAATTTGGGCCCAAAAGATTGGGTTGGTGTTCTACGCCCTTCCACGTTAGTAGACCTCGAAAAGAGCTTCTATTTGGTATATTATAGGCCTAGCAACGATTTTTGGATCAAAAGTTATGGCCGTCTTTAGTCACAGTTCTCTGTTTTTTTTCCTCCGAAACTGATGAAAACAAGTGAATTTTGGCCCAAAATATTTGATTGGCATTCTACGCCCTACCTCGTTTTTAGAACTCGAAAAGAGCTTTGATTTGATATAATATAGGCCCAGCAATGATTTCTGGATCGAAAGTTATGGCTATCTTCAGTCACAGTTCTACGATGTTTTTTCCTCTGAAACTTATGAAAACAAGTCAATTTTGGCCCAAAAATTTGGGTTGGCGGGCTAGACAATACCACATTTGTAGAGCTAACAAAGAGCTTCGATTTGGTATATTATAGGCCCAGCAACGTTTTCTGGATCAAAAGTTATGGCTGTCTTCAGTCACAATTCTCTCATTTTTTCTTCCTCCAAAACTGATGAAAAGAAGTGAATTTTGGCCTAAAGAATTGGGCTGGAAGGCTAGGCCCTGCCACATTTGTGCTGAAAAAGAGCTTCGATTTGGTGTATTATAGGCTTTTTTCCCTCCGAAACTGATGAGAACAAGTGAATTTTGGCCCAAAAAATTGGATTTGCATTCTACGCCCTGCCACGTTTCTAGAACTCAAAAAGAATTTTGATTTTTTTTATTATAGGCCGAGCAACGATTTCTAGAAAAGTGCTTCGATTTGGTATATTATTGACCTAGATCAAAAGTTATGGCTGTCTTTAGTCTGAGTTCTTCGATTTTTTTTCCTTTGAAGTTGATTAAAACAAGTGAATTTTTGACCAAAAAATGGGGTTGGCGGACTACGCCGTATGACATATGTAGAGCTGAAAAAGAGCTTCGATTTGGTATATTATAGGCCCAAGAACGATTTTAGGATCAAAAGTTATGGCTGTCTTCATTCACAGTTCTCCGATTTTTTTTCCTCCAAAACTGATGAAAACATGTGAATTTTGGCCCCGAACATTAAATTGGCAGGCTACACCCTGCCATGTTTTTACAGCTGGAAAAGTGCTTTGATTTGGTATATTATAGGCCCAGCAACGATTTCTGCATCAAAAGTTATCGCCACCTTCACTCATAGTTCTCTGATTTTTTTCCTCCGAAACTGAAGAACACAAGTGAATTTTAGCACAAAAAATAGATTGGCATTCTACGCACTACCACGTTTGAAGAACTCGAAAAGAGCTTCGATTTAGTTTATTACAGGCCCGACAATGACTTCTGGATCAAAAGTTTTTGCCGTCTTCATTCACAGTTCTCCGATTTTTTTTCCTCTGAAACTGATGAAAACAAGTGAATTTTGGCCTAAAAAATTTGGTTGGTGGGCTAGAACCGACCACATTTGTAGAGCTAAGAAAGAGCTTCGATTTGGTATATTATAGGCCCAGCAACGTTTTCTGGATCAAAATTTATCGCCGTGTTCAGTCACAATTCTCTAATTTTTTCTTCCTCCAAAACTGATGAAAACAAGTGAATTTTGGCCCAAAAAATTGGGTTGGAAGGCTAGGCCCTGCCACATTTGTAGAGCTGAAAAAGAGCTTCAATTTGGTGTATTATAGGCCCAGCAACGATTTCTTGATCAAAAGTTATGGCCACCTTCAGTCGCAGTTCTATGATTTTTTTTCCTTTCGAAACTGATGAAAACAAGTGAATTTTGGTCCAAAAAATTGGATTGGCGTTCTACGCCCAACCCCGTTTGTAGAACTCAAAAAGAGCTTCGAGTTGGTATATTATAAGCCTAGCAACGATTTGTGGATCAAAATTTATGGCCGTCTTGAATCAGAGTTGATAACTCCATGAGAATAGAGTTATCTTAATCATTTCTAAGCTTAAATTAGTTACTTAGAGGGTGATTTATGAGAATAAGCTTTGAGTTTGAATTGGTTTTATATTTTTGTGTTTGCTAGCTTGTTGTATTTTTGTTTTCTGTTTCTCTGTGAAAAAATGAATGGAAAGAGAGAAAAAATTGAAGAAAATCATTTGAGGAGGCTAACGTGTAAGTGAGTGTGCAGGCAATTGTCGTTTTTAGTGGTAAAGGCGGGAAACGACAGGGCAGCTTTGCAATGGATTGCTGCAGCAGCTCTTTTTGGCCGAATCTTAAAAGCTAGGATTGTACAGCTGGCATTCTCCACTTATTCTGAGGAGCCGTTCTTGGATGGCTGAGATGGCAATAATCTTGGGCAAAATCCTTAGCAGCTGACACGTGGCTGTGGCTGGGAGCTCCAATGCGTACCCTAGCTGAGCGAATGATAGGAGGTGATCCAAAAGGGGGTTGGCATATAAATAGAAGACGAAGAAGGAGGAAAAGAGACAGAGAATTCAGAGCTCATTTTTGGACAAGGAGGCAACCGAGAGATACAGAGGAGGAAAGGGAAGCAACTTTGAGCAAAGGAAACAAGGACGAACCGAGAGTGGAGGAATCCACTCCACATTTATCTTCCATCTCTTTCCTTTTCTAAATCTGTAACTCCATTAAATCTGATATGTTGAATATTATGGCTCTGGTTATTTCTGTTAGTCTTCCATTTGTAAACATGAGCTAAATTGATATAGCTGGGATTATGGTGAACCTTGAGTTATGATGATGTTTAGTTAATGTTCAATGCTAAGTGATATTTCTACTTCTGTTCATTCAAATGCATCGATTGTTATTACTGCTCATTGATGGAAATTAATTTGTAGTTATTAATTAGATTTAACTTTGGAAAAAGATAAATCTAGTGGATCTAACTTGGATGATATAAGATTCAGGAAAATTCATTAGAATTTCCTTGATTTGTCACAATATAGGAATATATTGTTATCTTCTATAACTGCTGAATATTGGTGCATTAAATGATGTGTTGAAATTAGGCTATGCATAGGAATATGTTAAATCTAATTGTGAAACCCAAATACAATTAATCTGGAAAGATTAATGTGAATAAGAGTGAAATCCAGGTTGACGGAACGGAAATTTGCTACAGCATTTAGCAGCAATACTAGCGGACTTGCAACTTTGGGGGATTCTAAATCCTAGCTTATTTTTACATTTATTATCCTATCTGTTAAGTTTAGAGTATTCTGAATTTACATTACCCATAGTCAATACTGTTTGCCATCTTTTATTTATCTTGTTGATAGTTGAATCTAATTTGCGTTTTTGCTAGTTTCTTTATTACTTTGTTTAGTTATAGATTTTTTATAATTTAGTTCAATTTTCAATCTCCGTGGGAACGATAACTCACTCACTTTTATTACTTGTTGGCTGTGTACACTTGCATAACAAATCACATTATTTTTAAGGTAAGATTTTGTGCAACAAGTTTTTGGTGCCATTTTCGGGGATTGAGCATATTGAATAATTTGTAAAAAATCATTTGCTATTCATTGTTTTTATAGTTATCTTAACTTTTTATTTCAGTCAGAATATTGAACTTGGTGCATGAACGAGCCACAAGAACCTGAGTTGTTTCCTCTAGATCCTGAGATCGAGCGCACTTTCAGGGCACGAAGAAGAGAGCAGCTTGGGTTGGCCAACTTAGTTAACATGGAGGAGCAGGTTGTGGTCCAGAATGGGAATGGGAATAATGGGAACAATGCAGCGATGATAGATGACAGAGACCATCCTATCCGTGAGCACGTTGTGCCTACTCTTGATGATCTAAATCTGTGCATTGTTAGACCAGATATTCAGGCCCCACAATTTGAGCTCAAGCCAGTGATGTTTCAAATGCTTCAAATAGTTGGACAATTCACTGGTCTGCCAACCGAAGATCCACGGTTGCATCTCAGACTTTTCATTGAAGTCTGTGAATCGTTCAAACAGTAGGGGGTATTACAAGAAGCTCTGAGAATGAAGTTGTTTCCTATCTCACTGAGAGACTTGGCTCGAACGTGGTTGAACTCAGTGCCTCCAAACTCAATTAGCATGTGGAATGATCTAGCTCAGAAGTTCTTGCTCAAGTATCAGCCTCCTACTAAGAACACCAAATTGAGGAACGACATTACTTCATTCCAGCAGCGGGATGAAGAGACACTTTATGAAACTTGGGAACGATACAAAGATTTGTTGAAAAAATGCCCACAACATGGTATTGAACATTGGAGTCAAATGAAGATCTTCTATAACGGTCTTAATGCTCAGACTCGAATGGTGGCGAATTCATCTACAAATGGGGCGCTTCTTGACAAGTCCTACAATGAAGCATATGCAATTCTAGAGAGGATAGCCAATAATGACTATCAATACCCAGTCAGCAGGGACACCACAGGAAGAAGGGGAGATGGGACCTATGAGGTGGATGCATTAACCGCTCTTACAGCCCAAGTATCTTCTTTAGCCAACATGTTCAAGTCCATGAAAACATCGGGAGAAGCTCATTGAGTGAAAATAGCAGCAATTTCATGTGTGTACTGTGGAGATGACCATTTATATGAAGCATGCCCTTCTAACCCAGCATCAGTGTGTTATATGGGTAACTTCAACAGAGGAAACAATCCCTACTCTAACTCCTACAATCCTGGATGGAAGCAACATCTAAATTTTTCTTGGGCAAATCAGGACCCAAGCTCGTCAAGTGGACCTAACCGCACCGTCCCACCACCTGGTCACCAACAAACAAACTTCTTTCAAAAACCAGTACATCAGGAGCAGAAAAATGCAATTGAAACCATGCTAAAGGAGTACATTACAAAAAACAAAATGGTGATCCAAAACCAAACAGCTGTGATTCAAAATCAATCTGCCATGATTCAAAACCAGGCAGCGTCTTTGAGGAATCTAGAAAACCAAATGGGGCAACTTGCTAATGCTCTAAATAGCAGACCCCAAGGCGCTTTGCCTAGTGATACGGAGGATCCAAGATGTGACGGGAAGGAGCACTGCAAGGCAATCGTTCTTAGAAGAGGGAAAGAGCTGGAGATGCCAAAAGACAAGCCTAAAAAGCATGGAGAGCCCTCTTCAATCCAACTAGAAGAAAGGGGAGAGAATGGCGTGAACAATTCAGCAAGTCAACATTCTGGCGAAAACCCTGCTGCAGCAACACAGCAAAACCTACCGGATCAGCAAAAAGTCAACTTGCCACCACCATTCCCTCAGAAAATCCAGAAGCAGCAAAAAGAGAAGCAATTTGGCAAGTTCCTTAATGTATTATAGGAACTCCACATTAACATACCTCTTATGGAAGCATTGGAGCAGATGCCAACCTATGCAAAGTTTATGAAAGATGTGCTTACGAAGAAAAGATGGTTAGGAGAATTTGAAACCGTGGCACTGACGAAAGAATGCAGTGTGATTTTGCAAAGTAAGTTGCCACCCAAGTTAAGAGACCCTGGAAGTTTTAAAATTCCATGTTCTATTGGAGACACCTACTGTGGAAGGGCCCTATGTTATCTCGGTGTAAGTATAAACTTGATGCCAATGTCAGTTTTCAGGCAATTGGGCATAGGTGAAGCAAGGCCAACCACGGTCACACTTCAACTTGCTGACCGCTCATTTGCTTACCCTGAACGAAAAATTGAAGATGTTCTAGTATGGGTAGATAAATTCATCTTTCCTGTGCACTTTATTGTGCTCGAGTATGAAGCCGACAAGGAGGTGCCAATCATTCTAGGTAGGCCATTTCTTGCTACAGGCAGGACGCTGATCGATGTACAAAAAGGAGAGCTCACAATGAGGGTTAATGATGAGCAGGTCACCTTCAATGTGTTCAAAGCTATGTAATTCCCGGATGATATAGAAGAATGTGCAGCTATGAGTGTTTTTGATGCTGTTGTGAATGAAGAAATCCAGGAGGAATACTGCAAGGGTACGTTTCGGATGTTTTTGTCTGGCAATTGTGATGAGGATAGCGGAAAGGAAGAAGCTCAAGTAACATGGTTGGGAAAGAAGCACCATGGAGATAATGGGAAGAGACCGTTTGAATCATTGCAATTAACTGAGGGAGTGTTTAAGCGGGTCAAGCCATCTATTGAAGAAGCACCAGTGTTAGAATTAAAACCTCTCCCTGCACATTTGAGATATGCTTACCTAGGAGAAGGAAGCACCTTACCCGTGATTATTTCATCCTCTTTGGATTTGAAGCAAGAGCAGTTGTTGTTGGAAATGCTGAAGAATTACAAACGGGCCATAGGATGGACAATTGCAGACATCAAAGGAATCAGCCCCTCAGTTTGTATGCATAAAATTTTGCTGGAGGATTGCTACAGCAACTCGATTGAACAGCAACGCAGACTGAACCCCATTATGAAGGAGGTCGTAAAGAAGGAAGTGATTAAGTGGCTTGATGTAGGGATTATTTACCCCATATCAGATAGTTCATGGGTCAGTCCTATCCAATATGTACCAAAGAAGGGTGGAGTGACGGTTGTGGCTAATGAGAATAATGAATTGATACCAACACGAACTGTGACTGATTGGAGAGTGTGTATGGACTATCGGAAGCTCAACAAAGCCACAAGAAAAGACCAGATGCTGGACGGATTAAGTGGGAAAGAATTCTATTGTTTTCTAGACGGATACTCAGGTTATAACCAGATTGCTGTAGCACTAGAAGATCAGGAGAAAACAACGTTCACCAGCCCGTATGGAACATTTGCCTTCCGAAGGATGCCATTCGGTCTATGCAATGCTCCAGCCACTTTCCAACGATGTATGATGTCCATTTTCACAGATATGGTGGAGAAAACTCTTGAGGTATTCATGGATGATTTTTCTGTTTTTGGTGAATCATATGAAGACTGTTTAAAGAACTTAGAAAACGTGCTAGAAAGGTGTCAGGAGACCAATCTTGTGTTAAATTAGGAAAAATGCCATTTCATGGTTCAAGAAGGAATTGTTTTGGGCCACAAAGTTTCCAGCAGAGGCATTGAAGTTGATCGAGCAAAAATTGAAGTTATTGAGAAATTGCCCCCTCTAACCTCAGTCAAAGGAATTAGAAGCTTCTTGGGACACGCTGGCTTTTACAGAAGGTTTATTAAGGACTTCTCAAAGATTTCTAAGCCCTTGTGCTCGTTACTGGAGAAAAATAGGCCTTTTGAGTTCAATAGTGAGTGTCTGAAAGCATTTGTGGAGTTGAAGAGAGCTCTGGTGACCGCCCCAATTATAGTAACTCCGGATTGGGACCTTCCCTTTGAGTTAATGTGCGATGCTAGTGATCATACGGTGGGAGCTATACTTGGGCAGAGAAGAAACAAGATTTTCCATTCCATCTATTACGCTAGTAGGACGTTAACGGATGCTCAACTTAATTACACTACCACTGAAAAGGAGTTACTAGCTATAGTGTTTGCATTCGATAAGTTTAGGGCTTATCTTGTGGGAACAAAAGTCACAGTTTACACTGACCATTCAGTAATCAAGTATCTTATTTCGAAGAAAGATGCTAAGCCAAGGCTCATTAGATGGGTGCTTTTGTTTCAGGAATTTGACCTTGAGATCAAGGATAGACGGGGGATGGAAAATCAAGTGGCGGACCATCTCTCTAGACTAGAACCTGAAAATGAAGGTGACAGGAGTGTTCCAATTCAAGAATCCTTCCCTGATGAGCAACTCCTGGTGGTAAGTCAAGCAAATCTACCATGGTATGCAAATTGTAGGATCTTATTGTGATTTATATATGAAAAATCATTTGAACAACAACAATATTGTAGGCGGAATTTCAAAACTTTTATCATATCCATTTAATTCAAAATTAAACGTAAACCACAACGAGAGATGCATGCATGATATATGTTTATAGACAAAGGATTAGAATATCACACATACCTTTGTGACGATTGAATTAAATGACCGCAAGGATCTTGTCTCACTATCTCACGTTCCAAGATGGAGAATTGCCGTGAAACAAGATCGTTGTTTACTGCCACGATCACACCAAAAACCACTCGTTGATTCAAAGCTATGACTCTATGGTATTTGGGATAAGAGAGTGGGCTCTTTTTCAAAAACCTAAGGAAACTATTTCCTTCTATTTTGTCTCTACAAAATCCGGCCACCCTAAGGAAAAATGTGATATATTTTTCTTCTCTCTTAGAGACTCTTCTCTAGGGTTTTCAATAATATCCTTATATAGAACGAAATTCAAAAACTCAAACCCTAGATGGGATTTTCGAATTTCTCCTTAACCCTTGGATTGAAATCCGAAAATCCCTACATGGCTTAGGGATTTTTGAATTTTCCTTCCCCTTTTTGGAGCAAAATTCAAAATCCCCTTATGGCAAGGGATTTCCGAATTTTCCCAAAATAATATATCACTTTTCTCTTTCCTTTAGTTGCCAAATAAAAATACGTTTAAATTTTATTTTGAATTTTAAATTAATCTCTATTAATTTCGAAATTCAAAACTCATTCCTTTTATTTTTCAATTATCGAATAAATGAAAAATAACACAATGAATTTAAACATAATTATGTATTGAACATTAGTTTCTGTTTTTCCCATTTATCAGAGCTAGCCTTGAGACCGAATGAACCCACATGAACAAAGTTATGGAATTACAATATTTGACTAACTTATCTCTATAAGTTATCGACATATTTAATTCCGACATCGTACAACTCCACTAAAAGTTCGATGCCGAATAATCTCTCGATTCATGTACGCTAATTTTTCTTTTGGTGTTGATACAATTTATCACACGGTCCACAGTGTAAATGCATTATTATCCTTCGTAAATATCAGTGATCAGAATGGTATATAATATTACCGTTTTACCATTCCAACCATTATTTCCTCAACTCCTTTATATATTTGTGAATAAGAAAGACAAACGTTAAGTAAGATGTCTCGTACATGTCATGATGTCTTAATCAATGAATATCATCATTGAATACAGGCCTGGTTTATTTATTCACACACCCGTCAATAAAGTATGAGGTGATATTATTTCTTCTGAATTCCATATTCGTGAATCACATAACTCCAACTTAATATTGTCATGATCCCAATGACCGAGATGTCGTTCAATAGCGTGAACTAATCTCATTGGCGAATCAAAGATCATGAGATACTAAGTTGAGCTATGCATTCACTTGAGGATTAAGATAATTATACAAATATACTTAAGTTGTGATGATTAGGTTTAGAGTTGTTGTAAAGCGGTTTTTACTCTAACCTAATCGGTCACATGGTCTATTCAACATGTTGCGAGCATGTCTAGATCAACCACAGAGTCCAACTCCCATGCCCCGAGACCAACATGACCTGGTTCAATCTACAGTCATAATCGGATTCGATTGCCCAATCAATCCTAAGGCTGCGAATATCTATTTTAAAGCGTATCGAGAAGAGTTTGTCCGGCAGGTTCCCCGACTCTTCTTTTCGTTAGTAACAGTTTATGGACTAAGCAATATTACTAACACTCTTGAGTATGTGTCAAAACATAAATTTATCTTATTTTATAAAATCAGCAAAATAATAATGTCTTACATTTGTCATTTCATAAATAACAAATTACATCCCACTTTATGGACACATTTCCAACAAACTCCCACTTGGACTTAAAGTAGGTGTGTACAATCTTGCATGCCCAAACCTTCCAGATGCGTATCGAAGACTTTAGCAGATAAAGCCTTTGTAAACGGATCGGCCAAGTTGTCATGTGTTGATATCTTTGTTACTTCAACATCGCCTCTTTGTACAATCTCACGGATGAGGTGGTATTTCTGTTCTATGTGCTTGGACCTTTTGTGGCTTCTAGGCTCCTTAGAGTTTGCTACAGCCCCACTGTTATCGCAATATAGTACCATGGGCCTATCAGCTTCCGGAACAACTTCTAGTGAAACAAGGAACTTCTTAAGCCATACAGCGTCTTTCGCAGCTTCACAAGCTGCCACATATTCGGCCTCCATGGTGGAGTCAACTATGCAAGTCTGCTTGATACTCCTCCATACCACCGAACCTCCATTCAGGACAAACACTGATCCTGAAGTAGATTTCCTGGAATCCTTATCCGATTGGAAATCGGAGTCGGTATATCCCGTCATAGTCAGGTCAGTACCTGAATATACAAGCATATAGTTCCTCGTTCTCCTAAGATACTTGAGAATATGCTTTACAGCAACCCAGTGCTCCGGTCCAGGGTTTGACTGGAATCTACTCACCACGCCTACTGCGTAGCATATATCAGGTCTGGTGCAAAGCATTGCATACATGAGGCTTCCTACGGCTGAAGCGTAAGGAACTCGGCTCATGTCTTCCTCTTCTTGAGGACTCTTAGGAGACTACTCCTTAGAGAGGGATACTCCATGTCTGAAGGGTAGATAACCTTTTTTGGAGTTTTGCATGGCGAATCGGTCCATTACCTTATCGATGTAGGATGCTTGAGACAGTGCCAATTGTTTGTTCTTCCGATCTCGAAAGATCTGAATTCCCAGAACATAGGCAGCTTCTCCTAGATCCTTCATGTCAAACTGCTTTGCCAACCAGAGCTTAACCTCAGTCAGTCTTCCTACATCATTCCCAATGAGTAGTATGTCATCTACATATAAGACTAAGAAAACCACTTTGCCTTCTTGTATCAGCTTATACAAACAAGGCTCATCCGTTGACTGAACAAAACCGTAAGTTTTAACAGTCTCATCGAATCTGATATTCCATGATCTGGATGCCTGCTTCAGTCCATAAATGGACTTCTGCAATTCGCAAACCTATTCTTCTAGACCCTTTTCAATGAATCCATCTGGTTGTGCCATATAAATGCGCTCATGCAGATTGCCATTCAGAAAAGTTGTCTTCATATCCATCTGCCAGATTTCATAATCTAAAGCAGCAGCAATGGATAGAAGAATGCGGATGGATTTAAGCATGGCTACCGGAGAGAAGGTATCCTCATAGTCGATGCCTTCTTTCTGGGTGTAGCCCTTGGCTACAAGCCTTGCTTTGAATGTCTCTACATTCCCATCCGGACCCCTCTTCTTCTTGTAGATCCATTTACACCCTACGGGTTTTACCCCTTCAGGAGGATCTACCAGAGTCCATACGCCATTTTTATACATCGATTGTATTTTTGGCGTCCATGGCTTCATGCCATAGGTTTGCTTGAGAACTTTCCATAGCTTGCAAGTAGGAGACGGGTTCTTGATGTCTAAATCGAGACCGCAGGTCAATGCATCTCCATAAGACATGTACCTATCTAGTTGTCTCACAACCCTCCCACTACGTCGAGGCTCTCTTGGTGTTAGTTCTTGTTGTGGTTCATCTGTTGTCGGTTCAGGAATAGACCCGCGGACATGTTGCCTGAACATTTTCACCGATCAATTCCTCAAGTACAAGCTTGCTTCTAGGCTTCATATTCTTTATAAAATCCTCTTCCGGAAAATGAGCATTTTTACGAATGTTTTTCGATCGATAGGACTATAGAAGATATAACCTTTTGTTCCTTTAGGATATCCTATAAACAGCATAGTTACGAAGCGACTAGTCGACTTACGGTCTTCTTTCTAAGCACATGTGCCGGACAACCCCATATTTTGGTGTGGCCAATAGATGACTTCTTGCCACTCCATCTTTCATATGGAGTTCAGTAACGCTTTTAGATGGAACTTGGTTCAGAATGTATGCCGCTGTTTCCAAGGCATATCCCTAAAAGGAATCTGGAAGAGATGAGTAACTCATCATTGATCTAACCATATCTAACAGAGTTCGATTCCTTCTCTCTGACACGCCATTCTGCTGAGGAGTACCTAGCGCGGTCAGTTGAGAAAATATACCTTCTTCCTTAAGAAAGTCTTCGAACTCTCCCAACAAGTATTCACCACCACGATCAGATCATAGTGTTTTGATATGTTTATCTAATTGCTTTTCAACCAAGGCCTTGAACTCTTTGAACTTTTCAAAGGTTTCAGACTTTTGACGCATTAGATAAATATGACCAAAACGAGAATAGTCATCAGTGAAGGTTATGAAATATTCATATCCTCCTCTTGCTTGGATATTGAATGGCCCACATACATCACTATGTACGTGTTCTAGGCATTCATTAGCTCTATTACCCTTTGCTGAAGAGGGTCTCTTGGTCATTTTTCCTTCTATGCAGGATTCACATGTAGGTAGTGAGCCTACACTTAAGGTTTGTAAGGGACCGTCTCTTACCAACCTTTTAATCTTGTCAAGGCTAATATGTCCAAGACGTAGATGCCATTTGTAGGTTTGATCAATTGGGTCTAACCTCAATCTCTTACTATCTCTTATTGAATCATCATTCAATTCAGTATCACAAATCGTTGGAATATTTGGTTTGGCGTAGAACAAATTGTTTATCATGACTGTAGAAGTAATCATGAAGCCATTCTTTAGAATTCGAAAAACATCATTATTAAAATCTAAAGAATATCCTTGCTCAATCAAACGAGCCACAGAAATAAGGTTTTTCCCAAAAACCGGGACATAATAAACATTGTTTAAAACAATAAAACTGTTCTCAAAAACTAATTTAATGCTTCCAACAGATGTTGCTGATACTGATGGTCCATTCCCCCAGCGGAAGTTGAACTCGTCCTTGTTAAGCCTTTTGTTTTCCCTGAAGCCCTGCAGAGAACAACAAACATGGT
Source organism: Morus alba (assembly GCA_012066045.3). Taxonomy (NCBI): domain Eukaryota; kingdom Viridiplantae; phylum Streptophyta; class Magnoliopsida; order Rosales; family Moraceae; genus Morus; species Morus alba. The sequence continues at coordinate 29,323,480 of CP050225.2, forward strand.
TAGTGGCTCGAGTCTACAATCCAAGAAAAAGTAGAGTCGACCACAAAAACAGGCTTCAAATAACAAGTAATGTACCTTTAGCTTTAACCTCCTTGAGGTATGTGGGACGATTGCGTTTCCGGTGGCCAGCTACTCCGCAATGGTGACATATGTCGATATTTTGTCCACCTTTGCGCAGTGTTCTTGCCTTTCGCACCCGGCTTCTTCTTATTCTTTGCGGGCTTTCTTACATTTCTTGGCACCAGAGGTGGAAGGCTTCGCTTGACAAGGTTTGCCTCTCCGTTCCTCTTTTTGCCTTTGAGCAATAGAGTTTTCCAGTTTGAAGCTCCTTCATGAGTTCGGGAGTGAATAACTCAACTTATTCATCGAGTAGTTGAGTTTGAAGTTGTCAAACATCTCCGGGAGAGTCTCTAGGATCATATCCACCTGAGTCTCTCCATCTATTTCAGCTCCCATGAGCTCCATCTCATTCAGGTGACTAATGATCAATAGCATATGGTCCCGAACAGGAGTGCCGGATTTCATCCGGCAGTTCATAAAGTTACGCACCGCAAGTTGCTTGGCTTGACGGCCCTGGCTTCCGAACATTTCAGAAATGTTGTAGATCATATCTGCAACCGTCAGCATGTTCCGATATTGCTGTTGCAACACATTACTAATTGATGCTAAGATATAGCACCTAGCAATCTCATCGGAGTGCATCCAAGCAGTGTATGCGTCTCACTCTTCTTGAGTCGAATCATCATTCGGCTCAAGAGGACAGGGGGTGGTGAGCACATGTTTGTGCTTGTCTACCGTCAAGACGATATCGAGGTTACGTTTCCAGTCAACGTAATTTTCACCCACTAATTTGTTTGTACTAAGAATTTGCGCGATCGGGGATAAAGACATAATTGCTGAAAAATAAAATAAAGTGGCGTTGGTAATTTGCTTATATTTAAGAGAAGTATGATGCATGAATGTAAATACTTAAACATAAATAAAATCCTTAAAAAATGTTTCATATATGGTGTTACGATCATAAATGGCAACACGTCCCACCTAGGGGTGGCGTCCGTGAAGCCTCCTATCGCATCGAGACTCCTCTCGTTTGGTCCACTTCACAAGATGTCTCCACATCTAGTGCAACCAATCAGCATCTCTTTTGGTCACCTTAGATCCATTGCCTAGCTCCTATGGGAGGTTACAATGATCTTCAGTCTAAGTGTCTAACCGACTAATCGACTCTAGAGGTTGTTATGAACTAACGATCCATCTAGGGATGGTCTCGCCTCACTACTTCCTTTTTGAGTCTTATCTTCTATAAGCAACCTGATGACTCCTTAGCGACATGTTTCATGGGTTTCTCCCATTGAAGTGAGGACCACTAAGGTGGTTCTTAACCTATCCACATGTCACGATCAGGCTAAAGTCGGAGACCTTGGGAACGTTTCAATGCAAACGACCCTCCCACTTAGCTTTTTGAAAAATGGATTTTGTTTTAAAATTAAGTCCAATTAATAATTCAACAAAATTATAACCCTTATAAATTTGTTGCATTTTATAACTCTTTATAAAATTTACCCATTGCATTTATTATTATAACAATTTAAAATATTAAACTACAATGATGCATGAACATGCTTGCATGGCAATTTGATATTGGCATCTCTATATCTTATATGGCATGTTATAATGATGCGAGATTAAATGATAAATCATACATTTACAATTTAACCTCTCTATGGCTCATTTCTAATTACAACCCATAAAAACAAATGAAAATAATTACAATAATTTTCTTCATCTTGTCTTCTTGGCATCTTCTCAATTTTCTCTTCTCTCGATCCCTGAAAAGTGAAAATAGAATATATATATATATATACATTTTTTTTTATTTATTTGGGCCGGGACAATCTGGGCCCACCTTCTCCTCGGTGGGACAGGCCCCCGCCTAGACAAGATGGGCTGCCAGGCCAGGCAGGCCTTGCTCACTCTGCATGGGCCGCGGCCCTTGCCTGGGCAGGGCCTGTGGCCCTTTCCTGGGTAGGGCCTGCGGCCGGCCCTATGGCCCCTGCCTAGGCAGGGCCTGCGACCGGGCCCATGGCCCGCCAGGGTTTCAGAAAACCCTGCGCGGCTCGCCAGGGGCCGCGGCCCTTGCCTGGGCAAGGCTAGCGGCATGGCTTATAGACTTGTCACTAAGGTTGGATGATGCACTGTGGGCTTATAGAACAGCATTTAAGACCCCATTGGGTATGTCAGCATATCGGCTCGTATTTGGTAAGGCCTGCCATTTGCCTTTGGAGCTTGAACACCGAGTGTACTGGGCTACAAGGAAGATCAATTTGGACCTTCAAGCCGCTGGAGAAGCTCGCTTGCTGCAGTTGAACGAGTTGAAGGAGCTGAGGCTGTTTTCCTATGAGAATGCTAAACTATACAAGGACAAAACTAAAAAGTGGCATAAAAAGAGAATTCAGCCGAGGGACTTTGAACCTGGGCAGCAAGTGTTGCTCTTCAACTCCAAACTGAAGCTCTTTCCTGGAAAACTTAAATCACGATGGTCAGGCCCATTCAAAGTTGTCAAGGTGTACCCTCATGGAGCTGCAAATATACTTGAGGAAAAGTCAGGGCGAGAATTCAAGGTTAATGGCCAGTGGTTGAAACATTACTGGGGAACAGAGGTGGACAGGAGCAGGACATCAATCACCTTGCAAGAGCCTTGAAACAAGTAACAAGTCGGGCTGTCGACATTAAAACAAGCATTGTTGGGAGGCAACACAAAGTTTTAAATTTTACTTCATTTCCTTTCTGTTTCTATGTTTTACTTTCCATGCCTAAAAATGATGTTTATTTGTTGCTGTTGCATCGTGTAGCAATGCCCTCAATTTTTCAGGGGAATTGGATGAGTGGAACGGCGTCGTTCTAGTCACACCATTGTTGAAAAAAAAAAAAAAATTTAAGTCCAGCTTCTCCCGTAAAAGCCCTGATTTGAGCCCTAAATTTCTTCAACCACAAGTGCCTTGAGCCCTCCTGCACCTCAAGCTGAACTTCCTATGGCATTGAAGGAAATCTCGCACCGTCAGGGCAAGCTTGAACCACAAGTACCGTGAGCCCTCCAGCACCTCAAGCCGAACTTCCGACGGCATTGAAGCAGGTATCTTCCCGCAAACTATCTTGGATTCTTTATTTTGTTAATTGGTGTGGTGCAAGATAAATTTGGGGAAGCAGGTTTAAGTTTGAGGAAGTGATTCTGCGGTTGTGGTAGTCCCTTGTTTTATTTGGTTAAGGATTTGTAAGTATTTTAGGGCAAGCTTGAACCGTGGGGGGAGGAAAAAATGCTAAGATTAAGAAATTTGTTAACAAAACTGCTACCAATTGGTACAAATAATACACTCAAGGGTGGCGTTTAACTTTAGAAAGGGGATTTTTGTTGAGTGACACCCCAACAATGGGGCAGCCAACGTTCATCACAGAAGTAATACGCACACACAGATGGAGGCAGTTTTGTCAACATCCATCGAACCCCATTGGATCTCTGGTGCGGGAGTTTTATGCAAACCTACTGGACTATAACCAAGAGACGGTGTTCGTGAGGAATGTTTAAGTGCCTTTCACTAGCAAGCGATAAATTCAATTTTCGGCCTTGAAGAAGTCATAGATGAACACACTGACTTTGCCACAGAAGTCACCAAGGAGCAGTGTGGTCATCGATGGGGCAGCATGGACAATATCCCCACAAGGGGCATATACCTGCATTTGCAAAGAATTTAACCCAGAGGCTAAGATTTGGTATCATTTCCTCATGGCCATATTGATGCCTTCGACCCATGGGAAAACGGTAGCTAAGGTTCCATACTTGCGGGGATGCCCATCAATATTGGGGAGATTATCATTGAAGAAATTAAGGCCTGTTTGGCAGCTAAAAAGAAAGGTGGCCTCTATTTCCCCTCCCTCATCACTCAGCTATGTTTAAGAGCTAATGTGCCGTGTCATGAGGATGACGCACTTGAGGTCAATGTTGGAGCCATTAGTGCCCTCTCCATGTCTCGCATCTCCCAAGGGTGGCCAGTGAGGGAGGAAAGGGCAGGGTTTGCCCGGGTCGGCGCCAGTTCATTGGCTCAAGGGACCGCTAAAGCAACAAGTGGGATTGTGCCCCCTGAGTTAGCTCAGAGTCTGAGGATGCTAGAGCAAAGAATGAGCTTGCAAGAGATTTAGCAATATGAAATTCAAGGTTTGCTTGGGCATATTGAAGCATAGGAGCGGCAATACTGGGAGTATGTCAAGAAGAGGAACCTAGCCTTCAAGAAGTCATGCCAGCGTAATTTTACCAGGCCCACTGAGCAAGTCCCTGCATTCCCTACACATGATGCAACAAGAAATTACACCTGATGCAACAATAGTTCCTGCACATGAGTTGGGGCAGCAATCTAAGGGTTCCTCCTCCAAGAAGAAAGGCAAGGCTGTGGCGAATGACCCTCCGCCAAGGAAGATGTCGCTGAGGAGCGCTTCGAGCTGGAAGTGGAAATCGTGAAATTTCGGCCAATGTTCAGGGAGTCTCTTTTTTCTCTTTTCCTATTTTCTTTCCTTTTGTGCGTAATTTGTGCACGGAGGACGCTGCACCCCTTTAAGTTTGGGGGTGTTCACTATTTCTTTTAGTATATCTATGGTTATATTCGTGCTTGTGTCTTTCTATTATAAATTTTTTTTTTAGAAGGTTATTTCTCTGGTTCTCTTGATTTCGTGGTTAACCCAAGGATACCCGAGGATGAGATAGTTGGCTAGAAACTTTGAAATTTTTGGATATGTCGATATAAATGACTCAATAGGGATGTTTGTTGTGGTTGATTCCCAAGAAAGATTTACCCCCAACCACTTTATTGACACTTTGAATTTGTGATTTAGTGATTTAAGGGGAGCCTAGGAAACTCTCTTGTGATAGGGGAGGCCTAAGATTTTAATCGGAGTAAAGGATCTCTTGAGGCATTAGTAAGGTAGTCAAACATCTAGGAGGAACTAGGGCTAGTGACGCAGAAAATGGCTTACGTTTGGGGGGGGGGGAGGGGGGGGTTCCGTTAATTATTTCTACTTCAAAAAAAAAAAGAGAATAATTATGAGAGTTAAATTGGACCACTCCTCTGTTTCAAGCTGCTGAGTAACCAGGAATAACATGTGCCCCATGTGTATTTTTGCATAAAAAGGTAGTTTGAAGTATGAGTGGTGTTGTAGCGTCTCTAAAGCATAACCCTATTGAGTAACATGGTGTCTTCATCACCAATTTTGGCATTTGCATAAAAAGGGAGGAGTTATGTGATGAGATTTCGAAACCCCCCCCCCCCGTCAAATACTCAATTCCAAGTGAATCTAAAGTGTTTGATAGCTTGACTTGGCGGAGAGGGATTTGATAAGCCAGCCTATGGAATCGATATTTAGGTGCTATGATCTAGGCTTATGGGGACCTGGGTGATTCAAGAATCACTAATCACAGTTGCACTCACGTACACTTAGGGGAATTCAATTTTGGGGATGGATCTATAATAAATTGAACTAGAGAGTCACGAGTGTTGATATTGAGCAAAAGTAAGGACGTAAGAGCAGCTTTAAGGGTTGAGGGTTGGCCGCGTTGGAAACAAAAGAACCAGATTTTGTGTCAGTTGTTAGAGTTTGTAGTGTCCTCATCTGTTTAGCTTTGTTTTTCTGTGTATCGTCACTCGAGGAAGAGTAATGGTTTAAGTTTGGGGGTGTGATAACTACATGAAAACAGAGTTATCTTAATCATTTCTAAGCTTAAATTAGTTACTTAGAGGGTGATTTGTGAGAATAAGCTTTGAGTTTGAATTGTTTTTATTGTTTTGAGTTTGCTAGCTTGTTGTATTTTTGTTTTCTGTTTCTCTGTGAAAAGATGAATGGAAAGAAAGAAAAAATTGAAGAAAATCATTTGAGGAGGCTAACGTGTAAGTGAGTGTGTAGGCAATTGTCGTTTTTAGTGGTAAAGGTTGGAAACGACAGGGCAGCTTTGCAATGGATTGCTGCAGCAGCTCTTTGGCCGAATCTTAAAAGCTAGGATTGTATAGCCGGCATCCTCCAATTATTCTGAGGAGCCGTTCTTGGATGGCTGAGATGGCAATAATCTTGGGCAAAATCCTTAGCAGCTGACAAGTGACCGTGGCTGGGAGCTCCAATGCGTACCCTAGCTGAGCGAATGATAGGAGGTGATACAAAAGGGGGGCTGGCATATAAATAGAAGACGAAGAAGGAGGAAAAGAGATAGAGATTTCTAAGCTCATTTTTTGACAAGGAGGCAACCGAGAGATATAGCTGGGATTATGATGAACCTTGAGTTGTGATGATGTTTAGTTAATGTTCAATGCTAAGTGATATTTCTACTTCCGTTCATTCAAGTGCATCGATTGTTATTACTGCTCATTGATGGAAATTAATTTGTAGTTATTAATTAGATTTAACTTTGGAAAAAGATAAATCTAGTGGATCTAACTTGGATGATATAAGATTCAGGAAAATTCATTAGAATTTGCTTGATTTGTCACAATATAGGAATATATTGTTATCTTGTATAACTACTGGATATTGGTGCATTAAATGATGTGTTGAAATTAGGTTGTGCATAGGAATATATTAAATCTAATTGTGAAACCCAAACACAAATAATCTGGAAAGATTAATGTGAATAAGTGTGAAATCCAGGTTGATGGAACAGAAATTTTGCTACAGCATTTAGCAGCAACACTAGCTGACTTGTAACTTAGGGGGATTCTAAATCCTAGCTTGTTTTTACATTTATTATCGTATCTGGCAAGTTTAGAGTATTCTGAATTTACATTACCCATAGTCAATACTGTTTGCCATCTTTTATTTGTCTTGTCAATAGTTGAATCTGATTTGCGTTTTAGCCAGTTTCATTATTACTTTGTTTAGTAAGAGATTTTTTATAATTTAGTTCAATTTTCAATCTCCGTGGGAATGATAACTCACTCACTTTTATTACCCTTTGGCTGTGTACACTTGCATAACAAATCACATTATTTTGAGCGTAATATTTTGTGCAACACGAGTTCTCCTATTTTTTTCCACCGAAACTAATGAAAGTAAGTGAATTTTGGCCCAAAAAATTGGATTGGTGTTCTACGCCCTTTCACGTTTTAGAACTCAAAAAAAGCTTCGATTTGGTATATTATAGGCCAAGCAACGATTTCTGGATCAAAAGTTATGGCCGTCTTCAGTCACAGTTCCCTGATTTTTTTTCCTCCGAAATTGATGAAAACTAGTGAATTTTTACCCAAAAAATTGGATTTTCATTCTGCACCCTTTCAGGTTTGTAGAACTTGAAAAGAGCTTGGATTTGGTATATTATAGGCCCAACCACAATATCTGGATCAAAAGCTATGACTTTCTTCAGTCACAGTTCTTCGATTCTTTTTCCTCTGAAACTGAGGAAAACAAGTGAATTTTGGCCCAAAAAAATGGATTGGCATTCTAAACCCTACCACGTTTGTGGACCTCGAAAAGAGCTTCAATTTGGTGTATTATAGGCCCACCAACAATTTCTTGATAAAAAGTGATAGCTGTGTTCATTCACATTTTTCCAATTTTTTTTCATCCGAAACTGAGGAAAACAAGTGAATTTCGGCCCCAAAAATTGGGTTGGTGGGCTAGGCCCTACCACATTTGTAGAGCTAGAAAAGAGCTTCGATTTGGTATATTATAGGCCCAGCAACGATTTCTGCGTCAAAAGTTATGGCCGTCTTCATTCACAGTTTTTTGATTTTTTTCCTCTGAAACTGATGAAAATAAGTGAATTTTGTAGAGCTGAAAAAGAGCTTCCATTTGGTATATTATAGGCCTAGCAACGACTTTTGGATCAAAAGTTATGGCCATCTTCAGTCACAATTCTCTGATTTTTTTTCCCTCTGAAACTGATGAGAACAAGTGAATTTTGGCCCAAAAAATTGGATTTGCATTCTACGCCCTGCCACGTTTGTAGAACTTTGATTTTCTATATTATAGGCCTAGCAACGATTTCTGGATCAAAAGTTATGCCTGTCTTCAGTCACAGTTCTCTGATTTTTTTTCCCTCTGAAACTGATGAAAACAAGTGAATTTTTGCCCAAAAATTAGATTTTCATTCTACGCCCTACCACATTTGTAGAACTCCAAAAGAGCTTCGATTTGGTATATTATAGGCCCAGCAACGATTTCTGGATCAAAAGTTATGGCTGTCTTCAGTCACAGTTCTTCGATTTTTTTTCCTTCAAAACTGATGAAAACAAGTGAATTTTTGAGCAAAAAATTGGGTTGGCGGGCTACGCAATACGACATTTGTAGAGCAGAAAAAGAGCTTCGATTTTGTATATTAGAGGCCCAGCAATGATTTCTGGATCAAAAGTTATGGCTGTCTTTATTCACAGTTCTCCGATTTTTTTTTCCTCTAAAACTGATGAAAACAAGTGAATTTTGGCACAAAAAAAATTAGATTGGCATTCTACACACTACCATGTTTGAAGAACTCGAAAAGAGCTTCGATTTGGTGTATTACAGGCCCAGCAACGATTTCTGGATCAAAATTTATGGCCGTCTTCATTCATAGTTCTCCGATTTTGTTACCTCTAAAACTGATGAAAACAAGTGTATTTTGGCCCAAATAATTGGGTTGGCGGGCTAGACTCTACCACATTTGTAGAGCTGAAAAAGAGCTCCGATTTGGTATTTTATAAGCCCAGCAACGTTTACTGGATCAAAAGTTATGGCCGTCTTCTGTCACAATTCTCTGATTTTTTTCTTCCTCCGAAACTGATGAAAACAAGTGAATTTTTGCCAAAAAAATTGTGTTGGAAGGCTATGCCCTGCCACATTTGTAGAGCTGAAAAAGAGCTTCGATTTAGTAGATTATAGGCCCAGTAACGATTTCTGGATCAAAAGTTTTGGCAATCTTCAGTCACTGTTTTCTGATTTTTTTCCCTCCGAAACTGATGAGAACAAGGAAGTTTTGGCCCAAAAAATTGGATTTGCATTCTACACACTGCCACGTTTCCAGAACTCAAAAAGAATTTCAATTTTGTTTATTATCAACCGAGCAACGATTTCTGGATCAAAAGTTCTTCATTCACAGTTCTCAGATTGGCAAGCTACGCCCTGCCACGTTTGTAAAGCTAGAAAAAAGCATCGATTTGGTATATTACACGCCCAGTAACGATTTCTGGATCACAAGGTATGGTTGTCTTCAATCAAAGTTCTCCTTTTTTTTTCCTCCGAAACTGATGAAAACAAGTGAATTTTGGTCCAAAAAATTAGATTGGCGTTCTATGCCCAACCCCATTTGTAGAACTCAAAAAGCGCTTTGATTTGGTATATTATAAGCCTAGCAAAAATTTGTGGATCAAAAGTTATGGCCGTCTTAAATCACAATTCTCCCATTTTTTTTCCAAGGAAACTGATAAAACTAGGTGAATTTTGGCCCAAAAAATTGGATTGGTGTTCTATGCCCTATCATGTTTGTAGAATTCGAAAAGAGCTTCGGTTTGGTATATTATAGGCCTAACAACGATTTCTGGATTGAATGTTATGGCTGTCTTTAGTCACAGTTCCCTGAGTTTTTTCCTCAGAAACTGATGAAAACTAGTGAATTTTTGCCTAAAAAATTGGATTTTCATTATGCGCCCTACCATTTTTGTAGAACTCGAAAAGAGCTTTGGTTTGGTCTATTATAGGCCCAGCAACGATTTCTAGATTAAAAGTTATGGCTTTCTTCAGTCACTGTTCTTCAATTTTTTTTCCTCTGAAACAGATGAAAACAAGTGAATTTTGGACCAAAAAATTGGATTGGCAGTCTAAGCCATACGCCATTTGTAGAGCTGAAAAAGAGCTTCGATTTGGTATATTATATGCCCAGGAACAATTTCTGGATCAAACGTTATAGTTGTGTTCATTCACAGTTCTTCGATTTTTTTTCCTCCGAAACTGATGAAAAGTCGTGAATTTCGACCCAAAATCTGGGTTGGCAAGATACGCCCTACCATGTTTTTAGAGCTAGAAAACAGCTTCGATTTGGTATATTATAGGCCTAGCAACGATTTCTGGATATAAAGTTATGGCTGTCTTCGTTCACAATTCTCCTATTTTTTCCTTCGAAACTAATGAAAACGAGCCAATTTTGGCCCAAAAAATTAGATTAGCAGGCAACACCCTACCACGTTTTTAAAGCTTTGAATTGGGATATTACATGCCCAGCAACGATTTATGGATCACGAGGTATGGCCGTCTTCAGTCAAAGTTCTTCGATTTTTTTTCCTCTGAAACTGATGAAAACAAGTGAATATTGGTCCAAAAAATTGGATTGGCATTCTACGCCGTGCCATGTTTGTAGAACTCGAAAAGAGCTTCAATTTGGTATATTATAAGCCTAGCAAAGATTTGTGGATCAAATGTCATGGCCGTCTTCAATCACAGTTCTCCAATTTTTTTTCCAGCGAAACTGGTGAAAATAAGTGAATTTTGGCTCAAAAAATTGGATTCGTGCTCTATACCCTGTCACGTTTGTAGAACTCGAAAAGAGCTTTGATTTGGTATATTATAGGCCTACCAACGATTTCTGGATCAAAAGTTATGGCCGTCTTCAATCACAGTTCTCTGATTTTTTTCCTCTGAAACTGATGAAAACTAGTGAATTTTAGCCCAAAAAATTGGGTCAGCTGGCTACGCCCTGTCACATTTGTAGAGCTGAAAAAGTGCTTCGATTTGGTATATTAATGGCCCTGCAATGATTTCTAGATCCAAAGTTATTGCCGTCTTCAGTCACAGTTCTCCCATTTTTTTCCTCCGAAACTGAGGAAAACAAGTGAATTTTGGCCCAAAAATTTGGATTTGCATTCTAGACCCTACCACGTTGGTGGACCTCGGAAAGAGCTTCGATTTGGTGAATTATAGGCCCAGCAACGATTTTTGGACCAAAAGGTTTGGCCGTCTTCATTAACAGTTTTCCAATTTTTTTCCTCCAAAACTGATGAAAACAAGTGAATTTTGCCCCAAAAAAATAGATTCGCATTCTACGCACCACCATGTTTGAAGAACTCGAAAAGAGCTTCGATTTGGTATATTACACGCCCAGCAACGATTTCCGGATCAAAAGTTATGGCCGTCGTCATTCACAGTTCTCCGATTTTGTTACCTCTGAAACTGATGAAAACAAGTGAATTTTAGCCCCAAAAATTGGGTTGGCGGGCTAGACCCCACCATATTTGTGGAGCTGAAAAAGACCATCGATTTTGTATGTTATAGGCCCAGCAATGTTTTCTGGATCAAAAATTATGGTCGTCTTCAGTCATAATTATCTGATTTTTTCTTCCACTGGAACTGATGAAAACAAGTGAATGCTGGCCCAAAAAATTGGGTTGGAAGGCTAGGCCTTGCCACATTTGTAGAGCTGAAAAGAGCAACGATTTCTAGATCAAAAGTTATGGCCATCTTCATTCACAGTTCTCTAATTTTTTTCCCTCCGAAATTGATTTTGCCCAAAAAATTTGATTTGCATTCTTCGCCCTGCCACCTTTGGAGAACTCGAAAAGAATTTCGATTTTGTATATTATAGGCCTAGCAATGATTTCTAGATCAAAAGTTATGGCCGTCTTCATTCACAGTTCTCCCGTTTTTTTTTTTCCATGAAATTAATGAAAGCAAGTGAATTGTGGTGCAAAAATTCGATTGGCGGGCTACGTCCTGCCATGTTTGTAAAGCTAGAAAAGAGCTTCGATTTGGTATATTACATGCCCAGCAACGATTTCTGGATCACAAGGTATTGCCGTCTTGAGTCAAATTTCTCTGATTTTTTTTCCTCTGAAACTGATGAAAATAAGTGAACTTTGGCCCAAAAAATTGTATTGACGTTCTACGTCCTACCACGTTTGTAGAACTCGAAAAGCGCTTCGATTTGGTATATTATAGGCCTAGTAACGATTTCTGGATCAAAAGTTATCGCTGTCTTCAGTCCCAGTTCTCCCTTTTTTTTCCTCTGAAACTAATGAAAGCAAGTCAATTTTTGCCCAAAAAATTAGATTTTCGTTCTGCACCCTACCACGTTTGTTGAACTCGAAAATCGGTTCGATTTGGTATATTATAGGCCCAGCAACGATTTATGGATCAAAACTTATGGCTGTCTTTAGTCACAGTTCTTCAAGTTTTTTTCCTCCGAAACTGATGAAAACAAGTGAATTTTTTACCAAAAATTTGGATTGGTGGGCTACGCCATACGACATTTGTAGAGCTGAAAAAGTGCGTCGATTTGGTATATTATAGACCCAGTAATGATTTCTAGATCAAAAGTTATGGCTATCTTCATTCACAGTTCTCCGATTTGTTTTCCACCGACACTGATGAGAACACGAGAATTTTGGCCTAAAAAATTGAATTGGAAGGCTACGCCTTGCCATGTTTTTACTACTGGAAAAGGGCTTCGATTTGGTATATTATAGGCCCAGCAACGATTTTCTGGATGAAAAGTTATGGCTATCTTCAGTCACAGGTCTCTGATTGTTTTTCCTCCGAAACTAATGAAAACAAGTGAATTTTGGCCCAGAAATTTTGGCTGGGAGGCTAAGCCCTACCACATTTGTAGAGCTGAAAAAGTGCTTCGACTTAGTATATTATAGGCCCAACAACGATTTCTGGGTCAAAAGTTATGGCCATCTTCAGTCACAGTTCTCTGATTTTTTTCCCTCCAAAAATGATGAGAACAAGTGAACTTTGGCCCAAAAAATTTGATTTGCATTCTACGCCTTGCCTTGTTTCTACAACTCAAAGAGAATATCGATTTTGTTTATTATAGGCTGAGCAACGATTTTTGGATCAACAGTTGTGGCCGTCTTCATTCATAGTTCTCTGATTTTGTTTCCTTCGAAACTGATGAAAACAAGTGAATTTTTACCCAAAAAATTGGATTGGCGGGCAATGTCCTGCCACGTTTGTAAAGCTAGAAAAGAGCTTCGATTTGGTATATTACATGCCCAGCAACGATTTCTGGATCACAAGGTAGGGTCGTCTTCAGTCAAAGTTGTCTAATTTTTTTTCCTCGGAAACAAATGAAAACAAGTGAATTTTAGTCCAAAAATTGGATTGGCGTTCTAAGCCCAACCACGTTTGTAGAACTCGAAAAGAGCTTCGATTTGGTATATTATAAGCCTAGCAACGATTTTTTAGATCAAAAGTTATGTCCGTCCTAAATCACAACTCTCTGATTTTTTTTCCAACGAAACTGATGAAAACGATTACATTTTGTTCCAAAAAATTGGATTGGTGTTCCACGCCCTATCAAGTTTGTAGAACTCAAAAAGAGCTTCGATTTGGTATATTATAGGCCTAGCAATGATTTCTGGATCAAAAGTTATAGCCGTGTTCAGTCACAGTTTCCTGATTTCTTTTCCTTCGAAACTGTTGAAAACTAGTGAATTTTTGCCCAAAAAATTACATTTTCATTCGGCACCCTACCATGTTTGTAGAACTTGAAAAGAGCTTCGATTTGGTATATTATAGGCCAAGCAATGATTTCTGGATCAAAAGTTATGGCTTTCTTCAGTCACAGTTCTTCGATTTTTTTCCTCTCAAACTGATGAAAACAAGTGAATTTTTTACCAAAAAATTGGGTTGGCGGTCTACACCATACGACATTTGTAGAGCTAAAAAAGAGCTTCGATTTGGTATATTACAGGCCCATGAACGATTTCTGGATCAAAAGTTATGGCTGTCTTCATTCATAGTTCTCCAATTTTTTTTCCTACAACACTGATGAAAACACGTGAATTTTGGCCCCAAACAGTGGATTGGCAGGCTACACCCTGCCATGTTTTGCCAGCTTGAAAAGAGCTTTGATTCGGTAAATTATAGGCCCAACAATGATTTCTGCATCAAAAGATATAGCCATCTTCAATCACAGTTCTCCGATTTTTTTCCTCCAAAGCTGATGAAAACAAGTGAATTTTGGCCCAAAAAGTAGATTGGCATTCTACGCACTACCATGTTTGAAGAACTCGAAAAGAGCTTCGATTTGGTGTATTAAAGGCCCGGCAATGATTTCTGGATCAAAAGTTTTGCCTGTCTTCATTCACAGTTCTCTCATTTTTTTCCTCTGAAACTGATGAAAACAAGTGAATTTTGACCCAAAAAATTGGGTTGGCGGGCCGGACCCTACCACATTTGTAGAGCAGAAAAAGAGTTTCGATTTGGTATATTATAGGCCCAACAACGTTTTCTGGATCAAAAGTTATGGCCGTCTTCTGTCACAATTCTCTAATTTTTTTCTCCCTCTGAAACTGATGAAAACAAGTGAATTTTGGCCCAAAAAATTGGATTTGCATTATACGCCCTACCACGTTTGTAGAACTAGAGAAGAATTTTCATTTTGTATATTGTAGGCCTAGCAACGATTTCTAGATCAAAAGGTATGGTCGTCTTCACTCACAGTTCTCCGATTTTTTTTCCTTCGAAACTGATGAAACCAAGTGAATTTTTGCCAAAAAAATTAGATTGGCGGGCTACGCCCTGCCACATTTGTAAAGCTTCAATTTGGTATATTACATGCCCAGCAATGATTTCTGGATCACAAGGTATGGCCGTCTTCAGTCAAAGTTCTCCGGATTTTTTTCCTCCGAAACTAGTGAAAACAAGTGAATATTGGTCCACAAAATTGGATTGGCATTCTATGCCCTACCACGTTTGTAGAACTCGAAAATAGCTTCGATTTGGAATATTATAAGCCTAGCAACGATATGTGGATCAAAAGTTATGGCCGTCTTCAGTCACAGTTCTCCGAATTTTTTTCCTTCAAAACTGATGAAAACTAGTGACTTTTAGCCCAAAAAATTGGGTTGGCGGGCTACGTCCTCTCACAATTGTAGAGCTAAAAATGTGCTTCGATTTTGTATATTACCGGCCTAGCAATGATTATGGGTCAAAAGTTATGGCCCTCTTCATTCACAGTTCTCCTATTTGGATGGCAGGCTAGACCCTACCACATTTGTAGAGCTAAAAAAGATCCTCGATTTGGTAAATTCTAGGCCCAGCAACGTTTTCTGGATCAAAAGTTATGGCTATCTTCAGTCACTATTCTCTGATTTTTTCTTCCCCCGAAACTGATGAAAGCAAGTAAATTTTGGCCCAAAAAATTGGGATTCAAGGCTAGGCCCTGCCACATTTGTAGAGCTGAAAAGGCGCTTCGATTAGGTATATTATAGGCCCAGCAACGATTTCTGGATCAAAAGTTATGGCCGTCTTCAGTCACAGTTCTCCCATTTTTTTCCTCTAAAACTGATGAAAACAAGTGAATTTTGAGCAAAAAATTGGATTGGCATTCTACACCCTACCGCGTTTGTGGGCCTTGAAAAGAACTTCGATTTGGCGTATTATAGGCCCAGCAAAGATTTCTGGATCAAAAGTTATGGTCGTCTTCATTCACAGTTCTCCAATTTCTTTTTCCTCCGAAACTGACGAAAACATGTGAATTTCGGCCCAAAAAATTGGGTTGGCAGGATATGCCCTGCGACGTTTTTAGAGCTAAAAAAGAGCTTCGATTTGGTATATTATAGGCCCAGCAATGATTTATGGATCAAAAGTTATGGCCGTCTTCAGTCACAGTTCTCCCATTTTTTTCCTCCGAAACTGATGAAAACAATGGAATTTTGGGCCAAAAAATTGGATTGGTATTCTACGCCCTACCATGTTTGTAGAACTCAAAAAGTGCTTGGATTTGGTGTATTCTAGGCCAAGCATCGATTTCTAGATCAAAAGTTATGGCCGTCTTCATTCACAGTTTTTCAATTATTTTTCCTCCGAAAATGAGGAAAACAAGTTAATTTTGGCCCAAAAAATTTTCTTGGGGGGCTACGCCCGACCACATTTGTAGACTTGAAAAAGTGCTTCGATTTGGTATATTATAAGTCCAGCAACGATTTTTGGATCAAAAGTTATGGCTGCCTTCATTCACAATTCTCTAATTTTTTTTTCTTTGAAACTGATGAAAACTCGTGAATTTTGGCCAAAAAATTGGGTGGGCAGGATACACCTTGCC
This sequence comes from Morus alba, assembly GCA_012066045.3. NCBI lineage: Eukaryota > Viridiplantae > Streptophyta > Magnoliopsida > Rosales > Moraceae > Morus > Morus alba. The sequence continues at coordinate 29,339,525 of CP050225.2, forward strand.
ATGTTTTTAGAGCTAGAAAAGAGCCTCAATTTAGTATATTATAGGCCCAACAATGATTTCTGGATCAAAAGTTATGGCTGTCTTCACTCAAAATTCTCTAATTTTTTCTTCTTCTGAAACTAATGAAAACAAGTGAATTTTGGCCCAAAAAATTGTGTTTCAAGGCTAGGCCCTACCACATTTGTGGAGCTGAAAAAGCGCTTCGATTTGGTATATTATAGGCCCAGCAACGATTTCTGATTCAAATGTTATGGCCATCTTCAGTCACAGTTCTCTAATTTGTTTTCCTTCGCAATTGATTAAAACAACTAAATTTTAGCCCAAAAACTTTGATTTGCATTCTTCGCCTATCACGTTTGTAGAACTCGAAAAGAGCTTCGATTTGGTATATTATAGGCCTAGCAACGATTTCTGGATCAAAATTTATGACCGTCTTCAGTCACAGTTCTCCGATTTTTTTTCCTCCGACACTGATGAAAATAAGTGAATTTTTGCCCAAAAAATTGGATTGGGGTTCTACACCCTACCACATTTGTAGAACTCGAAAAGAACCTCAATTTGGTATATTATTGCAATGACCGGGAAAATTTTAAGTCAAATTCAGACAGTCTGGTATTTGACTGTAATTCTTCCTGGAACAGAAAGTAGTAGAAATATTGATGTAATTAGAAAAGTGTTATATAGAAACTTTATATACGGGGTAAAATCACCCGAAAAGTGTAAAGTTATAATACGAATATTTTTACAGAGAAAATTCGTAAATATCAGTTGTGAATCGTGAAATATCAGTTAAAAGTTAGAAATTTTAACAGGTATATTTTAGTTATGAAGAACTAAAATATTTGGTAAATGACCAAATGACCAGTTAGAAAAAGAGTAGAAATATTAGAAGTAAGGAAAATGGCAAAAGTTCCTGAAACAGAATTTTTTCGAGTCAGTTAAAGCGGAAAACTGGGAAAAAAATGAGAACTGCGAGGGTACGCGTTTTGGGCAATTCTGGATCGTTTAAAATGAAAATTTCAAAAAAAGAAATTGACTATTGAGATACCCAAGAGAAATGGGTTGAATATGAGAAATTTGACCCAAGGTGCTCGGTGGTCCAGAAAAGCAGTATAGAACCTGTACCGGCTGTGAAATTATCGGTACCGGAAAGAGACTCGTTTTGAAAAACGGAAAGTTTGGTCTCGACAAGAAAAATGTGGGGAACACAGAACCACTTAAATTAAGTGTTAAACTTAATTAGAATTAGTAGAATTAAATTATGGGAATTAAAGTTATTTCTCTAATTTAATTTAGAAAGTAATGTTAAGATATTATTAAAAATATTATTAAAATATTCTATTATGCCTTAAAACTAGTGCTGAAACTTTAGATGGGCCGCACGTGACAACCGAAAAGTCCAATTTTTTGCCCGATGACCGAACCCGATCTGCCTGAAAATTCGGGCTGCCCGACCTGACCCAAAAATTCCCATGGACAGGCTTCGGGAAATTGAAGCCTGCCCGTGCCCGGTCGGGCTGCTCGATGCCTGACCGGTTGCCCGAATTTTTTTTTTTATATTTTTATGTTGTTGAAATAAGTATTTGTATAATTACAATGTGTTGTGTATATTACAATTTGAAATACGAAATGAACACACGACACGAACGAACTATATAAAAAAATTAGTTCTTCATTGATTTTTAAATTTGTAATTCATGATTGCCTCATTAAAAACCATACCAAGAAAAACCCAATTGGGATAAAAACTTGGTAAGGAAAAAAGAGTGCAATCATTGTGGGACGAATTACAAATTTGTTGAATTTACAAAGTCTATACAAAGTAAATAAAGAAATTATCAAGAATTCAAGATGAAGCAGAAGGATCATATTGAAAATTAAAAGTTAATCTATTAAATTCGTCGATCCATTCTTTGTTTGCTGGTGAGATTGTATCATGTAAGCGTTGGTTGAACGGTCCCAACCTTCATGCACACCAAAGCTTCAACAATATCCTGCTGCAATGCGTTTCTCCGTTCTTCAAGTATTCAGCCGGTTGTACTGAATGCTTGTTCAGCTGCAACAATTGAGATTGGGATTGAAAAAATATCCATTGCCAGTCGTGTTAGGATCGGCCAAGTTAATGCTCGTGCCCTCCACCACTCAACCAAATAAAACACCTCACTACTGTCTACAACTAAGCCCTCACTGAGGTACGCCATTAACTCGTTGAATCCGCCGCCACCTCTTGATGAAGATCCACTTCCACTCACAGACTCTTCTTGACCTTAAGTCATCGTCGTTGTCTTCTTCTTCTTCTTAGACAACCCGAAAACATTGAAGAATGAATGTGGATTGTCGTCTCGTTGTTGCGGTTGTTCAACACGAGGTGTGTTTCTAAACCTACTTTCATAAGAGATATATAGAGAATATATTTTTTCCTTTATAATAGGATACTGGTCAGTAGTGTCTATAGCTAAAAATCCACCTAAGTTATCTAATCCACTTTCTAAACCTTCTAATTTTAATCTAGGGTTAAAAATAACACCGAAACCATACAACATGGGTAGTTTAGACCAATATTTTTTAAATTTCTTTTCCATAGAGGCGATAGGAACTCCTAAAACCTCATGTGTCCTAAATTCACTAAATAAAATGGACATTCTTAAAAGTTCTCCTAATGCTAATGATGAAGTTCGGTAATAAGTTCCACTAAGCTTTAAGGTAACTTCATGAAATCTACCTAAAAAGTTATACAAAAGTTCGGCAATTTGCCAATCAGTTTCATCTATAAATCTTGTTCCTAATTTTGCACTAACATAATTTGTTATAGCATCTTTATAGGGGATGCATTGTTCAAGCATTATGTAAGTAGAGTTCCATCTTATGGGCATATCTAAGGCTAATGCTCTAGGATTTTGATTACATGCTTGTAGAAATCTAAACCAATCTTGTATTCTTTGATTACTACCTTGAATCCAAGCAATGTTATCTCTAATTCTTTTAATATGACCTGACATTGATTTTAAACCGGATTTTACTATTAAATTAATTATATGACATGCACAACGTTGGTGGAAAATATCATTAGTACCGAATAAACTTAAATCATTTTCAAAAAGTTCTATTGCTTTAGTATTCGCAGTTGCCTTATCTAATGTTATGGCCATTATTCTATCTCTTAAACTACATTCATCAATAACAAATAAAATTGTGTTATATATTAAATTGGCAGTATGTGATCCTATAACACATTTGAAACCTAAGATTCTCTTATCCAAATCAAAACCTTTATAATAATGTCCGGTTACAGCTAAATAATCCTTGTTGGCAACGGCGGACCAAATATCCGCCGTTAACGCAATGCAACCACTAGTAGAGTGTAGAAGGTTGATTAATGCTTCCTTTTCTTGTTTATATAATTTTAATGCATCTTTCCTAAGAGTAGTTCTAGAAAAAAATTATGCATTAGGATTATGTACAATTTTAATTAACGTTGCCAATTTCTTTGTTCAGGAAAACTTAGTGGTTGATCTAATGTGGCTATTAATCATGCCATTTCCATATGATCAACTTGTGGATCGTATTTCCACGTGCTTAGACCGCCGGTTTGGTAGTCAAACGATAATTGTGTTTGGCGGAGTTGATCTCCGCCTCCATGCTTTTGAAGACACTTTTCAGAGTGTCTTCTTAAGTGTGTAGTGCCGTGAATAGTGTTACCTTGTAATTTCTCACCACAATATTTACATTGAGCTACGTATTTAATGTTACCGTTATTGTCGACGTCCTCGAATGTGTTGAAGTGCTCCCAAACTGCTGAGGTGTGCTTGCATTTCTTCTTAGAACTTGCAACACTTTCACTAGCACTACCGCTTGCCTCTCCTCCACGGCCACTTGTGCCACCACCATTGCATCCCCGACCTCTAGTATGTCCACCAGGGGTCGGATTTGCAGTTTGATCAGCATCTCTTTCCATAGTTTGCGATTCCTACGATTGAAAAACATTAGGAAATTGCCCTTCTTCGATGTTGAATTGGGCATCAATAGGAATATCACCACCACCACCATAACGAGAAGAAGTAGGGGCCCAAGGCCACAGAAGTAAGAATAGAAAGATAGAAAGTAGTTTAAAGCATGTTTCACACGAGCATTTTTGCATCATAATTCTTAATGTAATTTCTATTAGTTTATGATGTATGCATGTTTATACTTACTGAGCGTTAGCTCATTAGTTTACTCGTGTGTAGGTAACAAAGGTAAGCAGCCAGTCATAGAGTGGTTTGCTTGATGGACACGCGGAGGCAAGGGTGGCGGAAATGTCATGGGTGCACGGGAGTGGTCTCTACTACACTCACTTAGAAATTAAATTCCGCTGCAAAGTAATGTAATATAGAATACTAGTATGTATGTTCAGTTTTAAGAAGAAGATATTACAACCATTGTCTTAGTAAAGAACAACAGACCGTAATAAGTTAAGGCAAGTTTTGGGGAACTAGTTTGATATCTGAATCCTTAAAGTAATAGCAAGATATGTTATTAGTGTATCAACATAACATGTTAAGACCCGAGGGTTAAAGTAAAGAAAAAAAAATTTAACCGCATATGAACGTAAATTAAAGAGACAATAGTCTAACAACGAATAATGAATTAGACTATAACTTAGCCCATTAGTAGTAGTATAACGAACGGCGACCACGCCGCGAGGGCGCGGGTCATCACAGTTGGTATCAGAGCGGCGTTCCTACTCCTGCCATGACAAGTCCCGCACCTATGCTTCTACGCAGTCCAGGTAAATTAGTTTATGAATTAAAACTGAGAATGGCTTTTTTGTTTTGGCAAGACATAACAGGTACTAATGGATCGATCATATCCATCATCCCGGTTAGCGCCCACACCACAAGAGAATACGTTGTGGGGACTGGTAAGAATGTTTCTAATGTCACGGTTCTTACAAACAGAAAGGTCGGTACCCAGTCCTGCTAGATATAGCCATCCACCAGTGGATCGGGAGTTAAGGGCTCTAGAGCCCATGGCGGCCGAGGCTGCACACTGAGCAAGTAGAGTTATTTTGACTACAGGTCGAGCCGCAGCCAGGTTCTACACCTGTAATCCACCTTCCTTTGATGGGCTTTCACATCCTACTAGAATTAGGGATTGGCTGCACCATGTCGAGTATGTGATGCGAGCCTATGACATAGCTCGAGAGGAGTGCATTTTACTTGCAGCGAGTCTGTTAGAGGGCAATGCCCTAATCTTTTGGCAAGCTTTAGATGATGACGAAATAGAAAAGATGCAATAGGAAGAATTTTACCACATGTTGAAGCATCAGTTTCTTCCCCAGGTCATGCCATCAGAGTCGGCACCACATCAGAGTGGAGAGACACAGTGTCAGGTAAGTGTAGCCGTGACCTACACCCAAGCTCGAGAGTTTATCATACAAGCCGAGAGGGCTAGTATGAGATCGGATGAGACCGTTGTAGCCTATATATAGCGAGAGTTTTGACAAAGGTACTAGCTCTGAATTGAATTTTTAATCTAAGTAAGGAGGAGCAGTGTCAAATCCTATGGAGAGGTATGACGGAAGAGTACCAGCGTCGGCTAGTTCCGTGATCGGATCAAACCCTCACACAATTTATCGCTGAGGCGAAGCATTGTGAGCGCAACTGTTAAAGGAGAGGACACGGCCAGCGATGGTTAGGCGAGACTTCCCGTTTTCCAATACCCATATCAGGAGACATGATGCAGAAGCCACTACTTCTCGACAACGACCGAGACCCGAGATAGAGGCAGTGGACGAGCCTATGGCCGTTCGGCGAAGATCAACCTATGTTGGGACAGTTGGTGAGGAAGCTAGTGGTAACCCTCAGTCGGATCCCGAGGAGGATTCAGAGGAAGACCCCGAGGAGGATCCTGAGGAACGCGTAGATTATGAGGATTAAGTTAGGACTTAGCGTCTTATTTATTTAAATATGATGGAAGGTTATGTAAATAGTATTGAGAAACTTAGACTAATGATGTTTTATGTATGATGTGATATGTATGGAATGGGACATACATAATAGATTTGAATGAAAGGCTTAAAAATCTTTACTTTTCTGATGATTTGTATATGATGTGATTGTAGGATCTTGTTGTGATTTATAGATGAAAAATCAATTGAACAACAACAATATTGTAGGCGGAATTTCAAAAAAATTTATCGTATCCATTTAATTCAAAATTAAACGTAAACCACAACGAGAGATGCATGCATGATATATGTTTATAGACAAAGGATTAGAATATCACACATACCTTTGTGACGATTGAATTAAATGACCGCAAGGATCTTGTCTCACTATCTCACGTTCCAAGATGGAGAATTGCCGTGAAAAAAGATCGTTGTTTTACTGCCACGATCACACCAAAAACCACTCGTTGATTCAAAGCTATGACTCTATGGTATTTGGGATGAGAGAGTGGGCTCTTCTTCAAAAAAAAACTAAGGAAACTATTTCCTTCTATTTTGTCTCTACAAAATCCGGCCACCCTAAGGAAAAATGTGATATATTTTTTCTTCTCTCCAAAAAAAAAACCTTCTTAGGGTTTTCAATAAAATATCCTTATATAGGAGGAAATTCAAAAACTCAAAACCCTAGATGGAATTTTCGAATTTCTTCTTAACCCTTGGATTAAAATCCGAAAATCCCTACATGGCTAGGGATTTCCGAATTTTCCTTCCCTTTTGGAGCAAAATTCAAAATCCCCTTATGGCAAGGGATTTCCAAATTTTTCCCAAAATAATATATCACCTTTCTCTTTCCTTTAGTTGCCAAATAAAATCATGTTTAAATTTTATTTTGAATTTTAAATTAATCTCTATTAATTTCAAAATTCAAAACTCATTCCTTTTATTTTTCAATTATCGAATAAATGAAAAATAACACAATGAATTTAAACATAATTATGTATTGTACATCAGTTTCTATTTTTCCCATTTATTAGAGCTAGCCTTGAGACCGAATGGACCCACATGAACAATGCTATGGAATTACAATATTTGACTAACTCATCTCTATAAGTTATCGACATATTTAATTCTGACATCGTACAACTCCACTAAAAGTTCGATGCCGAATAATCTCTCAATTCATGTGCGCTAATTTTTCTTTTAGTGTTGATACAATTTATCACACGGTCCACAGTGTAAATGCATTATTATCCTTCGAAAATATCAGTGATCAGAATGGTATTATAATATTACCGTTTTACCATTCCAATCATTATTTCCTCAACTCCTTTATATGACTGTGAACAAGAAAGACAAATGTTCGTAAGATGTCTCGCACATGTCACGATGTCTTAATCAATGAATATCATCATTGAATACCAGGCCTGGTTTATTTGTTCACACACCTGTCAATAAAGCATGAGGTGATATTATTTCTTACGAATTCCATATCTGTGAATCACACAACTCCAACTCAATATTGTCATGATCCCAATGACCGAGATGTCGTTCAATAACTGTGAACTAATCTCATTGGTGAATCAAAGATCATGAGATACTAAGTTGAGCTATGCATCCACTTCAGGATTAACATAATTATACAAATATACTTAAGTTGTGATGGTTAGGTATAGAGTTGTGTAAACAGTTTTTACTCTAACCTAATCAATCACATGGTCTATTCAACATGTTGCGAGCATATCTAGATCAACCACAGAGTCCAACTCCCATGCCCCTAGACCAGCATCACATGGATTCAATCTAATATCATAATCGGATTCGATTGCCCAATCAATCCTAAGAGGCTGCGAATATCTATTTTAAATTGTATCGAGGAAGAGTTTGTCCGGCGGGGGTCCCCGACTCTTCTTTCGTTGGTAACAGTTTATGGACTAAGCAATATCACTAACACTCTTGAGTATGTGTCAAAACATAACTTTATCTTATTTTATAAAATCAGCACAATAATAATGTCTTACATTTGTCATTTCATAAATAACAAATTACATCCCCCTTTATGGACACATTTCCAACAAACTCCCACTTGGACTTAAAGTAGGTGTGTACAATCTCGCAGGCCCAAACCTTCTAGATGCGTATCGAAGACTTTACCAGACAAAGCCTTTGTAAACGGATCGGCCAAGTTGTCATGTGTTGATATCTTTCTTACTTCAACATCGCCTCTTTGTACAATCTCTCGGATGAGGTGGTATTTCCGCTCTATGTGCTTGGACCTTTTGTGGCTTCTAGGCTCCTTAGAGTTTGCTACAGCCCCCCATTATCAATATCTGATTACCATGGGCCTATCAGCTTCCGGAACAACTTCCAATGAAACAAGGAACTTCTTAAGCCATCTGACCTCTTTTCGCAGCTTCACAAGCTGCCACATATTCGGCCTCCATGGTGGAGTCGACTATGCAAGTCCGCTTGATACTCCTCCATACCACCGAACCTCCATTCGGGACAAACATCGATCCCGAAGTGGATTTCCTGGAATCCTTATCCGATTGGAAATCGGAGTCGGTATATCCCGTCATAGTCGTCAAGACTGAATATACAAGCATATAGTTCCTCGTTCTCCTAACATACTTGAGGATATGCTTTTACAAAGAACCCAGTGCTCGGGTCCAGGGGTTTGACTAAAATCTACTCACCACGCCTACTGCGTAGCATATATCAGGTCTGGTGCAAAGCATTGCATACATGAGGCTTCCTACGGCTGAAGCGTAAGGAACTCGGCTCATGTCTTCCTCTTCTTGAGGACTCTTAGGAGACTACTCCTTAGAGAGGGATACTCCATGTCTGAAGGGTAGATAACCTTTTTTGGAGTTTTGCATGGCGAATCGGTCCATTACCTTATCGATGTAGGATGCTTGAGACAGTGCCAATTGTTTGTTCTTCCGATCTCAAAAAATTTGAATTCCCAGAACATAGGCAGCTTCTCCTAGATCCTTCATGTCAAACTGCTTTGCCAGCCAGAGCCTAACCTCAGTCAGTCTTCCTACATCATTCCCAATGAGTAGTATGTCATCTACATATAAGACTAAGAAAACCACTTTGCCTTCTTGTATCAGCTTATACACACAAGGCTCATCCATTGACTGAAAAAAACCATAAGTTTTAATAGTCTCATCGAATCTGATATTCCATGATCTGGATGCCTGCTTCAGTCCATAAATTGACTTCTGTAATTCGTAAACCTTTTCTTCTAGACCCTTTTCAATGAATCCATCTGGTTGTGCCATATTAATGCGCTCATCCAGATTGCAATTCAGAAAAGCTGTCTTCACATCCATCTGCCAGATTTCATAATCTAAAGCAGCAGCAATGGATAGAAGAATGCGGATGGATTTAAGCATGGCTACCGGAGAGAAGGTATCCTCATAGTCAATGCCTTCTTTCTGGGTGTAGCCCTTGGCTACGAGCCTTGCTTTGAATGTCTTTGCATTCCCATCCGGACCCCTCTTCTTCTTGTAGATCCATTTACACCCTACGGGTTTTACCCCTTCAGGAGGATCTACCATAGTCCATACGCCATTTTTATACATCGATTGTATTTCGGCGTCCATGGCTTCATGCCATTGGTTTGCTTCATAACTTTCCATAGCCTGCGAGTAGGAAATAGGTTCATCGATGTCTAAATCTGAGACTGCAGTCAATGCATCTCCATAAGACATGTACCTATCAGGTTGTCTCACAAACCTCCCACTACATCGAGGCTCTATTGGTGTTAGTTTTTGTCGTGGTTCATCTGTTGTCGGTTCAGGAATAGACCGCGGACATGTTGCCTGAACATTTTCACCAGTCAATTCCTTAAGTACAAGTCTGCTTGTAGGCTTCATATTCTTTATAAAATCCTCTTCCAGAAAATGAGCATTCGTGCTGACGAATGTTTTCTGATCAGTAGGACTATAGAAGATATAGCCTTTTGTTCCTTTAGGATATCCTACTTAACAAAGCATAGTTACGAACGAGCGGGTCACCACTTACCGGTCTTCTTTCTAAGCACATGTGTCGGACAACCCCATATTCGGTGTGGCCAAGAGATGACTTCTTGCCACTCCATCTTTCATATGGAGTTCGCACCGCCTTAGATGGAACTTGGTTCAGAATGTATGTCATTGTTTCCAAGGCATATCCCCAAAAGGAATCTGGAAGAGATGAGTAACTCATCATTGATCTAACCATATCTAATGAGTTCGATTCCTTCTCTCGGACACGCCATTCTCACGAGGAGTACCGGCGCGGTCGGTTGAGAAAATATACCTTCTTCCTTAAGAAAGTCTTCGAACTCTCCCAGCAAGTATTCACCACCACGATCAGATCGTAGTGTTTTGATCTATTTATCTAATTGCTTTTCAACCAAGGCCTTGAATTCTTTGAACTTTTCAAAGGTTTCAGACTTTTGACGCATCAGATAAATATGACCAAAACAAGAGTAGTCATCAGTGAAGGTTATAAAATATTCATAACCTCCTCTTGCTTGGACATTGAATAGCCCACATACATCACTATGTACGAGTTCTAGGCATTCATCAGCTCTATTTCCCTTTGCTGGAAAGGGTCTCTTGGTCATTTTTCCTTCTATGCAGGATTCACATGTGGGTAGTGAGCCTACAATTAAGGTTTGTCAGGGACCGTCTCTTACCAACCTTTTAATCCTGTCAAGGCTAATATGTCCAAGACGTAGATGCCATTTGTAGGTTTGATCAATTGGGTTTAACCTCAATCTCTTACTATCTCTCATTGAATCATCATTCAATTCAGTATCGCAAATCGTTGGAATATTTGGTTTGATGTAGAACAGATTTTTTATCATGACTGTAGAAGTAATCATGAAGCCATTTTTTAGAATTCGAATAACATCATTATTAAAATCCAAAGAATATCCTTACTCAATCAAACGAGCCACAGAAATAAGGTTTTTCCCAAAAACCGGGACATAATAAACATTGTTCAAAACAGTAAAACTGTTCTCAAAAATTAATTTAATACTTCCAACGGATGTTGCTGATACTGATGCTCCATTCCCCCAGCGGAAGTTGAACTCGTCCTTGCTAAGCCTTTTGTTTTCCCTGAACCCCTGCAGAGAACAACAAACATGATTAGTGGCTCCAGAGTCTACAATCCAAGAAAAAGTAGAGTCAGCCACAAAACAGGCTTCGGTAACAAGTAATGTACCTTTAGCTTTAACCTCCTTGAGGTATGTAGGATAGTTGCGTTTCCAATGGTGACATTTGTCAGTACTCTTGTCCACCTTTGCAGTGTTCTTGCCTTTTGCAGCCGGCTTCTTCTTGTTACTGCTAGCTTTCTTCTGTTTCTTGGCACCAGAGGTGGAAGGCTTCACTTCAGCAAGGTTTGCCTTTCCATTCTCCTTTTTGCCTTTCAGAAGTAGAGTTTCCGTAGTTAGAAGCTCCTTCATGAGTTTTGGGAGTGAATAACTCAACTTATTCATCGAGTAGTTGAGTTTGAAGTTGTCAAACATCTCCGGTAGAGTCTCTAGGATCATATCCACCTAAGTCTCTTCATCTATCTCAGCTCCCATGACCTCCATCTCATTCAGGTGACTTATGATCAATAGCATATGGTCCCGAACAGGAATGCCGGATTTCATCAGGCAGTTCATGAAGTTACGCACCGCAGCTTGCTTGGCTTGACGGCCCTGGCTTCCGAACATTTCAGAAATACTGTAGATCATATTTGTAGCCGTCAGCATGTTGCGATGTTGCTGTGGCAACACATTGCTAATTGATGCTAGGATATAGCACCTAGCAATCTCATCGGAACGCATCCAAGCAGTGTATGCGTCTCACTCTTCTTGAGTCGATTCATCATTTGGCTCAAGAGGACAGGAGGTGATGAGCACATGCTTGTGTTTGTACTAAGAATTTGCACGATAGGGGATAAAGACATAATTGCTGAAAAATAAAATAAAGTGGTGTTGGTAATTTGCTTATATTTAAGAGAAGTATGATGCATGAATGCAAATACTTAAACATAAATAAAATCCTTAAAAAATGTTTCATCTATGGTGTTACGATCATAAATGGCAACATGTCCCACCTAGGGGTGGCGTCCGTGAAGTCTCCTATCGCATCGAGACTCCTCTCGTTTGGTCCACTTCACAAGATGTCTCCACATCTAGTGCAACCAATCACCATCTCTTTTGGTCACCTTAGATCCATTGCCTAGCTCCTATGGGAGGTTACAATGATCTTCAGTCTAAGTGTCTAACCGACTAATCGACTCTAGAGGTTGTTATGAACTAACGATCCATCTAGGGATGGTCTCGCCTCACTACTTCCTTTTTGAGTCTTATCTACTATGTGGTGATGGTAATTTGCTTATATTTAAGAGAAGTATGATGCATGAATGCAAATACTTAAACATAAATAAAATCCTTAAAAAATGTTTCATCTATGGTGTTACGATCATAAACGGCAACACGTCCCACCTAGGGGTGGCGTCCGTGAAGTCTCCTATCGCATCGAGACTCCTCTCGTTTGGTCCACTTCACAAGATGTCTCCACATCTAGTGCAACCAATCACCATCTCTTTTGGTCACCTTAGATCCATTGCCTAGCTCCTATGGGAGGTTACAATGATCTTCAGTCTAAGTGTCTAACCGACTAATCGACGCTAGAGGTTGTTATGAACTAACGATCCATCTAGGGATGGTCTCGCCTCACTACTTCCTTTTTGAGTCTTATCTTCTATAACTTCATGAACTGCTCCGGCAGTTCATGAAGTTACGCACCGCAGCTTGCTTGGCTTGACGGCCCTGGCTTCCGAACATTTCAGAAATACTGTAGATCATATTTGCAGCCGTTAGCATGTTCCGATGTTGGTGTTGCAACACATTGCTAATTGATGCTAGGATATAGCACCTAGCAATCTCATCGGAACGCATCCAAGCAGTGTATGCGTCTCACTCTTCTTGAGTCGAATCATCATTTGGCTCAAGAGGACAGGAGGTGATGAGCACATGCTTGTGTTTGTACTAAGAATTTGCGCGATAGGGGATAAAGACATAATTGCTGAAAAATAAAATAAAGTGGTGTTGGTAATTTGCTTATATTTAAGAGAAGTATGATGCATGAATGCAAATACTTAAACATAAATAAAATCCTTAAAAAATGTTTCATCTATGGTGTTACGATCATAAATGGCAACACGTCCCACCTACGAGTGGCGTCCGTGAAGTCTCCTATCGCATCGAGACTCCTCTCGTTTGGTCCACTTCACAAGATGTCTCCACATCTAGTGCAACCAATCACCATCTCTTTTGGTCACCTTAGATCCATTGCCTAGCTCCTATGGGAGGTTACAATGATCTTCAGTCTAAGTATCTAACCGACTAATCGACTCTAGAGGTTGTTATGAACTAACGATCCATCTAGGGATGGTCTCGCCTCACTACTTCCTTTTTGAGTCTTATCTTCTATAACTTCATGAACCTGCTCCGCAGTTCATGAAGTTACGCACCGCACTTGCTTGGCTTGATGGCCCCGGCTTCCGAACATTTTAGAAATCATCAGATCATATTTGCAAACCACAAGATGTTCCGATGTTCCTGTTGCAACGCATTGCTAATTAATGCTAGGATATAGCACCTAGCAATCTCATCGAAACGCATCCAAGCAGTGTATGCGTCTCACTCTTCTTGAGTCGAATCATCATTTGGCTCAAGAGGACAGGAGGTGATGAGCACATGCTTGTGTTTGTACTAAGAATTTGCGCGATAGGGGATAAAGACATAATTGTTGAAAAATAAAATAAAGTGGTGTTGGTAATTTGCTTATATTTAAGAGAAGTATGATGCATGAATGCAAATACTTAAACATAAATAAAATCCTTAAAAAATGTTTCATCTATGGTGTTACGATCATAAACGGCAACACATCCCACCTACGAGTGGCGTCCGTGAAGTCTCCTATCGCATCGAGACTCCTCTCGTTTGGTCCACTTCACAAGATGTCTCCACATCTAGTGCAACCAATCACCATCTCTTTTGGTCACCTTAGATCCATTGCCTAGCTCCTATGGGAGGTTACAATGATCTTCAGTCTAAGTGTCTAACCGACTAATCGACTCTAGAGGTTGTTATGAACTAACGATCCATCTAGGGATGGTCTCGCCTCACTACTTCCTTTTTGAGTCTTATCTTCTATAAGCAACCTGATGACTCCTTAGCGACATGTTTCATGGGTTTCTCCCATTGAAGTGAGGACCACTAAGGTGGTTCTTAACCTATCCACATGTCACGATCAGTCTTAAGTCGGAGACCTTGGGAACGTTTCAACGCAAACGACCCTCCCACTAAGCTTTTTGAAAAATGGATTATGTTTTAAAATTAAGTCCAATTAATAATTCAACAAAATTATAACCCTTATAAATTTGTTGCATTTTATAACTCTTTATAAAATTTACCCATTGCATTTATTATTATAACAATTTATAATATTAAACTACAATGATGCATGAACATGCTTGCATGGCAATTTGATATTGGCATCTGTATATTCTATATGGCATGTTATAATGATGCAAGATTAAATAATAAATCATACATTTACAATTTAACCTCTCTATGGCTCATTTCTAATTACAACCTATAAAAACAAATGAAAATAATTACAATAATTTTCTTCATCTTGTCTTCTTGGCATCTTCTCAATTTTCTCTTCTCACGATCCCTGAAAAGTGAAAATGATTTTGTGGAAAAAAAAAATTTTAATTTGGGCGGGCCCGGGACACTCCGGACCCCACTTTTCCTCGGTGGCCCAGGGGCACACTGGCGCAAAGATAGGGCCAAGCCAGGCGGACCTGCGCTGGCCGGCATGGGCCGCCCCTAGTCTGGGCAAGGCTGTGGCCGGGCCTGCCCGGCCCTGACCGGGCGGGGCACGTGGTCGAGCCTGCGGGCCCCGCTGGGCAGGGGGGGCCGTGACAAGGCCCTAAGGCCCTTGAGGTTTCAATAAACCCCGCACGGGTAGCTAGGGGCCGCGGCCCTTGCCCGGGCAAGGCCGGCAGGGCTCGAACTCGGCCCTCGGGCAAGGTGGCCTGCAGGCCGCTTAGGGTTTCAGGAAACCCTAGCGTATACTAGGTTTTCTGAAACTCTAGTCTGCCGCACAACAAAAACTCGGGGAAAGGTCTGGCGGCAGGGCTTGTGGTGGAGGCTGGGACTCGTGCGGCGGCGTGCGACGGCGACGGCGGCGGCGGCGGCGGCGGCACACAAAAAAAATTTCCCGGAAATTCAAATTACAAAATTTCCTATGCCCTTTAATGACTTACATTATTTTCTAGAGAAAAAGAATAAACCACCAACATGGTGTAATTAAAAACCTAGAGCCAATCGATCGGGATCCAATCACATATGCAATCAAAACAACTTTGAATTCATCATATATTCATGCAAGATGCCAATATCAACACATATCATACATTCAATCGCATAAACATAACTCATGCATGATCAAAAGCCCTAGGCTCTGATACCAATTGTAGGATCTTGTTGTGATTTATAGATGAAAAATCAATTGAACAACAACAATATTGTAGGCGGAATTTCAAAAAATTTTATCATATCCATTTAATTCAAAATTAAACGTAAACCACAACGAGAGATGCATGCATGATATATGTTTATAGACAAAGGATTAGAATATCACACATACCTTTGTGACGATTGAATTAAATGACCGCAAGGATCTTGTCTCACTATCTCAGGTTCCAAGATGGAGAATTGCCGTGAAACAAGATCGTTGTTTTACTGCCACGATCACACCAAAAACCACTCGTTGATTCAAAGCTATGACTCTATGGTATTTGGGATGAGAGAGTGGGCTCTTTTTGAAAAAAACTAAGGAAACTATTTCCTTCTATTTTGTCTCTACAAAATCCGGCCACCCTAAGGAAAAATGTAATATATTTTTTCTTCTCTCCAAAAAAAAACCTTCTTAGGGTTTTCAATAAAATATCCTTATATAGGAAGAAATTCACAAAATCAAAACCCTAGATGGGATTTTCGAATTTCTTCTTGACCCTTGGATTAAAATCCGAAAATCCCTACATGGCTAGGGATTTCCGAATTTTCCTTCCCTTTTGGAGCAAAATTCGAAATCCCCTTATGGCTAGGGATTTCCGAATTTTTCCCAAAATAATATATCACCTTTCTCTTTCCTTTAGTTTCCAAATAAAATCATGTTTAAATTTTATTTTGAATTTTAAATTAATCTCTATTAATTTCGAAATTCAAAACTCATTCCTTTTATTTTTCAATTATCGAATAAATGAAAAATAACACAATGAATTTAAACATAATTATGTATTGTACATCAGTTTCTGTTTTTCCAATTTATTAGAGCTAGCCTTGAGACCGAATGGACCCACATGAACAAAGCTATGGAATTACAATATTCGACTAACTCATCTCTATAAGTTATCGACATATTTAATTCCGACATCGTACAACTCCACTAAAAGTTCGATGCCGAATAATCTCTCGATTCATGTGCGCTAATTTTTCTTTTGGTGTTGATACAATTTATCACACGGTCCACAGTGTAAATGCATTATTATCCTTCGTAAATATCAGTGATCAGAATGGTATTACAATATTACCGTTTTACCATTCCAATCATTATTTCCTCAACTCCTTTATATGACTGTGAACAAGAAAGACAAACGTTCGTAAGATTTCTCGCACATGTCACGATGTCTTAATCAATGAATATCATCATTGAATACCAGGCCTGGTTTATTTGTTCACACACCCGTCAATAAAGCATGAGGTGATATTATTTCACGAATTCCATATCTCGTGAATCACACAACTCCAACTCAATATTGTCATGATCCCAATGACCGAGATGTCGTTCAATAACTGTGAACTAATCTCATTGGTGAATCAAAGATCATGAGATACTAAGTTGAGCTATGCATCCACTTCAGGATTAAGATAATTATACAAATATACTTAAGTTGCGATGGTTAGGTTTAGAGTTGTGTAAACAGTTTTACTCTAACCTAATCGGTCACATGGTCTATTCAACATGTTGCGAGCATGTCTAGATCAACCACAGAGTCCAACTCCCATGCCCCGAGACCAAAGCATCACATGGTTCGATCTAACGATCAGAATCGGATTCGATTGTCCAATCAATCCTAAATCGCAAATATCTATTTTAAACTGTATCAGAAGAGTTTGTCCGGCAGGGTTCCCCTGACTCTTCTTTTGTTGGTAACAGTTTATGGACTAAGCAATATCACTAACACTCTTGAGTATGTGTCAAAACATAACTTTATTTCATTTTATAAAATCAGCAAAAAACAATAATGTCTTACATTTGTCATTTCATAAATAACAAATTACATCCCACTTTATGGACACATTTCCAACAGTGATATGTGTGATATGGGGCATGCATAATAGGAGAACATATAGAATGTATGTTTTGCTCATTTATATGAGAATGAATGATAGTTTAAAGTACTGCAAGTCAAGGAACTTTTGAAGCGGTTCTTTTTGCACTTAGACTAACGATGTTGCTCTTTTGATTAATATAGACACAACAACATGGTTCGTACACGTCAAAAAAGAACACAAGCATAACAGAATCCTCCAGCACCAGACCTAGCTGAAGAAGTAGGAGGTCTGAGGGGGCAAATAGCAGCCCATGCTGAGGAAAATAGATAGTTACGAGAATTTCTTACCCAGTTGATACAGGGTCAGCAGGTTGGAGGAGCACCCCCTCCGCAGGCGGTTCCAGCACAAGCCGCCCAACCTGAGCAACCCGCAGAGAGGGTTGAACCCCAAGAGCCAGTAAGAGGTGAGATGGGGCACCGAGAAATGGTCCTAAGGGAACCATTCTATGTAAGGTTTAAGAGAATGGCACCTCCAGAGTTCGATGGATCAACATATCCACTGAAAATCGAGGAATGGTTAGCATCCATTCGCACAGTGTTTGAGTTTATGGAACTCACCGACAAGGACAAGATTCAAAGTGAGCCGCTTTTTGTATTAAAGAAAGATGCCCGCTATTGGTGGGAATCGGTGTGAGCCGAAGGAATGTGAGATGATGTTGTGGGATGAATTCCTATGAGAATTTAAAAGTAAGTATTACAACTTAGAAGCCCTCAAGACTCAACAGAATGAGTTCAACAATTTTAAGGTGGTGACCAGACAAAATTGTGAGAAGCATGCCGACGATTTGACTGGGCCATACCGACTATGTCCTCAGTTGGTTCCAATAGAGGAAGAGAAGGTTAGGAGGATGGTTAATATGCTCTGAGGAGATATAGCCACTGTTGTGGAAAGTGGGGAGTATCCACCAACCACGGTAGCCGATCTAGTGAATTGGGCAATACGTGCAGAGCATAACATTGCCAAATCCAGAGAGGAACGGGCTAAGATGTGGGAAGATAAGAAGAAACATAGAGAAAAGGCACAGGCCCCCACTAATTAGAGCTCTGGTGCTAATCCACAAAGCCAAGGAAGTCGTAGCGACCAGGGATCGAAACCTGGACAGGGGAACCAGCAAAACCCCAGCAAGAGGAAAGGGAATCACAATTAGAATCAGCAAAACCCCCAACAGAAGCAGGACAAGTATACAAGTCCTAGTGTTCCTATCTGCCTGACCTGTGGAAAGAAACACTCCAGAGAATGTAAAGCCGGCACAGATGTATGCTATACGTGTGGACAGAAAGGACATTATGCAAGGCAGTATCCGTTCAAAACAGGATATCCTGGAACGGCTCCACAAAGGCCACCATTTCCACAATTTCACGCCATGCAAGCGCAGAGGGTATTCTCGACCCCTCAGCTGAATAGAGTAGAAGCTGCTCCACAAGCTAATGCTAACTTAATGACATACACTAAGGAGGAAGCTGAGGCAGGCACGTCCAACGTAGTGACAGGTCAGCTTACTGTTGCCCATGTCCCTGCACGAGCAATATTCTATTCAGGGGCCACACATACATTTGCATCAGTAGAATTTGTTAAATGAATACTACATCCTCAAGAGAAGATAGGGCAAGCCTTTAAGATAGCACTACCATCAGGTGATGTGTTGTTGTCTAGTCACTGGTTACGTCACGTACCAGTAGAGATAGCCAGAAGAGAACTAAGTGCGGACCTAGTTGTACTAAACTTAGTAGATTATGATGTGATCCTAGGAATGGATTTTCTAGGAAAGTATAATGCTACAATAGACTGTAGAAAGAAAAAGGTAGTTTTTCAGCTAGAAGGAGAACAGATGTTTGAGTACATGGGTTCCACATCGAGGGGACACCCATACGTTTTATTAGTTCCTAGAAGCCGACGATTGATGTCTAGCGGATGCTTTGGATACTTGGCGTATGTGGTGGACGGGGAACCAAGAGGGGAAACATCAACCGTAAGATGTTCCCATAGTCAAGGAGTTCCTAGATGCTTTTCCGGAGGAACTACCCGGACTTCCTCCGGATCGGGAAATAGCTTTTGAGATAGAGCTTATCCCCCGCACAACACCAATATCCAAAGCACCGCATGGGATGGCTCCAAGGAATCAAGGAGTTCATGGGTTCAACTCCAAGAGATGTTAGACAAAGGCTTCATCAGACCGAGTTTCTCACCATGGGGAACTCCGGTCCTCTTTGTCAAAAAGAAGGATGGCACGCTTCGGATGTGCATAGATTATAGAGAGCTCAATAAAGTCACCATTAAGAACAAGTACCTGTTGCCACGAATCGATGACTTGTTCGACCAGTTGAAGGGAGCTACCACGTTTTCGAAGATAGACCTTCGATTGGGGTATCATTAGCTCAAGATTAGAGAAGAAGACATTCCCGTAGCGACATTCTTAACTCGGTATGGACACTACAAATTCTTAATGATGCCGTTTGGACTTACAAATGCCCCAAATGGCGTTTATGGAGCTTATGAGCAGAGTCTTCAAAGAGTATTTAGATAAGTTTGTTATTGTTTTCATCGATGACATCCTTATATACTCACGAGATCGACAGGAGCACGCAGAACATTTGAGGATCGCACTACACACGTTGAAGAAACATCAGCTATATGCAAAGTTTTCTAAGTGCGAGTTCTGGTTAGATAAAGTCCACTTCCTCAGACATGTAGTATCTAAGGAAGGAATCACCGTGGATCTAACAAAGGTTGAAGCGGTTGAGAAGTGGCCGGTTCAAAGAGTGTTTGTAAATTTGAAGTTTCCTAGGATTGGTGGTATTACTGAGAAGGTTTGTGGAGGGATTTACTCATCTTGCAGCTCCTCTTCTACGCTTTAACCAGAGAGAAAAGATAGAAGGTATGAATGGGCAGATGGATGTGAACAGAGTTTCGAGAGAGATCAAAAGAAGATTAATTAGTGCTCCAAAGACTACAATCCCGTAAGAGGGAGAAAAATTTGACATCTACAGTGATGCCTCAAAGACAGGACTAGGAGCCATGTTGATGCAAAATGGCAAGTTCATTGCTTACGTATCTCGGCAACTAAAGGATCACGAGCGTAATTACCCAACGTATGATCTTGAGTTAGCCGCAGTAGTTTTTGCGCTCAAGTTATGGCGGCATTACCTATATGGGGTTCAATGCCAAATTTATACGGACCATCAGAGCCTAAAGTACTTCTTCATGCAGAAGGCGCTTAATATGAGACAAAGACGATGGCTTGAACTTGTGAAGGACTACGACAGAAATCCTTTTACCATCCGAGGTAAAGCTAATCGAAAAGACACGCTTTGAGCGTAAACTCAAGACTACGGACTCCAAAGTGGAGACCGAATTGTTGCCCAAGCAGCTTTCAACAAGAGATTAATCTCCTAGACCTCGAATTAAATCTCGGTAAGTTAGCTTTTCCGAGGCTACGCTTATTTGTGCTATGTGATGAGATACGAGAAGCTCAGAAAGTTGATCCAATTATGGATGGATACAGGAAGGAGATAGTAGAGAATGCAAGGTCGAATTTCAGCCTTTCAAAGGACAGAATTCTCCTGTGCCAAAGAAGAATTTGTGTACCGGATTAAGAGGGGATCAAGAAGCAGATACTCGCAGAAGCGCACAGCACGCCATATTCCGTGCACCCAGGTGCCACCAAAATGTATCAAGATTTGAAACAACATTTTTGGTGGAGGCGAATGAAGAACGACATAGTTGACTATGTTAGTCGCTGCTTGACATGCCAGAAGGTCAAAGCAGTAACATCGAGACCACCGGAAGCTTTGACCACTAGAGATCCCAGAATGGAAGTGGGAACACTTGGCCATGGACTTTGTGACCGGACTTCCGAGAAGCAGTGAGGGATACGAGAGACAAAACAGGTTTCTGAAACACTCAAAATTTCCACAAACACCAACGCATGCACGATGTGAAATTTTTGGAGAAAAATATTTTCACTCTTTTTTCCTATATGAGAATTTCGGCCACCTCTCTGGAATTAGGGATGAAAATGTGTCAAAAATTGTTACCACAATTTTCTATCTTTCTCATATTTAAAGATTAGAAGTTAAACTTCAAAATAGAATCAAATCGTAGTCGTGGATCGGCTAACGAAATCAGCGCATTTCATTCCGATCAAGATAACTTACTCCTTAGAGAGGTTAGCTGAGTTATACGTGGCTAAGGTAGTAAAGCTACATGGAGTACCAGTTAGTATAGTGTCGGACAGAGACAGCCGATTTACCTCCAATTTTTGGAGAAGTGTTGAGGAAGCGATGGGGTCAGAATTACGCTATAGCACAGCGTTTCATTCCCAGACAAATGGGTAGTCAGAGAGGACCATTCAGACCCTAGAAGATATGCTTCATGCATGCGTAATGGATTTCAAGGGCGCATGGAGTATGAAGTTGACATTGATCGAATTCTCGTATAATAATAGTTACCAAGCTTCCATCGGCATGGCCCCGTATGAAGCACTTATGGAAGGAAGTGTAGATCCCAGTTCATTGGTATGATACTCGTGAAAAGCGACTTCACAAGATGGAATTCGTTCAATAGGCCATTGAGACAAGGTAAAAGATCCGTGAGAAGATTAGAGACGGCTCAAAGTCTTCCAGGTAAGAGTTATGCAGATAAACGACGGAGACCCTTGAAATTTTTCGTAGAGGGGACTCAGATTCCTAAAAAGTCGCACCAATGAAGGGTGTGATGCGTTTTGGGAAGAAAGGTAAGCTGAGTCCACGTTACATAGGGCCTTTCGAGATTATTGAAAGAATAGGAAAGGTAGCTTACCGACTAGCTCTACCGCCAGAGTTGGCCTCAATGCACAGTGTGTTTCATGTAGCAATGCTCCGGAAGTATATCTCGAATTCATCGCACGTGTTACAGTATGAGCCTATCCAGGTTCACGAAGATTTGTCCTATGAGGAACACGTTGGTTGCCGAATCGAATTCGGCGGCGGAAACGCAGCGGAATAGCGGATCGTGTATCACAAAAATTTTCATAAAACTTTTGAGATACTCTATAGATTATATTAATTTATGCACCAATAAATTAATCTCATTAATTTATAAGATTCAAGGATCAACCGAAAAAATACCTTGTAGCCGACTCGGATGATATCTTGATTTTCTTTGACCACGAACAGTCCTAGCTCCAAGCTTTGTGTTTAGAACACCAAAGTCTTCCACGTCAATTCCTTGATTCCACGTAGACGTGTGTGTGGGCACACGTGAGACAAAACGGTTTCTAAAACACTCGAATTTCCACAAACACCAACGCATGCACGATGTGGAATTTTTGGAGAGAAAAATTTTCACTCTCTTTTTTACTATATGAGAATTCCGGCCACCTCTAGGGAAACTAGGGCTGAAAGTCTTTCAAAAAATTGTCTCACAATTTTTCATTTATCTCATATTTAAAGAGAAGAAGTCAAACTTCAAAATAGGATCAAATCCTTATCTCCAATTTTGAATTTGGAACAAAAAATCCCTTCCCCTTATCCCTTAGGTGGCCGGCCACACACTAGGGTTTTATCCCTGTGTGTGGCGCCTAGATAAGATAGGGAAGGAGAAGATATTTTATCCTTTATCTAGTAGTCCAATTTTAATTGATTCAAATTGAATTTAAGTCAAACTTAAATTAATTTGAATTCTAAATTAAACAACTTATCAAATAAGTTTAAATGGATAAATCTAGATATGTTCAAATTCAAATTTAAATAATCTCATTATTTAAATAATAATTAATTCTCAATTAATTATTCTTGAGTATTTAATTTTAGAATTAGTAATTCTAAAATTCCCATTTTGCCCTTTGTGTCCGGTAGAATTACAAGGACAACGCGGGACTAATGGACCCATATTCGAGCTCCAATAAAATTAATAATTAATTAAACACTTTAATTAATTAATTAATTCTATTAATTCCAATAGTTACTCCACTATAAACTTGGAATTGCACTCTCGTAATTATAGATATTAATTACTTCTAAACCGTGAAGTGTCCATTTGATATAGTCATTGCATATAGATCGATCCTCCATAAATAATTCATAATTAGAGTCGGGGTAGAACCGTTAACCTCTCTAATTACATCTTTATCCTTGAGTACCATTGATTCTCTAATGGATAGTGATTCATAAAATACATTCATGAACCGAGCGCGCTCTTACTAATCCAAGTACCGAATCAACACTCAAGAGAATTATTTATCTCGCTTCTTTCTCAAGAAGGAATGGATTCCATCTCGTATAATAACATTCCCACTACTTATTTCATTATGTCTCTAAAATACAAGGAATAGGATTCAGGGGTCTCGGAACCGTGCGAGTAAATCAAAAGACATAAATCCATAAATAGGAGTTTGTTAAGAACTCGGGATTAAGATCATTCTATATATGACCATCGGTAGACTCAATTAGAATTTCTATGCTTAATGGAAATTATTAGAAATTCATATTGTGTAATACTGCGTCCATGTTCCACATAATCTCATATTGCGAAATACACTCATTCAATATCTCGCCATATTAACGGTGCGGATAACAATTTCCATTCTAAATGGAATGACATGTATTAATAATGTTTTAATTAAAGATTCGAACTTTAATTAAATTCATTATGAACGATTATTTTTTGATTATTATCCTTAAACATTATCCTCTTGTATATAACACTTATATACAATGTTTAAGGTTACATAAATAATCAAGGAATTTTATTTGATATTCATAAAATATTCATAAATATATGCACATAAAATGATGAATAAACTATTTTATTAAATAAATAATAAATATCCTTTTACATCTCATGCTTTCAGGACACTATTCCCAACAGAACAACCAATCCAAATTCTAGTCTGAGAAGAAAGGAAACTCAGAAGTCGTAGTATCCCAATGGTTAAAGTGCAGTGCAAAAATCACAATGTTGTAGAAGCCACTTGGGAAGTAGAAGAAGAGATCAGACAGAAGTACCACTAGTTGTTTTGATTTTCGAGACGAAAATTTCTTAAGGAGGGGTTAATGTAATGACCACGAAAATTTTAAGTCAAATTCAGACAGTCCGGTATTTGACCGTAATTCTTCCCGGAACAGAAAGTAGTAGAAATATTGATGTAATTAGGAAAGTGTTATATAGAAACTTCGTATATGGGGTAAAATCACCCGAAAAGTGTAAAGTTATAATACAAATATTTTTACATAGAAAATTCGTAAATATCAGTTGTGAATCGTGAAATATCAGTTAAAAGTTAGAAATTTTAACAGGTATATTTAAGTTATGAAAAACTAAAATATTTAGTAAATGACCAAATGACCAATTAGAAAAAAAGTAGAAATATTAGAAGTAAGGAAAATGGCAAAAGTTCCTGAAACAGAATTTTCCCGAGTCACTTAAAGCGGGAAACTGCGAAAAAATGAGTACCACGAGGGTACGCGTTTTGAGCAATTTTGGATCGTTTAAAATGAAATTTCAAAAAAAAAAATTGACTATTGAGATACCCAAGAGAAATGGTTTGAATATGAGAAATTTGTCCCAAGGTGCTCGGTAATCCAGAAAAGCAGTATAAAACCTGTACCGGGTGTGAAATTATCGATACCGAAAAGAAACTCGTTTTGAAAAACGGAAAGTTTAGTCTCGACAAGAAAAATGCGGGGAACATGGAACCACTTAAATTAAGTGTTAAACTAAATTAGAATTAGTAGAATTAAATTATAGAAATTAAAGTTATTTCTCTAATTTAATTTAGAAAGTAACTAGCATTATTCCTCGCGTTGCAACGGATAATAATTTTATATTATGTAAAAAGATGATAATTTTTATAGCGGCGTATTAATTTATATATATATATATATATATATATATATATATATGAATAGGTCTACATGATGTTATAAGAGATTATATTTGAGTTTCAAGTCTTCTTTTTTCTTTTCCTCTCTTTCTTTAGTCGCAAAACATAAATTTGGAAAAAATTAAAAAAAGACGGTCACAGGATCCAATATCAATAGCAAGCATTAAAAGATCTGGTCAATGGTTATTAACCATACCTGTAACACTATCAAACTGTTTAAATACTGCCTTAAGCAGAGAACAACGGCCAACTAAAGATAGGTGAAAAGCACATGACTTAAAAAACTGTGCAGTAAATTGATATATACATTTTTATGTTTGGGACAAACTAAATCTGCATCTTCATATGTCTAGAATAAGCTCAATAACACTAAATATGATCCTTGTACAATAATGGTGCCTTAGATATGGAATATCTTCATCAATGTAAGATAAATGAGCGAAAAGAATTGGGAACAATGAGAAAATAAAGAGATAAGTGGTCAATATAAAATGCGGTAGCAAATTAAAGAAAGTAAGGAAGTGAAGAGCAAATAAAATAAGTAAGGAGCTAATTACAAAGGAGTCTAAACTGTAATATTGCCAAAAGATTACTATTTAGATCAGTGCAAAAGAAGAAAATACTAACATTAGTCAGCGGTATTTTTATGTAATAATAAATTTAAAATAAATAATGTAACAATCAGTTACAGAGTTATTGATATGTTTACAAATCATGTTATGTTTCCATAAAATACAAATAAAACATACAAAGATTATCTTTGATGTTCAATATCTCACTTTTGTGTGAAAGAGGAATTCACAGGTGTTAGCGTTTATGCCCTTAGGAATAAATGTAACAATTTTTTTCGAGACATTTTGACTATTAATAAAGATTTGTTTATTTCATATATCTATGTATTGTCCTCTTTATGTTCATAATAGTTGAATGTATGATAAGCAAACAGAAAGTCTGAGACTGTCATTCTAAATCTTTAGATCATGCAGGTAATGTGAAGAACATGTGGAAGACAAGAATCTAAAGATGATGGTCTAAATCTTATGATCCACAATCGAGGGAATAAAGTTGGGCGCTTTATTCATGTTAAGATTGTTATGTTGTCTACTTCCTAACGGAGACGGCTTGTCTTGGTCGTCGGAGGTGGGACTCCATGGGTAGAGACATTGATATAGTTTCTAATGGTGAAATCTATATTGGATCGGACCAAAGATGAATTGTTTTAATTAATAATTTTGTTTGAATAAAACAATTCACTTTTGATTTAATTATATGTTGTCATCTTAATCCCGAGATGGATGATGAACCCGTATACTTCACTTGTATCCTTTGATGTACTAAAGGGAGACATCCCGACATTATGTAAAGGTACGCTTTGCGGTGCATTGGGGATATGACTCGTGTATCGTAGATTCGTTATTCATAGATAGTGGAATCCATAGCTCCTATAAAGAGTCAATGATATCCTCTTATGCATTATCGAGTGGATTGAAAAATACGAGCGCCGGCCATTAGACTACTCGTGTTATCTAATGGTTTCTTGTTTGTAATTGTATGAATAGTGTTTTTCCAATGGTTTGATAATGGAACATAAGATAAATGTAATCGGGAAGGTAAAACAGAACTTGACCTCAAGTCGATTATGGATATCCTATGGGGATGATATACTAATATATTGAGTCATGGACTAGAGCTAATTAGAGCTTTGTAAATACGCTATATGAATCGAGAGTGCAGCTCTAGGCTTTTAGTGGAATAGCGCTAGAGTTTTATAATCATGAGACGGACTTGTTGGTTTACAAGTAGCGTTGTGATTATAGGTGTTGGAAATGTGTCCATAAAGTGGGATGTAATTTGTTATTTATGAAATGACAAATGTAAGACATTATTATTTTGCTGATTTTATAAAATAAGATAAAGTTATGTTTTGACACATACTCAAGAGTGTTAGTAATATTGCTTCGTCCATAAACTGTTACCAACGAAAGAAGAGTCAGGGGAACCCTGCCGGACAAACTCTTCTGATACGGTTTAAAATAGATATTCGCGATCTTAGGATTGATTGGGCAATCGAATCCGATTATGACTGTTGGATCGAACCATGTGATCTTGGTCTCGGGGCATGGGAGTTGGACTCTGTGGTTGATCTAGACATGCTCGCAACATGTTGAATAGACCATGTGATTGATTAGGTTAGAGTAAAAAACCGTTTACACAACTATAAACCTAATCATCACAACTTAAGTATATTTGTATAATTATCTTAATCCTCGAAGTGAATGCATATCTCAACTAAGTATCTCATGATCTTTGATTCGCCAATGAGATTAGTTCACGATTATTGAACGACATCTCGGTCATTGGGATCATGACAATATTAAGTTGGAGTTATGTGATTCCGCGAGATATGGAATTAAGTAAAAATAATATCACCTCATGCTTTATTGACGGGTGTGTGAATAAATAAACCAGGCCTGGTATTCAATGATGATATTCATTGATTAAGACATCGTAACATGTGCGAGACATCTTATTTAACGTTTGTCTTTCTTATTCACGGTCATATAAAGGAGTTGAGGAAATAATGATCGAGAATGGTAAAAACGGTAATATTATATACCATTCGATCACCGATATTTCTGAAGGATAATAATGCATTTACACGTGGACCGTGTGATAAATTGTATCAACACCAAAAGAAAAATTAGCGCACATGAATCGAGAGATTATTCGGCATCAAACTTTTAGTGGAGTTATGCGATGTCGGAATTAAATATGTCGATAACTTATAGGGATAAGTTAGTCGAATATTGTAATTCCATAGCTTTGTTCATGTGGGTCCATTCGGTCTCAAGGCTAGCTCTAATAAATGGAAAAACAGAATCGATAATTATGTTTAAATTCATTGTGTTATTTTTCATTTATTCGATAATTGAAAAAAAAAAAAAGAATGAGTTTTGAATTTCGAAATTAATGGAGATTAATTTAAAATTCAAAATGAAATTTTAAACATGATTTTATTTGGCAACTAAAGGAAAGAGAAAAGTGAGAATTTATTTTGGGAAAATTCAGAAATCCCTTGCCTTAAGGGGATTTTGAATTTTGCTCCAAAATGGGGAAGGAAATTCGGAAATCCCTAAGCCATGTAGGGATTTTCGGATTTCAATCCTAGGGTTAAGGAGAAATTCGAAAATCCCATCTAGGATTTTGAGTTTTTGAATTTTCTCCTATATAAGGATATTATTGAAAACCCTAGGGAGAGTCTTTTGGAGAAAAGAAAAAGAGATCACACTTTCCTTAGGGTGGCCGGATTTTGTAGAGACAAAATAGAAGGAAAAAGTTTCCTTAGGTTTTTGAAAAGAGCCCACTCTCTCATCCTAAAAATTGTAGAGTCATAGCCTTGAATCTACGAGTGGTTTTTGGTGTGATCGTGGCAATAAACAACGAACTTGTTTCACGGCAATTCTCCATCTCGGAACGTGAGATAGTGAGACAAGATCCTTGCAGTCAATTAATTCAATCGTCACAAAGGTATGTGAGATTTTTCTAATCCTTTGTCAATAAACATATATCATGCATGCATCTCTCGTTGTGGTTTACGTTTAATTATGAATTAAATGGATATGATAAAAATTTTTGAAATTCCGCCTACAATATTGTTGTTGTTCAAATGATTTTTCATATATAAATCACAACAAGATCCTACAATAGGAGCTTGATTTATATATGTCCATCGGGTCCCTTTGCTAGCTCACTTAATTTCCTATAACGATACGGTGTATTTCCTACATATTGATAACTTGTGTTATTTCCATAAAAGAGGTTCAAAGTTAATTCATGAGTGATTTATCGGGTGAATTAATTGATAAATTAATTCTAGATAAATTGGTTGAATTATTGTTTTAAAAGTTGTTTAATATGGGAAGACTATTATATGACTGTTTTGATCAGGCAATTTCTCTATTGGGTTGCTTGAATCAAAACTGAGGCTCTATGCAAGTTTCCCACGTTGAAAAACTAGAAAAACAACTTTCGTCAGTGCAGACAGGTTGACCGGTGGGTAGACCGGTCACAGGTCGACCGGTCCGGTCGACCGGTAAGGTCGACCGGTGGGTAGACCGGTTTGTGAAGGACCGGTCGACCGGTGAGTTATAACGTCTCTCTCGGTCGACCGGGTTGTAACGCCGTAACGCGCGGTCGATGTGGCAAAATCGACTCTAAGTGCGATTAAATCTTTGGGAAACCTAATTGTTACGGAAGTATGACTTCCTAAACAGTATAAATAGCCTATTAAGTCTCATTACTCAAGAGATCACTTGAGAGACTTTTTGGAGGCTATTGATAAGAGATTCCAAGAGGAAAAATTGTTTAATTATCAAGAACAATTTTTCTTTGGCTCTCTTGTGATTGGAAGGAGATTAAGAATACCAAGAGGAGATTAAACGACGTGTGCCCACCCGCACACCGATCGTGGAAACGAGAATAGCAAAGAAGACCAGTTGGTTGAGGCTCTTCCGGTTACTGTTTGGAACGCTTTGATCTGTCAGACGTGCTGTTTCCTGAAATCTTAAAAGGTATGTTTTAGATCTTTAGTATTTATGTTATATAGCATCATGAACATGTTCTTGTTTGGCTTTGATGTTGATTAAAATTTTTAAATTCCGTTGCGCACTCGATGCCATTATTTTTCCAACAACAAGAACGAACACTCAGCCGGACTGAATTGCCTTCTTTTTCTCTTGTTCAGGAATACAATCCTGAACAAAACCTCAGATCTACTACAATTAACCGAAATACATTGACACTACTGATGTTTTAAAAAATACAACGAATGATAACTCTTCTTTAAAACAAAAATTAAACATCAGTTATTACATTTCATATGCTATAGTAAAACATGTTAGATACAAATATAATGATAACAAATTAAATTTGAATATAATTTTCACAACATAATATAATTAACAGATCAACTAACAAATAAACAGAATCAATTCGTGTGTAAGAAAGAAGAAACACATACATCACTCGAAAAAATATAGTGCATACAGCGAAGAGAGCACAACAATAAAACGTCGAATATTTGTCAAGGATAGAAAAAAAAATATTATGAGGAGGAACCTTTCACAGAGCGTCAAAAAAAAAAAAAAAAAAAAACAAAAAAACAAAATAATTTCATGTATAAGATTAGAGAAATGCATACCTCGAAAAAAGCGGTGGATACAGATAAAACAACACAACAACAAAACCTCCAATATTAGTAAAGAGTAAGAAAAAAAAATATTAGCAGAAGGAACCCTTCATATATTTAACAATTAAAGAACATATTAAGGAATGAACCAATACTGACCTTATTCAAAGAAGAACAATAGATGCAACAGACATAGCACAACAACAAAAGTGAAAATATTGCTTAAGAACAGTAAAACAGAAAATATGGCAAGATATGTATTATAACAGTAAAAGAAAAAAAAAGAGAGAATACAGAGAAGTGTATGAACGAAAAAGAACTTAGCTTATATACAGAGAAAAAATTTGTGGTGGTGATCCGAGAGCAGAACCAAGAAATAAAAATCAGCCAAATTAATTATTAACTAACAACAGGTGTAACAGAGGAAGTAGACTACTGCAAAGCATTACCAATAGTAAGGAGACACAAAACCAACAAAAAAGAACACGGCTTATATACAGTGAGAAAAATTTTATGGTGGTTATCTAGGAGAGAACCAAGAAATAAAAATTAACCAAATTAATCATTAACTAACAACAGGTGCAACAGAGCAAGTAAACCACCGAAATGCATTACCAATAATAAAGATACACAAAACCAAGTAACGTGTTAAGATTACGGAGAAAATAAAAATGACGTGATACTATACAAATATACAATGCGATAAGATTACAGGAAAAAGAAATTTTTTTAAGGAAAACTGCTCCAATAAAAAAAATAATAATAAAGAAAAAGAGGAAAATAAAAAAGAAAAAAAGGAAGACAAAAGATGGAAAAAAAATTTCGAATAGGAAAAAATAATTAAAAAATGAGAGAAATAGGAAATAAATAAATAAACTCAAAAAGAAATTTAAAAAGAAAGAAATAAAAACAAATGAAAAGAACAAAAACAATAGATTAATCTGGAAAAAAAATTAGAGGAAAAACTCAAAAGGAAATTAAAAGGACTCAAAAGGAAATAAAAATAAATGGAAGAAAAAAATGGATTAATCCGGAACATCTACAAAAGAACAAAATAATAGAACCAAATCGAAAACCAAAAACTTTTCAAAAGAGAATCCTAAATTTAAAACCAAATCGACGGAAAAAAAGAAGAAGGAAAAAAAAATGAAGAAAGAAAGAATAAAACATGTAAAGAAAAAAAAAGGAAACAAATGAGACAAAGGAAAACCCAAAGTTACATCAGAAAAAAAAAAAAAAAAAAAAAAAAAAAAACCCGAATAACAAAATTAGAAAAAATCCTATTGAACATCTACGAAGCAACAAAACAAAGAAGGCAAAAGTTTTTCAAAATGAAACCCTAAATGAAAAAAAAAAAAAAAATTCTACATCTTGAACAACCGATGTCAGATAACAAAATATATAAAAAGAAAAAACTCCATTCTAGAAACAAAAGATTCTTCAGGAGGAACTTACAGAGCATAGGAAGAACATGAAAGAAATAAATGCTGCAAATAAACTAAAGAGAGAGAGAGAGAGAGTAAGTGCAGAAGAGAAGAAGAGAGAAGAAGACTCAAGTACAGAGTCCAGAAAAAAAATGCAAGAATGATCTGGAAGAGAGAAGAAATTAAAACGGGTTAAAAGCAAGTCATCACAAACGCAAGTCATCACAAACGGGTCAAAAGACCAAATCACCCCTGCGCCAGACAAAGGAAGAAGCAGTAAATCGAGGACAAAATCGTCATTTCACTGTAAAAGAAACACCCCAACACTCCTTTAGTATATTTATAATGTTAAGATATTATTAAAAATATTATTAAAACATTCTATTATGCCTTAAAACATGAAGGAAGGAAATTAGAAATATTATGTTCTATTTTCCTAAGGGTGGCCGAGAGACTAGAGAAAAGAAAGAGAAAAGAGAGAAAATCAAAGGAAAATCAAGGAATTATCCATTTTTGTTGAAATTTTTTCCGTTCAGTCCGGTAGAAACATAACCCGAGGCATTCTAGCGGAGAATCTCAACATTTCAAGGTAAGATTTCGGATTTTTCATGAGAAACTACATGCTTTTTCATTTTTATGAATAGTAACTCATCTCGGAAAAAATCCGTAAAACTGAAAAACGAAACCGAGGTTTTGTCAGGGACTACGATAGGAGTTTAATGTGCAAGTATTGAAAGGATTGAACAATTTGTTTTGGATTAACACTAAAAATCCGAAATACACTAGAAATGGAGAAAATGTGTTGTTGTTCATTTTATGTAGCAATTTGTGTTCAGGAATGTGAATCTGGACTACAGGTACCGAAATCGGAAGTAAAACGAGTTGTTGAAAACTCGGGAAACTATAAAAAAAAGGTGAAACTTTGCCAAAATTTCTAAAACCTAGTTAGTAAGCATTGAATTAAGAATCCAACTCTCGAGAATGAGTAACAGTTTTAAAGCTCGGAAGTGAATAGATTATGATTCAGAAACCGAGATACACGAATAGGCGTAGTTTGCCTCTTGAGCTAGAATTCGGCCTAGAGGGGTTAAGTTCAAAAATGAGTTGAAATTTGGATTTAGGAATCCAAATATGAGAAATTTTGATGCTTGGAATAGGTGGTTAATGCCTATTTCCATGAAACAGGTTTTGGCACGAGAGCCGAAGCAACGAGAAAGAACTTCTAGCAAGCGGGAATCCTAGCGGATTAACGGTAAGTATAGACATATATGTTTGTCTGGACTCGAATAAGCTGTAATTAGACTTAGAACTATGAATTTACTTATGCTCCTAAGTCTATGTGATTACATGTGATTATACGTGTTTGGAGGGCTTAGTGCTCTAGATTGAAAAATGGCGACATATGGTTACCCTTATGCACAGTTAATACTGACGGGTCGCCGGCCTCTGCAAGGGAGGAAAATCTCAGAGACTAGAGATTCCGACTAGACCAGACAGTAAGAAAAGACCAGTAAAGTAAAAGACTGACGGGTCGTCGGCCTCCGTAAGGGAGGGAAATCTCACAGTGTAGATATTCTGACTAGACCAGACAGTAAGAAATGACCAGTAAAGTAAAAGACTGACGGGTCGTCGACCTCTGCAAGGGAGGAAAATCTCAAAGAGCAGCGATTCCAACAAGACCAGACAGTAAGCAGGGGCCCAAGCCCACAGAAATAAGAACAGAAAGATTGAAAGTAGTTTAAAGCATGTTTCACATGAGCATTTTTGCATCATAACTCTTAATGTAATTTCTATTAGTTTATGATGTATGCATGTTTATACTTGCTGAGCGTTAGCTCATCAGTTTACTCGTGTGCAGGTAACAAAGGTAAGCGACTCGTCATATAGTGGTTTGCTTCTTTGGACATGCGGAGGCAAGGGTGGCGGAAATGTCATGGGTGCACGGGAGTGGTCTCTACTACGACAATTAAGAAACCAAAACAAAATAAATATACAAATAAGAAAATAAAGTATCTATACACAAATGGTCTAGGGACTTGATTTCGCTTTATTATTCCTATGTTTATCCTATTATGTAATCGCTAATCAATTCCATTCAATTCATTAGTCAAGGCTCTAATATCATCTCGCAACCTCTCCCGAGTGCCTCACAAGAAATTGTATTTAAATACCCAAAACAATATCCCTATTCGAAATGAACATTTAAACACAAATTAAGCTTTAGCCTTTAGAATTAGAAAATAGGAATATCGATCACCTCCCGGCCTCACAACAACCTAAATCCTAATTTGATTATCTAAGTGTTGATCTCCTCCCCGGTCTCACAACAACCTAGACTATGCTTCTCAAATCTAGATAAAGAATTCAATCTCTCCCGAGCATCAAATTCGCAATCTAAAAATCATCTAACTCATTAGCCAAATAAATTAAAAGCATTAAGCATAGAGAAACATAAATGAATTGAAAATGAAATTAAATTAACAATCAACAAAATATTCAAAACATAGTTCAAATAACACTACATCAAGTCCTAAATTTAATGTCTAGCTCAACATGAAAAAATAGATGAAAGAAGATAAAACCCAAAATCCATTGAAGAGCTTCCAAGGACCTCCAGGATGAAGGATTTCGGCCTCCTTTTGATGTTTTCTTCACTTTTCCGGGCTCCCTTTCCAAATGGCATCTCTTTCATTTTATACTACAACATTTTGGAGCTAGGGATTTAGTTGCGCACTGCAGCCCACGTGAAAACGCGTTGCGGCGGCATTTTTTGACGAGAGATTTTGTTTGCAGGGGCTGAGACGCATTCCTGGCCCCTTTTGGCGCGCTACAGCGCCCCTTGGGCACGCTGCAGCGTGTCCAGCCTCTGGGCACGTTTTGGGCGCGCTGCAGCCCCTCTAGTGCGCTGCAGCGTGCAGTTTTAGAGCTGGGCAGGTTTTGGTGCGCTGCAGCCCACTTTAGTGCGCTGCAGCCTGCGCCTCCTTTTCTCTCTGGAGTTCTTTGTTTTCTGTTGCGCGCTGTAGCCCAAAATGGTGCGCTGCAGCCCGCTTTTTTGCATTCCAAGCCTCCTCTTTTGTGCCTTAAAATCCTCTTTTGTCTCCTCTTGCCATTGATTCACAAGTTGGACAAATATTCTTCTTTGCTTCATGCAAAATCATCCAAGTTCGCATTTATTTATAACTCCTATAAAAAACTCATACAAAAGACATTAAACTAACAAAAATGCTTGAAAACTTACAAATATTCAAGCTTAAAAGTACTTGATTTGTTGGTAAAAATACTCGTCATCAAATACCCCCAAAATCAAACATTTGCTTGTCCTCAAGCAAAAGAAAAGAAAGAAAAAGAAAACACAAATCAAGTACTTTGACACAAATGAAAAAGAAAGTGTGAGTTTTGTATCGAGTCAACAACTGTGCATGTATCTTCAAAGTTGCATAATGCTCTAAGCTCAAAGGAAATGCAAACATTGAGATTATCTAGAATTTCAACATCAAGCATCAATTTCACTCCACTCAAGACTCTCAAATTGTAAGTGTGTGCACAATCAATCTCAATCAACCAAATAAGATCCGGATAGACCTATGAGCCAAGGAGGCTATAAGTGATGTCTTAATAAGAACTACCATAGGCCCATTTTTTGTGTCACTCTCCACTAATAAAGGTTCACTTGTCATTGAAGATCAAAAGGACTTTTGAGGGTTGTAATGTATGGCTAGGGTAAAAGGTGGATGAGATTAGAATTTTTAGGCTCAAATCACCCTAGGCATGTATCACAACTCATGGATCTCACATGATTTCCAAGAAAAGAAAAGAAAAAAAATTGCACCGACTCCTCTTTTCAGCATACATTCACTTTCAATCAAACCCAAAAAGAAATAAAAACCACAAAAATTTGAGAAATAAAGACCACACCCCCAAACTCAAACTCAATATTGTCCCCAATGTTGTAAAGAAATGGAAATGGTAACTCAATTCCTCATCCAATTGACTTTTTTTTTTATTTTTTAATATTTTTTTTTCTTTATTTTTTTTCTTCTTTTTTTTTGAATTGAAAATAAAATAAATAACATCACAAGCCAATCCACTAATGATTTCCCAAACATAACCCACACTCACTCTCAATCTTAGCGTTTAATGCAATCATGCCTGATTAGTGAAGTAATGGTTTTAGGAAGTGAAAGTGCATTTGGTGGTTTGGATGTACAAACATGGGTGATGAATGAAGTAAGCAATATGGCTCAAAGGGGTAAACAAATGATGAATTTTCTTTTCAAGGGTTTTCTTCAAAGGCCTAATCGATCCAAATAAAATGCCTTAATCATCTCTCCAATGACACTAAACCGACAATTTCGCCTCAAGTTTCACTCAAATGGGTTCTAGTGTTCATGAGATATCAAAGTCTACCTAATGCACATAAATGTTCTCCAAATGCTCAACAGGCCAAGTGATCATGATTCATGGTGCTCAAAAGTAGAGAATCAAGAGTGAATTTCAATCAATGCGAGTCAAGCACACAGAAATCTCAATGAAATACATTTCAAAAGACCTAGGAAGGCATCAAGTGACTATACTCATCATTATTATCTAGTCATTTCATCTCAACAAAACACACAATTTATTCAAACAACCTAAATGAAAAACAAGTAAAAACATGGCCAAAAGAACATAACTCAATGGAGACAAGTCATAACAACCAAGTCACAAGTAATGCTCAAAATCCACTAAAATCAACCACAAAGTGTCTCACCCCCAAACTCAAAATCAAGCAATCATTAAAATTAAGTACAAGGGAATAAGAACACGTACTGGGGAGGCGAGACAATCTCACCTCCTAGTATGGTTGGCGAAGATGCACCGGGCATGATGGCATAAACTTGGGTTGGGGCGGGGCTCTCCTCCATAAATTGCGTCTTTAGGCTCAATTATTCCTATGCCGAGCCAACTCATCAAAGAGTGGCTTTCGCCCATAGTACGTGTCATACAACACAACGTATGGGTCTTGATTCTTTACACCCTCAAGCTTGGCGAGATTTGGCAGTTTTCGGACCATTTGTTCAACTTGACTCGGCACTGGCATATGCGCTTGGTTGGCATGGAAGAACGGCGCTCGAGATGGTGGAGGAGTTTCCGGCCACATTGTGTCTTCATAGATGTGATCTTTCTCAACCGGGGGTGGCACGACAATGGGGGTCTCGAGGGATTGAGACTCATTGACATCTTCTTGAGATTCTTCACTAACCAATTGTTGAGTCTCCTCTCTCAAAGAGTCATCTTCAAAGAACTCCCATTCCTCCTCTTGTGGTTCCCTATTCATGGCGTTAGTAGATTCATCTGGAAGTAGCTTCAACCTAAACAACTCCGCTAGAGTTGTCTCCATTTCCTCATGAAGTTGGTCGAGCGCCTCCATCCTCTCTAACCTCTCTATGCGGAGTCTTGTCTCCTCCGAAAATTGGGCGAAAAGGTCTTCAAGTGAGGTAGAAGACTCTGCTTGGTGACGGGGAGTGTCAACCCATGGCTCCGAAATGTTGGAGCTATCTGTTGGGAATAGTGTCCTGAAAGCATGAGATGTAAAAGGATATTTATTATTTATTTAATAAAATAGTTTATTCATCATTTTATGTGCATATATTTATGAATATTTTATGAATATCAAATAAAATTCCTTGATTATTTATGTAACCTTAAACATTGTATATAAGTGTTATATACAAGAGGATAATGTTTAAGGATAATAATCAAAAGTAACTGTTCATAATGAATTTAATTAAAGTTCGAGTCTTTAATTAAAACATTATAAATACATGTCATTCCCATTTAGAATGGAACGGTGTTATCTGCCTTTGTTAATATGGCGAGATATTGAATGAGTGTATTTCGCATAATGAGATTATGTGGAACATGGACGCAGACACAATACTTAATTTCTAATAATTTTACATTAAGCATAGAAATTCTAATTGAGTCTACCGATGGTCATATATAGAATGATCTTAATCGAGTTCTTAACAAACTCCTATTTATGGATTTATGTCTTTTGATTTACTCGGCATGGAGTTCGAAACCCTGAATCCTATTCCTTGTATTTTGGAGACATAATGAAATAGGTAGCTGGGAATGTTATTATACGAGATGGAATCCATTCCTTCTTGAGAAAGAAGCAGATAAATAATTCTCTTGAGTGTTGATTCGGTACTTGGATTAGTAAGAGCGCTCTGGTTCATGAATGTGTTTTGTGAATCACTATCCATTAAACAATCAATGGTACTCAAGGATAAAGATGTAATTAGAGAGGTTAACGGATTCTACCTGACTCTAATTATGAATTATTTACGGAGGATCGATCTATATGCAATGATTATATCAAATGGACACTTCACAGTTTAGAAGTAATTAATGTCTATAATTCCGAGAGTGCAATTCCAAGTTTATAGTGGAGTAACTATTGGAATTAATAGAATTAATTAATTAATTAAAGTGTTTAATTAATTATTAATTTTATTGGAGCTCAGAATTATGGGTCCATTAGTCCCCGCGTTGTCCTTGTAATTCTACCAGACACAAAGGGCAAAATGGGAATTTTAGAATTACGGAATTCTAAAATTAAATACTCGAAGAATAATTAATTGAGAATTAATTATTATTTAAATAATGAGATTATTTAAATTTGAATTTGAACATATCTAGATTTATCCATTTAAACTTATTTGATAAGTTGTTTAATTTAGAATTCAAATTAATTTAAGTTTGACTTAAATTGAATTTGAATCTGAATTAAAATTGGACATTGGATAAAGGATAAAATATCTTCTCCTTCCCTATCTTATCTAGGCGCCACACACGGGATAAAACCCTAGTGTGTGGTGGCCACCTAAGGGATAAGGGAAGATTTTTTTGTTCCAAATTCAAAATTGGAGATAAGGATTTGATCCTATTTTGAAGTTTGACTTCTTCTCTTTAAATATGAGATAAATGAAAAATTGTGAGACAATTTTTTGAAAGACTTTCAGCCCTAGTTTCCCTAGAGGTGGCCGGAATTCTCATATAAAAAAGAGAGTGAAAATTTTTCTCTCAAAAATTCCACATCGTGCATGCGTTGGTGTTTGTGGAAATTCGAGTGTTTTAGAAAACGTTTTTGTCTCACGTGTGCCCACACACACGCTCACGTGGAATCAAGGAATTGACGTGGAAGACTTTGGTGTTCTAAACACAAAAGCTTGGAGCTAGGACTGTTCGTGGTCAAAGAAAATCAAGATATCATCCGAGTCGGCTACAAGGTATTTTTTCGGTTGATCCTTAAATCTTTTAAATTAATGAGATTAATTTATTGGTGCATAAATTAATATAATCTATAGAGTATCTCAAAAGTTTTATGAAAATTTTTGTGATACACAATCCGCCTTTCCATTATGTTTTACGCCGCCGAATTCGATTCGCAACCAACAATTGGTATCGGAGCGGTCTATAGGCGATATTAATTTATGCTTCGATTATTTGATAATCATAATCAATATTAAATATGTGATATTTAAATATGTATGTATGTGATGAGTAGGCACTTGCATTTATGGATGTTTATTTTTATTCATGATGATGAATGTATGGATGATGGATTTGGTCGTTAATTATATGGTTCCATGGATCGGTTATATTCATTCGTTAATAAATTATTTGTAATTTAATTGGGATTAGAATTATTGTAATTCTAGGATTTGGGTAGAATTCGGGTTTTGAATCAAGAAGGAGGCCATGAAGATCATGTTTGAAGCCTTCAAAGAAGCCCAGAAAACTGCCCAGAAATTTCCAGAATCGCGGCCCAGCGCCCAGACGCTGCCCAAAGCGCGTCCCGGACTTGGCCCAAGCGCGCCCAGGCCATGCCCAGGCGCGGCCCAGGCCGCGGCCCAGGCGTGTCCAGGGCGCGCCCCAGCGCGCGGCCAGCCGCGCCAGGCCCAGGCCAGGCTGTGCCGCTGCCCAGGCTGGGCGGCCCAAGTTCGGGATTTGATCCCGAACGGGCCGGTTTCCGAAACCCTCGTAAAGCGTGCCGATGAGCCCGGAAAAGTTCCGGATCCCAAGGAAGGTGAAATCCAACCCGGAGACAAAGAATGAAGCCGAAGAATAAAGAATTCAAGAATCAAAGACCCGTTGATGTAGCGGAAGAATATAATTATTGTAATTATTTATTTATTCGATTCGATTGAGTTGTAATTTATTTTTCCATGGGACCCGGTCAAATCCATCTCAATATTTGATTGCATATATTTATATTTTATGTTGATAATTATATATTATATATGTCCATGCATATAACATGCCATGTAGATATAATGTGCCTACTCATATGGTTTTATAACATGCCATGCATACACGCGCAATTGTTATTGTTTATTTTATTTATTATAAAAGTGTTTTAGAAAAATAAAATAAAAATAAGAACCATGTACTGAAAATTGATTTAATATGATTAAATTGATTTAAGTTGCAAAATTGATTTGCAAAATAATGTTACATGTGAAATTAAATTTAAGAGTTAAATTTTGGAATTTCACATATCCGAAAAATAAATTGTTTATTTTTCGATTTGAAAATCATGAGATGCTTTTCAAACAAAATACATGTTTACAAAATAATGAGTGGGAGAGGGTTGTATGACAATACGACCCACTAGTCTCCGCCGTTAGCGCAACACCGTGAGATCCGGAAAGGGGCTTTGCAGCGACATTGAATCGCCCTCCTAAAGGAGAGTGTCCTTGCCGGATCAATAACAAGGTTGGCTTCCTAGAGATAAGATTTCAGGATGTATTTCCGAATTGACTACCCAAAGGTAGCAATCCGGAGTTAAGTCTATGGGATCTGAAACGGTGGGTTACACTCATAAAATATAATCAAATTTGTTGGTTATATTTTGACTTAAAATAACGGTAGTTAATAAATATGAAAATATGAGATATTTTGACTATATTTATTAACTGAGAAGAGTCTCGGTCTAATTGGCATATAACTTGACTACCCAAAGGTACACTTTATATGTGGAAAATTGGATTATCGTTGGCACCTAAAATTAAAACATGATTTATGTATTTTCATGTGCATCATGCATCATATTTAATTGTGCCTAAATTAACATGCCTTGATATTCATGCACATAAATTAATTAGATGAATATTCTATTTATTTCCAAAGCAATATGTCGAATCCCATTATCACACTACTAGCGATTGAAAAAATTAGACGGTGATAATTATGCTAAGTGGAAAAGTAACATGAACATACTATTGGTGCGAAGACTATAAGTTTGTCCTAGCGGAGGAATGTCCTCCCGAACCCGTGGCAATCGCATCCAAAACCGCGAGGGAGCCTTTTTGATCGCTAGATCAAGGCCAACAATAAAGCAAAGTGCTTTATGCTGGCCAAGATGAGCGATGTGTTAAGCATGAAGAAGCATGAGGAGATGGAGACCGCTTATGAGATAATGGAGTCTCTAGAAGCCATGTTCGGCGCTCCTTCCGAAAAAGGCTCGTTTGGATGCCGTAAGGGCTTTCATGAACGACAAGATGAAGAAAGGTTCTTGGTCAAGGCACATGTTCGAACATGATTGATCACCCTCCACGATCGCGGAGCTCAATGCCAAAATCGATGAAGCCACCCAAGTTGGCATCATCTTGGAAAGCTCTGCCCTCCTCGACTTTCATGAGTTCGTAAACAACTTTGTTATGAACAAGAAAAAGTGCAATCTCATTGAACTCATGAATGACCTGCAAAACTTTGAATCCACCAACAAAAGAAGGGAGGAGAAGCAAATGTTAGAAGTTGCAGGAAGTTGGTAAAAACAAAAGGAAAACCGGAACCAAGGAAGAGGAAAGAAGGGAAAGAACAAGAGACCCAAGAAAGCAAAGGGCCCCATCCGTAAAACCCAAAGGAAAGTGTTTCCACCGCAATGGCGAAGGGCTTTGGAAGAGAAACTCATCACAAGTATCTCGAGGAGCTGAAAAAGAAAAAGGAACAAGGTAAATCAGATTTACTAGTCCTTGAAACATGTTTAGTAGAGGGTGATACCTCAGCCTAGATAATTGATTCAGGAGCAACTAATCATGTTTGTTTCTCTTTGCAGAGTCTTAGTTCTTACACTGAGCTAGCCGATGGGGACTACACAATGAAAGTAGGCAATGGCGCAAGAGTTTTGGCAAAAGCAATGGGAGAAGTTAGACTTCATTTTAGGGAAAATAAATTTTTAGTTTTGAACAATGTTTATTTTATTCCAGACATTCGCAGAAATTTGATTTCTGTGGCCAAATTATTTGAACAATTATTTAAAGTTTATTTTGATACTGAATTTGTTCATATTTCTCGAAATGGTTTAAATATTTGTTCGGACGTCCGGATGATGGTTTATATTGTATAAAACCAATACCTAACTCATCGCTTAATCTTGAAATGTTCAGAGTTGCCGAACCTAAGAATAAAAAGCAAAAGATTTCTCACGATAACAATACATATCTGTGGCATCTTAGGCTTGGTCATATTAACCCTAAAAAGGATTGAACGACTAGTAAAGGATGGTCCTTTACGCGAACTAAAAGTTGGTGAGCTTCCCAATGTGAATCTGTTTGGAAGTTAAAATGACCAAGAGGCCTTTCACGACGAAAGGAGAAAGAGCTCTGAGAACTCCTTTGATTGATACATTCGGATGTATGTGGACTGTTAAACGTCCAAGCTAGAGGAGGTTACGAATATTACGTCACTTTTATTGACGACTATTCGAGATATGGTTATGTTTACCTGATGCAACGGAAATCTGAAACTTTTGGAAAGTTTAGAGAATTCCGAGCAGAAGTTGAAAAACAATTAGGTAAACCAATCAAGACACTTCGATTAGATCGAGGGGGTGAGTACCTGGACCAAGAGTTCCGGGATTTCTTGATTGAAGAAGGTGTGGTATCCCAATTGACTGCACCCGGTACACCACAGCAAAATGGTGTGGCCGAAAGGAGAAATCGGACTTTGCTTGACATGATGAGATCAATGTTGAGTTATTCTTCACTACCTACTTCATTCTGGGGTTATGCCCTAAAAACAGCTGCCTACATTCTGAATAGAGTACCATCTAAGTCTGTACCTACAACACCCTTAGAGTTGTGGTGCGGTCGAAAACCTAGTTTGAGACACGCAAGATATGGGGTGTCCAAGACACACGTCAAGGGAAAGACGGGAAGTTGGAACCCAAGTCAAGTATGTATGTTTGTAGGATATCCCGATGGGACAAAGGGAGGTTTCTTTTATAGTCCTCAAGATCAAAAGGTGTTTGTATCGACAAATGCCACATTTTCGGAGCATGACTATATGATAGATTTTAAGCCCAAGTAAGATAGTGTTAGAAGAGTTACTTTCCGGATGAGATGGGACCACAATCGACAAGAGTTGTCGGACCACTGGGGAGAAAAGACCACAGTTCCTAATCGGACTCCTCGGCACCTCGTCGTAGTGGGAGGGTAAGCACGTTATCCGACCGCTATATAGGGGAAGCCCAAATCGTCACCGCCGATGCGGTAAGGAGGATCCATCGACCTTGAAGGATGCGATGGGACGATTCCGATAAGGAAGAATGGCAAGCGACTATGAAACTCGAGATGGAGTCTATGCACTCTAACTGAAAAAACTAGAATTCTAAATCTTTTCATCAGGGTCTGGCAACTTGTAGATCTACCCGAAGGGGTAAAACCCATTGGATGCAAGTGGATC
This sequence comes from Morus alba, assembly GCA_012066045.3. Taxonomy (NCBI): domain Eukaryota; kingdom Viridiplantae; phylum Streptophyta; class Magnoliopsida; order Rosales; family Moraceae; genus Morus; species Morus alba. The sequence goes on from CP050225.2 coordinate 29,383,127, forward strand.
TTCAAGAGAAAGAGAGGAGCGGATGGAAAAGTAGAAACTTTTAAAGCAAGGCTAGTGGCTAAGGGTTATACCCAAAAGGAGGGAGTTGACTATGAGGAAACTTTCGCCAAGAGCCATGCTTAAGTCCATCCGGATACTCTTGGCCATTAAAGATATTTTGACTATGAGATATGGCAGATGGACGTCAAGACGACTTTTCTCGAATGGCTATCTTGATGAAACCATCTATATGGATCGACCCCAGAGGGTTACATAGTGGAAGGCCAATGCAAAAAAGTCAAACCGCAAAGGTCCATTTATGGATCAAAGCAGCTTCTAGATCATGGAACATCAGGTTTGATGAGGCTGTAAAGTCTTATGGATTTGATCAAAACATTGATGAACCATGCATCTACAAGTACAAGAAGGAAGAGAAAGTGGTCTTCTTAATTCTTTACGTCGATGACATCCTACTCATAGGGAATGATGTGGGAATGATGACAAATGTAAAGGAGTGGTTAGCCAGCCAATTCCAAATGAAAGATTTAGGAGAGGCAAGCTATGTTCTTGGGATCAAGATTATTCGAGATCGCAAGAAAAAGCTTTTGGCGTTATCACAAGCATCTTATATAGACAAAGTGTTGTCTAGGTATTCGATGCAAAACTCCAAGAAAGGGAATTTGCCTTCTAGGCATGGTATTCATCTTTCTAAGGAGCAATGTCCAAAGACCCCAGAAGCAGGAAGAAAATATGAGAAGGTATCCCTACGCTTTGGCCGTGGGAAGCCTTATGTATGCCATGTTGTGTACAAGACCAGATATATCTGCTATGCAAAGGGGAGTAGTCGATCGCTACCGCCCTAACCGAGGATTAGATCATTGGGTTGCGGTGAAGTGTATTCTCAAGTATCTTAGGAGAACGAGAAACTATATGTTAGTATATTCCGGAAGAAGATCTGTCTCTCCTTTGGATACATGATTCGATTTCCAATCGATAGAGATAGTCGACGGTCGACATCCGGATCCGTGTTCACTCTTAATGGAGGAACCGTGGTATGGAGAAGTATAAAGCAAAAAAAGTGTGTTGCCGACTCTACCATGGAAGTTGAATATGTTGCACTTGTAAAGCCGCAAAAGAAGCTACATGGCTCGGGAAGTTCTTAATCGATCCGGAAGTTGTTCCGAGATATGGATAAGCTAATTAAGCTCTCTTTGTGACAACAAAGTGAGCGGTGGCTAATTCAAAAGAACCTAGAAGCCATAAGAGTGCGAAACATATAGAAAGGAAATATCACCGATCGAGAGACATTGTGGATAGAGGCGATGTAAGTTGCTCAAGATCGCGTCAGAGGACAACCTTGCTAACCCGTTCACCAAGACATTGCCATTGAATGTTTTTGATCGGCACTTAGATGGATTTGGGATTAGAGACATGACACACCTGCTTTAGGACAAGTGGGAGATTGTTGGGAATAGTGTCCTTAAAGCATGAGATGTAAAAGGATATTTATTATTTATTTAATAAAATAGTTTATTCATCATTTTATGTGCATATATTTATGAATATTTTATGAATATCAAATAAAATTCATTGATTATTTATGTAACCTTAAACATTGTATATAAGTGTTATATACAAGAGGATAATGTTTAAGGATAATAATCAAAAAATCGTTTCATTCATAATGAATTTAATTAAAGTTCGGAATCTTTAATTAAAACATTATAAATACATGTCATTCCATTTAGAATGGAGCGGTGTTTATATTAATCGTTAATATGGCGAGATATTGAATGAGTGTATTTCGCATAATGAGATTATGTGGAACATGGACCTTGAGACACAATACAAATTTCTAATAATTTCCGTTAAGCATAGAAATTCTAATTGAGTCTACCGATGGTCATATATAGAATGATCTTAATCCACGAGTTCTTAACAAACTCCTATTTATGGATTTATGTCTTTTGATTTACTCGGTATGGATTCGAAACCCTGAATCCTATTCCTTGTATTTTGGAGACATAATGAAATAGATAGCTGGGAATGTTATTATACGAGATGGAATCCATTCCTTCTTGAGAAAGAAGCGGATAAATAATTCTCTTGAGTGTTGATTCGGTACTTGGATTAGTAAAGCGCTCTAGTTCATGAATGTGTTTTGTGAATCACTATCCATTAGAGAATCAATCGTAATCAAGAATAAAGATGTAATTAGAGAGGTTAACGGATTCTACCCGACTCTAATTATGAATTATTTCTGGAGGATCGATCTATATGCAATGACTATATCAAATGGACACTTCACGGTTTAGAAGTAATTAATGTCTATAATTCCGAGAGTGCAATTCCAAGTTTATAGTGGAGTAACTATTGGAATTAATAGAATTAATTAATTAATTAAAGTGTTTAATTAATTATTAATTTTATTGGAGCTCAGAATTATGGGTCCATTAGTCCCCGCGTTGTCCTTGTAATTCTACCAGACACAAAGGGCAAAATGGGAATTTTAGAATTACGGAATTCTAAAATTAAATACTCGAAGAATAATTAATTGAGAATTAATTATTATTTAAATAATGAGATTATTTAAATTTGAATTTGAACATATCTAGATTTATCCATTTAAACTTATTTGATAAGTTGTTTAATTTAGAATTCAAATTAATTTAAGTTTGACTTAAATTCGAATTTGAATCTGAATTAAAATTGGACTACTAGATAAAGGATAAAATATCTTCTCCTTCCCTATCTTATCTAGGCGCCACACACAGGGATAAAACCCTAGTGTGTGGCCACCTAAGGGATAAGGGAAGGGATTTTTTTTGTTCCAAATTCAAAATTGGAGATAAGGATTTGATCCTATTTTGAAGTTTGACTTCTTCTCTTTAAATATGAGATAAATGAAAAATTGTGAGACAATTTTTGAAAGACTTTCAGCCCTAGTTTCCCTAGAGGTGGCGGAATTCTCATATAGTAAAAAAGAGAGTGAAAATTTTTCTCCCAAAAATTCCACATCGTGCATGCGTTGGTGTTTGTGGAAATTTGAGTGTTTTAGAAACCGTTTTGTCTCACGTGTGCCCACACACACGCTCACGTGGAATCAAGGAATTGACGTGGAAGACTTTGGTGTTCTAAACACAAAAGCTTGGAGCTAGGACTGTTCGTGGTCAAAGAAAATCAAGATATCATCTGAGTCGGCTACAAGGTATTTTTTCGGTTGATCCTTGAATCTTTTAAATTAATGAGATTAATTTATTGGTGCATAAATTAATATAATCTATAGAGTATCTCAAAAGTTTTATGAAAATTTTTGTGATACACGATCCGCCTTTCCGCTGCGTTTACGCCGCCGAATTCGATTCGGCAACCAACACTATCCACAAAACCATGGTGGTTTGTTGAATACCTCCAATATCGATAGTGAACATTGGCTATGTCTTCCAACAACCAGTAAGATTCATCCGCGGATAGTTGGTGAAAAGAGGTGGTACCAATTCCTCTTTCCACCCACGTTCTTATTGCGGCATTTAACCCGTCAAGGAAGATTCATAGTTGCACCGCCCTCGGGAAGCCATGGTGGGGAAATTGAATGAGCATCTCCTTGTATCTCTCCCAAGCGCTAGCAAATGGCTCAGAATCTCGTTGAGAAAATCTTGAGAGGACTTGTCAATCAACCATCTCCAAGTACCTCATAAAACAAGAGAAAATAAAAATAAAACAAAAGATTAAAAATGAAAAATCAAAGCCTAAATTAAAATCAAGTTATGTACTCACATTCCAATCCCCGGCAACGGCGCCAAAAACTTGAAGCAAATTAATTTTGTATAATAAATTTCCGCAAGCGTATGGTGTCAAGTTTCGAGTATAAGGTGAGTGAGTATCGTCTCCACAGGGATTGGGTTAGAATTGCCATTAAGTACCGCAATTATTGTAACTTAACTTTATCTAGGCAACCCAAAAAAATGACAATTAAGAAACCAAAACAAAATAAATATACAAATAAGAAAATAAAGTATCTATACACAAATGGTCTAGGGACTTGATTTCGCTTTATTATTCCTATGTTCATCCTATTATGTAATCGCTAATCAATTCCATTCAATTCATTAGTCAAGGCTCTAATATCATCTCGCAAACCTCTCCCGAGTGCCTCACAAGAAATTGTATTTAAATACCCAAAACAATATCCCTATTAAAATGAACATTTAAACACAAATTAAGCTTCGCCTTTAGAATTAGAAAATAGGAATATCGATCACCTCCCGGCCTCACAACAACCTAAATCCTAATTTGATTATCTAAGTGTTGATCTCCTCCCGGTCTCACAACAACCTAGACTATGCTTCTCAAATCTAGATAAAGAATTCAATCTCTCCCGAGCATCAAATTCGCAATCTAAAAATAATCTAACTCATTAGCCAAATAAATTAAAAGCATTAAGCATAGAGAAACATAAATGAATTGAAAATGAAATTAAATTAACAATCAACAAAATATTCAAAACATAGTTCAAATAACACTACATCAAGTCCTAGATTTAATGTCTAGCTCAACATGGAAAAATAGATGAAAGAAGATAAAACCCAAAATCCATTGAAGAGCTTCCAAGGACCTCCAGGATGAAGGATTTCGGCATCCTTCTGATGTTTTCTTCACTTTTCCGGGCTCCCTTTCCAAATGGCATCTCTTTCGTTTTATACTACAACATTTTGGAGCTAGAGATTTAGTTGCGCACTGCAGCCCACATGAAAACGCGCTGCGGCATGCATTTTTTGAAGAGGGATTTTGTTCGCAGGGGCTGAGACGCGCTGCAGCGCGTAGGACACATTCCTGGCCCCTTTTGGCTTGCTACAGCACCCCTTGGCCACGCTGCAGCGTGTGTCCAGCCTCTGGGCAAGTTTTGGGCGTGCTGCAGCCCCTCTAGTGCGCTGCAGCATGCATTTTTGGTGCTGGGCAGGTTTTGGTGCGCTGCAGCCCACTTTAGTGCGCTACAGCCTGCACCTCCTTTTTCTCTGGACTTCTTTGTTTTCCGTTGCGCGCTGTAGCCCAAAATGGTGCGCTGCAGCCCGATTTTTTGCATTCCAAGCCTCCTCTTTTGTGCCTTAAAATCCTCTTTTGTCTCCTCTTGCCATTGATTCACAAGTTGGGCAAATATTCTTATTTGCTTCATGCAAAATCATCCAAGTTCGCATTTATTTATAACTCCTATAAAAAAAACACACAAAAGACATTAAACTAACAAAAATGCTTGAAAAATTACAAATATTCAAGCTTAAAAGTACTTGATTTGTTGGTAAAAATACTCATCACCAATATGAACGTAAATAAATGAGATAATAGTCTAACAATGAATAATGAATTAGACTATAACTTAGCCCATTAGTAGTAGTATAAGGAACGGCGCCCGTGCCGCGAGGGCGCGGGTCGTCACAATTCTGGATCAAAAGTTATGGCCGTCTTCAGTCATAGCTCTCTGTTTTTTTTTTTCCGAAACAGATGAAAACTATTGAATTTTGGCCCAACAAATTGGGGGGTGGCTACGCCATACTGTCACATTTGTAGAGCTAAAAAAGTGCTTTGATTTGGTATATTATAGGCCCAGCAACGATTTCTCTATCTAAAGTTATGGCCATCTTCAGTCACGGTTCTCCTATTTTTTTTCCTCTGAAACTAATAAAAACATGTGAATGTTGACCCAAAAAATTGGATTTTCGTTTGACGCCCTACCACATTTGTAGAACTCGAAAAGTGCTACGATTTAGTATATTATATGCTCAGCAATGATTTTTGGATTGAAAGTTATGGCCGACTTCAGCCATAGCTCTCTGATTTTTTTTCCTCTGAAACTGATGAAAACAAGTGAATTTTTGACCAAAAAATTGGGTTGGCAGTCTACGCCCTATAACGTTTGTAGGGCTAAGAAAGAGATTCGATTTGATATATTATTGGCCCAGCCATGATTTCTGGATCAAAATTTATGGTTGTCTTCATAAACAGTTCTCTGATTTTTTTCCTCAAAACTGATGAAAACACGTGATTTTTGCCTTAAAAATTGGTCTGGTGGGCTATGCCTGTCATGTTTTTTGATCTGGAGAAGTGCTTTGATTTGGTATATTATAGGCCCAGCAACAATTTCTGGAGCAAAAGTTATGGCCATCTTCAGTCACAGTTATCTGAATTTTTTTCCTCCAAAACTAATGAAAACAAGTGAATTTTGGCCCAAACAATTGGATTGGCATTCTACGCCCTACCACGTTTGTAGAACTCAAAAAGTGCTTCGATTTAATGTATTATAGGCCCAGCAACGATTTTTGGATCAAAAGTTATGGCCGCCTTCAGTCGCATTTCTTCGATTTCTTTTCCTCCAAAACTGATGAAAACAAGTGAATTTTTGACGAAAAAATTGGCTTGGGGGGCTACGCCCTGCACGTTTGTAGAGCTGAAAAAGAGCTTCGATTTGGTATATTATAGGCCCATCAACGATTTCTGGATCAAAAGTTATGGCTGTCTTCATTCACAGTTCTCCGATTTTTTTCCTCCGAAACTCATGAAAACACGTGAATTTTGGCCCAAAAAATTTTGTTGGCGAGCTACGCCTTGCCATGTTTTTAGAGCTTGAAAAGTGCTTCGATTTAGTGTATTATAGGCCCAGCAACGATTTCTTGATCAAAAGTTTTGGTCGTGTTCAGTCACAATTCTAAGATATTTTTCCTCCGAAACTGATGAAAATAAGTGAATTTTGGCCAAAAAAATTGGATTGGTATTCTACGCCCTACCATATTTGTAGAACTTGAAAAGAGCTTCGATTTGGTGTATTATAGGCCCAGCAACGATTTCTGGATCAAAAGTTATGGCCGTATTCAGTCACAATTCTATGATTTTTTTTCCTCCGAAACTGATGAAAACAAGTGAATTTTGGCCCAAAAAATTGGGTTGGCGGGTTACATCCTTCCACGTTTGTAGAGATGAAAAAGTGCTTCGATTTGGTATATTATAGGCCCAGCAACGATTTCTGGATCAAAAGTTATGGTCGTCTTCATTCACAGTTCTCCGATTTTTTTTCCTCCGAAAGTGAGGAAAACAAGTGACTTTTGGCCTAAAAAATTTGGTTGGTAGCCTAGCCACATTTGTAGAGCTGGAAAAGAGCTTCAATTTGATTTATTATAGGCCCAACAACGATTTATGGATCAAAAGTTGTGGCCGTCTTCAGTCACAGTTCTCCGATTTTTTTCCTCCGAAACTGAAGAAAACAAGTGAATTTTTTCCCAAAAAAATTGATTGGCGGTCTACGCCCTACCACGTTTGTAGAACTCAAAAAGAGCTTTGATTTGGTATATTATAGGGCCAGCAACGATTTCTGGATCAATAGTTATGGCCGTCTACAATCACAGTTCTCCGATTTTTTTCTCTGAAACTGATGAAAACAAGTGAATTTTTGCCCAAAATATTGGGTTGGCGGGCTACACCCTGTTACGTTTGTAGAGCTCGACAACCGCTTCGATTTGGTATATTATAGGCCCAGCAACTATTCTTGGATTAAAAGTTATGACCGTCTTCATTCACAGTTCTCCGATTATTTTTCCTCTGAAACTGATAAAAATAAGTGAATTTTAACCTAAAAAATTAAATTAGTGGGCTACACCCTGCCACATTTATAGAGCTCGAGAAGAGCTTCGTGTGACCCTCTTGATGTCAATCTTAATGTCAGTGAGGGAAAGTCTCTTGAAGTTTATTTGAGACCTCACGGTGTCAAGAGCATCAACAAGAGCCTGCAACGAGGAATTATGCAGATTCGACATGACATCAAATAGTAAAACCTTCGGGACATGTGAGAGGCAATAAAAATGCTCAAAGTCTGACATACTAATTTATAAGTACACGATAAATACAGAACACTTCTAATACGCTTCCAATTTTCCTCAAATAAAACCATCAAAATAAGATTATTTTTAGCCCTGTCAAAGATAAATACAATCCCCAAAAAAAGCTAACAGCCCAATAAAGGGTTGGGAAATCGTATTAAACGGATTTTATAATGTTATTTCTACTGCTCAAACTTGAATTTTGAGCAAATAAACTTCTCAAAAAAAATTATAATCTTCATCCAAAGTATACAGTAAAAGGCCAAATGCATAAACAATTACCTACGGACTAACCTTAATAGTAAAACTCAAAAAATAACTCAATACCCAAAATCTGTAAAACCCTAGCCACAAAAAATCAGAACCAAATCCAGAGTTGCACTAAATATCGAGTACTTACAGAGGCTTACCTCTTGATCTGATGAGGTAGAAAACGGGTAGTCGGAGGAGGAGATGGGAGACCGGCAAATCGACAATCGCACGGGGGAGAAACCAAACGAGCACAGACAAGCGAACAGAGAGAGACCGGTGAACGGAGTTAGAGAAGAGCACTTCAGACAGAGCTAGAGAAGAAAGAGAACGGAGAGGATAAGAGAGAGAATGGAGAAGAGAGAGATCGGACAAGAGGAGAAGAGAGAGAACGGAAAGGAGGAGAAGCTCAAAACAAATCGCTAAAAAAATGAGATTATTGTTGGCGCAGTGTGAATTTTTTAATTAAAAATAAAAGTGGTTATATCTAAAGATATTATCTATTAACAAATAAAGTTGTTATTTTGAACCGAAAAAAAGGGGAAGACCTAGTCTCTGAACAAGAATGACTTGGTCCATGATTTCCTCCACTATCCTCTCCACTCTCTGATGGTTTGTTCCTAATTTTCCTTATCGTTATTGTATAAAATTTTCTTTAAATAGAGGCAGAGAGGATAGATTGAAACATACAGTTTTTAGAAGCTCTCTCTGGTAATCAAAAAAAAAAAAAAAAAAACTTTCTACTTGCTTTCTGTTTTCCGAGCAATATTTGGGTGTTTGTATTTCGGCTTTCTTCAGTTCAAAGAAGATCCAAAACAGAGGTGATTCTGGGCTGTTTTATCTTGGGGACGACGAGACTGGTATACTGGTTGCACAACCTTGGGCAAAGCCACGAAATATCTTAAAGAAAGCGACTTAGTCCGCGACTCAACCTAAGATTTCGTTTGGTAAATTCGTTCCTTTTGTGTTCTGCACTTACAATTTTGAGACATTCTTCTCCCATGACTTCCGAAATCGATTCTGCTACTAGTGATTTGAACAAGTCCTTTCGCTTTGAGGGGCTTAATTTTAAAAGATGGAAACAAAAGATGTTATTTTTCCTAACCATGAAAAAAGTTGCATATGTATGTACTTTTGAAAACCCCATATTAACTGAAAAGCCAACTAATAAACAAACTAAGGAATATAAGTCCTGGGTTGAATATGATTTTCTGTGCAAGAATTTTATTCTGAATGGTTTGTCTGATGATTTGTATGACTACTATAGTTCTAACAAATCTGTAAAAGAGATATGGGATGCACTTCAAAAGAAATATGACACTGATGAGGCTGGAACGAAGAAATATGCAGTCAGTCAATACCTGAAATATCAAATGACCGATGACAAATCTGTGGAGGCTCAATCTCATGAGCTACAAAAGATTGCACATGAAATCATTTATGAAGGTATGTCTCTAGATGAACAATTTCACGTTGCTGTTTTGATTGACAAATTGCCCGCTAGTTGGAAAAATTTTAAGAGTCTTCTCCGGCACAAAACTAAGGAGTTTTCTTTAGAAAGTTTGATCACTCGCCTTCGTATTGAGGAGGAAGCCTGCAAACAAGATCAAAAAGGTGAAATACTTGTTGTTTCAAACAACAATACTAATAAGAAATCCACCTCTGCTGTTCTGAAACCCAAAGGGAAAAACATGAAGAATCAGAATCGCAACCACAACAACAACCAGAATCGAAAACTTCAGAACAAGAATGCCCTACAGAATCAGAATGGAAACAAACCCCCTTCAAGGAATGATTTAGGACAATTTTCATGTTTTAACTATGGGATGCCATGCCATATGGCTCGGAACTGCCGGTATATGTGCTGTCCTGCTCCGTAGGAGAACCTTACCGAAGAGCAACTTATTGCTATGATTTCTGAAATCAACATTATTAGAGGATCCGAAGGGTGGTGGGTAGACACTGGTGCTACTCGCCATGTTTGCTATGATCGTGCTTTGTTCAAGTCCTATTCTGGAACTGAAGACAAGAAAGTGTTGTTGGGTAATTCCCACTCCACTGTTGTTGCTGGTACTAGAAAGGTGGAATTAAAGTTTACCTCTGGAAAGACTGTCATCCTAAAGGATGTTCTACATACTCCAGAGATGAGCAAGAACTTAGTTTCGGGCTACCTTCTCAACAAGGCTGGGTTTACTCAAACCATTGGGGCTGATTTGTATACCATTACTAAAAATAATATTTTTGTTGGGAAAGGGTATGCTACTGATGGAATGTTTAAATTGAATGTTGATGTTAATAAAGTTGCACCTTCTTCTTACATGTTGTGTTCTTTTAATACTTGGCATGCTAGACTTTGTCATGTTAACAAACGCATTATTAAAAACATGAGTAGCTTATAACTAATCCCAAAATTGTCTTTGAATGATTTTGAAAAATGTGAATACTGTAGTCAAGCTAAAATTACCAAAACCCCACATAAATCAGTTGTTAGAGAATCTGAACCTCTTGATTTAATTCATTTTGACATTTGTGAATTTGATGGTATCTTGACTAAACGCTATTTTATTACATTCATTGATGACTGCTCTGACTATACTTTTGTTATCTCATAAAAAATAAAAATGAAGTGTTTGATATGTTCAAACTATTTGTGACAGAAATTGAAAATTAGTACAATAGAAAAATAAAGAGATTGCATAGTGATAGAGGCACTGAATATGATTCTAATATTTTTATTGATTTTTATAAATCCCACGGGATTATTCATGAGAAAACAACACCTTACTCTCCTTAAATGAATGGCAAGGTTGAAAGAAAAAATAGAACTTTTATTGAATCGGTAGTTGCTATCTTACTTAACTCTGGTGCTACTTCTTATTGGTGGGAGAAATTTTGTTGACTATTTGCTATGTGCTTAATAGAGTTCCCAAATCAAAAAGTAAAATTTCCCCTTATGAGTTCTTAAAAATAAGAAACCTAACCTGTCTTACTTTAGGACTTGGGGTTGTTTGGCTTATGTTCGGATTCCTAATCCAAAAAGGAAAAAACTTGCTAGTAGAGCATATCAATGTGTGTTTGTTGGCTATGCCGTGAATAGTAAGGCCTACAGATTTTTTGACTTGAATGCTCATGTGATTATTGAATCAAATGATGCTGACTTTTATGAAGATAGATTTCCATTCATATTGAAGAATAGTGGGGGATCCACATCTAGTAATATGCCTATAACTAGAATTAATGAGCCTAATAAGGAATTAGAGTTTGAATCTAGGAAAAGTAAATGAATTCGCACCATTAATGATTATGGTCCTGACTTTCATGCTTTCACTTTAGAGGAGGATCCTTACACCCTCCATGAGGTCTAATCTTCTGTAGATGCTAATTTGTGGCAAGATGCAGTTGATGATGAGATGGACGCTCTTGAGTCTAATAAAACATGGCACCTAGTAGATTTACCTCCAGCCTGTAAAACAATAAAATGTAAATGGATATTTAAAAAGAAATTGAAACCCGATGGTACTGTCAATAAATATAAGGCACGTCTTGTAGCTAAAGGGTTTAGACAAAGGGAAAATGTAGATTTCTTTGACACCTTTTCACATGTTTCTAGAATTACATCTATTCGAGTGTTATTTTCTCTTGCTGCTATTCATGATCTTGTTGTACACCAAATGGATGTTAAAACTGCTTTTTTGAATGGTGAATTAGAAGAAGAGATTTATATGGACCAACCTGAAGGTTTTATTATTCCTGGTCAAGAAAATAAAGTGTGCAAATTAGATAAATCTCTTTATGATCTAAAACAGGTACCTAAGCAATGGCATGAAAAGTTTGATAATCTTGTTATCTCACATGGTTTCAAAGTGAATGAAAGTGACAAGTGCATTTATTATAAATCTAAAAATGATGTTTGCACTATTATATATCTTTATGTGGATGACTTGCCGATTTTTGGTTCTAATATTCATGTTGTGAATAATGTGAAATCTATGTTATGTGTTAACTTTGATATGAAAGATCTCATAGAAGTAAATGTGATCCTTGGAATTAAGATAACTAGGTCTAAAAAGGAAATTTCTTGGGATCAATCTCATTACATTGAGAAGATCTTAAAGAAATACAATTACTTTGATTGTAAACCAGCATTTACTCCTTATGATCCTAGTGTAAAGTTGTTCAAGAACATCGGTGATGGTGTTAGACAATCTGAGTATGCGAGCATCATTGGCAGTCTTCGATATGATGCTGACTGCACTAGGCCTGACATAACCTATGTTGTGGGACTACTATGCAAGTTTACTAGTAGACCTTGTTAGCATTTATGCCCTTAGGAATAAATGTAACAATTTTCTTCAAGACATTTTGACTATTAATAAAGATTTGTTTATTTCATATATCTATGTATTGTCCTCTTTATGTTCATAATAGTTGAATATATGATAAGTAAACAGAAAGTCTAAGACTATCATTCTAAATCTTTAGATCATGCATGTAATGTGAAGAACATGCGGAAGACAAGAATCTAAAGATGATAGTCTAAATCTTATGATCCATAATCGAGGGAATAAAGTTGGGCGCTTTATTCATGTTAAGATTGTTATGTTGTCTACATCCTAACGGAGACGGCTTGTCTTGGTCGTCGGACGTGGGACTCCATGGGTAGAGACATTGATATAGTTTCTAATGGTGAAATCTATATTGGATCGGACCAAAGATGAATTGTTTTAATTAATAATTTGTTTGAATAAAACAATTCACTTTTGACTTAATTATATGTTGTCATCTTAATCACGAGATGGATGATGAACCCGTATACTTGACTTGTATCCTTTGATGTACTAAAGGGAGACATCTTGACATTATGTAAAGGTACGCTTGCCGGTACATTGGGGTATGACTCGTGTATCGTAGATTCGTTATTCATAGATAGTGGAATCCATAGCTCCTATAAAGAGTCAATGATATCCTCTTATGCATTTTCGGTGGATTGGAAAATACGAGCGCTCGGCTATTAGACTACTATGTGTTATCTAATGGTTTCTTGTTTGTAATAGTATGAATAGTGTTTTTCCAATGGTTTGATAATGGAACATAAGATAAATGTAATCGGGAAGGTAAAAGCAGAACTTGACCTCAAGTCGATTATGGATATCCTATGGGGATGATATACTAATATATTGAGTCATGGACTAGAGCTAATTAGAGCTTTGTAAATACACTATATAAATTGAGAGTGCAGCTCTAGGCTTTTAGTGGAATAGCGCTAGAGTTTTATAATCATGAGACGGACTTGTTGGTTTACAAGTAGCGTTGTGATTATAGGAGCTTGATTTATATATGTCCATCGGGTCCCTTTTCTAGCTCACATAATTTCCAGTAACGATACGGTGTATTTCCTACATATTGGTAACTTGTGTTAATTCCGTAAAAGAGGTTCAAAGTTAATTCATGATTAATTTATCGGGTGAATTAATTGATAAATTGATTCTAGATAAATTGGTTGAATTATTGTTTTTAAGAGTTGTTTAATATGGGAAGACTATTATATGACTGTTTTGATCAGGTAATTTCTCTATTGGGTTGCTTGAATCAAAACTGAGGCTCTATGCAAGTTTCCCATGTTGAAGAACTACGAAAACAACTTTCATCAGTGCAGACAGGTTGACCGGTGGGTAGACTAGTCACAGGTCAACCGGTCCGGTCGACCTGACCGGTCGACCGGTGGGTAGACCGGTTTGTGAAGGACCGGTCGACCGGTGAGTTATAACGTCTCTGTCTCCGATCGACCGGTTGTAACGCGTAACGCGTGCTGATGTGGCAAAATCGACTCTGAGTGCGATTAAATCTTTGGGAAACCTAATTGTTACGGAAGTATGACTTCCTAAACAGTATAAATAGCCTATTAAGTCACATTACTCATTAGAGCACTTGAGAGATTTTTTGGAGGCTATTGATAAGAGATTCCAAGAGGAAAAATTGTTTAATTATCAATAACAAATTTTCTTTGGCTCTCTTGTGATTGGAAGGAGATTAAGTATACCAAGAGGAGATTAAATGAAGTGTGCCCACCCGCACACCAATCGTGGAAACGAGAATAGCAAAGAAGACCAGTTGGTTGAGGCTCTTCCGGTTGCTGTTTGGAACGCTTTGATCTGTCAGACGTGTTGTTTCCTTAAATCTCAAAAGGTATGATTTAGATCTTTAGTATTTATGTTATATAGCATCATGAAGATGTTCTTGTTTTGCTTTGACGTTGATTAAAATTTTTAACTTACGCTGCGCACTCGATGCCATTATTTTCCAACAATTGGTATCAGAGCTATGGTTTTTTGTTCATGATTATGCTATGTACATAGATTTGTGATCTAAAAATATCTCTTTTATGCTTGAATTGATATTTTAGAGAGATGGCACTCTAGGGTTTCTATATTATGTTGTTGTCATGAATATATGGTGAATGAATGATTAAATAATTATTATTGGTTATCATTTATGAATTATCAATGATTATTTATTATTTAATTTTTACGGTTATAGTTCCTTAGAGTTTAGAATGTTTGTATAGGAATTTGTTCTTTTGCAATGTAATTAGCTATGCGGCCTATCATCGCCGTTAGGGTTTATTTTATTTTCTCTAGTAGAAATTTTATAAACGGAAAACGGTATAGGAATTTTTATGTAAAATTCTTGGAGGAGATTGAAGATGAAGGAGATGAAGGTATCTAATTTTTCCTTGGTTTATAAAATATTTTTGTGTTTTTGAATAAATTGAAAACCGCTTTGATTTCTAAAAATCTGGGTTCTCGTCGCACGGACACGGTCGGCCGAAAGACCTCAAGGTGGGTCGACCGGTAGAGTGTAAACTCTGTCTCCGGTCGACCGGACCTAACGAGACGTTATACGATTTTGCGCTTTTTTTGAGATTTTTTCAAGAAAACATGGAAAATAATTTTATGATAACAGAATTAGATTGTGATGAAGAATTCAAGGACAACGGGAAGATTCAAGATGAAGAATCGATATATGTTTCGATTATTCTTTGTAATCTTTAATTTCTTTCTTTTCTCTAGGATGAAACCATAATATTACGGTTATTATTATTATTATGCTTGTTGCCTAGCTTAATTGCTTTGTATGATTGCATATAATATGATTTGCTATATATGTAATAACATGTCATATAGAATAGGGAGTGCCACTCATTAAAATTGTTCATGCATATTTCTTAACATAAAACCTTGTTTTCCAAAAGATTGAGTGGGTGAGGGTTTTTTTGAAGAAAAGACCCATGGCCTCCATCGTTGGTCTGCAGGTAACACATGGTGATACCGACCCCTAGGAAGGGATTCATTATGTACCGGTGTGGATCTCCGAGAGGATAATTTATTTGAGTATATTTTTATGGTTGTACACCCCTAGGTGACAATTGTAATATATGGATCAAATAGTTGAAACGATGGTTATACACTTAAGATTAATTTAATTATTAATCTCCCTAGGAGCTCGATAATTAAATTAATGGCCAAAAAAACGATTATCAATATATCTTTGGATGAGATTGATCCGGAGCCACCGTTGATGCTCCTAATGAGGTTTTCATAAGCGTATCAACGCTAGAAGGACTCTCGACGATATGGCTCATTTGTTATATGATGGCGAGCATGTCCATTGTCTTTGCAAAGCACGACATGAAGATTACATAACGCGCTCGTCGGATTATGGATAATCTTGAGGACATGTTCGTGGCCAAGGCTGCTGAAAAACATCGAGAAGCCGTTAGTAACCTCATTAGCGCAGATGTAGTATTTGGGTCTTCCATAAAGGAACATATCTTTCAAGGTGATGGGCTATTTGGTGAAGTTCGGACCAATGGGGCCGACATTGATCTTTGAGTCACAATTGACCATGATCTTTGAGACTTTGTCGAAGGAATATATTCTGTTTAGGGCAACGTTCAATTTGAGCGCTAGACAGAATATAACCCTGACAGAGTTGATGCAAGAACTCCAAAAGTTCAAGCGGATGATCAAGGGGTCAACTAATGTGGAAGCCAACTTTGCTGAGGCATCTTCTTCCAAACCCCCTTCAGGGAACGGAAAGAAGAAGCAAGTAGCTAAGAAGGAGAGTTCTTCAGTTCCGCCAAACAAGGGCAAGAACAAGGAGAAGAGGAACCCGAACAAGCTTAAATACTTTCATTGCGGGAAGGTGGGGCACATGAAGAAGAATTGCAAAGACTACCTAGCCGTTAAAGGCATAGGAGGTGAGTGTGATCTTTTGATTGAGGAAGCATGTCTAGTTGAGGAATCCAGTGACAACTGGGTCATAGATTCTTGAGCAACTAATCATGTATGTGTTTCTCTGCTGGGGTTCAAGCAAACGAGAAGTCTTCTAAATGAAAGCTTCACGTTAAGGATGGGCGATGGAACATTAGTGTTGGCTGAAGCAGTAGGAGACATCCATCTTTATTTTGATAGTTATAGGAGTTTATTTTTTGAGGTTTGTTTTTATGTTCCTCAATTTAAGAGGAATCTTATTTCTGTTGCTTGTTTATTTAAAGATTCTTATTCGGTTTCTTTTAATAATAAAGTTGTGATTCAGTAAAAACAAGTCTTTTATCCGTGATGGATGGATGCAAAATAATCTATATTTTATCAAACCTAAGATGGACTCTTCGCTAAACACTTGAAGTTGTTAATAACTCTAAAAGGCTTAAAACTTCTCACTCTAATGAGACATATCTTTGGCATTTGCAACTTGATCACATTAGCCTTAACAGGATACAGAGGTTGGTAAAGGATGGACCTTTAAGTTCTTTAAAGGTTGAGTCCTTACCCCAATGTGAATCTTGTTTGGAGGGGAAAATGACCAAAAGACCATTTGGGTCTAAAGACAATAGGGCTGAAGGTGTTCTTGAACTTGTGCATAGTGATGTTTGTGGTCCCATGAACATCAAGGCAAGAGGAGGGTATGAGTATTACGTCACTTTTATTGACGATTACTCAAGATATGGTTATGTGTACCTATTGCATCACAAAAGCGAAACTTTTGATAAATTCAGAGAGTTTCGGGCTGAAGTGGAAAAGCAACTGGGTAAACCCATAAAGGCACTTCGATCCGATCGAGGTGGAGAATACCTCTCTGATGAGTTCACCGGATACTTATTAGAGAATGGGATTTTATCCCATTTAACTGAACCTGGTACTCCATAGCAGAATGGTGTAGCTGAGAGAAGAAATAGAACCTTGTTGGACATGGTACGGTCCATGATGAGTTATTCGACATTGCCTATATCTTTCTGGGGATATGCTCTACAAACTGCATGTTATCTTCTGAACAACGTGTCAACAAAGTCGGTTCCTAAAACTCCTCACAAGTTGTGGATGGGTAGGAAGACATCCTTGAACCATATTCGCATATGGGGATGTCCTGTACATGTCCTGGATAAGGAAGCGAACAAGTTGGAAGCACATTCAGAAGTATGCATTTTTGTAGGTTATCTGAGAGGGACGAAAGGGGGTTATTTCTATAATCCCAAGGAAAATAAAGTCGTGGTTTCAACGAATGCAACATTCCTTGAGGAAAGTTACATGAACGACTTTAAGCCTAAAGAACAAAATAGTGCTTGAGGAAATGTCGAGTAACTTAGTCATACCAACTGTTTCTTTGAAACCGATCCAATCAAGTAGAAGAAGAAACCCAACAACAATCTAAGGGGCTTGGCGTAGTGGGAGGATCAGACATGAACCCGAGAGATTCATGGCTAATGGGGAAACCTTTTTGGCGTAATCTCGGAACATGACAAAGATCCTTATACTTTAAAAAAGCTATGGAGGATGTTGATGCAAACCTGCGGATGAAGCCATGAAAGCTGAGATGAAATCTATGGATTTTAATCTAGTCTGGGAACTTGTAGATCTTCCCGATGGGATTAACCCCATTGGGTGTAAATGGGTCTACAAGAGAAAGAGAAATGCAGAAGGAAAGGTCGAAACCTATAAGGCTAGACTGGTAGCTAAGGGATACACGCAAAAGGAAAGAATCGACTACGAGGAAACCTTTTCGCCTGTAGCCATGCTTAAGTCCATCCGCATTCTCTTATCCATTGCGGCTACTCTCAACTACGAGATGTGGCAAATGGATGTCAAGACGGCGTTCTTGAACAGCCATCTTGAGGAGAGTATCTATATGGCACAACCAGAAGGCTTTGGGGCTAAGGGTCAAGAGGTAAAAGTTTGCAAGTTGTTGAAATCCATTTATGGATTAAAACAAGCTTCCCGTTCTTGGAACAAAAGATTTGACCAAGTGGTTAAGACTTTTGGATTCCAACAGAATATGGATGAACCTTGTGTTTATAAACATATTCAAGATGGGAAAGTGGTTTTTCCAATTGTTATATGTTGATGATATTCTACTTATTGGCAATGATGTAGGGGCTTTATCATCGGTCAAAGTTTGGCTTACCAAACAATTTGACATGAAGGACTTAGGAGAAGCTAATTATGTTCTAGGCATTCGAATCTTAAGGGATCGAAAGAACAAAATGATAGCTCTCTCTCAAGCTTCATACATAGATAAAATTCTAGAAGTATGCAATGCGAATTCCAAGAAAGGTGGGCAACCATATAGGTGCGGAATTACTCTTTTCGAAGCATTGATTGTCCCAAGACATCTGAAGAAAGAGAATACATGGCGAAGGTGCCTTATGCTTGGCGGTCGGGGAGCCTCATGTATGCAATGCTTTGTACTCGACCGGACATTTGCCATGCGGTTGGGATTGTAAGTCGATTTGGTCGAATCCAGGACCTAACCCACTGGGTTACGGTCAAGCATATATTCAAGTATCTTGGAGAACTAGAAATTATATGTTGGTATATTCCGAGAGGATTTGACACCTCTAGGATATCTGATTCAGATTTTCAATCTTGTTTGGATTCTAGGAAATCGACTTGGGTTCTGTCTTTACTACGGGAGGCGGTTACATCGTTTGGAGGTGTCAAGCAAACTTGCACTTCTGACTCAACGATGGAAGCCGTGTATGTGGCAGCTAATGATGCTTCAAAAGAAGCAGTGTGGCTCCGTAAATTTTTGATGGATCTTGAAGTTGTTCCTGGTGTGGATAAGCCATTGAGACTATACTGTGATAACAATGCGGCGATAGCTAATACCAAACAACCAAGATATCAGAAAATGAGTAAGCACATAGAAAGGAAGTATCATGTGATAAGAAGCTTTATTGAAGAAGGGCATGTGGAAATATGCAAGATCGCATCAGAGGACAATATGGCTGACCCGTTCACGAAGGCCCTGCTGGCTAAGGTCTTCGAGAAGCATGTCGAGGCTATGGGGATGCGTAGCATGTCACATTTACACACTTAAGTGCAAGTGGGAGATTGTTAGCGTTTATGCTCTTAGGAATAAATGTAACAATTTTCTTCGAGACATTTTGACTATAAATAAAGATTTGTTTATTTCATATATCTATGTATTGTCCTCTTTATGTTCATAATAGTTGAATGTATGATAAGCAAACAGAAAGTCTGTCATTCTAAATCTTTAGATCATGCATGTAATGTGAAGAACATGCGGAAGACAAGAATCTAAAGATGATAGTCTAAATCTTATGATCCATAATCGAGGGAATAAAGTTGGGCACTTTATTCATGTTAAGATTGTTATGTTGTCTGCTTCCTAACGGAGACGGCTTGTCTTGGTCATCGGAGGTGGGACTCCATGGGTAGAGACATTGATATAGTTTCTAATGGTGAAATCTATATTGGATCGGACCAAAGATGAATTGTTTTAATTAATAATTCTGTTTGAATAAAACAATTCACTTTTGACGAATTATATGTTGTCATCTTAATCCTGAGATGGATGATGAACCCGTATACTTGACTTTTATCCTTTGATGTACTTAAGGGAGACATCCTGACATTATGTAAAGGTATGCTTGCCGGTACATTGGGGGTATGACTCGTGTATCGTGAGATTCGTTATTCATAGATAGTGGAATACATAGCTCCTATAAAGAGTCAATGATATCCTCTTATGCATTATCGGTGGATTGGAAAATACGAGCGCTCGGCTATTAGACTACTACGTGTTATCTAATGGTTTCTTGTTTGTAATAGTATGAATAGTGTTTTTCCAATGGTTTGATAATGGAACATAAGATAAATGTAATCGGGAAGGTAAAAGCAGAACTTGACCTCAAGTCGATTATGGATATCCTATGGGGATGATATACTAATATATTGAGTCATGGACTAGAGCTAATTAGAGCTTTGTAAATACGCTATATAAATCGAGAGTGCAGCTCTAGGCTTTTAGTGGAATAGCGCTAGAGTTTTATAATCATGAGACGGACTTGTTGGTTTACAAGTAGCGTTGTGATTATAGGAGCTTGATTTATATATGTCCATCGGGTCCCTTTTCTAGCTCACATAATTTCCTGTAACGATATGGTGTATTTCCTACATATTGGTAACTTATGTTATTTCCGTAAATGAGGTTCAAAGTTAATTCATAATTAATTTATCGGGTGAATTAATTGATAAATTGATTCTAGATAAATTGGTTGAATTATTGTTTTTAAGAGTTGTTTAATATGGGAAGGCTATTATATGACTGTTTTGATCAGGCAATTTCTCTATTGGGTTGCTTGAATCAAAACTGAGGCTCTATGCAAGTTTCCCATGTTGAAGAACTAGGAAAACAACTTTCATCAGTGCAGACAGGTTGACCGGTGGGTCGACCGGTCACAGGTCGACCGGTCCACTCGACCGGTCAGGTTGACCGGTGGGTAGACCGGTTTGTGAAGGACCGGTCGACCGGTGAGTTATAACGTCTTTGTCTCCGGTCGACCGGTTGTAACGCGTAACGCGTGCTGATGTGGCAACATCGACTCTGAGTGCGATTAAATCTTTGGGAAACCTAATTGTTACGGAAGTATGACTTCCTAAACAGTATAAATAGCCTATTAAGTGACATTACTCATTAGAGCACTTGAGAGATTTTTTGGAGGCTATTGATAAGAGATTCCAAGAGGAAAAATTGTTTAATTATCAAGAACAAATTTTCTTTGGCTCTCTTGTGATTGGAAGGAGATTAAGAATACCAAGAGGAGATTAAATGAAGTGTGCCCACCCGCACACTGATCGTGGAAACGAGAATAGCAAAGAAGACCAGTTGGTTGAGGCTCTTCCGGTTGCTGTTTGGAACGCTTTGATCTGTCAGACGTGCTGTTTCCTGAAATCTCAAAAGGTATGATTTAGATCTTTAGTATTTATGTTATATAGCATCATGAACATGTTCTTGTTTGTCTTTGACGTTGATTAAAATTTTTAAATTCCGCTGCGCACTCGATGCCATTATTTTCCAACAGACCTAGCATTGAACATTGGCATGCTATAGAAAGGGTCATGAGGTACCTAATGAAAATGATGAACCTTGGATTACATTATCAAAAGTTTCCTACTGTCCTAGAAGGATATAGCGATGCTGATTGGAACACTCTTTCAGATGACTCCAAGGCAACTAGCGGCTACATATTTAGCATTGCTGGTGGATCTGTTTCTTGGAAGTCTAAGAAACAGACCATCTTGGCTCAATCTACCATGGAGTCTGAGATGATAGCACTAGCATCAACTAGTGAGGAAGCAGGATGGTTAAGAAGTCTGCTATCTGATATTCCTTTATGGGAGAGACCGGTTCCAGCAATCTTGATCCATTGCAATAGTACTGCAGCTATTGCGAAAATTCAGAATTGTTATTATAATGGAAAAAGGTGACAAATACATCATAAGCACAATACTATTAGAGAATATCTCTCCACTAAAGCTTTAAGAGTGGATTATATACGTACTGATGATAACATGGCTGACCCTTTGATGAAAGGATTAGCTAGAGAAAAGGTTTTCAAAACCTCAAAAGGAATGGGACTTATGCCCGTAGATTGATGAGTCACTTGTGATGGAAACTCAACCTATGGACTGGGGATCCTAAGAAATAGGTTCAATGGGTAATAAGAAGTCATGAAGTGATATAAATTGGATCATGCTAATATAAAAATATTTGTTCTATTCCGAATATCTTACTTTGAAGCATGAAATCCTGAAGCGATGGAAGGTTAAGTTATTTCTAAACTCTTAATGGGTTCTATATCTCTATGTAGAGTGGAGTATTTAGCTACAAGAATAGTCTTGATAGACTCACCTAAGTGAATGTGGAAGTGTGGCCGCTTCCTATGGAACTATGGTCAAATTCTCTAGAGCATTCACTAGACTGGGATATACGTGCATGGCTGTAAAGCACGGGCTTTTGGACTTCACCCTAATAGGGTTGTATGTGTGATGTTGTTAGAGATAGAGTTCAAAACTACGAGTTACTCTAGTATAATCTAAATCATCTTCACTATGTAAGGGTTCAAGTCGATAGACAACTTTGCTTATGCATGATCCTATATCGTATTGCTCGATGGAAATGTTAAAAATTCAAGTGGGGGATTGTTAGAGTAGTGTGAATTTTTTAATTAAAAATAAAAGTGGTTATATCTAAAGAGATTATCTATTAACAAATAAAGTTGTTATTTTGAACGGAAAAAAAGGGGAAGACCTAGTCTCTGAACAAGAATGACTTGGTCCATGATTTCCTCCACTCTCCTCTCCACTCTCTCATGGTTTGTTCCTAATTTTCCTCATCGTTATTGTATAAAATTTTCTTTAAATAAAGGCAGAGAGGATAGATTGAAACATACAGTTTTTAGAAGCTCTCTCTGGTAATCAAAAGAAAAAACTTTCTTCTTGCTTTCTGTTTTCCAAGCAATATTTGGGTGTTTGTATTCCAGCTTTCTTCAGCGCAGAGGAGGTCCGAGACAAAGGTGATTATGGGCTGCTTTATCCTAGGGACAACGGGGCTGGTATACTACTTGCACAACCTTGGGCAGAGCCGCGAAACATCTTAAAGAAAGTGACTTAGTCCGCGACTCAACCGAAGATTTCGTTTGGTAAATTCGTTCCTTTTGTGTTCTGCACTTACAATTATATAGGTGGTAAATTTGAGATTTCATTAGGGGTCAAATTAAGAATAAAAAAATTTCATTAAACTCTCAAAAGGATTCCCACATAAGCTGAAATCAAAATCAGCCTTTGCTTTTAGCTTCAAATTGAGAAGAAATTATTCAAAAATCTATTATTTCAGTTTTTACCAAACAGCTTTTAAGACTTTTGTTGTCTCAATAAGTACTTTTTCTCTCCCAAAATCAATACCAAACTAAGCCTTAGGTTTTTGGCTTATTACAAGTCTTCCCTCATTCTATATTGGTTGTAACTTCTCTGTTCACTAACATGCATGTACCCTCTAGACAATTTCATTTATAATTTGATGAACTGAAGATTCGTCCTTAATTATGATGAGATACCCAAACTAGTAAAGTTTACAAATGAAATGGTAGAAAGTGGTTTTTCTAAGAAACTTCATCTGTGGAATTATTTCTTCCTTTGGTAACTATATCTTATCAATTGTAAGTTAGATTCTTTTGCTGCCATCGATACAAAAGGTGTTATAAGTTATATATGTGTCCTTAAAAGGTGTATTATGAAGAACTAGTTTTTTGGCTAGGATTTCACGAAAAACTAGTTCTTATTTCCATATGTTAATCCTCCTTAGAAAGAATTTATTATATTGGATGGTTCTTGTAATTTTCTATCTTATAACGGGGTTTGTTATTTTTCTTTTCTCTGTATTTCGTTTGTTTTTTTCCTTGGCTTAGTGAAGTATATCTTACCTCTTTGCGGTTGGGTTTCAACTTTTTTTCCCTCACATAATCGTAAGGGCTTTAAATCATGGCATTCTATTAAGAAACTGAAAAATGTTGATTAAAGCTGATGAGTGAAATTTAGGTGTCAATTTTTTTCATGTTCACAGAAACATCTAACAATATTCTACAGGGGAAAAAAGCAATTGTAAAATATTCTCCATTTATACTATGGATTAACTAAAATTGTATTTTTTCTGCAAGTCAGTTGTTGGAAGAAGAAAAAGAAAATTCATTAAACTTTCGCCTTCCACTTTCTAGCCCGTAGGCTATACGCCCCATTCCATGGGTAGCCATCCTTAATGTAATTTTACTTCTTTCCTTTGCACTAACAAGTTCTTTATCACTCTAAAGACTTATTACACAGATCATACACCATTCCAGCCTACTTTTGTTTTTCTTCCTGATCCATGTAATGCCTCAACATAGTGCATGGTGCAATGTGATTGGATCAAAAGTCAACCACATTAAAGGTGCATTTGTTTCAAGGGTTCTGCGTGTTTCAAAATTCAAATTATGATTTTTTATTCTGTTACAGTGTTTTTCTCAAAAAAAAAAGTATATTTCAAATGTACCGTGGTTTGAACGTATGAACTAAACGGACCTTAAAAGGTTACATTTTGACATTTAACAATTCTGTAATACTGCCATGTGATGTTGGATACATGGGTTCCCTTTACAATCTCAGTAGCCACCCTGGCTTCGTCTTCTCTACCCTAACCTCACAAAGAGACCGACTGTGGACAAACTTGCCACCCTAACCTCGCAGATTTGGATTTTTCCTATCATCGCGGTGCCAAAAGGATTAACTGTGTCGTCTAGTTATTTGCATAGAGATCCTTTCCAGACAATTAGTGATGACAATCATATCCCTAATGACTGAGCAATGTTCTGGGGCATAGCGAGCCCCTGCATCACACAAGACGTGAGGTAGCCCTACCTTGTGTATCTTGCGCTGCTGAGAGGCTAATGGCAAAAATAGCCCGAAAAATATAGTAATAGAATGTGTTGACGGTGGAATCTTGTCAACAGAAATACGCCGGATTACCTCTTGGTATCCCGTCGGGTTTCCAGTTTAATATTGATTGTATATTTAGAATTATGCTACGGGGTGTTTATAGTATATTGGTGGTAAAGAAAGGAGAGATGTTTAAGTGCTTTAAATGTAAAAACACACAGGGCTTATAGTGGTTCACTCTATTAACCAAGAGCTACATCCACTGTAATTTTATATTTCTTTTTCTGAACTCTTAAAATCAATCGTTGGTTCTCTCATTTTTCTCCTTTTATAGCACAAGGTTCCTTCGTGGGCGATTCTTCCTTGTAGATAGAAGTACTTGAGTGGCCTACCTCTTTAGGCCCATACCGTAGCCCACTAATCGCCTTTTACACTATTCACTCAGCCAATTAGTCTTCTATTACGGCTTTGTAGATTCCTATAACCCTTTGCTGTCCACCGTAGGGCGGTTTAGGGGTTTTGTATTTAATGTCTGTACTGAAGACATCACCCCTCCCTAGACACAGCTTGTGATGTCAGGCTTCTTTTTGAAGAGTATTCCTCTCTCCGTATGCGCTGTGTAGACCGCATGTCCTTCCTGGCGTCGACCCTTTCTAGACAGGAAGTTGTCGCCATAGGATCGACGGTACGACTGGTCGACAGTTTAGTTAGGTCGACGGTTTAGTTAGGTCGACGGTTAGTAGGGTCAATGTCATAAGTTTGGGCTTTCATTGCAGTGTAGAGGTGAAGCGCGCTTCAGGAGTTGAGGGTTGTCATATTGTGAGAAAAAGTAGAGCCACGTGTCACGCTGTCGCTGCTCCACATGTCGCCCACATTTTACCACACAACAAAATGAATCCATAAATTTTGGCTCTTTCCAATTCATCTTTCACATGCTTCATTCAGAAAGAAAACAAACTATGAGAAACAACACACAAGTTGTTTATTTATTTTTGCATGATATGACAAGATCTAATCTCTCTATTGATTCTGCCTTTCACCGCCAACTATGAAAAAGTTTCAGTGGCCATGTGTTAAGCGAGCCAAATGGAAACATGAACTTAGAATTGCATCTTTGATGTAAATGAGCTGCAAATGAGGGAATACCTTTTTTTCTTGGATACACGCCGTTTTTTTTTTTTCATCTTCTTAAATCAAGTATGGGAACCAAAATGAACTCTGGCACTAAAAAGTCGGAAAACCTTCTTTCATTGTCCAGATCAATCTGAACATTGTTAGTATCCTGCTGAATTGTTCATATTCCTTCTTTGAAGAAGAGGGAGCATATCTGAGCCACTTCACCTCCTTCTCAGCATCAACTAATTTCCGCTTCGCAGTTTCTAGGTTTACGGAAAGATGTCTATCTTTTTTCGTACATTTAATCGCTTCGGCCGGAAGAGCCTTCATCTGCAAGAAAATTTTGGCTAATTGAGACAGAAAAAAAAAAAAAAAAAATAGCAATGCAGTTAGTAAAAGGATGGCGGAGCTATACCTGCTCCTCCATGGGAAATTCTTATTCTTAAAGAATCAAGGGATGTGTTTATTTGTTAAAAATCTGAATTTTGTTATTTGGATTTGAACAATTTTTCTTCGGCATGTTAAGAGCATTAAGTGAGATGTGCTCAACCTAAAGTGGGTCATGATCTATTGTTGTTGCATTTTGCAAGTGGGATCACTAGTTGTTTGCTTTGGCAGGGCGTGACTAAAATCCAATAAACTCTTACAGTCATGTTATATGGCAGAAAAATTAATAAACCATACAAATTAAATGGATTCTTGCATCATGGGTCCTAAACTTTGTAATCTTTAGCAATTAAGTCGTATTTTAAGAATTCAGACACTCAGACCCCACAACTCTTAAGATGTTGGCACTGTTGGTACATATTTTAAGAAAGTGGACAAAAACAACTCGGCCCGCCTTCTTTTTATTGTTAATGTCATAAGAGATGTCAATATTTTGAGTTTATTTTATGCCTTAGGTTTGCAAAAACTTTTTTCTTTTTTAGCTTTTTTTATGCCTTTAAGAGATATTTTCCTTTAGTTTAAGAATACTTTGGTTTCTCTCCCTCTCTCTAAAAGCTTAAAAAACGAGTATTAGACGTGTGATCTCCTAAATACGCAGAGCCTAAGGGTGCATTTGGAATTAGTTTCAAAACATTTTTGTTTTCTGAATGAAAATGAAAATGAAAACATTTTCATTTTCATTTTTGAATTATTTCTAAAAATGCGTTTGGTAGTTTTATTTAGAGATTGATTTCAGTTTTAAAAAAAACTGAAAATGCGTTTGGTGGTTTCATTTTTGAAAACATGTAATAGTATTTAATATATTAAATAAATAATAATTGAATCCTAAATCAGAACACTAATAATTAATAAAATAATTAATAAAATATGGAAATTACAATATATTAGCTTAAATTATTGTCGCCTATACGAATCCCACATTTGATTAGCTAGAGGATCTCAAAAATTAACCATGTAATTACGTTGTTGTCTACCATCCATTTCAGATGTTTCTGCCTCTTGTGCATCCATACCATGTTGTTGTTCCTGTTGCCCTTCTTGTTCTCCCTTGAAGCAAATTAATTTTGTATAATAAATTTCCGCAAGCGTACGGTGTCAAGTTTTGAGTATAAGGTGAGTGAGTATCGTCTCCATAGGGATTGGGTTTAGAATTGCCATTAAGTACCGCAATTATCGTAACTTAACTTTATCTAGGAAACCTAAAAAAAATGACAATTAAGAAAATAAAATAAAATAAATATGCAAATAAGAAAATAAAGTATCTATACACAAATGGTCTAGGGACTTGATTTCGCTTTATTAGTCCTATGTTCATCCTATTATGTAATCGCTAATCAATTCCATACAATTTATTAATCAAGGCTCTAATGTCATCTCGCAACCTCTCCCGAGTGCCTCACAAGAAATTGCATTTAAATATCCAAAACAATATCCCTATTCGAAATGAACATTTAAACACAAATTAAGATTCGCCTTTAGAATTAGAAAATAGGAATATCAATCGCCTCCCGGCCTCACAACAACCTAAATCCTAATTTGATTATCTAAGTGTTGATTTCCTCCCGGTCTCACAACAACCTAGACTATGCTTCTCAAATCTAGATAAAGAAATCAAACTCTCCCGAGCATCAAATTCGCAATCTAAAAATCATCTAACTCATTGGCCAAATAAATTAAAAGCATTAAGCATAGAGAAACATAAATGAATTGAAAATGAAATTAAATTAACAATCAACAAAATATTTTGGAGCTAGGGATTTAGTTGCGCGCTGCAGCCCACGTGAAAACGCGCTGCGGCGCGCATTTTTTGAAGAGGGATTTTGTTCGCAGGGGGCTGAGACGCGCTGCAGCGCGTAGGACACATTCCTGGCCCCTTTTGGCGCGCTACAGCACCCCTTGGGCACGCTGCAGTGCGTGTCCAGCCTCTGGGCACGTTTTGGGCGCTTTGCAGCCCCTCTAGTGCGCTGCAGCGCGCATTTTTGGAGCTGGGCAGGTTTTGGTGCGCTGCAGCCTGCGCCTCCTTTTCTCTCTGGACTTCTTTGTATTTCGTTGCACGCTGTAGCCCAAAATGGTGTGCTGCAGCCCGCTTTTTTTGCATTCCACGCCTCCTCTTTTGTGCCTTAAAATCCTCTTTTGTCTCCTCTTGCCAATGATTCACAAGTTGGGCAAATATTCTTCTTTGCTTCATGCAAAATCATCCAAGTTCGCATTTATTTATAACTCCTATAAAAAAACACACAAAAGACATTAAACTAACAAAAATGCTTGAAAACTTACAAATATTCAAGCTTAAAAGTACTTGATTTGTTGGTAGAAATACCCGTCATCAAATACCCCCAAACTCAAACATTTGCTTGTCCTCAAGCAAAAGAAAAGAAAGAAAAAGAAAACACAAATCAAGTACTAAGACACAAACAAAAAAGCGTGAGTTTTGTATCGAGTCAACAACTATGCATGTATCTCCAATTTCACATAATGCTCTAAGCTCAAAGGAAATGCAAACACTGAGATTATCTAGAATTTCAACATCAAGCATCAATCTGACTCCACTCAAGACTCTCAAAGTGTGTGTGTGCACAATCAATCTCAATCAACCAAATAAAATCTGGATAGACCTATGAGCCAAGGAGACTATGAGTGATATCTTAATAAGAACTACCATATGCCCATTTTTCATGTCACTCTCCACTAATAAAGGTTCACTTGTCATTGAAGATCAAAAGGACTTTTGAGGGTTGTAATGTATGGCTAGGTAAAAGGTGGATGAGATTAGAATTTTTAGGCTCAAATCACCCTAGGCATGTATCACAACTCATGTATCTCACATGATTTCCAAGAAAAGAAAAGAAAAAATTTCACCAACTCCTCTTTTCAACATACATTCACCTTCAATTGAACCCAAAAAGAAATAAAAATAAAAATTTGAGAAATAAAGACCACTCCCCCAAACTCAAACTCAACATTGTCCCCAATGTTGTAAAGAAATGGAATGGTAACTCAATTCCTGATCCGATTAACTCTTATAATTATTATTTTTTCTTTTTTTTCGTTTTTTTTTAATTGAGAATGAAAAACATCACAAGCCAATCCACTAATGATTTCCCAAACATAACCCACACTTGCTCTCAATCTTATCATTTAATGCAAATATGCCTAGTAGTGATGGGTTTAGGAAGTGAAAACGTATTTGGTGGTTTGGATGTACAAACATGGGTGATGAACGAAATAAGCAATATGGCTCAAAGGGGAGTAAACAAATGATGAATTTTCTTTTCAAGGGTTAGCTTCAAAGGCCCAATCGATCCGAGTAAAATGCCTTAATCTTCTCTCCAATGATACTAAACCAACAATTTCGCCTCAAGTTTCACTCAAATGGGTTCTAGTGTTCATGAGATATCAAAGTCTGCCTAATGCACATAAATGTTCTCCAAATGCTCAAAAGATCAAGTGATCATGATTCATGGTGCTCAAAAGTAGAGAATCAAGAGTGAATTTCAATCAATGGAGTCAAGCACACAAAATCTCAATGAGATACATTTCGAAAGACCTAAGAAAGCATCAAGTGACTATACTCATCATTATTATCTAGTCATTTCATCTCAACAAGACTCACAATTTATTCAAACAGCCTAAAAAGAAAAACAAGTAAAAACATGGCCAAAAGAACACAACTCAATGGAGACAAGTCATAACAACCAACTCACAAGTAATGCTCAAAATCCACTAAAATCAACCACAAAGTGTCTCACCCCCAAATTCATGATCAAACAATCGTCAAAATTAATAACAAGGGAATAAGAACACGTACCGGGGAGGCAAGACAATCTCGCCTCCTAGTATGGCTGGCAATGATGCACCGGGCATGATGGCATAAACTTGGGTTAGGGCGGAGCTCTCCTCCATAAATTGCGTCTTTAGGCTCAATTATTCCTATGCTGAGCCAACTCGTCAAAGAGTGGCTTTCGCCCATAGTACATGTCATACAACACAATGTATGGGTCTTGATTCTTTACACCCTTAAGCTTGGCGAGATTTGGCAGTTTTCGGACCATTTGCTCAACTTGACTTGGCGCTGGCATATGCGCTTGGTTGGCATGGAAGAACAGCGCTCGAGATGGTGGTGGAGTTGCCGGCCACATTGGGTCTTCGTACATGTGATCTTTCTCAACCGGGGGTGGCACGACAATGGGGATCACGAGGGATTGAGACTCATTAACATCTTCTTGAAGTTCTTCACTAATCAATTCTTGAGTCTCCTCCTCTCTCAAAGAGTCATCTTCAAATAATTCCCAATCCTCCTCTTGTGTTTCTCTATTCATGGCGTTAGTAGATTCATCGGGAAGCAGCTTCAACCTAAACAACTCCGCTAGATTTGTCTCCATTTCCTCGTGAAGTTGGTTGAGTGCCTCCATCCTCTTTAACTTCTCTATGCGGAGTCTTGTCTCCTTCGAAAATTGGGTGACAAGGTCTTCAAGTGAGGTAGTGTTGGAAAATATTGGCATCGAGTGTGCAGCGGAATTTAAAAATTTTAATCAACGTCAAAGCCAAACAAGAACATGTCCATGATGCTACATAACATAAATACTAAAGATCTAAATAATACCTTTTGAGATTTCAGGAAACAGCACGTCTGACAGATCAAAGCGTTCCAAACAGCAACCGGAAGAGCCTCAACCAACTAGTCTTCTTTGCTATTCTCGTTTCCACGATCGGTGTGCGGGTGGGCACACTTCGTTTAATCTCCTCTTGGTATTCTTAATCTCCTTCCAATCACAAGAGACCCAAAGAAAAATTGTTCTTGATAATTAAACAATTTTTCCTCTTGGAATCTCTTATCAATAGCCTCCAAAAAGTCTCTCAAGTAATCTAATCAGTAATGTGACTTAATAGGCTATTTATACTGTTTAGGAAGTCATACTTCCGTAACAATTAGGTTTCCCAAAGATTTAATCGCACTCAGAGTCAATTTTGCCACATCAGCACGCGTTACGCGTTACAACCGGTCGACCGGAGACAGAGATGTTATAACTCACCGGTCGACCTGACCGGTCGACTGGACCGATCGACCTGTGCCCGGTCTACCAACCGGTCAACCTGTTTGCACTAACGAAAGCTGTTTTCCTAGTTCTTCAACATGGGAAACTTGCATAGAGCCTCAGTTTTGATTCAAGCAACCCAATAGAGAAATTGCCTGATCAAAACAGTCATATAATAGTCTTCCCATATTAAACAACTCTTAAAACAATAATTCAACCAATTTATCTAGAATCAATTTATCAATTAATTCACCCGATAAATCACTCATGAATTAACTTTGAACCTCTTTTACGGAAATAACACAAGTTACCAATATGTAGGAAATACAACGTATCGTTACAGGAAATTATGTGAGCTAGCAAAGGGACCCGATGGACATATATAAATCAAGCTCCTATAATCACAACGCTACTTGTAAACCAACAAGTCCGTCTCATGATTATAAAATTCTAGTGCTATTCCACTAAAAGCCTAGAGCTCCACTCTCGATTTATATAGCGTATCTACAAAGCTCCAATTAGCTCTAGTCCATGACTCAATATATTAGTATATCATCCCCATAGGATATCCATAATCGACTTGAGGTCAAGTTCCGTTTTACCTTCCCGATTACATTTATCTTATGTTCCATTATCAAACAATTGGAAAAACACTATTCATACTATTACAAACGGTAAACCATTAGATAACACAGAGTAGTCTAATGGTCGAGCGCTCGTATTTTCCAATCCACTGATAATGCATAAGAGGATATCATTGACTCTTTATAGGAGCTATGGATTCCACTATCTATGAATAACGAATCTATGTATACACGAGTCATACCCCCAATGCACCGGCAAGCGTACCTTTACATAATGACATGATGTCTCCCTTTAGTTCGTCAAAGGATACAAGTCAAGTATACGGGTTCATCATCCATCTCAGGATTAAGATGACAACATATAATTCGTCAAAAGTGAATTGTTTTATTCAAACAGAATTATTAATTAAAACAATTCATCTTTGATCCGATCCAATATAGATTTCACCATTAGAAACTATATCAATGTCTCTATCCATGGAGTCCCACCTCCGACGACCAAGACAAGCCTTCTCCGTTAGGAAGTAGA
Source organism: Morus alba (assembly GCA_012066045.3). Lineage (NCBI taxonomy): Eukaryota > Viridiplantae > Streptophyta > Magnoliopsida > Rosales > Moraceae > Morus > Morus alba. The sequence goes on from CP050225.2 coordinate 29,415,704, forward strand.
CAACATAACAATCTTAACATGAATAAACCACCCAACTTTATTCCCATGATTGTGGATCATAAGATTTAGACTATCATCTTTAGATTCTTGTCTTCCGCATGTTCTTCACATTACATGCATGATCTAAAGATTTAGAATGACAGTCTCAGACTTTCAGTTTGCTTATCATACATTCAACTATTATGAACATAAAGAGGACAATACATAGATATATGAAATAAACAAATCTTTATTTATAGTCAAAATGTCTCGAAGAAAATTGTTACATTTATTCCTAAGAGCATAAACGCTAACAATCTCCCACTTGCACTTAAGTGTGTAAATGTGACATGCTACGCATCCCCATAGCCTCGACATGCTTCTCGAAGACCTTAGCCAGCAGGGCCTTTGTGAACGGGTCAGCCATATTGTCCTCTGACGCGATCTTGCATATTTCCACATGCCCTTCTTCAATAAAGCTTCTTATCACATGATACTTCCTGTCTATGTGCTTACTCATTTTCTGATATCTTGGTTCTTTGGTGTTAGCTATTGCCGCACTGTTATCACAGTATAGTCTCAATGGCTTATCCACACCAGGAACAACTTCAAGATCCATCAAAAATTTGCGGAGCCACACTGTTTCTTTTGAAGCATCACTAGCTGCCACATACTCGGCTTCCATCGTTGAGTCAGAAGTGCAAGTTTGCTTGACACTCCTCCAAAGGACAGAACTGCCTCCCAGAGTAAAGACAGAACCCGAAGTCAATTTCCTAGAATCCAAACAAGATTGAAAATCTAAATCTGTATATCCTAGAGGTGTCAAATCCTCCCCGGAATATACCAGCATATAATTTCTAGTTCTTCGAAGATACTTGAATATATGCTTGACCGCAACCCAGTGGTTAGGTCCTGGATTCGACTGAAATCGACTTACAATCCCAACCGCATGGCAAATGTCCGGTCGAGTACAAAGCATTGCATACATGAGGCTCCCGACCACCGAAGCATAAGGCACCTTCGCCATGTATTCTCTTTCTTCAGATGTCTTGGGACAATCACTGTTCGAAAGAGTAATTCCAGACCTAGATGGCTGCCCACCTTTCTTGGAATTCTGCATTGCATACTTCTGGAGAATATTATCTATGTATGAAGCTTGAGAGAGAGCTATCATTTTGTTCTTTCGATCCCTTAAGATTCGAATGCCTAGAACATAATTAGCTTCTCCTTAGTCCTTCATGTCAAATTGTTTGGTAAGCCAAACTTTGACTGATGATAAAGCCCCTACATCATTGCCAATAAGTAGAATATCATCAACATATTACAGTGGAAAAACCACTTTCCCATCTTGAATATGTTTACAAACACAAGGTTCATCCATATTCTGTTGGAATCCAAATGTCTTGACCACTTGTTCATATCTTTTGTTCCAAGAACGGGAAGCTTGTTTTAATCCATAAATGGATTTCAACAACATGCAAACTTTTCCCTCTTGACCCTTAGCCCCAAAGCCTTCTGGTTGTACCATATAGATACTCTCCTCAAGATGGCCGTTCAAGAACGCCGTCTTGACATCCATTTGCCAGATCTCGTAGTCGAGAGCAGCCGCAATGGGTAAGAGAATGCGGATGGACTTAAGCATGGCTACAGGGGAAAAGGTTTCCTCGTAGTCGATTCCTTCCTTTTGCGTGTATCCCTTAGCTACCAGTCTAGCCTTATAGGTTTCGACCTTTCCTTCTGCATTTCTCTTTCTCTTGTAGACCCATTTACACCCAATGGGCTTAATCCCACCGGGAAGATCTACAAGTTCCCAGACTAGATTAAAATCCATAGATTTCATCTCGGCTTTCATGGCTTCTATCCAGAGGTTTGCATCAACATCCTCCATAGCTTTTTTTTGTAAGTATAAGGATCTCTGTCATGTTCGAGATTCTACCAAAAAAGGTTTCCCCATTAGCCATGAATCTCTCGGGTTCATGTCTCGATCCTCCCCACATGAAGCCCCTTAGATTGTTATTGGGTTTCCTCTTCTACTCTGATTGGATCGGTTTCCAAAGGAACAGTTGGTATAACTAAGTCACTCGACATTTCCTCAAGCACTATTTTGCTACGAGGCTTAAAGTCATTCATGTAACTTTCCTCAAGGAATGTTGCATTCGTTGAAACCACGACTTTATTTTCCTTGGGATTATAGAAATAACCCCCTTTCGTCCCTCTTGGATAACCTACAAAAATGCATACTTCTGAATGTGCTTCCAACTTGTTCGCTTCCTTATCCAAGACATGTGCAGGACATCCCCATATGCGAATATGGTTCAAGGATGTCTTCCTGCCCATCCACAACTCGTGAGGAGTTTTAGGAACCGACTTTGTTGACACGTTGTTCAGAAGATAACATGCAGTTTGTAGAGCATATCCCCAGAAAGATATAGGCAATGTCGAATAACTCATCATGGACCGTACCATGTCAAAAAGGTTCTATTTCTTCTCTCAGCTACACCATTCTGTTGTGGAGTGCCAGGTGCTGTTAAATGGGATAAAATCCCATTCTCTAATAAGTATCCCGTGACCTCATTAGAGAGGTATTCTCCACCTCGATCGGATCGAAGTGCCTTTATGGGTTTACCCAGTTGCTTTTCCACTTCAGCCCGAAACTCCCTGAATTTATCAAAAGTTTTGCTTTTGTGATGCAATAGGTACACATAACCATATCTTGAGTAATTGTCAATAAAAGTGACGTAATACTCATACCCTCCTCTTGCCTTAATGTTCATGGGACCACAAACATCACTATGCACAAGTTCAAGAACACTTTCAGCCCTATTACTTTTAGGCCCAAATGGTCTTTTGGTCATTTTGCCCTCCAAACAAGATTCACATTGGGATAAGGACTCAACCTTTAAAGAACTTAAAGGTCCATCCTTTACCAACCTCTGTATCCTGCTAAGGCTAATGTGACCAAGTCGCAAATGCCAAAGATATGTCTCATTAGAGTGAGAAGTTTTAAGCCTTTTAGAGTTATTAACAACTTCAGTGTCTAGTAGGGAGTCCATCTTAGGTTAGATAAAATATAGATTATTTTGCATCCATCCATCACAGATAAAAGACTTGTTTTTACGAATCACAACTTTATTATTAAAAGAAACTGAATAAGAATCTTTAAATAAACAAGCAACAGAAATAAGATTCCTCTTAAATTGAGGAACATAAAAACAGTCTTGCAAAAATAAACTCCTATAACTATCAAAATAAAGATGGACGTCTCCCACTGCTTCAGCCAACACTAATGTTCTATCGCCCATCCTTAACATGAAGCTTTCATTTAGTAGACTTCTTGTTTGCTTGAACCCCTGCAGAGAAACACATACATGATTAGTTGCTCCAGAATCTATGACCCAGTTGTCACTAGGTTCCTCAACTAGACATGCTTCCACAATCAAAAGATCACACTCACCTCCTTTGCCTTTAACGGCTAGGTAGTCTTTGCAATTCTTCTTCATGTCCCCCACCTTCCCGCAATGAAAGCATTTAAGCTTGTTCGGGTTCCTCTTCATCTTGTTCTTGCCCTTGTTTGGCGGAACTGAAGAACTCTCCTTCTTAGCTACTTTCTTCTTCTTTCCATTCCCTGAAGGGGGTTTGGAAGAAGATGCCTCAAACAAAGTTGGCTTCCACAATAGTTGACCCCTTGATCATCCGCTCGAACTTTTGAGTTCTTGCATCAACTCTGTCGGGGTTATATTACGTCTAGCGCTCAAATTGAGCGTTGCCCTAAACGGAATATATTCCTTCGACAAAGTCTTAAAGATCATGGTCGGTTGAGACTCAAAGATCGATGTCGGTCCCATTGGTCCGAACTTCAACCAAATAGCCCATCACCTTGAAGATATGTTCCTTTATGGAAGACTCGTTATACATCTGCGATTAATAGCGTTACTAAGGGCTTCCGACGTTTTTTTCAAGAGCTTGGCGCGAACATGTCCTCAAGATTATCCATAATCTGACGAGCAGTTATGTAATCTTCATGTTGTGCTTGCAGCACAGTGGACATGCTCGCCATCATATAACAGCAAGCCATATCGTCAGAGTCCTTCCAGCGTCGATACGCTATGAAAACCTCATTAGGAGCATCAACAGGTGGCTCCGGAGGACAAGGTGTGTTCAGTATAAAATTCAGTTTCTCAAAGGTTTGGACGATCTTTAGGTTCCTTTTCCAATCGGTAAAATTCTCGCCAGTTAAGTTGTGTTTATTAAGTATCAATGATAATGCGCTAGAAGACATTTTGATCTACAATAAACATTCATATATCTAGTATAAGCAAACTTGCATAAACATTTTGTAATCAAACATATATACATGTTATAATGCAACAAATATGTTTGTGTGTCAAAACCTTGAAAAAATCACAACCTTACAACGATAATTCCCAACTCAAAATTTTGTAAGTCTCCTAGGGGAGATCATGCAAAATTTAATTGGGAACACGGATCCCCTCCGATCAATATATACCATCCGGATCAATCTCTATCCAGCATATATTGATAACCGTTTTCTTTGGCCATTAATTTAATTATCAGAGCTCCTAGGGGAGATTAATAATTAAATTAATCTTGAGTGTATAACCATCGTTTCAACCATTTGATCCATATATTACAATTGTCACCTAGGGGTGTACAACCATAAAAATATGCTCAAATAAATTATCCTCTCGGAGATCCACACCGGTACATAATGAATCCCTTCCTAGGGGTCGATATCACCATGTGTTACCCGCGGACCAACGATGGAGGCCATGGGTCTTTTCTTCAAAAACCCTCACCCACTCAATCTTTTGAAAAACAAGGTTTTATGTTAAGAAATATGCATGAACAATTTTAATGAGTGGCACTCCCTATTCTATATGACATGATATCACATATATAGCAAATCATATTATATGCAATCATACAAAGCAATTAAGCTAGGCAACAAGCATAATAATAATAATAACCGTAATATTATGGTTTCATCCTAGAGAAAAGAAAGAAATTAAAGATTACAAAGAATAATCGAAACATATATCGATTCTTCATCTTGAATCTTCCCGGTTGTCCTTGAATTCTTCATCACAATCTAATTCCTGTTATCATAAAATTATTTTCCATGTTTTCTTGAAAAAATCTCAAAAAACTGCAAAATCGTATACTGTCCCGTTAGGTCCGGTCGACCGCCTTACACTAACCGGTCGACCGGTGAGGTCGACCGGTGCCCGTGCGACAGTAACCCAGATTCTCAGAAATCAAAGCAGTTTTTCAATTTAGTCAAAAGACACAAAACAATTTTATAAACCAAGGAAAAATTAGATACCTTCATCTCCTTCATCTTCAATCTCCTCCAAGAATTTTACATAAAAATTCCTATACCGTTTTCCGGTTTATAAAATTTCTACTAGAGAAAATAAAATAAACCCTAACGGCGATGATAGGCCGCATATCTAATTACATTGCAAAGAACAAATTCCTATACAAACATTCTAAACTCTAAGGAACCATAACCGGTAAAAATTAAATAATAAATAATCATTGATAATTCATAAATGACAACCAATAATAATTATTTAATCATTCATTCACCATATATTCATGACAACAACATAATATAGAAACCCTAGAGTGCCATCTCTCTAAAATATCAATTCAAGCATAAAAGAGATATTTTTAGATCACAAATCTATGTACATAGCATAATCATGAACAAATAACCATGGCTATGATACCAATTGTTGGAAAATATTGGCATCGAGTGCGCAGCGGAATTTAAAAATTTTAATCAACGTCAAAGCCAAACAAGAACATGTTCATGATGCTATATAACATAAATACTAAAGATCTAAATCTTACCTTTTGAGATTTCAAGAAACAGCACGTCTGACAGATCAAAGCGTTCCAAATAGCAACCGGAAGAGCCTCAACCAATTGGTCTTCTTTGTTATTCTCGTTTCCACGATCGGTGTGCGGGTGGGCACACTTCGTTTAATCTCCTCTTGGTATTCTTAATCTCCTTCCAATCACAAGAGAGCCAAAGAAAAATTGGTCTTCATAATTAAACAATTTTTCCTCTTGGAATCTCTTATCAATAGCCTCCAAAAAGTCTCTCAAGTAATCTAATGAGTAATGTGACTTAATAGGCTATTTATACTGTTTAGGAAGTCATACTTCCGTAACAATTAGGTTTCCCAAAGATTTAATCACAGTCAGAGTCGATTTTGCCACATCAGCACGCGTTACGCGTTACAATCGGTCGACCGGAGACAGAGACGTTATAACTCACCGGTCGACCGGTCCTTCACAAACCCGTCTACCCACCCGTCGACCTGACCGGTCGACCGGACTGGTCGACCTGTGACCGGTCTACCCACCGGTCAACCTGTCTGCACTAACGAAAGTTGTTTTCCTAGTTCTTCAACATGGGAAACTTGCATAGAGCCTCAGTTTTGATTCAAGCAATCCAATAGAGAAATTGCCTGATCAAAACAGTCATATAATAGTCTTCCCATATTAAACAACTCTTAAAACAATAATTCAACCAATTTATCTAGAATCAATTTATCAATTAATTCACCCGATAAATCACTCATGAATTAACTTTGAACCTCTTTTACGGAAATAACACAAGTTACCAATATGTAGAAAATACACCGTATCGTTACAGGAAATTATGTGAGCTATCAAAGGGACCCGATGGACATATATAAATCAAGCTCCTATAATCACAACGCTACTTGTAAACCAACAAGTCCGTCTCATGATTATAAAACTCTAGCGCTATTCCACTAAAAGCCTAGAGCTGCACTCTCGATTTATATAGCGTATTTACAAAGCTCTAATTAGCTCTAGTCCATGACTCAATATATTAGTATATCATCCCCATAGGATATCCATAATCGACTTGAGGTCAAGTTCTGTTTTACCTTCCGATTACATTTATCTTATGTTCCATTATCAAACCATTGGAAAAACACTATTCATACTATTACAAACAGTAAACCATTATATAACACAGAGTAGTCTAATAGCCGAGCGCTCGTATTTTCCAATCCACTGATAATGCATAAGAGGATATCATTGACTCTTTATAGGAGCTATGTATTCCACTATCTATGAATAACGAATCTACGCATACACGAGTCATACCCCCAATGTACCGGCAAGCATACCTTTACATAATGTCAGGATGTCTCCCTTAAGTACATCAAAGGATAAAAGTCAAGTATACGGGTTCATTATCCATCTCAGGATTAAGATGACAACATATAATTCGTCAAAAGTGAATTGTTTTATTCAAACAGAATTATTAATTAAAACAATTCATCTTTGGTCCGATCCAATATAGATTTCACCATTAGAAACTATATCAATGTCTCTACCCATGGAGTCCCACCTCCGATGACCAAGACAAGCCGTCTCCGTTAGGAAGTAGACAACATAACAATCTTAACATGAATAAAGTGCCCAACTTTATTCCCTCGATTATGGATCATAAGATTTAGACTATCATCTTTAGATTCTTGTCTTCCGCATGTTCTTCACATTACATGCATGATCTAAAGATTTAGAATGACAGACTTTCTGTTTGCTTATCATACATTCAACTATTATGAACATAAAGAGGACAATACATAGATATATGAAATAAACAAATCTTTATTTATAGTCAAAATGTCTCGAAGAAAATTGTTACATTTATTCCTAAGAGCATAAACGCTAACAATCTCCCACTTGCACTTAAGTGTGTAAATGTGACATGCTACGCATCCCCATAGCCTCGACATGCTTCTCGAAGACCTTAGCCAGCAGGGCCTTCATGAACGGGTCAGCCATATTGTCCTCTGATGCGATCTTGCATATTTCCACATGCCCTACTTCAATAAAGCTTCTTATCACATGATACTTCCTGTCTATGTGCTTACTCATTTTCTGATATCTTGGTTCTTTGGTATTAGCCATCGCCGCACTGTTATCACAGTATAGTCTCAATGGCTTATCCACACCAGGAACAACTTCAAGATCCATCAAAAATTTACGGAGCCACACTGCTTCTTTTGAAGCATCACTAGCTGCCACATACTCGGCTTCCATCGTTGAGTGAGAAGTGCAAGTTTGCTTGACACTCCTCCAAATGACAGAACCGCCTCCCAGAGTAAAGACAGAACCCGAAGTCAATTTTCTAGATTCCAAACAAGATTGAAAATCTGAATCTGTATATCCTAGAGGTGTCAAATCCTCTCCGGAATATACCAACATATAATTTCTAGTTCTCCGAAGATACTTGAATATATGCTTGACCGCAACCCAGTGGTTAGGTCCTGGATTCGACTGAAATCGACTTACAATCCCAACCGCATGGCAAATGTCCGGTCGAGTACAAAGCATTGCATACATGAGGCTCCCGACCGCCGAAGCATAAGGCACCTTCGCCATGTATTCTCTTTCTTCAGATGTCTTGGGACAATCACCGTTCGAAAGAGTAATTCCAGACCTATATGGTTGCCCACCTTTCTTGGAATTCTGCATTGCATACTTCTCGAGAATTTTATCTATGTATGAAGCTTGAGAGAGAGCTATCATTTTGTTCTTTCGATCCCTTAAGATTCGAATGCCTAGAACATAATTAGCTTCTCCTAAGTCCTTCATGTCAAATTGTTTGGTAAGCCAAACTTTGACTGATGATAAAGCCCCTACATCATTGCCAATAAGTAGAATATCATCAACATATAACAGTGGAAAAACCACTTTCCCATCTTGAATATGTTTATAAACACAAGGTTCATCCATATTCTGTTGGAATCCAAAAGTCTTAACCACTTGGTCAAATCTTTTGTTCCAAGAACGGGAAGCTTGTTTTAATCCATAAATGGATTTCAACAACTTGCAAACTTTTACCTCTTGACCCTTAGCCCCAAAGCCTTCTGGTTGTGCCATATAGATACTCTCCTCAAGATGGCTGTTCAAGAACGCCGTCTTGACATCCATTTGCCACATCTCGTAGTTGAGAGTAGCCGCAATGGATAAGAGAATGCGGATGGACTTAAGCATGGCTACAGGCGAAAAGGTTTCCTCGTAGTCGATTCTTTCCTTTTGCGTGTATCCCTTAGCTACCAGTCTAGCCTTATAGGTTTCGACCTTTCCTTCTTGCATTTCTCTTTCTCTTGTAGACCCATTTACACCCAATGGGGTTAATCCCATCGGGAAGATCTACAAGTTCCCAGACTAGATTAAAATCCATAGATTTCATCTCGGCTTTCATGGCTTCTGTCCCGAGGTTTGCATCAACATCCTCCATAGCTTTTTGTAAGTATAAGGATCTTTGTCATGTTCGAGATTACGCCAAAAAAGGTTTCCCCATTAGCCATGAATCTCTCGGGTTCATATCGATCCTCCCACTACTGTGAAGCCCCTTAGATTGTTGTTGGGTTTCCTCTTCTACTCTGATTGGATCAGTTTCCAAAGAAACAGTTGGTATGACTAAGTCACTCGACATTTCCTCAAGCACTATTTTGTTACGAGGCTTAAAGTCGTTCATGTAACTTTCCTCAAGGAATGTTGCATTCGTTGAAACCACGACTTTATTTTCCTTGGGATTATAGAAATAACCCCCTTTCGTCCCTCTCGGATAACCTACAAAAATGCATACTTCTGAATGTGCTTCCAACTTGTTCGCTTCCTTATCCAGGACATGTACAGGACATCCCCATATGCGAATATGGTTCAAGGATGTCTTCCTACCCATCCACAACTCGTGAGGAGTTTTAGGAACCGACTTTGTTGACACGTTGTTCAGAAGATAACATGCAGTTTGTAGAGCATATCCCCAGAAAGATATAGGCAATGTCGAATAACTCATCATGGACCGTACCATGTCCAACAAGGTTCTATTTCTTCTCTCAGCTACACCATTCCATTTGTGGAGTACGAGTTCGATTAAATGGGATAAAATCCCATTCTCTAATAAGTATCCGGTGAACTCATCGAGAGGTATTCTCCACCTTGATCGGATCGAAGTGCCTTTATGGGTTTACCCAGTTGCTTTTTCCACTTCAGCCCGAAACTCTCGAATTTATCAAAAGTTTCGCTTTTGTGATGCAATAGGTACACATAACCATATCTTGAGTAATCGTCAATAAAAGTGACGTAATACTCATACCCTCCTCTTGCCTTGATGTTCATGGGACCACAAACATCACTATGCACAAGTTCAAGAACACCTTCAGCCCTATTGTCTTTAGACCCAAATGGTCTTTTGGTCATTTTCCCCTCCAAACAAGATTCACATTGGGGTAAGGACTCAACCTTTAAAGAACTTAAAGGTCCATCCTTTACCAACCTCTGTATCCTGTTAAGGCTAATGTGATCAAGTCGCAAATGCCAAAGATATGTCTCATTAGAGTGAGAAGTTTTAAGCCTTTTAGAGTTATTAACAACTTCAGTGTTTAGCAGTAACTCCATCTTAGGTTTGATAAAATATAAATTATTTTGCATCCATCCATCACAGATAAAAGACTTGTTTTTACGAATCACAACTTTATTATTAAAAGAAACTGAATAAGAATCTTTAAATAAACAAGCAACAGAAATAAGATTCCTCTTAAATTGAGGAACATAAAAACAGCCTCGCAAAAATAAACTCCTATAACTATCAAAATAAAGATGGACGTCTCCCACTGCTTCAGCCAACACTAATGTTCCATCGCCCATCCTTAACGTGAAGCTTTCATTTAGAAGACTTCTCGTTTGCTTGAACCCCTGCAGAGAAACACATGCATGATTAGTTGCTCAAGAATCTATGACCCAGTTGTCACTGGATTCCTCAACTAGACATGCTTCCTCAATCAAAAGATCACACTCACCTCCTATGCCTTTAACGGCTAGGTAGTCTTTGCAATTCTTCTTCATGTGCCCCACCTTCCCGCAATGAAAGTATTTAAGCTTGTTCGGGTTCCTCTTCTCCTTGTTCTTGCCCTTGTTTGGCGGGAATCAAGAACTCTCCTTCTTAGCTACTTGCTTCTTCTTTCCCTTCCTGAAGGGGTTTGGAAGAAGATGCCTCAAACAAAGTTGGCTTCCACATTAGTTGACCCCTTGATCATCCGCTCGAACTTTTGGAGTTCTTGCATCAACTCTGTCGGGGTTATATTACATCTAGCGCTCAAATTGAACGTTGCCCTAAACAGAATATATTCCTTCGACAAAGTCTCAAAGATCATGGTCAATTGTGACTCAAGATATCAATGTCGGCCCCATTAGTCCGAACTTGACCAAATAGCCCATCACCTTCAAACATATGTTCCTTTATGGAAGACTTCCTTACGTCTCTGCAGTTAATGAGGTTACTAAGGGCTTCTCGATGTTTTTCAGCAGCTTGGCCACCGAACATGTCCTCAAGATTATCCATAATCTAACGAGCAGTTATGTAATCTTCATGTCGTGCTTGCAGCACAATGGACATGCTCGCCATCATATAACAGAGAGCCATATCGTCAGAGTCCTTCTAGCGTTGATACGCTATGAAAACCTCATTAGGAGCATCAACAGGTGGCTCCGGAGGACAATGTGTGTTCAGTACAAAATTCAGTTTCTCAAAGGTTAGGACAATCTTTAGGTTACTTTTCCAATCGGTAAAATTCTCGCCAGTTCAGTTGTATTTATTAAGTATCGATGATAATGCGCTAGAAGACATTTTGATCTACAATAAACATTCATATATCTAGTATAAGCAAACTTGCATAAACATTTAGTAATCGAACATATATACATGTTATAATGCAACAAATATGTTTGTGTGTCAAAACCTTGAAAAAATCACAACCTTACAACGATAATTCCTAACTCAAAATTTTGTAAGTCTCCTAGGGGAGAACATGCAAAATTTAATTGGGAACACGGATCCCCTCCGATCAATATATACCATCCGGATCAATCTCTGTCCAGCATATATTGATAATCATTTTCTTTGGCCATTAATTTAATTATCAGAGCTCCTAGGGGAGATTAATAATTAAATTAATCTTAAGTGTATAACCATCGTTTCAACTATTTGATCCATATATTACAATTGTCACCTAGGGGTGTACAACCATAAAAATATACTCAAATAAATTATCCTCTCGGAGATCCACACCGGTACATAATGAATCCCTTCCTAGGGGTCGGTATCACCATGTGTTACCTGCGGACCAACGATGGAGGCCATGGGTCTTTTCTTCAAAAAAACCCTCACCCACTCAATCTTTTGGAAAACAAGGTTTTATGTTAAGAAATATGCATGAACAATTTTAATGAGTGGCACTCCCTATTCTATATGACATGTTATTACATATATAGCAAATCATATTATATGCAATCATACAAAGCAATTAAGCTAGGCAACAAGCATAATAATAATAATAACTGTAATATTATGGTTCCATCCTAGAGAAAAGAAAGAAATTAAAGATTACAAAGTATAATCGAAACATATATCGATTCTTCATCTTGAATCTTCCCGGTTGTCCTTGAATTCTTCATCACAATCTAATTCCTATTATCATAAAATTATTTTCCATGTTTTCTTGAAAAAATCTCAAAAAACTATAAAATCGTATACTGTCTCGTTAGGTCCGGTCGACCGGAGACAGAGTAGTTATACTCTACCGGTCGACCACCTTACACTAACCGGTCGACCGGTGCCCGTGTGACAGTAACCCAGATTTTTAGAAATCAAAGCAGTTTTTCAATTTATTCAAAAAACACAAAACAATTTTATAAACCAAGGAAAAATTAGATACCTTCATCTCCTTCATCTTCAATCTCCTCCAAGAATTTTACATAAAAATTCCTATACCGTGTTCCGGTTTACAAAATTTCTACTAGAGAAAATAAAATAAAGCCTAACAGCGATGATAGGCCGCATAGCTAATTACATTGCAAAGAACAAATTCCTATACAACAATTCTAAACTCTAAGGAACTATAACCGGTAAAAATTAAATAATAAATAATCATTGATAATTCATAAATGATAACCAATAATAATTATTTAATCATTCATTCACCATATATTCATGACAACAACATAATATAGAAACCCTAGAGTGCCATCTCTCTAAAATATCAATTCAAGCATAAAAGAGATATTTTTAGATCACAAATCTATGTACATAGCATAATCATGAACAAATAACCATGGCTCTGATACCAATTGTTGGAAAATATTGGCATCGAGTGCGCAGCGGAATTTAAAAATTTTAATCAACGTCAAAGCCAAACAAGAACATGTTCATGATGCTATATAACATAAATACTAAAGATCTAAATCTTACCTTTTGAGATTTCAAGAAACAGCACGTCTGACAGATCAAAGCGTTCCAAATAGCAACCGGAAGAGCCTCAACCAACTGGTCTTCTTTGTTATTCTCGTTTCCACGATCGGTGTGCGGGTGGGCACACTTCGTTTAATCTCCTCTTGGTATTCTTAATCTCCTTCCAATCACAAGAGAGCCAAAGAAAAATTGGTCTTCATAATTAAACAATTTTTCCTCTTGGAATCTCTTATCAATAGCCTCCAAAAAGTCTCTCAAGTAATCTAATGAGTAATGTGACTTAATAGGCTATTTATACTGTTTAGGAAGTCATACTTCCGTAACAATTAGGTTTCCCAAAGATTTAATCGCACTCAGAGTCGATTTTGCCACATCAGCACGCGTTACGCGTTACAATCAGTCGACCGGAGACAGAGACGTTATAACTCACCGGTCGACCGGTCCTTCACAAACCCGTCTACCCACCGGTCGACCTGACCGGTCGACCGGACTGGTCGACCGGTGACCGGTCTACCCACCGGTCAACCTGTCTGCACTAACGAAAGTTGTTTTCCTAGTTCTTCAACATGGGAAACTTGCATAGAGCCTCAGTTTTGATTCAAGCAATCCAATAGAGAAATTGCTTGATCAAAACAGTCACATAATAGTCTTCCCATATTAAACAACTCTTAAAACAATAATTCAACCAATTTATCTAGAATCAATTTATCAATTAATTCACCCGATAAATCACTCATGAATTAACTTTGAACCTCTTTTACGGAAATAACACAAGTTACCAATATGTAGGAAATACACTGTATCGTTACAGGAAATTATGTGAGCTATCAAAGGGACCCGATGGACATATATAAATCAAGCTCCTATAATCACAACGCTACTTGTAAACCAACAAGTCCGTCTCATGATTATAAAACTCTAGCGCTATTCCACTAAAAGCCTAGAGCTGCACTCTCGATTTATATAGCGTATTTATATAGCGCTATTCCACTAATTAGCTCTAGTCCATGACTCAATATATTAGTATATCATCCCCATAGGATATCCATAACCGACTTGAGGTCAAGTTCCGTTTTACCTTCCCGATTACATTTATCTTATGTTCCATTATCAAACCATTGGAAAAACACTATTCATACTATTACAAACAGTAAACCATTAGATAACACAGAGTAGTCTAATGGCCGAGCGCTCGTATTTTCCAATCCACTGATAATGCATAAGAGGATATCATTGACTCTTTATAGGAGCTATGAATTCCACTATCTATGAATAACGAATCCACGTATACACGAGTCATACCCCTAATGCACCGGCAAGCGTACCTTTACATAATGTCAGGATGTCTCCCTTTAGTACATCAAAGGATACAAGTCAAGTATACAGGCTCATCATCCATCTCAGGATTAAGATGACAACATATAATTCGTCAAAAGTGAATTGTTTTATTCAAACAGAATTATTAATTAAAACAATTCATCTTTGGTCCGATCCAATATAGATTTCACCATTAGAAACTATATCAATGTCTCTACCCATAGAGTCCCACCTCCGACGACCAAGACAAGCCGTCTCCGTTAGGAAGTAGACAACATAACAATCTTAACATGAATAAAGCGCCCAACTTTATTCCCTTGATTGTGGATCATAAGATTTAGACTATCATCTTTAGATTCTTGTCTTCCGCATGTTCTTCACATTACATGCATGATCTAAAGATTTAGAATGACAGTCTCAGACTTTCAATTTGCTTATCATACATTCAACTATTATGAACATAAAGAGGACAATACATAGATATATGAAATAAACAAATCTTTATTAATAGTCAAAATGTCTCGAAGAAAATTGTTACGTTTATTCCTAAGGGCATAAACGCTAACAGGTAGAAGACTCCGCTTGGCGACGGGGGGTGTCATGCCATGGCTCCGAACTATTGGAGCTATCCACAAAACCGTGGTGGTTTGTTGAATACCTCCAATACCGATACTGAACATCGGCCATGTCTTCCAACAACCAATAAGATTCATCCACGGATAGTTGGTGAAAGGAGGTGGTACCATTTCCTCTTTCCACCCATGTTCTTGTTGCAACATCTAACCCGTCGAGGAAGATTCGTAGTTGCACCTCCCTTAGGAAACCATGGTGGGGAAACTGAATGAATAGCTCCTTGTATCTCTCCCAAGTTCTAAAAAATGGCTCGGAGTCTCGTTAAGCAAATCTTGAGATGACTTGTCGATCAACCATCTCCAAGTACCTCGTAAAACAAGAGAAAACAAAAATAAAACAAAAGATTAAAAATGAAAAATAAAAGCCTAAATTAAAATCAAGTTATGCACTCACAATATTAACAACAATTTCAAATTCCAATCCCCGGCAACGGCGCCAAGAACTTGAAGCAAATTAATTTTGTATAATAAATTTATGCAAGTGTACGGTGTCAAGTTTTGAGTATAAGGTGAGTGAGTATCGTCTCCATAGGGATTGCGTTTAGAATTGCCATTAAGTACCGCAATTATTGTAACTTAACTTTATCTAGGCAACCTAAAAAAAATGGCAATTAAGAAAATAAAATAAAATAAATATGCAAATAAGAAAATAAAGTATCTATACACAAATGGTCTAGGGACTTGATTTCGCTTTATTAGTCCTATGTTCATCCTATTATGTAATCGCTAATCAATTCCACTCAATTTAATAATCAAGGCTCTAATGTCATCTCGCAACCTCTCCCGAGTGCCTCACTAGAAATTGTATTTAAATATCCAAAACAATATCCCTATTCGAAATGAACATTTAAACACAAATTAAGCTTCGCCTTTAGAATTAGAAAATAGGAATATCGATCGCCTCCCGGCCTCACAACAACCTAAATCCTAATTTGATTATCTAAGCGTTGATCTCCTCCCGATCTCACAACAACCTAGACTATGCTTCTCAAATCTAGATAAAGAAATCAATCTCTCCCGAGCATCAAATTCGCAATCTAAAAATCATCTAACTCATTGGTCAAATAAATCAAAAGCATTAAGCATAGAGAAACATAAATGAATTGAAAATGAAATTAAGTTAACAATCAACAAAATATTCAAAACATAGTTCAAATAAAACTACATCAAGTCCTAGATTTAATGTCTAGCTCAACATGGAAAAATAGATGAAAGAAGATAAAACCCAATATCCATTGAAGAGCTTCCAAGGACCTCCAAGATGAAGGATTTCGGCCTCCTTTTGATGTTTTCTTCACTTTTCCGGGCCCCCTTTCCAAATGGCATCTCTTTCCTTTTATACTACAACATTTTGGAGCTAGGGATTTAGTTGTGCGCTGCAGCCCACGTGAAAACGCGCTGCGACGCGCATTTTTTGAAGAGGGATTTTGTTCGCAGGGGGTTGAGACGCGCTGCAGCGCATTTGGGCGCGCTGCAGCGCGTAGGACACATTCCTGGCCCCTTTTGGCGCGCTGCAGCGCTTGTCTAGCCTTTGGGCACGTTTTGGGCATGCAGCAGCCCCTCTAGTGCGCTGCAGCGCGCATTTTTGGAGCTAGGCAGGCTTTGGTGCGTTGCAGCCCACTTTAGTGCGCTGCACCCCGCGCCTCCTTTTCTCTCTGGACTTCTTTGTATTCCGTTGGTAAAAATACCCATCATCATCCCTCAATATCTTCTACAGGAAAATCGACTTCATATTGTCTAAATAGAGGATCATCTCGGGCGTGCCTCTTAATTAAATTGTGGATCACACAACAAGCTATTGGTATAATATTTTTTCTTGGCGTCCAATAATTTATCATATGCCTAAGAATTTTAAACCTTGCTTTCAAGACCCCAAAGTACCTCTCTATGCAATTACGCAGTGAAGAGTGATAATAATTGAATAACTCTTGTGGTCCCGTTGGTTGGCCACCGTTTCTAAACTGTTGAATATGGTACCTTTGACCACGAAATGGTGCCAAAAAGCCTTGTGTGTTGCTGTAACTGGAATCCACAAAGTAATATTTTGGGGGGAGTGGCGCCATGAATGGGTCATCTGGATTTCTTATAATCTCAGTTAACACTCTGGAATCAGCAGTTGATCATTCCTATCCGGTATTGACATAAGTGAATAGCATATCAAAACTACACGCCGCCATTGTATTTTGAGTACACTAATATTTTCTTCCTCTATAGACTGTCTATTGATGTGCAGGTGGGACAACCATCATGTGTGTACCGTCTATTGCACCAATACAATCCTATTAAAATACATAAGGCGTGAGTTACAATTAATTTAAAATTATTTGTCATATTAGTAGCATATGAGCAGAGTCAGATTGTACCTTAAATCATGGCCAATACTTAGGGTTGTGTTGAATCTCTGGGGGGGACAGTGTTCATATTTGGTAGTTTTATTACATCAGGAGCTACCGCAGAAAAAGCGGTAAGCATGTTATCAAAATGTCGGTGTACTGCCTCTCCAGAATAACAAAATCTATCTTGTATCTCTCTATTGCGATCTGAGTGAGCAACCGTTCTTAAAAACATCATTAGAGATTCTTCTGCCAAAATACTAGAAGAAGGCAGTAGGTTGCGGCGTCGAATTAACTGAACAATTGCTTTGAACGTGTCTTGATGCATATGACACATTTCAAACAAATTTTCGAGATGCTCGTGTAATTGTTCTAAAACATATTCTCGTCCTATTAATGTAGAATTACGATGAGGTTGCCTAGTTCATCTGTTTCCAATCGACATCAATAATTGGATATAATGTTGTGGTTGTTCATCATCATCTGATGACTGGAGAAAGTCAACAGCTCTGGCATCATTCTCACTATCTGAATCCATATTAACCTAAAAAATGAACAAGACTAGAACTAATCAAACATCCATATAACATTAACTAATCAAACGAAGAACTCCAATCTAATTCAATCCGACTAAAAACAAATAACAAAGTCTAACAAACACAAGTCAGAGAGGAAAATCTGTTTTACATGCTCAACAATACTAAAAAAAAAAATACGTCCAAGTGGAAACAAATAAAGAAAACAAGACAATAATCATTCCACTAGGCTTCGAATCCTTGAAAGATGACAATGAGCGGGCATTTTCACAAACATCCTCCTCTAAGGAAAATGTCAAGAGCCAACTAGTGCGCTGCCTTATTATACGCATTGTCCTCTAAATACGGCTCATACCCATTCAGCAAATCCATACAGGCTTCAATAATTGTAGTTGGATCCTCTTTCTGAGCCTCGGCTAATGTCATAGTACAGGCTTGCCTATCAGCTAAAAATTGCTGAAACAAATCAACCTTTTGAACAGATGTCTCACTATGTAGGGTAGCACTCTTTGCCAAAGCCTATATGGCCGCGTCAACTGCACTGATGTTCTTGTCCTTCTTCTTGGATCGAGTAGTAGGACCCTAAGACCGTCTGTTTCTATTGTCTTTTGCACCCCGGACTTCATCCGAGTCTCCTGTACCCTCCACCACCTCTTCCGGTTGTGTGGCCGCCCTTTTCACCGCATTCAAAACATTAACGACAGTATGTGCATTCATTGACCCCTGTCCAGTAGCAATAGTCCCAAAAAAAATCTGTGAAAGTTGTACAAAGTTTTGCAAACCCCCTTTCTTGAATTTCTTAGCCTCAGGATGTATTTGACATTATAAAGAAAACAAAAGTAAATACTCATGTGCAATCCAAACACCAATTCAACTCTTTCATATAACATAAGATGTTAATGCTCAAAACATACCACCACATATGAATCTCATACTTCTTTTTCAGCTGTGTCAGTGTTAGCCTCAGAATCCCAACTAAATTCTATTGCTTCAATTAATGCCTTTGTAGGATCTTGTTGTGATTAATAATGAAAAATCATTTGAACAACAACAAAATTGTAGGCAGAATTTCAAAAAATTGTATCGTATCCATTTAATTCCAAATTAAACGTAAACCACAACGAGAGATACATGCATGATATATGTTTATAGACAAAGGAATAGAATAACAAACTTACCTTTGTGATGATTGAATTAAATTGACTGCAAGGATCTTTTCTCACTATCTCACGTTCCGAGATGGAGAATTGCCGTGAAACAAGATCGTTGATCTATCGATGCAATCACACCAAAAACCACTCGTTGATTCAAGACTATGACTCTAAGTGTTTTGGGATGAGAGAGTGGGCTCTTTTTCAAAAACTAAGGAAACAATTTTTCCTTCTATTTTGTCTCAAAAATCCGGCCACCCTAGGAGACAAAAGTGTGTGATATTTTCTTCTCTTAATCAACTCATGTCTAGGGTTTTCAATAAATATCCTTATATATGAGGAAATTCAAAAACTCAAACCCTAGATGGGATTTTCGAATTTCCCCTTCACCCTAGGATTAAAATCCGAAAATCCCCACAAGGCTAGGGATTTCTGAATTTTCCTTCTCTCTTTTGGATGAAATTCGAAATCCCCATATGGCAAGGGATTTCTGAATTTTCCCAAAATAATATCAACTTTCTCTCTCCTTTAGTTGCCAAATAAAATCATGTTTAAATTTTATTTTGAAATTTAAATTAATCACTATTAATTTCAAAATTCAAATTCATTCCTTCTATTTTTCAATTATCAAATAAATGAAAAATAACATAATGAATTTTTAAACATAATTATATAACAAAATATCAGTTTCTATTTTCCCACTTATTAGAGCTAGCCTTGAGACCGAATGGACCCACATGAACAAAGCTATGGAATTACAATATTCGACTAACTTATCCCGATAAGTTATCGACATATTTAATTCCGACATCGCACAACTCCACTAAAAGTTCGATGCCGAATAATCTCTCGATTCATGTGCGCTATTTTTCTGATGGTGTTGATACAATTTATCACACGGTCCACAGTGTAAATGCATTATTATCCTTCGTAAATATCAGTGATCAGAATGGCATAGAATATTACCGTTTTACCATTCCAATCATTATTTCCTCAACTCCTTTATATGACTGTGAATAAGAAAGACACATGTTCCTAAGATGTCTTGCACATGTCACGATGTCTTAATCAATGAATATCATCATTGAATACCAGGCATGGTTTATTTATTCACACACCCGTCAATAAAGCATGAGGTGATATTATTTCTTACGAATTCCATATCTGTGAATCACATAACTCCAACTCAATTATGTCACAATCCCAATAGCCGAGATGTTGTTCAAAAACTGCGAACTAATCTCATTGGTGAATCAAAGATCATGAGATATTAAGTCAAGCCATGCATTCAGGATTGAGATAATTATACAAATATACTTAAGTTGTGACAATTAGGTTTAGAGTTCTGTAATCGGTTTTTTACTCTAACCTAATCAGTCACATGGTCTATTCAACATGTTGCGAACATGTCTAGATCAATCACTGAGTCCAACTCCCATGCTCCGAGACCAGCATCATATGGTTCGATCTAACAGTCATAATCGGTTTCGATTGCCCAATCGATCCTAAGACTGCGAATATCTATTTTAAACTATATCAGAAGAGTTTGTCCGGCAGGGTTTCCCTGACTCTTCTTTCGTTGATAACAGTCTATGGACTAAGCAATATCACCAACACTCTTGAGTATGTGTCAAAACATAACTTTATTTTATTTTATAAAATCAACAAAAACATAATGTCTGACATTTGTCATTTCACAAATAACAAATTACATCCCACTTTATGGACACATTTCCAACAGCCTTAAACTCCCTCGTGCTACGTCTAAGCCTATTCCACTTTGCATTAAGCTTAGTCTGATGTGAAACGCTTACCAAACTAAATTGCTATTTCATTAGCAATTTTCATCCATGTTTTTTTGTCCAGAGTGGATGTTTGCATCCCAGTCTTTGACTTTTCGTATATCAGTTCTACATAAAAATCCTCAATTTTCGCCGGCCATTTTGTATTATCGTCCTTATCACACATCTAAAATAACACTTTCATCATTAAAATAAATGTCAATTTGTAAAGTATATACACACACAGACCATTGGGGCTAATGGGGGCTGATTTTCAGCCCCCATCAGGGCTGATAATCAGCCCCCATTGGGGCCGAAGGGGGCTTATTTTCAGCCCCCGTCGGGAAATCAGCCCCCATTGAGGCGGATGCGGGCTGATTTTCAGCTCCCATGAGGGTTGATAATAAGCCCCCATCAGGGCTGATAATCATCCCCCATTGGGGCGGATGAGGGCTGATTTTCAGCCCCCATCAGGGCTGATAATCAGCCCCCATCAGGGCTGATAATCAACCCCCACTGGGGCGGATGGGGGCTGATTTTTAGCCCCCATTGGGGATGATAATCAGCCCTCATTCATTGGGGCAGATGGGGGCTGAAAATCAGCCCCCATTCAGGCTGATAATCACCCCCCATTGGGGCTGATGGTGGCTAATTTTCAGCCTCCATCAGGGCTGATAATCAGCCCCCGTCATGGATGGTAATCAGCCCCCATTGGGGCGGATGGGGGCTGATTATCAGCCCACATCAGGGCTGATGGGGGCTGATTTTCAGCCCCCATCAGGGCTGTTAATCAGCCCCCATTGGGGCGGATGGGGGCTGATTTATCAGCCCCCATCAGGGCTGATAATCAGCCTCCATTGGGGCTGATAATCAGCCCCCATCAGGGCTTAAAATCAGCCCCCATTGGGGCTGATGGGGGCTGATTTTCGGCCCCCATTGAGGGCCTCCCAGGCCAGCCCCAAAGGGAGGCCCCCAGGGGCTGATGGGGGCTGATTTTCAGCCCCCATCAGGGCTGATAATCAGCCCCCATTGGGGCTGATTATCAGCCCCCATTAGGGCTGATGGAGGCTGATTTGGGGCTGATAATCAGCCCCCATCAGGGCTTAAAATCAGCTCCCATTGAGGCTGATGGGGGCTGATAATCAGCCCCCATTGGGGGCCTTCCAGGCTAACCCCAAAGGGAGGCCCCCAGGGGCTGATTCAGCCCCAACGGGTGGGAGGCCCCCAGGGGCTGTATCAACCCCAACGGGGGCCTCCACGGGAAAAAAATAAAATAAAATAAAACAAAACAGATCAGATCAAGCATAGGATAGAAAAATAAACACCAAATCAAACGGAAAACTAGCAACCGATTTGGTTGAATATAGTGAATCAAACGGCGAGAAAACAAAAAAAAAATCACAAATTGCTCAACCAAATCGATCGGAAAATCAAACACCATCAAACATTTTTGGCTAGGGGCATACCTCGGTGAGAAAACAGAGAACGACGCAGATTGGGCAACAAGAGACCGGAGGAGCTCAGGCGAACGGAGGTGCTCGGGTGAGAAGCAAACGGCACAAGTCTTTGACTCCTGGGCGAGAAGAAGGCCGGGGCTCGGCTAGGAAGAAGAGCTCAGCTGAAGAAAGGAAGGGAAGAAGAAAGAAGAGCTCGGCTGAAGAAGGGAAGAAAAAATGGAAGAAGAGAGAAACGGGGGAGGACTATCGAGGCTGAAGAAAGAAGGAAAACAAAAATGAAAACAAGAAAATGAAATCGGATTTTTTCCGTTTTCAAAATTCCGCAAAACGACAAAAACATTTTTGTTTTTGTTTTCTGACACAAACTTCGCCAAACACGTTTTTGTTTTCCGTTTTCAATTTTTTACTTCGAAAAATGTGAAATATGAAAATGAGAACGGTAACAAATAGGCCCTAAGTAATATGGGAAAGGTCTACATACATTCTACTTGACCTGGGGATGGATCCAATCTTAATCTAACTTGAATTTTGGATGTCAGCGGCTGAAAATCTGCATTTTGAACTCAGCTTGCAATTCCTCCTGTCAACTAGGGATGAAAGTAGTGCGGTTTGGTGATGCAGCTGTTTGAAGCATTTTTTTCAATCCGAACAGCTATTTTATTGTTTGGAAACTAGTCGATTTTGTCTATTTGATTCATAGGTTTAAATACGTGATTTTGATTCAGAATTTAAGTTTTATGAGAAAAAAAAAATATGAGTTTAAACCTGTAAATCTAACGATCCCTTTGTTTCTAACTTTTATCCGGTGGTCGTTTTTAACTTTTTTAATTAATAGGTGAAATTCCGGATGTAATTCTGAAAATATATATATATATATATATTAAAAAAAAAAAAAAAAAAAAAAATCTTCCTTTTTTGAATAAAAAGATAGTACCTTGCTTGAGGTTACATCATGGGAAGGTTCTACGGAAGTGGCCAGATTAAGGATGGAAGGGATTTTTTTTTTTTTTGGTATGTCTCTTTACTGCTATGGTTAATTTCTAGTGTTAAATTTAATTAAAATTATATTAAATTAAAAAATATATATAAAATAGATTGTTTCTTATATAGATATGACAAGAAATTTTAAAAAAAAAATTTAGTAGTTTTTTATTTTTTGTCCAACCAAAAAAACCCACAAGAAGGAAAATCATATTTGAGTGAATCTTTTTCAACATTTTAGAGCCTGTTTAGTTTATTAATTTAAATTTTTAATTTAAATTAAAATGTATTTTTATGTGAGAATTTTTTGTTATAATAAAAAAATTAAATATAATTCTGTTAAAAAAAATTTACTATAATAAAATTAAAATTAATAAGATAAACAATGCTTAAAATATAAAATGAGAACGGACAAAAAAAAAAGCATGTCACGAGAAAAAAAGGTGAACAGATCCATAACAACTTTGATCCACTGTAAAACATAGTTGTCTACAGTTGATTAAAAAGAAACTTTTACTCGATCTAAATTTATACCTTTTATTTTTTATTAATATTTTTTACTAATATAATTATATATTAAAAAAATTATTAATTAAGATAAGAAATGTAAATTCAAACTCACCTAATTTAAAAGATATTTGTCTCTTATGCAGATAATTATGTGTCATTGGCTATTATCACTATCCCTTGGTAGAAATCACTTGTCCAAATTGTAATAATTGCATAAAGTTAATTAGCCGACAGGTCTGTCCAATTTTTCTCAGCAATGTTTCAAGTCAACGGCAAATCCATTGATTAGAGTACTAAGAACTCCTTTTTCATTTTTTGCTCACGGATCCGGGATAGAATATATTTTGGAACCAGGATATTTCTAGTACAATGCTTGGTGTGAAGAGGGTTCCTATACATTGTTTATTTGGGTCCTTCGGGACCTCCTATCAATAGTGTTTAACGTTTAGTTAAAATTATATCAAATTAAAATACCACACAAAATAAATAGTTTATAATCAAGATTTGACGGTTACAAATTAAAAATTACAAATAATATTTTGGTTGTTCTTTTAAAATGTAACTTAGTGTAATTTTTGAGTTGAATTTGAGTTATAACTTGAGTTGAAGTTAAAATTTGAATAAAGTTGAGTAAAATTGAATAAAGTTTAAACTTAAAAGAATATGAACTTGAATAAAGTTGAAATTTAAGTTGTCTTTTTTAGAGTTTTTTAGACAAAAGAACATGCTTGTTTCAAGACCTATTAAAGAAATCTCCCATATTGTTTAGTATAAATGCCTAAATATATGTTAGAGCTTATGATACCAATCATAACAACTCTTTTAGGACATAATTCAAGAACTTGATCAAAGAAATGATAAGTTGAAGTTGCTAAAATTCTTGTTTAAGAAAGGAACAAAAATACTTGTATTCTAAATTGAGCTGGCCAACGGTTATGAAGAGCTTGCTTTAAGAGACCTTTTTCTTTTAACTTCAATTTTAAGGAGATATTCTTTCATAGAGTATACTTATAGGTATTGTATATTTTAAATATCGGATTAAATTATGATTAGATAGGTGAAAATTTTTATCTGCATTAGATATAATCTAATTAAAATCTAATTTTTCTCAACCCTATTACAGAAACTGGGGATTAAGTGATGGGGTTTCTTGAGAGTTTAACCAAGTTTATTTAAGAGTCAAGATTTTAGAAAGAGCAAAGAAAACACAACCAACAAAACCAAAATAGATTAACAATAATCATGTTAGTTTACTAATTCATTCTAAAAATTTAAACTATTAGGAGATGGACCAACAATAATTTTATACTTTCACTCCCCCTCACGTGTGAACTGAATAATAAACAATCGTGTGAGTAAATTAATTAGAAAACTCAACACATAAACATTTGATAATAAGTCTGAAACATATTGAAGACTCAATACATGAGGATAAAAGATGCAATTACGGGAATTCAAACTAAAAACCCTCTCTCTGATATCATATTAATTTATTAATCCATCCTAAAAGCTTAAACTATTAGAAAGTAAATCAACAATAATTTTATACTTTAACAAATCAAAACCACACAAGCTTTTCTTCTATGACCAAGAAAAACAGAGTCCAAATTTCAGCAATCTAAACACTCTAGATATAAAGTACTTCAATATTTACAGTATAGGAAACCAGCATTTAGCCAAGTATGAAGCCTTTTCTGCTAGTACTGTATATGAAGTTTGTAAAAAAGTAATCCTAGCTCAAAAAAAAAAAAAAAAAAAAACAAAAAAAAACAAAAAAAACAAAAACAAAAACAAAAAGCAAGAACTAGAGAGTGGCTTGAAGCAAAAAAAATAACCATATATTTGAGGAAAAAAAACATAAACTGGTTGAAGACCAATCTCAGAAAAACACTCTTGTCTCGTCAACTTTCTCTACTTTGCTTCTGTTGTCAAACTGTGGTTTTCTTCATCTCAGCAGGCTTACAAAAAAGAAGGAAAGATCGAGGGCGGTAAAAGGATTCTATATAGGCTTGATTCTTTGTCTGTCATTCCTTTCTTGACATCTCGGAGCTGCAAATAAAATGATTAAACAGACTAAGCGAAAAATTCAACCAAGGCAAGCAACCGGAACTATTGATGTTCGAATCAACTACAATGATTGCAAACCAACGTACCAAGTCCATTAGCCTCAGCGGTCCTCATGATTCGGAGCCTTTTCACCGAGCTCAAGAACATCCTAAAACACAATTAAGAAATTCAAAATTCTGTAAGCAATACATAACAAAACACATAACAAGCACGATAATCATGATGACAATAACAGAAATAAAGTCAAGCAATTTCATTTTCTACTGCTTACGATTTCAATGGATGGCATCGGTTATTTTTAATTATAAAGATCTCATTTGATTATCACATGGTTGGGAAAATAATGCTAGGAGTTCAAACTTTAAGCTTAACATGTTAATACCAATTAACAAGTCATGTAAGTCTTGTTTAAAAAATTATCTCGTCAATTAATACTAAATGTTACATCTACTACTGGGTTGAAAAAGCTCATAAGCCCCAAGGAGAGAAAACCTATTGAAATGGTGTTCTTCATTGGAACTACATACTTTATTATTACTATTATAGACTTATGTGGAAAAAAAATACATGAAGAGTGGTAGCATACCCCCAAGGGACATCTCCTACAAGCATCCAATCACCATCTTTGTCTTCATAAGTGAGAACAAACTCAGAGGAACCATCCAAAAGCTTAGAAGGTTTTGTTACTTGCTCCTTCTCTCCACCTGACCCTAAATAGATAATAAGCACAATGTGACTCAATACCACAAAAGACAACCAAACCAATAACATAAAAATCTTCCACGGTTAACCCGTTTGGATTGTACCCTAATCGAAATCGATACATTAATCAAACAAAACAAACTGACATAAACCAATCCTAATCTTAAACATAACTAACTAAACTAACCATTCAAATTCAGAGTCATGCCGGGCCGGAAGAACATGTCCTCGAGCGTTTGTGCTAAGGTTTCATAGCAAGTGTGAGCATTCAAGTCCACTTTCCTCCCAATAGCTATTCCATCAATGTTCACTTTCACAAATCCAAGGTTCCCTAGTTCCTTAACACCAACATTTGTGTTACCACCATTGTTGGTTTTTTTATTCAGAGCAAAATCTTTGGATTTTTCCTTGTCCCCTGCAACCACCTTTTCCTCTTCAGATCTTGGTGTCTTTGCCTGGTTAACTAAGCTGTACATCCTTGAGGCTCTAATTGGTGGCCATCCCACAACCTGACTGCTTTTTCAATAAAAATCGGCAAAATTGAATTTTATCTTTTAGTAAAGTGAATAATCAAATGTGAGGAAATATAATTTTATTGTGAAATATCACCTGTCTATAAGACAATTCTTAAAACTAAAGGGTGAAAAAGGGATGAGAAAAAAATAAAACCCTTGAAGAGATAAATTCTTCTTTTTTTTTTTTTTTTAATGGAAGAGAATTCAAATAAGAAAAAGACAATAAAGGTCCATCTTCTATCTAGGGATGAAACCAAACCAGTACAGAAAATAGATTATATTAGCCGTGAAAAAAAATAGTCACTACTCACTAACATATAATCTCAATACATTAGAGATTACTCACTTTTGGAGAAGTGCATAATCTAATACAGGAAGATAATTTATTTCGAAATATCACCTGTATATAATTAGTACTATTCTTAAAACTAAAAATAATTTGGCACATTACATTATACATACATATCTATACACGTATAAATGTATATACATGTATCATTTACAAATATTCTACTTTTTTTTTTCTTTTTTGTCCTGCTATCCTGAGTTTCCATTTCCAACTTCCAAATCATAACAGCACAAACTCAAGAACTAAAATTCTTTCTTCTCCTAACTTTTCTCAGAAACCGAAATCATTCAGAACCAAAACCAACACACACACACACACACACACACACACACACACACACACACATAACACTTCTTAAAAAAGTAAAAGCAAAAAAAAAAAGAAATCACCTGACAGGAGGAGGAGAAGAAGCACCCTCTTGGGAAACAGAGTCAGCGGCTCTTTTGGTTCCGGAAACGGCACGAGAAGGGAAATCCTTGGCCGTCAAGATGCGACCGCACGTGGTTACTCTAGACTTGGCCGCATCGGGACCGGTCCTCCCGCCGAGGCTGAGGCCCAGGCCCAGGCCCAGCTCGAGCTCTGCCTCGGTTCCGTACGAGGTCGCTTCGGACGACATGTTTCTGCTGACAACGTAGTCTTCCTCGACCTTGGACGCAGGTGAAGGCTCGTTGGAGGAGCTTCCGCTTCCAGAAGACGAGCCCAGAAGACCCTTCAGAGTTGGTTTCATTCTAGAGAGAGAGAGAGAGAGAGAAAGATTGTTGTTGTTGTTTGTGGGTTTTGGGTTTTGGGAGAGAAGGGAGAGAGGGGAGGTTTATGGAGGTTTGGGAGAAGAGTGTAAGGAGAAATAGTGGTTTATGGTTATTGGACAGAGGAAGAAGAAGGGAGGAAAAAAGGCAGAGAGAGAGAGAGATGGTGGAGGGAGTGATGATGATTATGGGACCTCTGTGTCTGGGAGTGCGCCTAGCACTCTCACCACCACCCAATGAATCTTAATAAAATGGACAAATAAAAAAAAGGGAAAAAGAATGTCTTTTTTTGACATGATCCATTTCATTAAATCCTCAAAGAAAATGTTTTCGTTGGTTTATAAAACGCATACAAACAAATTACGCAAAGGAACCTTGTTAAAATAAAATATTAATAAAAAAAATTTAAATAATAATTTAAACTTATGAATATGTTTTTTAGAATGAAAAGAAAAATCCTTTTATTGAAAAATTTATATTGGTAGCATATAACTTTAAATTTTCATTAAATTTGTTGAGTTATTTTGTCTTTAATTTAAAAGTGGGGGATTTAAATTCATCATCCAAATCAAACTAAGTGTGAATTTATCACTAAATTACGGTTGTAACTACATGTTATTCTGATTTACTAGGATTATGATGTGATTCAAAGTTGTTTTTCTAGATGGAGAATATGTTTTGCATATATATATGGGAGAAAGGAGATAAGGGGATGGAAGATACGAGCATAAAATAAAGGCTAAAGTGTATGGGAGCAAGAAACAAATGTAGGTTTTGGGTTGGTTTGTTCTTTGTAATCACCTAAATTACAAAGATTATCTTTTTTGTTTCAGTTTACTTTTCTTTCATTTTGTAAAAGATTATTATCTTGCTTTTAAGATGACATTAAAAATTGGAGATTGATGGTTCTTGTGTATGTTTCTAAAACTACTACATTATTTTAATTGAAATTCCGTGAAATTTGTGTTATACATATAGGAGGCCTTCAAAGAATATTGTTTATTTATAGTAGTTTTAATGGGATATATAAAAGAGAGATTGGAAATGATGCAAAGTTGTTTGCTTTCTTCGCTACAATGATGGTTCTTCTCTCTTTTTGTTCTTGGTGGTATGATGGTTAATGATATAATGAACAACTTTGGACTCTTCCGAGCTATTAAATTGCACACCATGCAGGTAAATCAATGGGTGACTATTATTGATCTACTCTTGTTGTACCCTGCAAAATCATGCAAGTAAATAGTAAATAGAATAATGGTGGTATACCCTTTACAGTTATTCATTCTTATTATTAGGCAAAAACTGTTCTTCCTCCTTTTTTTTTTTTTTTCCTAAACGTACCATACCGGCAATTTATCAGGCATTGAAAAACAGATAAATCAATTCGAAAGTTTAAAATTTGAGTTACTTTTATCAAATAGGACTCGGCAACAAAAGAAGAAATTTTATTAGAATTATCATCCAACACAGGAAAATGTGTTGTACATTGCGACCAGAATCGACGGGACAATTTGATTCATTAAGGAATTGAATTTTCTATTCAAAGTTTTGTGTTTTATAATCAAAGAGGCTTAATTTTCTCCTACATTTCTGTATGGGACAGAATTTTTTAGAAGAAATTGAGCTGTCAATACCATTATTTCTGACTCTGTCTAACTTCTCCTACAGATTGATTGAACTCATGGAAAAAATGGACTTTTGGGTAAGAAAAGTTTGATTTAAGATAATAACCTCTAATCTTTACTATGGTAAATAAAAAAAATAAAAAATCAAATTTAAAAAAAAAAATTAAAATATTCTCCGACAAGAAAAGTGCAACCGCCCCAAGCACCATTCAAAGGGAAAGGGGGCTCCTTTTTATTTGTCTCTCTGTCTGTGTAAAATGGATAAAGATTCAGATCTAGGGCAATTAGCATGCATTGTATATAGTACCTTCTACCACCTAAAACTAAACATCTACGCATTATAAACAAAAGTTTAGTTGGATATTAATGGGATTAGATAGAGATCAAGTCAGGAATACAGTAAGTCTTAATCTCAGATTGTCTTTTTGGTAAGCTTTTATCATAAAAGTATATTGATTTAAGACTTTAAAAAAGTCTAAAGGTAGAGTCAATTAGAAGCAAAAGCATTAATTATTCTAATCTCTCTCGTTTCTCATTGTCTTTCCTTTTCTTTTCTTTTTTTTTTTTTTTTTTTTTTCTTTTCTTTTTCTTTTCATCTATGTGCTGTCCACTATTTAGAAGACAAACAGCACAAAACTTTGTTTTAGAAAGTTGAGACCTAAAGAGATGCATTTGACAGTGGGCGGTGGGCCCCAATGAAAAGAATAATAAAAGTAAATATAAAAAAAAAAAAAGCTGTTTTGGAGAAACTATGCTACATTCTAAATTATTGAAAATGTATGTAACGTTTTAATCTCCGTCGTTAGATTACAAAAATAAATAATTTTATGCCTCTTCATTTCTTAAATTTAAATTTTTAATTTTAATTTGTTACAGTAAAAAATTCTTATAAAAAATTACATTTAATTTTTTCTGTTACAATAACAAACTCTCACAAGAAGTCATATAATCGAATCAAAAAATTGAATTAGCCGTTGAAAAAAAAAATTTATCTAATTTTGAGTTGAAAATTTTCACAGCATCCAACGGCTAAGGCTTAACATTTAGTTGCATTATCCATATAAATCTGTAAAAAATTGAATAATGTCTACCATAACTTCTTAGAGAAGTTATTGAGAAATTAACAGGAAAAATGGGGGTGGTTTATTTGGAGAATATTTTGATCATTATCATTACAAGGTACAAGGATTAGGGGACCACAGCTAATTAAACAATTTTGTTTGGTACAGTTAGTCTAATCAATTGATTGTTTAGGAAATAAAGGATGAAAGAGAATTAGTCAATGTTGCATTTGCATTAATCCCTCTCCTACTTTAGCATGCAGAAAAGAAAAAGGAAAAAAGCTCTTCCTATTTTTGCTAGACCTTATTCCATGTGTTGTAAAAACTTCCTTGACATTAATGATTAAAATATTTCCTACTACCAAAAGTAATATGTATGTACCGTTCAGAAAATTTTAATATGTATGTATTCAGATATAAGTAGAAGATAAAAAAATAAATAATAATAATAATAATAATAATAATAATAAGATTGCAGTTATTAACTATCATATTTTTAATCAAGTTTCATTATAAATTGAGTTTTTTTTGTGATCTAAAAATATACATTGATATTCAATAAATAAGAAATTTCTTCATGCTCTACAATTTAATTCTCTTTATAAATAATAAAAGAAGAACGATCCTCAAAGAAAAAGATATTATTAAACCCTTGATTAATTAATATAATTTCATGCATCTAATGACAATTACTATGATTCCATGTATTTATATACTAAAAAAATTGCTTGACTATAGTATGACAATTTAAATATGGTAGAACTTACATACACCATCTATTTTATTAAGTCCATTATTATAACTATTTACTTTTTTGTAATATTATGTTTCTATTCACATTCTTAGGCCTTGTTCATTTCGCAGATTTGAGTTTTCAATTCGAACTGAGATGTGATATTTTTTAGAACTTTTCACTGTAGCGAAAAAAGTTAGATGTGATATTTTTTGAAAACTTTTTACTGTAGAAACTTAAAACTGAAAATTCGAATTGGTGAAATAAACGAGGCCTTAAATTAACCAATTTTATTCTTTTCGTATATATTGAGTTGATCATTATCATAAAGTTGCAATTTTCATGCTAATATCGATATTTAGATATTTGTGTCATTAAATTAAACTTATATTGATCTTGAAGGTTTAATGAAGGAAAAAATAAATAAATAAAAAAAGAGGAAAAGGTGTGCTTTTCTCTTTATTTTTATTTAGCTTTTTATTTTTATGATGATTTGTTTGTACTATTAGCTCTTGAGTTGTTTTTTGAACTTTTTGGTCCTTAATCATAAAATTGACGATAAATTTATATGTTTTTTAAGGAATTTTATATGATAACAACGGTCATGTTTTTATCTAACTACATAAATTATTATTTTAACAATTAGATTAATTTTTTAATATTATAATTTATGATTGAGAACAATTACATATCACATGCATATTTATAAATACTACCTTTAAAAATTCTAATCCAACGAACGACTAACTCAACAATTTCTGCCGATGACAAAAGATAACATTCCTACCATTAAAGTTTTCTAATATTTAGTTTAGTATAGAATAACAGGCTTCTTCTTTGGCAATTACATTACAAATATGGACAATTACCAGCGATGCTAAATTAAATAAATAAAATTCAACCTAGACGCCGTAATGGGGACTGATAATATTTTCTGTTTTTTTTTTTCAACGATTGCTCATTACATGATGATATTAAAATTTCGTTCATTTCATAAATTTAAGTTTTTAATTTAAGTTGAGATATAATATTTTTTTAAAATTTTTACTGTAATAAAAAAATTAAATATGATATTTTTTAAAAATTTTATTATAAAAATTTAAAATTTAAAATTTAAATTAATGAAATGAACAAAATTTTAATACAGACTACTTGATTTTGTTGGAGGTGAAATAATCGCGAGAAGACTAGTTACGGGTACGAGATAAAGGGGGAGAGTTTGGGGAAACGGGAAAATCTGGATCCAAGGTCAAAGGTTGTCGTTATTAAGGGACAGGGGGACAAGGTGGAACCCACAATCACATGACTCAAAAGCCTTTCTTGAGCGCCACGTCAGCCGACAGGGTACGCGGCTGTCCTGGTTACTGTGGGGCCCGCCGGACCCGACCGTAACTCCCCAATTCCCTTCAAATTCAATTACTTCTTCTGGTTCGAGACAGCTCTATACTTCCTATAAACGACAATTACAAACAAACCTTCTCTCTCTTCTTCTAGTTCTAGCATTTTTTTTTTTTTTTTTTAAAGAATACGATAAAAAATTTACAATCCTTCTCCTATTCTCACCACGCGCTCTCTCTCTCTCTCTCTCTCTCTCTCTCTCTCTCTCTCTCTCTCTCTCTCTCTCTCTCTCTCTCTCTCTCTTCTAGTTCTAGCAATATATATATATATATTTTTTAAAACAAACCTTCTCTATCCCTCACCTTTTTCTTTTAAAGAAATATTTATGATCTTTCGTTCTCTTACATTCACGATAGCATATATAAAAATTACCTTTTTTAAGCGAAAAAAGGCCGTCGTACTAAGAAAAAATTGCACAAATGAAACGGAGAAAAATACAATTGCAAAAGATTTTAAATTTAGAGATTTGTCTATTAAATTAAAAATTCCATCGATAACTAATGTAAATAACCCATCAAATAATGTTTTTTTTTTTTTTTTTACTTGTTCAACAAATACATTATGTATCAAATTATTTCGACTTACTTCATACGAGTCACACGATGTTAGTTGAGAATTTTAGTTGGTGGTGTTGAATATTGCGTATTATTGTATTTGGTGTGAAATAATATATTCGAGGTCAGGCCCCTCAATTCTGTGAATCTATATCTGTTGTTTAATTTTTAGTGTCTTAATTAGTGTTTAATTAATTAAATCACACGACATTATTCATGATAAATACAAAAAATTAATTAAAAAATAATTTAAAATTTTCACATAACGTGATATTTTTTAATTAATTTAATACTAATTAAGACATCAAAATTATACAGCATATTTGAGTTCCGATTTTGTACTAATAAAAACGCTTGACACACATTTTTTGTGATTAATGTGGAGGTTTTAGCATGTTTAGTGTCAAAAATTTTACTCAAAATTAAAAGGATCAAAAACTATATTGATCTAAAACAAAAAAGAAAAAATATATTAGTCTCGATACGTTAAAAGAATGTGTATCTTGCTTAGACCATATTTAGCGTATTTTGCATGAGACCATATTTATTTATGAGAAAATTTTAAGTTTAATCATTTTTTTAAATTTTATTATTTATGATGCTATACAAAATTAATGTTATTACGAAAAATAACATACATAATATGACGTGATAATCTACATGTTATAAAATATAATATATAGGTTATAAAAAATAACATGCAGGTTATGAAAAGATACCATATAAGTTATTAGCGACATAAGATAAATTTAATAATAGTGACAAAAATAAAATAGTGTTACTTTATTAATTATATTTTTTAAAATTATCCTATATTTATTTTTTTTAGAAGTTGATCCATCTTTAGAGCTGGTCATAATGGTCTTTGAAATTTTAATTTTTATATATAAATTAACAAACTTAGAATTGTGCTCTAGGAGAAAAATTGAACTCTAGTTTTAAATCATCTCTAAAATTGTTTATCTTGCCCCTGTAGTCTGTCATTGGAGCGAGAATTAGAATTCTAACCACTTTATGTAAAATTAGATCATGTCTATAATAAATCTTATAACGAAGCCAAATTAAATCACTTCGCTTGATAAATAGATTTATGGTTCGTTTAGTTCGTTGATTTATATTTTTAATTAGAGTTAAGATGTGACTTTAAGAGTTTTTTATTGTAGTAAAAAATTAGATGTGACTGTTTCTGAGATTTTTTTACTATAATAAAATTTAAATTCTAAACTTAATCGGTAAAATGAACAAAATCTTAAAACGTTAGTGGTTTGAATCTTTATGGCTTGAAATAAAAAGCTTGAAAAATATGGTTTGAATATGTAGTTTGAAAAGGTGTTTGAATATGCAGTTGATATTAGGTTTGGAAAATGAATAAAATCTAAAACTCTATTTGGGTTTATAAAATTATTAGTTGGTTGCACGATAAAACTGATTTCTTGAAACAAAATCACCACAAAATTTGGGTTCAAAATGAGGTACATCTAAAAAATATACACTTTTTGAAGTTAAAAAAGTTCAAAGTAGGCCTACGAAAAACTTACCAAACACCTTATGAACTTTTTTGGTTTAAAATGGCTGAATCAAGTTACAAAGGCTCAAAATCATTACCCTATCGCTAGGATAAGATCTAAAGGCTTAAATTCAATCTCGAGAATCAATACGGGCATGTTCTTTTAGAGTGTAATTCGAGTGTAGTTTTTGAGTTAAATTTGAGTTATAACTTGAGTTGAAGTTGTAACTTGAATAAAGTTGAATTAAGTTAGAACTTAAAAAGAACATGAACTTGAATAAAGTTAGAACTCGAGTTTTTTTTTTTTAGTCTTTTAGACAAAAGAACAACGCTGTGTACATTGTTTCTTCCGCACTAAATTCTAGTCTAAATCAACTAAATAATAATAATAATAATGATAATAATAATAATAATAATAATAATAATAATAATAATAATAATAATAATAATAATAATAATAATAATAATAATAATAATAATAATAAGAGCTTCTTCATTTACACTTAAACTCAAACAAAATTTAAACTCAACTTACAATGTTATTTAAGTTTATGTTCTTTTACAAAATTTAAGTTTAAATTTGAATTTTAACAATTTGGGATTAAAATATGAGTTCAAGTTCTCCCTTCAACTTAAATTTCTAAACTCAAACTCAAGTTAATGAATAATATTTTTTCTATTTTTAAAAACACATAACATTTTCGTTTTAATTCCAATTGAGATGATTTTTTTTCTATGTGTTCACATCGAAAAGACGAATAAACCTCACTCATATACCTTATTAAAATTTTCTATCACTATTGAGTTTTTATTAAAATATTATATAAATACAAATTCAAGTTTTGACCCACCCAAACAAATTCAAATAAATTCTCAATTCAAACCATAACTCAAAATGTGCACATCTAAACATAAACTCAAATTAGAGTTCTAATTCAAACCATACTCAAACACACCTTAACTCAAATCAAGATTTGAACACAAGTTACCCTAATTCCAAAAATACAAATGAACAAGCCCTAATTGAAACAAAAAAAAAAAAAGGAAAAACAAAAGAAATCCTTTCCTTCTTCAAGCCATCACCTGTGAACTCTACCATATCCGGCTATGACGGCGTGTGTGGCAGCGAGTGGCAGCGACTGGTGGTGAGTGGCGGCAACGGTGAAGGGAGATGAGTTCAATGACAAATCTTGCACCCACCCCCCTAATTCGACCCTCCTAAGTCAAATGGTGGGGTCAATTTTGACCAATTCCGCCTCTTAGGTAGCAGGTTGGAATTGAAGTTTTCAGAAAAAATTGCGACTTTGATTTCAGGTTTCTGGTGGTGGACCTTCAAAATTGATAGATAGCTTTTGTTTCCCATGACCTTCTAAGTTCAATGACACCAGTGGCTTCATCAATGGCGGCAGGAAGACAGAAATCTGAGAGTGTCAAGGGCGGCCTAATTATTCAGCTCCGGTGTCGGTGTTCCGGTGAGACTTGACAAGTGTTGTTGGATGGGTTTTGTTCGTCTCATTGTTCTAAGTCGATAGAGACCGGAATCACCTCAATTTGAGGTCAGACAACGAAGTTACGCCAATTTGAAATTCAGTTATTTTTGAACTTTTCGCCTACGATTACGGCGGTTTCTGGTCAATATGGAGGTTGCAAGGTTGTTAGTGTTTATACCCTTAGGAATAAATGTAACAATGTTCTTTGAGACATTTTGACTATTAATAAAGATTTATTTATTTCATATATTATGTATTGTCCTCGTTATGTTCATAATAGTTGAATGTATAATAAGCAAACTAAAAGTCTAAGACTGTCATTCTAAATCTTTTGGTCATACATGTAATGTGAAGAACATGTTGAAGACAACAATCTAAAAATGATAGTCTAAATCATATGATCCACAATCGAGGAAATAAAGTTGGGCGCTTTATTCATGTTAAGATTGTTATGTTGTCTACTTCCTAACGGAGACGGCTTGTCTTGGTTGTCGGAGGTGGGACTACATGGGTAGAGACATTGATATAGTTTCTAATGGTGAAATCTATATTGGATAGGACCAAAGTTGAATTATTTTAATTAATAATTCAGTTTGAATAAAACAATTCACTTTTAACGAATTATATGTTGTCATCTTAATCTTGAGATGGATGATGAACCCGTATGCTTGACTTGTATTCTTTAATGTACCAAAGGGAGACATCCTGACATTATTTAAAGGTACACTTACCGGTACATTAGTGGGTATGACTTGTGTATGCGTAGATTCATTATTCATAAATAGTGGAATCCATAGCTCCTACAAAGAGTCAATGATATCCTCTTATGCATTATCTATGGATTGACAAATACGGGCCGTCGGCCATTAGACTACTTTGTGTTATCTAATGATTTACTATTTATAATGGTATGAATATTATTTTTCTGATGGTGTGATAATGGAACATAAGATAAATGTAATCGGGAGGTAAAATGGAACTTGACCTCAAGTCAATTATGGGTATCCTATAGGGATGATACACTCATATTTTGAGTCATGGATGAGAGCTATTTAGAGCTCTGCAAATACACTATATAAATCGAGAGTGCAGCTCTAGACTTTTAGTGGAATAGCGCTAGAGTTTTATAATCATGAGACGAACTTGTTGGTTTACAAGTAGCGTTGTGATTATAGGAGTTTGATTATGTTCATCAGGTCCCTTTGCTAGCTCACATAATTTCCTGTAACGATAAGGTGCATTTCCTATATATTGGTAACTTGTGTTTCCATAAAAGATGTTCAAAGTTAATATGAGAGTGATTAATTCATGAGTGATTTATCGGGTGAATTAATTGATAAATTAATTCTAGATAAGTTGGTTGAATTATTATTTTAAAAGTTTTTTAATATGAGAAGACTATTATATGACTATTTTGATTAGGCAACTTCTCTATTGGGTAGCTTGAATCAAAATGGAGGCTCTATACAAGTTTTTCGTGCTGAAAAACTAGGAAAACAAGTTTCATCAGTGCAGACAGGTCGACCGGTCCGGTCGACTAGCTAGTAAAGACAGGTCGACCGGTGAGTTATAACATTTCTGTCACCGGTCGACCGATTATAACGTAAAATGCATGCTGATGTGGCAAAATTAACTTTGTATGCAAGATAAACATTAGGAAACCTAATTGTTACGAAAATATGACTTCCTAAACACTATAAATAGCGTATTAAGTCACATTATTCATTAGGTCACTGTAGAGACTTTTTAGAGGCTATTGACAAAAGATTCCTGAGGGGAAAAATTGTTTAATTCTCAAGAACAATTTTTTCTTTGCCTCTCTTGTGATTGGAAGGAGATCAAGAATACCAAGAGGAGATTAAATGATATGTGCCCACCCATACTCCGATTGTGGAAACGACAATAGCAAAAAAGACCAGTTGGTTGAGGCTTTTTTGGTTGCTATTTGGAACGCTTTGATCTGTCAGACGTACAGTTTTCTAAATCTCAAAAGGTATGATTTATATCTTTAGTATTTATGCTATATAGGATCATGAACATGTACTTGACTGGCTTTGACTTTGATTAAATTTTTTTTTTTTAAATTCGCTGCACACTCGATGCCATTATTTTCTAACAAATTGTATCAAAGCTATTGTTATTTGTGTTGGTTGTCAAATCGAATTCGGCAGCGGAAGCGTGGGAAACAGCGGATTGTGTATAACAAAAATTTTCATAAAACTTTTGGGATACTCTATAGATTATATTAATTTATGTACAAATAAATTAATCACATTAATTTATATAGTTCAAGAACTCAATCGAAAAATACCTGGAAACCGACCCTGATGATAACTTGAATTCTTTGACCACGAATAGTCCTTGCTCCAAGCTCTGTGTTTAGAATACCAAAGTCTTCTACGTCGATTCCTTGATTCCACGTAGACGTTTGTGTGGGCACACGTGAGACAAAAACAGGTTTCTTAAACACTCGAATTTCCACAAACACTAACGCATGCACAATGTGGAATTTTTTGAGAAAAAATATTTTGCCCACTTTTTTCTTAGAGAAATCCGGCCACCACTAACACTTTGGGCAGAAAAAATATGTTTTTAAAAATTGTGTTAACAATTTGCTATCATTCTCATATTTAAAGAGTAGAAGGCAAACTTCAAAACAGAATCAAATCCTTATCTCTAATTTTGAATTTGGAATCAAAAAATCCCTTCCCTTTATCCTTAAGGTGGCCAGCCATATCACCTGGGTTTTTCCCAGTGTGTGGCGCCAGTAGCAGATAGGGAAGGAAGATATTTTATCATTTATCCAGTAGTCCAATTTTAATTCAGATTCAAATTTAAATTTAAGTCAAACTTAAATTAATTTGAATTCTAAATTAAACAACTTATCAAATAAGTTTAAATCGATAAATCTAGATGTGTTCAAATTCAAATTTAAATAATCACATTATTTAAATAATAATTAATTCTCAATTAATTATTTTTTGAGTATTTAGTTTTAGAATTCTGTAATTCTAAAATTCCAATTTTGCCCTTTGTGTCTAGTAGAATTACAAGGATGACACGGGGACTAATGGACCTATAATCCCGAGCTCCAATAAAATTAATAATTAATTAAACACTTTAATTAATTAATTAATTCTATTAATTCCAATAGTTACTCCATTATAAAATTGGAATTGAACTCTCGAAATTATAGACATTAATTACTTCTGAATTGCAAAGTGTCCATTTGATATAGTCATTACATATAGATCAATCCTCCATAAATAAATCATAATTAGAGTAAGGTAGAACCCGTTAACCTCTCTAATTATATCTTCATCCTTGAGTACCATTGATTCTTTAATGGATAGTGATTCATAAAACACATTCATGAACCAGAGCGCTCTTACTAATCCAAGTATCGAATCAACACTCAAGAGAATTATTTATCAGCTTCTTTCTCAAAAAGGAATGGATTCCATCTCGTATAATAACATTCCTAGCTATATATTTCATCATGTCTCCAAAATACAAGGAATAGGATTCAGGGTCTGGGAATCCGTACCAAGTAAATCAAAAGACATAAATCCATAAATAGGAGTTTTTTAAGAACTCAGGATTAAGGTCATTCTATATATGACCATCGGTAGACTCAATTAGAATTTCTATGCTTAACGAAAATTATTAGAAATTCATATTGTGTCTACGTCCATATTCCACATAGTCTCATTATGCGAAATACACTCATTCAATATCTCGCCATTTTAAAAGTGGGGATAACTATTAGGAACGAGTTGTGATTTTTAAGTGAAAAATCATTTAAACAAAACAAACTTGTGGGCGGAATTTCAAAAATTTTCACATATCTTTTAATTCCAAATTAAACATAAATCACAACGAGAGATACATGCATGATATATGTTTATAGACAAACGAATAAAATGACAATCATACCTTTATGACGATTGGATCAAATATGGCCACAAGGATCTTGTCTCACTATCTCACGTTCTGAGATGGACAATTGCCGTGAAACAAGACCGTTGATTTATGAACACGATCACACCAAAAACCACTTGTTGATTCAAGACTATGACTCTAAGTGTTTTTGGATAAGAGAGTGGGCTCCTTTTTGAAAAACCTAAGGAAACAATTTTCCTTCTAATTTTTAATCACAAATCCGGCCACCTTAGGAGAGAATGAGAGTGAGATATTTTTCTTCTCTTAAGCCACACCTAGGGTTTTCAATAATATCTTTTTATAGGAGGAAATTCAAAAATCAAACCCTAGATGGGATTTCCAAATTTTCCCCTTTATTTTTGGATCAAAATCTGAATTCCCACTTGCCAAGGGATTTCTGAATTTTTTTAAAAATAAAATCAACTCTCTCCCTCCTTTTGTTGCCAAATAAAATCATGTTCAAATTTTATTTTGAATTTTAAATTAATCACCATTAATTTCAAAATTCAAATTCATTCCTTTTATTTTTAAATTATCAAATAAATGAAAAATAACATAATGAATTTATTTAAACATAATTATGTAACAAAATATCAGTTTAAATTTTCCCACTTATTAGAGCTAGCCTTGAGACCGAATGGACCCGTATGAATGAAGCTATGAAATTACAATACTCGACTAATTTATCCCGATAAGTTATCGACGTATTTAATTCTGACATCGCACGACTCCACTAAAGGTTCGATGCCGACTAATCTCTCGATTCATACGCGCTATTTTTCTAATGGTGTTAATACAATTTATCACATGGTCCACAAAATAAATGCACTATTATCCTTCGTAAATATCAGTGACTAGAATGGTGTTGAAAATTACTGTTTTACCATTCTAGTCATTATTTCCTCAACTCCTTTATATGATTGTGAATAAGAAAGACTTATGTTCGTAAGATGTCTCACACATGTTAAGATGTCTTAATCAATGATTACCATCATTGAATACCAGGCCTAGTTTATTTATTCACACACCTATCAATAAAGCATAAGGTGATATTATCACTTACGATCGAATTCCATATCTGTGAATCACACAACTCCAAATTAATTACGTCATGATCCCAATAGCCGAGATGTTGTTCAAAAACTATGAACTAATCTCATTGGTGAATCAAAGACCATGAGAAATCAAGTCGAGTTATGTATTCACTTTAGGATTGAGATAATTATGCAAATCTACTTAGGTTGTAATAATTAGGTTTAGAGTTTAGTAAACGGTTTTTGCTCTAACCTAATTAGTTACATGGTCTATTCAACATGTTATGAACATGTCTAGATCAACCACAAAGCCCAACTTCCATGCCCCGAGACTAGCATCACATGGTTTGATCTAACAGTCATAATCGGATTTGATTGCCGAATCGATCCTAAGACTGTGAATATCAATTTTAAACTATATCAGAAGAGCTTGTCTGGCAGGGATTCCTTGACTCTTCTTTCGTTGAAAACAGTCTATAGACTACGCAATATTACTAACACTCTTCAATATGAATCAAAACATAACTTTATTTTATTTATAAATGTCAGCAAAACAATGATGTCTGATATTTTCCATTTCATAAATAACAAATTACATCCTAATTTATGGACACATTTCTAACATACTCCCACTTGAACTTAAAGTAGGTGTGTACAATCTCGCATCCCCGAAGCCTCCAAATGACTATCGAAGACTTTACCAGATAAAGCCTTTGTGAATGGACCAGCCAAGTTGTCATGTGTTGATATCTTTGTCACTTCAACATCGCCTCTTTGTACAATCTCCCGGATGAGGTGGTACTTCCGCTCTATGTGCTTAGACCTCTTGTGGCTTCTAGGCTCCTTAGAGTTCTCTATAGCCCCACTATTATTGCAATACAGTACCATGGGTCTATTAGCATTCGGAACAATTTCCAGTGATACAAGGAACTTCTTAAGCCATACGGCCTCTTTTGCAGCTTCACAAGCTGCCACATATTCAGCCTCCATGATGGAGTCAGCTATGTAAGTTTGCTTAATACTCCTCCATACCACTGAACCTCCATTCAGGACAAATACTGATCCTGAAGTGGATTTTCTGGAATCCTTATCCGATTGGAAATCAGAGTCAGTGTACCCCGTCATAGTCAGGTTAGTACCTGAGTATACAAGCATGTAGTTCCTCATTCTCCTAAGATACTTGATGATATGCTTGACAACAACCCAGTGCTCGAGTCCAGGATTAGACTGGAATATACTCACCACACCTACCACATAGCATATATCAGGTCTGGTGCAAAGCATCACATACATGAGGCTTCCTACGGCTGAAGCGTAAGGAACTCGGCTCATGTCTTCCTCTTCTTGAGGAGTTTTGAGAGACTGCTCCTTTAAGAGGGATACTCCATGTCTAAAGGGTAGATAACCCTTCTTGGAGTTTTGCATGGCGAATCGGTCCATTACCTTATCGATATAGGATGCTTGAGACAATGCTAATTGTCTGTTTTTCCGATCTTGAAAGATTTGAATTCCCAGAACATAGGCAGCTTCTCCTAGATCCTTCATATCAAACTGCTTTACAAGCCAGAGCTTAACCTCAGTCAGTCTTCCTACATCATTCCCAATGAGTAGTATGTTATCCACATATAAGACTAAGAAAACCACTTTCCCTTCTTGTATCAACTTATACACACAAGGCTCATCCAACAACTGAATAAAACCGTAAGTTTTAACAGTCTCATTGAATCTGATATTCCATGATCTAGATGCCTGCTTTAGTCCATAAATGGACTTTTGCAATTCACAAACCTTTTCTTCTTGACCCTTTTCAATGAGTCCATCTGGTTGTGCCATAAAAATGAGCTCATCCAGGTTGCCATTCAGAAAAGCTGTCTTCACATCCATCTGCCAGATCTCATAATCTAAGGTAGTAGCAATGGATAGAAGAATACATATGGATTTAAGCATAGCCACCGGAGAGAAGGTATCCTCATAGTTAATTCCTTCTTTCTGGGTGTAGCCCTTGGCTACTAGTCTTGCTTTGAATGTCTCCACATTCCCATCTGGACCCCTCTTCTTCTTGAAGATCCATTTACATCCCATGGGCTTTACCCCTTCAGGAGGATCTACCAGAGTCCATACGCCATTCTTATACATTGATTGTATTTCGGCGTTCATGGCTACATGCCATAGGTTTGTTTCAGAACTTGCCATAGCCTGCGAGTGCGAGATAGGTCCATAAAACATGTACCTATCTGGTTGTCTCACAACCCTCCCACTACGTTGATGCTCTATTGGTGTTAGTTCCTGTTGTGGTTCATCTGTTATCGGTTCAGGAATAGAACGTGGAGATGTTATTCGAACATTTTCACCAGTCAATTCCTTAAGTACAAGTCTGCTTCTAGGCTTCATATTCTTCACAAAATCCTCTTCTAGAAAATGAGCATTTGTACTAACAAATATTTTCTGATCGGCAGGACTATAGAAGATGTAGCATTTTGTCCCTTTAGGATATCCTACAAATAGGCATAATTTTGAATGACTGGCTAGTTTGTCAGTCTTCTTTCTAAGCAC
Source organism: Morus alba (assembly GCA_012066045.3). Lineage (NCBI taxonomy): Eukaryota > Viridiplantae > Streptophyta > Magnoliopsida > Rosales > Moraceae > Morus > Morus alba. The sequence continues at coordinate 29,459,987 of CP050225.2, forward strand.
ATGTGCTAGGCAACCCCATATTCTAGTGTGCCAAGAGATGACTTCTTCCCACTCCATCTTTCATATGGAGTTCCAGGCACTGCTTTAGATGGAACTTGATTCAGAATATATGCTATTGTTTCCAATGCATATCCCCAAAAGGAATCAGGAAGGGATGAGTAACTCATCATTAATCTAACCATATCTAATAGAGTTTGGTTCCTCCTTTCTGACACGTCATTCTGCTGAGGAGTACCTGGCGCAGTCAGTTGAGAAAATATACCTTCTTCCTTAAGAAAGTCTTCGAACTCTCCCAGCAAGTATTCACCACCACGATCGGATCGTAGTGTTTTGATTTGTTTTTCTAATTTTTTTTCAACCAAGGCCTTGAATTCTTTGAACTTTTCAAAGGTTTCAGACTTTTGACACATTAGATAAATATGACCAAAACTAGAATAGTCATCCGTGAAGGTTATAAAATATTCATATCCTCCTCTTGTTTGGATATTGAATGGCCCACATACATCACTATGTATGAGTTCTAGGCATTCATCAGCTCTATTGCCCTTTGCGGAAAAGGGTCTCTTGGTCATTTTTCCTTCAATGCAAGATTCGCATGTAGGTAGTGAGCCTATACTTAAGGTTTGCAAGGGACCATCTCTCACTAACCTTTTAATCCTGTCAAGGCTAATATTTCCAAGTCGTAGATGCCATTTTAGGTCTGATCAGTTGGGTCTAACCTTAACCTTTTACTATCCCTAATTGAATCATTATTCAACTCAGTATCGTAAATCGTTGGAACAATCAGTTTGACATAGAACAGATTGTTTAACATAACTGTAGAAGTAATCATGAAATCATTCTTAAGAATCTGAATAACATCATTATTGAATCCTAAAGAATATCCTTGCTCTACCAAACGAGCTACAGAAATTAGGTTTTTCCCAAAAACCGGGACATAATAAACATTGTTCAAAACAATATAACTGTTCTAAAAAACTAATTTAATGCTTCCAACTAATATAGCCGATACTGATGCTCTATTCCCCCAGCGAAAGTTAAACTCGCCCTTGCTAAGCCTTTTGCTTTCCCTGAACCCCTACAGAGAACAACAAACATGATTAGTGGCTCCAGAGTCTACAATCCAAGAAAAAGTAGAGTCAGCCACAAAATAGGCTTTGGTCACAAGTAATGTACCTTTAGCTTTAACCTTCTTGAGGTAAGTAGGACAGTTGCGCTTCCAGTGGCCAGCTACTCCACAATAGTGACATTTGTCATTACTCTTGTCTACTTTTGCAGTGTTCTTGCCCTTTCCAGCTTTTCCTTCCGGTTTCTTCTTGTTGCGGTTTTTCTTCTATTTCTTAGCACCAGAGATGGAAGGCTTTGCTTCAACAAGGTTTGCCTCTCCATTTCTCTTTTTGTCTTTAAGCAGTAGGGTTTTCACAGTTTGAAGCTCCTTCATGAGTTCAGGGAGTGAATAGTTTAATTTATTCATTAAGTAGTTGAGTTTGAAGTTGTCAAAAATCTCTGGGAGAGTCTCTAGGATCATATCCACCTGAGTCTCCCCATCTATCTCAGCTCCCATGAGCTCCATCTTATTTAGGTGACTTATGATCAGCAGCATATGGTCCCGAACAGGAGTGCTGAGTTTCATCCGGCAGTTCATTAAGTTACGCACAACAGCTTGCTTGGCTTGACAGCCCTGGCTGCCGAACATTTCAGCAATGCTGTAGATCATATCTACTGCCGTCAACATATTCTGATGTTGCTGCTGCAACACATTGCTAATTGATGCTAAAATATAGCACCTAGCAATCTCATCGGAATGCATCCAAGAGGTGTATGCGTCTTGCTCCTCTTGAGTAGACTCATCAGTCGGCCCAAGAGGACAAGGGGTGGTGAGCACATACTTGTGCTTGTCTACCGTCAACACGATGTCAAGGTTACGTTTCCAGTCAACGTAATTTTCACCCACTAGTTTGTTCATACTAAGAATTTGTGCGATCGGGGATAAAGACATGATTGCTAAAAAATAAAATAAAGTGGCATTGGCAATTTGCTTAAATTTTAAGAAAAGTATGATGCATGAATGCAAATACCTAAACATGAAAAAAAATCCTTTTAAAAAAAATGTTTCAACTATGGTGTTACGATCATAAATGGCAACACGCCCTACCTAGGGGTGGCGTCCGTGAAGCCTCCTATCGCATCGAGACTCCTCTCGTTTGGTCCACTTTACAAGATGTCTCCACATCCAGTGCAACCAATCACCATCCTTTTGGTCACCTCAGTCCCATTGCCTAGCTCCTAAGGGAGGTTACAATGGAGTTTAGTCTAAGTGTTCAACCGACTAATCGACTCTAGAGGTTGTTATGAACTAGCGATCCATCTAGGGATGGTCCCACCTCACTACTTCCTTTTCGAGTCTTATCTTCTCAAGCAACCTGATGACTCCTTAGCGACATGCTCTGTAGGTTTCTCCCATTGAAGTGAGGACCACTAAGGTGGTTCTTAACCCATCCACGTGTCATGATCAGGCTTAAGTCGGAGACCTTGGGAACGTTTCAACGCAAACGACCCTCCCACTTAGCTTTTTGACAAATGGATTTTGTTTTTTAAAAATTAAGTCCAATTAATAATTTGTCAACAAAATTATAACCTTTATAAATTTGTTGTTGCATTTTATAACACTTTATAAAATTTACCCATTGCATTTATAATTATAACAATTTATAATATTAAACTACAATGATGCACGAACATGTTTGCATGGTAATTTGATATTGGCATCACTATATCCTATATGTCATGTTGTAATGATGCGAGATTAAATAATAAATCATGCATTCAAAATTTAACCTCTTTATGGCTCATTTCTAATTACAACCCATAAAACAAATGAACAATAAATTAATATAATATTCTTCATCTTGTCTCCATGGCATCTTCACAATTTTCCCTTTTTATGATCCCTGAAATAGAAAATGTAATAGAAACTGTTTTTGTACAAAACAAAATTAAAATTTGAAATTCAAAAATTAAAAAAAAAAACTTTTTTATTTTTTTATTTTTATTTTTATTAATTTTGGGCTGGGCTCGGGACAATCCCGAGCCCACCCTATCTGACTCGGTAGGGCCAGGCCCTGCCTAGCATAGCATGGGCTGCCAAGCCAGGCAACCCTTGCGCGCTCAACATGGGTCGCGGCCCTTGCCTGGGCAAGGCCTGCGGCCCCTGCCTGGGCAAGGCTTGCAGGCCTGCTAGGGTTTCAGAAAACCCTGGCACACGCTAGGGTTTCCAAAACCCTAGTGTGCTGCGCAGCCAAACCTAGGGGAGGGGTTGGCGGATGTGCTTGTGGCGAAGGCAGGGCTTCGTGCGGCGGCGGCAGCGACAGCGACGGCGGTGGCACTCAAAAAAAATATCTTGAATTTTAAATTACAAAATTTCCTATCCCCTTTAATGGCTTACATTATTTTCTAAAGAAAAACAAAACCACCAACTTTGTTCAACTAAAAACCTAGAGCCAATCGATCGGGATCCGATCATAAATATATTCAAAACAATTTTAAATTCATCATATATTCATGCAAGATGCCAATATCAACACATATTATACAATCAAATCACATAAACATAAATCATGCATGATCATAAACCTAGACTCTGATACTAATTGTTAGGAACAAGTTGTGATTTTTAAGTGAAAAATCATTTAAACAACAACAAACTTGTAGGCGGAATTTCAAAAATTTTCAGATATCTTTTAATTCCAAATTAAACATAAATCACAACGAGAGATACATGCATGATATATGTTTATATACAAAGGAATAAAATGACAATCATACCTTTATGACGATTGGATCAAATATGGCCGCAAGGATCTTGTCTCACTATCTCACGTTCCGAGATGGAGAGTTGCCATGAAACAAGACCGTTGGTTTATGAACACGATCACACCAAAAACCACTTGTTGATTCAAGACTATGACTCTAAGTGTTTTTGGATAAGAGAGTGGGCTCCTTTTTGAAAAACCTAAGGAAACAATTTTCCTTCTAATTTTTAATCACAAATCCGGCCACCTTAGGAGAGAATGAGAGTGAGATATTTTTCTTCTCTTAAGCCACACCTAGGGTTTTCAATAATATCTTTTTATAGGAGGAAATTCGAAAGCTCAAATCCTAGATAGGATTTCTGAATTTTCCCCTTCATTTTTGGATCAAAATCCGAATTCCCACTTGCCAAGGGATTTTTGAATTTTTTTAAAAATAAAATCAACTCTCTCCCTCCTTTAGTTGCCAAATAAAATCATGTTCAAATTTTATTTTGAAATTTAAATTAATCACCATTAATTTCAAAATTCAAATTCATTCCTTTTATTTTTCAATTATCAAATAAATGAAAAATAACATAATGAATTTATTTAAACATAATTATGTAACAAAATATCAGTTTCAATTTTCCCACTTATTAGAGCTAGCCATGAGACTGAATGGATCCATATGAATGAAGCTATGGAATTACAATACTCGACTAATTTATCCCGATAAGTTATCGATGTATTTAATTCCGACATTGCACGACTCCACTAAAGGTTCGATGCCGACTAATCTCTCGATTCATATGCGCTATTTTTCTGATGGTCTTAATACAATTTATCACACAGTCCACAGAATAAATGCACTATTTTCCTTCGTAAATATCAGTGGCTAGAATGGTGTAGAAAATTACTGTTTTAACATTCCAGTCATTATTTCCTCAACTCCTTTATATGATTGTGAATAAGAAAGGCTTATGTTCATAAGATGTCTCGCACATGTTACGATGTCTTAATCATTGATTACCATCATTGAATACCAGGCCTGGTTTATTTATTCACACACCTATCAATAAAGCATGAGGTGATATTATCACTTTTGAATTCCATATCTGTGAATCACACAACTCCAAATTAATTACGTCATGATCCCAATAGCCAAGATGTTGTTCAAAAACTATGAACTAATCTCATTGGTGAATCAAAGACCATGAGAAATCAAGCCGAGTAATGTATTCACTTTAGGATTGAGATAATTATGTAAATATACTTAGGTTGTAATAATTAGGTTTAGAGTTTTGTAAACGGTTTTTGCTCTAATCTAATTATTTACATGGTCTATTCAACATGTTGTGAACATGTCTAGATCAACCACAGAGTCCAACTCCCATGCCCCGAGACCAGCATCACATGGTTCGATCTAACAGTCACAATCGGATTCGATTGCCCAATCGATCCTAAGACTGTGAATATCAATTTTAAACTATATCAGAAGAGCTTGTCCGGTAAGGATTCCTTGATAACAGTCTATGGTCTAAGCAATATTACTAACACTCTTGAGTATGAATCAAAACATAACTTTATTTTATTTATAAACGTCAGCAAAACAATGATGATGTCCGATATTTTCCATTTCATAAATAACAAATTACATCCTACTTTATGGACACATTTCCAACAATAACACCGTTCCATTCTGAATGGGAATGATATGTATTAATAATGTTTTAATTAAAGATTCCAAACTTTAATTAAATTCATTTACTTTTGATTATTATCCTTAAACATTATCCTCTCGTATACAACACTTATATACCATGTTTAAGGTTACATAAATAATCAAGGAATTTTATTTGATATTTATAAAATATTCATAAATATATGCACATAAAATGATTAATAAACTGTTTTATTAATCAAATTTTATTAATCAAATAATAAATATTTTTTTACATCTAATGCTTCTAGGACACTAGTCCCAACAATTTGTTCTTGATTTTGCTATGTACATTGATTTGTGATATAAAAATATCTCATTTGTGCTTGAATTGATATTTTAGAGAGATGACACTCTAGGATTTCTATATTTTGTTGTTATCATGAATATATGATGAATGAATGATTAAATAATTATTATTGATTATTATTTATAAATTATCAATGGTTTTTGATTATTTAATTTTTACTGGTTATGCTTCCTTAGAGTTTAGAATGGTTGTATAGGAATTTGTTCATTAAAATGTAATTAGATATATGGTCTATCATCACCATTAGGGTTTATTTTATTTTCTTTAGTAGAAATTTTGTAAACCAGAAAACGGTATAGAAATTTTTCATGTAAAAATTCTTGGAGGAGATTTATCATGAATCTTGAAGATGGATCTTGAAGATGAAGGATATAAAGGTATCTAATTTTTCTTGGTTTATAAAATTATTTTGTGTTTTTTGAATAAATTGAAAAACTGCTTTGATTTCTGAAAATCTGGGATACTGTCGCACAGACACAGTCAACTGCTTCGGTTGACCAATTAGTGTAAGGCGGTTGACCGGTTGAGTATAACTACTCTGTCACCAGTCGACCAGACCTAACGTGACAATACACGTTTTTGTAATTTTTTGAGATTGTTTTAAGAAAACATGAAAAATAATTTTATGATAACTAGAATTTGATTGTGATGAAGAATTCAAGGACAACCGGAAAGATTCAAGATGAAGGGCCGATATATGTTTCGATTATTCTTAGTAATCTTTATTTTTTCTTTTCTCTAGGTTGGAACCATAATATTACGGTTATTATTATTATGCTTATTTGCTTTGTATAATTGCATAAAATATGATTTGCTATATATGTGATAACATGTCATGTAGAATAGGGAGTGCTGCTCATTATAATTGTTCATGCATATTTTTTAAAATAAAACCTTGTTTTCCAAAAGATTGAGTGGGTGAGGGTTTTTGAAGAAAAGACCCATGGCCTCCATCGTTGGTCTGCATGAAACACATAGTGATACCGACCCCTAGGAAGGGATATATTATGTACCAGTGTGGATCTCCGAGAGGATAATTTATTTGAGCATATTTTATGGTTGTACACCCCTAGGTGAAAATTATAAAATATGGATCAAATAGTTGAAACGATGGTTGTACACTCAAGATTAATTTAATTATTAATCTCTCATAGGAGCTTTGCTAATTAAATTAATCACCAAAGAAAATGATTATCAATATATGTTGGACAGAGATTGATCTGGATGGTATATATTGATCAAAGGGGATCTGTGTTCTTAATTAAATTTTGCATGATCTCCCCTAGGAGACTTTACAAAATTCTGAGTTGGGAATTATCATTGTGAGGTTGTGATTTTTTTTTCAAGGTTTTGACACACAAGCATATTTGTTGCATTATAATATGTATATATGTTTGATTACTAAATGTTTATGCAAGTTTGCTTATACTAGATATATGAATGTTTATTGTAGATCAAAATGTCTGCTAGTGCATTATCATCGATACTTAATAAACACACTTTAACTGACGAGAATTTTACTGATTGGAAAAGGAACCTAAAGATCGTCCTAACCTTTGAGAAACTGAATTTTGTACTAAATACACCTTGTCCTTCAGAGCCACCTATTAATGCTCCTAATGAGGTTTTCCTAGCACATCAACGCTGGAAGGACTCTAACGATGTGGCTCGCTGTTATATGATGGTGAGCACGCCTATTGTGCTACAAGCACAACATGAAGATTATATAACTGCTCGTCAGAATATGGATAATCTTGAGGACATGTTCGGCAGCCAAGAAGCTGTAAAATGTCGGGAAGCCCTAAGTAACATCATTAATTGCAGACAGAAGGTTGGGGCTTCCGTAAAGGAACATATGCTGAAGGTGATGGGCTATTTGGCTGACGCTCAGTCCAATGGGGCCGACATTGATGCTAAATTTCAATTGACCATGATCTTTGAGACTTTGTCGAAAGAGTATATTCCATTTAGGGCAACGTTTAATTTGAGCGCTAAACAAAATATAACGCTGATAGAGTTTATACAAGAACTCCAAAAGTTCGAGCGAATGATCAAGGAGTCAACTATTATGGAGGCCAACTTGGCTGAGGCATCTTCCTCCAAGCCTTATCCAGGGAATGGAAAGAAGAAGTAAGGAGTTAAGAAGGAGAGTTCTTCAGTTCCACCAAACAAGGGCAAGAACAAGAAGAAGAGGAACTCAAACAAGCTTAAGTGCTTTCATTGTGGGAAGGTGGGTCACATGAAGAAGATTTGCAAGGACTAACTGTTGGAAATGTGTCCATAAAGTGGGATGTAATTTGTTATTTATGAAATGACAAATGTAAGACATTATTATTTTGCTGATTTTATAAAATAAGATAAAGTTATGTTTTGACACATACTCAAGAGTGTTAGTAATATTGCTTAGTCCATAAACTGTTACCAACGAAAGAAGAGTCAGGGAACCCCGCCGGACAAACTCTTCGACGATCTGCTTTTTAAAATAGATATTCGCGATCTTAGGGTTGATTGGGCAATCGAATCCGATTATGATCTATTAGATCGAACCATGTGATCTTTGGTCTCGGGGCATGGGAGTTGGACTCTGTGGTTGATCTAGACATGCTCACAACATGTTGAATAGACCATGTATTTGATTAGGTTAGAGTGAAAACCGTTTACACAACTCTAAACCTAATCATCACAACTTAAGTATATTTGTATAATTATCTTAATCCTGAAGTGAATGCATAGCTCAACTTAGTATCTCATGATCTTTGATTCGCCAATGAGATTAGTTCACAGTTATTGAACGACATCTCGGTCATTGGGATCATGACAATATTAAGTTGGAGTTATGTGATTCACAGATATGGAATTCGTAAAAATAATATCACCTCATGCTTTATTGACGAGTGTGTGAATAAATAAACCATGCCTGGTATTCAATGATGATATTCATTGATTAAGACATCGTAACATGTGCGAGACATCTTACGAACGTTTGTCTTTCTTATTCACAAATCATATAAAGGAGTTGAGGAAATAATGATTAGAATGGTAAAACGGTAATATTATGTACCATTCTCGATCACCGATATTTCTGAAGGATAATAATGCATTTACACTGTGGACCGTGTGATAAATTGTATCAACACCAAAAGAAAAATTAGCGCACATGAATCGAGAGATTATTCGCATCGAACTTTTAGTGGAGTTATGCGATGTCGGAATTAAATATGTCGATAACTTATAGGGATGAGTTAGTCGAATATTGTAATTCCATAGCTTTGTTCATGTGGGTCCATTCGGTCTCAAGGCTAGCTCTAATAAATGGGAAAAACAGAATCGATAATTATGTTTAAATTCATTGCGTTATTTTTCATTTATTCGATAATTGAAAAAATAAAGGAATGAGTTTTGAATTTCAAAATTAATGGAGATTAATTTAAAATTCAAAATGAAATTTAAACATGATTTTATTTGGCAACTAAAGGAAAGAGAAAAGTGAGAATTCATTTTGGGAAAATCGGAAATCCCTTGCCTTAAGGGGATTTCGAATTTTGTCTCAAAGAGGGAAGGAAATTCAGAAATCCTTTAAGCCATGTAGGGATTTTCGGATTTCAATCCTAGGGTTAAGGAGAAATTCGAAAATCCCATCTAGGGTTTGAGTTTTTGAATTTTCTCCTATATAAGGATATTATTGAAAACCCTAGGTGAGAGTCTTTTAGAGAAAAGAAAAAGAGATCACACTTTTCCTTAGGGTGGCCGGATTTTGTAGAGACAAAATAGAAGGAAAAAGTTTCCTTAGGTTTTTGAAAATGAACCCACTCTCTCATCCTAAAGATTGTAGAGTCATAGCCTTGAATCTACGAGTAGTTTTTGGTGTGATCGTGGCAATAAACAACGATCTTGTTTCACGGCAATTCTCCATCTCGGAACGTGAGATAGTGAGAAAAGATCCTTGCGGTCAATTAATTCAATCGTCACAAAGGTATGTGAGATTTTTCTAATCCTTTGATTATAAACATATATCATGCATGCATCTCTCGTTGTGGTTTACGTTTAATTTTTAATTAAATGGATATGATAAAATTTTTGAAATTCCGCCTACAATATTCTTGTTGTTCAAATGATTTTTCATATATAAATCACAACAAGATCCTACAATTGGTATCAGAGACTAGGGCTTTTGATCATGCATGATTTATGTTTATGCGATTGAATGTATGATATGTGTTGATATTGGCATCTTGCATGAATATATGATGAATTCAAAATTGTTTTGATTGTATATGTGATTGGATCCTGATCGATTGGCTCTAGGTTTTTAATTACACCATGTTGGTGGTTTATGGTTTTCTCTAGAAAATAATGTAAGCCATTAAAGGGCATAGGAAATTTTGTAATTTAAATTTCCGGAAAATATTTTTTTTGTGTCGCCGCCGCCGCCGCCGTCGCATGCCGCCGCACGACTCCTAGCCTCCGCCACTAGCCCAGCCGCCAAACCCTTCCCTGGGTTTTGGCCGTGCGGCAGACTAGGGTTTCGGAAACCCTAGTATGCGCTAGGGTTTCCTGAAACCCTAGCGGGCCTGCAGGCCCTGCCCAGGCAGGGGCCGCAGGCCCTGCCGCTGGCCTTGCCCAGGCAAGGGCCGCGGCCCCTAGCAAGCCGCGCAGGGTTTTCTGAAACCCTGGCGGGCCATGGGCCTGGCCGCAGGCCCTGCCTAGGCAGGGGCCATAGGGCCGGCCGCAGGCCCTGCCTGTGCATTTTTGTAGGTTATCCAAGAGGGACGAAAGGGGGTTATTTCTATAACCCCAAGGAAAATAAAGTCATTGTTTCAACGAATTCAACATTCCTTGAGGAAAATTACATGAACGACTTTAACCCTCGTAGCAAAATGGTGCTTGAGGAAATGTCGAGTGACTTGGTCATACCGATTGTTCCTTTGGAAACCGATCCAATTAGAGTAGAAAAGGAAACCCAACAATAACTTAAGGGGCTTTGGCGTAGTGGGAGAATTAGACATGAACCTGAGAGATTCATGGCTAATGGGGAAACCTTTTTGGCAGAATCACTGGAACATGACAAAGATCCTTATACTTACAAAGAAGCTATGAAGGATGTTGATGCAAACCTTTGGACAGAAGCGGTGAAAGCTGAGATGATAGATCTTTTTGATGGAATTAAGCCCATTGGGTGTAAATGTGTCTACAAGAGAAAGAGAAATGTAGAAGGAAAGGTCGAAACCTATAAGGCTAGATTGGTAGCTAAAAGATACACGCAAAAGGAGGGAATTGACTACGAGAAAACCTTTTTGCTTGTAGCGATGCTTAAATCCATCCGCATTCTCTTATCCATTGCGGTTGCTCTCGACTACGAGATCTGCAAATGGATGTCAAAATGAAGTTCTTAAATGGCCATCTTGAGGAAAGTATCTATATGGTACAACTAGAAGGCTTTCGGGCTAAGGGTCAAGAGGGGAAAGTTTGGAAGTTGCTAAAATTCATTTGTGAATTAAAGCAAGCTTCTCGTTGTTGGAACAAAAGATTTGACCAAGTGGTCAAGACTTTTGCATTCCAACAGAATATGGATGAACCTTGTGTTTATAAGCATATTCAAGATGGGAAAGTGGTTTTTCTACTATTATATGTTGATGACATTCTACTCATTGACAATGATGCAGGGGCTTTGTCATTAGTCAAAGTTTGGCTTACTAAACAGTTTGACATGAAGGACTTAGGAGAAGCTAATTATGTTCTGGGCATTCGGATCTTAAGAGATTGAAAGAACAAAATGATAGCTCTCTCTTAGGCTTCATACATAGATAAAATTCTCGAGAAGTATGCATTGCAGAATTCTAAGAAAGGTGGGCAACCATCTAGGTCTGGAGTTACTCTTTCGAGCAGTGATTATCCCAAGACATCTGAGGAAAGAGAATACATGGCAAAGGTACCTTATGCTTCGGCAGTCAGGAGCCTCATGTATGCAATGCTTTGTACTCGACCGGACATTTACCATGCGGTCGGGATTGTAAGTCGATATCAGTCGAATCCAGGACCTAACCACTGGGTAGCAGTCAAGCATATATTCAAGTATCTTCGAAGAACTAGAAATTATATGCTGATATATTCCGGGGAGGATTTAATGCCTCTAAGATATACAAATTCAAATTTTCAATCCTGATTGGATTATAGGAAATCGACTTCGGTTTCTATCTTTACTCTGGGAGGTGGTTCCGTCATTTGTAGGAGTGTCAAGCAAACTTGCACTTCAGATGGAAGCCGAGTATGTGGCGGCTAGTGATGCTTATAAAGAAGCAGCGTGGCTCCGCAAATTTTTGATGGATCTTGAAGTAGTTCTAGGTGTGGATAAGCCATTGAGACTATAATGTGATAATAGTGCGGCAATAGCTAACACCAAAGAACCAAGATATCAGAAAATGAGTAAGCACAAAGACAGGAAGTATCACGTGATAAGAAGCTTTATTGAAGAAGGGCATGTGGAAATATAAAAGATCGCGTCCGAGGACAATATGGCTAACCCGTTCACGAAGGCCTTGTCGGCTAAGGCCTTCGAGAAGCATGTCGAGGCTATGGGGATGCGTAGCATGTCACATTTACTCACTTAAGTGTAAGTGGAAGATTGTTAGCGTTTATGCCCATAGGAATAAATGTAACAATGTTCTTTGAGACATTTTGACTATTAATAAAGATTTATTTATTTCATATATCTATGTATTGTCCTCGTTATGTTCATAATAGTTGAATGTATGATAAGTAAACAAAAAGTCTGAGACTGTCATTCTAAATCTTTAGGTCATGCATGTAATGTGAAGAACTGCGGAAGACAAGAATCTAAGGATGATAGTCTAAATCATATAATCCACAATTGAGGAAATAAAGATGGGCGCTTTATTCATGTTAAGATTGTTGTGTTGTCTACTTCCTAACAGAGACGGCTTGTCTTAGTCGTCGAAAGTGGGACTCCATGGGTAGAGACATTGATATAGTTTCTAATGGTGAAATCTATATTGGATTGGACCAAAATTGAAATGTTTTAATTAATAATTATGTTTGAATAAAATAGTTCACTTTTGATGAATTATATGTTGTCATCTTAATGCTGAGATGAATGATAAACCCGTATGCTTGACTTGTATTCTTTGATGTACCAAAGGGAGACATTCTAACATTAGATAAAGGTACGCTTACCGGTACATTGGGGGTATGACTTGTGTATGCGTAGATTCATTATTCATAGATAGTGGAATCCATAGCTCCTACAAAGAGTTAATGATATCCTCTTATGCATTATCTGTGGATTGAAAAATACGGGCGCTCAGCCATTAGACTACTCTGTGTTATCTAATGGTTTACTATTTGTAATGGTACGAATAGTGTTTTTCCGATGGTGTGATAATGGAACATAAGATAAATGTAATCGGGAACTTGACCTTAAGTCAATTATGGTTATCCTACAGGGATGATACACTAATATATTGAGTCATGGACGAGAGCAATTCAGAGCTTTGTAAATACACTATAGAAATCGAGAGTGCAACTCTAGGCTTCTAGTGGAGTAGTGCTAGAGTTTTACAATCATGAGACGAACTTGTTGGTTTACAAGTAGCGTTGTGATTATAAGAGCTTGATTTATATATGTCCATCGAGTCCCTTTGCTAGCTCACATAATTTTCTGTAACGATACGGTGCATTTCCTACATATTGGTAACTTGTGTTATTTTTGTAAAATAGGTTCAAAGTTAATATGAGATTGATTAATTCATGAGTGATTTATCAGGTAAATTAATTGATAAATTAATTCTAGGTAAGTTGGTTGAATTATTGTTTAATGAGTTTTTTAATATGAGAAGACTATTATATGACTATTTTGATCAGGCAACTTTTCTATTGGGTTGCTTGAATCAAAGTGGAGGCTTTATGCAAGTTTCCCGTGCTAAAAAACTAGAAAAACAAGTTTTGTTAGTACAGACAGGTTGACCGGTTCGGTCGACCTGTTAGTGAAGATAGGTCAACCGGTGATTTATAACATCTTTGTCACCAGTCGACCGATTGTAACATAAAATGCATGCTGATGTGGCAAAATCGGCTCTGTAATCGAGATAAACGTTGGGAAAACTAATTGTTACAGAAATATGACTTCCTAAACACTATAAATAGCCTATTAAGTCACATTATTCATTAGATCACTGGATAGACTTTTTGGAGGCTATTGACAAAAGATTCCTGAGAGGAAAAATTGTTTAATTCTCAAGAACAATTTTTTCTTTGGCTCTCTTGTGATTGGAAGAAGATTAAGAATACCAAGAGGAGATTGAACAACATGTGCCTACCCGCACTCTGATCGTGGAAACGAGAATAGCAAAGAAGACCAGTTGGTTGAGGCTCTTCCGATTGCTGTTTGGAACGCTTTGATCTGTCAGACGTGTAGTTTCCTAAATCTCAAAAGATATGATTTAGATCTTTAGTATTTATGTTATATAGCATCATGAGCATGTTCTTGATTGACCTTGACTTTGATTTAAAGTTTTTTTAAAATTATGCTGCGCACTCGATACCGTTATTTTCCAACAAAGGCACACCAATGAACTCTGGTCGTCAGGATCTTTTTTTAATATCGACGCTGAAAATCGACAGATGGTATCAAAAATCGACGCCGAAAATTCGGTATGGATGGTTGTCGTCCACGAAGAAGAAAATAGGGTTTTTGCAGAGTTTTTTAATATTAAATCAGGTGTTGTAGAATCCATTTTAGTTTCTATGAGTCCAATCATTCTGGACCGTTCATTTTTTGTGAAAGAGTGTGAATAAATTTATAATACCGATAAAGATAAGTTGGCTCACCCCACCATAAACTTTAAAATATTTCAAAATACGGAGGGGCATTGTTCTTCCTATTAATGCCAAATTTTCATATCACCAACAGTGTCTGTTGTTGCAGCAGATCAGGTGGCGCGTGGAGGAAGAAAATGGCCAAGCATGATGTACGGAAGTACTTTTGAAATAGGGCCCACAAAAAAGTTGGGTGTATATTCCCCCTATAATTGGATTTAGATTTAGACAGCTGCAGGCAGGCATTAAGATTAATAAGATATGTGTTTGGCATCATTTTGTGTCTCCACGAACTCCTTGCCCTTTCTCTTCTCATGTTTTGAACACAAGTAACATCCACTTGATCATACTTTTCTAAAAAAAAAAAAATTGTATCACAATATGTTTTCTAGAGGCTTGTGAAGAATTGCTACTCTGCATTTTAGATGTATCTTGGTATTTAATCACATTGGTAAGTTGTATATTTTATTTGGATGTAATTCAGGTTTTCAATAGTTACTTCAATAGTGTTATAAAAACTAAAGCGACAAATGCTCTTGCAATGATAGTTGATGTTATTACATGGTCGGTACTTGGTACTAGCTCTGTTCTTGGGTTTTCTTCCAATTTAACAATTGTGCTCTTTTCGTAATTAAATTATCCAAAAAAAAAAAAAATGTTGAATTTGAGTTCTTTGTCTATATTTTACTCCGTTTTCGAATTTCCTAAGGCATACATCACATATCTCGCATCTCCAAGCATTTTAGGTGACCTTAGAAACTTCTTGTCCACAAAGTCTTTGTAAAAAAATCAACAATGTTATTTTCCCATACCTTGCACACTGTCACGTCCTTGCAATGAACTATCTCCGACATCATGTGATAATTTCGTTCTATATATGTTTTTCCCCCTCTTGTGACTTCTTGATTTTGATTGTTATCACAATAAAGTGTCATGTGTCACAAGAGATCAATAACAACTTTTAAATCCATTAAAAAAAAAGAAGGAAATCCAAGTCCATAATGAACTTACGGAGCCACACTGTTCCTTAGTTGCTTTTGACTTCTATTGTGGAATCAACATACAAAAAGTTGAGAATAAGATCCATCATAAAGGATGAAAACCGAACTAGGAGTTGATTTTTTTTTTTTTTTCAAATCGTTATCGAATGGAAACTCAAAATTCACTTATTGAATGGAATCAATTTAATCTCCCTTAGAATACACTAGAAAATCAAAGTATTTTGCCAGTAAGATCAAAATTTTCGCATGTAGAATAGATCTCTCAACTTGTTCTTAAAAAAAAAAAAAAAAAAAAAAAAAAAAAAAAAAAAAAAAATCAACTAATTCTCATTGATTGGTGCACTTAACTCAATTGATTTTTTTGACTCTTTTATTATCACTAGTTATAAGCACACCCACGTGCATTCTTTATATTTTTTATATGAAAATATAATTTTTTTAAAACATTTAGTTGTATTTATTTATTATTCACCTAATTATTAAGTTTAGTAAAAAAGGAAAAAAGTTTAGTAGAGCACATTTAAAAGGATCACATAGTAAATTATTTATGAAGTACATATAAAATGAATTATTTTAAATAGAATATAAAGAGAAAAGAAAATTATGGAAGTATTTTATAAGAATATTAAATTATAAAAGAGCACTTGGTAAAAGATTAAAAGAACTATGAAGAAAAAAGTAAAAGAAGAATAGAAATAAGAAAAAATAAAAATAAACAAAAAATGATTAGAAATAAGAAAATGTAAAAAATAAAAATAAAAGAGAGAAATAAGATGTTGACATTATAAGCCAAAAATTGAGATGAATTAAAATTAATAGGCCAATAGTTTATATAAGTTAATAAATGGGCTAAATTATTATTTTAGTCTATAACTTGTCTAGTTATGGACCATAACTTGATAAGTTATTATTCATAATTGTCCATAACTTGTCCAGTTATGAAACCATAACTTGACAAGTTTGTCCATAACTTATCTGGTTATGAACCATAACTTGACAAGTTATGGCCTATTAATTTCTATAACTAAAAATTGGCCTATTTACTTTCTTAAACTTTTCATATTGACCTATTTTTTACTATTTCTCTTAGATATATTCCCTTGCGACAACAAATCTAGAGGACTCTTGATCTGTATCTCGTGAAGCATAAGAAGACGGAATTAAACGACATCTATCTGGTCCTAATACACATGTCGTTACTAAGCGCACCTTGTCGTCTGACAAACAAGTTGCTTATGATCAGGTGCTCTCTAATTCACCTTTTCTTCATCAAAGAAAGGACCATACAAAAAGTCGTACCTTTTACAACCGTTAGATCATCACCACCTATAGGAAATCCGTACCATTCCCTATTGTAGACTTTCCCATTCTATAAAGGCTGCACATTTCATAAATAAGAAATTCACGGTTAATATTGTAATTGTTGATGAGAACACGTATTAATCATGCACATTCATTTCCCACATTACCATTGGATCTTGATAAACGATTAACCAAAACATGACCTAAAAGTTCCACTACTAATTAGTACTATTAGTATTAATTAAAGATAATATCCAAAAACACCCACTGTATTTTTTCAAAATATCACTTTCGCCTTTTCCATTATTTAAATACCAAAACACTATTGTGTTTATCAAAATAGACCCAAAATACCCTTTAAAAAACCTAATTTTTTTAAATGGGGTTTTTTTTTTTTTTTTTTTTAAATGCCATCAATAAAGTAACACTATTTTTTTTATGCTAGTATTATTAAATTTAACTTATGCCACTAATAATTTATAGGTTATTTTTCATAATTCGTAAGTTATCTTTCATAACTTGCTAGTTATTTTTCGTAACTTAGAAGTTATCTTTCATATCATGCAGGTTATTTTCCGTAGTGGCATCAAAATTTTGTATAGTGACGTAAATAATCGAGTTGAAAAAAACAATGGTTAAACTTGAAATTTTCTCTTTTTCAAAATATCAAGATTATCCTTCTCAATATTTATTAAATATTGTTTAAAACATTATTAAACCAAAATATTAAGTAAAATCAATCTTAAAACATGAAAACTCTCAAAATAATTGAAATATTTCTTTGATTGGAATATTCATTTCAGTATTTAAATTTTTTTCTTCAATTTTTTAGTTAAATCATATCTAAAATAATATTTACAATAGATTGGAAGGTTAATCATATCTTTTTAAAAATTTAATTACTTCAGAAAATGTTTTGGGTATATTTTTATAAATGGGGGAGGGTGTTTTGACCATTTGCATAATAAAAAAAAAATGTGAAATAGTAATTTTTGACAAAATATGCACGATCTTTTGGATATTTCTCCATTAACTAGAGAGTTCCCCAAGATTAGCTCAAAAATAAATTGACTTGTGTGGAAGAAAATTGCAGCTTAAAAGGGTTCTATGTGTCCACACAAAATAAAAAGAAGGGGACAAAATATTGTGTGTCTTGCAAAGGAAAATTCTCAATCCCATAAAAGACAATTCATATCCAATTTTCTGTTTCCAAACTAGTGATGGGCTTGGAAATTGATGTGTAGGATAGAGACAGCTGGCTAAGAGTGTCCATTTATGAATCACTAAGGGGCTGTTTGGCAGCTCATTTTTTGAATTAAAAATTCAAAAAAAGTAACTCGAGTTACAACTTTATTCAAGTTTATGTTTTTTTTATGTTTGAACTCAAGTTTGAACTCAAGTTTGGGACTAAAACTCGAGTTTATAAGTTTTCCCTTCAACTCGAGTTCAGAAACTCGAACTCAAATTAATAAACAATATTTTTTCTATTCTTAAAAATGCTATAACTTTTTCGTTTTAAGTCTGATTGAGATAATTTTTTTCTATGCGTTGACAATGAAAAGACGAATAAAACTCCACTCATATACCCTATTAAAATTTTCCATAAGCATTGAGTTTTTATTAAAATACTATCTAAATACAAATTCAAGTTTTAACTCACTCAAACACAAACTCAAAAAGATTTTTATCTCAAATCATAACTCAAATGTACACAACTAAACACAAACTCAAGTTACAACTTCAACTCAAATTATAACTCAAACTTAACTCAAAATTTACATTCAAGTCACCTAACTCAAAAACGACAAAAGAATAATCCCTATATAATGTGCATTTTAGAGAAAATAATCATAATTTCCCATTGTACAACAGTAAAACTATATTGACGGTATAATGAAACCACTCTTGTTTGCTTCTGAAAAAATACATATATAGTTGGGAAAGACAATGATCCTGTTATATTGCATAAAGTCATTCTCAATACGTGTCGCAATCTATAACCCCTTCAAGCAAGACAATCTTCAAGAACAATGAAAATGATATACAAAACATCTAACCCATATAAACATCAAGCCCATGTCCTTTTTCAATAATTCAAATGGACATTAGCACCGAAAAAAAATAAGTAAATGATGTCAGGTGCATGCTTTCATTTTTTGTGAAACACTATAATGAAAATGAGAATAGTGAAATGTTCTAATGAAAATGATTGATTTCACAAGGCCGGGGCATGTTAAACGTGCAAGCTTTGGATTTGGACTTGCATGTGAATCAATTCTTTTTACGGGTGATTTTCGAGTTAAAAAGAATTTCTGAAGTGTGTCATTTCTCGTACTAAAAAACTTAAGAAACCGTTAAAGATTTTCAGTGTTAAAAAGAATACGCAGGGAGACAATTAGCCTTAGTTACGTCGATAGGTTGTAATCATAGGTGTTCTCACACATTAAGAAATTGATATATTAAAAAATAACTACTTATGTCGGGAGACAAAACATAAAAATTAATAAACATTGAGCTGATAGTCTACAAATAGTCTCCAAGTGCTTTCTATTCGACTCAAACTTCACTACAAGAAATATCAACATCAGTAGCAGACTAAAAACATTATTGATCACTACCAATAGCGCTTTTTAAAACACTAGGACGACGAGCGCTATAATAGGTCCTAAGAAAACATAGCGTTTCAGGAGAGTTATAGAAAGTGCTATAGAATTGAAGTATTATAGCGTTGAAGACAAGTTATTTTCATCCTTTTACGGCTCTTTAGCATGACTACGATACATATTAATAACTTTTTTTCCTTGTTATATTCACAATGTTGTAACTTTTTAAAATTATTATTAATATCCTTTTGAATTCATTGAAATAAATAGTAATTCTGAGATATGTGATATATCTAAATAGGAATACTCAAATTAAAACATAAAAACATTCAACATATCAATTGTTATTAGTATCTACCAAAACTGGCATTAAAATTACGTATATAACATAATTCATACAATGTCCAAAACCTTAACATTCAAAACAAGTAAAGAAAACAGAAAAGTCATCTCCAAAACGTCTAACTAGTGCAATGGTGAAGTAAATCCTTCCACCTTGACAAAATGCTTGAACAAAAAAGTCATCTCCACTGTTTAACCTGTAAGAAAGTAATCCACTATCAAAACAATAATCAAACTCAAATCCTAGGACTGTGACCAGAAACTGGAAAAAAAAAACCCGGGTAAAATGTACATTGTGAGCATACCTTGTAGGACTACTTCTCTTGCTCAGTTTTCTGAAACTGCAAACATGACACCATTGCAATAGGAAGTAAGACAATGATATAGAAAAACTGAAGCAGTCGTAGAGTTATAAGAATCTTATAATTTCCAGAAACACAACATACATACAAATAGTACTTGTCAAACATAACTCAAATAAGTTAGATGCTGGCTCCAAACTGTTCAATTTTTTTCTTACTTTAGAACTTTATATACTGGGAAGATTGTGTTGATCCCTAGGATATGGAAGCAATATGGAAGACTCTAGAAGTAAGAGCCGAATGGTTAGATGCTGGGGGGGCGCGGCGGGCTGGGCTGGGGGAGCTTGGCCTAGGAGGGGCCTGGCCTGGGGGGGCCTGGGCTGGGGGGGCCTGGCCTGGGAGGGGGACCCAGCCTAGGAGGGGGCCTGGTGGGGGCGACCTATTACAAGCAACAGATTTTTGACTTACAATAACATCTATTATAAGCAAAAGAATTTGCAAACAAGAAAATAAAACATAAGTTATACAGAATTGCAAGAGATGCAGTTGCAGCAAAACACGTATAGATACGGAAGCCAATTCAGTTGAAACTACCTTTTCTGGTTAGGCTGAAGTCAATAAATTTACAAAAGCAAATTTCAAGTGGTGTGGAAACATGCATTGGACACTAACAAGTTCTAACAATTTTAATAAGTAGCCCATATTTATCAGTGTCAAACTTCAGGAAGTAGCATAAATGGGCTCATCATAAGCTCTTACAGTAAAGTAAATAAATGCAAGAATAATATCAACCACGTTCTCGGTCTGTTCTAGGTTTTTTTCATTTCTAAACAATTTTTTTTTCTTTTATAAACTACAAAGTTTAGTAATACCCAAAAAGCCCAAAGAATATGAAAAAAGTATGTTTTATAATTTTTTATAAATTTTGTTCTTGGTGTGTTCTTGGTGTGTTCTTGGTTTGTTCTTGGTATGTTCTAGGTTTTTTTCATTTCTAAACAATTTTTTTTCTTTTATAAACTACAAAGTTTGGTAATACCCAAAAAGTCCAAACAATAAGAAAAAAATGTATGTTTTCTAATGCATTGCAAATTTTGTTCTTGGTATGTTCTTGGTCTGTTCTTGGTCGGTTCTGGTCTGTTCTTGCTATGTTGGTCGAATCTGGTCTGTTCCTTCTATGGTAGTCGGTTACGGTTGCGGTGCCACCCTTGTGTGACCGTGCCCCCCAGCGCGCCCCCTTGCCCCCGCGTGCGTGTGTGCGGCCCAGGTGCCTCCCAGCGGCGTGTCCGTTCCACCCGGATGCGCGTGGCCTTGTTCCCCCGCGCGCGCGCCCGTGCCACCCCCGTGCACAACCTTTTGTGTGACTAGTTTGAAGTGTTTTTTTTTTTAAATTATTATGTAAAAATTTGGGCAGCATTTCCCCATAAACATAAGCTTCCTCAAAGCCATAATAAGCTGCTGAATACATTTTATAACCCGTTGAATATAATAAGTGTAAATACATTGTAACACCAAAATTTATAAGTCATGATTACATCAGTGTGTTCTTACATTTCTTCTGATAGTGTCCATATTGCCCACACCTAGCACATCGATTCTGTCTTCGTGTGAACTCACCTATTCTGGGAATGCATTTTTGCTTTGGCCTACCCCTCTTTGGTATAACTCGCGGTGGAAGAAGGTGAACTTCCTTTACGTGATTCGGAATACGCATTGCGAAGTATCCGGCACAGTTTAGATTGTCTCAGCATACGCAAGAGCCCAAACTTCTGTTTTGTAGTATTTTGAGCATAAATCATAGAGTGACATTCCTGCTTCTCTACAACATGATATTGCATGCTCGCATGGTATCTTCTCATGGTCGAACACACGACAAGTGCAACTCCTTGCTCCAATGTTGACAATTACAGTGGCCTCTCCACCTGTCACTTGGAACTCAATAGTATTAAGTCTTGTGGCCGGTAGAAATCCCGCTTTGTTGTGCCTCTCACGAAGAGTTTTTTCCACACTTGGCGTTAATAATGTTTTAGTTTTAGAAGCTTCAACCCGCCTGTTATTAAACCACTCTGACATCTTCACTTGTATAAAATTAAAGAGGGCAATAACAGGGTAATCTCGAACATCTTTGAGCATTGCATTAACTGACTCAGACATATTTATGGTCATAATATTATATCGATTTCCTTTAAAATGAGCATGAGACCACATTTCAAAACGAACTTGTTTCTGTAGGTATCTAGCAATACTGGGATATCTTGCAGACAACTCATCAAACAAGACAGAAAACTCGTTAGTGCGGTAGGCCTCAGCGGTTTTGAAGAACAATGGCAGAACACCGCTACATCTGAAATTACTCTTGATGTTTTGAGACACATGGCATGTGCAACAACCGTGATGTGCTAATGAATAAATTGTAGACAATGCATTACTTATACTTTGATTCCTATAAGAAATAAAAACTAATTCCTCAGAATCAGTGATAATCACCTTCAAGTTCTAGAAGAACCATGACCAGGATGCATCATTCTCTGAGTCAACAATGGCCCATGCGATGGCATAACAATGACGTTCACTATCCTGTGCAGTGGCAACTAACAACGTACCTCTAAATTTTCCCTTCAACCACATTCCATCAACACTGATAACTTTCCTCATGCAACCAAAACCTCGTATACAAGGTCCATATGCTAGGAAAAGATACATAAAACTGTTCTGTTCATCAAAATGAATATTGGTGATGATGTCATGATTAGTAAGAGACACCATATGAAAGTATTGTTGGGAATAGTGTCCTAAAAGCATGAGATGTAAAAGGATATTTATTATTTATTTAATAAAAGAGTTTATTCATCATTTTATGTGCATATATTTATGAATATTTTAGGAATATCAAATAAAATTCCTTGATTATTTATGTAACTTTAAACAGGGTATATAAGTGTTATATACGAGAGGATAATGTTTAAGGATAAAAATCAAAAGTAATTGTTCATAATGAATTTATTTAAAGTTCAGAATCTTTAATTAAAACATTATTAATACATGTCATTCCCATTTAGAATGGAACGGTGTTATCCGCACTGTTAATATGGCGGGATATTGAATGAGTGTATTTTGCATAATGAGATTATGTGAAACATGGACGCATACACAATATGAATTTCTAATAATTTCTGTTAAGCATAGAAATTCTAATTGAGTCTACCGATGGTCATATATAGGATGATCTTAATCCTGAGTTCTTAACAAACTCCTATTTATGGATTTATGTCTTTTGATTTAGTTGGTACGGATTCCGAGTCCCTGAATCCTATTCCTTGTATTTTGGAGACATAATGAAATAGGTAGCTGGGAATGTTATTATACGAGATGAAATCCATTCCTTCTTGAGAAAGAAGCAGATAAATAATTCTCTTGAGTGTTGATTCGGTACTTAGATTAGTAAGAACGCTCTGGTTCATGAATGTGTTTTATAAATCACTATCCATTAGAGAATCAATGATACTCAATGATAAAGATGTAATTAGAGAGGTTAACGGATTCTACCTGACTCTAATTATGAATTATTTATGGAGAATTGATCTATATGTAATGACTATATCAAATGGACACTTCGCAGTTTAGAAGTAATTAATGTCTATAATTTCGAGAGTGCAATTCAAGTTTATAGTGGAGTAACTATTGGAATTAATAGAATTAATTAATTAATTAAAGTGTTTAATTAATTATTAATTTTATTGGAGCTCAAAATTATAGGTCCATTAGTCCCCGCGTCGTCCTTGTAATTCTACCAGACGCAAAGGGCAAAATGGGAATTTCAGAATTATGGAATTCTAAAATTAAATACTCGAAAAATAATTAATTGAGAATTAATTATTATTTAAATAATGTGATTATTTAAATTTGAATTTGAGCATATCTAGATTTATCTATTTAAACTTATTTGATAAGTTGTTCAATTTAGAATTTAAATTAATTTAAGTTTGACTTAAATTCGAATTTGAATCTAAATTGAAATTGGACTACTGGATAAAGGATAAAATCTCTTCCTTCCCTATCTGAGATTGGCGCCACAGATAGGGACAAAACCCTAGAGTGTGGCCGACCACCTTGTGGATAAGGGGAAGGGATTTTTTGTTCCAAATTCAAAATTGGAGATAAGGATTTGATTCTATTTTGAAGTTTGACTTCTACTCTTTAAATATGAGAAAGATAGAAAATTGTAGACACAATTTTGAAACATATTTTCAGCCCTAATTAGAGTGGTGGCCGAAATTCTCATAGAGGAAAAAAGAGTGCAAAATATTTTTCGTCAAAAATTCCACATCGTGCATGCGTTGGTGTTTGTGGAAATTTGAGTGTTTAAGAAACCTGTTGTGTCTCACGTGTGCCCACACACACGTCTACGTGGAATCAAAGAATTGACGTGGAAGACTTTGGTATTCTAAACACAAAGCTTGGAGCAAGGATTGTTCGTGGTCAAAGAAATTTAAGTTATCATCCGAGTCGGCTACCAGGTATTTTTTCGATTGATCCTTGAATAATATAAATTAATGTGATTAATTTATTCGTGCATAAATTAATATAATCTATAGAGTATGTCAAAAGTTTTACGAAATTTTTTGTTATTCACGATCCGCTGTTTCCCCACGCTTCCACTGCTGAATTCGATTCGGCAACCAACAAGTATTATGGGAGCTTAGTGAAGCTTTCTTCGGCTGTACCTCTTACAAGTTGAAGTGCATGATCATGAGCCTTCCATCCTTTGTAATTACTGAAGGCCGTCCTGAATTCGTCACGGGCATATTTCTGAATTGATTTCGGAACCGGACCCGGTTTGACGCCTATAAATTGGTTTTTCATGCAACTTCCAATAACAGAGTACGTTGCTTGCCTGTGCTTCGCTGAACGCTTTTCTAACGAGCAAGAGTGAACACCATTATACTTGCAAATTACAAACATGTTCGACAGTCTCAATTTGTAGGCTCGGATACGCCACACACATTTCGGATCCACACACTCTACTACAAGCACGTCTTTATTTGATTTTGTTATTTGAAACTCAAACTTCCCTTGCAAAGCTATTAAATGCAGCTTTTCCTTCAAATCATTCTTACTTGTAAAGTACTGACCAACTTCTAAACTAGATCCGTCACTGAAGGTAGATCCATGAGATGATCCAAACTCAGTCTTGTCCATACAAACTAAAGGACCAGCAACTTCTACTTCATTTAAAATGGTAAGCGGTTGTGGCTCTAGCTGTGGCTGTGACTCTAGTTGTGGTTGTGACTGTGGTGGAATATCATTACGAGTCAAAAACTCATATGTAGCTACATTACCCATAAAATCACGATAAAAAAAATCATCATGCAAAGGATTTCTCCTAATTTTTACTCCATCAATTTGTTCTTCGGGATTCATAAACTTCCCATCCACTATCACATGTAGCGGTACCTCGTGGGCTGTATCCCTAAAGAATAACAAATCATCATTGTCTTTTATTACAATGGGCAACGATTTCTGTTTCAAATTCGGTACCCATAATAGCTGCAAAGAATGTTTTTGTCCATCAATTCTGCATTTTCTATAAATCTTATCAACAAAGGCTTCGAGAGTATCCTTCTCATCCATATATATGCCAATTAAATTACAATCTGTATGCCACACCCAACAACTTTCAGTCTCTTCCTATTTTCCTCCAATGTCAAAAAAAATCCTCCACTAAGCCATTATTTAGATTTTAAAACTGTAAAAATTTAGTCAAGATAATAATATGTCATTAAACCATACCATATAATGAGAATAGACCAAGAACAGACCATATAATAAGAACAACCCAAGAGCAGATCAAGAACAAACTAAGAGCCGACTGTGCAGTAAGAACAGATTAAAAATTGACCGTGCAATAAGAATAGACCAAGAACAGACCACGAACAGACCATGAACATACTAGAACTGACCGTGCAATAAGAACATACCAAGAACAGACCACGAACCGACTATGTTATAAGAATAAACCAAGAACAGACCACGAACCGACTATGTTATAAGAATGACCAAGAATGAGACTAACCGATCATGTTTTAAAGAATGATCAAGAAATGGACCATGAACCAAACCATGTTATAAGAAATGGACCAAGAACAAATCATGAACCCGACCATCCTTCTTTTTTTTTTCTAAACCCAGCAGATCTTCATCATATCAGACAATGTAAACTAGTCTTTTAACATGTAAAATTACTATCACTACAAGAAAAATGGCTTTTTGTAGCTGTTAGTTATAGCGTTTTTCAAAAAACGTTACTACTAAAGTCTATAATAGCGTTTATAAAGAGTTATAATATATATATATATATATACATATATATTAAAATTTGTTGACATTTTGACTGATTTGTTTTATATATATTTAAAAATATATAAATGTATAGATTACAATTACATTAGGCGGGCATTGGAAATAAATTTTCCAATTTTCCTTCTCGCTCCCTCCCCCTCTTTCTTTCTTTCTTTCTTTCTTTTTTTTTTTTTTGCTCTGAAATGCGCGCAAAAAGAGAAACCTCTCATTCTCCCACACTGTCGAAGAGTCATTTGGCCGGCCAAGGGAAACAACCTCATTCTCCCATACGGTATTGTGATCACTTTTCCCAAACTTCCCTAAGTTTCCTCAGGATATGCTCTGCTAGATTCTGAAATTGAAGGCCGGTAGTGTTAGGTTCCCTCAAATTTCCAACTTTCCCTCAAATGCTCTAATTTTTCAGTCCATCTCACGGGAAGAAATCCTCACAGCCGGGAAGAATCTCACGGGAAGAAATCCTCTCTCTGTCTGCGCATCAATCGATTCCCCCAAGGAGGTTCGAATCTCTCTCTCTCTCTCTATTCTTTGGGTAAATCTCTCTCTCTATTCTCTAGGTTTACATTTCACTCCCAAAGGTGTAGTGCTCTTGAATTCGAAAGATGGTAGTTTTCCTAACCGGCCGGACTGACCTCATTAAAGGAGAGATAATTTTTGTGGTTGGAGGAGAATTGGGCTGCCGGTTAGGAAATTTTGATGAGAAAAGACTAATTTTTGTTGATGAGAAAAGGCAGATTTTATTCTTTGGGTAAATCTCTCTCTCTATTCTCTAGGTTTACATTTCACTCCCAAAGGTGTAGTGCTCTTGAATTCGAAAGATGGTAGTTTTCCTAACCGGCCGGACTGACCTCATTAAAGGAGAGATAATTTTTGTGGTTGGAGGAGAATTGGGCTGCCGGTTAGGAAATTTTGATGAGAAAAGACTAATTTTTGTTGATGAGAAAAGGCAGATTTTTGTTGTTTCCTCAGTCATTCAAAGAAAATCCACTTCCCGGCTAAGAAAAGAGCCTACCAGTCCAATAATCATTCCATCTTATTGCGCATCACTCCATCCCCTCGTTTAAAGTTTAGGTTTGTAAACTTTTGATGTTCTCTTCACCTGTTCTTCTCTGTGCAGATCGATTCATTTAGGTTTTTCTCGAAGATACCAGTTTCAGTTTTTTTAGAAGATACCAAGGTATGCCTTGATTTTTTGGGCTTCTTTCTCCCTTAATCGTCCATTGATCGATTCTTTTGGTTAGATTTTTGTTTTTTCTTTGAAATTTCTTAGTTGTAGAAGAAAACCCCTAATCTCTAGGCCAGAAAATTTTTATTTCTAATAGATTTGTAAATGACAGATTTGTTTTGTACAAATTTTTGCAGCGACATATTTGTAGAAGAAAATCCACTTTAGTGATATCCTCAAAGACACCAAGGTATGCTTGGTTTCTTTGGGACTTTTTTCACGCTTCTAGTTCTGTAACTTATTTAGCTGTTTGGTTCCTCTTCAACCATGTATTGATGTTTTTTATTTTATTTTTATTTTTGTTCAAATTTCTCATTGCTTGTATTCTTGTATTCATAAGAACTTCACCGGATTTCTAAGGACCTTCGGAAGTCTCACCGTTATAAGCACGCCCTCAAGGTTCTTTTATTTTTTATCTTTATTTTTTTTTTCATTTTTCTGTGTATTGCTAAATTTAATTTTTCTGGGTTCTTTGTTTTCATCTTTGTCAAGTCGAAATGAAAAGCATTTCTGGGTGATTAGCATTACTTGAAAAGCATTCGTGAAGGCTTGTTCTGCTCATTTCTTCATCAAATTCAGCCTTCAGGAAGTCAAATTTTTCAGTGGGCAAGGCCGCAGCTCTGTTTCAGCTCTCCATCTTCGTTGTTTCCCTCATCTGGATCGTCTCTGGTAACCCCTCATTTCCTTTCTCTTTCTCTCTCTAAATCACCCCAACTTTCTTTATCCTCTTCGTTTTTTGCCAATTTCGAACAATTTCACATCTTCAAACAACAAGTTTTTCACTTTTTCTTTCAGCTCACCAATAATGTCTACGTCTGTCACTCTGGATTGGTTTTAATCCTTATCTCTCCTAGTTTATTACGTTGCTTTTTTTTTTTTTATGGACTTATTCTTGTCATTTTAGAATTATAGCTTGTAAAATTTCAAATTTTTAGTCTAGATAGCAGATAGAAGAGATTCTTTGCATTTATTTGTAAGCGAGAAAATGTGTTGTAATCGTCAATGACGTGGCATGTCCATGGCAGTCTTATAATAAGGGTAAATTTTGTAATTTATGATCATTTTCTTGTTTGATTTAGCTGTATTTGCTATTTTAATTTGTTACGTTTATGATTTTGAGGATTTGTGCATTTGCAGGCCGCTGATTCTCAGATTGTTTCAGACCATGTTCGTTATTTCCTTCACCAGCACACGTAAGTTAATTAAACTGCTGTTTGGCTTCTTAGATCCTTTGTTAATACACCGGAAGTAATTGTAGTTGGGCTTGGTTGTTTATTGGGTCTAAATACATGTTACTAACGGTTTACTAGTTTTATGCATTGACCATGGATGAAGCTGAGGTATGTATTCCTTGTTATATGTGAATGCAAGAATCAGTAGCAGCCTTGAATGGATTGGGTGTTAGGTCCCCTATTTTTTCATGCGCTTGTGTTATTTTTCTTAAATATACTCTTACTGAGAAAACATTTCCTCTATTTTTGTTAGAAAGCTTGATATGAGTTCTTTTTTTTTAATGAATTTCGATTTTCTTGATAGACTTTTGTATGATTTAGAGATGAAAATCTTGAAGGGGTGTTAGTATATATTGGATTTGAAATGTTTTTGCACATATTTACTGATATTGGACTGAGTTTTTGAAGTAGAAAACTGATTCTGAAGCTGTCCTATTGATTTAATCTTTGAATAAGCATTCTGTATGCTTTAAATTTGCTTAAAATGCATATCATGTGTTTGTTGAAATGTATAGTGGTCTTATATGTCTAAAATGCCTACAATGTAAGTGTTCATTGCATGTTTTTGTAAAACATGATTTGTAATATAATTGCCAAAAATACAGATCATGTGTTTGTTTAGACCATGTTTTTTGCTTATTTGAGTGGACTAATATCTTTTTAGTGGACCATCTTTGCTCAGCTAAACTTCCTTTACCTATAAACCTCTCGGTAGTTGATAAAATCCTAGTAACTCGTTGGAATTTTAGATGTTTCTGCTCTTTCAAGAGATCTCATTGTAAATTCCCATTCCAAAAAGAAGAAAGCTCTTCTGGTATATTCCTTGTCTTATATACGGCAGCAGTACCATCCCTCCCTAAACTTTAACTTTCTTATTTTTGACTCTTACTTGATAGGTGTTGGTCCAATGAACGATTGCATACAAATTCATAAACAAGAAGCTTATTGTTCCCTTCAGAACATGATCCCAGCAGCATGGCCAAATTCTCATGTCTTGCATTACTGAGAAAATGAACTCATCTTCGAATTCTTTCTCTACCTGAAAGCG
Organism: Morus alba; assembly: GCA_012066045.3. Classification (NCBI taxonomy): domain Eukaryota; kingdom Viridiplantae; phylum Streptophyta; class Magnoliopsida; order Rosales; family Moraceae; genus Morus; species Morus alba. The sequence continues at coordinate 29,490,049 of CP050225.2, forward strand.
TATGATAAGCCCTAGGTTTCCTGATGTCAAGAAATAAGAAAAACAGAGTAGAACAGGAAAACAGAAAATATTATTCTCTCAAGAATGATTTACAAAATGACACTCGGCAGTATTTCGAGAAACTGCCAACCTCCCACAGCTGGCTAATTGTCCAGCTAATCTCTAACTCACCAATTCCGTACCTTCCTAATCCACTATTACCCCTATTTATATCTCTCTCCTCTTCCTAATTCAGTTATAACAACCCTCCTCTCCCCTAACAAACCCCCCGATTGGTTATATCACCTTAACCACTCTACACTTAACAACTTTCTCTTTCCTAATGCCACCTGTCAATTTCCACCGTTTACAGCCTTTTCCCTCTTCTTACAAACACTTGTCTCACCAAAGGTCTGGACTTATCAACTACTCCGCCCCCCAAAAGAGTCACCTTGTCCTCAAGGTGAAAGTCCGGGAATTGTTCTTTGAATGTTCTCAAACGACTCCCAAGAAGCTTCAAACTCCGGAAGACCCTTCCACTTAATCAATACTTCCGCCGCCCGGTTGATGAAGAGAAACGTGTATCCAAGAGAGCTTACGGTTCCCTCTTAACTCCATATCCCCGGTCATGAAATCCGGAAGCTCCTGGGAAGTAATGGACACTCCAATTGCTGGTTTCAATTGCGACACGTGAAACACCGGATGAATCCTTGCCGAATCCGGCAGTTGCAGACGTAGGCTACCTGTCCAATACGCGCCAAAATCTTATAAGGCCCATAGAATCTAGGAGATAACTTCTCATTAGTAATCTTGGCCAATGAACGATGTCGGTAAGGCCTCAATTTCAAAAAGACCAAGTCTCCCACGCTAAAACTAATGTCCCGCCGTTTGAGGTCGGCTCTCCCCTTCATCCGTTGTTGAGCCTGAAACAGATTAATCTTGAGTTCATCCAATAACTCATCCCGGGACTGAAGTTGTTGTTCCAGCATGGAGTTTACTGTTGAACCACTCTCAAATCGCAGCAGCTTAGGAGGATCGCGCCCATAAAGTGCTCAGAAAGGCGTCATACCTGCAGCCACATGGTAGCTGGTATTGTACCAGTATTCCGCCCAAGGAAGATGGAGGAACCACTGAGCCGGCTTGGTGGATACAAAACAGCGAAGGTATGCTTCAAGACAACGATTTACCACTTCGGACTGACCATCCGTTTGGGGATGATAGGCAGTACTCCGGTGTAACGCGGTGCCCTGTAGCTTGAAGAGTTCCGTCCAAAAATAGCTCAAAAAAACTTTGTCCCTATCCGACACTATGGTACGAGGGAAACCATGAGAACGGACAACCTCCTTCACGAATACGGCCGCTACAAATTTGGCAGTAAACGGGTGGCGCAATCCGATAAAATGGGCGTACTTACTCAAACGATCAACCACTACAAGGATGGTATCTCGCCCCCCGGACTTGGGTAAACCTTCCACGAAGTCCATTGTTATGTCATCCCAAACTTGAGCCGGTAAAGGAAGTGGTTGTAATAATCCGGCCGGCGAAAGTGTGGACGATTTATGTTGCTGACACACCAAGCATGCAGCGACAAATGTGATGACATCTTGCCTCATCCCTGTCCAAAAGAATTCAGCTGCCAGCCTCTTGTAAGTCTTTAGAACCCCCGAGTGACCACCCACCTTGCTGCCATGGAATTCCTTAAGCAATACGGGAATGAGTGGAGATTTAGAAGGAACCACCACTCGTTTCCTATAGAGTAACAGCCCATTTACCAACGAGTATCCCTTCACAGACTGTGGATCCAACTCCAACTGAGCTCTAATGTCTTTGAGCTTGGTATCCTTTAGTACTTGCTAGCGGATTGTGTCCCAATCAACAACAGCCGTGGAACTCAAGCGCATGAGCATCAAATCTGCTGGTTTCCGAGATAAAGCATCTGCCACTCGGTTCTCCGCGCCTGGCTTATATTGTATTTCGAAATCGTACCCCAAAAGTTTGCACAGCCAATGTTGGTGTTCCTCGCTTACCAAACGTTGGTCTAAAAGGAATTTCAGGCTCTTTTGATCGGTACGCACGATAAAATGCCTTCCCAACAAGTAATGACGCCATTTTTGAATGGCAAGAACCACTGCCATCAACTCCCGCTCGTAGACGGACTTTGCTTGGGCTCTAGGCGACAACACCTGGCTGAAATACGCGATTGGCTTCTGTTGCTGCATCAAAACCGCCCCAATGCCAAAACCAGAGGCATCGGATTCCAGTACAAACGGTAATGAGAAATCAGGCAAGGCGAGAACCGGTACCGTTGTCATGGCTGTTTTCAGGTTATTGAAAGCTTCCTCTGCCGCGGAGTTCCATTTGAAGTTATCCTTCTTCAATTGTTGCGTCAACGGCCAGGCCATATGCCCATATCCAGCCACAAATCGCCTATAGTACCCTGTGAGTCCTAAAAACCCTCTTAGCTCCTTGATGGAACGGGGAATGGGCCAATCAACCATGGCCGAAATCTTAGTGGGGTCGGCTGCCACCCCCTCCCCTGAAATAAAATGACCAAGGTACTCCACACGATTTTGGGCGAAAGTACACTTTTGATTGACATACAACTGCTGCTCTACCAAGGTAGCCAAGACCACATCCAAATGCCTTTAAGTGCTCCTCGAAAGAAGCGCTGTAAATCAAAATGTCATAAAAAAAAACAAGTACAAATTTCCTTAAAAAGGGTTTCAATACCTCATTCATTAAGGATTGAAACGTGGCAGGGGCATTCGTAAGGCCGAATGGCATTACTAAAAATTCATAATGCCCCTCATGTGTCCGAAATGCCGTTTTTGGAACATCGGCTTCCTCCATCCTTATTTGGTGATACCCGGCCTTGAGATCTAGTTTGGAAAAAATTGTTGCTCCGCCCAATTCGTCCAAAAGTTCTTCAATCACCGGTATGGGAAACTTGTCCGGCACCGTAGCCTTGTTGAGAGCCCTATAATCAATGCAAAAACGCCAACTCCCATCTTTCTTTTTAACCAAAAGTACCGGACTAGAAAAGGGACTTGTACTTGGCTGAATTATTCCGGCTGCGAGCATCTCCTTAACCAATCTCTCTATCTCATTTTTTTGGAAATGGGGGTATTTGTATGGACGTACACTAATTGGTCCTGCCCCCTCCTGAAGGATAATGCGGTGATCCCGCGAACGGTGGGGGGGGGAACCCTTTCGGCATATGTAAAACATTCGAATGACGCCGCAACAATTCTTGCACTGGTTCCGGGAGGGGGTTTTCCTCCCCGGAATCCACCCCTAATGAGCATAGTTGCACATAAATTCCCTGGCCCTCGTGTCTCAAAGTGCGGAACATCGCCTTAAGAGAGACCATAGCTCTAGAAAGGCTCATATCCCCTTTTAAAGTCACTCCCTCTCCCCCTACTCTAAATTTCATAATTTGAGACTTCCAATTAACGTGCATTCCACCCAAGGTTTCCAGCCACTGCATACCTAAAATGACATCTACTCCTCCTAACTCCAATGGCAAAAAATTTTCCACGATGGTCAAATTTGGAAAAGTCAAGACCACTTCTCTGCACAACCCCTTTCCCTTGACTGACTCACCCGTTCCTACTTGAACGCCAAACCCCATAGTGGGAATTACCGGGATAGCTAATTTTTTGACTGTATCCAAAGAAATGAAATTATGCGAGGCACCAGAGTCAATCAAGACTATTACCTCACGTTGAGCAATGACTCCTCGCAGCTTCATCGTCTTTGGAGTAGATATTCCTACTACCGAATTCAAAGAAAGTTCGATAATCTCCTGTTGTAGCTCTTCCCGGTCCTGCCCCTGAAATTCCCGTTCCAATTCCTCCCCTTCTTCCTCATCTTCATCACTAACTAGCATAACACGTAACTCTTTCCTCTTGCATCTATGCCCAATAGTAAACTTCTCGTCACAGCGAAAACACAAACCTTTCTCCCTCTTCTCTTGCCATTCCGAATCAGACAATTTCCGGAAAGGAAAATCCTTCCTTGGAGGCACGTTTTTTTCTATCACAGGGGAATTTCGGACCACTGCACCTCCGGTGCTGTTCTTTGAGACCAGAGAGGGAAAGAGAATTCCCCCCGTCCTCCCCCAATTTGAGGCCCCCGCGACCATTTCGTCCCTGTAACCTCCTTCCGAAGCAACTCATTTTTCTCCTCTATGCGTTGTGCAATTTCCATTATCTCCCCTAACCTCGATGGCTTCAACAATCTCAATTCCGCTCTAACCTACCTTACAGGCCCATTAATGAAAATTCCCTCAAGATTTCCTCGGGAACATCCTTCAATAAATTTGTCGTAATCTCAAATCTCCGGCGGTAATCGGCCACCGTGCCATCCTGCCTGATTGCCAAAAAATTTTCACACAGACTACCCTCCTGCGACGAACAGAACCGCTGTAACAACGCCATCTTGAATTCCGTCCAGTTGAAAAACGGTCTCCTTCCATTCTGCCATTGGAACCATGACAGGGCTTCACTCTCCAAAGCAATTCCCGCCGTGACCAACTTTTCCCTCTCCGAGCAACGATTTATTGCAAAGAATTGCTCCATCCTAAATACCCAGCCGTCTGGGTCATCTCCGCTGAAATTCGGACATTCCACATGTCGTTGGCGGTTAGCAACCCATTCTTCCTCTTCCATGTCGTCCTCTCGTAACCCCCCGTTTCTTCTCACTTCCCTATTTCCCCCTTCTCCTTGATGAGAACCCGTTCTAGGAACATCACGCCGAATTTCCTCCCTTGTTCCCCCTCGCCATGTTTCTCCGCCATACCCACGAGCACCGTTCCACCCATTCAAACCACCGCCGAACCTTCGATTCCCTTCTTCTCCAGTCGCGCCACACCCGTCGCCCCTGTACCCAGAGGTTTCTCCCCTCCGATTTCCCATCAAGATCTCACGATCTCCACCGTACCTCAAGTTTTCTTCCCTCGCGAACTCCCGACCATTCTCTCTTCGTCCCCTTCGATCTGTCATACGAATCGGCCCGCTCGTTCCAGTCGCAACTTCCGGACGTTGTTCCCCCGCCGTTCCGGTGAGAAACATAGTCTCTTCGCTGTCGACCGCTACTACTTTCGCCTTCTCCGGCGCCGGTACGCTCTCGGCTGACTTCTTGATGTACTCTTCCCAGATTCGACGGAAATCGGCCAGACTCTGGATCATCTCCGCCTTGACCTCTCCCACCTCCTTCGTCATTGCTTCTCGCATCTCCTTGATTTCTCTCTCGACCGCGTCGAATCTCTCTTCCGTCTTTTTGGCCGCCATCGCCTTCCCAGAATCTTGCTCTGATACCAAAATGATAAGCCCTAGGTTTCCTGATGTCAAGAAATAAGAAAAACAGAGTAGAACAGGAAAACAGAAAATATTATTCTCTCAAAAATGATTTACAAAATGACACTCGGCAGTATTTCGAGAAACTGCCAACCTCCCACAGCTGCCTAATTGTCCAGCTAATCTCTAACTCACCAATTCCGTACCTTCCTAATCCACTATTACCCCTATTTATATCTCTCTCCTCTTCCTAATTCAGTTATAACAACCCTCCTCTCCCCTAACAAACCCCCCGATTGGTTATATCACCTTAACCACTCTACACTTAACAACTTTCTCTTTCCTAATGCCACCTGTCAATTTCCACCGTTTACAGCCTTTTCCCTCTTCTTACAAACACTTGTCTCACCAAAGGTCTGGACTTATCAGCTTACACTTTTGTGTTGCTTCACAGCAATCCAGGTTGAAAAGGTATTATGTGTAGGAAATGTGTTTATAAAGTGGGATGTAATTTGTTATTTGTGAAATGACAAATGTCAGACGTTATTGTTTTTGCTGATTTTATAAAACAAAATAAAGTTATGTTTTGACACATACTCAAGAGTGTTAGTGATATTGCTTAGTCCATAGACTGTTACCAACGAACGAAGAGTCAGGGAACCCTGCCGGACAAACTCTTCTGATACAGTTTAAAATAGATATTCGCAGTCTTAGGATTGATTGGGCAATCGAATCCGATTATGACTGTTAGATCGAACCATATGATGCTGGTCTCGGAGCATGGGAGTTGAACTCTGTGGTTGATCTAGACATGTTCGCAACATGTTAAATAGACCATGTGACTGATTAGGTTAGAGTAAAAACCGTTTACAGAACTCTAAACCTAATTGTCACAACTAAAGTATATTTGTATAATTATCTTAATCCTGAAGTGAATGCATAGTTCAACTTAATATCTCATGATCTTTGATTCACCAATGAGATTAGTTCACAGTTTTTGAACGACATCTCGGTCATTGGGATCATGACATAATTGAGTTGGAGTTATGTGATTCACAGATATGGAATTCGTAAGAGATAATATCACCTCATGCTTTATTTACGGGTGTGTGAATAAACAAACCAGGCCTGGTATTCAATGATGGTATTCATTGATTAGGACATCGTGACATGTGCAAGACATCTTACGAACATATGTATTTCTTATTCGCAGTCATATAAAGGAGTTGAGGAAATAATGATTGGAATGGTAAAACGGTAATATTCTATACCATTCTGATCATTGATATTTACGAAGGATAATAATGCATTTGCACTGTGGACCGTGTGATAAATTGTATCAACACCATCAGAAAAATTAGCGCACATGAATCGAGAGATTATTCGGCATCGAACTTTTAGTGGAGTTGTGCGATGTCGGAATTAAATATGTCGATAACTTATCGGGATGAGTTAGTCGCATATTGTAATTCCATAGCTTTGTTCATGTGGGTCCATTCGGTCTCAATGCTAGCTCTAATAAATGGAAAAATAGAAACTGATATTTTGTTATATAATTATGTTTAAAAATTCATTATGTTATTTTTCATTTATTTGATAATTGAAAAATAAAAGGAATGAATTTTGAATTTTGAAATTAATAGTGATTAATTTAAAATTCAAAATAAAATTTAAACATGATTTTATTTGGCAACTAAAGGAGAGAGAAAGTTGATATTATTTTGGGAAAATTCAGAAATCCCTTGCCAAAAGGGGATTTTGAATTTTGCTCTAAAAGGGGAAGTAAAATTCGGAAAGCCCTAGCCATGTGGGGTTTTTCAGATTTTAATTCAAGGGCGAAGGGGAAATCTGAAAATCCCATCTAGGGTTTGAGTTTTTGAATTTCCTCCTATATAAGGATATTTATTGAAAACCCTAGTAATGAGTTTTTGAAGAAAAAAAAATATCACACACTTTTCTCTCCTAGGGTGGCCGGAATTTTGAGAAAAAATAGAAGGAAAAATGTTTCTTTAGGTTTTTGAAAAAGAGCCCACTCTCTCATTCCAAAACACTTAGAGTCATAGTCTTGAATCAACGAGTGGTTTTTAGTGTGATCGCATCGATAGATCAACGATCTTGTTTCATGGCAATTCTCCATCTCGGAACGTGAGATAGTTAGACAAGATCCTTGCGGTCATTTTAATTCAATCGTCACAAAGGTATGTTTGTTATTCTATTCCTTTGTCTATAAACATATATCATGCATGTATCTATTGTTGTGGTTTACGTTTAATTTGGAATTAAATGGATATGATAAAATTTTTTTAAATTCCGCCTACAAGGTTGTTGTTGTTCAAATGATTTTTCATCTATAAATCACAACTAGATCCTACATTATGTTTGTTACATTTTTGAGATACTAGAGAATAGTGATATGAATTTTCTGATTTGGTGATTGTTTGTCTGGTTTTATCATTTTAAGAGCAATCAGACTCGGTTTCCTTTGCTTTCTAGATTTGGAGAAATTTATTGAATAACATATAGTCCGATATTCATTCTTTGTGAGGAGATTGATAAGAGAGAATCTTCTAGCATATCATTGTTGATTGTACTATTTCCTTAGTGATTAGACGTCTAGGTACATGTCTTAGGCACATGAAGAGTCGGATTTACTCCCATTATCTTGGTTTCATATAAATATAAATTTTTGGGATATTGATACACTCATTTAGTCAACTATGATCATCAAATATTTTTGTTGCAGAGAGTTTACTACATTATCCTGCAGAGAATATCATGTTTGGGACTATATGTCGGATGAGGAACTGATAAAATATGTCCTTGGTTTCTTCAAACCTAAAAACATGAGGATTGATGTGGTATCAAAGTCTTTTGATTCAGAAGGTAAGCTTTGTGTGTGTGTGTGTGTCAAACGGGTGGGTGGGTGGTTGGGTGGGGAGGAGGTGAACTATTCAGAAGGTAAGCCATGAGGATTGTATGGTTTATCTGGTTTTTTCCTTTTGTGCTTCATTAGGTAATGAATTTATATGTTTTAATTAATTAATTATATTAATTTTGTGACAGGTTAATAGTTGCTATGTTGGAGGAGATGACTTTTTTGTTGGAGCATTTTGTCAAGATGGATTATTTACTTAACCATTTCATTTGACTAGACATTTTGGATATTTTGATATCTCTAGCTATTTCTCTGTATTCTTTACTTGTTTTTAATGTTAAAATTGTGGACAAATGGTGTGACTTGTGTTGTAAATATCTTATTGCCAACTTTGAAGATATTGATAACAATTATTACATTGAATGTTTTTATGTTTTAATTTGAATGTTTCTATTTAGATATATCACATATCTCGGAATTATTATTTATTTGAATGAATTCAAAACGATATCAGTAATAATTTTAAAAAGTTACAACAGTATGAACATAACAAGGAAAAAAAGTTATTAATCTGTATCGTAGCTATGCTAAAGAGCTGTAAGAGGATGAAAATAACTTTTCTTACACGCTATAATACTTCAATTTTATAGCGCTTTCTATAACTCTCCAGAAACGCTATGTTTTCTTAGGACCCATAATAGCGCCTATTTTCCTAGCGCTCTAAAAAGTGCTATTGATAGTGATTAATAGCGTTTTTCGTCAACTACAAAAAGCCTATTGTGGTGTAGTGTATTTTAATGGATTTTTAATATTTTTAACTACATTCTCATCTTAAAAACATATGAACAAGAACGAAAAACACCACGAGAGATATAGAAAATGAAAGACTTACTTACTAGCTCTTCTTCAAACTTCGTTTTAGACGAGAAAAAAACATTGAATGGGCAAGATAATAATGTTAATGAGGTTATGCGACGACGATGACTTGAGAAGAAGAGAGGAGAAATTGAAGGCGGCTGGGAGAACAAAATGGCGCAAAATGGAAGATGAGGAGGAGAAAGAAAACCCTAAAAGCATAATTGATGACGTGGAATGCTGATGTAGAAGCATAATTGATGACGTGGAATGCTGATGTGGAAGTTGGGTTATTTACCCAATTTATTTTTTTTGTGGTTTATTTACTTAAAAACACATTTTACTTAGACTATTTATACAAACTTCTCTAATGCATTTCATGAGGTTTTTTTTTTTTTTTTTTTTTTTTTTTTTTTTTTTTCGTATAATGCATTTCAAAGCAAAAAAAAAAAAAAAGGAGCGAGCGGAAAAATTAGAAAACTTATTTCCAATGCCTGCTAAATGTAATTTTAATATGTACATTTATATATTTTTAAATATATATAAAACAAATGTGTGAAAATATCATGAAATTTTAATATATATATATATATTATAATTATTTTTAAATGTTATTATATACAGGCGCAATAACGTTTTTTAAAAAACGTTATAACTAACTGCTACGAAAAGTCTATTGTGGTGTAATACTTGAGGCTTCCAAACTATTTGGATATAAGCTCAATATCTCTAGGGCTACCATGGTGGTTCAAAAATTATTGATTTTTTTTTTTTTTTTGATAAAGAAGGAATTATTGAAGCTCGATTACAAGACAACTATGCAATTCTAGTTCGGCGGCTGAGAAAATGTTCCAACCGAGTGATATATACGTGGGGCATTGTGTTGTTACCTTGTAGAACTAGCTAGTTGTTCTCAATTTTCCTTTTTACATGCCTTGTAAAGATTGCTCTTATAGGTTAAAATAAAGTGATTTTAAATGGATCAGAACTAAAACTTACAGAATTAAGTATGTAACGTTATAGTTATCATAAGATTATATGAGTAGGCTTATGGTTGTGATTAGAATGCAACTTTTATGGAATAAAATCGAAAGAAAGAAAATTTGGAAAAAGTTACTAGTCAATAATGCACAGAAAGAAAACAGCAGAAACCCAAAAATATGAAGTATATCTTTATATATGAATTAATTAGTTACTAAAAGATGTTATTCGTTAGATTCAAAAGGGTAATAAGCTTTGACAAATTAGATATAGTTCTACTAAAGTTGGCTTTTCTTGACTTATAAAAAAAAAAAAAAAAAAAAAACGTGGGCTTTTCTTTATTTATTTATTTATTTTATAAGTTCCTGGGCCAAAATGCAGCAAAAACAATCTAAAAGTGGAGATATATATGATATTCATTATTCTCCTTTGACAAAGATGCTCTTTTTTGTCGAGCATTAATGAATATTAAATAGGTCCCATATTGAATATTATTTTACAAAATATTCCCACTTAAAAATATTATCTGCATAATACTTTTTTTTTTTTTTTTTTTTTTTTTGACATTCATCTGCATATAATACTTTTAAAATAACATCAGACATGAAGGAAATAAGGACTAGTTATCCCACAAGATATTTGGAAATGAATATACAAATTCCTTGATCTAGTCATGATATGGAAGCTCCTATATCTTTCTTTATGCCGGGATCTTTTCAAAGATCACATAATTAGTGGTAAGAGAATGTTCTGATAGAATACGAAAAAGTATCTTATCATCGTAGGGCACGGTAATAAACCGTTTTAGATTTTTGTAAGTTCATTAATTATCACATTTTTGCCACCCCTGCAATTACTATATTACCAATTGTTATACACTGATCAAATCATATCCCAACTAATGCTGTGCCTAAAGCTTTGAACCAATTGTATTATTCATCAAATTAAGCCATAATTTGTTCATGATGACTAGAGCTTGTTTTGTTAGTTTGCGACTATTTTAAATTCTAATTCTCTTGCAAAATAATTTTGAAACTATTATAGTCATCTTTCCATCACTAAACATTAATTTTATTTCAGTTGAATGAAATTTTGACTTTTTTTTTTTTTTTAAAAAAAGAAGATATTTTTTATCCGTAGCTCCATGAGAAAAGGATTAATTACTTAAGTAATTAATTACATCCTGCCTCTTTATATCTAGAGACTAGAGTTACTTGGAGCTGATAGAAAAAGTTGAACAAAAATAGGTAAATATAATTATAGACAATTAATACCCACACCACATTATTGAAACTTTAATATAAAGAAATTGTTCACATGTATGGAGAAACTGATATTACTAATTCTACAATATCCGACAATGATTTTGCAGAAATGTAATAATGTATATGATTGAAGCCTCAAAATAATGATTATATGAAATACACAACAAAAAGGAATACAAAGAAAAAAGCAAGAGGAGACAAGACTTTGGCCTAACCGACGTGATCAAATCCCATACATCTCCGGCGCCGCCGCACTGCCCCGTTCAGAAAACCCGACCCCTGAGATCATCGGATTCAGGTTCGTTACTTGTAATTGAGATTTTCCGCCGAGGGGCTCCGAATAATTCTCTCACTGCCACTTCTCTTTGAACCCGAAGCGCTGCCGGACCCGCAGACAATGGAGCATTCCACCCCACAGATGTTGCTGAAGCATGAGAACAGCCCGCTGCCGCCGTCCGTGTGCCGCCGATTGTGGCGTGACTCGGTGGACGGGTAGCTCGAGAACTCACCACGGTCATACACCGGGGGGAGCTCCGTGCGCCACCGCTCGAGCTTCGATCGCAGCCCCTCGACGCTCTCGTCCACGCTCCACCCTCCGACAATCGAGCTCTCCGCCTCGTCCGCAGGCTGCTTCGCAAGCGCCGCCGCCACCTCCGATGGGGAAGGCCCTAGCTCCGACTCCGTCAAGAACACCATCCCGCCACCGCCCATCAGCGTCGACTTCCTTGGAGTTCCATACTCGTACGGCGACTGAAACTTGCTATAGTGGAACGGAGATTTCCCTTGCTGCCGCTGCCGCCGCGGCGTGGCTTTGTACGGGCCGCCACCGTGATCCATCAGATTGAATCTCGGTGACGGCTTCACTTTCGGCGAGCTGTTCACCGGCGGGGGAACGGCCTCCATTGCAACCAAGGGCTTCAAAATAGGCTTAACCTCCACAGCCTTTTTTGGCGGGAAATACTCCTCATCAGCTTCCGAATTTCCGTTAATTATCGAACTCACTTTTCCACTTTTGCCCTTCTTAGGTGGGTCCGGGCCCACACTCACAACACTATCTGAACCGTCAATCACAGAACTCGCTTTTCCTGTTTTGCTCTTTTTTTTATAATTTGTCTTTTCCGCAGCGACTTCCAAGTTGCTGCTTACAACAGAACTTGCTTTTCCAATTTTGCCCTTCTTATTATTATTATTTGGCGGGTCCACAACGACTTCTGAAGCACCGTTAACAACAGAACTCGCTTTTCCCTTTTTGCCCTTCCCTTTCTTCCCAACTTCCGACCCTCCTCCGCCACCGCTGACCACCGAACTCCCCTTCGACCGCCCTTTATTCCTCCGCAGCTTCGACCCAGTCTCCGACCCGTTAACCATCGAGCTCGATTTTCCCTTTTTTCCCTTTCCCCTAAACTCCCTTGCCCTAATTTCCGACCCTATCATGGAGCTCGTATCGCTCTTCGTCCGCCGCAGCTCCTTCAATATCCCGAGAACATGGCTGTTGCTCTGCGGAGTTCCGCTGTTGTTGTGGTGGCTGTGGTGGTGGATCGGGTCTTCTTCGCCCATCAATTCGCGGTACCCGACTGCAGAATTGCTCAGATGGGAATAAAGCGGCATGCTCCGCATGGCGCTGTGGAGGATTGCGACACCGATGTTAAGAATTCCCTGCGGTCGACCGGAGGGCCGGCGGACCTGCAGCGCGACGAACCGCATTCCGAGTTGGTTGTAGTTGTTGTGGCTGTGGCCGTGGCCGAAGGACGACCCCGCCCGGGGCGGGGGAATGAGGTTGCCGACGAGGATGCGGACGGTGCCGACATGGACATCCTTAAACCAATGCAAGGCGTAGATCTCGATCATGATGGCGGAGGTATCGGTATGGAGAAAATCCTCGTCGACGCGGAATACGAACTTGTCGTTCCACGTGGGGTTGGTGTGGCCGTAGGTGTCCACCCGGGTCGACAGTTTCCGGTCAGGGTGGACCCACGCAACGGCGTAGGTCCGCATCGATCGCGACACCGGCGCAACGTCCTGCGCCGATATCACGTTCAGCTCTAAAAGCTGGAACGGATTCAGAATCGCCATTGTTGTAATATAGTACTGCCAAAAAAAAGGGATATTATTCCTCTTTAAATAATATTTTTTTATTCAACGCCGACGTCGAAATGGATCCCGCTGCCGCCGCCGCCGCCTAGGAGGACGACGAGGGAAGGGGTGGCATGATCTCAAGGTGTGGGAGAGGCAAGAGGAGTAATGGAAGGGGAAGAACAATGGGAACGAGGTTGATCTTGATCATGCATTTTTTTTTTCTTATTATTATTATTATTATTTTTGTTTCAAATATTGGTTTCTTTATTTGGAGGAGCTTTTTGTGTTCAAAAGACAGCGAATCTGATGGGGGTAAATTGGTTAGTTGGGAATTGACAATTGGTGCTGAGTTTTTGAGTTTGACCAAGGTTTTATTTATTTGTTTGTTGTTTTTGTTGCTCTTTGTGGTCTTTGGACAGGTGGTTTTGGTTTGAGCTTCGGAAATTTGGAGGTGTAGAATAGGCTAATTCGGGATAATATACTTGGGATTTTGGACTTTTTGTTCCAATTATTTTGGAGTGGAATAAAATATTCTCTGTCTTCTCCAGGTAATGAAATTGGTTTGGGACTTCAGATTTTAGGTAGCAAAGTGAGGCCTTATCAGTCTCATTGACGTGCATGGGTAAATAATGTTAAAATGGACTCAAAAACAATAATACCGAGAAACTATTCAAGAAGAAAAAGAACACTATAATACAATGGGACCTTCTCCTGCAGCCGGTCTCTGGTTAAAATTTTTTTATTTAAATTTAATGGTTAAAAAATAATGAACTATCAATAATCTATTTTTTCAGAGACTACCGGAGAAACTCTCTAATGCTATAAGTGTTTTTCTATATATGATTCTTCGTTTTCACTGTTATTGGATTTGGAAACCGGTAAGTATGATGGAATTGATATACCAACTAGTGAATTACTATTAAGATCATCTAACGTACACGATTTTCCACAGGTACGCACAAAAAAAAAAAAAAAAAAAAAAAGAAAAAAAAAAGAGGAAAATAACATAGTTTAAGAGGGTTCTAAATTATTAAAATTAATGGTAGAAATTGGGGAAATAATTGAGAGCAAAAACAAAATTGAGGAAAGGATAGAAGAAAGGGGAAAAAAAATTAAAGAAGAGTAAAAACTAGATTAAGTAAATATTTTTATATTTAGAAGCCATAATAATTCCTATTGATCTGCAGAAAAAAAAAAAAAAGAGAAAACTTCAAGTTTAGCCATTATTTTTTTCAACTCTATTTATGCCATTGTATAAAATTTTGATGCCACTATGAAAATAACCTGTAAAATACGAAATGATAGCCTGCAAGTTACGAAAAATAACCTGAAACTTACAAAAAGATAACTTACACATTACAAAAGATAACTTGCACATTACAAAAGATAACATACGGGTTATGAAAAGATAATCTACCAATTATTAGTCGCATAATATAAATTTAACAACATTAGTAGAAATCTAATAGTGTTACTTTAGAAAATTCCCTAAAAAATCATCTAGAATGGGTTAGAATGATAGCCCATAAGAACCCATGAAAAAAAATGAAGACCCGATGTTATTAAAAGTGTTTCTTGAAAAAAATTATAGATTCTACCCTTGCTTATTAAAAGTGTTTCTTTTAAAAAACTTTATTTCTTAACTAATTTTAATTTAAAAAATAAAAAAATATAAATTAATATTGAGGGGTAGAAATAAAAGCAATCTGTCTCAAGAGTATTTTAAAAAAATGACCCATGAAATATTTCTTTTGAGGTCCAATCAACTACAGGCCCTGGCTGAGAAGGTTTAAGATGGGCTAGCCTTCAGTCCATGGCTCGTCACCGAATCAACAATACACAATAACGTACATGTTACCTCTGCTCCTTCTCTGTGAAGCACCAAGACCCATTAAATGAAAAATCATAACCTAAATGCTAAATCATGAAAAGCGTACTAGTCTTACGCTCTTCAATACAAAGCTACCTTCTATGTATAGATAGATGTCGTTACGTTTTTATTATTTATTAAATATAGAAATTTAGTGATTTTATTATTTATTAAATATAAAAATTTAGTGATGTGATGTGATAAAAATTTAATTTTATTAATTATTATATTTTTTAATTAATTGTTTAATTTATTAATATTATACGGCTAAAATAATAATACTTATCGATAAATAAATATTAGAATAACTATTAAAACCACAAGTTATATGTGTTTTAATGGTTATATAAAAAAGAAAAGTTGCCTACATCAAAGTTCTGTTATTGCATTTTTTTTTTTTTTTTTTTTTTTTGAAAATATGCATCTTATCATTCTAAAAAGATACTTTTTTTTTTTTAAATGTATTGTATTGATTCAATTTCAATAGTTAGATGGCCAAAAAAGTATCCAAATCATAATTAACCTTTAATTTGTCAATTGATTAAAATCATTTTTTCATCATCTAATAGCTTAAACTTAACTACATGTTCAACTACAACTCAATTAGTTTTAGTGTAGTACTATTAAGTAGAGATGTCAAACGTGCCAGCTTGGCCCAGCCCAACCCATTTATTTTAGGCCCTTTCATGCTTCATGTCATGCTCGTGCTGGCCCATATAATAATTGTATCGTGTTTTGTCGTACTTTTTTACAATTGATAGTGTCGAACCCGGCTCATGACCCATCTATATTCATATCGTACTCTTAATGTGTCTGTGCTTTAATCGTGCCCCATATAAAACTCATAACTAAACAAGAAAATACTCATTGAATAGAAAAAAATATTAATTTTTAACAAAAACAAAGCATATTATTAGAGAGGAACTGTAAAATTAGAATTTTACCAAGGTAAAATTAAAATGGGAGAAAATCTCGATAAGAAAAAAAAAATCGCATGAAGGCCAAAAAATTATACAAAAAATACATAATAAAAGAGGAACAACATCGTGCCATTATTGTGTCTGTGTTCATGTCGGGTTTTTAACGTGCCATGTCCTTACCGATTTTTTGTTCAAAAAACGCATCAAATACGATTCATCTAATAATTGTGTTGGATTAGGCCCATATCGATCCACTAAACCAGACTCATTTTGACATCTCTAATATTGAGGAAAATAAAAGAAGAAAATTAATTACTTATACTAACATCATTTTTGCTAGATTAAGAGGATATTTGATATGAGAATTTGTGTCATAGTTTGAATTATAGTTTGTGGCTCGTTACAGTATTTTCTCTCACAAAAACATACGTAAACCAAGAATAATTATAAATCATAATTTTAAATCTGTGAACCAAACATCAACACCAAATGCAAACTGATGCATGCAGATAAACCTACACTTACATTACGTGTGTAATTAATAATTATTCGTCTTTGAAGATTTTGGCAAACAAAGTCACGACCCTACCGTATTTCTTGTGATCTAAAATTTGCTGTCCCCATTTTGCCTTTTTTTGTGTGGGTATAATTAATATGAACTCCAAACCAAAGGACTCGCGTTGAGATCCTATTTCCCTTGTAATTTGTTGTCACGTGCACCACCTTTATGCATGGCTGTAACGTGTTATTGTTTCTTATCTTCTTGCCGAACAAAAGCTAAAAGTAGAATTGTCACGCCCCCAAACGGGGTGGGTGACGTGGAGCTCGATTAGGGATTAATAAAGTGGAATTCCCCAACCGGACCCCACCTGACTGCATTAAAATAAATAAATAAATAATATAATCCAGGAGCCTCTGACACACAGGGCTCCACCCCACAGGACATACAGTATCGTACATACATGCTTACGTAAATAATCATTACAATAGACATCATCCACAGTCTAGTAAATCCAAATATCATTTATTACAAGTTCTTACATATTCCTTACACTTTAACTCAGAGGATGAACTCGATCCTCACTTGCTCGATCTGTAGCACGACTCAGCTACGATGCACCACTCCTCGAATCTCCTGGGAGGGGTTTAAACATTTGAAACATGAGCGAAAGGCCCAGTAGGATATAATTTAAAATGCTTAAATTAAAAGAGTGCGTAAAGAATAAATAAATAAAATAAGACATTTAGGTCCGATTTTAAGCGGAACGGCGGAACCTCACATCCTTTTTCTCAAAGGAAATATATATCAAAACTAACCGTTTCTGAGGCTTGATTGAGTAATTAGTACAAATTACTCACCTCACCAAGTGCCTCGCCTACGGACCGGTTTCGGGTTTCGCCCCGAGGATGCACTCTCGCATCCTATCTGGGCTTCTGACAATAGACTCTATTACCAGTTCATAAGATCTCTTATCTTAAGAAATCATCCGTTTAACATTATGAAATCGTTCATAAGACCCCACGAACTACTCAAGCCCTTGGGCCCCATGGTGAACAAGCCATGAGGTTCCATGACTAGACAAGCTATGGATTCCATGGACAGGACAAGCCAAGGATTTCCATAAACTAACAAGCCATGGTTTTTTAAAACATTTTTCTTTCGCAAACCGATCCCTTTCTTTAAAACATTTTCAAGGCCAAAATCTTCTTTGAAAACAGGCTCACAAGGAAAAGGGATAGAAATCCTACCTCGCACAATCAAACCTGGGACTAGCGTTGCCTTTTCCGGCTTCCGCTTCCTCAAGCCCCTTCAGTCTGAATCCTCAACGATCACTGATACAAAACACCACTTTAGGATCAATTCTCAGTCCTAAAGTAATCGAATCTCAATCATATTCCAAGATTTTCCAATTAGTGTGCCCCAATCAATTTTTCATGTTCAAATTCCATTCCAAGGGTTTTAAATATCAAATCAGGGATTAAGGATACTAATCCTTTCATCCCAAGTCCCCAAATGAAGCTAATTTGGGTTCTCCCCAAAACAGGGTCAAAACGACAATTTCGGGCCAAACAGGGGTCAAACCCGTGTACACCGGTCGACCGGAGAGAGAGTGCATCACCACCGGTCGGCGGTGGTGTGCCTCCGGTCGATGGTCCGTCGGACGGTGGCCTCAACGAAGTCCGGTCCCGACCGGTGGACATTTCGATTCGCGAAAAATCACGGAAATCGGTCCAAGATCCCGCAAATCCAGTCCCAAATCACAAAATCTCAAGGGACAACCATAGATTTAGGTTCTAGGTCCTAAAACAAGTCCAAAGAACCCAAGATCTCCTAATTTTACCCTAGTTTCACTCAAAATCCATCAAAATCCGTTTTGAACCAAAAATGAGTTTTAAATAATTAAAACTTGAAACCCAAGAGAGGTTTTTAGAATCTTACCTTGAATCCTTTCTTGATGTTGAAAACTCTTTGAAATTTTTCTTGGTTGAATCCGGTCTTGATTTGAGACTATTTCCTTTCCGGGAGAGTGAAAGTTTTTTTTTTTCTTGAGCTTTTCCGGGGGAGAGAAAAGAAAAGAAAGAAAAGAAAAGAAAAGGAAAAGAAAAGAAAAAGGAAAATGAAAAGAAAATGGCGTGTAAAATATTCCCGTAAATGCCCATACACTCTTCGGATTAAATAAATTTTTAAACAATTTTTTGGAATCATTTAAACTCAATTAATTTTCAGATTAGGCACACTAATCCCTTAATTACCTTAATTAATCTCAATTTTCTTCAGGTTTTTCCTTTAGGCAATTTCCTCCTTAAAACTCACCTCAAAGTTCTCAGATCGGATAACGTTCTCCTCTCTCTTTTTCAAGCTCCCATGTTCTTCCTCAACACCATGGCTTCCTCTCTCTCTTTCACTCTCGGAATCTTTCGATGGACTCTTCAAAAAAAAAAAAGAATTTGTAAATGGGGGGTGGGAAACCGGAACGTCAAACCATTCATCAACTAAATTGACATTTAAAACCCTTGGAAATGAAACTCTCTAATTGAGATATTATAAGCTTGAGAAAGTTTGATTTTGGTTAGATTTGAATAAATTTGAGTTAGGGTTTGGATTTGAACAATTATTGTTGAAATTGGATGAAATTTGGGGATTTTCGGTTATTGGACTTGTTTAATTGATTAGAAACCGATTTTGATGGATCACGGAGATATATATTGAAATTGGATTTGAATTGACAGGTTTGGCATTTTTCCTATTTATGGTTCCAACCAACGAAATTTCCCTAGAAACTTGTTTTTAAACTGAAATTAAATAGGAAAACCAAACCTATGGATTGGATTCTAATTTTAAAGAACCCTAAATGGAATTAGAAAGTCATTGTGAAGGTGGGATTTGAGTAAAGGCACACTAATAGGAAACAATTAAACATGATTGACCTTAATTCGTTTTAGGAATGAGAAATACTTCCTAAGATATTGCTTTTGTGATAAAGCTAGTGGAGAAGTCAATCATTAAGGCTTAAGGAAAGTGGAGGCTAGGAGCGGTGGCAAGACTAGCCTGTGTTTGATATCCAAAGGTAGGATATTCTTGTCCATATCCTTGTTAGCCTCATTTCAAATGATTTTGGCCTATGAAAATGTTTTAGAACAAAACATGTTTAAAGAGAAAATGATTTTAAAGGAAATAGCATGAATAATGCTATTAAGTTTTCCAATGATTTGGAATGAGATCTTTTCGGAAAGCGTATCATTTCTTAAAATGAAATATTTAAGGAATGATACAATGCATGATGGCCTCAAGGCTCCAGATCGGGATGTGGGAATTGCATCCTTGGGGGAGGTCCAAAACCTTGGAGGTGTGGATCCGCTTCTTGTTTAGTGGAACTATGGCTTGTTGCACTTTTACGAGATAGACATTTTACGCTTCTTGATTAGTGGTATGATGACTCTATACATTTTCATTATATAGACATATTCTACTATGTGAGTGTTTCCTTTTTTTTTCCGGGATGAAAAAAAGGGATGATCCATTCAGTGTACATCTCCGGACCGTGAGTGCTTTTTATTTTAAATGCTTTATAAAATTATATCCTCTTGGGCCTTTCGCTCACCTTTTCATATTTATAAATGTATTAAACCCCTCCGGTGACCAAGTCATGCGGGGTAGTAGGGCGGAATAAATAGCTTTCACGGTGTCGTGGACTTGATTTCAAGGGAAGCAAAGAGTTGTATTCCCTCTATCTTTATTTTCGGGCATGTATAAGAGATTATGGATTGTAAACTTAAATGTTGCTAGATTGTGGTTGATGTCACACTTACTTATATTATATTCATGTATGCTAAACACCGTGGAATTCACGATATGATAGTCCTTTAGTGGCGTGGTTTTAAAGCTGGTTTGGTTGGAAATTCCACCACCGCCTTTGAAATTAAATCTCTCCTATATCTTAGGGGGACTCGTTTGAAAAATTGGATGTTTTGGATTTGAATGAAATTAAAATTTTTGTAATCTCTCTCCTTTCTCCAGGTTTAAGTTTCTAAACGATGCCTCCGAAGAACAATCCAACCCCGCATGTTCTTCCCAAGTCTTGACAAGACAAGATGTCATCAAGCCCTTTGTTTTAGAACCTTAGGGTTTGGAATTATTCATAAATGAATGACATCGAAACCACTATTTGTCAGTCTAGCTTTCTTTACGAGATAAGAGAATGCCCATACCCGAGAAATCTTAATATCCTCCGATGCCGATTTTCAATTGGTGGACCGGACCATAATCAATTTTAAGGGATGGCTACTAGAGCTCAACAATTCATCGTCCGTGGAGCGGAGGTACTTGTTCTTCAAAGACTATTCAATTGTCGGTAGTCAATGGCTCGATTCTGTATTCACGAGCGTGGGTGGACCCGGGAAGTACTAGCTGGATATTGGTTTGACTCGGTGTATAATTCCTTCATCTCGTCGTACCATGGGGTGGAATGAATATTGGGTGGGTTTCAACTTTCAAGTTTGAAGGTCTTGCGGGTGCATGGTGGAAGCATATCCGGCGAATAAGACAAGATGTAGGAGGATGACTTGGGAACAATTCCCCAAGAGCGTTCATCTTTAATGAGCAATTCTTTCCTCCAAGTTACTTTTCGAGATGAAAAGGCCATGGAGTTCATGGGCCCAATCCATGACGAGCACATGACAAAAGGGTCATTGGGAGGTAATGAAGCTAAGTTCAACCAATTGGATTTCTGCTTTTGCTCCTTCCTTGATTGAACCGGTGGGGAGCGCATGAAGTGCTTAAAGTTTGAGAGAGGTCTTAAAGGTGTTATCCGGAGATGGTGGTAGCTTTAAGGCATCGAGAATGAGATGATTTGGTCATAGCAGCCAACCACTGTTGAGCAAGAGCACAGAGCGCCTCCCTTCCTCCAAGATCGAGCTTCCAACGGGAAAAACATTAGGGGAGGACCTCAAAGGAATAACAAAAGGGGGTCTTGGATCAAGGGCAAGGTAGTGGAGGAGTGCCTAGTGGTAGAAGGGTGGCTATGTCGAAGTGGGAAGAGTGGACCCTATAGCTTCAAATGCCACCATTGTGGGGAGCTAGGGCATATCAAGAGGAACTGTCACAATGGTGACAGGCCCGTGTGAACCAATCATCACTCCCAGAAGAACTACTGCCACCACTTGTCATTTCTTGATTGCGGTTTCTTCTACCACTCATTTTGTGGTCCACCCGAAGCAGAAGGCCTTCGGAGGGGTCTACTGAGTTGAGACCCGCTTCTTCCTCTTTACTTTGGTGCAGGGGAGGTTATCTGTTCCACCCTTGTAGCAGACTACCAAATCCCGGAAGTTCCAAGTCTTAGAGCCACCAAGGATCTCCTCACTTAGTTCTTGAGGCCCCCTCAAACTTGAGACATCTCATGTCTTGAGACTCCACTAGAGATGGCGCAAACCGGGATAGGTCATTAAACCTAGCCTCATATTCCCTCACAGACATGTCACCTTGCCCGGGCGACATGAATTCCAGTGCCTTTTTCTTCCTGTAACTCGGAGGGAAGTATTGATCATTGAACATCATGGTACCTATGTTCACATGGTCATTTGACATCCATCCTCCTCTTGACTGTTTCCACCAAGTGTTTGCTAACCCTTCCATCTTGTACACTAAATTTTTGTGAAGTATTCATTTGGAACTCCCATGACTCAAAGAGACCCTAATGTCCATAAACTCTCCACGGGGTCCTGGGATGTATGGAGGTGACTAGCATATGTAGGTATTCTGTTGTGATCACAATTGGCGAGAAATTTAAAAGCTCTAGTGGGTAATCCTTCCCATGAATCAATTTGATGTGGTGCTTGGAATGGATTGGTTATCAAGATATGGGCGATTGTTGATTGCCACCTTATGAAATCAAACTTGACTACCGGTCGGTGGCACGATAGTAACATGTATGTACAATCCGGGGGCATTAACCTAAGGCTCGATACAACTCTGTCACGCCCGAGGCATAGTGGGTCGGAGGCTCGATTAGGGATTAATAAAGCTTGTTTCTCATTCCTTTCGGCATTAAATAAATAAATAATATAATCCGGGGAGAATGTTGAGGTCCCGTGGTCGATGAATATACGGATGTACATACATGATGTAAATAATCATTACAATAGACATCATCCTGGTCTAGTAAATCCAAATATCATTTATTACAAGTTCTTACATATTCCTTACACTTTAACTTTCGGAGGATGAACTCGATCCTTTCGATTGCTCCACCACGATGCACCAATCGAATCTCCCGGGAGGGTTTAAACATTTGAAACATGAGCTAAAAGGCCCAAAGTGGGATATAATTTAAAATGCTTAAATTAAAAGAGTGCGTAAAGAATAAATAAATAAAATAAGACATTTGTCCCGCGAAAAGCCGGAACCTCACATCCTTTTTCTCAAAGGAAATATATATCAAAACTAACGATTTTACAGCTTGAATAGTAATTAGTACAAATTACTCACCTCACCAAGTGCCCATTGCCGAGGACCGGTTGAGTTGTTTGATCAACTAGGATGGACTCTCCGCATCCTATCTAGGCTTCAACAAAAATACCAGTTCATAAGATCTCTTATCGGGAAATCATCCGTTTAAGATTATGAAAAGATGATATTCCAAAAACTACTCAAGCCGGGCCCCATTATGGGCACCATGAGGTTCATGACTAGACATGCCTTTTGGATTGGACGGGACAAGCCAAGGATTTCCATAAACTAACTTTTATGGACTTTTTGAATCGAAACCAATCCCTTTATTTAAAACATTTTCAAGGCCAAAGTCTTCTTTGATGACATCAAGGAAAAGGGAAAAACTTGGGAAGAGCACAATCAACATTTGAGGATCGTTTTTCCCGACTCCGCTTCGAGAACACCAACTTTATGCAAAGAAGGAGAAATCATCGATACAAAACACAAGTTTTGGACATGTTATATCCTAAACAAGGAATTCAATCATATTCCAAGATTTTCCAATTATTGTGCCCCAATCAATTTTTCATGTTCAAATTCCATTCAAGGGTTTTAAGGACAAATCGGGGGATTAAGGATACTAATTTTTAAAGGATTTCCCCAAATGAAGCTCCAATGGGTTCTCGGTTGATGGGGACAAAAAGGAAGTCAGGTTTGAATGGGATGTGGATTGTGAACATGCATTCCAAGAGGAGAGGACTAGACCAACCAAAGTGTGCCGATTCGTCCGTCGATTCCTAATAGCGATGAGCCGACGAGGTGTATTCCGATGCATCAAGGCGAGGGCAAGATGGGTGTGTTCTTATGCAAAATGGACATGTGGTGGCCTATGCATCTAGATCTAGGTTCTAGGTCCAAAACAAGTCCAAAGAACTACCCCACGCATGACCGGAGTTTACTCAAAATGATTTTTGCTCTCAAGATATGGAGATGCTACCTCTATGGAGTAAAATTCCAAATCTTCTCCGATCATAAGAGTTTGAAGTATCATTCACTCTTGGAAGAAGGACTTAAATACGAGACAAAGAAGATGGATGGAATACATGGAGGACTATGACTTCACCTTGCAAGTATCATCCTGAAAAGCCAACGTGGTAGCGGATGAGAGTAGGAAGACCCCGGGAATCCTAGCATCCTTGGCATTGGAAGATTGGAAGCGGGTGAAATCGTGAGGTGATTATGATCTTCAGTATTATGAGGATTCTGATCAAGCTATGGTGTACAACTTGGTTTCAACGCCAATCCTTATACAACAAGTCAAGCAGAACCAATGGCAAGATTCGCATCTTCAGGGAATTTGGACTCGAGTTCAGAATGGAGAAAAACTTGACGAATGGAATATTCAGGGAGATGGAACGCTCTACTTCAAGAATCGCCTTGCCGTTCCTCAAGTCGATGAGATAAAGAAGATGATCCTTCATGAAGCTCACAAATCGAGGTTTGCTATTCACCACAGGAGTACCAAGATGTATCAAGACCTCAAAAGACAATATTGGTGGAGAGGCATGAAGAAGGATGTCCGCCAATACGTGTCGAATGTGCGACTTGTCTTGAGTCAAAGGTGAACATCGAAAAACCGCTTTGGAGAACTCAGCCTCTTCACATTCTGGATGGAAATGGGAACACATTACGATGGATTTTTTCGATGGGACTGCCGAGGACCGAACATCGACATGATGCCATATGGGTCGTTGTGGATAGGTTAACGAAGTCCGCTCACTTCATTCCCTTTCGTGCGACTTATTCCGGGAAAGTTCTGGCGAGTTGTATCGGAGCACGTTGTCGGACTTCACGGAGTTCCATTGTCTATCACATCGGACCGTGACACTCGTTTCAATGCGGATATTGGAGAAGTTTCCAAGAAGCCATGGGAACCGAAGTGAATTTCAAAGACCGCTTTTCATCCTCGGACCGATGGACAATCCGAGAGAGTTATTGATTTTGGAGGACATGCTTCGCTTGCATTCTAGATTTTAGTGGAAACTGGAAGAAGCATCTTCATTTAGCTGAGTTTGCATACAACAACTTGTTATCGGGAGTAGCATTGGGATGGCCCCATTCGAGCGTTGTATGGCGTAGACCTTGTAGATCGCCCGGTTGTTGGCTTGAGTCAAGATCGTGACCCTTGACCGGATGTTATCCAAGAAAATAATGAAAAGATAGCCGTGATTCGGGAACGATCATTAACGGCTCGAGAGTCGTCAAAAGAGTTATCTTGACAGGAGGCGAAGACCCTTAGAGTTCTCGAGAGGGCGATTTTGTCTTGTTGAAAGTCTCTCCACGCAAAAAGGTGTTACTCGTTTTGGTGTGAAAGGGAAACTCGCCACCGAGGTACATCGGGCCATTTCAAATCAACGCAGTCGGTGTCGTTGCTTACCGCTTTGATCTTCCTTGAATTGTCTCACGTGCACAATGTGTTCCATGTTTCAATGCTCGAAAGTGTCAACCGATCCGAAGCCATTGTGCAATGATGACGACGTGCCGATCCAATATGACACGACTTACGAGGAAGTGCCCATCCAAATTCTTGATCGGAAGATGAAAAGCCCACGTCAACGCGAGATATCGTTAGTGAAGGTGTTGTGGCAGCACCATGGCATTGAAGAAGCAACGTGGGAGTTGGAGGCGGCGATGCGGGAACGATATCCGTATCTCTTCATATCGTGAGGTAAATTTCAATTTCGGGGACGAAATTTCTTAAGGGGGGTAGAATGTAACGCCCTCTAGAATTAAACATGTTTAATTATGCTAAACTGTGGATTATTAGTGTGCCTAATTTGATTTTCACAATTAATAAAGGGACTTTAAGTTATTTTTAGTAATTAAAATTTCACCCCAAAGATTTTTAGAAAATACACTTAAAATTTAATACATTTTCCTTTTTCTATTTTTCTTTTTCTATTTTTTTTTCTTTTTCTTCCTTTCCTTTTCTTTTTCTTTTTTTTTCTTTTCTTTTTTTTCTTTTCCTCCCTTCCTTCCCGTGCGCCAGCCCCCCCCCTCTCTCTCCTTTTTTTTTTTTTTTTTTTTCTTTTCTTCTTTTCTTCCCTGGTTCTCCCACGCACAGCATCTCTCTCTCTCTCTTTCTCCATTTTTCTTCACGCCGGCCACCTCCTTCCTCCGGGATCTCTCTCTCTCGCCGGCTTCCTCTCTCTTTTCCTTGCTCTCTCTTTCTCTCCGGGTTTCTCTCTCTCTCTCTCTCGGCGGTTTGGCGGGAAAAAAAAAAAAAAAAAAAACAGAAATTGGGAGAAACCGAGAGAAACAAAGCTTCATCAACTAAATTGAGGTAAAACCCTTTGAAACCCACTCTCTAATTCGAATTATAAGCTTGAGAAAGTTTGATTTTGGTTAGATTTGAATAAATTTGAGTTAGGGTTTGGATTTGAACAATTATTGTTGAAATTGGATGAAATTTGGGGATTTTTAGGTTATTGGACTTGTTTAATTGATTAGAAACTGATTTTGATGGATTCTGGAGATATATATTGAAATTGGATTTGAATTGCAGGTTTGGCATTTTTCCTATTTATGCCGGCATGCTGCCGAAATTTCCCTAGAAACTTGTTTTTAAAACTGAAATTAAATAGGAAAACCAAACCTATGGATTGGATTCTAATTTTTAAAGAACCCTAAATGGAATTAGAAAGTCATTGTGAAACTGGGATTTGAGTAAAGGCACACTAATAGGAAACAATTAAACATGATTGACCTTAATTCGTTTTAGGAATGAGAAATACTTCCTAAGATATTGCTTTTGTGATAAAGCTAGTGGAGAAGTCAATCATTAAGGCTTAAGGAAAGTGGAGGCTAGGAGAACTGAAGACTAGCCCAGGTTTGATATCCAACAGGTAGGATATTCTTGTCCATATCCTTGTTAGCCTCATTTTAAATGATTTTGGCCTATGAAAATGTTTTAGAACAAAACATGTTTAAAGAGAAAATGATTTTAAAGGAAATAGCATGAATAATGCTATTAAGTTTTCCAATGATTTTGGAATGAGATTTCAAAGCGTATCATTTCTTAAAATGAAATATTTAAGGAATGATACAATGCATGATGGCCTCAGAGATCGGGATGTGGGAATCGCATCCTTGGGGGCAGGTCCCGAAACCCGTACGGATCCGCTTCTTGTTTAGTGGAACTATGGCTCTGCACTTTTTACGAGATAGACATTTTACCGCTTCTTGATTAGTGGTATGATGAGCTGTACATTTTCATTATATAGACATATTCTACTATGTGAGTGTTTCCTTTTTTTTTTTTTAAAAAAAAGGGATGATCGGTTCCGAGTGTACATCTTCGGACCGTGAGTGCCTTTATTTTAAATGCTTTATAAAATTATATCCTACTGGGCCTTTCGCTCACCTTTTCCTGTTTATAAATGTATTAAACCCCTCCGTGTGGACGGGAGTAGGCGGAATAAATAGCTTTCACCGGTGTCGTGGACTTGATTTGGGAAGCAAAGAGTTGTATTCCCTCTATCTTTATTTTCAGGCATGTATAAGAGATTATGGATTGTAAACTTAAATGTTGCTAGATTGTGGTTGATGTCACACTTACTTATATTATATTCATGTATGCTAAAACTGTGGGAATTTCGATATGATACCAGTGACGTGGTTTTAAACTGGTTTGGTTGGAAATTCCACCACCGTTCTTGAAATTAAATCTCTCCTATATCGAAGGGGGACTCGTTTGGAAATACCTGGATGTTTTGGATTTGAATGAAATTAAAATTTTTGCTAATCTCTCTCCTTTAAACAGGTTTAAGTTTCTAAACGAGCCTCCTCGTCACCAACCCCGGTTTCGGGGGCGTGACAAAGATCCTGCAAATCCAGTCCCAAATCACAAAATCTCAAGGGACAACCACTAGATCTAGGTTCTAGGTCCTAAAACAAGTCCAAAGAACCCAAGATCTCCAATTTCTACCCTAGTTTCACTCAAAATCCATCAAAATCCGTTTTGAACCAAAAATGAGTTTTAAATCCGAAAAACTTGAAATCCAAGAGAGGTTCTTTCAGTAATCTTACCTTGAATCCTTCTCTTGATGTTGAAAACTCTTTGAAATCACTCTTGGTTCGAATCCGGTCTTGATTTGAGACAAAAATGGAAGAGAGAGAGGGAGAGAGGGCACGGGAGAGTGAAAGTGAAAGAGAGAGAGTGAGCCGCACGGGAGAGAAAAGAAGAAAAGAAAGAAAAGAAAAGAAAAAGGGAAAAGAAAAGAAAAAGGAAAATGAAAAGAAAATGAGCGTGTAAAAATATAATGATTTAAAATGCGCCCATACACACTACGGATTAAATAAATTATGTAAACAATTTAAATACCTTGGAATCATTTAAACTCAATTAATTAAATCAGATTAGGCACACTAATAATCTTAATTACCTTAATTAATCTCAATTAATTTTTGTGGTGTTACAAGAATGGATCTCTTTAATATAATTTTATAATTAATGGGTTAATTATAAATTTAATATTTAAATATAAAAAAATATTTTTTAATGTAATGTTATTTATTGTATTAAATTTTTCATATGTTATATTTTGTAGTGATTTTTTTTTTTTATCAAATATAACGTATGAGAATTTGATATTTAATTACTATTAGTTAAAATGTTTACTTTTTTAATGTATCATTACAATTTTTACATTTTCTAATTATTTTAAAAATAAAAGTCTAATTTTACAACTTTTAAAGTTTAATGATTGTATAAAAGAAATAGATTTAGCTGTTTAAATAGCATTAAGTATTAGGGATGTAAGGAGGCCGGGTAGGCTCTGGTTGGGCTTAAATTTTGGGTAGAGCCGCCACATTCGGGGTGAAGGAAATTTGGGCCGGACACACTTACTTTGGCTCACAAACCCGTAATCCTTCGGGTTATGTCACGCCTCGGGACAAGGGTCGGTGACGTGGAGCTCGATTAGGGTTTAAACGCATGATAATAAATGAAATTCCCAACGAGCCCTACACTTAATTAAAATAAATTACAGGGTCTTTCCACAAGATCTCATTACCGTACATACATGACATGTAAATAAAACATTACAGTTACAGACATCAACCACAGTCTAGGATTCCAAATATCAGAGTTTATAAAATTTACAAATCCTTACATATATCCAAGAGGATGAACACAATCCTCACTTCATCGAACGGTAGCAAACAATCTAGCTACACTGCACCACTCCTAGATTCGCCTGGGAGGGGTTTAATATATATATATATATATATATATATAAAGCAATAGAAACGTGAGCGGAAGACCTAGTAGGATATAATTTGAAATAAACTTTATAAATAATTAAGAAAGCGGTAAATAAATAAGTGAATGAGTAAATAAATGAGACATTTAGTTCCAACACAACAGCCGGAATCTCACATCCTTTTTTTCAAAAGAAATATAACTGAAAATCATCATATTACAGGCATTAGCAAGTAATTTATACAAAATTACTTACACAACCACGTGCACAAGCTTTCTCGAGCCGGGTTTCGGGTTGTGGCCCCAAGGATGCACTCTCCACATCCTACCTAGGCCATCAGCCAGTTTATCGGTTCGCAAGATTTCTTTCCTTAAGAAATCATTCATTAAATTTTATGAAATCGTTATTATAACCCCACGAACTACACAAGCCGTGGGCCCCATGAACTACAACAAGCCCTGGATTCCGTGAACTACAACAAGCCATGGATTCCGTGAACTACAACAAGCCATGATTTTTAAAGATTTTCTTTCGTAAAAAAGGCCCTTTCTTTTAAACATTTGCAAGGTTAAAACTCTTTTAAAATCAGGCTCACAAAGAAAAAGGGTAAGAAATCCTACCTCGTAATTATCAAACTTGTGGCTAGCGGTGCACTATTCCGGCCTCCACTTCCTCAAGCCACTCAATCTGAGTCTTCAGCTAGCACTATTACAAGACAATACTTTAGGATTCCAATCTCATTGCTAAAGTAATTCAGCCTCAATTATATCCTTTTGATTTCCTGTTAGTGTGCCATAATTCAATTAAAGGTTTCACAAACCATTTCATGTTTCAAATCATCATTCCAAGGGTTTTCAATCTCAAAACATGGATTAAAAATGCTAATCCATCTACTTTAGGTCCCCAAATGAAGCTAATTTGGGTCCTCCTCGAAAACAGAGGTCAAAACAGCATTTTCAGGCCAAAACAGGGTCAAACCTCATGTACACCAGTCGATCGGTGACAGAGCAGTGCAACACCACCGGTCGACCGATGGTGTGCAATCTGGTCGACAAAATAGGTTGACTGGTGAGGCTAATGCAATCCGTCGTCTGCATAGGTTGACCAGTGAAAAACACCAGTGCGAGAAAACTCGCAAAAAAATCAGTTCAAAAACTTGCAAATCTAGTCTCAAATCAAAATATCTTAAGGGACAACCACTAGATCTGGGTTCTAGGTCCTAAAATAAGTCCAAACAACCCAAGATCTTCAATTTCTACCGTAGTTTTACTCAAAATGTTGGCCCAAGGTTGAATAGTCTCATGTTTTGATGATAACAAACATAATGTTATAAATCAACTCAAGCAGCATTTTATGGAATACAATGCAAATACATTCAAGATTAACAAATGCAAATTGAAGAAGGAATTCAAGGCTTGAAGTGCTAAAATACCAAAGATCAAGAGCAAGCAAACAAAATCAAGCTGGACAAGTACTAATAGGTTTTTATATCTCCTTAGTCTTGTATTTGATTTTGACTTCATACTATCATGATTAATTCTTGTTTAGGCTTATGCACACACTCACATTATTCTTTAAAAATGAGACTAAACTTAGTGCATAATGACATTTGGCTTAAAAGTACAAATTTGTGAAGATTTGAGGCGAATTAAGTGTCAACCGGTCGACCTATGTCGTCCGGTGACAAAGAAGGCTAAATGCACTGGTCGACCAGTTGCCACAACCGGTCAACCGCTCCATTCGACCAGTTATGTTCAACAGACACTCAATAAGATTGTTGAACAACACAAATTCAAATTTATCTCAACCGGTCAACCACTCCGGTCAACCGGTACTGGGTAAACGGGCAAAAATATGACCATTGGCAAGAGAGGTTAAATAGAGAAAATTCATTTTTCTCAACAGTCAATTTTTGCTGAAAGCATAGAACTAATTCACAGCTCTAAAAATCAAAAGAGAGTTCTCCATTGTGTCTACATAATCATCATCTTCTCTAAATCCTTAACTTTCTCACACATAATTGAGCCTACCTTGAATTATTTTGTGATAGTGTGAGTTCATCATCTCCTAGTGATTTCAATTGTGTAAAACCATTGTTGGTCGATCCCATTGTTGGTCGATCTTCGTGGAAAATTGACATTGTGTAAGAGGTTAGGCGAAGCCTCGGGTAGAAAGATTCGCCTTCTTGTAAGAGGAGTGATCGTGCCGGAAAGTCGATCAAATAGTGGAAGAGGTCGAGAGGCAGGATATCTCGGCGACAGTGGATGTAGGCAAATTTATTTGTCTCAACGGGATATCTCAGTGACAGTGGATGTAAGCAAATTTATTTGTCGAACCACTATAAATCTCGTTTGCATCTCTCTAACTCTTTAATTTCCACACTTTAAATTTGATTGTTGACATTGATTGGTTTAACTCGTAGTGATAAGTTTATTGAACTTGTTGTATGATTGGCTCATCTTGTGTACATCAAGTGGTTGTGCTATTGCATTAACTTACATAATTTTCTGTACACCAAGTGTTTGATAAAAGTACCTTGTTCAATTAATTGTCTATATTTAGTGTTAATCTTCAAATAATCATGTAAACTCTAGAAAAATTTTCAAAACCTAATTCAGCCCCCTCTTGGGTAGCTTATTCGAGACAACAATTGGTATCAAAGCAAGGTTGCTCAAATTTCTTTAAAAAAGATTTTACAATCTTGAGCATGGCTACACAAAACTTTCAAAACATGGAAGGTCAATCTATACACAGACCTCCTCTTTTTAATGGGGTTGACTATAATTATTGGAAAGTAAGAATGAGAATTATTTTTGCAATCTATTGATTATGCCTTGTGGTGAAATGTCGAAAATGGTCCATTTGTTCCCACAAAGAAAAGTGAAGATAAATTAGTTCCTAAGGACCCTAGTGAATTTGATGAAGATGATGAAAGAAAATTATCCTTAAATGCTAAAGCTATGAACATTTTGTATTGTGCTCTAGATAGAAATGAGTTTAATAGGATCACTTCATGTAAGCCCACACAAGCCATATGGCATACTTTAGAGGTAATACATGAGGGTACAAACCAAGTAAAAGAAACTAAGATAAATCATCTTGTTTGTGCATACGAAATGTTTGAAATGAAAGATGATGAATCAATGACCTCTATGTATACACGATTCACCAATATAGTTAACAGTTTAAATTCTCTTGATAAACCATTCGAGGAAAGTGAATTGGTGAACAAGATCGTGAGGTCATTGCCCAAGTCATGGAGTGTCAAGAGAACCACCTTGGGGGAAATGAAACACCTATCAACTATCTCACTTGATGATTTGATCGGATCCTTAATGACTCATGAACTCTCTCAAATGAAAGGCAAGGAAGAAGATGATAAGAAAAAGAAAGGAATAGCATTGAAAGCATCAATTCAAGAAGAAGTTAATGAGCATGAGGAAGAAGAAGAACTTGATCAATTAGACAAAGAAATGATCTCCCTATTTACCAAGAAATACAAGAGATTCTACAACAAGTTTAACAAAGGCAAGAGCTCAAGAAGAAATGAAGAAAGGGGAGACAAAATCAAAAGGGATGAAATCATTTGCTATGATTGCAAGAAGCCCGGACATAAGAGGACGGAGTGTCCTATCAAAAAGAGCAACAAGAAGAGCTCCAAAAGAGATGAACTCAAAAAGGTTCTCCAAGCAACTTGGGATGAATTAGAGCTCGGAGAATCCAGTGATGATGAGCAAGAAGAAATAACAAATATGTGCTTCATGGCCATTGATTATAATAAGGTAACCTCAAATTCTAAACTTCATATCGAGGAAAATAGTATTACACCTTTTTCAAATGAGGATATAGAACTTGCATTTTCCAAATTACATGAAGAATATACTAAACTTGCTCATAGAAATGCATTTCATAGAAAAACTATAGAACTACTTAAGAAAGAAATCACATTGTTGACAAATGAGAAAAGTACTATATTATGTGAAAATGCTTCCTTAAAAGAAAAAGGTTGATGATTTGACAAAGATCATTTTGAAGTTCACCAATGGAAAGAAAAACTTTGATCAAATGCTTGGTGGACAAAGATGTGTTTTCAACAAAGGAGGTCTTGGTTACAAGCCTCATGTAAAACAAAAATATTTTAAAAACTATTTTGTCAAAGCATCAACATCGGATTCAAAATATGTGTGCACTTATTGCAATCAAAATGGCCACACATCTTTCTCATGTGCCATTAAAAAGAACAAATACTTTGAAACCAACCAAGGTTCAAGAACTAACCCTTAAGGACCCAAATTTATGTGGGTACCAAAAATCAAGACTTGATTTTGCCTTGTAGGGGCTAAGAGAGGAAAAGGTCAAGTGGTTTTTAGATAGCGGATGCTCAAAACACATGATGGGAGACCTTTCCTTACTTAAAAATTTTACAAGGAAATATGGAGGACGTGTGACATTTAGCGACAACACAAAAGGAAAAATTCTTGGAGTTGGCGATGTCAGTAATAGTGCCTCTCGCTTAATTGAAAATGTATTTCTCGTTGATAATTTGAAACATAACTTACTTAGTATTAGCCAATTATGCAATAAGAGATACTGAGTTATTTTTGAATCATCAAAATGTTTGATTGAAAATGTTTGCAATAATGAAGTGGTGTTTATCGGTGATAGAAGTGAAAATATTTATACAATAGATATTGAAAAGTTATCTTATAAAAATCAATGCCTCTCCATTTTAAATGATGATTCTTGGCTTTGGCATAGAAGACTTGGTCATGCTAGCATGCACCTACTTTCAAAACTTTCTAGAAAAGAAGTTGTTAGAGGATTATCAAACCTTCCTTTTTCAAAAGGATAAAATTTGCGATGCATGTCAATTTGAAAAGCAAGTTCGAACCTCTTTCAAATCTATTTTAGAAATCTCTACAACAAGACCTTCGCAATTGCTTCACATGGATTTATTTGGTCCATCAAGAACAACAAGTCTCGATGGAAAACATTTTGCATTTGTCATTGTTGATGATTTTTCAAGATATACATGGGTGATCTTTTTAGCAACTAAAGATGAAGCATTGAAAACATTTTCATATTTTTGCAAAATAGTTCAAAATGAGCAAGGTTATCTAATTACCACCATTAAAAGTGATCATGGTGGGGAATTTAATAATGATGCTTTTGAAATACTTTTTAATGAGAAGGGGTATAAACATAATTTTTTTGGCACCAAGCACACCACAACAAAATGGTGTTGTTGAAAGGAAAAATAGAATTCTACAAGAAATGGCTAGGTCTATGTTAAATGAAAATAGATTACCAAAATACTTTTTGGCCGAGACGGTTAACACTTCTTGTTACATTGTAAATAGAGCTCTTATTAGACAAAAAATGGATAAAACTCTACATGAGCTTTGGAAGGGTAGAAAACCCAACATTAATTATTTTAGAGTCTTTGGCTGCAAATGTTTTATTTTAAACACTAAAGACAACTTGGGAAAATTTGATGCAAAATCCGATGTTGGAATTTTTCTTGGTTATTCTACTACTAGCAAAGCTTATAGAGTATTTAATAAAAGATCTTTAGTTGTAGAAGAATCCAGCAATGTCGTATTTGATGAAACTAACACCTTTGTGGAGAAAAGTCTAGATGATGATGATTTAGGTTTGGAGCATAAAATGAGCAATATAGAGTTGAATGACAAAGAAGCAATGGATCCCAAGGAGAAAGAACCTCAAACCTACAACACACCACAACATCAAGAGGATCAAGTTAATGATTCAAAACAAGATAGTACATCCTATCAACTACCGAAGGAATGGAGGTATAGTAGCTCTCATCCTAAAGATAAAATCTTAGGTGACATCTCACAAGGAGTGGTTACTAGATCATCACTTAAAAATGTTTGAAATAATTTAGCTTTTCTTTCACAAATTGAACCTAAAAGTTTTAAAGATGCCGAAAATGATGAATTTTAGATTTTAGCAATGCAAGCAGAGCTAAATCAATTTGAAAGAAGTGATGTATGGGAATTAGTCCCTAGACCTAGTACTCAATCCATGATTGGCACCAAGTGGGTCTTTAGGAATAAGAGAGATGAACACGGTGTGATTGTAAGAAACAAGGCTAGACTAGTGGCCCAAGGTTTCAATCAAGAAGAAGGATTCGATTAGGAAGAAACCTTTGCACCAGTTGCTAGATTAGAATCCATTAGAATGTTATTAGCCTTTGCATCCCACAAAGAGTTCACTCTTTACCAAATGGATGTTAAAAGTGCTTTTCTTAATGGATACATTGTAGAAGAAGTATATGTAGAACAACCATCCGGTTTTCAAGATCACAAGTATCCGGATCATGTTTTTAAATTGAAAAAGGCTTTATATAGTTTAAAGCAAGCTCCTAGAGCTTGGTATGATAGACTTAGTAAATTTTTACTCCAAAATGGATTTTCAATCAGAAAAGTTGATACTACACTATTTACACAAACAAAGGGTGATGATCTAATTATTGTACAAATTTATGTTGATGATATTATTTTTGGCCTGATAGCTGTTGTTATAGGCGAACTCAGCAAGGTGTCGGTATGTCTTCCAGTTTCCACCAAAATCTAAAATACAAGCACGAAGCATATCCTCCAGAATCTAAATAACCCTTTTAGATTGCCCATCCATCTGAGGATGAAATTCGGTGCTAAAATTCAATTATGTTCCCATGGCTTCCTGGAAACTTTTCCAATACCTTGCATTAAAGCGAGTGTTACGATCGGACGTGATAGACAATGGCACTCCGTGAAGTCTCACGACATGCTTTAGGTCCAACTCTACCAGGATCTTCTGAGAATGCGTAGCACGGAACGTATGAAATGCGCAGATTTCATCAGCCTGTCCACAACCACCCAGATGGCATCGTGCTTGTGCTCAGTTCTCGATAGTCCCATCAGGAAATCCATCGTGATGTGTTCCCATTTCCATCTCGGAACAGGTAGATTGTAACTCTCCTGCTGGCTTCTGATATTCAGCCTTAATCTTGAGACAAGTTACACATTCTGAGATGTACTCATGAACATCTTTCTTCATACCTCTCCACTAGTACTACCCCTTCAAATCCTGATACATCTTGGTGCTACCAGGATGAATAGCGTACCTCGATTTATGAGCCTCATGCAGAATCGTCTTCTTTATTTCATCCACCTTATGAACAGCCAGGCGGTTATGGAAATAAAGCGATCCATCCTCTCGGATTCTCCAATCCTTAAGTTGCTATCCAAATTCCTTGAAGATGATGATCCCGCCACTGATTTTGGTTGACTTGTTGCACAATATCCAGTGTAGAGATTAGATTATACACCATTGCCTGGTTATAATCCTTGTCGTTCTGAAAATCATAATCGCTCACAACTTCAGTCCTCTTCTAGCCTTCCAGAGCTAATGATGCCATAATTCCTGTAGCCTTCCTCCTAAGGGCATCAACTACCACATTAGCCTTTCCTGGATGATACTGCAGCGTGAAGTCATAATCTTCCGTGTACTCTACCTAGCTCTTATGCGTAAGGTTCAGATCTTTTGAGTAAATAAGTACTTCAAACTCTTATGGTCAGAAAAGACCTGGAACCTTGCTCTATAGAGATAACATCTCCATATCTTCAGAGCAAATATTATCGCTGCTAACTCCAAATCATGAGTGGGGTAGTTCCGTTCGTGTGACTTCAATTGGCGAGATGCATAGGCTACAACACGTCCATCTTGCATTAAGGCACAGCCAAGTCCACTCCCCGAGACATCATAATACTCCTCATATTGTCCCCCACTATCAAGTATAATCAGAACTGGTACGCTGGTTAGTCTTGCCTTCAAATCCTGAAAGACATGTTCATACTCAGCGTCCCATTCAAATCTAACTTCTTTCCTGGTCAACCGAGTCATCGGTGCAGCAATACTCGGGAGGTCACTTACAAAGCGCCGATAGTATCCTGCGAGTCTGAGGAAGCTTCGAATATCTGCCACATTCTTCGGCCTTTCCCATTGTAGCACAGTTTCAATCTTAGAGGGATCTACAAAAATTCCTTGTCCTGATATCACATGACCAAGGAACTTCACTTTCATCGTCCCAGAAGTCACACTTCTCTTTCTTAGCATACAGCTGGTGTTCACGAAGAGTTTGAAGAACAATTCTCAAATGCTGCTCATGTTCTTCCCAAGTCTTCAAATAGACCAGAATATCATCGATGAAGACAATTAAAAATTGATCCAAGTACGGTCGGAAGACCTTGTTCATTAGATCCATGAATGCGGTTGGGGCATTCTTCAGTCCAAAAGGCATTACCAAGAACTCAAAATGTCCATACCGAGTTCTAAAAGCAGTCTTCAGGTTGTTTTCCTCCTTAATTTTCAGTTGATGGTACCTATACCTCAAGTCAATCTTAGAGTAATACTGTGATCCATCTAACTGATCGAATAACTCGTCGATCCTCGGCAGTTGGTATTTATTCTTCAAAGTTACCCTATTCAATTGATGGTAGTCAATACACAACCAAAGTGATTCGTCGTGCTTCTTCACAAATAACACCGGTGCATCCCAAGGGGAAGTACTATTCCTGATGTACCCCTTTTTCGCTAGCTCCTTGAGCTACTTTCTTAATTCTCTCATTTCAGCAGGTGCCATCTGGTATGGAGGAATAGAGATAGGTGCCGTTACCGGAACCAAATCAATGCTGAATTCAATTTCCTGATCTGGCGGTAAACTGGGTAGTTCATTAGGAAATACATCTACGAATTCATCCACCACAAGAATTCCTACATTGTCTCCTGTTACCGCTGGTTCACCTTCTAGAGCAAGAAGGAAGGAAACACAGGCTAGGTTTCTACACCTTCTAATGCTATATTTCAACAGTCGTTCTTCCAGAACTAGGTTCATGTCCACTTGATAAGTGATCATCACTCCGGAGTTTGTTACTAAGGTCACTCTTCTATGGTAGCAATCAAAAATTACACCGTATTTTGACAACCAATCCATTCCGAGTACCACATCAAACAGACTCATCGGAAGGATGATCAAGTCGACTCTCAGTCGCTCGCCCTTGATCGTAATTTCACACGATCTATACACACTCATCACCTCCACACATCCCAATGGAGAGTTCAACGTCATTGGGACTTCGAAGTTCTCAGATTTCAATTTCAACATTCGACTAAAAGAACTTGATATAAACAAGTGTGTAGCACTAGTATCAAACAATACATGTGCAAATGAGGGAGAGATCAGAATCAAACCTTTAACCACCGTGTTGCTGGCCTGTCCTCCAGGACTACCTCCGGTCAGGGTATATGCTTGTCCTTGCGCTTTTTCTTTTCCTTTATCACCAATATTGGGCAGTTGTGTCCCCGGTCTATATTGTTGCGGCAGAGGAACCTGCACCGGTCCCGGTGCTTGAGGCCGAAACTGTGAATATTGAAGCGGACGATAAGTTAACACAGGAGGGTATGGCATTTGCATTGGCAGCTGTGGCTGATAAGGCAGCACAAACTTTGGCAGTCTTCCTTGACCGTAAGAAGCCTCACTCTGAGATTGTTGAGTCAGCGGTTGATTCTGATTTCGACAACTCCTTCTAATGTGGCCAATTTGCCCATAGTAATGACACTTGGGGCTGTAGAGACCACTTCTGTCACTTCCAGAGGAACTACTGCCACCACTAATCATTTTCCTGCAAATTTGTCCCTAATTGTGGTTTCTTCTACCATTCAGTTGTGGCCCGCTTGAAGCAGAAGGTCCACCAGAAGCAGAAGCTCAGCCAGCTGCTTGCTTACTCTACTGATAGGCTAAGTTCTCTTGTTTCACGCTTGTAGCAGCAGCCACTAGGTCTCAAAAATTTTGGATCCTTAGAGCCACTAAGGGTCTCCTTACAGAATTCTTAAGACCTTTCTCAAATTTCAGGCATTTCAAATGCTCAGACTCCACAAGAGATGGTGCAAAGCGGGACAAGTCATTGAATTTTGCCTTATACTCTCTCACCAACATGTCACCTTGAAGCAAGGATATAAACTCCATTGCTTTTTCATCCCGGTAACTCTGAGGAAAGTATTGCTCATTGAAGAGAACTTCAAACTGTTCCCAAGTCATTCCCGCAACATTAAGTCTCCTTCTTACTTGCTTCCACCAAGTACTTGCTTGACCGTCCATCTTATACACTGTGAATTCCACCCAATACTCCTCCGGTATTCTCATGGTGTTTAGGTGCTTCACGATGGAATCAAGCCAATACTCTGCTTCCTGGGGTCCTCCCTCACTATTAAAGGTGGGGATATGTGCACGCCTAAACTCCTGAAAGTAACTCTGCTTCATTTTCTCGTTCGGTCGCTCATTCTGAGCTCGAGTGGCCATGCTTTGAAAAGCGACATACATGACATCCATGAACTCCTGGTTCTGTGGAGCCGAGTTGTTAACTAGCCTACGACGCAGTGACATCTCCTTTGTTTGAAAAGAAACTAGACTGTTTAGTGGATTCCTGATGTCACACATGTATATACAATCTTGTGGATTCT
Source organism: Morus alba (assembly GCA_012066045.3). NCBI lineage: Eukaryota > Viridiplantae > Streptophyta > Magnoliopsida > Rosales > Moraceae > Morus > Morus alba. The sequence continues at coordinate 29,529,885 of CP050225.2, forward strand.
TAACCTAGGGCTTTGCTACCACTTTGTCACACCCTGGGGCAGGGGTCGGTGACGTGGAGCTTGGTTAGGGTTTAAATGCATGATAATAAAAGAAATTCCCAACGAGCCCCACACTTAATTAAAATAAATTACAGGGTCTTTCCACAGGATCTCATTACCGTATATACATGACATGTAAATAAAACATTACAGTTACAAACATCAACCACAGTCTAGGATTCCAAATATTAGAGTTTATAAAATTTACAAATCCTCACATATATCCAAGAGGATGGACATAATCCTCACTTGATCAAATGATAGCAAACAATTCAGCTACTCCACACCGCACCTAGATTTTAATATATATATTTAAAATAATAGAAACGTGTGCGAAAGAAACAGTATGATATAATTTGAAATAAACTTTATAAATAATTAAGAAAGCGGTAAATAAATAAGTGAATAGTAAATAAATAAGACATTCAGTTCCAACACAACAGCCAGAACCTCACATCATTTTTCTCAAAGGAAATATAACTGTAAATCACTGTATTACAGGCATCAGCAAGTAATTTATACAAAATTACTTACACAACCACGTGCACAAGCCTTCCCAGGCTGGGTTTCGGGTTCTGCCCACAAGGATGCACTGTCCACATCCTATCTAGGCCATCAGTCAGTTTACTGGTTTGTAAGATCTCTTTACTTAAGAAATCATTCATTAAATTTTATGAAATCGTTATTATAATCCCATGAACTACACAAGCCGTGGGCCCCATGAACTACAACAAGCCGTGGGTTCCATGAACTACAACAAGCCATGTATTCCGTGAACTACAACAAGCCACGGTTTTCAAAGATTTTCTTTCGTAAACAAGCCCCTTTCTTTTAAACATTTGCAAGGCCAAAATTCTTTTAAAATCAGGCTCACAAAGAAAAGGGTAAGAAATCCTACCTCGTAATTATCAAACTTGTGGCTAGCGGTGCACTATTCTAACTTCCGCTTCCTCAAGCCACTCAATCTGAGTCCTCAGCTAGCACTATTACAAGACAATACTTTATGATTCCAATTTCATTGCTAAAGTAATTCAGACTCAATCATATCCTTTTGATTTCCTATTAGTGTGCCATAATTCAATTACCGATTTCACAAATAATTTCATATTTCAAATCATCATTCCAAGGGTTTTCAATCTCAAAACAAGGATTAAAGATGCTAATCCATCTATTCTAGGTCCCCAAATGAAGCTAATTTGGGTCCTCCTCGAAAACAGAGGTCAAAACAACATTTTAAGGCTAAAACAGGGTCAAACCCCGTGTACACCTGTCGACCGGTGACAGAGCAGTGCAACACCACAGGTCGATCGATGGTGTGCAATCCGGTCGACCGAACAGGTCGACCGGTGAGGCCAATGCAATCCAGTCGACCGCACAAGTCGACCGGTGAAAAACACCAGTGCGAGAAAATTCACAAAAATCAGTTTGAAAACTTGCAAATCCAATCCCAAATCAAAATATCTCAAGGGATAACCACTAGATCCGGGTTCTAGGTCTTAAAACAAGTCTAAATAACCCAAGATCTCCATTGTCTACCATAGTTTTACTCATAATCCATCAAAATCCATTTCGAACCAAAAATATGTTTTTTAATCCGAAAACTTAAGATTTCAAGAAAGTTTTTTCAGAGATCTTACCTCAAATCCGTCTCTTGAGTTGAAAACTTTTTGAAATTCTTCTTTAGTTCGAAATCCGGTTGATTTGAGACAAAAATAGGAGACATACAACTGAGAGAGAGAGAGAGAGAGAGAGAGAGAGAGAGTTGCACGGGAAAAGAAAAGGAAGGAAAATGAAGAAAAGAAAAAAAAAGAAAAAGAAAAGGAAAGGACATGTGTCACAAAGTTAAAAGAAAATCTAAAAATGTTCTCATATACACTTCTCGGTAAAAATATAATTATTGAGAATATTTAAATAACTTAGAATTATTTAAATTTACACGTCAGAAATATTTATAAATCATTGATTAAATCAGACTAAGCACACTAATAATTCTCAATTATTTTAATTAATCACATTTAATTTTTTGGGGTATTACAGATTTACGGGCTGGGCGGGTTGGGCGTCGACATTTGATTGTGCCCCTGGTAACATGTTGGAAAGAAAACAAGATTACGGGCTTTGTTGGCATATTTATGATGTCTTTGAACGAGGAAGGTACAGAGTCTCTGCTGGTAATGTTATTTACCCACTCTTGCCTAAAACCTTAATTGTGGCGTAGAGCATTGAGTGCCATTTTACATTCTTGCAATTTCTTGTGCGATGAGGAGCATAGCTGCAAGGTGTACAAAATTATAACCAACAAGAGTAAAGAATAACACCCGATCAACTAGACCCAACCTCGACTTCTCTCTCTAACTAATCTCTGTAAAATCATCTCTCACTATAACGCGAAGAGATTCTTTCATTGGCAAAGAGGATGCTGCAAGAGTCGAAGGAGAGGGAGGCTACCAGAGAGAGCGAAACTGAGAAGTGCAGGTTGGGTCTACTTGAATATGAGAGAGAGACTGAGAACTGCGAATAGATTTTTTTCCACTTATCTCGTCGATCGGGTTGGGGAGTATCGGGCCAAAGGAAGCCCGCCCCGCGGCCCAACCCGTAATGTGTGGGTTGGGCCTATTTGAATCCGATTAAAAAAAAAACAAACAAACAAACAAAAACAAATGCACAAATTTCAGGTAGGGTTGATTCGGGTCGGGTGGGTTAGTCGGATTCGGCCTAAATTCTTGCAACCCTATTATGTATTAGAACAAAAATAAAAATAATAAATCATATCATATTTTTGATGTTAAATATACACATTAATATTTACATTAGAAATAGTTTAACAAATTAATTTGATCCATTTCAACCGTTAAATGAATGTTAGCAAAAATATACTAAACCGTTAAAAACTGTGTTATTTGAACAATTACCTGCATGTTAGACCACCGTAGTAATTATGGAAAACATAACAAACATATGATCATATATAAATATAATTGCAAAAAGAAAAAAAAAAAGTAATAGTTCTATTAGTCTCTAAATTTTTATTTTTGATAATTTTAGTCCCTAAAATAAACTTAACAAATAATTACTGAAATTTAATCAAAATAATCATATAATTATTGCACATAAAATTTTTACATAAATAATTACAGTGTAAAGTACTGTAGTTTTTAAAAGTTTTAATATTAATAAAGAGAATATTAATAAAAATTTTAAATTGCTACATGATGAATACATGTTTATCTTTGTTAAATTTCAAAAATCACCCGTTAATTTTATTGTTAGAGACCAAACATAACTACCCTAAAAGTTGAGGGACAAAGCTATAAAAAAAAAAAACATAATTTAATCAACAAACTTCTTGTGTATTTAACGAACTGTTACGGGATTAATCTTAACGTGTGACCCTCTTTACTTCCTTTTGTTTTACCTCTCTTCGTTTTTTTTTTTTTTTTTTTTTTTTTTTTAATTTAAGCATTAGGAGATTTCATTAATAAATTACAACTTGAAATTGTAATTACAGTAACTTGTTTCATTTATCAACCCTTTTATTCTTTTCACGTGAAAATATTTTTTCACTCATTTTTTTTTTTTTTTTTCATTTGAATTATGCTGCTCAGAAGCTCATCAACCCCAATATTTGGAAACCTCATTCCATTCCCTCACGACCCTTTATTCCCATTCCCGAGCAGATCATCAAAAGACTTTGAAACAATACACAAAAACTTTTCCAAAAAACCACCTATTCCTCATCAAAAAGATCCTCATATTCATTATCGTACGAGAATCTCCTTCTCCAACAACCTCAACTTGTCGTTTTCATCAAACAACACGCGACAAAACTCCTTTCGCCGAGTCAGATCCGACGGGAACTTGGTCTCTGCCCCCACCGACAACGACGAAAACAGACCAATGCTTCACAAAGCGCCGTCGCTTTCGGCCTTCAACAACCAAATCCCAGATGGGTTCGAAGAAGTTAAGGATGTTAATGTGAAGAAAGATCAGATTTCTTCTGGGAAAGAGGTGTTGGAGAGGACCGTGACGATTGGGGAAGCCATTAATGAAGCTGTGAATTGTGATGGTGGCGATAAAGATTTCAGCTTTGGAGAAAAGGGTATGGGGTTAATTGAAGAAGAGGAAGGCGAAGAGGAGTTAGAAGAGGTCGTTAATGGAGGGATTCAGAATCTGGGTTTTGGAGGGGAAGTTGAAAGGAAGATTGGGAGTCCTCCTTTGTGCCTTGACTCGGGAATCGGGATTGGTGGGGTCGGGTTAGATTTGGATTTGGCAAATTTGAACGAGGGAAGAGATATAATGGAAATGGAAGAATATTATAAGAGGATGGTTGAGCGGTGCCCTTTTCATCCTCTTTTTCTCAGGAATTATGCTCAGTTTTTGCAGGTGACTTTCTTTCTTTTCTTATTCTTTTCGATGAAAAGGTGTCAGCTTTTTTTTTTTTTCTCTCTTTAATTGTGGTTTTAATATAGAAATAAAGGAGCTATGATGTTGTTTGTTATCTTAGGCTTAGGTTGTTCGCGGATTAGGTCTCAATCCGCAAATCAATTCTAAGTTCCTTAGTTGCAATTCAATGTTTTTAATGATTCTGCTCATTGGGTCTATTATTTTAGCCTCTAAAGGTTTTTAGCTTGATCAGCTAGCAAACTTTTTTAACGGTTTGTTGAGTAGTTTACAAATTCAATGGTATTATCTTTGTTGGCTTTGCTTTTGTAACTTGTTATAGGAGTTTTGTTATGCTTGTTGGCAAAACAGATGCCAATTAAAACCCTTCTATTTTTTAGGATGAAAGGTATATCTGGGAGAAAAGTGAACCAAGGCAATAAAACTTGTTGACTGTGGAATTTCGTCAACAAGATTACGCTGGGTTACCTCTTGGTGCTCCGTTGGGTTGCTGGCCTAAAGTTGTTATATATTTGGATTTATGCAACTAACTGTTCATTTTTGAGGTATATTGTGAGGAGTATTGATATGGTGCTTGAATGGAAATAGAGAGTCACACAAATTTATAGTGGTTCACTCTATAAATAAGAGCTACATCCATTGCATATTGTATTTCTTTTTTGGTTCTTCTCTGGTTATAAAAAATCCTCTCCCTTTCTCTCTGGGGCTTTCCCCTTTTTTATAACCTACGGATTACATATGGATCTTTTTTGGACGGACTATCACAGGGGGTTTAATGATGGTTTCTCTCAGGTAGCTTATTATCCTACTTGTCTAAACTGTAGCTTCCTAACACCTTTTGGACTGTTCATTCATCCACTTTGTTCACTATTGCGGCTATGTGGATCCTTTGTGATTTTCATTCGTCCATTCCATGCGGTTTATGGGCTTGTAATCATTTTCTGTGCTACTGACCTTTTCCAAACCCAGGCGCAACCTAGGGATCTCCAGCTTGTCACCTTAGAGGTCTTCCTTAGGATGCGGACCCATTCGCCTGTGTTCTACCCTCTGCACCTGCACCTCTCGGGGCACGGCCTCTGTCTCGATCGACTGTACATAGGGTTGACAGTCTCATAAATTGCCCCCTACGACCGGCCTTTTTACCAGATGGAGGGAAAATGAGTTTTTAGGCGTCGACAGCTATCTGACGTGGCAAGCATAGGGCCATGTGGGGCATGGCCGTTGTCCGACGTGTCAGCGCATATTTTCCCACATAACAAAACCTATTTGCCTCTTTTGCTTGGATCCTTGTGTCCTTCTACCAAATGGAGAATTATGTTTCAATTAGGCTTTGAGCATATTGGTTTTGTTAATGCATACTTAAGTAAGCTGCTTCTTTGACCGAGCATAGCCTTAAATGTAAATCTTCTCTTGGCAATAAGTTTTTTTATATTTTATTTTTTGTCCAAGGTGATTTTGATTGAAAAAGAATAAACTTTAGTAAGAGAAAAAGAGTTTGCGATATCCTTGGGTAAGAATATTGCTTAGAGATGCAAAATAAGCGTTTTGGAAAGACAACCTATTTTTTCAAAAACAGTAATATTGTGGAAATGACACCGGGAGTTTGGGTGGGTGGGGCTTTGGTTCGATCCTGCCTTGTATAAAAAAAAACGTAATTTTTTGAAAATGAATGAGTTAGTGATGTATTGAATTCTAGTACGAGGACCTTAAAAGGACAAGCTTTTATATGGTAATTTTATGTATTGTGCTTTATTCTTTTGGTGACAGTCTATGGGGGACCTTCATGGTGCCGAAGAGTACTATTCTCGTGCTTCATTAGCAGATCCTGAAGATGGTGAAATATGGATGCAGTATGCTAAATTGGTTTGGGACCTCCATCGTGACCAAGAAAGAGCCTCGAGCTACTTCAAGCTTGCAACAGAAGTGTCTCCTCAGGACTGGTTTGTACTCAACGTATAATGATTTAACTGAAGTGGCTCCGCATATTACACAATTATAATGATTTAACTTGCTTTTTTCATGTTCTCAGTAGTGTTCTTGCAGCATATGCCAGTTTCCTTTGGGAAATAGAGGACAATGAGGAAGAGGTTGGAGCACGTCAAGATAATCTTCTTTTTTCTCCCTGCTGAGACTTAGCTTTTGTGAATGCTACAAACATTTGAACTATCCTAAGTCCTAGAAACTAAATGCAGGTTTCCCAGACAGAATATATAAATGAACTCGGCTTGCGTGTTGCAGGAGGGGTCAGGATTGGTGAGCCTGATTCCTTCACAGATGTCTCTAGACGATCCGAAAATCTTGAAGATCACTATAGAAAGATGATCAAAGAGAATCCGAACAACCCTTTGTTTCTAAGAAACTATGCCAAGTTCTTGTCTGAGGTGAAATACATTTCTTGCCCTTTATATTTCTCTTCAGAGAAGAGCACTGTACTTCCTTTTCTGTTGGTTTTTCTGTGGTTCAACTCTGAACACTTATTGATTTCCCAGAATTTAGTTTCAATTTCACTCTTGTTCTGAAATGTGATCCTGTTTGCTTATAGTCCAAAGCAGATCTTCAAGGAGCTGAGGAATACTATTTGCGTGCTGTACTAGCTGATCCAGGGGATGGGGAAATCACAGCAGAATATGCTAAACTGGTGTGGGAACTTCATCATGACAATCATAAGGCGTCAATTTACTTTGAGCGAGCAGTTCAAGCTAGTCCTGAAAACTGGTACAAAATTTTGCTCAGCATGACATATTTGGCTGAATATTTTCTCTGTTCTCATGTTGAAAGTAAATGCTTTAGAGGTCTGTGAAGGAATGTCTGGACGACAACCACGTTTTCTGTCTTTACCATATGATTTCGGATGTTTCTTCACAGACCTCCAAAACATTTACGTTCATGTTCAAACATCATGATCCCTAGAGATCAATTGTTCTCCTCTTTAACAAGTCCTTATTCGAAGCCTTTGTAGATTACCCGGTGCTCGTGTTAAGGCTGTGTGTAGAGATTTTAAGCAGTAAAATAACAGATAGGAATCACTTATATATCAAAATGATCTCTTGTTCTTCCGTTTCCTTGTTTTCAGTCATGTTCTTGCAGCCTACGCCAGTTTCCTCTGGCAAAACGATGATGATGAGGAAGATGGATTAAGGCAAGAAAAACGAGTTCAAGTTCCTCGTAATCACGAACGGACTATGACTGCTGCAAACGTATAAACTAGCAACAGGTTTCTGATGCTTTATAGGAGCAGGAAACAGAAGATGAGTCACTTTCACAACTTAGAAATCAAGTGGCCGCAGACTAATAAGTTGGCAAATAAAGGCTTTGTAATAATAAGATTTTTGATTGCTTAAGGTGAAAGCTGGGTGTTTACCTTTCCTGTAGCTCTTTTTTTCACAAACGAATTATAGAGAGCAATTCATGATTGGCAAAAGGAAAAGAAAGTTGGGATTTTATCCAAAAACAAAAAGGAATAACAGAATTGGGGTGTTCTCAATCCAAGTGAAGTCACCCTCACTAATCATGAGTAAACTGACTTGATATATCAATTGATGATAAAAAAAAAAAAAAAAAAAAAAAAAAAATCATAAAAACATAAGGTATTTTTTCTGGTGTGTTTTTTTTTTAAACATTGGTTTTTTTTGTTATCAATTGTAAGATCTGTATTAAATCTAATTAAAAGTTAAATTAAATTGAAAAAATAATATAAATCTAACAGTTGATAAATAAAAAACACCAGTACTCTTAAAAAAGAGGAAACACCAAAAATTTTTCAAAACACAAAAATAGAAATAAAAACCAGTTTTTGGGCATCGCCAGCCTGATGCGAGTATGATAGGGCTTGTCTATTCACGTGACAATTACAAAGTTCAACACAACTCATCACGTAATGACCATAAGTTTTATAAGTTATTTGAGAATTCATACGGCAGGTCGTTACCGTCCAACACTAACGATCAAATTGTTAAATTTTTTAGTCATACTAGTTAAAAACACGCATGCATATTCAACGTGTTACACTTTCTTAATACAAAAATCTAAATTTTCTTTAATTTTTTTTTTTATAACGTATTATTCCTTAAGAGTTTAGTTAATATTAAAAAATAAAAAAGAAATAGGAAAAAAGTAAAGAAAAAAACTCGTGAATTTTTTTTTAAAGAAAGACATGATGCCACGTGTCAAAATGAATTAGAAGCCTTCTTACTGTGACAAGTGAAAAAGAAGAGAGAGCCTTTTTAATTCTTTTATGTAGGTATTTGAAAATTAACTATACCTTACCGGTAAGGTATTTCATATTGAATTCTTCATAATTTATTTCTTCCAAAATATATTTATTGAAAGTTTAAAACAGATCATCTAGGTCCACCTCCAGCGATTACCGTTTACATAATTACGATGAATCAGAAGCACATCATCCCCTTTTTTGGGCCTCCTGCTAGAAAAAACAAAGCAGCACAGAAAGAAACAAACTCCACTTACTCCACATAACTAGAATTTGGTTCCTTCTATCCAAAGGCAAGAGAAAATAAAGAGAACAAGTGGGTACCAGATTAAAATGTAAAGTAAATAATAATAATAAGTTGAATTAAATAAATAGTTAAATTAATCCAACTCTGAACGAATGAGCTCAAAATTGCAAGCACATCACTTGATAAATTATGAAGTTGAATAAAAGGAAAAAGAAAAAGACATGAAAACCCTTTTAAAGAAAAAAGAATAGAGAAATATTTTTTCCAATACATCTAGGTTAAACTTTCGCTCGGAATTCTAATCATATAGTTCTTTAAGCTAATCAATGAGATGTGATCTGCTAAGTTGAACCTGCCGGAACCAAATTTTATTCTTTATAATATCTAGCTCGTCAACTCTGCCCCACTTCCTGTTGCATGGTGACTTGGGTTTCCTCTGTCTTGTCGCTCAGTTGGTCTGTAGAAACCATTTCCCCTATATCTGTTGTAGTCTCGGTCTCCTCCATCATGACCACCTCCCCGTCCAAAATTCCGAGCACCAAAACGATCTCCCGAAGCCTCTACTTGGTAGCTGCCCCTTCCTCTACCCCTTCCTATTCACAGTAATTCAATCATATAATTCAACAATAAGATTGTGCAACTTCGTAGCAGCAAATTCATAATGTGAAACATGATCGGAGCTAGTTCCGTTACTGCTAAATTATTCTCAGCAAAAGCCACATATGACTACAACCTGTTTTGCAGTCAATGTTCAGAGATACTTTGAGAAGGATTAGACAAGGAACTCTCACAAGGGACTTCTCCAATATCAGTTTTTAAGAGTCTTAAGGTAATGGATGAAAGCAATACCAACAGAGTGCCTGGAACAGAGTGGGGCAGACATACCAACTGCCAATGGAAATATATTAAGCCCATCTAGTGATTACCAAGAGTGTTAAAAGGAGAAATAGACGTACTCGCTACTCGAGATGGGATGTTGCTGTTTGGTCTCCGCTCTTCAATGTATACTGGCTGTCCAGCAATCTGAACCGTTTTCGCCTAGAGATACAGAAATTTAACCTAATTAATTGATACCACTAAAAAGATAACCTCATCCAAACATGTGCCATAATATAGCATTACAATTTCTCTAACAGATATCAGATTAAAGATTTCATTGCCAACAGAGAGAAAGGGCAGGAATGGACTTTAGTTTGGTAGAAAGCAGACCAGTTCAAAGTTTGGCTTCATTCCAAAAGAAAAAAATACCCGCCAGTTCAAAAGTTTGGATTCATTCCAAATGACAAAATATAGGTGATGGAGATCAGCTTCATAAAGGTTGAAGAAAAAGAAGAAAATGATAGTACAGCCATTTTATCAGGATTCAAATTTGATAAACAGACAAGTAGCAGTAGGGTCCTGTAGCTTAGGTTGGAAAGGAAAAACAACCTTGACTGCATTCTGAACACCTGTAATGTCTTCAAACTCAACAAATGCATAGCGAACACCAACCTCCTGCACATAATTAAAAAATTTCCACTCTGTATTAGCCAAACATTCAGCAATACAGCAGGATGGAAAGGAGAATCCAAATGAGAAAAAGGCCCCAGACATGAACCTTGCGACTCCTAATGACCACGCCTTCAGGTTGCTTGAGTTTACCGAAATTCTTAAATTCCTCCTCGATTTCAGAAGGAGACACATTAGGTGGTAAATTTCTCACATAAACAGATTTTATTTCACCTGAAAATACCCATATTAAAATCAGTACGAAATCACGCAATAAATGCTCCCAAAAATACTATTAATGTAATTAATACCAACAGAGATAATATAGAATCAAATGAAATTCATAACAAACGGGACAGAACTTCATATAATATTGTTGTCATTATCATTACGCAGGGAAAAGAAAAGGAAGGGCCTTTTCCCAGAACTCATAAAATCCATCAATGGATAGAACAAAAAGGTTCGTACTACAGGGGTTTGAAAGTCAACCTTCATCATCTAATGGGCCAACCTCATCTCCTGCCTCTGTAACAGATTTTTCAATTGTATTCGATGATCCAGTGGGTTGCTGAGCATTAGACTCTTGAGAATGATTCCAGTCAGAAGCCAACGGAGAACTCTTGTTAACAGAGCTCTGAGAAGCTACCGAGGGCATGGGCTGTCCTTTAGCAACACGTAACTTCCAGCATAAATAAGAGAAAATCAGCATACAAGTAAGGATGGCATAAACTTATTTAAATATGTAATGGAAATTCAGTATGACTCAGTAATTGCAGAGTTTAGAGCATACAATAGAAGCATATGTGTGTTTTTGGGGCTCCCCAATAGATTCCTCAACAGATAAAGATGGTTGGTTTTCTAGAGAGTTCACTGTATTCTGAAGTGAACCATTTGTCTGATCTGCAGAATTTTCGTCCAGGATACTTTCAGATTCAGCAACTTGCTGTAAACGTTGCTCAACAAAGCCATAATTGTCAGCCGGACCACTTTCTTTGACATCTCGAGCCACAAACTCTCTTGTGTGGATTTCTCCTCCCAGCAAATAATTAGCCACTAAGAAAGAAAACAAAATGACGCATGGTTTTAGTTATATGAAGTTTGTGAAGGAGAAACACTTTATTGCTACCAATCAAAATAAGTCAAAATAAGAACTTTTTATCATCCCAAACAGGCACTTAGCTCGTCTATCAAAAGAGAACAATCTTTTAAGGAAATATTTTCGTATTAGATCCTAATGATACATCACCATGGTATTAAAATGAAGAAGCCTTACCATTTAAGCACTTGAACAAAGTGAATACTAGTTCAATTATAGAAGACCTAGTAAAATACATAGATTTAGACTGAGTAACGTAAACAGTATCCGTTCAGTTTAATATTCAACATTAAATGCCTAGAATATAAAAAAACTACCAAAACAATTCTCTGACATCATTTAGTAGCATACGCGCACTCTTTCTACCCTTTTTTTTTTATTGAAGATCAAACTCTGTAAGGCCTATAAGCAATGAGAATCCTAGATGAACTACCTGGTTCAGGGACAGTCGTCAGAGCATTGCTTTTTGAATCATGATTGTTCTGGGTTAACATGACTGCCTGCTGATGATGAATTGGATCGTCATCAATGAACTGGAAAATATCATTTAGCAAAAAATAACCTTTTTCTTGGGGTGCAAGGAAAAAAGTTTGCACAAATTTCCTCCTGGTACTGAAATCCTTCAGCTGCACAGAGCCTGACACCATAACAATAATGCCTGCACTCCAAGATTCCAGGGCATGAGCCGACCTGATCTCGATTCCCGTGTAGTTGAGCGACATAATAAGTGCATGGATTTGCTGCAAAACACAAAATGGGGAGAAAGGAATAAAGAAAAACCTTTTGTCAAAAAAGAAGGTAAAACCAGAGGTCATATTTCAAAAACCATATTAGTACGACGTACTGTATCGAAATAATACAATTCTGCATTTGGCATGACTCAGATACCATATAACTCAACACAAGACGACAAATTTAAGCATTTCTGACAAGAAAAATGCACTTATGCATTAAATTTCCACAATTTCATCGTTTCGTTTTTCTATAATTTGCAATAACTCGGGATTTCATCCCATAGAGATGATAAATCCTTTATCTGTAAATTCGATGTGATGAATTACATCGAGATAAATCATATTGTATGATCTAATATACGTACAATCTTACCATACTTTAAAACCTATTTAAGTACTGCATTTGGGTTGATTCAGATACATAAATTCGACGCAGGGCTACAAATTTAAGCATTTCCAATAATGAATACACCACACCTATTAACTAAATTGTCTACCATGCGAAATGTATTACTGTGCTTTAAACCCAATTTACACACCGTATTACCACATATCCCAAACATTTTCGGGAAAATTAAAACCTAAGCAGCATTCCAAGCTCAAATCCAACTACCACAAATTTTGGAAACTTTAAGGTGCGTTTAGTACTCGTTCCAAAATGATTTTATTTTTTATATGAAAATAAAAATGAAAATATTTTTAATTTCAGTCAGAAATTATTTTTAAAAATGTGTTTAATAATTTTATCAAAAGATTATTTTCAGTATAAAAAAATATATTAATATATCTCCCTAAGAGAAGAAAAAACGAAAATAAAAAATAAAAAATAACTAAAAATAATTTTTTATTTTTCTCATTTTACACTAAACTAAAAAATCATTTTTATTTTCATTTTTTATATTTAATTGTGCCAAACGCAGGCGGTTTTTCTGCAGCTTTTATTTTTTCTTCATAAAAAAAAAAAGTAAAAAACAAAAAAAAACCAACTCCAACCACAGCCTTAAAGTTCAAACTTTGATTAAAACGAAATGAAAGTACCAGCATTGCAGTGGCAGTCTCTCTGGTGTTGCCGTCGATGCGAAGCATGGTGCTGGCGTCGGAGTAGAACTGGTGAACGAATTCCGGCTGTTGCTGAAGCACTTGGTAGTACTGTCCCACGAAATACGTCCCGACCTGGGAAAATACATACATATATATATTATATATACAGAGAGAGAAGTCAACCGATAGACATAGAGAGAGAAAGTATGAGAGAGAAGCTAGAGAGAGAGTGAGAAACCTGAGCAGCAGTCACCGGAATGGGGTAGGTCGTGGCCATATTGCTCGAAACCCCGCTAAAACCCTACCGAATCCAAACCCTAGATCTGCCAAAACGAGCTGTGAATCCGCAACGCAAACAGCAAAAGCACCAGATAAGATTATCCGCAAAGAAGAAGAAGAAGAAGAAGAAGACGAAGAAGAAGATACTCGTTCAAACGTATCTATACATTTATACACATATAAATACACGCATCTATAGTCCGAAGAAAGAGATCTGAGAAATGAAGAGGTTTTTAGAGAGAGAAAGTACTTTTTTTTTTTTTCGTTTGAGAGAGAGAGAAACCTTGAGATAGATGTGGAGGCTGAAATGCAGGTTCTTCCTGTCTTTTTTCTTTTTTCTTTTTTTGCCTAAAGAAAAGAAAAAAAAAAAAAAAAACACGGGGGCAATTTTTTCGCAATTTTTTATTTGTTTTTTTGTTCGATAGTCTATAGTACCTTTCGGGTGAAATTCCTGAAAATCCTTTTTTTTTGTTCCTTTTTGAATAATTTTTAAAAAAAAAACAATTATTACAACATATTTACAGCTCTTTTTCTTGTCTTAAGCCGTCACCGAGATGAAAAAAATTATATTCATGTAAATATCAGTATATTTAAATTTTGCAAACAAATGGACGAAAATATTGATATTAGTAGAAATTAAAGTAAAATACATAAATTTATATTAAAACGTTTTATTTTTAAATGAAATTTTAGAAAACTTTAAAATAACTAATAGTACATGAATTAAATTAAATTTTCAATTAAAATACTATTGTATATAATATTATAACGATCTCTAGCGGATCGTCATAGTTATCTTAACTTTTAAATATTTATTTTTTAAAAAAATACGAAAAATAGTTAAGCTTGAAACATTTTATTTTGAATGACTTGAAAATTTTTTTTTTTCATATTATTAGCTTTAAAAATTTTAAACATCATTAAAGAAAAATAATTTTAGGTTCAACTCATTTATAAAAATTCATATCGTAAAATAAACTAAAAAAAAGATCTTAAGTATTCTTCAAATTAAAACTACCATAAACTAAAGTTCCAAAACAATAAAAACAAAAATTTAAAAAACTTAGTTTAACATTAAGCACTTTCATTTAATGATCATTTTTCCTATTTTCTTATCACGCACCGCTCGCATCTGCTCCAAGATTCTCTATAGCTACATCTTACCCTTTAGATTGTTTACAACATGAAATAACTTATATAAGCAAAGGCTTAGTAAGACACTTAATTCTCACAAATTTAAATTAACATTTTTATTCATCAATAATAAACATCACCATGAGAATAATTATTTTTGAACATGTTTAAACTTTAAAATCCATCATATATTGGGTCCGACGTTGTACCATCATAGCACGCTAACCACATAAAGCATGGGTTAGCAAATTCCATACTAACCATGGTAATAAGACCGCTCACCGGTCACCAACGAGGGTGTACAACGCCATTTAAAAACATAAATATATATATATATATATTTCTTCAAATGTCATCATATGAAATATTAAAGGTGTCATAACATCATCATAAACATCAAAATCATATACTTCTCAATTCTTTAATTCATGTTGCAGGTGAGAGTGTACTTACATGAGCGCCTTACTTAATCTTTTAAAATTTCACAACGATGACGCGATGAATGAGGTCTTCAGGTGCTCGCCTCTAGAATCGTTCACGCCATAAATCATAAATAGATTACTAAAAAGCCTTAATAACTCATCAAATACATTGATCACGTTAAAACAACATCTAATATACCATTCTCACCATTTATTAACATCAAGACATAAAAAATCTAAATAATTACACCAATTTTCCAAATCTTACAAAAAAACTGACAGCTTAACCTTTATCTCTTTAAAAATTCATAAAACTCATAGAAAACTCAAAACGATTTGGCTGCCAAATGAAAATAGACATCAAGATCTTTCCAACGACACCTTATTTGTTAAAAACGGAGTTTGTTTGGTCCCTTTTAAACTCAGATCATATTAGTTGGAAAATTCTAGCACAGTAAACTCCGAAAATACCAAAATAAATTCATTAAAGATAAAATCAATTACAACCATTTGTATACTTTAACCAACCCTAAGACATGTTCCTCAAACATTCAAATTACACATTCTATAAAAATTCTCATGGAAAAGCGAACTAGAAACATCAATATGACTATCAAAATTCATATATATTGCAACTCGAATCCAAAAACAATATGCTAACTCATGTTTCTATGAAATCACAATTTATAACATAAAAAGGAAACAACAATATAAGAAAATAACATAATTCCTAATATGCCTCTCTGGAATTTATCAAATTATGAAGACACAAAAACACCAAAAACAATAACTGTGTCATACATGATTATCCGAAAATAACACATACAGCCATGAACATTAAAACCTCACCTAAATCACATATATCATCCCTTAATCTTCAACCAAAGAAAATTATTCACTATCTCCTTAAATTAACACCCAACACCAAAGGAAATCACCTAATAACCATGAATACTAAATTAGAGATGGAACATACCTTGAAATCTTCTTGATTGTGGCTTAGAAGAACCAAAGGTTTACAAAAAAGGGTTAGACTAATGGAGGTTTGATGGCTGGTCTTGGAGGCTCTCTATTGTGGTGTTCTTGGATGTGAAAGAAAGAAGAAGAAAGAAGGGAAGAGAGAGTAAGAGATTAAAAATGTTTATTGGCTCATAAATCATATAAAACTAAAAGGGATTAATTTGATATTAATTGAGGATTAATTCTGTGATTAAATCACCCATTAACAACTAGGGCAATGGCTGTCATTAGGGTGTAAAATCGTGTGGAAGGCTAATAAAAGAGTTAGGTCAAGTTCTAGAATTTTCATTCTTATTCGCGTCCAGTAACCTGGTCAAAGACTGTTGTGTTGGGAATGGTGTCCTAAAAGCATGAGATGTAATAGGATATTTATTATTTATTTAATAAAAGAGTTTATTCATTATTTTATGTGCATATATTTATGAATATTTTATGAATATCAATGAAAATTCCATGATTATTTATGTAACCTTAAACATTGTATATATACGAGATGATAATGTTTAAGGATAATAATAAAAAAGCAATGTTCATAATGAATTTAATTAAAGTTCAGAATCTTTAATTAAAACATTATTAATACATGTCATTCTCATTTAGAATGGAACGATGTTATCCACACTGTTAACTGTTAGCGTTTATGCCCATAGGAATAAATGTAACAATTTTCTTTGAGACATTTTGACTATTAATAAAGATTTGTTTATTTCATATATCTATGTATTGTCCTCTTTATGTTCATAATAGATGAATGTATGATAAGCAAACAGAAAGTCTGAGACTGTCATTCTAAATCTTTAGATCATGCATGTAATGTGAAGAACATGCGGAAGACAAGAATCTAAAGATGATAGTCTAAATCTTATGTCAATCGAGGGGATAAAGTTGAGCGCTTTATTCATGTTAAGATTGTTATGTTGTCTACTTCCTAACGGAGACGGCTTGTCTTGGTCGTCGGAGGTGGGACTCCATGGGTAGAGACATTGATATAGTTTCTATTGGTGAAATCTATATTGGATCGGACCAAAGATGAATTGTTTTAATTAATAATTCTGTTTGAATAAAACAATTCACTTTTGACGAATTATATGTTGTCATCTTAATCCTGAGATGGATGATGAACCCGTATACTCGACTTGTATCCTTTGATGTACTAAAGGGAGACATCCTGACATTATGTAAAGGTACGCTTGCCGGTGCATTGGGGGTATGACTCGTGTATACGTAGATTCATTATTCATAGATAGTGGAATCTATAGCTCCTATAAAGAGTCAATGATATTCTCTTATGCATTATCAGTGGATTGGAAAATACGAGCGCTCGGCCATTAGACTACTCTGTGTTATCTAATGGTTTAGTGTTTGTAATAGTATGAATAGTATTTGTCCAATGGTATGATAATGGAACATAAGATAAATGTAATCGGGAAGGTAAAACGGAACTTGACCTCAAGTCGATTATGGATATCCTATGGGGATGATATACTAATATATTGAGTCATGGACTAGAGCTAATAAGAGCTTTGTAAATACGTTATATAAATCGAGAGTGCAGCTCTAGGCTTTTAGTGGAATAGCGCTAGAGTTTTATAATCATGAGACGGATTTGTTGGTTTACAAGTAGCGTTGTGATTATAGGAGCTTGATTTATATATGTCCATCGGGTCCCTTTGCTAGCTCACATAATTTCCTGTAACGATAGGGTGTATTTCCTACATATTGGTAACTTGTATTATTTCCATAAAAGAGGTTCAAAGTTAATTCATAAGTGATTTATTGGGTGAATTAATTGATAAATTGATTCTAGATAAATTGGTTGAATTATTGTTTTAAGAGTTGTTTAATATGGGAAGACTATTATATGACTGTTTTGATCAGGTAATTTCTCTATTGGGTTGCTTGAATCAAAACTGAGGCTTTATGCAAGTTTTCCGTATTGAAAAATTAAGAAAACATTTTTCGTTAGTGCAGACTGGTCGACCGGTTAGTGAAGAAAGGTCAACCGGTTGAGTATAACTACTCTGTCACCGGTCAACCGGTTGCAACATAAAATGCATGTTGATGTGACAAAATCGACTCTGGGTGCGATTAAATCTTTGGAAAACCTAATTGTTACGGAAGTATGACTTCCTAAACACTATAAATAGCCTATTAAGTCACTTTGTTCATTAGATCACTTGAGATACTTTTTGGAGGCTATTGATAAGAGATTCCAAGAGGAAAAATTGTTTAATTATCAAGAACAATTTTTCTTTGGCTCTCTTGTGATTGAAAAGAGATCAAGAATACCAAGAGGAGATTAAACGAAGTGTGCCCACCCGCACACCGATCGTGGAAACGAGAATAGCAAAGAAGACCAGTTGGTTAAGGCTCTTCCAGTTGCTGTTTGGAACTCTCAGATCTGTCAGACGTGAAGTGTCCTGAAATCTCAAAAGGTATGATTTAGATCTTTAGTATTTATGTTATATAGCATTATGAACATGTTCTTGTTTGGCTTTGACGTTGATTAAAATTTTTAAATTCCGCTGCGCACCCGATGCCATTATTTTCCAACATTAATATGGTGAGATATTGAATGAGTGTATTTCGCATAATGAGATTATGTGAAACAAGGACACAGACACAATATGAATTTCTAATAATTTTCGTTAAGTATAGAAATTCTAATTGAGTCTACCGATGGCATATATAGAATGATCTTAATCTTGAGTTCTTAACAAACTCCTATTTATGGATTTATTTCTTTTGATTTACTCAGTATGGATTCTGAAACCCTGAATCCTATTCCTTGTATTTTGGAAACATGATGAAGTAGGTAGCTGGGAATGTTATTATACGAGATGAAATCCATTCCTTCTTAAGAAAGAAGTAGATAAATAATTCTCTTGAGGGTTGATTCGGTACTTGGACCAGTAGGAGCTCCGATTCATGAATGTGTTTTATGAATCACTGTCCATTAGAGAATTAATGGTACTCAAGGATAAAGATATAATTAGTGAGGTTAACGAATTCTACGGCTCTAATTATGAATTATTTATGGAGGATTGATCTACATGCAATGACTATATCAAATGGAAACTTCATAGTTTAGAAGTAATTTATATCTATAATTTCCAGAGTGCAATTCCAAGTTTATAGTGGAGTAACTATTTGAATTAATAGAATTAATGAATTAATTAAAGTGTTTAATTGATTATTAATTTTATTGGAGCTCGGGATTATAGGTCCATTAGTCCCCGCGTCGTCCTAGTAATTCTGCCAGACACAAAGGGCAAAATGGGAATTTTAGAATTACGGAATTCTAAAATTAAACACTCAAAAATAATTAATTGAGAATTAATTATTATTTAAATAGTGTGATTATTTAAATTTGAATTTGAACCCATCTAGATTTATCCATTTAAACTTATTTGATAAGTTGTTCATTTTAGAATTCAAATTAATTTAAGTTTGACTTAAATTGGAATTTGAATTTGAGTCAAAATTGGATTATAGGATAAAGGATGATTTTCTCTTCCTTCCCTATCTGATATTGGCGCCTACACAGGGATAAAATCGCCCTAAGGTGGCCGGTCATAATGGATAAGGATAAGAGGAGATTTTGTTTCAAATTCAAATAGGAGATAATTAACAAGCTTTATCTTAGAGATAGAGATTTGATTCCTTTTTGAAGTTTGACTTCTACTCTTTAAATATGGATATGATAGAAAATTGTGAATATAATTTTTGTAACAATTTTTCAGCCCTAATTGTTAAGGCTGGCCGAAATTCTCTTGGTAGAGAGGAAGGAAAAATTTTTTCTCCAAAAATTCCTCATCGTGCATGCGTTGGTATTTGTGAAAATTCGAGTGTTTTTTTCAACCTGTTTTGTCTCATGTGTGCCCACACACACGACTTCGTGGATTTTGGAAATTGACGTGGAAGACATTGGTTTTCTAAATGCAAAGCTTTGGAGCAAGGATTGTTCAAGGTCAAAGAACTCAAGTTATCAACCGAGTGGGCCTCCAGGTATTTTTCCTAATTGAGTTCTTAATATATGAATTAATGAGATTAATTTATTTGTGCATAAATTAATATAATCTATAGAGTATCTCAAAGGTTTTATGAAATTTTTTGTTATACACGATCCACCTCCCCCCGCCACGCTTCCGCATCCGAATTCGATTCGACAGCCAACATGTTGGATATCCGGATGGTATATTGGCCACATGTTCTTACTCTGATGTCCGATTTGTGCAAATGAGAAGGCATTGGAAAGCTTATGAAAGGCTCTATAGTTTTGTATAAACTAATGGAATAATTTTAGAATTTTAAAGGTTCAAAATAGAGCTGAAAATTAACGTCATGGAAATGGTTCTTTTGTCTAAAAAGAAAAATCAAGAAAAAACTTAAAATTTTCTTAAGACACTTAATTGCATGTATTATAACATGAAGTACATCATGTCATGAACATATATACATTTATCAAATCATAAATAAAAAATGAACACATATATAATTTCTGTAAAATGGCATGAACTTGTTTTTAGCAGCATGAGTCATCATTGCGTTCGCCTGTAAAATACAACTCAACATGATGTTAGAATTAATTAATTATAATACCATAACATTATTCAAGTTAATTCCTAATGTTTATTTCTTGGAATGTTGTCAATTAGAAAAATGGGTGTTATAACCCCTCCCACTTTTAAAAAGTTTCATCCTCAAAACTTAGAATAATTCAGGGTAATTCACCCTCATGGTATCTTCTTGTTCCCATGTAGCTTCCTCTATCTTGTGATTGTGCCAAAGAACTTTGACTAGAGAGATCTCTTTGTTTCTCAAGATCTTCATCTTCTGATCTAAAATCTCAACTGGTTTCTCTTCATGGCTCATATCCTCTGGAATCTAAACTGCTTTCAACTTGATGACATGTGAAGGATCTGGTACGTATTTCTTTAACGTTGACACATGGAACATGTTGTGGATAGATGCCATCCCTTGAGGCAACTCTAGCTTGTAAGCTACTTTGCCTATGCGCTCAATCACCTTGAAGGGTCTGATGTACCTCAGACTAAGCTTGCCTTTTTTACCAAACCGCATCACGCCCTTCATTAGTGTGACCTTGATGAACACTGAATCCCAACTTTAAACTATAAGGGCCTTCGACGAACATCTGCATAACTCTTTTGTCTACTCTGAGCGGTGGCAATCCATTGCTGAATCACCTTCACCACCTCTGATGTCTTATTCACAAAGTCAATTTTCTCCTTGAAATCGATATTCTTTTTAAGTTCTGACTCCATCAACTTCTTTTCCACAGTCTCATGCCAACAGATTGGGGATCTACAACATCTCCCATATAGTGCCTCATAAGGAGCCATCCCAATCGTCGCTTGATAACTATTGTTATAAGCAAATTCAGCCAAAGGTAGAAACTTACACTAACTCCCTTTAAAATCCAAAGCACAAGCTCAAAGCATATCTTCAAGTGTTGGGTTGGTCCTCTCCATCTAATCGTCTGACTATGGGTGAAAAGCCATGCTAAATTTGTGCTTCATCCCCATAGCTGCCTGGACGCTCCTAAAAAAATGTGAAGTGAGCCTACTATCTCAGTCTGAAATAATAGACTTGGGAAGACCATGAAGCTTCACGATTTCTTTCACATACAGCTTTGCCAATTGCTCCATAGAAAATGTCATCCGTATAGGGAGAAAATGAGCTCACTTGGTCAATCTGTCAATAACAACCCAAATAGCATCAAATCCGTTTGAAGTCATCGGCAATCCAACAATGAAGTCCATTGCAATGTCTTCCCATTTCTATTATGGAAGCTGAATTGACTGAAGCAACCCATCTAGCCTTTGATGCTCACCTTTGACTTGTTGGCACGTCAAACATTGCTTCACATAGTCTACTACGTCCCTCTTCATTCCAAACCACCAAAAACTTTCTTTAAGATCCACATACATCTTGGTTGAACCAGGATGAAGCATATATGGAGTCTTATGTGCCTCCTTGACAATCTTCCTCCTCAGTTCGTCATCCTTAAGGGCACATAACCATCCTTTAAACTTCAACACTCCATCTGCTATGCTAAAACCCTCACACTTCCTTTCAAGTACGTCATTTTTGATCCTCACTAGACTTGAATCAAGGCATTGCATGCTCTGGATATCATAAAATATAGTCAGAGTCAAGGTCATTGTGGACAACCGCCCCACAATAATTTCTAACTCAAATTCCTGAATCTCCTTCAGAAGAGGCTTAGACATTTCTTGCAATGACATTAATGTAGCAGGAGTCTTCCTACTTAAGGCATCAGCTACCCTATTTGCCTTCCCTAGATGGTAAAGGATTTCACAATCGTAGTCCTTTACCAGTTCTAGCCACCTCATCTGCCTCATATTCATATCCTTCTGAGTGAAGAAGTAATCCTTCAATTGCCTCATATCGTAATCCTTCTTGTAATCCTTCAATTGCCTTGATACATAGGCAATTACCTTCCCATTCTACATTAAAACTGCACTGAGTCCCATCTTAGAAGCATCACTGTATATTACAAAACCTTCGTCCCCTTCTGGAATGGTCAAGATTGGGGCTTTGGACAACAAGAAATTACACTTTCAGCGACTAAACTTTCAGCGACTAAAACTAGTTAGTTGCTAAATATATTTTTCACTGACTAAACTTTAGTCGTTGAATTATTTAGTCAAGAGGTATATTATTTTTAGAACTAAAATTATCAGTGACCATTTTTTAGTCACCGAAAGATATATTTAGTGACTAAATGCGTTTTTAGTTGCAAAAACCTTTGGCGCCAAATATTAAAAATGGAGGGAAGACCAAATTTTTATGACTAAAATAACCTAGTCACTGAAAAAAATATTTAGCGACCAAAAGTTGGTCACTAAAGGTTTAATGTTTTTTGCGACTAAACTATTAGTCATTGAACAACATAAAATCTTACCATTTCAGTGATTGAAGCACTTTTAGTTATTAAATTAATAAACAACTAAGATCTTTTTTAAAAGAAATATAGTTTTTTTATATAATCAATTAAACAATTAACCAACTAAGATAAATACCCATTGTTGACGGTAGATTTTCGTCAACAAAAACCAGCCAGGTTACCTTGGGATTTCCCTTTGGATTACCGGCTTATGTGTGTAATGAAAGTGTGGATACTCGTTGATCCAGGTGTCCATCACATTCTCCCACACAATAGCTACCCCCCAGGTCGAGGGCTCCTTTTAGAAGGCCTCGAGCTCTAGGTTCGGCTGTCCTTTCGTGCTTCGGGTGTGGGAGACCGATTCTAAGCCTTCGTCCGCAATGATGGCCTGGGTGCTTCGGAGACGCAACCGTCGCATTGATTGATCTCGCGTAATGATGTATATCCGTATTTCAAGAAGATGAATGCAGACCGTTAGATTTGCGTCCTCTCGGTTTCCTGCCCTTTTCCATCACCGTCAGATCTGGGCAGTAATCCCTTGCCGTTGGATTTTGAAATTTTCATCCAATGGTTTGGGGTCGAGGATGTTGTTCTCTTTAAATACCATCAATGAACCCGAGAGCCATTTTTTCCTTCTCCAAAACTTCAAACTTTTGTTGCGTTCTCGTTGAACCGCTGCATTTTGCCGGAATCTCTTTTGCTGGACTTCCAACTTCACACTTCCAACCCTCCGTGGTACATTGCGAATCCGTCCTTACTTTGATTTTTTCCCGGAAATCCTTCTTCACCGGTAAGTTTCTGGATCTTCTCTTGCTTTGTGTACTCACGGGGTTTCCCCCGTTGTGTATTTGGAATATGTAAATATATATGCACAAAATGAGAATATAGAAGTTAAGGAGACTTACTTCGTTGTGTTCTATCGCACTGGATGACCTGGTCTTTATATATTTTTTTATTGTCTGTGTGTCTCTAGTTTCTAGGTTCTGGGGGAACATGTGATTTTTATGAACACTCACCGTTATCATTCTCATATGAATGGTCGACGTCAAGTCAAGGCGTTTGAGTAGTCATCGTTTAGAGTAGTCGTCGTTTCTTCCTCTCGACGTTAGGGTTTTAACTTAGCTTCTTGTCCTTTAAATTACCAAAACAATGGCCCAAAGTTCACCCAGTCGAGAGGATTCTTCTTCTGTCGTCCGTTCTGACCCCCTTTGGTGGTGGAGATCTCATGGACTTCTTCATCCTCCGCCGTCAGCTCTGTGCTTAGGGATATTGAAGACGTCGAGGAGAGATACCAACTAGGCGATGACTTTGGGAGCAAATTCGGTAGCGTCGAATGGTTCATAAATGAAATCGTTGAGCGGATCCCCTTTACGGGGGGCAGCGTAAGCGGGGTAGCTGCCGCAATGGTGGATGCCCCCTAGCTACCACGAGCGGTGACCCAGATAGGCCTTCCTTTACAGCCGACGGTGTGGCATCGAAGGTCCGAAATAAAGATATTATTTGGGCTGTGAAGGAAGGATGCATTGACGGGAGGTGGTTCGAGTACCTCCTTTCGGACATGCATTTTAGAACTAGCATGCCGTCGACCGGATATCTTCCAGTCTATACTAGAGCGGTAATCGCGGGGATGACACTTCCAGTTCATCCCTTCGTAAAAGATTACTGCCATTTTTATGGCATCTCCCCTGCCCAATTGGTGCTGAACTTCTAGTACTACTTTACAGGTGCCTCGATTCTATGGCACCAGAAGTTTGACATGGAACTCCCATTGGACGAGTTCTGATTCATGTACAAGTTGTGCCATGTTGCCAAGTGTGACGGTGGTACTTTCTGAGTGGCCACGGGAGGGCTCAGCCTAGGTTTGGGAAGCTCATCTAGGCATTCCCTCGTCGTCACATGGGTGGAAGCCCAATGACTTTCAACTTTCATCCTAATGACCGCCTGCCTTGCCGAAGGCAGGTGCAAAGCGGCGCTTGAGAATATGAGTAAGTCTCTTGACTTTCTTTTTATCTGAGTTTGCTCTTTCTTCATATGCTGATAAGGATTCCTTTATCCTGCAGTTAACTAGGACAGGCCGAAGTTCTCCGGTAATAGTTTGGCAAGGGTCAAGCAGGCTTTTTCCTATCCGTCAGAGGTTCGCCACATTGAAACCCTTCTGACCAAGGAGAATCTCCATGCCACCGGCCTAATCCTAGACCTCCCCGACCCTTTAGACCTAGACGTCGTCCGTGCATACTTCCATTTAAGCGACGAAGGTAATTACTTCTCTCAGCACCTTCTAAAATTATGGTTCATGTTTTCCTATCGTTGATCATATCTTCTTCTCGTCGCCTATGCAGAGATGGCATCGTTGAGAATTCAACTCCCTGAGAGCCAACGGTCGGGGCCGAGCCATCAGCCACCATCTGACCCGTAGCCCCCGCCGAGCCAACAGCCCTCGTCGAAGGGAAAAGAAAAGGCCAACTCTTATTCTCTTGCGTAGAAGAGCAAGAAGGTCAAAGACCCTTTCGGTACCGGGGGGCAAGCATACCCACAAGAGAAAGCGCACAGGCAAGACGTCAACTGACAAGACCTGGACATCAGTGGTTCCTATCCCTGATGTCAGCACTCCCCCGGCACTGAGAGAACGTGTGCTAATCCCAGGGGGAAAAATAATGGACGGGAACTTTCAGGTCTTGGATATTTCTGATGCCGAGGTCGGGGCGATGCTGAAACTTCCCCTAGCTTCTCTCTTGTCTTCCAGGCTCTTTATGAGTCTTTCCTCGAGCCTCACTAGATCGCAGCATCCCGATCTTCTTTGGTCGACCGCCAGCGCAAATAGATCTCCGTCCAGATCCACGTAAGATTTTACTGAGGTTTTTTTTGTTTTTTTTTTACCTTTCCTGATTTTGCAGTCTTTCTAGAGTCTCATCCTTTCCCTTCTTAACCTCCTCGACCTAGTCAAGGTCGAGGAGCGTAAGGGGGATATAGACGACTTGGAGGCCAGGCTTAAGTCTCTCGTTGATGAGGCCAAGAAAAATAGGGACGATGCCGTCGAGGAGAGGGATTTAGCTGTGGCCAAGTTGACAAGTCTGGAAGGTGATTTGGCTGAGCTGAAAGCCAAGGTTAAGGACCTTACTCAATGGGCAGACTTGTCTGAGAAAAAGTTGGCCGAGGCGACCGTGGCAGCAGAGAGGCGCTTTACTGAGGGAAAGGCCGAGGGGAAGAAGGAGGCCGAGGCTGAGGCTGCAGTAGTCTTCGACGCTAAACGGGCGGAGATTATTGAGGAGTTCAAGACTTCTCAGGAGCTCCTGGATATCCGCAACAAGGATATCTAGTCGGCTGGTCAGCAGATCTTCGACCTAATCAAGAAGGAGCATCTTGATTGGGACTTGGGTTTCCTCTATAATTCCCCTATTCTTGCTAGCGACGACGGAGTTTCCCCTCCCAATGGAGATGAAAAGAACGCTTCTTCTCTTGGTGGCGGCGAGGAGCCAGCGACTGGCGGCGAAGCCTAGAGATCCCCCCTTTGCTTTTTCCTTTTTCTATTTCTTTTGGTGTATTGTAACTTAATATTTGACTTGAACAGCTTTATAGTTTTCCTGCACTTTATACATATATAAGGAAAAAAAGGACAACAAATTTTGCTTATACCTCGATTTGCAATTGTTGCTTTTCTTCTTTTTCCTTTTAGAAAAATCCTTAGAATTTACTAAGTGTTGTCTTTAAAAATTCCTTGGAATTTTGTTAAGTCTTTATCTTTCCTCCTTGGAGGATTTGAAGTCGAATTTACCCCTTGGGGTCGTCGTGTCATTTTTAGGTGACCCGTGGACTTCTATCCCCCCGTGTCTGTTTAAAATAACCTTGGTTTTTTAGGCAGACATGTTGCTAAGGGGTGAATTCATATTTTTCTGCAAACATATCAATGTATTCAATTTATAAAAGAATGTATAATTGAAATACGCAAGAATCTCATACACTATTGGTAGTACAGCCTTAGCTGTTTAGCATTCCTGGGTGTTGGATTCTTCTGCCGTCGAGGCTTTCTAATATGTAGGTGCCAGGACGTAGCATTTCCCTTATACTGTAGGGCCCTTCCCAAGTTGGGCCCAGGGGACCAGTATTTTTGGGCTTTATATTCTGTGTTACCCTTTTTAATACTAGATCTCCTGGGATGAACCTCATTTGCTGAACTTTCTTGTTGTAGTATCGCGTTGTTCGTTGCTTATAAGCGGCGAGACGCAGTTGGGAGTCGAGTCATTTTTCTTTCAATAAATTGAGTTCTCCGTTCATGCCCTTTGCGTTGTCAGCGTCGTTGTGGACAACGGTTCTTAGAGTCGGCGTTTCGATTTCTATGGGAAGCACAGCCTCGACGCCATATTCCATGGAGAAGTGTGTTTAACCCGTTGTAGTTTGGCTTGTTGTTTTGTATGCCCATAAGACTTTGGGAAGTTCCTCAGCCCATCTCCCTTTTAGGTCGTCGAGTCTCTTTTTAAGGGTATATTTCAGTATTTTATTGACTGCCTCGACTTGTCCATTTGATTGCAGATGGATTGGCACCGAGAAGTCTTTTCGGATGCCCAAACTGTCACAGAACCTGCGTGTTGAGGCGTTGTCGAACTGTTTCCCGTTGTCGGACACTATTGAGTGGGGAACCCCAAACCTGCACACGATGTGGTCCCACATGAATTTGGTGCAGGCTGCTTCCGTAGTTGTAGTTAAAGCCTTGGCCTCAGCCCACTTTGTGTAATAGTCTACCGCAACGATTGTGAACTTAAACCCCCAGGTGTAGGATGTAATGGCCAGATCAGGTCAACCCTCCATTTGGCAAAGGGCCATGGACTGAGAATGAAAGTCAACTTTTCTGGGGTGCTCTAGGAATCGTGGCATATCTTTGTCATTTATTGCATCGTCGGGCATATTGAAAAGCATCCTTTTTAGCGTAGGCCAGTAGTATCCTTGCCTTAAAACCTTTAGAGCCAGAGATTGCCCCCCAGTATGGTTGCCACAGACTCTTTCATGGATTTCTTGGAGGACCTTCTGGGCTTCGGCATCATCTAGGCACCGCTGTAGAGGTGTTGAGTAGCCTTGTCGGTAGAGTAGGCCATCGTATAATAAGTACCTAGCGGCTCTATACCTGACTCGTCAAGCTTTATCTTTATTATTTGGCAGTTTGCGTCCATTAGATATCAGATGAGTGGCGTCATCCAATTTTCACCTTCTTGGACACTCAATGCCATTGCTTGTTCCTCAATGGTTGGCTGCTCCAGTTCTTCAATGGGAACGACGCCTAGTGTGTCAGAATCCTTTAAAGATGCTAGTTTTGCCAGTGTGTCCACGTTTGCGTTTTCAGCTCATGGTATTTGGAGTGTTTCGTAATTTTTGAACTTAACGAATTCCTCCTTTACTTTTCTAAAATATGCTCCCATCCTATCGCCGCGTGCTTGGTACTCTTCCTTTACTTGTGCGATGACTAACTGGGAGTCGCTGTAGACACTGATCCTCTCAACCTTCAGGTGGTTTGCTAAGCGTAGTCCGGTAATTAGTGCTTCATATTCCGCCTCATTGTTCGACGCCTTGAATTTAAATCGTACCGCCGAGGTGACTTTGTGTCCTTCGGGGCTGATTAACAAGACGCCGGCGCCTGTTTCATTTTCGCTCGACGCCCCATCTACGTAAAGCTTCCATTTTGTAGTCTCAATTTCTTTAGATGGGGTGGGAGCCGGCCCGTGAGAGAATTCAGCCAAAAAGTCGGCGAGCGCTTGGCCCTTAATCGCAGTTCTTGGCATGTACTTTATGTCAAACTGGCTTAGTTCTACTGACCATTTGAGGAGTTGACCGAATGTTTCGGGCTTTTGTAGAGCCTGTCTCAGCGGGTGGTTTGTAAGAACCTGTATTGTGTGAGATTGGAAGTAGTGCCGAAGCTTTCTTGAAGCTACCATCAAGGCAAGAGCTAGGCACTCCATTTCGCTATATCTCGACTCTGCATCGAGGAGCCTTTTGCTTACATAGTAAATTAGCAATTGCACCTTCTCTTCTTCCCTTACTAATACGGAGCTCACGGCGTGTTAGGACATAGAGAGGTATCGACTAAGCTCCTTGTCGACGTTCGGCTTTGATAAAATTGGGGGTTTGCCTAAATGCTCCTTCAATTTTTGGAAAGCCTCCTCACATTGTGGTGTCCACTCAAAGTGCTTGCTCCCTTTCAAAGCATCGAAGAAAGGGACGCATTTGTTAGTGGCTTTTGATATGAACCTGTTTAGGGCGGCGACATAACCCGTCAACCTTTGCACCTCTTTTTGGCTTTGTTGGTGACCGCATGTCTTGTAGGGCTTTGATTTTATCGGGGTTGGCTTCAATCCCACGGCTACTGACCATAAAACCAAGGAATTTTCCCGACCCAACTTCGAAGGCACATTTATGGGGATTGAGTTTCATGTGTTGTTTTCTCAATACACCAAACATTTCTCCCAGATGATTGGCGTGATGGCTGGCCCTAGTGCTCTTTACAAGCATATCGTCGACATAGACCTCCATCGTCTTGCCGAGTTGTTGAGCGAACATTTTATTTACAAGCCTCTGATAGGTAGCTCCCGCATTTTTTAGGCCGAAGGGCATCACCTTGTAACAGTAGAGGCCCCTGTCGGTTATGAAGGAGGTATGCTCTTCGTCGAGCTGGATTCATTGGGATCTGGTTATATCCCGAGTAAGCGTCCATGAAGCTTAGCATCTTATGTCCCGCCATAGCATCGACCATTTAGTCTATTCGAGGAAGTGGAAAGCCATCCTTTGGGCAGGCTTTGTTGAGGTCGCTGAAGTCGACACATGTCCTCCAGTTCCCATTGGGCTTGATTACCAGGACAGGATTTGATACCCAATGTGGATAATGGGCCTCCCTGATGAACCCGTTGTTGATTAGTTTGTCGACCTCTTCTTTCAGTGCTTCGTACCTCTCAGGGTTCATCGGTCGCCATTTCTGGCGCTTGGGAGGATATGTGGGGTTGACGTTTAGGGAATGACACATTACTTTGGCGTCGATTCCTTCCATGTCAGAGTGACTCCAGGCGAAGACATTCAAGTTCTGCCTGAGGAAGTCTTCAATCTCACTCTTGAGCGGTGGGGTTAAGTCCGAACCTATTCTCAGTACTTTGGTGGACTTACCTCCGTCAATTTGGATTTCCTCCAATTGTTTGATGGGCTAAGACCGGGTAACTTCCTCTTGAACCATGGGGTATATGTCCTCAACGAGGCTTTGTTGAACCATCCTTGTCTCCTATCTTCCCGGCTGGTCATATCGGCGTAGGGTGTCGGAGTATGCAACTCTGGCTTCGTATTGGTTGCTTTTCATTTCCCCCACACCATTTGGGGTGGGGAACTTGACCTTCTGATGGTAGACGGAGGGTTCGTTTCCCGATTATTGCATTATACTAGAAGCCTCCTTTTATGAACACAAAATTGGCCATTGTGGTTGCCTGTCGAGGTTTCTCTCCGGCGGTTATTGGCAGCCGGATAGTTCCTTGAGGGGTGATGGAGTCTCCAGTGAACCCATATAGTGGCCTGGAGGTCCTTTCCAATTGTCCCTTCTGGATCCCCATTTTTTCCAAACAATCGGAATATAGGAGGTCCATCGAGCTCCCATTGTCAACCAGGATCTGGCACACACTATGATTCCCGATCATGGCTTCCACCACCAGTGCATCATTATGGGAAAAATGAACTCCGCGGGCATCGTCCTCGTTAAATGCCACGTCAGTGTGGCTGTATTTCTGAGCTTTTGAGGTGGAGACACTCTAGAATCGCTCCTGGTAAACTCCCTTGGCCTCATCGGCATAGTCCTTTTGGGACCTCCGCATGCCTCCTCCTATGTAGGGGCTGCCGAGGACAGTTCGAATAACGCCGACAGGTTCTCGGTCCTTTGGGCCCTGGTTCTCCTCTCAGCGTCGACCGTCATTTTGCCCTGCTTAGTGGTCGTTGCGGGGTCTTCGCTCGGCCCTGAACTCCTGTAGCCTTCCCTCGTGGATTACTCTTTCGATTTCGTCCTTGAGGTTGGCACAATCGTTGGTGTGGTGGCTGACGTCGCCGTGGAACCTACAGAATTTCTTTGGGTTCCTTAGGCTAGGATCTGACTTCATTGGTTCTAATCGGCGCAGTAAGTTCCCTCGGCCAACCTGGTTGAAAATCTCCTTGACGCCAATCGTCAGTTCATGGTAGGTGTCATATTTCTGGAACAGCCGAGGCCTGCAGGCATCCTCCTGCCTTGGCTTTTTAGCCTCTGGTGCTCCTGGCGTCGGGGTCGGTTGCTTATCTCCGCTTCCTCCTCCTCGACGCTTCTTCTCGCCTTGTTTTGATGGCGTCGACCCCTGCTCGGCCCCTTTTCCCTTATTAGACGTGTGCTCCGGGTCATTGGCATTTGCTTCCTCAGCATTGATGTGTCCTTGTGCCCGTGCAAGGAACTCCTTGTGGCTGGACGGGGGTTTTCGGTTCAGCTCCCTTTTGAAGGGAGTTATTTTCTTCATGCTGGACAACGCCCCCATCAAGGCTTCTCTGTCCATTATGTCCATCGTAGCGGTGACAACCTCGCCGTATCTTGTGAGCCATTCTCTTAATGACTCATTTGGCTTTTGGTATATCGTCGTTAAATTCTGCTTTGGGGGGACGTACTTTTTAACCCCTATGAACTGGAGGGAGAATGCTTCCTTTAACTCATCCCAGCTTGAGATAGAGTTTGGCTTCAGCGTCCGGAACCATCTTCGGGCAGAATCAGTTAGGTGGTTCTGAAAGGCTCGGCATATGATCTCCTCGGTGTATCCGTGTAAGAGCATGTGCCTTGTGTACATCTTCAGATGGTCATCGGGATCTCCTCACCCGATGTATGGCGGGATCGACGACGACCTGTATTTGTCGGGGAGAGGAGGCGCCATTATTTCCGCGGTGAACGAATGGTCATGTGTGCGACTGGGCGTAATGTCGACGTTTACCACCTTGGCCACTCGTCCAATGTTCTTCTTGTTGGAAATGTGTCCATAAAGTAGGATGTAATTTGTTATTTGTGAAATGACAAATGTCAGACATTATTGTTTTGTTGATTTTATAAAATAAAATAAAGTTATGTTTTGATACATACTCAAGAGTGTTAGGGATATTGCTTAGTCCATAGACTGTTATCAACGAAAGAAGAGTCAGGGAAACCCTGCCGGATAAACTCTTCTGATGTAGTTTAAAATAGATATTCACAGTCTTAGGATCGATTCGGCATCGAATCCGATTATGACTGTTAGATCGAACCATATGATGCTGGTCTCGGGGAATGGGAGTTGGATTCTGTGGTTGATCTAGACATGTTCGTAACATGTGGAATAGACCATGTGACTGATTAGGTTAGAGTAAAAATCGTTTACAGAACTCTAAACCTAATTGTCACAACTTAAGTATATTTGTATAATTATCTTAATCCTGAAGTGAATGCATAACTCGACTTAATATCTCATGATCTTTGATTCACCAATGAGATTAGTTCGCAGTTTTTGAACAACATCTCGGCTATTGGGATCATGACATAATTGAGTTGGAGTTATGTGATTCACATATATGGAATTCGTAAGAAAAAATATCACCTCATGCTTTATTGATGGGTGTGTGAATAAATAAACCAGGCCTGGTATTCAATGATGATATTCATTGATGAAGACATCGTGACATGTGCGAGACATCTTACGAACATATGTCTTTCTTATTCACAGTCATATAAAGGAGTTGAGAAAATAATGATTGGAATGGTAAAACGGTAATATTCTATACCATTCTGATCACTGATATTTACGAAGGATAATAATGCATTTATTCTATGGACCGTCTCTCGTTGTGATTTATGTTTAATTTAGAATTAAATGGATATGTTAAAATTTTTTGAAATTCTGCCTACAAATTTGTTGTTGTTCAAATGATTTTTTCCTTCCTTCGTCACTCTCTTTATAATATATATATATATATATATATATATATATTATAAAGAGAGTCAACCTATGGTTGCCGAATTTGTGGTGACTTCGGCAAAGTATGTATATAATGTGGGTATATATATAAAATCGTAATTAAATTTAGAATTAATAATTATTCAAAAGCTTCCAACTAATTCCTACTTATCCAAACTTTTTTTTTTATTCTTTTATTCCTCTTTGCCGAAGTCACCCTCGGTCGATGAAGCAACTGTAGATCATCAAAGGCTTTTAGACAGGTATTGTTTTTTGCTCATCTGATGATATTTTCTAGATTTTTTTTTGTAAAGATACTTCTGCATTAAAGCCTACTAGAATAGGTTTTAGCTTATAGTTTGTCAACTGAGTAAAGTTGTCCTATTGCTCCCATGGACTGATGGCGTTAGACTTTAACTTCTTTTTATGGTTAAATTTGTTATAAGCAGTTAACGCTTTCAATCATGGGCAAGAATTGGATATGGAACAATAATAAGTTATCACAAGAATATACTGATGGTGTCAAGAACTTCATTGCAATTGCTCGCAATCACTTGAACAATGACAATAAGACTCGCTGCCCCTGCATCGAATGTGTAAACTTCTTTCGTGACATAGCAACAATTGAACGACATCTATGGTTTTACGGTTTCTCTAAACATTATACGAACTGGATATATCATGGAGAGGCTGATGTCAATCTAAAATCTAACAATCAAGAAGAGGTTGTTTCAAACATGAGAGACGATAATGAAGGTTCTGATAGTGACGATATGATACTAGCACTTGAAGATGCAACTGGTGGAATTCCCCAAAGCAATAATCAAAATGAGACAACTTTAGGAGAAGAAAGTCATATTGGACGCGACAAATTTAAAGAGCTATTTGAAGAAGCAACTAAAGTACTTGATCCTGGTCACACGAAGAATTCTTCTCTTACATGCATTGTCAAGTTAATGCATGTGAAGGTGATGAACAATTGGAGTAACAAGTCATTTGATATGTTACTTCAAATACTTAGAGAAACATTTCCAGGCGGCGATAAGCTTCCAAGTTCCTACTATGAAGCTAAACGAATGTTGCGTGAACTTGGTTTGGGATATGAAACAATTCATGTGTGCGTAAATGATTGTGCTCTATTTTGGAAACAACACAAGGACGCTGAAAAATGTCCTATTTGTAATGAACCAAGGTACAAACCAGGTTGTACTAAAGGAAAAAAGATACCAAAGAAAAAGATGTTTTATTTTCAAATTACTCCTCGTCTACAAAGACTTTTTATGTCAAGACACACATGTGATGATATGAGATGGCAAAAAGAAAAACGTGTCAATACCGAAGGTGTGCTTAGACATCCTGCAGATGCTGAGTCCTGGAAGGAATTTGATAAAGAATATCCGTGGTTTGTAGAGGACCCAACAAATGTTAGATTGGGACTTGCAACTGATGGTTTCAACCCATTTGGTAGTCTTAATGTCAAATAGAGTGTGTGGCCTGTTATTTTAGTACCATATAATATGCCACTTTGGAGATGCATGAAACAAATGTTTTTTATTATGGCGATATTGATTCCCGGTTCCAAAGCCCCTGGTAAAGATATTGATGTATATTTACAACCCTTAATTGATGAGCTGAAAGAATTATGGAAAAATGGGATTAGAATGTACGATGTGTCAAAAGATGAATATTTTACGATGCATGCTGCAGTTTTATGGACAATCAATGACTTTCCAGCTTATGGTACAACATCAGGGTGGAGCACAAAAGGTTATAAGGCATGTCCTGATTGTAATGAGGATGGAACATCCTTCTACATTAAGGACAAGATTAGTTATATGGGGCATCATTGATATTTATCTATGGATCATCCGTGGCGGAAAAGTAAACGTTATGATGGTAAAATTGAACGACGACCTCCTCCTAGAACATTCACAGGTGATGATATCTTAAGGCAACTGGAAAAGGTAGAAGAATTTATCCCAGGAAAAAAGATCGTAAAAGAAAAAGAAAAAAGAAAAGGTGATGTGCGTGGTAAGAAAAGAAAACGTGTTGTGCTTGCCAGGAAAAAAATAATAATAATGATGTTCCAACAAATAATTGGAAGCGAAAATGCATTTTGTGGGAGTTAGAATACTGGTCAAAATTGAAGCTAAGACATAATTTAAATGTGATGCATATTGAGAAAAATATTTGTGAGAGTCTATATGGGACAATCTTATGCATAGATGGAAAGTCGAAGGATACTGACAAAGGTCGGCTTGGCTTGGCTGAATTGAACATACGAAAAGAATTGCACTTACAACAAAAAGGTGATAAGTTTTTTAAGCCCGCAGCATGTTACACATTATCATTAAAAGAACGAAGAAAATTTTGTGAGTGGTTAAGTTCTATCAAGTTTCCAGATGGTTTTGCTACAAACATTTTGAGAAATGTGAATATAAGTGAGGGGAAAATATCCGGTTTGAAAAGTCATGATTGTCACATTTTATTGCAACGTCTTATTACCCCTAGGTTAAGGCCTTATATGAAAAAGGAAGTGATTGTCGCAATTTCTGAACTATCATTATTTTTTCAGAAGCTATGTGCAAGAACACTGTATGTTACAGACTTGGATGCCTTGCAAGATGGGATTATCAAGTGTATGTGTAAGCTTGAATCTATTTTTCCCCCATCATTTTTTGACATAATGGTTCACCTAGCCGTACATTTACCTTATGAAGCGAAGTTGGCTGGTCCAGTACACACACGGTGGATGTATTCATTTGAAAGGTAGTATCGTATACTTTATCTTTCCGACAACATGTCTAACAAAAAATATTTATTATTAATAAAGTGTCATGTCTATTCTTAACCAGGGCACTAGGTATTCTAAAGAAGTATGTTAAAAATAAGGCTCGACCAGAAGGATCAATTGCTGAAGGGTATATCATTAATGAGGTATTAAACTATTGTTCAATGTATCTTCATGGAATTGAAACTCAGTTCAATTGTTCAGAGTGCAATTCAGACTGTGTTGAAGAGCGAATAAAACCTATATTGTCAGCTTTTGCTCAACCTACAAGATTATTTGGGAAAAAAGATTCATTACACTTAAGAAGTGATTTTGATTCTGAATACGAAAATGCACATTGGTAAATTTTAAACAATTGTCCTAAAGTGCAACCCTATATTGAGTAAGTTTATTTCACAAACATCAGTATCATTTTCTTTCTAGGATTTTTGTTTTTTGTTTCATATTTTTATTTTGTTTTATTTCGTTTTATTTTTACTTGTTTTCTTGTTTTGTTTGTTTTTTTTAGTTTTCAATTTTTTTTTTTTATTTTTCTTTTACTTAAGAACCTCTTACAATGATTGAAGTATGATTTCATGTCAAACAGTGAACATTTAAAATTATTACTATCCAAAGGCACCACAAATATCCTTCAAGCCCGACAATCACAATTTCCATCTTGGTTCAAGAAAAAAGTAAGAATGTTATATATAATAGTTTGTCATTGTTCTATTACAAGTATTTTCGGCACTAACATTTGTAATAAATGACAGATCGAAACAACACGTAAATCATCACCAAGTGAAGTGAGTGAGTCTGTGTATGCTCTGTCATGTATACCGGATTATCGAATTGATCAATATGGCGGATGTATAGTAAATGGAGTTCGGTATCATACAGAAAGTCGAGATGTTGGACGATCAACTCAAAATTACGGTGTTTGGGTAGAAGGTGAACATAATGGCAATGAATGTGATTTTTATGGTAATAAACTAATATTTGGGAGCTCACCTATTCATTAAACCATAAAGTGGTACTATTTAAATGCACATGGTATAAAATTGAGGGAAGGAATAATATACATCAAGAATTTCATATCACCAACGTAAATGTAAGCTCGAAGTGGTATCAAGATCAACCGTTTATCCTTGCCAAGTATTTTATTTGCGTGATGACAAGCTCAGCTCAGATTGGAAAGTTGTGGAAAAGGTACATCATCGTCACCTCTGGGATATTCCAAAAGTTATGCTTGAAAGTGCACACGAATGCGAGGAGGATGCGATTTTTCTAGTGAAGCTTACCAAGAGGAAAGATCAAATGACATTAATGTAACATTTGATGAATCAAATTCCTCTAAATCGTGAAGATGTTGGGATGACAGATATTTACTCCTTAGTCGTTGAACTCCCAATAGATCTTGTTGATGATCAGATTCAACATGAATCGGATATAGATGAGGATAGTTACGAGGAATCAGATTCTGCTAATAGTGTAGAACCAAATGATATCGTTAAAGATTTATCTGATGATGATGATGAGAGTGATTCACTTATAGAAAATGGTAATCTTTGTAACTTTTATATCCTTTTTTTATATATTTTTATTAAAGGCTTTATTATAATACTATAGGTTTATTGTTCTAAATAAAAATTATAAATTAAAAACGATTTACAACAAAACTCTTTTCCCCTCTTTCTCTGTCACGAATTCTAATGCAGAAACGCTCAATAACCTCGCAAGCCATGTATGCTCCCTCGCCTCTCAGCATCTCCGATTCTTCCCCACCCCCTTTTCCGTTTTTCCCAAATCCAAATTCCTCAGACCTCATCCCTCTGTCTCTCCGTCTTTTCCCCTCTTTCTCTCACATGAATTCTGATGCAGAACACTCAATACCCTCGCAAGCCATGTGTCTTCTCTCGCCTCTCAGCATCTCCGATTCTTCCCCATCCCCTTTCCCGTTTTCCCCAAATCCAAATTCCTCAATTTTTGCACAAAATCCCCTCCTCTGATCATCCGAAACTGCTCTTGGTCTCCAACAAGACGCCTTCGGAGTTCTGGAAGAATCGCACCGTTCGGAGCCCGATGAGAAGCTCCGCACCCTACGTGAGCTCTTCTCCTCCTCTCAAGATGCTCACCAGGTTCAATTTAGTTCCTTTTTCCCATTTTTTTTTCTTTTTCGTGATTGAATTTGGAGTTTTTCTTTTTCGTGGTTGAATTTGGAGTTTTTTTTTCCTCTATTGTTAGAGGAAAAATAAAGAGCATAAAAAAATAAAAAAAAGATTTAACTGTCGTTGGACTAAATAAAAATGCAAGTTAAGTTTAAAAGAAAAAACAAAAAATGAAAAAGAAATTGGCGCCATAAAATGAAATATAGTTTAAAAAGAAAAATAAAGAACCCATACAGTCTCCACAATTCACGTTCATGTTTGAGTTAGTGCACTATACGGTTTTATTTATCCTCTCAACTATACAATTTTATGTATGCTCTCAACTCTTGATAATATAAAAGTATCCATTGAAAGAAAACTGAATACTCCAGGAAACTCTAAAACACAGGAGTGAAACCAAGAAGGAACATCAGCGTTTCAGGTTAGTCATTTCTGCAATGATTAAAATCAATTATATTTCTGTGTATTGTCTTTCTTATATCAATAGAAAATTTGTTCACTTTTATTACTTACTGTTCTGTTTTCTCTTATGGAATCATAGTATCCCACAACTTAAAATTAGTGTATCTATATAAATTATGTCTACAATCTAGTATGTAATGTTGATCTAAACTATAGTTGGACTTCGTTTTGCCTCAACTTGAAATATGCTAACAATGTTGTTTCACTTATAATTGAATGTATTTATGATTTCAATCAGAATTCACTGTAGTCATTTTTCTTTTCAGCTATGCCACCAAGAAAGAGGAATCCTGCACCCACCCCTACGTCCTTCGGTATGTCTTCAAAGTCTCTTATCAATCCTACTATTTCAACACTAGCAACAGGGGGTGGAGCATCAGGGACATCCACCCATATTCCTTCATCTATATTGAGGGCAACCCCTTCCACAGTTCTGTCAACCACTCACTTCTCATGCAGATTCATCCCCTCCAAATGACCTACAAGGTTCAACATCTTCTGGTAATTATCCATATACTTATTATTATTCCTTTTTAATTTTTGTCTATTATTTAGTATGACACTTTGTTTATTATTATTATTATTGTTATTATTGTTTTTTTGCTTTTCAGCGCCATCAAAGAAAAGAACTCATGGCCCTAATCGAAGTAAGGGCACAAGTCGTTTAATTAGTGCGAACAAGTTGGATGTGACTTATAACAACGGAGAGCTTCATCCTTATGGTGACAATGCATCAAGATTTGCATCTGAAATTGGTATTATTGTACGAGATCATGCCCCACTTAGAGTTAAAGGATGGAGCAAGATTGACAATGGGGATAAAGAAGTCATTTACACCTGTATTAAGGTAACTATTTCAGTAAAGTATTTTGATATGAATAATATGAATAGTAATTTGTAAATTTTGTTAAAAATGTGATAGAGGACAAGTTCAACTTAAACTTGAATGATACAGATTTGGTGAACATCATCGATAGCCACTGTTCTAATCGTTATAAAAATAATCGAAATAATTCGCATGGATATTATAAGAACATGATAAAGAATGGAAAAAATCCAAGAGCTCATCCACCTTCAAAAGTGAGATCAAATGAGGACTGGGAGTGGCTGTGTGATAACATTTTTAGCAACCCACAATGGCAGGTATGCATTTATATTTCTCCTATTTAGTTTATTTATTTCTTGTGTGTCTCATGTCATGTAATATGCTTTAATTTTTTATTCGGGCTTTATTTTTAATAAGAGTTGCCACCCAATATGTTGAAGAATTTAATAGATTCTTCCTATTGTTAATTTGGCCAGTGACTACATTTGTTCTTTTATTACTATTAAGTAAATACAATACAAATATATGTGTGTTGCAGCTATATGTACATATATATAAAGTGGTTGATTAGGAAAGAGATGTAATACAAATTTTATGGTGTGTCTATGTATAAAAAGCCTCTAAATAGTAGTACTCTACGTTCATTTTTTTTCGCAAGTTTTCTTTTACTTTTACCTAGCCTTTACTTGAACTACGTTTCCATTCCAAAAAAAAAAAAGTGTTCAATTTTCTAAACGAGTAGCTAAAGTTTAGCTTTCAGGTAACAACCTATATACTTTAGATTGTATGGCCTTTTTAGATTGATTGTTTGGTGAAACTGCAACCAAACTCCAATAAAAATAGAAAAATTATGTATATATTGTCACTTCTTTTAAATTATGTATAATATATTTCTATCTTCTAAACTTTGTAGAATCTTTTCTATATTTGTGTGCTAATGCAATAGTAACTGGTGCAGAAACGATCTGAGGCAGCAACCGGTAATAGAGGTAGACTCACATGTTCATCGAGCTGGATCCAAGTCTTTTATCGAACACCTATCACAAGTGGTAATTTACTTTAACAAAAAGCAAACTAAAACTTTTTTTAATTCACATAGAGAGAAAAAGATTAATTACTTATTTATATATGACTTTAGATTAACTCTACTTATTAATTAGTTTAAATGTTAATGCTTAACAGTCATTTGAAGGTGTTTTTGAGCTTGGACGGATTGAGTTATTTAAAGAGACTCATTTGAATGCAGCTCATGGTTGGATTAATAAAGAGGCTGAGACAAGATATGTATGTTTTATTTTTTAATAATATTTTGATCGTTTGCTATATATATATATTAAGTATTTAATTGGCAAACCTATTTGTTTAAAATTGCATAACCAAATGGTAGAGCTAAGGCAGCAAGGGGAGGACAATAATGAAGTTGTAGATGAGGTCACAATATGTGCTCAGATTCTTGGTAGTGAAAGAAATGGGTATATACCAAGTCTTGGACCGATAACTCGTAAGTAGTCATCTCAATCTTCTACTCAAGTTGAGGCACAATTTCAACAATGTGTTGGAGACATGGCTGATCAAATGCAAATGAATTTTCAAAGAGAGCGAGAGGAGATTACTATAACAATCCGGCAACAATTAAGAAATGAGCTTTTCGAGGAAGTACGGAGAGAAATGATAGCTCTCATGAATGGACCAGATGAACATCATTTCCCAAGTTTTCAATCGTCACAACAACCACCGCCACCGTCGCTGCCCGCATCAGCCATTTGATATTTCTTTATAAGTTCATTTATCTTTAGAGATATGTTCAACTATTTAGTTTGATGTTTATGTGTTTAGGTTTATGTTTTTAAATCTATATACTCTAATTGGTTAGATGTTTACTTCTAAAAAACTTGAACTATCTATGATATGGCGGTATTTAGATATGTGATTTAACAATTATTTAGATATGTTATTTTCTTATCTAATTAAATATTATGCTAATTCTTTAAATAAAAATTAGCAATCAAATACCCTTTTAGCAACTAAAAAATTAGTCACTCAAAACAGAAGTCATGAGTTTCTATCAACCACAATTTCTTAAAATAGCGACTAAAAGTTGGTCACTTAAAGTTAGTTAATAAATTAATTAGTGACTAATTGTTAGTCGCTACAAAATCAAAAATAAAAAATTTCAATGACTAACTAGTAGTCACTAAATTAAAAATTTTAGCGACTAAAAGGTTAGTCATTATATGTCTAATAATTGATTTAACAACAACTAATAATTAGTTGCCAATTAGCTTTCACACAGTCACAAAAAATAATTTGGTCTCTTTGCAACACAAATTTTTGGTGCCCGTGAAATTTTTTTGCGACCAACTAAAAAACTTTTGCAACTAAAATTTTAGTCATTGAATGCATGAATATCTAGCAACTACAAAATTTTAGTCGTAAAAAACATTCTATGACCGACTTTTAACGACCACATAGTGACTATTTTTTTAGTTACAGAAGGTTTTATGCGACTAAATTTGGACTTTTTATGACTAAAAAATTAGTTGTTAAAAGTCAAATTTCTTGTAGTCGAGTCTCCTCTTTAGCTCTTGGAAGCTCTTCTTGTCTTCAGTCCATTCAAACTTCTTCCCTTTTCAGGTAAGCGTCGTAAGTGGCATGACAAGCTTCAAAAAATTTGCTATAAACTTTCGGTAATATCCGGCTAGACCAAGGAAACTTTTGATCTCACTTACATTGGTTAGTCTTTTCTAATTGCTAAGGCTTCAATCTTTGCAGGATCCACCATCACCCCCTATTTGGAAATCACATGGCTAAAGAATGCTACACGATCCAGCTAAAATTCATACCTAGAAAATTTTACATACAACTTGTGCTTCTTCAATGTTTGCAACACCGTTCTCAAATGCCTCTTGTGCTCTCCTTCAGTTTCTGAATAGATGAGGATATCATCAATAAACACTATCACAAACTTATCTAAAAACTCCTTGAACACTATGTTCATCAAGTCCATGAATGCAACACGGGCATTGGTCAATTCGAATGGCATGACCACAAACTCATAATGGTCATAACAAGTTCTAAAGGTGGATTTAGGGATATCTTGTTCCTTAATCTTTAATTGGTGGTAACTGGACCGCAAATCAATCTTCGAGAATACCGTCGCACCTTGCAGTTGATCAAACAAATCATCAATTCTTGGCAATGGGTATTTATTTCTTATAGTCACCTTGTTAAGCTCCCTATAATCGATGCAGAGCCTTATTGTTCTGTCCTTTTTTACAAACAACACCGGAGGTCCCCACGGAGAATGACTGGGGCGGATGAAACCTTTATCCAATAGCTATTGAAGTTGCTTATGCAGTTCTTTCAATTTAGTAGTTGCCATGCAATATGGAGCCTTAGAGATTGGCCCAGTACCAGGCGCCAACTCAATCTCGAATTCAATTTCTCTTCTGATGGCAAACTTGACAAATCATCTGGGACTACCTCACTAAAATCTCGTATAATAGCCACATCTTTAATTTCTAACTTATCTTCTTTCTTTTTATCAACGATGTTGGCTAAGAAACTAGTGCAACCACTAGCTAGCATCTTTTGGGCCTTCATTGCTGACAGAAATAACTTCGTCTTCTTTCTCAGTTCACCAACGAATTCAAATTGAGTCTCTCCTCCAGGGCTAAATATGACCTTACATCTTCGGCACTTAATAGATGTTTGGAATGATGTCATAGAAGCATGAGATGTAATAGGATATTTATTATTTATTTAATAAAAGAGTTTATTCATCATTTTGTGTGCATATATTTGTGAATATTTTATGAATATCAAATGAAAATTCTGTGATTATTTATGTGACCTCAAACATTGTATATAAGTGTTATCTACGAAAGGATAATGTTTAAGGATAATAATGAAAAAAAAGATGTTCATAATGAATTTAATTAAAGTTTGAAATCTTTAATTAAAACATTATTAACACATGTCATTCTCATTTAGAATGGAATGATGTTATCCGCACTGTTAATATGACAAGATATTGAATGAGTGTTTTTTCGCATAATGAGATTATGTGAAATAGGGACATAGACACAATATAAATTTCTAATAATTTTTGTTAAGTATAGAAATTTTAATTGAGTCTACCAATGGTCATATATAGAGTGATCTTAATCCTGAGTTCTTAACAAACTCCTATTTATGAATTTGTGTCTTTTGATTTACACGGTACGGATTCTGAGACCATGAATCCTATTCTTTGTATTTTAGAAACATGATGAAATACGTAGCTAGGAATGTTATTATATGAGATGGAATCCATTCTTTCTTGAGAAAGAAGCATATAAATAATTCTCTTGAGTGTTGATTCGGTACTTAGATTAGTAAGAGCGCTCTGGTTCATGAATGTGTTTTATGAATCACTATCTATTAGAGAATTAATGGTACTCAAGGATGAATATATAATTAGAGAGGTTCATGGATTTTACCTCGCTCTAATTATGAATTATTTATGGAGGATTGATCTATATGCAGTGACTATATCAAATGGGCACTTCACAGTTTAGAAGTAATTTCTGTCTATAATTTCGAGAGTGCAATTTTAAGTTTATAGTGGAGTAACTATTGGAATTAATGGAATTAATTAATTAATTAAAGTGTTTAATAATTAT
Organism: Morus alba; assembly: GCA_012066045.3. Lineage (NCBI taxonomy): Eukaryota > Viridiplantae > Streptophyta > Magnoliopsida > Rosales > Moraceae > Morus > Morus alba. Next base: position 29,573,767 of record CP050225.2, read on the forward strand.
TAATTTTATTGAAGTTCGTGATTATAGGTCCATTAGTCCCCGCGTCGTCCTAGTAATTCTACCAGACACAAAGGACAATTTTGGAATTACGAAATCCTAAAATTAAACACTTGAAAATAATTAATTATGATTTAAATAATATGATTATTTAAATTTAAATTTGAACACATCTAGGTTTATCAATTTAAACTTATTAGATAAGTTGTTCAATTTGGAATTTAAATTAATTTAAGTTTGACTTAAATTTAAATTTGAATTTAAATCAAAATTGGACTGCAGGATAAAGGATAATTTTCTCTTCATTCCTTATCTAAAATTGACGCCACACAAAGGGATGAGATCTTCTATAGGTGGCCGGCCATACTAGGATAAAGGATTGACAAATTTTGTTCCAAATTCAAATAGGAGATAATTAATAAACTTTATCTTGGAGATAAAGATTTGACTCCTAGGAGTTTGACTTTTACTCTATAAATAAGAGAATGATAGAAAATTAAGTGACACAATTTTTGACCTAAATTTTATATTATGGCTGAAATTCTCTAGTATAGTTAGAGGAAAATTTTTTCTCCAAAAAAATTTCACATCATGCATGCGTTGGTGTTTGTGGAAATTCAAGTGTTTATTGTAACCCGTTTTGTCACAAGTGTGCCCACACACACGTCTTCGTTGATTCTAAGAATTGATGTGGAAGACATTAGTTTTCTAAGTACAAAGCTTTGGAGCAAGGATTGTTCGTGGCCAAAGAACTCAAGTTATCATCCTAATTGGCTACCAGGTATTATACCTAATTGAGTTCTTAATAAATAAATTAATGTGATTAATTTATTCGTGCATAAATTCATATAATCTATAGAGTATCTCAAAGGTTTTATAAAAATTTTTGTTATACTTGATCCACTATCCCCATGCTTCTTCATTCAAATTCGATTCGAAAACTAACAATTGGTATCAGAGAGGTATATAGACGATATTAATTTATGCTCTGATTATGTGATAATCAAATTAGTTTATTAAATATGTGATATTTAATTACGTATGTGATGGGTAGGCACTTGGATTTATGGATGTTTATATTTAATTCATGTTGATGAATGTATGGATGGTGGATTTAGTCATTAATTATATGGTTCCACGGATCGCATTAAATTCATTCAAATTAAATTATTTGTAATTTTTATTCGGGATTATAATTATTGTAATTCTAGGGTTTGGGTAAATTAGCGTTTTGATTTGAGTCAAAAGAAGCCCAGAAAATTGCCCCATGCAGCCCTGGACACCCAGCCAGAAAACTGTCCAAAATGCCCTGGACAGGACAGCCCCATCCGCGCCCGGACAGCCCTATCCGCACCTAAGACAGCCCAATCCGTGACCAGGACAAGCCCGCACGAGCCTAGGATAGCCCTGCGCGCAGCAGGATAGCTCCACCCGTGCCCAAGAGAGCCTTGCGCATGCACAGGATAGCCCCGCGCGCGCCTAGAACAACCCAGACACTGCTAGTGGACTCCGGTTAAGCCTGAGAGTTTCCAAAACTCTTGTTTTGCGTGCTGAAGGACCCAGAAGTGTTTTGAGCCTCGAAGGAGGTGGAATCTTACCTGAAGACCAATAAAAGCCAAAGAATGAAGAATTCAAGAGTCGAAGAGAATAGAAAAAAACAATTATTGTAATTATTTATTTATTCGATTTGGTTGTAATTTATATTTTCCATGGGACTCGGTCAAATCCATCTCAATAGCCGATTGCATATATTTATATTTTATGTTGATAATTACATATTATTTGTTCATGCATATAACATGCCATAGTAGATATAGTGTGCCTACTCATATGTTTTATAATATGCCATGCATACACGCGCATTTATTATTATTTATTTTATTTCATTTAAAAGAGTTTTAAAAGGATAAAATAAAATAAGAACCGTGTACTAAACTTGATTTAATATGATTAAATTGATTTAAGTTGCAAAATTGATTTGCAAAATAATGTGATATGTGAAATTGAATTTAAGAGTTAAATTTTAGAATTTCACATGTCTGAAAAATAAATTATTTTTTTATCGGGTCTTGAAAAACATGAGATGATTTTCAAATAAATATTTACAAAATAATGAGTGGGAGAGGGTGTATGACAATATGACCCACTGGTCTCTATCATTAGTTCAACACCATGAGATTCGAAAGTGGCTTTGCGATGACACTGAATCTGCACTCCCTACGAAAAGTGTTCTTTTGGATCAATAACAAGGTTAACTTCCTAGTGATAGGATTCAATGATGTATTTCTGGTTTGACCTACCCTATGGCAGCACTCCACAGTTAAGTCTGTAGAATTTAAAATGATGGGTTACACTCATGGAAATATAATCAATTTGTAGAATCTAAGTGATTACGCTGTTGGAAAATAACGGCATTGAGTGCGCAGCAAAATTTAAAAATTTTAATCAACGTCAAAGCCAAACAAGAACATGTTCATGATGCTATATAACATAAATACTAAAGATCTAAATCATACCTTTTGAGATTTCAGGAAACAGCACGTCTGACAGATCAAAGCGTTCCAAACAGCAACCGGAAGAGCCTCAACCAACTAGTCTTCTTTACTATTCTCGTTTCCATGATCGGTGTGCGGGTGGGCACACGTCGTTTAATCTCCTTTTGGTATTCTTGATCTCCTTCCAATCACAAGAGAGCCAAAGAAAAATTGTTCTTGATAATTAAACAATTTTTCCTCTTGGAATCTCTTATCAATAGCCTCCAAAAAGTCTCTAAACTAATCTCTTTTGAACAAAGTGACTTAATAGGCTATTTATAGTGTTTAGGAAGTTATCCTTCTGTAACAATTAGGTTTCCCAAAGATTTAATCGCACCCAGAGTTGATTTTGCCACGTCAACATGCATTTTACGTTGCAACCGGTCGACCGATGACAGAGTAGTTATACTCAACCGGTCGACCTGTCATCAGTGACCGGTCGATCGGACCGGTCGACCGGTCTGCACTAACGAAAATTGTTTTCTTAGTTTTTCAATATGGGAAACTTACATAGAGCCTCAGTTTTGATTCAAGCAACCCAATAGAGAAATTGCCTGATCAAAACAGTCATATAATATTCTTCCCATATTAGACAACTCTTAAAACAATAATTCACCCAATTTATCTAGAATCAATTTATCAATTAATTCACCCGATAAATCACTCATGAATTAACTTTGAACCTCTTTTACGGAAATAACACAAGTTACCAATATGTAGAAAATACACCGTATCGTTACAGGAAATTATGTGAGCTAGCAAAGGGACCCGATAGACATATATAAATCAAGCTCCTATAATCACAACGCTACTTGTAAACCAACAAGTCCGTCTCATGATTATAAGACTCTAGCGCTATTCCACTAAAAGCCTAGAGCTGCACTCTCGATTTATATAGCGTATTTACAAAGCTCCGATTAGCTCTAGTCCATGACTCAATATATTAGTATATTATCCCCATAGGATATCCATAATCGACTTGAGGTCAAGTTCCATTTTACCTTCCTGATTACATTTATCTTATGTTCCATTATCAAACCATTGAAAAAATACAATTCATACTATTACAAACAGTAAACCATTAGATAACACAGAGTAGTCTAATGGCCGAGCGCTCGTATTTTCCAATCCACTGATAATGCATAAGAGGGATATCATTGACTCTTTATAGGAGCTATGGATTTCACTATCTATGAATAATGAATCTACGCATACATGAGTCATACCCCCAATGCACCGGCAAGCATACCTTTACATAATGTCAGGATGTCTCCCTTTAGTACATCAAAGGATACAAGTCAAGTATACGGGCTCATCATCCATCTCAAGATTAAGATGACAACATATAATTTGTCAAAAGTGAATTGTTTTATTCAAACAGAATTATTAATTAAAACAATTCATCTTTGGTCCGATCCAATATAGATTTCACCATTAGAAACTATATCAATGTCTCTACCCATGGAGTCCCACCTCCGACGACCAAGACAAACCGTCTCCGTTAGGAAGTAGACAACATAACAATCTTAACATGAATAAAGCGCCCAACTTTATTCCCTCAATTGACATAAGATTTAGACTATCATCTTTAGATTCTTGTCTTCCTCATGTTCTTCACATTACATGCATGATCTAAAGATTTAGAATGACAGTCTTAGACTTTCAGTTGGCTTATCACAAATTCAACTATTATGAGCATAAAGAGGACAATACATAGATATATGAAATAAACAAATCTTTATTAATAGTCAAAATGTCTCAAAGAAAATTATTACATTTATTCCTAAGGGCATAAATTACATTTATTCCTAAGGGCATAAACGCTAACATACGGCCAAACGTGTAAAAAAAGAAGCGGTCAATTGTAGTACAATTAGAACAGTCGATCCCATGAGGAGGTAATAAAATCAAACAAAAGAGATTAGTAGAAAAAAAGCATTAGAGAAGTAAGTAATCAAACATAGAAGAAATGAGTATTTTTGATGATTTTTTGAACAATTTAAAATGGAGAAAATTCAATAATTAAACACGGTAAGACATTGAGAATCCTCTATATGCTTTGTTCACCTATTTGGATTTTGATTCATAAATTAACTCAATTGAAAGTTTCACATCCCAAACAATCAATTGAAAAATATATATTTGAAGAACTTGTGAATAAAATTGTATTCGAGTAAATAAAATTCTTACGTTTAGAACTAGGAAAAATTATCTTATGAGAAATCTAAAAGCGACAATATATTGCTGGCAATATTGCAGTAAAAGACTACTCATAAAATAATACCTACCAATATAAAATATCATGCAACAATCACATAAAAAGAACTTGACTAGATTTATATAAAAAATTGACAAGAAAATATATTGATAAGAGGAAGAAATATGATAAAAGAAAATTATTTACTCAAATGTATAAAACTTACAAACCATTAGAGAATCAAAATCCAAACAAGTTCACTACACATATAGGATCATCTCTAGTCTCACCCAAATACTCTAGCCTAGCTTGCACATAATTCTCACAAAATTCTAAAGAGAAAATATGAGAATAAGAGCAAGAAAATAAGAGAAAAAGTGTCTAAACTTTAGCTAAGAATCAACAACCTAACATACATAACAAAGACCCTATTTATAGAGTTTCTAGCTAGGTCAAGAGTTGCAATCAATAACAAGAAGAAGAAGAACATATTCCAATTAAATTGGAATTTACAATGTTTTATTTTGGGAGTAAAGGTTGATAATGGTGGAGAAAAAACCAACAGAAACGTTTGAAACCAGAAAACTGAGGGGTGCAACAGCTAGTACACATAGCGCGCGCTGAGAAGGAAATGTTGCTGTGTATGGGACAGTGGCGGATGCGGATTCACGGAGAGGAGAAGTTCTGCGTAGCTAGAGCCCTGCGGAAGAAGGCCTGAGGCATGCGTGGAAAGAACTCACCCAAGGGGAAGGAGTTCCGTGCCAATCGCACGTGTGTGAGGGAGCATCTGGGTCTCATGCAACGCGTGATGGGAGCTGGTTGGTGAGCTTCTGGACTGTGGGACCCACACAAAAGTTGATAGAAAATTGGCTGAAGCGCGTGTGGAATCAACTCACCTGGGGAGGAAACCGTGTGCGCCAAGCGCGTGTGCGCAAGGGGAAAGCTAGGTCCCACGCATCTACAGCGCAGCAGAAAATGACACGTGGCAACGTTGCGAGGCTCGCGTCGCTCGGCTCGGCTGGTGGACGGCTAGTGTTGGGCTTCATTTTCTTTTTCTTTTGTTTTTGGCCCAAATGTCTTATTTTCCTACAAAACAAATTAAATTAAATTAAAATCAAATACTTCCACATAAAATTAATTCCATGAAAATATTTAATTAAAACCCAATTTATTTAATAATTATGAACAATATAAGTGCATTTTCATACGCTTATCACTACCCCCAACCATCTTATTGCTAGTCCCTAGCAATTAAAGCGAAATAAAAATCACATCAAGCTGAAAATTCAAATCAAAACTAGCAAAATCACCTAAGCAATCAAACAAAACATTAGTAAGTCATCAGAAAATGCTATCAAAACTACTTCAATCATAACTCCAAAGTCATGTGTGTGTGCACTAAACCGTATCCCTCTTACCACAATCCATAACGCAAATAGCATCAAAAAATTCACCAAGAAAAAGTCTCAACTCCATTTACCTCACGGGTGTCGGAAATATTTTAATGCAAAGGGTTTTCACTCATGGAGTTGGAAGTCAATCAATCAACGCTCAAGTGAGAGAAGGCAATTTAAGGACAAGCTAATAGACAAACATTGATCAAATGATAGGCAAATCAAATCACTAAAACAATCCATCACTCAAACCATAAACAAGCTTTCGGGATTTCATTCTGGTCGAAAGAAAATCTAAAGGAGCCGAGAAATACAAACAAATACACTCACATTTTTTTCTTTTCTTGTTTTGTTGTTGTTGTTTTTTTTAAGGCAAGACACAACATACATTTGATGAAGCTGATGTAGTAAGGTATTTTTTTCTTGACTGATTGCTATGCAACGTGAGATGTTAGTACAACCAAAGTACGTGAACATTGATGATAAAATGATGCTCTTGCTCTCTTTTTTTTTTTTTTTTGAGAAAGAAATAAAAAAAAAAAAAAAAATTGATAAATATTTACAACACATGGTTCAATTCTAAAAATTATTCCTAACCATAAATTATCCCTCAAGCAAATTTCACAAGTCAAGTAACGGTGCTCTAATAATGATTCAACAACTCAAAAGATCAATGAAAGTTCAAAAAGCTATTTTTTCAACTCTCACAACTCACCAAAACTGAAAACTTAATCTTGGGAGTTTTTCTCAACTAAATGTGTTAACAACCATCTTACCACAAGGTCTGGCATGTGCTCAAAAATAACTCTGGAAATCATTTCTTGGTAATTAAGATAGCAAAAACTGACTCAAACCGAACATTTCGAAATCATACCTAGATAATCTCACAAAAATTTTGACAAAAATTCATCTCACGCATGAATATGCTCACCACCCCCAACCCAAAATCAGATAGTCCTCAATGTCTAAAAATATATACAATATGAAAAAGATAGGGAAAGAGAACACCTGGATGATGAACATTGGAACACAGCTGAGCCTCCAGAACTGAATCTCCAAAACACACAAATAAATATAGAATCACACAAAAATAAATTGAGAATAAAAGCACATGAAGCACACCAAACGAAACAAAGAAACAAAAATATGATACAAAAGTGTTGGAAGCAAACTCCTCAAGGTTGGTAAACCAGAGCCTCGAGAATGATCTATTCAACCTGGCTTACACACTCAATGTATTGCTTCAGTCTCTACCCATTCACTTTGAATACTCTCCCATTGCTCAGATCCTCAACCTCGACAGCACCGTTGGGAAAAGCTTGTTTCACCACAAATAGACCACTCCACTGCGACCTCAACTTACCTGGGTGGAGATGCAGATGGGAGTCATAGAGATAGACCTTCTGATTTGGCTCAAAGTTCTTTCACATGATCTGTTTATCATGTGCCACTTTCATCTTTGACTTGTAGATCCTAGAATTATCGTAAGCATAATTTCTTAGCTCCTCAATTTCTGACAGCTGGAGCTTGCGATTAATACCTGCAGAACTAAGATCGAAGTTAAGGGCTTTGATAGCCCAATAAGCCTTATGTTCAAGCTCTATAGATAAATGACAAGCTTTCCCAAAGACAAGCCTATAGGGAGACATCCTGAGAGGGGGCGTATAAGCAGTATGGTATGCCCAGAGAGCGTCAAGAAGACGTGAAGACCAATCCTTATGGTCGTGATTTACCGTCTTTTTCAGAATCTGTTTAATCTCTTTATTTGTCAACTCAGCTTGACTATTGATCTGTGGATGATAGGTAGTCGCAACCTTACGAATTACACCATATTTGCGCATGAGAGCTTCAAAAGATTGGTTGCAGAAATGAGTGCCCTGATCACTAATGATAGCACACGGAGTACCAAACCTAGATAACACATTCTCTTTCAAGAACTTCACAACTGTCGCATTATCATTAGTTCGACACGGCACGACTTCAACCCGTTTAAAAACGTAATCCACAACAAGAAGAATGTAGAGGTAACTAGAAGAAGGTGGAAAAGGTCCCATAAAATCTATCCCCCAACAATCGAATATCTCTATCACAAGAATTGGGTTCAAGGGCATCATATGGCGTCGAGACAGGGCACCTAACTTTTCGCACCTCACACAAGAACGACAAAACTCATTAGTGTCCTTGAACAAAGTGGGCCAATAAAGACCACACTGCAAGATTTTTGCGGCAGTCTTCTTCACAGAGAAGTGACCACCATAGGCATCGTTCTGACAAAAGTTCAAAACACTAAGGATCTCATCATCAGGAATGCAATGCCTCATGATTTGGTCGGGGCAATACTTGAATAGGTACGGATCATCCAAAAGAAATTACGCTCATTGACCAGAAACTTGCGCTTATCTTGTGCACTTAAATCTGAAGGAAGTTTGTTGGTCACCAAGTAATTAACGATGTGAGCATACCAAGGCAGCTTAGTGACCGCAAGACGATGTTTATTGGGGAAGTCATCTCAGATGGCAGGGGCATCAGTAGAGTCCTTAAAATCCAATTGGGACAAATGATCTACCACGACATTCTCAATGCCTTTCTTGTCCTTAATGGTCAAGTCAAATTCTTGCAATAGAAGGATCCACTGAATAATCGCGCCTTAGCATCCTTTTTTGGAAAGGAGATACTTGAGGACATAATGATCTGTGAATACGGTAATGGGGGACCAATCAAGTATGCATGGAACTTGTCAAGTGCGAACAATACAACGAGCAACTTTTTTTCAGTGGTTGAATAATTCATTTGAGCGTTGTTAAGAGTTCAGCTAGCGTAGTACACAACAAAGGGCTTCCCTCCTTTCTTTGACCTAGGACAGGCCCAACAACATGGTTGCTTGCATCACACATGATCTCGATTGGTAAGCTCCAATATGGTGACTGAATGATGGGGGTGGAAGTCATATTTGCCACGAGTGTTCGGAAGGCATCCTCACACTTAAGCGTCCACTCAAAAATGGTATCTTTGGTTAGGAGGTTTCACAATGGATGAGAAATCATTGAAAAATTCTGTATGAATCTCCTATAAAAACCAGCGTGCCCTAGAAATGACCGAACTTCTTTGATAGTCTTTGGTGTGGGCAAATTTGAGATGAGTTCAATCTTAGACTGATCAACCTCAATCCCTTTCTCAAAAACAACATGCCCTAAGACTATGCCTGATGGTACCATGAAGTGGCACTTCTCCCAGTTAAGCACAAGGCCTTTCTCTTCACACCTCATCAGAATAGCTTCTAAGTTGAGAAGACACGAGTCAAAGGACTCACCGAAGATGGTCAAGTCATCCATGAACACTTCCATACACTTCTCGACCATGTCACTAAAAAAGCTCATTATGCACCTGTGGAAGGTGGCTGGTGCATTACACATCCCAAATGGCACACGGTGAAAAGCATAAGTTCCGAAAGGATAGGTAAAAGTAGTCTTATCTTGATCCTCTAATACGATCTCAATCTGATAGTAACCTAAGTAGCCATCAAGAAAGCAATAGTAAGGATGACTAGCCACATTCTATGATTTGGTCGATGAATGGAAGTGGGAAGTGATCCTTGCGGGTGGCAGCATTCAGTTTTTGATAGTCAATGCACATGCGACAACCCGTCACAGTCCTTGTGGGAACAAGAAGCCTTTTCTCATTTTCCACCATTGTCACCCCTGATTTCTTAGGCACTACCTGAGTTGGACTGACCCACTTACTATCGGCAACTGGATAAATGACTCCTATATCCAGAAGCTTTAAGACTTCATTCTTCACGACCTCTTTCATCGTTGGGTGTAGTCTCCTTTGGGGATCCCTTCGTGGATTAACCCCATCTTCCAAGTTAATGTGATGGGAGCAAATTAAGGGGGTAATACCCTTAATGTCAACAATCGTCCAATCTAATTCTGATTTGTGTTCACGCAGCATCTCAACTAACCATTTTGGAATGCATCTAGTTTAGATGAAATGATAATAGGAAAGGTATCAGCAGCTCCCAAGAAGACATGTTTAAGATCCTTAGGCAGTTGAGCCAGCTTGAGTGTTGGGGTCTCTTCGGTGGATGGTTTTGGCTTTTCTTTCTCTCAAGGTAGCTTTTCAAAGCATGGTTGCCAAAACTTGGTTCTTCTGCCTTATGAGTCTTTGAAAATGGCAATGTTGTTGGCCAACTCACAAGGACCAAAACTCTCAGATTCAAAAATGCGGAGGAAATCATCAAGATCATCGAAATTGCTATACAACTGAACCTCCTCCGAGACGAGTGTGTCAATTAGAAATGTTTGGTGGCGCTCATCATCATTACGTGGTTGCTTTGTAATGTGAAACACATTCACCTCCAAAGTCATATTCCCAAAAGATATCTTCATTAGACCATTCCTATAGTTGATGAGAGCTTTTGTTGTAGCAAGAAAAGGTCTTCCGGGAATAATGGAAACCTTGGACTCCATACTCACCACGGATTGAGTATCCAAGACTAGAAACTCAACAGGGTAATAGAACTTATCAACTTGAACCAAAACATCCTCAACTATCCCCCGAGGCTTCTTGATCGATAGATCCGCCAGTTGCAGAAGCACAGACGTGGGCTTAATTTATCCAAGACCAAGTTGCAAGTAGACAGAGTATGGCATGAGCTTCACACTCACTCCTAGATCAAGCAAAACTTGGCTGAACTCATGTGTCCCAATCTAACAAGAAATTGTGGGACAACCAGGATACTTGTACTTGGGCGGTGTTTTCTGCTCGATCACTGCACTTACCTGTTCTGTCAAGAATGCTATCTTCTTGACATAGTGCTTCCTTTTGATAGTGCACAGATCCTTGATAACCTTAGCATAAGCAGGCACTTGCTTGATTACATGAAGCAAAGAAAGATTAATCTTCACTTGAGTCAAGTGCTCTAGGATCTCACTTTGGTGTTCTGGCACTTTTCCAGTTGGATGTAGAGCTTGGAGAAAAGGCACCTTTACTGAAACATTCATTGGCTCATCTTTTTTCAGGGAAACTTCCTTCCAACTCGAAGTGGTGGCACTTGTTGACGGTTTTTCCATAATCTTACCACTACGAGTATTGATGGCATTCACCTCATTAATATTTTGATTATCAGAACAAGAGGTTTCTGCCATATGTTGGCCCTTTGGGTTTGACTGAGCCTATGAAGGGAACTTACCATGTTCTTGAACAGCCAAAGCTCCAGTCAGCTTCATGATTTGACTTTTCATCTCTTTACTTTCTTCCACCATTTAAGTGAACAATAACTCAAACTTCTGATCCATCTTACTCTGCACCTCCATGAAATATTGCAAGGTGTTCTCAAGAGAACTCCTTGGCTGTTACGAATTGTATTGAGGTGCAGAATACGCCTTTTGTGGTTACAGCTATTGCTCAGTTTTCCATTGTCCTCCTGATGGTTGCGCTTAGTTGGAATCTCTCCAAATGAAGTTTGGATGGTTCCTCCAGCCAAGATTGTATGTGTTAGAGAAAGGTTTGTTGTATGTCCCTAAGGCATTACATTGCTCCTCATAAACCCCTCTCATTTCATTGTGAGTAGGGCAATCCTTAGCTAGATGCTCCACCCCTATGAAGCATGGCTCTTGTATCTCTACCCTAGCAACTGTTGCACAATATCTTACGCTCAAAAGAATGTGATATTTTTTTATGCAAGTGTACATAGCCAACAAGTAATAAAGAGTGAGTGAGTTATTGTTTCCACAGAGATTGACAATTGAGCTAAATTATAAAAATCTATTGCTAAACAAATTAATAAAGAAATTGGTTAAAACGAAAATTAAATTCAATTATTGACTACACAATCCAAAGAGACAAATAGTATTAAACTATGGGTAACTTGAATTCAGAGCACTCTAAACTTATCAAGCACGTTAATAAGGGTAAAAACTAGCTACGATTAAGAATCCCCCTAAGATGCAAATCTTCTCATGTTGCTGCTTAATGCTGTTGCAAAATTTTTGTTCCGTCAAGCTGGATTTCACACGTTAATCACATTAACCTTCCCAAATTACTTGTGTTTGGGTCTCTCAATTAGATCTAACATATTTCTATGCAAAACCTAATTTCAAAACATCATTTAATGCACCACTTTCCAGCAGCTATACAAGGTAACAAATACATTCCTATACTGTGACAAATCAAGCAAATTCCAATGAGATTTCCCGATCTTGCATCATCCAAGTTAGATCCACTAGATTTATCTTTTTCCAAAATTAAATCCAATTAATAACTACAAATTAATTTCCATCAATAAATAGTAATAACGATATATACACTTGAATGAACGGAATTAAAAGATCACTTAACATTGAACATTAACTAAGCATCATCACAACTCAGGGTTCATCATAATCCCAGCTACAGAAAATTAGCTCATGTTTACAAATGCAGAACTAACAGAAATGTCAAAAACCATAATATCCAACATATCAAATTAGATGGAGTTACAGATTTAGAAAGGGAAAGAGATGGAAAGATAAATGTGGAGTGGATTCCTCTACTCTCAGCTCGTCCCTGTTGCCTTCTCTCCAAGCTGCTTCCCTTTCCTCCTCTGTACACTCTCGACTGTCCTTTGGTCAAGAATGTGCTGAAAAATCTCTCTTTTGTGCTCCTCTTTGTGTCTCCCGTTAGCTCCTTTCATTTTCTATATATATGCTAGCCTCTTTGGACCACGTCCTTTCATTCGTTCAGCTATGGTACGCAAAGGAGCTCAGCCACAGGCACGTGTTAGCTGCTATTCGGCCAAAATGAGCCACTGCAGCATTCCATTGCAAAGTTGTCCTGTCGTTTCCAGCTTTTACCAATAAAAACGACATTGTATGCACACTCACTTGCACTGTAGTCTCTTCAAACATTTATTTTTTCCTTTCTTTCCATTTTTTCACAAAAATCAGAAAATGTAATAACAACATACTAGTAACAACAAAACAAGAAAAACAATTAAAACTAAAAGATTAATGTCACAAATCACCCTCTTAGTAACAAATTAAGCTTAGAAATGATTAAGGTAACTCTATTTTCATAGAGTTATCACACCCCTAAACTTAAACCATTATTTGTCCTCGAGTGATGATACATAAAAACAAAGCTACTAACTGACTCAAATAGAGTTTATTAAATGTTAGATATAAATTCATAGAGTTTTCAACGTTTCAACAAAATTGCTTGAAAATTTATTAAGTCTTATGACATGTTTTATGAAATATTAAATGTTAGATACTGGTACCCTAAGTTAATACTATTCTAAAACCTAAGGTTCCATAAATTATGATAAATTAAAAGTCTTATTTTAATGTCTAAATTAGTGACCTAAAAGTCACAACTTAAAAAATAAGACTAATTATGAATGAAAAATTAAAGGGAGAAAGAGGAAAATAGGTTAAAATTTGAGATGAATTAAAATTAATAGGCCAATAATTTACATAAGTTAATAAATAGGCCAAATTATTATTTTTGTCCATAACTGGTCTGGTTATGAACCATAACTTGACAAGTTATTATTCATAATTATCCATAACTTGTCCGGTTATGAACCATAACTTGACAAATTTGTCCATAACTTATCTGGTTATAAACCATAACTTGACAAGTTATGGCCTATTAATTTCTATAACTAAAAATTGACCTATTTCCTTTCTTAAACTTTTCATATTGGCCTATTTTCTACTATTTTCCAAAATTAAATAGCAATTCTAGGCAATTAAGAAGTAAATAAAAGAGAAGATTAATGCTAAATATACAAAGAGAATGAAAGCTAACCTACAGAAAGCAAAAAAAAAAAAAAAAAAAAAAAAAAAAAAAAAACAAAAACAAAAACAAAAAAACAAAAAAACTTAACTACAGTTATCGTCAACAACAGAAAGCAAAAAGAAGTCTAGACTTAATAATAATAATAATAAAAAGAAAACAAAAAGACAAAAAGAAGTCTAAACTACAGAAAGCAAAATGACTATTATTTAAAGACAAAAGTGACAAAATGACTACAGGAGGTTTAACTACATACAACATGACAAAAGCTAGAATCTAGAAACAAATATTGACCCAGATAATAAGAAAAAAAAAAAAAAAAAAAAAAAAAAAAAAAAAACACAGCAACACGTTTAACAGACTAAAATGACAAAGCAAAGTTCTTTTTTTTTTTTTTTTTTTTTTAAAAGTGCCAAAAGAAAATAAATAAATAAAATAAATTAAAATAAATTAAAAGATTAATATTACTTATCTCTTCGATTAATTATCTACTAAACAATCTTGCTGACACACCTCTCCGGCAACGGTGTCAAAATTTGATTACGTCCAAACGTGTACAAAAATAAGCGGTCTATTATAGTACAATTAGGACTGTCGATCCCATGAGGAGGTAATAAAATCAAACAAAAGAGATTAGTAGAATAAAAACGTTACAGAAGTAAGCAATCAAATAAAAAAGAAATGAGTATTTTTGATGGTTTTTTGAACAATTTAAAATGGAGAAAATTCAAAAATTAAAAGTGGTAAGACATTAAGAATCCTCTATATGCTTTATTCACCTATTTGGATTTTGATTCATAAATTAACTCAGTTGAAAGTTTCACATCCCAAACAATCAATCGGAAAATAAATATTTGAAGAACTTGTGAATAAAACTGTATTTGAGTAAATGAAATTCGTACGTTTAGAACTAGGAAAAATTATCTTATGAGAAATCTAAAAGTGATAATATACCGTTGGCAATATTGCAGAAAAAGACTACTCATAAAACAATACCTACCAATATATAATATCATGCAACAATCACATAAAAAGAGCTTGACTAGATTTATATAAAAGTTGACAATAAAATATATTGATAAGAGGAAGAAATATGATAAAAGAAAATTATTTACTCAAATGTATAAAACTTATAAACCATTGGAGAATCAAAATCAAAACAAGTTCACTACACATATAGAATCATCTCTAGCCTCACCCAAATACTCTAGCCTAGCTTGCACACAATTCTCACAAAATTCTAAAGATAAAATATGAGAATAAGAGCAAGAAAATAAGAGAAAAAGTGTCTAAACTTTAGCTAACAATCAAGAACCTAACATACATAACAAAGACCCTATTTATAGAATTTCTGGCCATGTCAAGAGTTGCAATCAGCAACAAGAAGAAGAAGAACGTATTCCAATTAAATTGGAATTTACAATGTTTTATTTTGGGAGTAAAGGCTGATAATGGTGGAGAAAAAACCATTAGAAACATTTGAAACCGGAAAACTGAGGAGTGCAACAGCTAGTACACGTGGCGTGCGCTGAGAAGGAAACATTGTTGAGCATGGGACAGTGGCGGATGCAGATTCACGGAGAGGAGAAGTTCTGCACAGCTGGATCCCTGCGGAAGAAAGCCTGACGCGTGCATGGAAAGAACTCGCCCAGGGGGAAGGAGTTGCGTGCCAATCGTGCGTGTGTGAGGGAGCATTTGGGTCCCTTTTAACATGTAGCGGGAGCTGGTTGGCGAGCTTTTAGACTGCGGGACCCACGTGAAAGTTGATGGAAAATTGGTTGACACGCGCGTGGAATGAACTCACTCGGGGAGGACCGTGCGCGCCAAGTGCACATGCGCAAGGGGACAGCTGGGTCCCACGCGTCTGCAGCACAATAGAAAATGACACGTGGCAGTGCTTTGAGGCTCGCGCGGCTCGGCTCGGCTGGTGGACAGCTGGTGATTGGCTTCATTTTCTTTTTCTTTTGTTTTTTGCCCAAATGTCTTATTTTCCTACAAAACAAATTAAATTAAATTAAAATCAAATACTTCCACATAAAATTAATTCCATGAAAATATTTAATTAAAACCCAATTTATTTAACAATTATGAACAATTTAAGTGTATTTTCATATGCTTATCACTAAACATCACGATCATCCTCCTTAGCCGCTCCTCCTCAGTTGGCACCATAGTGGGACATAGCCATACCAGTCGGTTAAACTAATTAATTACTTCATTCACAAATAAACCCCCTTCGTGAAAAATGTTGAAGTCGTTATAATACTTCCTGGTCACAGACATGTTGAAGTACTGCTCGTTAAACTCTTAAAGAAAGTCTTGCCAAGTTATCTGATAAACATCTCTGCTCAGTTCTACTCCTTTCCCCCCAAATCCTAGCATCATCCATCAAACAGTAAGAAGCACACTTCACTTTCTCATTGTCATTTAAGTCCATAAACCCTATTACCAACTCAATAGACTTCAACCACCCTTGAGCTACCAAAGGGTCAGTTGATCCATGAAATTCTTTAGGCGTCATTTTCTTTAACCTCAGGTATATAGGTATATAGAGATTTCCTACAGCCTGAACTCCTCTGTGGTTCCCTGGTTGTGGAACCGGTGGATTAGCTAGAACTTTGACTCTATTCCCATTAGCTTGCAAATGATTGATAAGCACCTGTTGTTCATGTTGTTGGCTTTGTAACTATGCTACCACTTCTACCAAATTAAGTCATGCCGCTGTCTCAACTTCAGCTTGTCCACAGCCTCTACGTCGGCTTCATGCAACTGTGCTATCACCTTTGCTAAATTGGGGTCTATTGTAGCCTCAATTCTGCCTTGCCCACATCCATTACCACGGCCACGAGCTCCATGTCCTCATCCATATGCCATCTTATCTTAATCGTCTGTCAGTAATTAAATTTTAACTAATAAGAAAACTCCCTATTTCAAGATATCGAATAAGGATCCACATTTCTATAATTTGAAAACTTAACCTCATAAAAGTTTACATTTCATCTAAAGAAATTAAATAATTACTTACTTGGAGAATTTTGGAGAAAATGCATGGCAACATATGATAGGAAATAGGAAACCTATTTGATACCATATCTGTAACGGCCGCTCACGGACTGTCACAGTTATCTTAACTTTCAAACATTTACCTCTAAAAAAAATGCAGAAAATAGTTAGGCTTGAAACACTTTACTTTAAATGACTTGAAGAAATCCTAATTTGTTTTTCATATTATACCTTTAATAATTTTAAACCTCATCAAAGATAAATAATTTTTAGGTTCAACTCATTTATAAAAATCCATTTTGTAAAATAAACTAAAAAAAAAAAAAAAAGATCTTAAGTATTCTTCAAATTAAAACCAACATAAACAAAAGTTCCAAAACAATAAAAATAAAAATTTAAAAAACTTAGTTTGACATTAAGCACTTTTATTCAATGATCCTTTCTCCCGTTTTCCTATCACGCACTGCTCGGATTCTCCAGGAATATATCTTACTCTTTAGATTGTCTGGAACATGAAATAACTTATATAAGCAAGGACTTAGTAAGACACTTAATTCTCACAAATTTAAATGAACATTTTTATTCATCAATAATAAACATCATTATGAGAATAATTATTTTTGAATATGTTTAAACTTTAAAATCCATCATATATTAGGCCCGACGTTGTACCATCATAGCGCGCTAGCCACAGAAAGCATGGGGTAGCAAATCTTATACCAACTGTGGCAATAAGACTACTCACTAGTCACCATCAAGGGTATACAACGCCATTTAAAAACATAAAAATACATATATACATTTTTCTTCAAACGTCATCATATAAAATATTAAATGTGTCATAAAAATTCTTTAATTCATGTTGCAAGTGAGAGTGTACTTACATGAACTCCTTACTTAACCTTTTAAAATTTTACAATGGTGACGCGACGAATGAGGTCCTCGGGGGCTTGCCTCTAGAACCGTTCATGCCATAAATCATAAATGAGATTACTAAAAAGCCTTAATAACTTATCAAATACATTGATCACATTAAAACAACATGTAATATACCATTCACACCATTCATTAACATCAAGACATAAAAAATCCCAATAATCACACTAATTTTCCAAATCTTACAAAAAAACTGATAGTCTGACCATTATCTCTTTAAAAATTCATAAAAAAATCATAGAAAGCTCAAAATGATCTGGTACCAAATGAAAATAGGCATCAAGAGCTTTCCAACGACACCCTATTTGTTAAAATCAGAGGTCGTTTGGTCCCTCAAACGCTGTTTTAAACTCAGATCATATTAGCTGGAAAATTCCAGCACAGTAGACTCCGAAAATACCAAAATAAATTCATTAAAGATAAAATCAATTACAACCATTTGTATACTTTAACCAGCTCTAAGACATGTTTCTAAAACATTCAAATTACACATTCTATAAAAATTCTTCATGGCAAAGTGAACTAGAAACGTCAATATGACCATCAAAATTCACATATCTTGCGACTCGAATCCAAAAACAATATGCTAACTCATGTTTCTATGAACTCACAATTTATAACATAAAAAAGGAAACAAAAATATAAGAAAATAACATAATTCCTAACATGCCACTTTAGAATTTATCAAATTATGAAGACACCAAAATACCAAAAACAATAACCGTGTCATACATGATTATTCCAAAATAAAACATACAGCCATGAACATTAAAACCTCGCCTAAATTACATATATCATCCTTCAATCTTCAACCAAAGAAAATTATTCATTATCTCCTTAAATTAACACACAACACAAAAGGAAATCACCTAGTAACCATGAATACTAAATTACAGATGGAAAATACCTTGAAATCTTCTTGATTGTGGCTTAGAAGAACCAAAGGTTTACAAAAAGGGGTTAGAATAATGGAGGTTTGATGGCTGGTGTTGGAGGCTCTCTATTGTGGTGTTTTTGGACGTGAAAGAAAGAAGAAGAAAGAGGGGAAGAGAGAGTAAGAGATTGAAAATGTTTATTGACTCATAAATCATATGAAATTAAAAAGGATTAATTTGATATTACTTGGGGTTTAATGTTGTGATTAAATCACCCCTTAAGAGCTGGGGGAATGGTTGTGATTAGGGTGTAAAATCGTGTGGAAGGCAAATAAAAGAGTTAGGCCAACTTCCAGAATTTTCGTTCTTGTTCGCGTGCAGTAACCTGGTCGGGGACTGCTAGATATCTGGATGGTATACTGGCCACATCTTCTTACTCCGATGGCCAATTTGCGTAAATGAGAAGGTGTTGGAAAGCGTATAAAATGCTCTATAGGTTTTTCTAAACTAATGGAATAATTTCAGAATTTTAAATGTCCAAAATAGAGCTGGAAATTAACATCATGGAAATTGTTCTTTTGTCTAAAAAGAAAAATCAAGGAAAAATTTAAAGCTTTTCCTAAGACACTTAATTCCATGCATTATAACATGAAGTACATCACATCAAGAACATATATACATTTATCAAATCATAAATAAAAAATGAACACATATATAATTTCTATAAAATGGTATGAACTTGTTCTTAGCACCTTGAGTCTTCATCGCGTTCACCTGTAAAATATAACTCAACGTGATGTTAGAATTAATTAATTATATACCATAACATTATTCAAGTTAATTCCTAACGTTTATTTCTAGGATTTTTCTCAGTTAGAAAAATGGGTGTTATAAATATACACGGTAAAATATTGTCATTATATCATAAATAATGAGCATGCTTTCAGAAATTAAGTAAGATAATTAAAAACCAACCTATTACATATACATTTTATTATGATCTCATACAAGATAATAAATTATTAACATCAAAAGGAGTTTCTATAAGATTTGAAGGTATTTAAAACGCATTATTAGTTTAAATACTATAGATACTATGACATGGAGTTTAAAGTAAACAGACATAGATTTTACTTTGTTAAAAAGTATAATAAAAATATGAAATCAATATTCTTAAAAAATTTAATCAATATTTTTAAAAAAAAAATTATCGATATTTTCATAAAATTTTCACAATCATTTAACACTACTCTTTTGATGAAAATTGATATTTGCATGACAATATCGATACCTACAAAATAGATATTTCCGTGATATTCTGCGGAAAAGATATATCTTATTTCCAATCGGTACTTCTATAATATGAAAATTTCGTAAAAATATCGATGACAATGTTGAATTTTCAATCTTGGCTGTCAAAAAAAAAAAAATAGTGAATTTCACTACACGGACCACTTCAAACATTTTCTTACTTTGAGCAAATAAAGAAATAAATAAATATATATAATGTCCAACTATATTTTCGGAAAAAAAATTCCAACTATATTGCTTTTTGTAAGAGATATTTGGTTTGATTTGATTTGAAGAGATATTTGATTGGATTGTTATCCGACTTAGTTTTGAACAATTTTGTTATTAGAGTGGTTACCGGATTTTATCTAGCTCTAATTATGAATTACTTATAGAGAATTGATCTATATGTAGTAACTATATAAAATTGACACTTTAAGTTCTTAAAAGTAAATTATGTTTATAATTTAGAGAGTGTAATTTCAAGTTTTTAGTGGAGTAACATTTAGAATTAATAGAATTAATTAATTAATTATAGAGTTTAATTAATTATTAATTTTATTGGAGCTCAGAATTATAGGTCCATAAGTATCCGCACCATCTTTGTAATATTTTCAAGACAAGATGAATTATTTAGAATTACTATCACTAGAAATAAATAATGTGATTATTTAATTAAATTAATTTTAGAACACACTGTGGTGGGACCACAGGAGGTCACACGCCCAAACACAAAGAGGTGCAGGGGGCGTGTGGCACAGGGTGAATCCCACTGGGATTCAATTGCTTGTTCTCTAAGATATCCGGTTTACTTGTTTGACAAGTTTTATAATCAAATTCAAAGGAAAGTAAAATTTGATTTTATTTAGATTTGAATTTGAGCTAAAATTAGAAATTGGATTAAGGAGGAATTTTTTGCCTCTCTTGCCTACAATTGCACTAACCACAAGGAGATCTCCCTATGGTGTGGCCGGCCATCCAAAATTAAATGGACAACTGTATTTTACATGAGATCTAAAATAACAAATTTTCTATTAATTTGTCTTCAAGTTAAAGCAAAAGAGTCTTCCTAGCGTTCTATAAACAGGAGACAATAAAAAATTGAAAAACACAATTTTTTCTCTAAAAATTCTATAGTGGCCGAATTCCAATAGAGAGAAAAAGAGAAGAAAAGTCCTTCCAATTCTCAGTTTTATCACACACATGCATTGATAGTGGTGAAAAAGAAAATAGCGAGTGATCATAATCTGATAGTTCCGTATTAGAGTCAACACTCTATGTCGTACAGATTTCAAGGACTAGATGAGGAAGATTCAGGGTTTCTAAGAAAGTTTGGAGCTTGCACTGCTCGTGGTCAAAGACCTCAAGTTATCCGCCTAATCGTTCACTAGGTATCTATCTTTATAATTTAATATGATTAATTTATTATTGTGTAAATTAATATATTATGTAGCATTCTCAAAAGTTTTATAAAAATATTTGCTCGGACCATGTCCGTGTTTCGACACTTCTGTACCCAAATTTGATTTGGGCACCAACAAAGCTGAGGTAGAGGACCTAAACTCAACGAGGTAAGGGAGGGAGCTAAGATAGACAAACAGAGGTAGGCGAGCTGAGATTGGCGAGTTGAGGTGGGCAAGCTGAGGTAGAGGACCTGAGCTCGACAAGCAATGGTAGGTGAGCTGAGGTAGGCAAGTTCAACTAGGTGAGCTGAGGTAGGACTTGTGCTTAACCAGCCGGGGAGCTCGCAAAGGCTTAAGCTTATATTTTTGCCTAAACCCTCACATGTGAGCGATACCTTTCCTCTCATGTGAGAGCAAGTCCATGCCTCACATCAACTTATGAGCAAGGTTATATCCTTCTTCATGGCCATGCTTGTGTTGGTGGGGCGGGATAGGTTTTTAGCTCACTCGCACCACCCTACGATTAGACCCGCCCCATAATGACCCACACCAAATTGCTTAGAGGGGATGTATAGGTCAATAACTAGCGGATCTGCGGGGCAAGGCCGTGCCCCACGACCTTTTTTTGTGTGGGGGAATAAAGGTGGATAACTTGACATTTTTTTGTTGGGACCAAGACTGGTAAATTTAATTTCTATAAGGAAAAAAAAAAGAGAAAAGAAAATAAAGACTCGATTTCAAAGAGCACCGGTAGAAATAAAAAAAAATAAAAAAATAAAAAAAAAACATATGGCCAGAAACAAAACTCACATATTAACAAATGCCCATAAACGAAGTAATAATAACAAAAAAAAAAGTGTCGGCCAAGAAATAAACCACTAGATTGATAGAAAAGAGAAAAAATGGGCTCACATTTTAGGACCCTCTTTGCCATTCTTCGAAATTCTAAAACAAACACAAAGGCCATGTTAAGTAGCTTGTATTGTATTGTGTTGTATTACCATAATACAATACGGTGGCTCAAACTGTAATTTTTGAGAAATTAGGGTCAAAATATAATTTTTATTAAAGTTTTGGGGTCAAAACAAAATTTATAAAAATTTTATAGTCAAAGTGTAATTTTTATAAAAGTTTTTGGGTATAAATAAAATTTTACAAAAATTTTGAGGTCTGAATTTTTTAAAAAGATATAATGGGGTGGGTTTAGTTTGACCCGCCTCTCAAACCGTAACTTTACGGTTCTTGACTCTTGCAATGCACTAAAAACCAATATATTCAGGTCAGACATGCCCTATTAAAGGCGGGGTGGGGCACCGCCGTATTGACATCCCTAAGTGTTGGGTATTCGAATTGAATTTGGGTGCAGAAGCATGGAAACACGAATCGGGTTCGAACAAAAAATTTCATAAGATTTTTGAGAACGCTATATAATATATTAATTCACAACGAATAAATTAATCAAAATAATTTAATTGAGGAATCATACCTAGTAACCGATTAGGAGGATAACTTTAGTCTTTGGCCACGAACAATCTAAGTGCTCCCCTTCCTCAGACTACCATAAGGCTTACTTGTCAATTCCTGAATTCTAATAAGACTCTGTGTGTGGGCACACTTAAAAATGGAATAAATGTTATCAGTTGTCTCACAAGTTTTCAACAAATATCAACATATGTACGATGTGGAACTAGGAATGGAAGAACTTTTCTTCTGTTTCTCTATGCTAAAATTCGGCCACTATAGGAGGAGAGCTAAAAATTGTGTTCCCAAATTTTCTGCAATCCCCTAATTATCGAGAGGCTCATAGACTTCTATGGAAAGTCTACCTTATCTGATAAGATAAAGTTTCCTGAATAATTAGAGATAGTTTCCCATTTGAATTTTGGAACATTTTTCTCTCTCTCCCTCTCCATAGAATCTTCGGCCACCACATGAAAACTCTCCATGTGGTTGGTGCCTACTCTGATAAGGAAGGAGAATAATTTTCTCCTTTATTTAGTTTCCAAGTTTAAATCAAAACTATATAATTAAAGCTTTCCTTAAATTTGAATTCTAATTGGACAACTTATCAAATAAGTAAACTAGATAACTTAGAAAGCAATCAAGCAAATCCCGGTAGGATTTCTCCCTGTGCCACACGCCCCTACACCTAGTGACTGGGCATGTGGCCTATGCGGTCCCACCACAATGTACATTCCAAAATTAAATTACATAATCACATTATTTAATATATAATTAATTCTTAATTAAATATTTTTGAGTGATATAATTTAGAATTCTATAATTCTAAATTTATTGTTTTATCCTTAGTGTCTCGTAGAATTAACAAGACGACATGAAAATTCATGGATCCATAATATCAAGCTCTAATAAATTAATTATTAATTAAACTCATTAATTAATTAATTAATTCTATTAATTTTAAAAATTATTCCATTATAAACTTGAAATTGCACTCTTGATATTATGGATAATTAATTACATCTGTGAAATGTCCATTTCATATAGTCACTTCTTATATATCAATCGCCCATAAATAATTCATAATTAGAGCTAGGTGAAATCCGTTAACCTCTCTAATTACATCTTTATCATTGAGTACCATTTATTCTCTAATGGATAGTGATTCATAAAACAAATTCATGAATCAGAGCTCTTACTAATCCAAGTACCAAATCAAACCTCAAAGGAATTATTTATCTACTTCTATCTCAAGAAGGATTTAATTTCATCTCATAATATTAGCATTCTTAGCTACCAATTTCATCATGTCTCCAAGATACAAGGAATATGATTTAAAATCTCAAAATTCGTACCGAGTAAGTCAAAAGACATGAATCCTTAAATAGGAGTTTGCTAATAATTCAGGATTAAGATCATTATATATATGACCATCGGTAGACTCAATTATAATTTCTACACTTAATAGAAATTATAAGAAATTCATATTATGTTTGTGTCCCAGTCCTACATAATCTCATTATGTAAAATACACTCATTCAATATCTCTTCACATCAACGATGTGAATAAGCCTGTTCCATTCTTAATTGGAGTGACATCTACTAATAATGTTTTAATTAAAAATTTTGAACTTTAATTAAATACATTACAAACTAATTTCTATTATTATCCTTAAATATTATCGTCTAGTATATAACACTTATATACCATATTTAAGGTCACATTAATAATCGCAGAATTTTTAATTATATTCATAAAGTATATAACAGTACATGCACATTAATAATGAAATTTCTATTTTATTAATTAAATAATGAAATTCTTAATTACATCTTATGCTTTCAAGACACCATTCCCAACAGCCAGCTCACAACCTTGCGAGTTCTTAACCAACTATCCCATGACTTCCAAGTTAACCAGACTAACCGCTCATGTATCACCGCCATGCATGTTCCCAAGTGCAAAACCCACAATCCCGAGTAACCACCCATGTTCCCGAGTTAGCAAATGAAAGACCTAATTCTTCAAGATAGGGAGGAGAATGCGAAACTAAAGAAGGAGGACATGAGAGGCATTAAAATACTATTCAAATAAAAGAAGACTCTTAAAGTATATAACAATACATGCACATACATAATGAAATTTCTATTTTATTAATTAAATAATAAAATTCGTAATTATATCCTATGCTTTCAAGACACCATTCCCAACAGCCAGCTCACAACCTTGTGAGTTCTTAACCAACTATCCCATGAATTCCAAGTTAACCAAGGTAACCGCTCATGTATCACCACCATGCATGTTCCCAGGTGCAAAACCCACAATCCCGAGTAACCGCCCACGTTCCAGAGTTAGCAAATGCAAGACCTAATTCTTCAAGATAGGGAGGAGAATGCGGAACTAAAGAGGGAGGACATGAGAAGCATTTTTATTAAAATACTATCCAAATAAAAGAAGGCTCTTATAAGAGAATCACATTTGATAGTTATCAATAAGAGAAGACTCTTATAAATAAAAGAAGCATAGCATGAAGAAAAAAAAAATCAGACTCTCACTCCTTTAAAAGACCTTATATGCTTTATGTTGGAGTTTCTAAATGATCTAAACATGCTCCTAAGGATCCTAAATGGCAATTAGATCAATGCAGAATTGAAATAAACGGATCGAGAGAAACACCTCCAGCCATTGAAGCTATCGGTGGAAGAAAAGAAAACTCGGGTTTTTGGTTCTTCTAAACCTCTTCAATCTCTCGTTTGATGGTGTATACTCTAACTGAATGGAGATAGCAGGCTTAGGGACCCAAAAACAATGTCCTCTGTCCTCTTTTATAGACTCTGCCATCACAGAGTCTTTCTCGAACGCTCAGACGTGCACCGAATGTGGGCGTCATGGACAACTGAAGATGAACGTGACCAATCACGTTCCTTAAGTGGGAAATATAATGGACCACATTTTGAGGATTGTTCGGTTGGTTACCGAAACTTAAGGAAGGAAAGAAATCAAACATTCTCCCACTTGGTCCATATATTCCATCGTTCACCGCAGTAAGAAATAAAATACATGAATCATGACGATAAGTCCTCTAAAATGAGTATTATCTTCCATGTATTATAATGCATAATATTTCTTAACTATAGCCCATATAACTTAATGAAGAAACCCTATGTTTATTCTACGTCCAAACATTAATGATATTTCTCAACAAATAAATGAATGTGTACACAAGGAAAACAAATATGAGAAAACATCACAAATAAAGTTTCATTAAAAATAAAATTCGTTCTTACAATGAAATTCACATAAAGGAACCAAGTCCCATTCTATCTACATGATCCTTAAATTTCAATGGTGGCATGCCTTTAGTCAAAGGATCAACAATCATCAATTCAGTGCTAATGTGTTCAATAACCACTGTTTTATCCTTAACACGTTCCCTTGTGGCTAGATACTTGATGTCGATGAGCCTGCTTCGACTACCACTTTTATTGTTTTTAGCCATAAAAACTGCAGCTGAATTGTCACAATATATCCTCAATGACCTAGAAATCGAATCCACAATTCTAAGCCCAGAAATGAAACTCTTCATCCAAACACCATGCAAGGTAGCCTCAAAACAAGATACGAACTCAGCCTTCATGGTGGAAGTAGCAATCAATGTTTGCTTTGCGTTTCTCCAAGATACAGCTCCACTGGCTATCATAAAAACATATACTGAAGTTGATTTAAATGAATCAATGCAGCCAGCGTAGTCTAAATCAGAGTAGCCAATCACCTCTAAGTTTTCAGTCCGTCTGTATGTAAGCATGTAGTCTTTGGTCCCTTGAAGGTATCTCAGCACCTTCTTTGCAGTTTTCCAGTGGTCCATACCTAGATTACTCTGATATCTTCCTAACATCCCAACAACAAACGCAATGTCAGGTCTCGTGCAGACCTGAGCATACATCAGGCATTCAACAGCTAAAGCGTAAGGAATGTTTTTCATTTGTTCCCGTTCAAGATCATTCCTCGGGCACTGGTTCAAATTGAACTTATCACCCTTCACAATGGGAGCTATACTGGGTGAACAATCTTTCATCCGGAATCTCTCTAAAACTTTATTGATATAGGTCTCTTGAGACAGACCCAAAATACCTCGAAATCTATCTCTGTGTATTTTGATGCCAATGACATATGACGCATCACCCATATCCTCCATGTCAAAGTTTTCAGAGAGAAATTGTTTCACTTCATAGAGCAAACCCTTGTCATTGGTTGCAAGTAAAATATCATCCACATATGAAGCAAGGAAACATATCTTGCTCCCACTGGCCTTCTGGTATATACATTGATCCATCCGAGTAAATCAAAAGACATAAATCCATAAATAGGAGTTTGTTAAGAACTCAGGATTAAGATTATTCTATATATGACCATCGGTAGACTCAATTAGAATTTCTATGCTTAACAGAAATTATTAGAAATTTATATTGTGTCTGTGTCCTTGTTCCGCATAATCTTATTATGTGTAATACACTTATTCAATATCACACCATATTAACAGTGCGGATAACACCATTCCATTCTAAATGGGAATGACATGTATTAGTAATGTTCTAATTAAAGATTCCAAACTTTAATTAGATTTATTATGAACATCACTTTTTGATTATTATCCTTAAACATTATCCTCTCGTATACAACACTTATATACCATATTTAAGATTACATAAATAATCAAGGAATTTTTATTTGATATTCACAAAATATTCATAATATATGCACATAAAATGATGAATAAACTCTTTTATTAAATACATAATAAATATCATATTACATCTCATGCTTTAGGACACTATTCCCAACATTACATCCTATGGCTTTGACACCATCAGGCAACTCAATAAGATCCCATATTACATTAGTTGCCATAGAATTCATCTCTTCTTTCTTGGACATCATACCACAAATTTGATTCTTTGTTATCGATGGCTTGTGAAAACGTTTCAGGATCATTTTCGGCTCCACTGTTGTAGTCAAACTCTTGTAGATACACAACATAATCACTAGGTATTGTTGATTTCCTTACTCTAATAGATCTCCTTAAAGTTGTATCAACATTTTCTTGAGGATCATGTTGTGCAACTGGTTGTTCAATAATTTCAGGCAATTCTTGAACATCTTGATCTACTGGATTGTCATCAATAGTTTGTGGAGCTTCAACAATTGATTGTCTAACACCTATTTGAACTTGAGGAGTGTTGTGAATGACAATCAATCTGTCACTTGAAGTGGAAGGCTGAATATCAGTATGATTTCTTTCAGAAACAATGTCCTGAAATCGATCACTCCCACTAATCAAGTCATTCTTAAGAAACTTTGCATTTCTTGATTCCACAATCCTAGTGCTATGAGATGGACAGTAGAATCTGTATCCCTCAGACCTTTCAACATATCCGATAAAATACCCAGTAATGGTCCTTGGGTCCAGTTTCTTTTCAAGTGGGTTATAAACTCTTACTTCTGACGGGCATCCCCAAACGCGCACATGTTGCGAACTCGGTTTCTAACCTTTGAATAACTCAAAAGGCATCTTTGGAGCAGCCTTGGTTGGAACTCGATTCAATATGTACGCAGCCATTTTAAGAGCTTCTGTCCACAAGAATTCAGGAAGCTTGGAGTTGCTACGCATTCTTCGTACCATGTCCATTAAGGTTAGGTTTCTTCTTTCTGTCACACCATTCTGGTCTAGAGAACCAGGCATAGTGTATTAGGCAACTATCCCATTTTCTTGAAGAAACTTTGCAAATGATCTAGGTGCTTGTCCATTTTCAGTGTATCTACCATAGTATTCTCCACCTCTATCTGATCTCATGATCTTAATTTATTTTCCACATTGTTTCTCTACTTCAGCCTTAAAGACCTTAAAGGCATCCAACACTTCGTTCTTGTTATGAAGCAAGTAGAGATACATATAACGTGAGTAATCATCTATGAATGAGATGAACTATTTTGGACCTTGTGAGTCCATGTCTGGACTACAAATATATGTATGTATGATTTCTAATATGTCTGTACTCCGTTCTGCACCTTTCTTGGATTTGTTAGTCTGCTTTCCCTTAATGCAGTCCACACAAGTTTCAAAATTAGTAAAATTAAGAGTGTTGAGTACTCCTTCATTTACCAATCTTTGAATCCTTTGAATGGAGATATGCCCTAATCTTTGGTGCCATAACATAGAGGAATTGTCATTTATAACACTTCTTTTAGTGCCAGTGTGAACATGCATAGCATTATAAGTGACATTATTTTGCAAGTTAATAGAGAAAAGACTATCAGATAATGTACCATTTCCAATAAGATTAGATTTATAAAACAAACTGAAAGAAGTTTCATAAAAATTAAAGGATTATCCCAAAGGTACAAGTCTTGAAACTGAAATTAAATTCTTAAAGAAACTTGGAATATAAAATCTCTTTTCTAAATTCAAAATAAAACCACTACTTAAAATTAAACTACATGTTCCAACAGCCTCCACATGTGAGCGCATCTTGTTCCCTGAAGAAATGCACTGCTCACTTTCCACTAGCTTCCTTAGGTTTCGCATACCCTGCAAGGTATTTGAAATATGGATTGTAGAACCAGAATCAATCTACCATGTGTTATAAACAACATCAACCATATTAGATTCATAACAGACAAATGAGATTGGTATACCTTTCATCTCAAGCCATTTCTAGAATTTAGTGCAACCCTTCTTCATGTGCCCCTTCTTCTTGCAGAAAAAGCATTTGGATTCCTTCTTGATTCCACCTTGGGGCAGTATTTTACCTTTCCCCTTCCTTTTGGCTCGATTCTGATCCTTTCCTTCCATTGCCATCAATGCACTCTCTCCTATTTCCATTGACAGCCTACCCTCTTCCTGAACACACATGGTCATAAGTTCATTGATTGACCATAATTAGGGGGCTAGCAAGTGCCTTATCTGAAGACTCAAACTGTTCATCAATGGCCTTTAGTAATGCCTTGACATTGGTATGATGATCAATTGAACCACGAATGTCAGCAAAGATCTTGGTCTTAATGAACATCACACTAAGGCGATTGGATCGCTCCCATTGTTCATAAAGAGCAATTTCATTTGGGGTGCTGGTCAGAGTAATGACTGGTTCGCATTTCCTTGTAGCATAATCAATGTCCATCCACCCTTAATGAAGAAGGACTCTCTCCTTCCACATCTTATAGTTATCACCCCTCAGTTCAGGAATGTCACACTTCATATCAGAGAAATTCGCAGGTTGCATAACTGCAAAAATTAAACACATGCTTATAATTAAAATTTTGAGACTCATAAACTTATATCATGTTTTACAAATGTAAATCATGTTCTATGAATCTATTGACATAAAACTTACATGTGGGCTAAAGTTTTAACTTAATTAAATCCTTCTTTGACCTTATGATAAAATTATCAAATTATTCTTTATTTCCTAATTCTTGTGGGTAAATTAAGAAATTTAATTTGATATTCTATCATAATTAATCATACAAATATAATAAAAATTCCCGTGGGATAAAATTTATTATATTACATATGATTAATCACAATTAATGTCATAATGTAATCCAAAAACACTTAATATATATAATTTTAAGTAATTAAAGATGTTGTGGCTACTCCCTAATTAATTAAAATTATATGGATTACTTAACATTAATAAATCATAAATGTTCATATTTAATTGCTTAAAACTATATGCAATATTAACTCAAAATATTTGAATATCAATGTACTAACACTACAAATAAATAAATAATATATGCTCATAAATATCCAAATTAATCCATTAAACACATAAAAATTAATGAACCTTTCATTTATATGTTTTACTTATGAAAATTCCATAAAAATCATAAAATGGGTGAACATCTACCAAATTCGCATATATATATATATATATATACTTAATTTATGATTTTTTTTTTAATTTTCAGGTTTTCCTTTTTTTTTTTTTTTTGCTTCATCAAAAACGACAAGTCGTTTTTGGTAAATGGCCTGCACAATTCTCAGTGGAAAAACGACATGTCATTTTTCCCACTGAGCCTGCGTTTATATTCAATAGAAATGACATGTCGTTTTATATACCCTAAGGCAAAACGACATGTCATTTTTTCAAACTGTTGATGCTTCTTCAACCTCCAACTGGGTCTATTTCGGCCCAGTTTCAACCCAAATTGAAACCTGACTTTTTCTCTTGATTTTGATGACCAAAATTGATGTTTAAAACCCAAAAATGATAGGAATTTTATTACCCAATGATTCCTAATCTCAGTTTCCATCAAAAACGTCAAAATCAAGAGTTGCCAAAAAAAATTTCTCTCACAATATTTAACGTGAGCAGAATGAGAGGATACAAGGCAGAGGCAAACTAAGGCTCTAATACCAAATGTTCAATTAGATCAATTCGGAATTGAAATAAACAGATCGAGAAAAACACTTCCAGCCATTGAAGCTCTCGGTGGAAGAAAAGAAAACTCAGGTTTTTGGTTCTTTTAAACCTCTTCAATCTCTCGTTTGATGGTGTAAACTCTAACTGAATGGAGATAACAGGCTTAGGGACCCAAAAACAATGTCCTCTGTCCTCTTTTATAGACTCTGCCCATCACAGAGTCTTTCTCGGACGCTCAGACGTGCACCGAACGTGGGCGTCATGGACAACTGAAGATGAACGTGACCAATCACGTTCCTTAAGTGGGAAATATAATGGACCACATTTTGAGGATTATTTCGGTTGGTTACCGAAACTTAAGGAAGGAAAGAAATCCAACACTTCATACCTACATTCTTTATTAAGGGATCATGTAATAGAGAGTTTAAGTGTGTAATCTCAGAAATTCAATGAAAAACTCAGCGACCATAGTAGATGTAGGTGCATAACCACTCTAAACTAATTGTGTCTTTCTTTTTACGTTGATTCACGCTTTACATGTTTTTGGTTGTTTTATTATTATTAATCAAATGTCAAATTTGTATTATAAATTTTTAATTAACCTGACTCTAGGATATTTTTTATACCTACTCTTTAAATATTCTTATATAAATATCAGTCATCGTTGTTGAAGGTAAAAACCAGCCAACATCAATGGAATCGAATCTAAGATTATTACATAGAATTTGCTCGGATTAAAATGGATCTCATTTGGTTTAGTATTAGATCAGATTGGATTACGTTCTTTGAAGATCAAGATGATTGTATTACCTTTTAATACAAACTTAAAAACAATGCTACATTAATTTAAAAATATTTTTTTGAGAAGTAATTAATTTAAAAATATTAAACCTTCTAAATTTAAAGCTTTTAATTTATTATGGGCATAGAAAACTTAAGGGTGACTATTAAAATACCCTTTTTTACTTTTTACACTTCTTTTAAAGTAAAATTCCTTATAACAAAAAGATCCTCACATAAAAAGACAAAAAAAAGACAATTATAGTGACTTAATTACTTAATTAAATTTCATTGTAAAAGAAAGCTAATTATATATTTTTTTCTTTCAGCACACTCACGTATTATATCCCAAATTTTATGTCAGTTGAGTAATCAGTTTGTTTTCTAAAGGATTGATCATTTCATTTGACCTTTTATTTTTCTAACATTGGCTTGTTTTTTTATGTCTCAATCTCTCACTATTTTTTTACACTCTTTTAAGATTTGCTTCTTTTTTTTTTTTTTGCTGTTTTTTTTTTTTGTTTTTTTTATCAATGGCTCAATTGATCTAACAATTATGCTGTTATTACGCTTATATTTATGTCTTTTATTTTTATTTTTAAAAATGTGATAGTAAATTTTATTTATGTGTGAGAAAATACTCATGCCTAAAACTTTAAAAAAAAAATAAAGAAATGATAATTTGAAATAACAAATAAAATAAAATGGTGAGTGCAGAAAGAAAAATTAGAGTGTTTGGTTGATAGATTAGTGTCATGATTTGAATCATCGTTCGTAATTCGCTACAGTATTTTTCCTCACAAAAAACATACGTAAATCGAGAATAGTTTTAAATTATGATTCTAAATCCATCAACTAATAATTAATAATCTTACGAAATGTTAGGGGTAATTTTAGAATAATAGGGTATGTTAAAAATGAAATTCTTTTAAAATTAAATGGGGTGTGTACTTAAAAGGTGAGTGTGAAGAAAAAAAAAAAAAAAAAAAAAAAAAAAAAAAAGAATGTAAATAGAACCATCCAAAACTTAAAAACAATTTGAAATGGGAGGTGGGATCATGGGATTATTTGATGGGATGCGTAATCTTTTTTTTTTTTGAAGGGGAAAGAAAAAAAAAAGCTTTCTGCTTGTAACTTCTGCTAAGAGAATAAGCAAAAGTGAAAAAGGGTGTACGAATTACTTCCAAGTTCCTTCTCAGTGGCTCTGAGTTTCATGAACGTTTTCCTTCAGCCAATCTTACCTCATTGCCCTTCCTTCTAGTTCCTGCAAAATGTCAAAGAAAACAAGAGCAAGTTAAGTACCACAAACAATATCTTGATCGAAGATGCGATAAATCCCATTGTTACTTGAAACCTACTCCTCTTAAGTTGATATCTGTCCATAATTAAGTAGAGGCAGAGCCACTGGCAACTTAGGGTGTGACCAGGTTTTTTTTTTTTTTTTTTTTTTTGTTGTTGTTGTTGTTTAATTTCATATGTGAACTCTGATGGAATTTATTACCCCACCACATAATAGTCCAATTCATTTTTAAAGATTTTAAAATAATTTTAAAAAGATGTGTTTTAACCCGTGATAATTTGACACTTCTACATGGAGCAAAACCACCCAGGATAAATAGAGGAGCTCAACCCTTCAAACTATGTGTGTATCTAATAAGAAAAAAAAAATGCCAAACTAAAAAGAAAAACAAAAAGAATAAGTTAAAATAGGAACTTCTTATCATCCAAAACAGGCTCTCTTTTAAGGAAATATTTTCGTATTAGATCCTATTGATACATAACCATGGTATTAAAACGAAGAAGCCTTACCATTTAAACGCTTGAACAGTGAGTGAATACTAGTTCAATTATAGAAGACCTAGTGAAATACATAGATTTAGACCGAGTAACGTAAACAATATTCATTAATTTTAATATTACATGCCTAAGAATACAAGAAAATTACCAAAACAAATGCTCCGACATCATTTAGGGCGCGTTTAGAATCCGTTCTAAAATGATTTTGTTTTCTGTATGAAAGTGAAAATGAAAGCGTTTTCAATCTTAGGCAGAAATCGTTTTTGAAAATACGTTTGGTAGTTTTATTCAGAAATTATTTTCAATATAAGAAAAAACTAAAACTCCGTTTAGTTTTACATTTTTGAAAACATATAATAATATTTTAAATAATATATTAAATAATTAATAAACTCCCTAATCAAGACACTAATAATTAATTTAATGTATACATATCTGCTATATGTAATTATACTTACTATGTCTTAGTATACATAAATAGTAAACAATTAAAGATACCAATTACTATAAACACATATTATTAGTTAATTTATATACAAGGACATAGTAATTAGCATTAGCAATAAAATACTTATCCTAAACATGTCAACTACAAGTCAGTTTTTTTAAAGTACATTACAAATAAGTAGTAAATAATTACAAATAAGATTACTTAGTGAATGATTAGTAAAAAAAGAAAGTTTACCTAGTGAATAATCCTAGCATTACTATCGTATATACCAATTCCACATTTGATCAGCTAGATGATCCCTAAAATTAGCTATTTCATTACTTTCAAGACTCCAAAGCACCTCTCTATGCAATTACGCAGTGAAGAGTGATAATAATTGAATAACTCTTGTGGTCCTGTTCGTTGGCCACCATTTCTAAATTGTTGAATATGGTACCTCTGACCACGAAATGGTGTTGAAAAGTCGTGTGTGTTGCTATAATTGGAATCCACAACGTAATATTTTGGGCTACGAAAAATTAGTTTGTTGGATCTCTAATAATCTCAGTTACCACTATTGAATCAACAGCTTAGCCTTCCCATCCGGTATTAACATAAGTGAATCGCATATCAAAACTATTCACCGCCATTACATTTTGAGTACACGAATGTCTTCTTCCTCTATAGATTGTCTGCTAATGTGCAGGTGGGACAACCATTATATGCATACCGTCTATTGCACAAATACAATCCTATTAAAATATATAATGTGTGAGTTAATATTAATGTAAAATTATTTGTCATGTATTTAGTTTATGACCAAAGTCAGATTGTACCTTAAACCATGACCAATACCTAGAGTTGTACCGAATCTTGGGGGGGGGGGGGTACGAAGTTCATATTTGGTGGTTTAATAACTTCAGGTGTTAACGTACACAATGTGGTAAGCATTATCAAAATGCCGGTGTACCATCTCTCCTAAATGCATAAATCTATCTTGTATCTCCCTATTGCAGTTTGGGTGAGAAATCATTCTTAAAAGCATCATTTGTGACTCATCTGTTGATATACTTGAAGAAGGTAGTAAGTTGCGTTCTTGAATTAACTGAAAAATTCTATCGAATGTGTCTCCGTGCATATGACACATTTTAAAAAGATTTTCGGGATGTTCGAGCAATTGTTCTGAAACGTATTCTCGTCCTGTTAACACAGAACTACGACGAGGTTCCCTAGTTGGTCTGTTTGTAAGTGACATAAGCAATTGGACACACATTTGTAGATGTTCATCATCATCTGATGAGTCAAGAATTATCATCATGCTTGTATAAAGTGTCAAT
Source organism: Morus alba (assembly GCA_012066045.3). NCBI lineage: Eukaryota > Viridiplantae > Streptophyta > Magnoliopsida > Rosales > Moraceae > Morus > Morus alba. The sequence continues at coordinate 29,609,407 of CP050225.2, forward strand.
ACCAGATTTCAAACTTGTAAAAAGTAAATTAAAAGATAATTTACCCCAAGAAAAATCATTAAAATGAGGACTATTAACAATTCTAATCAGATCATCACTAACCCCTACCTTCTTAGGCTTAGCTAAACGAAATAACGACACAAAATGTAATAAACCCATTTTTACAGCTTCCACATCACTATCAAAATCTACAGACTCAAAATACTTCTTAATTGTACCCCTCTTTACAAGCCCTGTACCATGATCATTGAAATATTTGTTACGTCTTGAAAAATTAAATGTATTTACATAACTTGAGAAGTGCACATCTCCTGTACACTTTAAACCAATAATTAACGCAAACTCCTCAATAGAAAACTTAGTAAAATAATCACTAAATTTGAACCACAACTCATTTGGATTTGGATTATGAACCACATGAAACAGTAACTCATGTATCAGCTGACACTGGTTACTGTACTTTAACAAATCAAAAAACAGGCCAAATAGTATTTTCCTGAACAAATCCTTCTGAGTTTCAGGAAACTTTTTGTTTAATTCCTCTATAACAACAAAAGAGCATGATACATTAACCTGGCCTCGAAATCTCTTCTTAGGATTAATAAGATAATTCCCAAAAAAAACAAAAAAAAAATCAAACAAACAAACAAACCAAAGAAAAACCATATGAGGATAAACCTAAAAATCCACAATCAAAACATAAAAATAAAACTATATTCCATATCCTAAATTCAAAAATCTATAAACTAAGTAAAATAAATCAAAATACCTCCAAAATGTTATGAGTGGGAGAAGGAGGACAAACTTCTTCCGAACTTTTCTTCTCCCAAACAATTTCCTTGTTCAGAACCTTCGAGCGTTTACTCGAAGTAGAAACAGAAGCATTGTTCTTCCTCTTGCTTTGTGATTTCGCCATATCTTAAACAATAATACATGGAATCGAAAGATCAACAAAAAAAAATGAAAGGAACGCGAAAAAAAAAAAAAAACTACTCATACTAAAAAGGAATACTGTCAGAAAATGCACACTGTCAGGGATGAGAGAGAGAGTTGCATAGCAAAGAGAGACAAATTGCTGAAGACCAACGGAAGGAAGAGAAAGAAATTGTCAGAGAATGCCGGTGGAAAGAGAGAGAAATCTAGGAAAGAGAAAATTGAGTCTTAGAGAGAGAAAATAAAGAGCACAAGTTATGAACAAAAACTGACTAGGGTTTCAATATATAACCGAATAAAAAATATGTAAATTATGGACCATAACCTGTCAAGTTATGGTCCATAACTTGACAAGTCATCGTCCATAACAACACAAGATATGGTCCGTAATAGAACAAGTTATGGACAAAAACCGACTAGGGTTTTAATATATAACCGAATAATAAAAAATTTGTAAATTATGGACCATAACCTGTCAAGTTATGGTCCATAACTTGACAAGCTATCATGCATAACAACACAAGTTCTGATCCACAACAGCACAAGTTATGCACAAAAACCTGTCAAGTTAGACCATAATCTGTAAATTATAATTTTTCCTTTTAAATGCACGGGTTTCTTTTATTATTGGACAAATTTGACTATTTTTCCTTCAAATCGTACAATTCCAACAAAAAAAATAATGTTTTAAAAATAAATTGTTCTATTTCATCTCCATAACAAAAATCCAAAACTATTCACATGAATTCTTCAATAAATGCTAGAATCAATTCCAAACAAAATGTAGCTTTGAACGAAATAAATTACAGTACATTGCAGTAAATCAAACAGTGTTAATCTTAACCATAACGACAAAAAATCAACTTTGAACATCTTGATCAATACATATCAACAGATGTGGGGTTTGAACAAGTCCTTCTATTGTGGCCAACTCGATTGCATCGGCTACACTTCACAGATTGCTTTACTCATTCTCTAGTAGAAAGAATCCTTTGCTTCCTTGGGCTCCCAACACCATGTTTAAACTCAAGAGGAAGAACAACTTTCTCCTCACTGCCCTTTGAAATTTACTACTGTGATCTATTACTAAGAGGATAGATTACAACATCATATCTTACTTTGAATGCATTGTTGGTGTAATAGTAGAAAGTAAAATGTGCTAGATCAAGATTTCTCTTCCAAATTGATGAAATGGCGTGCGGACATGGAAATTCGCCAGCTTGCCAAACAAGACAACTGCATGTTCTTGCCACCAAGTTAACCACCTCACCAACAAAATCATCAATAACATAATACTTATTTATATCCATGGGTTGAGCCTAGAAACATGACAAAAAGAAAGAAAACAAAGCATTCAATATTTAAATCCCAAACAGTGGAAAAAAAACCAAATCAAAAAAGAAGCAACCACCTTGAAAGTAAGTAGAATTTTCAAAATACAAGCATCACCAAATCAAACAATAGAATAACTTCAAAAAAAAGAGACCAAAAGAATCACAAAATCAACACAAAAAACATGACCAACAAAATGAAACAAAAAAAAAAGGAAACACAAAAAAAAATAAATAAATACTTGAAACAAAAGCAACTTACAGATAAGCAACGTGCAATCTTTTCCCTATCACGAAGACATTTATTTGCATATTTAGTCAAGTATGTAAAAGTCTAATCCACCTTATTTCGATGTTCATAAAACCATCTTTGCAATAGGGATCTGAAATGCTCAATTAAAGCTTCAATAGGATACTCCCTATCATTAACTAAGACATTATTCAATGACTCGGAGATATTAGTCGTCATGACATCATATCTCTTCCTGTCAAAGTGAGCACGTGCCCACTTTTCAACCTCTACTTGTAACAAATGTAGGAAATGTGTTCATAAAGTGGGATGTAATTTGTTATTTGTGAAATAACAAATGTCAGACGTTATTATTTTTGCTGATTTTATAAAATAAAATAAAGTTATGTTTTGACACATACTCAAGAGTGTTAGTCATATTGCTTAGTCCATAGACTGTTGCTAATGAAAGAAGAGTCAGGGAAACCCTGCCGGACAAACTCTTCTGATACAGTTTAAAATAGATATTCGCAGTCTTAGGATTGATTGGGCAATCGAATCTGATTATGACTGCTAGATCGAACCATATGATGCTGGTCTCGGAGCATGGGAGTTGGACTCTGTGGTTGATCTGGACATGTTCGCAACATGTTGAATAGACCATGTGACTGATTAGGTTAGAGTAAAAACCATTTACAGAACTCTAAACCTAATTATCACAACTTAAGAATATTTGTATAATTATCTTAATCATGAAGTGAATGCATAGCTCAACTTAGTATCTCATGATCTTTGATTCACCAATGAGATTAGTTCGCAGTTTTGAACGACATCTCGATCATTGAGATCATGACATAATTGAGTTGGAGTTATGTGATTCACAGATATGGAATTCGTAAGAGATAATATCACCTCATGCTTTATTGACGGGTGTGTGAATAAAAAAACCAGGCCTAGTATTCAATGATGGTATTCATTGATTAAGACATCATGACATGTGCAAGACATCTTACGAACATATGTCTTTCTTATTCACAGTCATATAAAGGAGTTGAGGAAATAATGATTGGAATGGTAAAATGGTAATATTCTATACCATTCTGATCACTGATATTTACGAAGGATAATAATGCATTTGCACTGTGGACCGTGTGATAAATTGTATCAACACCATCAGAAAAATTAGCGCACATGAATCGAGAGATTATTCGGCATCAAACTTTTAGTGGAGTTGTGCGATGTCGGAATTAAATATGTCGATAACTTATCGGGATGAGTTAGTCGAATATTGTAATTCCATAGCTTTGTTCATGTGGGTCCATTTGGTCTCAAGGCTAGCTCTAATAAATGGGAAAATAGAAACTGATATTTTGTTATATAATTATGTTTAAAAATTCATTATGTTATTTTTCATTTATTTGATAATTGAAAAATAAAAGGAATGAATTTTGAATTTTGAAATTAATAGTGATTAATTTAAAATTCAAAATAAAATTTAAACATGATTTTATTTGGCAACTAAAGGAGAGAGAAAGTTGATATTATTTTGGGAAAATTCAGAAATCCCTTGCCATAAGGGGATTTCGAATTTTGCTCCAAAAGGGGAAGTAAAATTCGGAAATCCCTAGACATGTGGGGATTTTCGGATTTTAATCCAAGGGTGAAGGGGAAATTCGAAAATCCCATCTAGGGTTTGAGTTTTTGAATTTCCTCCTATATAAGGATATTTATTGAAAACCCTAAGAATGAGTTTTTGAAGAGAAGAAAATATCACACACTTTTCTCTCCTAGGGTGGCTGGGTTTTTGAGATAAAATAGAAGGAAAAATTGTTTCCTTAGGTTTTTGAAAAAGAGCCCACTCTCTCATCCCAAATACCATAGAGTCATAGTCTTGAATCAACGAGTGATTTTTGGTGTGATCGTATCGATAGATCAACGATCTTGTTTCACGACAATTCTCCATCTCGGAACGTGAGATAGTGAGACAAGATCCTTGCGGGCATTTTAATTCAATTGTCACAAAGGTATGTGTGTTATTCTAATCCTTTCTCTATAAACATATAACATGCATGTATCTATCGTTGTGGTTTACGTTTAATTTGGAATTAAATGGATATGATAAAATTTTTGAAATTCCGCCTACATGATTGTTGTTGTTCAAATGATTTTTCATCTATAAATCACAACTAGATCCTACAACAAATAGTTTCGAATAGCTGGTCGCGCTACCTCCAATTGACGCATGAAGTAACCAAAGTCGTCCTTATGGTATGCCTTGGCACAACGATAGAATATAGCATCCACATGCACACCTTTAAAATTTGAATTCAAATTTCTAAGTAAATGCTGCATACAAAATCCATGAGATGCATCTGGAAAAACCTTCTCAACTGCTTTAGGGATACTACTCTTTCAATCAGAAACAATAACATGTTCTTTGTGAGTTCTGATAGCCTCCTTAAGCCTTTCAAAAAACCATTCCCACGAGGAGTCGATCTCTGAATCAAAAATTGCAAAACCAAGCGGAAAAATATAATTATCAGCATCTAAAACTGCAGAGAGAAGTAAGGTCACAGAAAACTCATTCTTCAAAAAGTTGCCATCAATTGAGATCACATCTTACAATGGCGCCAACCATTAATAGAAGCCCCCAAGCACAAAAAAAAATACTTGAACCGCCCATCATTGTCAAGCTCATAAGAAGTCACAGATCCTATAGAGAAAAAACCAAAACAAAAACATTAAAAATAACTATTTATACACAACACCAAAATACAATAACTATTTATACATTCTAATATCTACAAAAATTTAATTAAGTTATTGTGCACAACCGGACAAGTTATGCAAAAAAAAAAAAAAAAAAAAAAAAAAAACTGTTAATTATGAATCGTAACCTATCAAGTTATGCTCCATAACCGAACAAATTTTAACAAAAACCTGTCAACTTATCTGATAACATGACAAGTTATGGACTATAACCTGTCAAGTTAAAGTACTATAACCTGGATTTTTCTCCTTCAAAACATTATGATAAACAAAAACATCAGCATAACACAAAAAAAAATGACCTAGATTTTTCACCTTGAAAACATTGCACATAAAAGGAATGGAAGCATACGACTCCACTACACTTTCTCTCATTGATGCTAATACATATCGGCGAGCCATTTGTGCTTTGTAGTAACTAATCTCGACACCGTGCTTACCATGCATTATAGACCTCAAATCATTAGGACACAAACAGCTAAAATTACCCTTTCAAAACTCTGAAACAACATGACTATTTACTTGACGATGCTCAGCACTAACAACATCAAGTGAGCAAGTACGTTCCTTAACATACTTCTTCTCTGCCCAAACATTACCATTTGAAACCTTAGCAGCACGCATCTTTCAAGTTCAATTCTTATTCTTACAAACCAAAACATAAAATGAATTATTAGATCTTTCAGATTTAAACCCAAAATGCCTCCTAATAGCAATTACATGCATGAGTTTCTTGAGAACCGACTTGCTCATGAATTGATTGCCTACATTCACATCAAAAGGCATAGGCAGCTTTGAAATATCCAAATCTTCAATCAAAATATTATTCATCGCAACATCAATATCATCTTCAAATTGACAAACGGAACCATCAACATTAGAAGAAGACGCCTCATCTCTTGAACTCATAAAACAACATGAAGAAGAAGTAAATCCCGCTGCACTAACGGAGCTACTAACAAAATATATTACTAATGGGTATCCAAGAGCTTTCTTATTGTGTCAAACCAAGTTTAAAAACAACTTAACATCATCATCCCTCTTTAGCTCTGAAACCATTTCAATTAGGTCCTTCAACTTCCTTCCCACAAAAATAATGAACACCAGCATTAAAACCAATCAACTCAAGATGCAGCTCCTCACATAAACACTCCTATAAAAACTTCAAAGAAGCATCCTCCTAAATAAAAACTAATTGAAAACCAAAATTTGTATATTGGTTTTCTAGACTCCATTTTCCCCTATAAGCAACAATGACTAAAACAGATTGCATACCTATAAACATATTGCTAGAACACTGTCATGTTAAAGTGCATAACCAGACAAGTTATGTAAAAAACCTGTCAATTGTGGACCATAACTCGTTAAGTTATGTCCTATAACCAGACAAGTTATAAAAAAAAACTGTCAATAACTAAAACAAATTATATGCCTACAAAAATCATTAAATTACAATAACTATATTCAATCCTAAAAAAATTAAAAAACTGAAATAATGCAAAATGTGAAAATGAAATTACAACAAAAAAATAATAATAATAAACTAGAAATGAATAATGCCCAAACCTGTTTTTCTGTAAAAATCAACGGAGGACCTGCTAAAACAACGACCGAAAAATAGCAAAAAACATAGGATTAATGGACAAAGAGAGAAAGCAAACTGAAATAATCCAAAATATGAAAATGAAAATACAACAAAAATAAAACTAGAAATGAAAAATACACAAGCCTATTGTTCGGTAAAAATCACCGGAACAGCTGCTCAAAGACGATCGGAGAAGAGCAAATCCAACGAGAAAGAGAATGACCGACCGACTGACAGATCGGCTTCGGTGAAGAGCTATGTGAAGCTAGAGAGAGAGAGAGAGAGAGAGAGAGAGAGAGAGAGAGAGAGAGAGAGAGAGAGAGAGAGCATCAAAAGAAAAAGGAAAAAAAAAAAAAAAGAAAGGGTAAATGTGGAAATTCAAAAATTATGGCATATTAAATTGTATAACTAAAAATTGGCCTATACACTTTCTTAAGCTTTCATATTGGCCTATTCTCTATTATTTTCCAAATTATTTTTAATATTTTTTATATATTTATATACTATTATATATATATATTATGTAAATTTGTTTATTAATTGTATATGGTATGTATATAAATGAGTTATAAGTTATTTATGGTAAAAATTATACAAAAATTATAAGGGAGATTGCCATTTGAAAATTGCAATGAGCACGAACTATATAAAAAATTACGTATTTATTAAATTTTAAATTTGTAATTCATGATTGTCTCGTTAAAAACCTTACCAAGAAAAACCCAATTGGGATAAAAACATGGTAAGGAAAAAAGAGTGCAATCATTCTAGGACGAATTACAAATTTGACGAACTTATAAAGTATATACAAGATTACAATAACACTATACAAAGTAAATAAATATTTACATATTACAATAATAGAATTTAATTTGAAGCAGAAAGATCGTCTTCAAAATTAGAAGTTAATCTATTAAATTCATCGATCCATTCTTGGCTTGCTGGTGAAATTGTATCATGTAAGCATTGGTCGGAACGGTCTCAATCCTTGATGTATACCAAATCTTCAACAATGTCCTATTGCAATGTTTTCTACGTTCTTCAATTATTCGGCCAGTCATACTGAAGGCTTGTTCGGCTGAAACAATGGAGAGTGGGATCGAAAAAAATATCCATTGCCAGTCGAGTTAGGATCAACCAAGTTAATTCTCGTGCCCTCCACCACTGAACCAAATCAAACATTTCACCATTGTCGACTACTAAGCCCTTACTCAGGTACATCATTAACTCGTTGAAGCCACTGATGTTGCCACCACCTCTTGATAAAAATCCACTCCTAAATTCTTCTTGACCTTCAGTCGTCTTCATTGTTATCTTCTTCTTCTTCAACCCAAAAAAATTTAAGAATGAATGCAGATTATTGTCTCGTTGTTGTGGTTGTTCTACACGAGTTGGGTTTCTAAGCCTACTTTCATAAGAGCTATAGAGAGATAATATTTTTCCTTTTATAATAGGAAATTGGTCAGAATAGTCAATATCTAAAAAATCACCTGAGTTTTCTAATCCACTTTCTAAACCTTTTAAATTTTATCTCGGATAAAAAAATAACACCAAGAGCATACAACACTGGGAATTTAGCCCAATATTTTTTAAACTTCTTTTCCATAGAAGCGATAGGAACTCTTAAAACCTCGTGTATCCTAAATTCACTAAATAAAATAGCCATTCTTAAAAGTTCTCCTAATGCTAATGGTGACGTTGGGTAATATGTTCCACTAAGCTTTAAAGTAACTTCACAAAATCTGCCTAAAAAGTTAGACCAAGAGTTCGACAATTTACCAATCAGTTTCGTCTATAAATACTGGTCCTAATTTTGCACTAACATAGTTTTATATAGCATCTTTATAGGGGATGCATTGTTCAAGCATTATATAAGTGGAGTTCTATCTTATAGGCATCTAAGGCTAATGCTCTATGATTTTGATTACATGCTTGTAGAAACCTAAACCAATCTTACATTCTTTTACTACCTTGAATTCATGCAATATTATCTCTAATTCTTTTAATATGATTTGACTTTGATTTTTGTTGGGAATGGTGTCCTAGAAGCATGAGATGTAATAGGACATTTATTATTTATTTAATAAAAGAGTTTATTCATTATTTTATGTGCATATATTTATGAATATTTTATGAATATCAATGAAAATTCCATGATTATTTATGTAACCTTAAACATTGTATATAAGTGTTATATACGAGAGGATAATGTTTAAGGATAAGAATCAAAAGGCAATGTTCATAATGAATTTAATTAAAGTTCAGAATCTTTAATTAAAACATTATTAATACATGTCATTCCCATTTAGAATGGAACGGTGTTATCTGCACTGTTAATGTGGTGAGATATTGAATGAGTGTATTTCGCATAATGAGATTATGTGGAACAAGGACACAGACACAATATGAATTTCTAATAATTTCCGTTAAGTATAGAAATTCTAATTGAGTCTATCGATGGTCATATATAGAATGATTTTAATCCTGAGTTCTTAACAGACTCCAATTTATGGATTTGTGTCTTTTGATTTACTCGGTACAGATTCTGAGACCCTGAATCCTATTCCTTGTATTTTGGAGACATGATGAAGTAGGTAGCTGGGAATGTTATTATACAAGATGGAATCCATTCCTTCTTGAGAAAGAAGTAGATAAATAATTCTCTTGAGGGTTGATTTGGTACTTGGACCAGTAGGAGCTCCGATTCATGAATGTGTTTTATGAATCACTGTCCATTAAAGAATCAATGGTACTCAAGGATAAAGATATAATTAGAGAGGTTAACGGATTCTACCTGGCTCTAATTATGAATTATTTATGGAGGATTGATCTATATGCAATGACTATATCAAATGGACACTTCACAGTTTAAAAGTAATTTATATCTATAATTTCGAGAGTGCAATTCCAAGTTTATAGTGGAGTAACTATTGGAATTAATAGAATTAATTAATTAATTAAAGTGTTTAATTGATTATTAATTCTATTGGAGCTCGGGATTATAGGTCCATTAGTCCCCAGCGTCGTCCTAGTAATTCTACCGATACAGAGGACAAAATGGGAATTTTAGAATTACGGAATTCTAAAATTAAACACTCGTAAATAATTAATTGAGAATTAATTATTATTTAAATAATGTGATTATTTAAATTTGAATTTGAACACATCTAGATTTATCCATTTAAACTTATTTGATAAGTTGTTCAATTTAGAATTGAATTAATTTAAATTTGACTTAAATTCAATTTGAATCGTAATTAAAATTGGACCATTGGATAAAGGATAAAATATCTTCCTTCCTTATCTATAATAGGCGCCACACATAGGGATAAACCCTACTAGTGTGGCCGGCCACCTTAAGGATAAGGGGAAGGGATTTTTTGTTCCAAATTCAAATAGGAGATAATTAACAAGCTTTATCTTAGAGATAGAGATTGGATTCCATTTAGAAGTTTGACTTCTACTCTCTAAATACCATTTTTTGAGACAATTTTCGGAATGCTTTTTTGCCCTAATTTTAGAGGTGGCCGAAATTTCTCTATAGTCATTTTTGAAGCAATTTTTCAGCCCTAATGGGATTAGTGGCCGAAATTCTCAAGTAGAGAGGAAGGAAATTTTTTTTTCTCCAAAAATTCCACATCGTGCATGCGTTGGTGTTTGTGGAAATTCGAGTGTTTATAGTAACCCGTTTTGTCTCATGTGTGCCCACACACACGTCTTCGTGGATTCTAGGAATTGACGTGGAAGACATTGGTTTTCTAAACACAAAGCTTTGGAGCAAGGATTGTTCGAGGTCAAAGAACTCAAGTTATGAACCGAGTCGGCCTCCAGGTATTTTTCTTGATCGAGTTCTTAATAAATGAATTAATGAGATTAATTTATTCACGCATAAATTAATATAATCTATAGAGTATCTCAAAGGTTTTATGAAAATTTTTGTTATACACGATCCGCCTTTCCGCTGCGCTTCCGCATCCGAATTCGATTCGGGAACCAACAATTTTAAACTGCATTTTACTATTAAATTAATTACATGGCATGCACAACGTTAGTGAAATATATCATTAATACCTAATAAACTTAAATCCTTTTCAAAAAGTTCTATTGCTTTATTATTTGTAGTAGCATTATCTAATGTTATAGCCATTACTCTATCCCTTAAACTATATTCATCAATGACAGATAAAATTGTATTATATATTAAATCAGCGGTATGTGATCCTAGAACTCATTTAAAAGCTAATATTCTCTTATCTAAATCAGAACCTTTAAAATAATGTCCAGTTGCAGCCATATAATCTTTGTTGGCAACAGTGGATCAAATATCCGCCGTTAACACAACGCAACCACTAGTAGAGTGTAAAAGGTTGATTAATGCTTCTCTTTCTTATTTATATAATTTTAATGCATCTTTCCTAAGAGTAGTTCTTGAAAATAATTGTGCATTAGGATTTTGTACAATTTTAATATAATGCTGCCAATTCCTTTGCTTGGTAAAACTAAGTGGCTGATCTAATGTGGCTACTAATCGTGTCATTTCCATATGATCGACTTGTGGATCGTATTTCTAAGTAGTCAGACCGCCGGTTTGGCATTCAAATGATACTTGTGTTTGGCGCAAATCGAGTCCACCTCCTTGCTTTTGAAGACACTTTTCAAAGTGCCATCTCAAGTGTGTTGTGCCATGAATAGTGTTACCTTTTAATTTATCACCACACATATTTGCATTGAGCTATGTATTTAATGTTACCGTTATTTTCGACCTCCTCAAATGTGTTGAAGTGCTCCCAAACTGTTGAGGTGTGCTTACATTTCTTCTTGGAACTTGCAACACTTGCATTATCACTTCTGTTTGCCTCTCCTCCACGCCCGCCATCATTACGACCATGAGGTCCACGACCTCTAGTATGTCCACCATGGCTCAGATTTGTAGTTTCCTCAGCGGCTCATTCTGGTGTTTGCGATTCCTGCGTTTGAAAAATATTAGTAGGAAATTGTCGTTCTTCAATGTTAAATTGGGCATCAACGAGAATATCACGACCATAACTGGAAGAATCTATTATGAAAAATAAGAGAGATCGAGAGCGCTTTGACAGAGATTAAGAGAGATCGATAGAGATTTGAAGGAGATAAAAGAGATTTGAGAGAGATTAAGAGAGATTTGAGAGAGATTGAGAGAAATTAAGAGAGGATGAGAGTTTTTAGGTGAGGAAAATGGTGGGGGGAGGGGGGTATTTATAGGGAATTTTTTGGCTTGAAAATTTTTTTTCCCCTCAAACATTCGGCTCCAACGATAACTTCATTTTCGGCGGGTCGGGTCGGTTTTGTGCAGCTTGGGCAACGGTACAAAAAGAGCCCTTGGAGTCGAGTGGGCGGGCGGCGGGTCAGGTCGGGCAAAATGTAGCCGTTGCATTCAAAATTCTAGTAAAATGCGGGCTAACGGTCAAATAGTAGGTTCGGGTCGGGTCAGGTTGAGCAAAAATTTAAATAACTAGCCGTTTTTTGGGTTTTTGGGTAAAATTTGGGCTTCGAGTTACGGTGAAAAATTCAAAAAAAAAAAAAAAAACGATGGCTGGTGGTCACAGTTCCCCCACCGGCGGTGGGCTACCGGGACGGGTTTTTTCTCAGGCTGCCCAAGCCCAAGCCCGGGATATTAGGGTGGACGAGCGGCAAATGGTGCCTGCTTGCCGAGCCTAAAAATTTTCAGGCCTCGGGGAGGCCTGCCGCCCGAAGTTCCACCACTTGTAATGCTCCATTCTTTTCTTTTTGTTTTTAATATTATGCTCCATTCTTTACTTTTTAGCTTCATTTATGATTGTTGGAAGAAAGATTTATCTTTGTTATGCTCTACTATTCGATGAACTTTTTTTTATGTCAAATTAATGATTTTGATTATAATTTTAAAAATTTAAATTTTGTAAGAGAAAAATATTGTAGTAAAATTAAAAATATGAGTTTAAACTCATGAAGAACCTATATACTAAACATATATGTTTTGTAAAAGATATTTTTGGCTTTAGCTGAAATGTGTAAATTCATTAGTGTGGGAGCCAAACAAAGGAATGACATTCTTGTAAATAAGTATAAAAACGATGACTTGTTATTAGGTTATTTGTTTGAATAGCAAATATAATGCGTGTAAGAAAATTAGGCTAACGTCTGTAATGAAGTTTGAAATAGAGTATGCATTTAGTATTCCTCAATCTTGAGATAGATGTGGAGGCTGAAATGCACTTCTTCCTCCACTGGTTTTTCTTGTTTTTCTTTTTTTTTTTTTTTAAGAAAATTGTTATACTTATATTTAAAGTATATGAATCTATATTTTTATTCTTTATTCTTAATTAATACCCTTTTAATAAATACAATTACTTGACTAAAAGATATGTTAATTAAATATAAAAGATAAATTTTAAACTCCAACACTCTTAAAGATATTTGTCTTTTTTTTACTATTATTTTTCCTTAAAGAAAGAAAAAGGAAAAGGCAATTTTTTTGCAATTTTTTATTTTTTATATTTAGGGTTTGATATTCTGTAGTACCTTTTGCGTGAAAATTCTGAAAAATCCTCGTTTTTGTCCATTTTTCAAATAAAAAAAAAATGAAAAACACAATTATCAAAACATTACAGCTATTTCAATGGTCTGCGTCGTCACCATAAAAATAGTGAACTTCACCACTAAGGACCACTTCAAAAATTTTCCCACTTTTCAACAAAAAATTAAAATAAATTTTAAATATATTTCTCAATAGAGGTGAAAATTCAGGCCATCTAATGTTGGTTGCCGAATCGAATTCGGCGGCGGAAGCGTGGTAAACAACGGATCGTGTATAACAAAAATTTTCATAAAACTTTTGAGATACTCTATAGATTATATTAATTTATGCACAAATAAATTAATTGCATTAATTTATATTATTCAAGGATCAACCGAAAAATACCTGGAAGCCGACTCGGATGATAACTTGAATTCTTTGACTACAAACAATCCTTGCTCCAAGCTTTGTGTTTAGAATACCAAAGTCTTCCACGTCAATTCCTTGATTCCACGTATATGTGTGTGTGGGCACACGTGAGACAAAATAGGTTTTTGAAACACTCGAATTTCCACAAACACCAATGCATGCACGATGTAAAATTTTTTTGGAGAAAAATTTTTTCCTCTCTTTTTTCCTCTATGAGAATTTCGGCCACACTCAATTAGGGCTGAATAAGGTGTTCAAAAATTGTCTCTACAATTTTCTATCTTTCTCATATTTGAATAGCAGAAGTCAAACTTCAAAATAGAATCAAATTCTTATCTCCAATTTTGAATTTTGGAACAAAAAATCCCTTCCCCTTATCCTTTAGTGGCCGGCCACCATTATGGATTTATCCTTGTGTGTGTGGCGCCTATATCAGATAGGGAAGGAAGAGATTTTATCATTTATCTAGTAGTCCAATCTTAATTCAGATTCAAATTCGAATTTAAGTCAAACTTAAATTAATTTGAATTCTAAATTGAACAACTTATCAAATAAGTTTAAATAGATAAATCTAGATATATTCAAATTCAAATTTAAATAATCACATTATTTAAATAATAATTAATTCTCAATTAATTATTTTTTGAGTATTTAATTTTAGAATTCTGTAATTCTAAAATTCCCATTTTACCCTTTGTATCTGATAGAATGACAAGGACGACACGGGGACTAATGGACCTATAATCCCGAGCTCCAATAACTTTAATAATTAATTAAACACTTTAATTAATTAATTAATTAATTCTATTAATTCCAATAGTTACTCCACTATAAACTTGGAATTGAACTCTCGAAATTATAAACATTAATTACTTCTAAACTGCAAAGTGCCATTTGATATAGTCATTACATATAGATCAATCCTCCATAAATAATTCATAATTAGAGTCAGGTAGAATCCGTTAACCTCTCTAATTACATCTTTCTCCTTGAGTACCATTGATTCTCTAATGGATAGTGATTCATAAAACACATTCATGAACCAGAGCGCTCTTACTAATCTAAGTACCAAATCAACACTCAAGAGAATTATGTATCTGCTTCTTTCTCAAGAAGGAATGGATTACATCTCGTATAATAACATTCCCAGCTACATATTTCATTATGTCTCCAAAATACAAGGAATAAGATTCAAGGTCTCAGAATCCGTACCGAGTAAATCAAAAGACATAAATCCATAAATAGGTGTTTGTTAAGAACTCAAGATTAAAATCATCCTATATATGACCATCGGTAGACTCAATTAGAATTTCTATGCTTAACGGAAATTATTAGAAATTCATATTGTGTCTGTGTCCATGTTCCACATAATCTCATTATGTGAAATACACTCATTCAATATCTCACGATATTAACAGTGCAGATAACACCGTTCCATTCTAAATGGAATGACATGTATTAATAATGTTTTAATTAAAGATTCCAAATTTTAATTAAATTCATTATGAACAATTACTTTTGATTATTATCCTTAAACATTATCCTCTCGTATACAACACTTATATACAATGTTTAAGGTTACATAAATAATCAAGGAATTTTATTTGATATTCATAAAATATTCATAAATATATGCACATAAAATAATGAATAAACTCTTTTATTAAATAAATAATAAATATCTTTTTACATCTTATGCTTCTAGAACACTATTCCCAACATCTAAATCTGACAACCCGAAAAGGATATTTAGGTCAAGCTTGGCCACTAGCCAGTCTTAAAAGGAGAAAAGCATGGCCAACTCGATCCTAAAGATTGAAAGACTATGGCTAGCACTGAGTTGACCTAGATTTTTACAAGAAAAATTTGAAAAAAAATTAATAAGGGCACTTCATATGGTGTATCTTTACATACTTAGGGTCCGTTTAGTTCGTTGATTCGAGTTTTTAATTCGAGTTGAGATGTGACTTTATGTGAAAGCTTTTTACTATAGCAAAAAAGCCAAATGTGACTATTTCTGAGAGTGTTTTATTATATGAAAACTCAAATCGGTGAAATGAACAGAGCCTTAAAAAGTAAAATATGTTTTTGGGGAGAAAGCAAAGGGCGCGTTTAGAACTCGATCCAAAATGATTTTATTTTTTGTATGAAAATGAAAATGAAAATGAAAATGTTTTCAATCTCATAAAGAAATTATTTTTGAAAATGAGTTTAGTAATTTTATCAAGAGATTGTTTTAAGTATAAAAAACTCATTAATGTCTCTATCTCTTTCTCTCTGCTCGAGAGGGGAGAAAACGAAAAGAAAAAATAAAAAATAATTAAAAGTCATTTTTAATTTCTCTTTCATTTTACACTAAACAAAAAAATTATTTTTATTTTATTTTTTTATCTTTATTACACCAAACGTCATTTTAAAAACGCTTTCATTTTTTCTTTTCTAAAAAACGTGAAAAATAAAAATAAATCAATACCAAACATGGCCAAAACGTTTTGTCCGTTTCTCCCCCACAATTAACCCTAGAAAACTTTTTTTCTCTCGGTTGGAGAAAATGATTCGGAGAGACTCACTTCTGTGGAATCACCACGTGTAAGTGGGAAATCCATCTACTTTGTTAGTGCATTCAGTTTAAATGGATCCGATGGACACCACGTCTCAGCTCGTGAATGACGAAGAGAGGCACAACCGTGGACGATGCTGCACCGGAATGCGCACGAAAAGAAGGTAGCCGACTGCTTTGACACGTGGCATGCGTTTGTTGGCTGGAGCAAGTAAGAGGCAGGCCCCACGTGTCTGTCGGCTCGGTGCACAAGAACCAATCTCAGCCGTTCATCACTTTCTTATTATTATAATTAATTTTGTTTGTTTATCAATTTTTAACTTATTTATGATCCAATTTTATCCATTTTAATAATGTTTTGTATCAAATTTTTTTTACTAACTTTTTTACTATAATAAAAAATTCTCATATAAAATTATATCTTAACTCAAATTAAAAATTCGACCTATCAAACTAAAAGAGCCCTAAGTTAGAATCTTTTTTTCCGTCTTTGCTTCAAATCTTTTTTCGGTTTTTGTTTCTATTTCTTTTGTGTCCTTTTATTTTTACTTCTTTCTCCTTTTTTCTACTACACATATAAAAATACTATAAGCAATTCAAATAAATAAGGAAATTAAACAAAAATTCATTAAAATAAAATAAAATCATGCTAAATTAAATACAAAATTAAACAAAATAAATAGAGCTAATTTAAAACACAACAAATAAGTTACAAATAAATAGAGCTAATTTAAAACACAACAAAAAAACTACAAACTTTTTCTTGTATTTTACTTCATATCTTTTTCCGGTTTTATCTTCATTCCTTTTATTTATGTCCTTTTTTTTTTTTTTTTTTTTTTTTTTTTTTTTTTTTTTTGTAAAAACAATTTGTCTAACCGTTATTTTTAAATGAATTGACTAGTAATGTAAAAGTATTGTATAGAATTATTACACAGCATGAATTGGATTAAAATGAACTTCATTTGGTGTAGTTTTAGATTAGTTTGTATTAATTTTTATATAATTTAAAAGTAATACTAAATTAATTTAAAAATGTTAAACCTTCTAAATTTAAAACTTTTAATTTATTTTGGACATAAAAAGCTTAAAAAAATTTTAAAGTTGGAGGCGAGATCATTGGATTATTTTCTTGGATGTGTAATCTAATAAAGAGGGGATTATTTTATTTTTATTTTATTTTTATTTTTTGAATTTGGAATTAGAATTTGAACTCCACATTTTATGGTGAAGTCATGCGGAAGTGCCATATGCTTACAACCACTTGATTTTTTTAATTATTGTTGGACAAAACATGGGATTAAGGTTACTTATCGGAATCGTATGTCATGACTCGTCTCATTAACGAAACAATGTTTATAACAATTGATGATCAATTGTGTACTAGCTATGGCTCATTAAAGACCATTACTATCATTAACATAGGATTAGGATTCATTTTTACTAAAGTCAATTAAGCAATAAGCTTTAAAATTGAAGCAGTTTGATCCACTAAAGTCAGTTAAGCAATTGTGAAAGAATTCTTGATTAAAAAAAAATCTATTATTCATTCCAATGACAAAATAACTATTTAAAAGTATGTGATAATCAATAACGTCATCAACACTAAAAACTTCAAATTGTTAGCATCTGCTAATAATTTTGTTAACAAGGCTAATGATACCACCTTCATCAACGCTGAATATTTCACTCTTTTTGGGATGAAAGTTTGTATATAAATGTGAGAAAAAAAAAAAAAAAAAAAAAAAAAAGCAATTCAATATGAAAGCAATATTTCACTCTTTTTGGTAATTGGATTTGGTCTAAATTGGTCAAGGATCAATTCAATGCTCTATTAAGAAATGTTAGCGAGCTTGATTACAAGAACTTCCAAAAGCAGTAGAGTATATTGCATATCAATATGAAAGTATATAAGCCACCGAAGTCCTCAAACTTTGAAGGAAGAAAACCGTTTTCTGCTTGTAACTTCTGCTAAGAGAATATGCAGATGTGAAAAATGAGTTATACACAAGAAGAAATGAAAAGGGTATATGAATTATTTCCAAATTGCTTCTTATGTGGTTGCTTTTTATGTAGCCACATTACTCACATATGACATAACTCCCTTTTTCTTGCCTTGATTGGAAACCCATTTTAGATTCTATGATTTTGAGTTTCATGAACGTTTTCCTTCAGCCAAACTTACTCTCATTGCCCTTCCTTCTAGTTCCTGCAAATGTAAAGAAAACAAGAGTAAGTTGAGTACCACACAAATATCTTGATTGAAGATGCTATATAATTAGCCGGTCGTTACTCGAAACCTACTCCTCTTAAGTTGACATCTGTCTATAGGCAAGGACGGAACCAGTTAAAGCCTAACGTAGGGTGGCCGTTGCACCTAGAAATTTAGGCGAAATCTGATGGAATTTGTAGTTTGTCCCTAGTAATTTTAAATTTCTATGTTTCCCTACCTCATTATAGTCCAGCCCATTTCTCAGTAATTTTAGTATACGCTCCCGCCCCTGAATTATATTTCTGGTTCTACCCCAGTCCGTTGGTCCCAATTTTTCTAAAATAATTTGACAGCTAATTTTAAAACCCACGATAATTTGACACATCTGCATGGAGTTAGAACTACTAAGGATAAATAGAGGTGCTCAACCCTTCTAAATATGTGTATCTATTCAGCCAAAAAAAAAAAAAAAAAATCCAAGATGTGTTGAGATACTTTGATAACTAGATTTATCAAACATCTGAATATACCATTCCGTTGAGAGATTCCAAGGCAGTTTCCATCTCTGCTTTTGTGGAATAGCATACAAAGCCATAACCACGTGACTTTCCTGTCTCACCATCAAACAACACTCTTGCTCCAACCACATTTCCATATTCTTGAAACGCTTTTGTCAAGCTCTCAGATGTCACTGACCATGACAGATTGCCAACAAAGAGCTTGTGTTCGGTTTCGGGGTATAGAGGTTCTTTCGGTTTCGGTTTGTCCGCGAAGTTCACCCTCAAGATTCGGCCCATGTATTGCTGCAAAGCTAGGAAAGAACACGTTTAGTACTTGGGAAGATTCATCATGTGAACATGGAACTTTTTCTATGTCCTAATTAGCACATTCACATAGAGAGAATGAGAGAGTTTCTTACACTTCCATCAAGATTATCTATAACTGAATTGCAATCTTCAATGCTACTCATTGTTACAAATGCAAATCCTCTGCTTCTTCCAGTGTCCCTGTCATAAAGTACCTAAAAACCATTTACCACAATTAGTGGCACTTACAGTTAAGAAAAACCAGAAGGAAAATATTTCTAACACCACTGCTTAGAATTTCTTGCCCTAATATTTCAACTCGATCCGCATGCTAACTCGTGTCATGAAAATAATTAGGCTCCACGCATTCAACAAATCTACTGAGCAATCACATAAGATTTAATAATGTACTGAGCAATCGAATTCCGAAGATCTCAAATGCAATTTTTAATGTTTCAAATGGTGTCTAACCAATTATATGTTATATGTTATGTCATTTAACGGAAGCACTATTTAGAACATCAAAATTAGACAGAAATTAGACATCCCAATAATCTGTCTCTGCTTGAACTATTTATTGGTCTATACATGCTCGTCTTTTTTTTTCTTCTTTTCTTTTTTTCCTGGATCAACTAGACTGAAGATGTAAAGTAAAAGCTTCCAATTTTAGTTCATCTGAACCAAAACATCCCTAAACTAGCTAGTTAGTAGTACTGTTCAAAACTATTGAAAACAAAAAAAAACAAAAACAAAACCTCAATTAGCTCTGGACTTCCATAGTCCTGAATTATGCCGGCAAGCTGAGCGCTATCCACACTGTAAGGCATATTCCCAAAGTAAAGCTTTGTATTGGAAGGAACAACCTGATCATCACCCGCTGATTCTACTTCCTCCTCCTCCTCGGCGGTCACCGCCACTTCCTCCTGCGCCACTGCGGCGATCACTCTTGCAGCGCGGCATTTCTGAAAGGAGGAGGCGGAGGCGGAGGTGGCGGCAATGATCGGAAGAGCTTCGGGGGATTGAGAAAGCGAAATTGAGGAGAAGCGGGATGGGGAGAATCTGAGGTGGAGAAGATGGTCGGAGGAGGAGGAGGTGAAGTGAGGGAGGTTGTTGGAGACGAGGCATTTGAAGGCAATGGCCGTGGTGGCAGCCATGGATGTTGGTGAAATTGGTGCTTTTGCGGTGGTGGTGGTTTTTTCAGTTAAATGGGGGGTTTGGTGTTGAGTTGAGGGATGGACATAGTGGATGGTTTGTGAGGCTGATGTGGGCGGATTATGGCCAGTGAGACTTGAGGGGGGATAAGGTGAGTGAGTTTAGCTCCAATTTTTATGCAAATGAGAGAGAGAGAGAGAGAGAGAGAGAGAGAGAGAATGGGACAAAACTTTATGGGACTTCAAATGTGCATTGCCGTCCGCGTGGCATAAACCTGTGTGTTCTGATTGGTGGAAAAGTGCTAAAAGTCTGTTGTGTGTGATGCCATATACAAGTAGAAAAGTTGTTTTGCCATAATGTAGGTGTTTACTTCATATAAATTATAAAAGTTTGCGATTACTGCAACAAGTGCGAATTTTTAAATCTTAGTAAAGCTATTTCAGGACATGTTTACTTTACGTGAATGATAAATGATAAAACGCACTAAAGAATGTGGGTCTAATAACATTTAGGACTCACTTTTAATTATTTGTGATGCTTAATGCGGTGGCATCTTTAAACGTTCCTTTTATCTATTCTATTCATTGTTTCTCTGGTCTTGATTGTTGAATTAAATAAAATAACAAAACCTAGATTATAACCAAACAATAGAAAACTTCAAAAACGACGCAGGAGATGTACCTAAGTTGTGGAAAAAGAGAAGATACAGGAGTCGAGAAGAGGCGAAGGTGGAGTTCGATTGAGTTAAACGATGACACCAATGTCTTCCTTTCTTTTAGGAGACTGTTTGATCCTCAGTTTAGTAGTCTAAGACCTTAAAAATATGTTGTCGTTTGTTTTGGAAATAAAATAAAATTGATGGAGCGGAGATGGACAGTGGACACTAGTAGGAATGATGTCATGGGGAATGGCTTGGAGCGATTAAATGTAACTAATCCGATTATATACAGACAATTCAAGACGCCCGATAATCATACAAAATTTAATTTGGGAAGCATAATTAGACCCTTTCATACGTGTGCATGAGACACGTCAAGTACAACAACCATGCATTACCTCCTTAGTAACTTGATGACATTAATGTCATTAACCATGCAAGTGGAAGAAACGTATTATTATTATTGTTATTGCTTCTATTATTTTTACCATTATTACTATTTATCATCATCCTAACACTCATTGTGACATATGTACACATTTATTATTTTGGCTAATGATTAACGAGCCACAACTAATATCTCTAACTATATACACACACACACACACACACACACACACACACACACACACACACATATATTATCTTGGCTAACCACTAATGAGTCATAACCAACGTCTCTAATTGTCTAGATATCTATTATCTCGGCTAATGACTAAGAAGCCACAACCAACATTTCTAATTGTATACATACTTATTTTCTTGGCAAACAACTAACGAGCCTTAAGTAATATTTCTAACTATGCATATTTATTTTGACTAATGATTAACTAGCCTTGACTAACTATGTACGTGTACTCATATACTATATATATTGTTCATCGGTAACTAACATACTTTACTCAATATTTCTAACTATATACACATGTGCGTAAATAGATGTAGACGAGTTTTTAATAATTATTGTTAAGGTCAAATTTCGTATCTCATCTCTTATCGTATATATGGTAACTTAGGCTTTAAAAAGTCACTAAACGAGTCACCATGACTCCCCGAGCAGGCTAAAGCGACTGGTTTGGTCAGCTCCACCAATTGCTCCAATGAGTCCATGGACGGCCTTGGGCATCAAGTCACGAGAGAATATCTTCAAGACATTCTTTAGATGGGATTTGACAACATAATCAACCAAAAAAAAAAAAAAAATATCAATTGCTCCAGCTAGAAGAATTAATGAGGAAAAAGGTCAACAGTTGACTTAGGCCGCAAGATACCGTCTCACTAGACGAAATTGATTGTCTTCCATGGAAGGAAAGTATATCTCCATCAATCAAACAATAAAGAGACCATATCAACTCAAAATGGGCAAGAAACCATGATTGACTGGTCGATTATGGACATAACAAGTTAAGAAAAGTCATGCAGTGCTTAAAAAGGAAGGAAATATCACGAATTGAAGGACATATCATGTAGAGATTCAGGAAACAACTCGTGGAGCCTCATCAACTATGAATACAAGACATTTGGATATAGTTCGGCATGCTTCCACAGCACACAAAAGCACTCACGCTCATTTCTAGAAGACTTTTTCATTCCTTACTGTATTTTTGAGCATATATTTCTCTCTCGTCCTTTTTTTGAACAACTCATTGTAACGCTTTTTAATAGTCATAGTGAAACCACCAGAGCCTTACAGTAGACGTACCCTGCGTTATCAGAGAAACCACCATAAATGTCATGTCTTTTTACTACTTTTCATTTACTTTCATGTTTACTAACGATCTCGTTCTCACTGCGAATCAATTCCATTAATAGACGACTCCTAACTCGCTCATTGATCCTTCATTTCTCTAATTGTAAATTTTACCCTATACAGTTAAGTTTACATCGATGATCACTACTAAATATATAATTCACGGCGTGATAATTATATACTCGCACGCACTCATTGCTTTGCAAAGAACTAATTAACAATTCTAACTATATACCAAAATGTATTATATATCCACTAATATATTGATACAACTTTGGGTCTACAACTTAATAGTACCCATATATAATTTATATTTTTTCTATACACCTATTTACTATACTTTTTTCTTATTTTGTAGTATGGATTTATTATTCTTTTGGTACTAAATCATTTACTTTATAGATGATTATTCCGACATTGATTAGTTCCTCCCGTTACATTAAAATGGACAATAGTTCATAAAATAGATTAATGAACGAGTAATTCTATGGTAGGGGATGATTATCAAAAAAAAAAAAGAAAAAAAAAGAAAAATTCTATGTTTTTCCAATCAATAGGGAACAATCCTAGGGTCAAAATTAAATCTCAATGGAGATTTAGAGGACTTAATATAAACCTTGTCGTATTGTATTATAAAATGCTTTCCAATTAAATAATAAAAAATAGACCTTTTTTCCTCTGAAAAAAAAAAAAAAAAAAAAAAACCAACTTTTTCCGCTTGAGCTCTTGCCTGCCAAGACGATCCCGGCTCTCGTACGACCTCAACCTCGCAAGAAAGCCTAAAGGGAGGGAAAATCCGATTTCCCCAATAGAACGATATATAGCTCAAAGTAATGATTTTCCCAGATCTTTAAGAGAGGGATGCAGTCAAAAATGAGCTTGAAGTCCTAGATGTATGAAGTACCCATTCTTGGATATTTGAATTCTTATTTTACATTTTAAGAATCATCACATTAAATTATTAAAAAAATAGGTTAGAACAAATATCTATCGTTATTAGTACAACTTTAATTTCTAGTAAAAATCTCTAAGACAATGAGCACATCGAGTTATTGTCTTTCTCAGTCAAATCACCAAAATTTTTAAATGAGGTGTTTTCTCTCTAGATGGAGAAGAAGAAAAACAACCGAATGATTTGACATATTAAGAATCATACCCTAAGTTTCTTTATATACTTTCTCATTAGGCTCCCACTAAACCTAATTAGGTCAATAATGGATATCCATTCATTTAGCTCATACCCAGTTAGGAGATTATTGGGCTCTCCACAATTAGATCACTTAATTAGCCTAATTAATTAAATAGCGTTAATATAATTGTTATAAATATGTGGCCTATAATTATTATTAGGAAATATAATTTCTTAACAATCTTCCACTTAGGCTACATATGATTCCTGACACAATTATATCATACATTATTCCTTAGGTGCGCAACTGTATGCTATATATCCTTAGTTTCCACTTACGGTACAATCTAGTCCATCTCTTATATTAGTATGGGATCATGGCGGCTTTTGTCACTATCAAAATGCAACTAAACCTTCCATGGTCACCATACCAACATATTCAATGACATAGATCGAGTATGGATGAGTGGCATGGAAATTACATGTAATGTGATCTCCAACATGCCTATTTTCAACTGGTCCTGCTTTATTTTTTATGAGATCAATATGTAATTTTCAAAACTTAATGCAAAATTGCAAATAGAAAATTAACACATTCAGAGGGAAAAACTATAAAACTGTAAATCCATCTAATTTATTTTGCAGAAAATAAACAAATAAATGTTTATGTCATAGAACATCCAAAATCAACTCTCACTAAACCATAGTATCCTCAAAATAAATAATACCTCTATGAGCAATGTGCTTATGAAAGGCCTTGGGCATTAAGCCCTTGGTTAGCAAATCCGTAAGCATGGAGTTTGTCTCTATATGTTCTATCGAAATCTAACCCTTCTGAACTCTTTCTTTAACAATCAGAAACTTGATATCAATATGTTTTGATTTCGTAGAGCTTCTGTTGTTATTGGAATACAGCACTGCCGATTTGTTGTCACAGAATATCTTTAACGACCTTTCAATACCATTAACCACACACAGTCCCGTGACAAAGTTTCCCAACCACATCCGATGATTAGATGCCTTATAATAGGCTATGAACTCTGTAGCCATGGTAGAAGAAGCTATGAGTGTTTGCTTGGCACTCTTCCAAGAAATAGCTCCCCCTGCCAACATGTAAACATAGTCTGACATGGATCGCTTCCTGTCTTGTTATCTAGCAAAATCAGAATCAGTATACCCGATGATCTCTAAACAGTCTGATCTCTGATAAGTGAGCATGTAATCTTTTGTTCTCTTTAAATAGCACATAACCCGTTTGGCTACTTTCGAATGATCCACTCCTGGGTTACTTAAGTATCTACCCACTACTCCCACTATAAATGATATGTCGAGACGAGTACAAACGTGAGCATACATTAGACTTCCTATTGCTGATGCATAACGAATCTTTTCCATTTCCTTTATCTCATGTTCATTCTTGGGGTACTGACTGAGACTAAACTTTTCTCCTCTAGCTACGGGCGTATCTCCTGATGTACAATTCTTCATGCCAAAATTTATCGAGAACCTTTTTGATATAGCCCTTTTGTGATAACTCAAGGATACCTCAAGACCAATCTCATAGTATCTGTATTCCTAATACCAAAGAGGTATCACCAAGATCCTTCATCTCAAAATTCTTAGTGAGAAATTTCTTGGTTTCATGTAATAAGTCTAAATTGCTGCTGGCAAGTAATATATCATCGACATATAAAATCAAGAAGATGAATTTACTTCCACTGAACTTGTGATATACACAATCATCGGCCACATTCACCTCAAAACCATAAGAGGTGATAACTTGATGAAACTTGTGATACCATTGACTGGAATCTTGTTTGAGACCATAGATGGACTTCTTTCACTTGCATGCCATAGACTTTGAATCTCCATATACAAAGTTTTTCTAGCTGGACCATATAAATTGTCTCACCAATGTCGCCATTGAAAAACGTTGTCTTAACATCCATCTGATGTAGCTCTAACTCTAAATGAGCCAAAAGTGCCATAACTATCCCAAAAGAGTCTTTCGAAGAAACCGAAGAGAAAGTATCCTTGTAGTCTATGCTTTCCTTCTGAGTGAATCCTTTGGCGACTAGATGAGCCTTATGTCTTTCAATATTGCCTTCCGAATTCCTTTTGGTCTTAAATATCCATTTACAACCTATGGGTTTCGTTCCTTTAGGCAACTTGATAAGATCCCAAACGTCATTGTCTTTCATAGATTTCATCTCATCCTTCATGGCATCAATTCAATTTTGAGCATTAGAACTCTGTAAGGCTTGTTGAAATTTGATAGGATCATCCTCGCCTAAGCCTACACCATCTTCATGTTCTTGGAGAAAGACGATATAATCATTTGGAATTGCACTTTTCCTTTTTCTAGTGGATCTTCTTAATGACACTTCTAAAGGTTGTTGAGTTTGCTCTATAGGTGTTGTAGGGGAAACCTCATTGTTATCTTGTTCTGGAACAATGTTAAGAACAAGAACCTGATCATTATTATTTTGTACTGGAGTTGCATCTTGGACAATGACAGAAATAACAGCTTGGTCATTGCCAAAAGCAATATTGGGAAGAGAAACAAAATCCTCTTCCTCAAAGACAACATTCCTTATTTTATCTTCCCCCCAAACTCAATATCCTCAAGGAATCTCGCATTTCCCATCTCAAAGAAGGACCTAGTAGTGGGATCGTAAAACTTAAAGCCCCGAGAGTGTTCAGCGTATCCAACAAAATAGCAACTAATCGTTCTTGAGTCCAGTTTCTTTCATTTGGCTTGTAAGCCCTTGCTTCAGCTGGACAACCCCAAACATGTAAGTGCCTAATGCTAGGTCTTTATCTTGTCCATAGTTCATAAGGGGTTTTGGTTACTGCTTTGCTTGGGACCCTATTAAGGATATAAACTGCAGTCTTTAATACTTCTCCCCAAAGCGATTCAAGTAAAGAAGAATGACTAATCATGCTTCTCATCGTGTCTTTAAGAGTTCTGTTTCGTCTCTCAGCAACACCATTCATGCTAGGCTTACCTGGCATTGTGTATTGTGAGACGATTCTGCATTCCTTTAGTGCCTTGAGTTTCCCAGCGAGATTAGACATCTCCATAATGTACTTATACCACATGGAAATGAATTTTGCCAAACAATTACTCGTTTCCACTTTTTCATTCTTGGCAAAATATTGCTCAATTTCTTTGAGAAACTTCTTGGCATTAGTGCTTTCAACAATAGAGCCCCGAAACGCTTCCGGAATGGAGCGTTTCATGATCATTAGACTCATGCAGTTAGAACGATCCCACTTCTCAATTTTATTTGTGTTCGGATTTTTCGTAGTGGAAGTGGGTCGCTCGATCCTTAACGCATCGTCTAATTCCATACAAACAAGAATGATTTCCACGTTCTCTTTCCATATCTTGAAATTCGTCCCATTCAGCATTAGGATCATACTTATTTGTGCAGAAACATTAGCAGCAGTAGCAAAAACTGAATAGAGAACAAAATAAAACAACATACTCACAATCAACATTTATGTCATTCATGACATAAACAAACAATCCGAAGGATGGTGGGCCCATTTCAAGATACCTAGCAGATTTACTCTTTGGACCAGAAATATTAGCTTGTAAGTGGTACTCTCCGCGTAGTAATCAAATATTGACAACAAATCCTGTCAAACAATAGCCTTCCTTTGGGCCGACTATTGTTCACATGGAAAATTATATAATTGTTAAATATTTATTACCATAGGTATACCTATTATTTGGCCAAATAATAACCTTCTTTTGGCCCAATCATTATTCGCATAAATAATAAGCATACACATCTTTATATTCTAAAACAAATTAACATCCACAACAGAAGTTACTTTGGCAACAATATTATTTCAATCAATTTATTTTAAAACACAAGACAATTAAGTGCAATAATGATTAAATAAAACAAAACAAGGAACCAGAATTTCATTTTATTCAATTAATTTTTTTATTAATTTGCACTTAATTTCTTAATGGGCAAAGATTGCCCAAAATCTCTAAATTGGGTTTAAAACAAACCTAAAATTGCCAAAATTGGCAATTATTCTTCTTTATGGCTGCAGGTAATAACCTGCGGCCCTTACTTCAAATGTACAGGCCCAATTGAGCATGTGCTTCCCTTTTCTCTCACGGGCCTGAAATGAGCCCGTGCCCATTTTTTTGTAGGTCTGGGCTTCAACCCAGAACTGTGGGAATCCTAGGGTCGCGATCGCAGCCCTTCCCCATCTGCCAAGCCACCACTTCATGCAGCCACCATGTCACCACTTCATGCAGCCACAGTGGTACACTGCGGCTGTCCTGTCACTGGCGCGGCTAGAGGACTGCAATTGGCCGTCCATAGTGCCGGCGGTGACAAATGCGGCTGCCGGCCATGAAGAAGTTTTTTTTTTTCTTTCTTTCTTTTCCTTATGTGGCAGCCTTGGTAGTCATTGTTCCTCATCCTGCCGCGGCCAACAGGCTGTAGCTAGCTCGTCGGTGCAGCTCAATGGCCACGCCCTTGTTTCCACAGCGCCGGCGACCAAGGCTGCCACCGGCCACAATCTTCAATCTGAAGAAAAGAAGAAGAAAGAAAGGGAAAATTTTTTTTTCCAGAAACAACCGAAAAAAAACTTCTTTAATAAATTCCTTTACACAATTTCCTTAATTCCTAATTTTCCAAAAAAATTAATTTTGTGAATAACAATTAATCTGATATTAATGATGTTCAACTGGAGATATTGGAGATAAAAATTCTCTCAATAATTTAATGTGATGACCGTTTTGATATTACTTGTTGGATCTTTGAATCCTTATTTCACATTTTAAGAATCATCTCACTAAATTACTAAGAAATAGGTTAGAATAAATACCTGTATCTATTGGTGCAGTCTTAATCTCCAATAGAAATCTATAAGACAACGAGCATGATGAGTTATTGTCTTGCTCAGTCAAATCACCAAATTCTTGAATGAGATGTTTTCTCTCTAGATGGGAAAGAAGGAAAGCAGTCGAATGATTTGACATATTAAGAATCATAACTTAAGTTTGTTTATATATTGTCTCATTAGGCTCTCATTAATCTTAATTGGGTCAATAATGAGTATCCATTCATTTAACCTATACCCAATTAAGAGACTATTGAGCTCTTCACAATTAGATCACTTAATTAATTTAATTAATTAAATAGAGTTAATATAATTGCTATAAATATGTGACCCATAATTATTATTAAGAAATATAATTTCCTAACACCCATAACCAATAGCAAGTCTTCGACAAACCATCAATGATCAGTCAATTAGAGAAAGGCAAAAAAACTTAAATTTTCAAGGTCCAGTTCTTAATTTGTTTTTCGGGCAACCAAGAAGGATTAAGAAACCAATTAAAAATGCAAACAGATAACTAAAAATAAAGAAACACCAATTTGTTTTTCTCCTACTGCCGGGTGGTTCGCCCTCCGTCTCAAACTCCAAGAGGCCTTCATCACCGACGACGTCCCACAACAGCGCGAACACAACCTCCCCTCCCCACGGCGGAGAGAGCTCCTTCTCTGGTCTCCCAATAAATCTCAAGGATGGCGTGCAAAGCTTTCTCTGTGTTTTCTTATTTTTTATTCCGAAATATGATTTGAATCATCATATGTGGAAGACTTTATGTTAGGTTGGTAGATTTTAACAATTTCTTACCATACGATTGAAATCGAAAGGTGTAAAACTTATACCCTATTAGTATGGAATTCGTACTGTCCCCTACTATAGAACTTCCCCTGACCTTATCAATGGTTACGAAAGCCGATTGTTTTCCTCACTCCTTATTTTTATACATTCTCTTTCGTACACTTATTATTTAGAGTGTGTTTGGTTAGGAGGAATAAAAAGAATTAAGATTTATTCTTATATTTAGTTGGTTTTAAGAAAAAGAATGACTATTCAAAATGGAATGATTTTTCCATCAAATGGGTGCATCCCCATTCCTTCCTCATATAAGAAGAATGTATATTCCAAGCTCTTTTCATTTTCTTTTCTGTCATTACCCTTAAATATTATAATTATAAATTTTATAATATAAATATTTATAATATAATTAATATTATATTATAATGTAATTACATCTTATAACATATAATATAATATAATACAACATATTTAATATTATAATAATATATACAATATAATCATCATATTGTAATTAATAATAATTATTATAATTATATTTATCATTATAATATAATAAAATATAACATAATATAATTGTGATATTGTAATAAATAATTATAATAATAATAATTGGGATAGTAGAATTTTCTATAAAATTAAATATAATAATTATATATTTTATAATAATTATATTATATTATATTATGCTATATTATTTTATAAGATATAGATGTGATATTTTCATTAAATAATATGATAATTATAACGTCTGTTCAGAGTGGTTATCTATTCCTTAACCAATTTTCTTGACTGTCTTGTAGAGATGAAAAAGATCCTCCAATTCAACGTCCCTAGCTCGAAGGGGCGTTTGAGGAAAGAGAAGAAGTCTCGGGAAAGGCCTGGCACTTTTGTTTCCTCTACACCGGTGAAGGCCAAAGAGGCTTCAGCGTGAGGGTGTGTCGATAGCGAAGGCAGCACCAGTGCACGTAGTTGAAATTCTGGACACTCTAGTGGCTCTTCTGCCTATGAATCGATTTTTGCCCCCTGAGGCAAAGGTTCAAGATCTTGCCGTCTTAGTCCCCGATATCTCTGATACCTAGATCGAGGCAATGCTAAACCTTCTGCCTCGATTTTCCCCGATATCTTCCAAGCCCTTAATGAGTCATTTTTCGACAAGCATTGGGCAGCTGCCACCAGGTCCACTCTTGTCGATTGCTCCTGTAAATAGATCTCCCACCAAATCCATGTAAGCTTCGACACATATGCTTCACTTCTATATGAATCTTCTTTGTTCTCTTTTCTTTGGCCCGCCTCATAACCTAACTCATCTTATTTTTTATCTTTGTAGTCTCTTGTCCTCTCCCTTATCAACCTGGTCGAGCTTGTCAAGGTTAAAGGTCGAAGCAATGATACAGACCGCATTGAGGGGAACCTAAAGGCTCTCCTTGAAGCGGAGAAGGTAGAGAAGGATGAGGTCTCTTGGCGACTTACCCTCATCTCCAAAAAGCTGGAAAAGGTTAAGGTCAAGGTGGATGAGGCCAAAAAACAAGTGGAGGAGGCTCGCAAGTAGATCATTGATGCCAAGGAGAAGTACTTCTACAAAGGCAGGGTATGACATGGGCAAACATGAGGGACATGACCTGGGCATAAATGAGGGGGTCACTGGGTACTTGGCCTCTAAGGAGTTTGCCCTGCGACATGAGGAGATTGCTGCCAAGGCCGTCAGGGACTACAAGTCCTCTGACGCGCTGTACAACATATGCGCCAGTGATATGGCATCTGTTGGAGAGCAACTCGGTTCTAGGATCAACAGGCACATTCCTGGCCTTAATTTGGATTTCCTCTACGACCTTCTTACTGATGACAAGGCCTCTCCTGAAGATAACAAGGGCGGCGATGACAGTGGAGACGCCGAGGGTGCGGATGGTGGCAAAGATGGCAGAGGCGACAACGCTTAAAGACGCCGGGGGCTATCATTTCTTCATCCTCTTCTTAAATTATATTTTTTGTAATAATTTTGTAATGTTGATACAATGGGTCGTCAACCCACTTATACATATTTTTGTTAATCAAACGCCCCTTTGTTTCTTCTATCTGCCTTTAATTTCTCTTGTGGATAGATGAATGCTTTTTCTTTATAGGATATCATTTTTTTCTCATTTTTTTAATTTTACCTTACCTCCTTAGTGGTTCGTCTGGCATTTAGGCCTCTTAAGGCTTTAGACTTGGTAGATTTTAGTAAGTGTACCAGGTAAGGTTTCCTCTCCTCCTTAGAGGAGTCAGCTGTTTAAGTTCTTTGAACTTATATGTGCTTAATGCCCCTTAGGGCTTCAGACTTGGTAAATTTTAATAAATCTACCAGGTATGAATGTCTCTCCTCCTTGGAGGAGCCGGCCGCCTAAGTTTTGTTGAACTTATTGACTTCATAAATTTTATTAGATCTACCAAGCATGGATGCCTCTCTTCCTTGGAGGAGTCAGCCATGTAAGTTCTAGTTCTTTGAACTTCTTTTGTCGATTTGTCATATACATTTAGTGTAGATCATAGGTCTTTTCGCATAGTGGTCTGTAGACCCTTTATGCCCCGCATGTCTAGGTAGAAACCTTGGTTTGTTAAGAAGACATGTTGTATTAGGGGTCGACCTCCTTGAGGTATTGTCGATTATAATTAAAAAAAGTTGTAGCATGATTAAACCTCTGCTTTATTTATCCGATGAAGTATCAAGACAACACAACCAAGAATAATGGAAATAATCAAATGAACATTAATTCATTGGTAATACAATTTTAGTTGTTTAGTGTTCCAGGGATGCTGAATTTTTCTGCCAGTGAGGCTTTCCAAAATGTAGGTTTCTGGGCGCAACATCTCTCTTATGCGGTAGGGTCCTTCACTTGTTAGGCCAAGAGGACCAGTGTTTTTGGGTTTTGTACTCTGAATAAGACTAAGTCCCATGGGACAAACCTCTTCTACTTTACCTTCTCGTTATAGTACCGCGTTGTCCTCTATTGGTACGCAATAAGTCAAAGTTAGGAGTCAAGCCTTCTTTCTTCCAATAAATCAAGCTCTACGTTCATAGCCTTAACGTTTGCACTACCACCGTAGGTCGTTATCCTAAGGGTCGGTGTTTCAATCTCGACCGGAAGAACTGCTTTGACTCCATACATCATAGAGAATAGAGTTTCTCCTGTCATAGTTTGACTCATCATACTATAGGCCCATAGGACTTTAGGGAGTTCTTCAGCCCACTTTCCCTTTAGGTCATCGAGCATCTTTTTCAGCGTGTATTTAAGGATCTTATTAATAGCTTTGACCTGATCGCTAGATTGCGGATGGATTGGCACTGAGAAGTCTTTTTGAATGCCCAGATCATCATAGAATTTCCTCACGGTGGTGTTGTCAAATTGCCTTCCATTGTCAGAGATGAGCGAATGCGGAACTTCAAATCTACACACGATGTTGTTCTAGATGAAGCTTGTGCAGACATCCTCTATAGTCATGGTGAGAGCTTTGGCTTCGGCCCACTTTGTGTAGTAGTCCACAATGGCAATGGGAAATTTGAAACCTCCTGGTGCAACATGCAAGGGTCCAATCAGGTCAATCCCTTATTTGGCAAAAGACCATGGGCTAAGAATGGAAGTTAGGTTTTCTAGGGGGCGCTCTAGGAATCGTGACATAGCGCTGGCACTTATCACAATGCCGAGCGTACTGATATGTGTCATTTTAAAGGATAGACCAATAGTACCCTTACCTTAAAACCTTAAGAGCCAAGGATTGCCCCTCAGAATGACTACCACACATTCCTTCATGGATCTACCAAAGGACCTTTTTAGCTTCATCATTGTATAAGCACCATTGTAGGGGTATTGAATAGCCTCGATAGTATAGTAGACCATCGTACAACAAGTACCTTTCGACTCTATACTTAATCCTTCTGGCTTCATCCTTATTGTCTGGTAGTTCTGCATTCATTAGGTATTCAATGATCGAGGTCATCCAGTTTTCCATCCTCTGTGGCATCAAGACCTCTTTCGTCCCTTCTTCATGGATGGCCTCTCTAACTCTTCTATGGGGATAACCCCTAATAACTTTGAGTCCTTGGAGGAGGCTCATTTTGCCAAAGCATCAGTGTTGGAGTTTTCAAGTCGCGGGACCTGTTGTATTTCATAACTACTAAATTTTGAGAGCTCCTCCTTAAGCTTCCTTAAATATGGTCCCATATTTTCTCCGCGTACTTGATATTCCACCTTGATTTGATTCACCACTAACTGGGAGTCACTATAGGCTACAATATCTTTGGCCTTCAAATGGTTTGCCAACCGTAGGCCTGCGATCAACACTTCATATTCTGCTTCATGGTTAGAGGCTTTGAATTTGAAGTGTATTGCCGATGTGGTCTTGTGGCCTTTTGGACTAATCAACATGATGCATGCTCCTGACCCATTTTTGTTCATGGACCAATCCATATAAAGTTTCTACTTCACATTCTTATTGCTCTCATTGTTCTTCATTGTGGCTGGCCGGTGGGAGAACTCCACCATGAAGTCGACCAAGGATTAACCTTTTATCGCTACCCTCGGTGTGTATTCAATGTCAAATTGGCTTAGTTCCACTGACCACTTCAGGAGTCGACCCAATGTTTTAGGCTTTAGCAGTAGTTGCCTTAAAGGATGGTTTGTTAACACATTTATTATGTGCACTTGGAAATAGTGATGAAGCTTCCTTGATGCCACCATCAAGGCGAGGGCCAACTTTTCCATCTCTGGGTATCTCGTCTCCAAGTCTAGGAGCCACCTACTTACATAATAAATTGGCAGCTAGCTTCTTCCCTCTTCCTAGAGCTGATAGCATGTTCCGAGATGGAGAGGTAGAGGCTTAACTTTTTCCTAGGGATTGGCTTCAAAAGGACCGACGATTTGCCCAAGTGTTCTTTCAACTTCTGAAAGGCTGCTTCGCACTAAGGAGTCCATTCAAAATGCGTGTTGCCTTTCCGTGCGTCAAAGAAGGGGACACACTTGTCTGTTGCCTTTGAGATGAACCTATTCAAGGCGGCGACGCATGCCGTGAGCTTCTGGACCTCCTTTGGTTTGGTAGCTGACATCATGTCATGTAGGGCTTTTAGTTTTTTTGGGTTGGCTTCTATTCCTCTGTTACTGACCATGAACCCAAGGAATTTCCCAGAGGCTACCTCAAACGTGCACTTTAAGGGGTTCATCTTCATGTGGTATTCTCTCAAAACGTCAAACATTTCCTCCAAGTCCTTCATATGATGTCTTTCCTTAATGCTCTTTACTAACATGTCATCCACGTAGACTTTCATCATTCTCCCTATTTGTTTGGCAAACATCTTGTTGACCAACCTCTAATAGGTAGCCCCTTCATTTTTTAAACCAAAAGGCATCACCTTGTAGCCGTAGAGTCCTCATTTGGTTATGAAGGACGTATGCTCCTCATCTGCTGGGTGCATGGAGATTTGATTGTAACCAGAATATGCATCCATGAAGCTCAGGAGTTCATGCCCTGTAGTTGCATCGACCAATTGATCTATGTACGAAAGAGGAAAACTATCCTTCAAGCAGGCTTTGTTGAGATCACTGAAATCTATACAAGTGCATGTTTGTGGGATATGTAATGGGGACAAGAGAATGATTATTTTAAATAGTCACAAGAATCAAAGGATATTTGTATCAACAAATATCACATTTCTAGAGCATGACTATATGATAGTTTTTTAAGCCCAAAAGCAAAGCAGTTCTGAAAAAGTTACTTTCTAATAAGATTGGACCACAACCAACAAGAGTTGTTGGAACGCTAAGAGATATGACCACAATTCCTAATCAAACTCCTATGGCACCTCATCGTAATGGGAGGGTAAGCAAGTTACCTAACCGGCATATTGAGAAAGCACAAATCGTTACTGCTGATGACGGTAAGGAGGATCCGTTAACCTTTAAGGCTATGATGAATAATTTTAATAAGGAAAAGTGGCAAGCAGCTATGAAACTTGAGATAGAGTCCATGTACTCCAACTCAGTCTGGCAACTTGTAGATCTACCTGAAGGGGTAAAACCCATTAGATGCAAGTGGATCTTCAAGAAAAAGAGATAAGTGGATGGAAAAGTAGAGACTTATAAAACAAGGCTAGTGGTTAAGGGTTACACCCAGAAAAAGGGAGTTGACTATGAGGAAACTCTTTCACCGTGGCCATGCTTAAGTCCATCCGAATACTCTTAGCCATAACAACATATTTTGAATATGAGATATGTCAGATGGATGTCAAGACAACTTTTCTAAATGGTTATCTTGAGGAAACCATCTATATCGATCAGCCAGAGGGTTACATAGAGAAAGGCCTAGAGCAGAAAGTCTGCAAACTGTAGAGATCCATTTATGGATTGAAGCAAACTTCTAGATCCTGGAATATCAGGTTTGATGAGGCTATTAAGTCTTATGGATTTGATCAAAACCAAGATGTTTCAAACAAAAGAAAAGAAGACGTTCTTATTCTTTACAAGCCCGAATATATGATATTCAGTGGGAGTAGTCAGTCGTTGTCAGTTGAACTCAAGATTCGATCATTTAGTAGCCATGTAGTGTATCCTTAAGTGTATGAGGAAAACAAGAAACTATAAGATAGTTTAGTCAGTGAAAAAGATGTCTTTAGCTAGATACACATACTTTGACAATGAGTCATGCATGGATTTTGACAGTCAACATCCAAATATGTGTTCACACTAGGTGAAGGAGTCATGACAAGAAAGGTTGTTGGCAAAGTGTGATTGCTAATTCTATCATTAAGAGTTAATGAGTAGCAGATTGTGAAGCAGCAAAAGAAAGCAACCTGACTCTAGAAATTCTTAATTGATCTGGAAGTTGTTCTAGACATAGATCAGTCATAGATACCTAGAAAGTTTCAGGATTGAAGACATATTCTACCTGCTTTAGGACAAGTGGGAGATTGCTGGGAATGGTGTCCTAGAAGCATAAGATGTAATAGGATATTTACAATTTATTTAATAAAAGAGTTTATTCATCATTTTTATGTGTATATATTTGTGAATATTTTATGAATATCAATGAAAATTCCATGATTATTTATGTGACCTTAAACATTGTATGTAAGTGTTCTATATGAGAGATAATGTTTAAGGATACTAATCAAAAAGCAATGTTCAAAATGAATTTAATTAAAGTTCAAAACCTTTAATTAAAACATTATTAATACATGTCATTCCCATTTAGAATGGAACGGTGTTATCCTCACTGTTAATATGGTGAGATATTGAATGAGTGTATTTCGCGTATGAGATTATGCGGAACAAGGACACAAACACAATATGAATTTTTAATAATTTTCATTAAGTATAAAAATTCTAATTGAGTCTATTGATGGTCATATATAGAATGATCTTAATCCTGAGTTCTTAACAGACTCCTATTTATGGATTTGTGTTTTTTTATTTACTCGGTACGGATTCTGAGATCTTGAATCACATTCCTTGAATTTTGGAGACATGATGAAGTAGATAGCCAGGAATGTTATTATACGAGATGGAATCCATTCCTTCTTAAGAAAGAAGAAGATAAATAATTCTTTTGAGGATTGATTCGGTACTTGGACCAGTAGGAGCTCTGATTCATGAATGTGTTTTATGAATCACTGTCTATTAGGGAATCAATGATACTCAAGGATAAAGAAGTAATTAGAGAGGTTAACGGATTTTACCTAACTTTAATTATGAATTATTTATGGAGGATCGATCTATATGCAGTGACTATATCAAATAGACACTTCACAGTTTAGAAGTAATTTATATCTATAATTGCGAGAGTGCAATTCCAAGTTTATAGTGGAGTAACTATTGGAATTAATAGAATTAATTAATTAATTAAAGTGTTTAATTAATTATTAATTCTATTGAAGCTCGGGATTATAGGTTCATTAGTCCCCGCGTCGTCCTAGTAATTCTACCAGACACAAAGGGCAAAATGGGAATTTTAGAATTATGGAATTCTAAAATTAAACACTCAAAAATAATTAATTGAGAATTAAATATTATTTAAATAATTGATTATTTAAATTTGAATAGGAACACATCTAGATTTATCCATTTAAACTTATTTGATCAGTTGTTCAATTTAAAATTCAAATTAATTTAAGTTTGACTTAAATTGGAATTTGAATTTGAGTCAAAATTGGACTACATGATAAAGGATGATTTTCTCTTCCTTCCCTATCTGCAAATCGGCGCCACATAGGGATGAGTATCCCCTAAGGTGGCCGGCCACACTAAGGATAAGGGAATGGGAGATTTTGTTTCAAATTCGAATAGGAGATAATTGACAAGCTTTATCTTAGAGATAGAGATTGGATTCCTTCTAGAAGTTTGACTTCTACTCTATAAATAAGAGAATAATAGAAAATTGTGGACACAATTTTTGAGACAATTTTTGAAACAATTTTTGACCTAATAAAGTATTATGGCTGAAATTCTCTTAGAGCAAGGGAAGGAAAAATTTTTCTCCAAAAAAAATTCCACATCGTGCATGCGTTGGTGTTTGTGAAAATTCGAGTGTTTATTATAACTCGTTTTGTCTCACCACACACACGTCTTCATGGATTCTAGGAATTGACGGGGAAGACATTAGTTTTCTAAACACAAAGCTTTGGAGTAAGGATTGTTCGAGGTCAAAGAACTCAAGTTATCATCCTAATTGGCCGCCGAGTATTATTGGTAATTGAGTTCTTAATAAATGAATTAATGAGATTAATTTATTCATACATAAATTAATATAATCTATAGAGTATCTCAAAGGTTTTATGAAAATTTTTGTTATACGCGATCCGCCTCCCCCCACGCTTTCGCATCCGAATTCGATTTAGTAACCAACACCTTGTACCTGCCAGGAAGTGGCAGATCCATTATCTCTGCAGTAAACGGGTGGTCATCGACTCTGTCCAAGGCGATGTCGACGTTGACCACTTCAACTTCCTGCCTTAAATTCTTTTCGAAGTGACTCACTTGGCTTTTCACGTCTTTCTCTAAGCTACCAACATCACCGTTGAGATCGCAGAGTCGACCCCTTTGCCCCTCTGCACCGACCTTGAGTCTTTCATAGCATTATTAGCCTATAGTTTCCTCTAGGTGGCACCCTGGGGGGCAACTCTAGGACCTTCGCGGCCTCCTTTTCTTAGGCTCGACACATGACGTCCCGCTGTCTGCTTCATAAGGATTTGGACGGTCGAGGTCTCGGGTTCTCCTCAATCCTTTCTGATGCACCACGCTGGTCACCAGCATTCTGGTTCCCAGCGGCGGTGGTGCACGACGGTCTCAGGGGGGTGTCTTCAAGAGGAGGCATGGAACTTCTCCCATCCATTCGCTCAATAGTGGTCACCAGGTTGTGAACTAAGTCGGTCAACTCATTTAGCTGGGCCTACATTTGCGTTGGGTCTGGCTGAGGCACACTTGGGGTCGGGGCTTCGTCCCTTGCCGGGGGTTGGTTCCCCTAGTAGGGCTAATTTATGTCCCTCCCTCCGTCAGTGTTGCTGGATTAGAGCGGGGCGTTGTCCTCTGATTAGGTGCCTTGATTTGTAGCGTTACTCCTTGTTCTTCATGGAGGCATGATTGTTGATAAGCTCTTTGTAGACTGGAATTCTTCACACACACGACTGAAGATTCTAGGTTCGATCCCCAACGGAGTCACCAATTGTTGACGGTGGAATTTCGTCAACAGAAATATACCTAGTTACTATCCAATAATCGGTTAGGTTACTGACCAAAACACGTTTAAATAACCACTTTATGTCCGATTAAGTTCAGTTAGCAAAGTGCAATTGTCTGTGTATGAGCGTTTGTGGGTTTCTCAGAATATGAATGAAACATAAGGAAATGAAAAGAACTCCATAAATTATAGTGGTTCACTCTCAATGCAAGAGCTACATCCACTTTGAAAAATTTCTCTCCTTTTTTCTTCTTTTTCTCTTTTCCGATTACAAGGGGCTCAATTCTCTCAAATGCCCCCTTTTTCTCTTTCTGGGGCCTTGCCCTTTTTATATCTCACAGATTACATTTTGGAGAAAACCGAGGCAACTAGTTGCCCTATGGTTGTTCTCAAGTAACCTATTATCATACTCAGCTAAACTACAGCTATTCAGTACTTTTCTGTCCGTTCACCTACCTACTCTGCCCAAAATTACAGCATTGTGACTTCCCCGTAACTTCCTATTGGTCTATTTTGGGCGGCCAATAGGCTGGCAATTATTTTTCTAGCCAATGATGTTATTTATATCCACAGGTAACCTAAGGATTTTTCCTCTATCACCTCTGGGGGTCTTATCGGGATTTAGGTCAGATAACTGAACATGCTGCCCTCTCCGCTTTCACTGGGCCTGGGTAGCAAGTCCAGATAGAGCCTTCGTTGGCATCGTTGGTCTACAGGATTTTGGAACCATCTCCGTCTTAACCGCTTGATCGGTCGACTGTCATCGTGGATGCTGCACATTATAAGCTTGCTGTCCTTGAGCACTTCTTCAAGGATTGTCTTAAAGGAACCTGGGATAATCCGTCTCTCTCTCATTACCACAAACACTCATATTTGAAACAGTTGAATCCCAATCAGCTGGAAAGCTGACCCTTCGACCGTCAACGTCTGTTTACCGTCTAACGTGGCAAGATAGTGGCCACGTGGAGCCCATTTATTGCCTAACGTGACAAGGCAGTAGCCATGTGGAGCCTATTTATTGTCTCGTGCCAGGGTAGATTTTTCTCCACACCGGCTATTTTATTTTATTGTTAACAATTATCATCGATTATTATATTCATAGTAGCTACGATCATCCGAACAACGTAGAGAATCTTTACACTCTATTTTCTATAAAAATATCATTTCCATCATGCATGACACATCATAATTATAAATCATTATAGACCAGGGCCTTAACTAAATTTAGATCAGTGTCTATATCATTACATACATGTCACCTATTAAGTCTCTGGATCATTCCCCACCTCTTAAACGAGTGTCGTGTATGCACCCATGCATTCTCATACCATTTATGGTCATTAGGGTCTATTAGGCAAGACACCGGTATGTTCTCCCACAGACCCGGGAATATCGTTTCTTTTCAACAAGTTTTATTAGATGGATTTTATGGTTGAGATTTTGTAACTTTCACTTTAAATTGTGGAAGTTCTAGTTGCAATGGACCAAACACAAGGACCATTTGGAATTTGGATGCATACCAATCATTTTGAGAGAGATACTTTATTCATATTCAGTTTAAACGATTATAAACTGCCAAAACAAAAATGTGTTATTCATACATTTGTTTTTCTTTTTCATTAGCTGAGATGTTGATTCCTCAGATTGGCTATAGGATCTGTGGAGAGGATGAATGAACCGTATTCCAGTTTGACTATAAGAATTGTTATACGAAAGATACACTAGAGAGAGAGAGAGAGAGAGAGAGATGTTACCAAAACTAATATTGAGTAAAACAAGGTTTTTTGAAGGAAAGGGGTGGCGGGAGAACAAGAATATAATGTGCCAAAACTTTTTCTCATATTATGTTGAAGATGATTACAACATAGCATACCATCCTCAAGTATCCTATATAAGATTATGGTCACTCATATAAGCACTGATCCCATAATGGCAATAGCAAATAAAGAACAATCAAGTTGTTGTTGTGGCTGGTTTCTCAGTTCTACTTTGTCGTTTCTGAGTAGGACTTGTTATTACTGGTCCTTTCCTTCCTTTGAGATTGCTATCATCGCGACTCTCCTTGGACTTTTTTGTGTTTACAGAATTCTCTGAAGTATTTGGAACAACCTTACATTGTGAATGTCTGTTTTGAGGCAATTTACTAGTCTTCAGAACTGATAATTGTTCTGTTTTGCTTCTGTTTCTGTCACCGATCGCCAAGTCATTATCTAAAAACGAAATTCCGCCAAGGGAAAAGAGTTAAAAGGAGTAGTTTGTATAAACTTCATCATGATTATTTACTATAAAGGGTGTCAATGATAAGATACATACAAATATTGCTGGTTTTTTCATGCATTTCCTTGGCCCGGATGTATAAGTAAAATAAAGGACAAATTACAAACATTTTCTCTGGACTTTGTCATTAGTGTCAACTTGCCCCTTGACTTTCAAATCTTCCATAGATACCCCTTGAACTCAATAAAAGTGGCAACATTAGTCCTTCCATTTGATTTCCGTCCAAAACATTACGTCGGGCACATAACTACAAATGAGGTTACATCCATTTTTAGAACGGAAAACAGACGGAAATAACAAATGAGGTTTTACATCCATTTTTCCAAGTTCAGGAGGTGTCCTTGGCACATTTAAAAAGTCAAGTGGAAAGTTGATACTAATAACAAAGTCCAGAGGATTTTTGTAATTTGTCCTGAAACAGATGAAAACTTAAAAGTTAAGCAAATTTACCAGGACTAGATAAGACCGCCCGTGGGCGAGGAACCGAACAGGCTCTAATATTTTGTTTACCATCTTCATCATCTACCTTTTTGTTATCCTTTTCTTCTTCTGTAAATTAGCAAGATCCTAATGTGAGAATTGCAACATATCTTTCTGCAAACCAAATTGGTTGGAGAAATCATACGAGTTAAAAGGTAACTATACCTTTAATTACAGAAATCTTCGGCATGGCCACTTTAGGCGTGTCATTAGTAAAAGAAACAGCTATATTGAGCATGTAAGATTTAGGAACTTTTGCAATGGAGGGAACAGATGTGTCTTCATGTTCATCTGCACAATCATAAAACATAAAAACGTCATAGAGCCCATCAACTTAAAAATAGTTTTCAAAAATATTGGATAAAGTATTCAAGATAAGTATATAATCCAAAAGTGTGAAGCGTTGATACCAAAAATACGAAAGGAACAATTAGCCAAAAACGCCATCAAAAGTGATAGTAAGGAATATTGAAAAACAAATAAATAAAATAAAATAACAACCAGTTACTAATTTCTCAATTTTACCAAAAGCTGTTAATTATGAGAAAAATGATGGAAACCCCACAGACCCAGATATATGAATTGACCACTCTATGAAAATAGTCAGGTTTTTTTTTTTTTTTTTTTTTTTTTTTTTTTTTGGTGTGGATTTAAGTAGGGGTTAAAGTGGAGAAAAAACTCCAATAAAATAGAGAAAACTACATACGGAAAACAAGATCAAGAAATAACCTGTGGAAGAAAAATCAGGAAAGACATATTGATGATCATCTTGGTCTTGTTGCTGCCTCACCTTCACCTTTGGGTACACTGCAAAATTCCAATAAAAAAAAAGCCACAAAAAATATAAATAATATTACAGGAAAAAAAAAAAAAAAAAAACAAGCTTTTAACTATAAAACAAGCAACTACCCAAAACAGACTTTTTATTTTTCGATCAGGCAACTTTCTTCTTTATTCGTGTTTCTCGTTTTTCCGTGTGATTTTTAGAAAAATGAAAAGAAAAGAAAGGAAAAGAGCATCAAAAAGGAACAAAGAAATTGCCAAACTCTCAAACAGATTTATCTCTGTGTCTGTGTTTGGTCTGAATCAGATGCTAATATAACGATGTGGGTCTCAATCAAAAGGGAACGTGTTTGGGTGGGTCAAGCGTAAGCATAAGAGAACCGCCGTGATAAGACCGCTGACTTATTTTGGAGCTCGTGGCGGCACTGT
The DNA here is from genome assembly GCA_012066045.3 of Morus alba. NCBI lineage: Eukaryota > Viridiplantae > Streptophyta > Magnoliopsida > Rosales > Moraceae > Morus > Morus alba. The sequence goes on from CP050225.2 coordinate 29,652,820, forward strand.
GGATCCCACAACTATTCCTATTGGCTAATCGGGATTGGGAGTCAAATGCTCTTTCGAAAAGTGGTATTGTCATTTTGTCAACGGTTTTTCTTTAACATCGTTGTATGTTTATTTTGCCTAGGGCGGTGTTCATGGAACTGTCAATCTATTAATCCGTTAAATTTAATCTAATCTGATCTTTTGAATTGAGAAAATTTCATTTTACAACTAAGTAATAACTCAAATTCTATTATAATATTTTTTCTTATAAAACTTTAAATTTAATTTTTTAGTACAGTATTTTTTTTTTTTACATACACAATTCAAGTTTTAAACTTAAATTTTGAAATAAACAAAGTAACTGAATTACTAAAGAATTATTCTTTTGCAACAAAACTCAGAAAAAATTTAAACTCGAGTTATAACTTTATTCAAGTTCATGTTCTTTTATAAAATTTGAGTTTGAGCTTGAGTTTGAACTCAAATTTGAACTCGAATTTGAGACTAAACTCGAGTTCAAGTTTTCCCTTCAACTCGAGTTCAGAAACTCAAACTCAAATTGATAAATAGTATTTTTTCTATTCTTAAAAATGTCATAATTTTTTTGTTTTAATTTGATTGAGATGATTTTTTTCTATGCATTCACAGCGAAAAAATGAATAAAACCCCACCCATATACCATATTAAAATTTTTCATCACTATTGAATTTTTATTAAAATACTATCTAAATACAAATTTAAGTTTTGATCCACCGAAATATAAACTCAAAAAGATTCTCAATTTAAATCATAACTCAAATGTGCACATCCAAACACAAACTCACGTTACAACTTCAACTTAAGTTATAAGTCAAACTCAACTCAAAATCATTACTCAAATCACCCTAACTCAAAAATACAAAAGAACAACCCTTAAATATACCATTTTTAAAAAAACTCTATCACTTGACTAATTCTAATCTAAAAAGTAGAAATATATGGATTAATATTAAGGGATAGAAATAAAAAAAAAAAGTGACTCTATTTCAAAGGGTATTTTTAAAAATTACCCTTTTAAATAGTTTTGAATTGGACATGATTTAAATTTTTCTAATTTAAAAGGTTTTGATTAGTTTGTGAATTGAGCACTTCTCAATTGCTTAATCCGCAAAATTCAGAGCACATTTTAGGTAATACTAGCTATGTACGCGCGCATTTGCGCGCATTGGCGTAGTGATAATTTTATATGTTAAAAAGAGTTAAGAATTTGTATATAATAGAAATATGTTATTTATGTATATTTATACATAAATATATACATAGGACATTGTCATATAAAGATATTTACAATAAATAGATATATGTACAACATTGTTTTATGAAGTTATTTACAATATATACATCTACTTTTTTTTTTGTTGCTGTTGTAGTTCCTTTGTCTGTTGCTAGCTGCACAATATAAATTTTAAAAGATATTAATATTTATAATTGGAAAAATTAAAAATAGTAAGATTTAGAGGTGGTTACATTACTTGGTTCGTGGACGTTTTTTTGGCTGTTTTGGTTCTTTGGATTTAGAGCTGTAATAATAAAGGGTTAATAAAATATGTGTTTAAAATTGTAGATATTATTTTTGTTTATAAATAATGTAAAATAGTAATTATATATTACCTGGTGGCTGATTTTTTTGGATCTGGTGTGTGTGGATCTATTGATGTTGTTGTTTTTGAGCGGGGGCTAAGCCTGTGGATCATTGTTTAAATATGTGTTTAATGTAGGGAATATATTTTATTATATATAATTAATAAAGATGAGTAAATATATTTTACCTTCTAATTGATGTTCTTTGGGGTTGATATTTGTGGTGGTGCTGTTATTAATTCAGTGTCTTCAAATATTTTTGAGACAATTGCAGTGATTTGCGGTCCTCTTCTTTGAAAATATATTTGGAAGATTTTTGTTTGACCTCTTAGTTGGTCGATGATTGGTGGGATTGTGAATGGATCGGTGAATCCTTCATCGATTGTTAATGCTGAGCATGGTTTTTTTATTAGGGCTTGTGCTGCTCTGCCAAATATGGTGATATCCATGTTTCCAGTATGGTCTTCAATAGATGCGTTTAGTCTATACCTGCAATTTGTAAGATAATAGATGATTTAGGCTATAAAGTATTTATTTTTAGTAATCAAAGTAAATAAATTTTAAGTATAGTATAGTTATAGTTTTGATTACCATGGTGATGGTGTTGTCTTTATGTGTCCATGGCTATCGCACCACCAATTAGTTTCGCTTGTTTTTTTGTCGATAGCATCTAGGGCAGGAGTTGTAGTACCAGCCTTGGTCTGTTGAGAATTTTATTATAGCGGCCTTTATAGTGAATTTAGTGCCCTATATATGTGTAGAAAAGTTTATAGTTAGAATAGTGTAGTTAGATGAGAGAAAATGATGGGTTATTATGATACTAACCTGGTTATTTTGGTGATCCAATGTCTTTAGTTCATCAATTGTTCTCCTATTTAGTATTTTTTTGGTCTTCAATAGACTGTGTTAGTGCTGTTGATGCTGTTGGGAAGTCAATTTCTTGAGGCTGTTGAGAGAATCTATATATATATATATATGTGTGTGTGTGTGTGTGTGTGTGTGTGTGTGTGTGTGTGTGTGTGTGATTAATTATTATAATGAAAAAATTTAGATAAAGTTTATTTTTTTTAAAGTTTGGGGATTTGTTTCTTACCTTGTCTTTAATGTTTGTGTTTCTGGTATTTCTAGATCAAGGTAGAAGATTGTTGCTGCAGTACTTGATACATATGCGTTGCCTTAAACATAGGCAATAAATTGGTTAATATTTTGATGTATTATATGTAGATATTTTTTTATTGTATATGTTATTGTTTTTGTAGGTTGTTAAAAAAATACCTAGATATTGTTTCACCAACATTGTTGCAAAAACTGCAACAACTGGTCCTTTCATTGATTTAACGACATTTTCGTCAAATTGATCGGCTTTATGTCCCCATAATGTGACTTGAAGTTGTTCATTTCTGTAAGAGGAAAGAAAGTGTGGAATAACAAATTTAGAATGTAGTCTTAAATGATATAAGAGTTTTGTACTTATTAAACTTAAATTGTTTTATATGATTATAGTAATGAGTATGAAAAATAATTTACCTTATGTTTTGTAACATTATGGTCCGTCGAGATGTTTGTCTGTCGCCGATATTTGTCCGTTCAATTGTTTGTACTTTTGTGAGAACACCGATGACATCTGTTGGAAAATAAATTGTGGATATTAGAGGTGTTAATTAGTACATTGATTATGTATTTTTTTTTTTTTTTTGTTTTTTGGAAAAAGTAATTTATTTTACCTGTTAGGATTTCAGTCGATTGAATTCTGTGTTGGAGCTGATCGTATTCGATGAAGTAAAATTTATGGAATGGAATAGGCGGTGCTTGTTCTATAACTGGAGTGAATACTGTTGCGCGGGCTGTAACACCCTGAAGAATTAATTGAGATTAATTAAGGTAATTAAGATTATTAGTGTGCCTAATCTGATTTAATTAATTGAGTTTAAATGATTCCAAGGTATTTAAATTATTTACGGTAATTTATTTTAATCCAGAAGTGCGTATGGGCGCATTTCTGGACTGTTATATTTTCGCACATGTCATTTTTCCTTATTTTTCTTTTTCTTTTCTTTTCTTTTCTTTTTCCTTCCTTTTCTTTCCTTTTTCCCTTTTCCCCCGTGCGTTCTCTCTCTCCTTCACTCTCACTCTCCCGCGCACTCACTCTCTCTTTCTCTCTCATTTACATTTCCAAATCGAGCGGGTTTTGAGCCAAAGAGTGATTTCAAAGAGTTTTCAACATCAAGAGAAGGATTCAAGGTAAGATTACTGAAAGAACCTCTCTTGGATTTCAAGTTTTTCGGATTTAAAACTTACTTTTGGTTCAAAACGGATTTTGATGGATTTGGAGTGAAACTAGGGTAGAAATTGGAGATCTTGGGTTTTTAGGACTTGTTTTAGGACCTAGAACCCGGATCTAGTGGTTGTCCCTTGAGATTTTGTGAAGTGGGACTGGATTTGCAGGTTTTTGGACTGATGTCCACCGGTCGACCGCATCGGTCGACCAGATTTTGTTGAGGCCACCGGCCGACCGGACCGGTCGACCGGAGTGCACACCACCGGCCGACCGGTGGTGATGCACTCCTTTGTCTTCGGTCGACCGGTGTACACGGGGTTGTTGGAAATGTGTCCATAAAGTGGGATGTAATTTGTTATTTATGAAATGACAAATATAAGACATTATTATTTTGCTGATTTTATAAAATAAGATAAAGTTATGTTTTGACACATACTCAAGAGTGTTTGTGATATTGCTTAGTCCATAAACCGTTACTAACGAAAGAAGAGTCGGGGGAACCCTTTGGACAAACTCTTTCGATACAATTTAAAATAGATATTCGCAGTCTTAGGATTGATTGGGCAATCGAATCCGATTATGACTGTTAGATCGAACCATGTGATGCTTTGGTCTCGGGGCATGGGAGTTGGACACTTTGTGGTTGATCTAGACATGCTCGCAACATGTTGAATAGACCATGTGATTGATTAGGTTAGAGTAAAAACCGTTTATACAACTCTAAACCTAATCATCACAACTTAAGTATATTTGTATAATTATCTTAATCCACAAGTGAATGCGTAGCTCAACTTAGTATCTCATGATCTTTGATTCGCCAATGAGATTAGTTCACGTTATTGAACGACATCTCGGTCATTGGGATCATGACAATATTAAGTTGGAGTTATGTGATTCACAGATATGGAATTCGTAAAAAATAATATCACCTCATGCTTTATTGACGGGTGTGTGAATAAATAAACCAGCCCGGTATTCAATGATGATATTCATTGATTAAGACATCGTAACATGTGTGAGACATCTTTAACGTTTGTCTTTCTTATTCACGGTCATATAAAGGAGTTGAGGAAATAATGATCGAGAATGGTAAAAACGGTAATATTATATACCATTCTGATCACTGATATTTACGAAGGATAATAATGCATTTACACTGTGGACCGTGTGATAAATTGTATCAACACCAAAAGAAAAATTAGCGCACATGAATCGAGAGATTATTCGGCATCGAACTTTTAGTGGAGTTGTACAATGTCGGAATTAAATATGTCGATAACTTATAGGGATAAGTTAGTCGAATATTGTAATTCCATAGCTTTGTTCATGTGGGTCCATTCGGTCTCAAGGCTAGCTGTAATAAATGGGAAAAACAGAAACTGATAATTATGTTTAAATTCATTGTGTTATTTTTCATTTATTCGATAATTGAAAAATAAAAAGAATGAGTTTTGAATTTTGAAATTAATGGAGATTAATTTAAAATTCAAAATGAAATTTAAACATGATTTTATTTGTGTCACGCCCCCGAAACCGGGGTTGGTGACGAGGAGGCTCGTTTAGAAACTTAAACCTGTTTAAAGGAGAGAGATTAGCAAAATTTTTAATTTCATTCAAATCCAAAACATTCAGGTATTTCCAAACGAGTCCCCTTCGATACAAGAGAGATTTAATTTCAAGAACGGTGGTGGAATTTCCAACCAAACCAGTTTAAAACCACGTCCATCGGGTACCATATCAGAATTCCACAGGTGTTTAGCATACATGAATATAATATAAGTAAGTGTGACATCAACCACAATCTAGCAACATTTAAGTTTACAATCCATAATCTCTTATACATGCCTGAAAATAAAAGATAGAGGGAATACAACTCTCTGCTTCCCGAAATCAAGTCCACGACACCGGTGAAAGCTATTTATTCCGCCCTACTCCCCGCGTCACCTGGAGGGGTTTAATGCATTTATAAACAGGAAAAGGTGAGCGAAAGGCCCAGTAGAATATAATTTTATAAAGCATTTAAAATAAAGGCACTCACGGTCCGAAGATGTACACTCGGAACCGATCATCCCTTTTTTTTTTGAAAAAGGAAACACTCACATAGTAGAATATGTCTATATAATGAAAATGTACAGCTCATCATACCACTAATCAAGAAGCGGTAAAATGTCTATCTCGTAAAAAGTGCAGAGCCATAGTTCCACTAAACAAGAAGCGGATCCGTACGGGTTTCGGGACCTGCCCCCAAGGATGCGATTCCCACATCCCGATCTCTGAGGCCATCATGCATTTTATCATTCCTTAAATATTTCATTTTAAGAAATGATACGCTTTGAAATCTCATTCCAAAATCATTGGAAAACTTAATAGCATTATTCATGCTATTTCCTTTAAAATCATTTTCTCTTTAAACATGTTTTGTTCTAAAACATTTTCATAGGCCAAAATCATTTAAAATGAGGCTAACAAGGATATGGACAAGAATATCCTACCGTTGGATATCAAACCTGGGCTAGTCTTGATTCTCCTAGCCTCCGCTTTCCTTAAGCCTTAATGATTGACTTCTCCACTAGCTTTATCACAAAAGCAATATCTTAGGAAGTATTTCTCATTCCTAAAACGAATTAAGGTCAATCATGTTTAATTGTTTCCTATTAGTGTGCCTTTACTCAAATCTAAGTTTCACAATGACTTTATAATTCCATTTAGGGTTCTTTAAAATTTAGAATCCAATCCATAGGTTTGGTTTTCCTATTTAATTTCAGTTTTAAAACAAGTTTCTAGGAAATTTCGGCAAAGCATGCCGGCATAAATAGGAAAAATGCCAAACCTGCAATTCAAATCCAATTTCAATATATATCTCCGTAATCCATCAAAATCGGTTTCTAATCAATTAAACAAGTCCAATAACCGAAAATCCCCAAATTTCATCCAATTTCAACAATAATTGTTCAAATCCAAACCCTAACTCAAATTTATTCAAATCTAACCAAAATCAAACTTTCTCAAGCTTATAATGAATTAGAGAGTGGGTTTCAAAGGGTTTTACCTCAATTTAGTTGATGAAGCTTTGTTTCTCTCGGTTTCTCCCTTTTTTTTTTTTTTTTTTTTTTTTTGTGCTTCCGGCCAAACCGAGAGAGAGAGAGAGAGAGAGAAACCCGGAGAGAAAGAGAGAGCAAGGAAGAGAGAGAGGAAGCCAAGAGAGAGAGAGATCCCGGAGGAAGGAGGTGGGCCGGCGTGGAAGAAAAATGAAAAAGAGAGGGGAGGTGGCCGTGCGTGGGAGAACCAGGGAAGAAAAGAAGAAAAAAAAAAGGAAAGGAGATAGAGGGGGTCTTTGGCACGGGAAGGAAAGGAAGGAAAAGAAGAAAAAAAAAAAAAAAAAAAAAAAAGAAAAAAAAGAAAAAAGGAAAGGAAAAGAAAAAAAAAAAAAAGAAAAATAGAAAAAGGAAAATGTATTAAATTTTAAGTGTATTTTCTAAAAATCTTTGGGGTGAAATTTTAATTACTAAAAATAACTTAAAGTCCCTTTATTAATTGTGAAAATCAAATTAGGCACACTAATAATCCACAGTTTAGCATAATTAAACATGTTTAATTCTAGAGGGCGTTACATCTCTACCCCCCTTAAGAAATTTCGTCCCCCGAAATTGAAATTTACCTCACGATATGAAGAGATACGGATATCGTTCCCGCATCGTCGTCTCCAACTCCCACGTTGTTTCTTCAATGCCATGGTGCTGCCACAACACCTTCACTAACGATATCTCGCGTTGACGTGGGCTTTTCATCTTCCGATCAAGAATTTGGATGGGCACTTCCTCGTAAGTCGTGTCATATTGGATCGCACGTCGTACCATTGCACTATGGCTTCGGATCAGGTTGACACTTTCAAGCATTGAAACATGGAACACATTGTGCCGTGAGACAATTAGAAGGAAGATCAAGGCGATAAACGACACCCCGACTCGTTGTGTGATTTGAAATGGCCCGATGTACCTCGGCGCGAGTTTCCCTTTCACACCAAAACGAGTAACACCTTTGCGCGGAGAGACTTTCAACAAGACAAAATCGCCCTCACGAGAACTCTAAGGGTCTTCGCCTCTGTCAAGATAACTCTTTTGACGACTACGAGCCGTTACGATCGTTCCCGAATCACGGCTATCTTTTCATTATTTTCTTGGATAACATCCGGTCCAAGGGTCAGTCGATCTTCTGACTCAAGCCAACAAACTGGCGATCTACAAGGTCTGCCATACAACGCTTCGAATGGGGCCATCCCAATGCTACTCTGATAACTGTTGTTGTATGCAAACTCAGCTAAATGAAGATGCTTCTTCCAGTTTCCACTAAAATCTAGAATGCAAGCGCGAAGCATGTCCTCCAAAATCTGAATAACTCTCTCAGATTGTCCATCGGTCTGAGGATGAAAAGCGGTGCTGAAATTCAACTCGGTTCCCATGGCTTCTTGGAAACTCCTCCAATATCTGGCATTGAAACGAGTGTCACGGTCTGATGTGATAGACAATGGAACTCCGTGAAGTCTGACAACGTGCTCCAGATACAACTCTGCAGAACTTTCTGGAATAAGTCGCCACGAAAGGGAATGAAGTGGCGGACTTTCGATTAACCTATCCACAACGACCCATATGGCTTCATGTCGATGTTCGGTCCTCGGCGGTCCCATCGGAAAATCCATCGTAATGTGTTCCCATTTCCATCCAGAACAGGAAGAGGCATAGTTCTCCAGCAGGTTTTGATGTTCACCTTGACTCAAGACAAGTCGCACATTTCGACACGACATTGGCGGACATCCTTCTTCATGCCTCTCCACCAATATTGTCTTTTGAGGTCTTGATACATCTTGGTACTCCTGGGGTGAATAGCAAACCTCGATTTGTGAGCTTCATGAAGGATCATCTTCTTTATCTCATCCACTTGAGGAACGGCAAGGCGATTCTTGAAGTAGAGCGTTCCATCTCCCTGAATATTCCATTCGTCAAGTTTTTCTCCATTCTGAACTCGAGTCCAAATTCCCTGAAGATGCGAATCCTGCCATTGGTTCTGCTTAACTTGTTGTATAAGGATTGGCGTTGAAACCAAGTTGTACACCATAGCTTGATTAGAATCCTCATAATACTGAAGATCATAATCACCTACGATTTCACTCCGCTTCCAATCTTCCAATGCCAAGGATGCTAGGATTCCTGGGGTCTTCCTACTGAGAGCATCCGCTACCACGTTGGCTTTTCCAGGATGATACTGCAAGGTGAAGTCATAGTCCTCCATGTATTCCATCCATCTTCTTTGTCTCAGATTTAAGTCCTTCTGAGTGAACAGATACTTCAAACTCTTATGATCGGAGAAGATCTGAAATTTTACTCCATAGAGGTAGCATCTCCATATCTTGAGAGCAAAAATCATCGCCGCTAACTCTAGGTCATGCGTGGGGTAGTTCTGTTCATGTGGCTTCAGTTGACGAGATGCATAGGCCACCACATGTCCATTTTGCATAAGAACACACCCAAGCCCTCGTCCTGATGCATCAGAATACACCTCGTACGGCTCATCGCTATTAGGAATCGTCAGAATCGGCGCACTGGTTAGTCTAGTCCTCAGTTCTTGGAATGCATGTTCACAATCGACATCCCATTCAAACCTGACTTCCTTTTTAGTCAACCGAGTCATTGGAGCAGCAATACTCGAGAAATCCTTTACAAATCGTCGATAATACCCCGCAAGTCCTAGGAAGCTTCGAATTTCAGCTACGTTCTTCGGTCGTTCCCATTGTAGCACCGTTTCAATCTTTGCAGGATCTCATGAAATTCCTTGTCCAGATATAACATGCCCAAGGAACTTGACTCACCCGGTAAATCACATTTCTCCTTCTTTGCATAAAGTTGGTGTTCTCGAAGAGTCCGGAGAACGATCCTCAAATGTTGCTCGTGCTCTTCCCAAGTCTTTGAATAAACCAGGATGTCATCAATAAAGACTATCACAAACTAGTCTAAATATGGGCGGAAGACTCGATTCATCAAGTCCATAAAAGCGGCGGGGAGCATTCGTCAATCCAAAAGGCATTACTAAGAACTCATAGTGCCCATAACGAGTCCTGAAAGCTGTTTTTGGAATATCATCTTCCCTAATCTTCAACTGATGATACCCGGATCTCAAGTCGATTTTTGAGTAGTACCGTGATCCTCCTAGTTGATCAAACAACTCATCGATCCTCGGTAATGGGTACTTGTTCTTCACGGTAACTCTATTCAACTGTCGGTAGTCTATGCACAACCGAAGGGATCCGTCGTGCTTTTTCGCGAACAAGACAGGTGCACCCCACGGAGAAGTGCTGTTCCTGATGAATCCCTTTTCTGTCAACTCTCCGAGCTGTTTCCTTAGCTCCTTCATCTCCGCAGGCGCCATTCGATATGGAGCAATAGAAATCGGAGCCGTCTCCGGAAGTAAGTCGATGCAAAACTCGATCTCTCGATCAGGTGGTAAACCAGGCAACTCATCAGGGAATACATCCGTATATTCATCGACCACGGGGACCTCAACATTCTCCCAGCGATACGGATTCACCCTCTAATGCAAAGAAAGGAATGAGAAACAAGCTAAATTCCGTCGTCCTCCGACACTATGCCTCAGTAGTCGCTCTTCAGTAACTGGGTTAATGCCTCCCTGATACGTTACTATCGTGCCAGAACCGGTAGTCAAAGTAACTCTCATACGGTGGCAATCAACAATCGCCCCATATCTTGATAACCAATCCATTCCAAGCACCACATCAAATTGATTCATGGGAAGGATTATCAAATCTGCCTTTAATTTCTCGCTTCCAATCGTGATCACACACGACCTACATATGCTAGTCACCTCCATACATCCCAGTGGAGAGTTTATGGACATTGGGGTCTCTAAGTCATCGGGTTTCAAACCCAATATTTTCACAAAAGAAGTGGAAACAAAGAGTCGCGTAGCACCGGTGTCGAACAAAACTCGTGCAAAAGAATGTGAGATAGGTACCATACCCTCGCGGCATTGGGTTTCCGGCATGAGCTCAGAACTTCCCCGGCCATGGTATGCATCTGCCCGGTGCTTTCCCTTTTCCTCTTTTCGTTGTTGTTAGGCCTCTGGTTTCAGGGCCTCTCTTATTCTTCTTGCGGTGGGGTAGACTGATCGATGTCGGAAGTCTGTGGCGGAAATAAAGTAGTAGTTGTGGACGGAAGACCGGTGCAGGAGGAATTGGCATCTGTGCAGGAAACTGGGGCTGATAAAAAGGCGTGAACTGTGGAAGTCTGTCTTGACTAGGAGCAATGCCCCCTTGATTCTGCGGTGGTTGCTGGGCCTGTTGGTTCACCTGTTGGCCTCTGATAGGACAGTTCCTCTTGATATGCCCTAGCTCCCCACAATGGTGGCATTTGAAGCTATAGGGTCCACTCTTCCCACTTCCCGAAGAGCCACTGCTACCACTAGGCACTCCTCCACTACCTTGCCCTTGATCACGACCCTTTTTGTTATTCCTTTGAGGTCCTCCTGAAGTTTTTCCTGAAGTTGCTCGATCTTGGAGGAAGGCGATGTGCTCTTGCTCAACAGAGATGGCTGCTGCAACCAGGTCACTGTAGACTCGATGCCTTAAAGCTACCACTGATCTCCGGATAACACCTTTAAGACCTCTCTCAAACTTTAAGCACTTCATGCGCTCCGGTTCAATCAAGGAAGGAGCAAAACGGGACAGTCCATTGAACTTAGCTTCATACTCCCGCACTGTCATGTCTCCTTGCTGTAGGCCCATGAACTCCATGGCCTTTTCATCTCGATAACTTGGAGGAAAGAATTGCTCATTAAAGAGCGCTTCGAATTGTTCCCAAGTCATCCCCTCTACATCTTGCATTCGCCGGATATGCTTCCACCATGCACCTGCAAGACCTTCAAACTTGAAAGTTGCAAACTCCACCCAATATTCATTCGGCACCCCCATGGTACTCAGATGCTTATACACCGAGTCAAACCAATACTCGGCTTCCTCGGGTCCACCTACGTTAGTGAATACAGGAATCGAGCTACGCCGGTACTCACGGAAATAGTGTTGTTTTCTGTCCTCCGCGGGACGCTCGTTTTGAGCTCTAGTAGCCATCCCTTGAAAGGCGGCGTACATGGCTTCCATAAATTGCTCATTCGGCATCGCCGGTGGATTAGGATTTCTACGGCGCGGCGGCATTCTCTTATCTGAAAAGAAAGCTAGACTGTTTTAGTGGTTTCCTGATGTCATTCATGTATGCATAATTCCAAACCCTAAGGTTCTAAACCAAGGGCTCTGATACCAAGTCTTGTCACGCCCCCGAAACCGGGGTTGGTGACGAGGAGGCTCGTTTAGAAACTTAAACCTGTTTAAAGGAGAGAGATTAGCAAAAATTTTAATTTCATTCAAATCCAAAACATTCAGGTATTTCCAAACGAGTCCCCCTTCGATACAAGAGAGATTTAATTTCAAGAACGGTGGTGGAATTTCCAACCAAACCAGTTTAAAACCACGTCACTGGTACCATATCAGGAATTCCCACAGGTGTTTAGCATACATGAATATAATATAAGTAAGTGTGACATCAACCACAATCTAGCAACATTTAAGTTTACAATCCATAATCTCTTATACATGCCTGAAAATAAAAGATAGAGGGAATACAACTCTTTGCTTCCCGAAATCAAGTCCACGACACCGGTGAAAGCTATTTATTCCGCCCTACTCCCCGCGTCACCTGGAGGGGTTTAATGCATTTATAAACAGGAAAAGGTGAGCGAAAGGCCCAGTAGAATATAATTTTATAAAGCATTTAAAATAAAGGCACTCACGGTCCGAAGATGTACACTGAACCGATCATCCTTTTTTTTTTTTTTTGAAAAAGGAAACACTCACATAGTAGAATATGTCTATATAATGAAAATGTACAGCTCATCATACCACTAATCAAGAAGCGGTAAAATGTCTATCTCGTAAAAAGTGCAGAGCCATAGTTCCACTAAACAAGAAGCGGATCCCAGACGGGTTTCGGGACCTGCCCCCAAGGATGCGATTCCCACATCCCGATCTCTGAGGCCATCATGCATTTTATCATTCCTTAAATATTTCATTTTAAGAAATGATACGCTTTGAAATCTCATTCCAAAATCATTGGAAAACTTAATAGCATTATTCATGCTATTATTTCCTTTAAAATCATTTTCTCTTTAAACATGTTTTGTTCTAAAACATTTTCATAGGCCAAAATCATTTAAAATGAGGCTAACAAGGATATGGACAAGAATATCCTACCTGTTGGATATCAAACCTGGGCTAGTCTTCAGTTCTCCTAGCCTCCGCTTTCCTTAAGCCTTAATGATTGACTTCTCCACTAGCTTTATCACAAAAGCAATATCTTAGGAAGTATTTCTCATTCCTAAAACGAATTAAGGTCAATCATGTTTAATTGTTTCCTATTAGTGTGCCTTTACTCAAATCTAAGTTTCACAATGACTTTATAATTCCATTTAGGGTTCTTTAAAATTTAGAATCCAATCCATAGGTTTGGTTTTCCTATTTAATTTCAGTTTTTAAAACAAGTTTCTAGGGAAATTTCAAAAAAGATGCCGGCATAAATAGGAAAAATGCCAAACCTGCAATTCAAATCCAATTTCAATATATATCTCAGAATCCATCAAAATCGGTTTCTAATCAATTAAACAAGTCCAATAACCGAAAATCCCCAAATTTCATCCAATTTCAACAATAATTGTTCAAATCCAAACCCTAACTCAAATTTATTCAAATCTAACCAAAATCAAACTTTCTCAAGCTTATAATTCGAATTAGAGAGTGGGGTTTCAAAGGGTTTTACCTCAATTTAGTTGATGAAGCTTTGTTTCTCTCGGTTTCTCCCATTTCTTTTTTTTTTTTTTTTTTTTTTTGCCAAACCTTCCAGAGAGAGAGAGAGAGAGAGAAACCCGAGAGAAAGAGAGAGCAAGGAAGAGAGAGAGGAAGCCAGAGAGAGAGAGATCCCGGAGGAAGGAGGTGGCCGACGTGGAAGAAAATGGAGAAAGAGAGAGGGAGAGGTGGCCGTGCGTGGGAGAACCAGGGAAGAAAAGAAGAAAAGAAAAAAAGGAAAGGAGAGAGAGGGGGGGTGCTGGCGCACGGGAAGGAAGGGAGGAAAAGAAGAAAAAGAAAAGAAAAAAAAAGAAAAAGAAAAAGAAAAGGAAAGGAAAGAAAAAAAAAGAAAAAGAAAAATAGAAAAAGGAAAATGTATTAAATTTTAAGTGTATTTTCTAAAAATCTTTGGGGTGAAATTTTAATTACTAAAAATAACTTAAAGTCCCTTTATTAATTGTGAAAATCAAATTAGGCACACTAATAATCCACAGTTTAGCATAATTAAACATGTTTAATTCTAGAGGGCGTTACAATTTGGCAACTAAAGGAAAGAGAAAAGTGAGAATTTATTTTGGGAAAATTCGGAAATCCCTTGCCTTAAGGGGATTTCGAATTTTGCTCCAAAATGGGGAAGGAAATTCGGAAATCCCTAAGCCATGTAGGGATTTTCGGATTTCAATCCTAGGGTTAAGGAGAAATTCAAAAATCCCATCTAGGGTTTGAGTTTTTGAATTCTCTCCTATATAAGGATATTATTGAAAACCCTAGGAGAGTTTTTTTTTTTTTTTTTTTTTTAGAGAAAAGAAAAAGAGATCACACTTTCCTTAGGGTGGCGGATTTTGTAGAGACAAAATAGAAGGAAAAAGTTTCCTTAGGTTTTTGAAAAGAGCCCACTCTCTCATCCTAAAAATTGTAGAGTCATAGCCTTGAATCTACGAGTGGTTTTGGTGTGATCGTGGCAATAAAACAACGATCTTGTTTCACGGCAATTCTCCATCTCGAACGTGAGATAGTGAGACAAGATCCTTGCGGTCAATTAATTCAATCGTCACAAAGGTATGTGAGATTTTTCTAATCCTTTGTCAATAAACATATATCATGCATGCATCTCTCGTTGTGGTTTACGTTTAATTATGAATTAAATGGATATGATAAATTTTTGAAATTCCGCCTACAATATTGTTGTTGTTCAAATGATTTTTCATATATAAATCACAATAAGATCCTACAATTGGTATCAGAGCCTAGGGCTATTGATCATGCATGATTTATGTTTATGCGATTGAATGTATGATATGTGTTGATATTGGCATCTTGCATGAATATATGATGAATTCAAAATTGTTTTGATTGAATATGTGATTGGATCCCGGTGATCATTCTCTAGGTTTTTAATTACACCATGTTGGTGGTTTAGTGTTTTTTCTCTAGAAAATAATGTAAGCCATTAAAGGGCATAGGAATTTTTGTAATTTAAATTTCCGGAAAATATTTTTTTTAGCCGCCACCGCGCCCATTGTCATTGGTGCCGCCAAGACGACTCCCAGCCTCCGCCACAAGCCCAGCCGCCAAACCCTTCCTGGGTTTTGGCCGTGCGGGCAGACTAGGGGTTCGAAACCTAGTGTATGCGCCTGTGGTTTCTGAAACCCTAGCTGGCCTCAGGCCCGCCTGTGCTCAGGGGCCACAGGCCCTGCCGCTGGCCTTGCCAGGCAAGGCCACGGCCCCAACAAGCCACAGGGGTTTTCTGAAACCCTGGGCGGGCTATGGGCTTAGCCGCAGGCCCTGCCAGGCAGGGGGGCCACAGCCCGCCCATGCGAGGCCTGTGCAGTGGCGGGGAATACAGCCCGACCACAGGCCTTGCCCAGGCAAAGGGCCACAGGCCCGGCCACCTCGGCCTTGCCTAGGCAAGGGCCGCGCCCCATGCAGAGGGAGCAAGGCCTGCCTGGCCTGGCAGCCCATCGCATGCGCCAGGCGGGGCCTGGCCCAGCCCGAGGAGAAGGTGGGCCCAGGATTGTCCCGGCCCAACCCAAACAAAAAAAAATTTTTTTTTATTTTCACTTTTCGGGGATCGAGAGAAGAGAAAATTGAGAAGATGCCAAGAAGACAAGATGAAGAAAATTATTGTAATTATTTTCATTTGTTTTTATGGGTTGTAATTAGAAATGAGCCATAGAGAGGTTAAATTGTAAATGTATGATTTATTGTTTAATCTCGCATCATTATAACATGCCATATAGGATATAGAGATGCCAATATCAAATTGCCATGCAAGCATGTTCATGCATCATTGTAGTTTAATATTATAAATTGTTATAATAATAAATGCAATGGGTAAATTTTATAAAGAGTTATAAAATACAACAAATTTATAAGGGTTATAATTTTGTTGAATTATTAATTGGACTTAATTTCAAAACAAAATCCATTTTTTCAAAAAGCTAAGTGGGAGGGTCGTTTATGTTTGAAACGTTCCCAAGGTCTCCGACTTTAGCCTGATCGTGACATGTGGATAGGTTAAGAACCACCTTAGTGGTCCTCACTTCAATGGGAGAAACCCATGAAACATGTTGCTAAGGAGTCATCAGGTTGCTTATAGAAGATAAGACTCGAAAAGGAAGTAGTGAGGCGAGACCATCCCTAGATGGATCGTTAGTTCATAACAACCTCTAGAGTCGATTAGTCGGTTAAACACTTAGACTAAAGATCATTGTAATCTCCCATAGGAGCTAGGCAATGGATCTAAGGTAACCAAAAAGATGGTGATTGGTTGCACTAGATGTAGAGACATCTTGTAAAGTGGACCAAAGCGAGAGGAGTCTCGATGCGATAGGAGGCTTCACGGACGCCACCCCTAGGTGGGACGTGTTGCCGTTTATGATCAACACCATAGATGAAACATTTTTTAAGGATTTTATTTATGTTTAAGTATTTGCATTCATGCATCATACTTCTCTTAAATATAAGCAAATTACCAACACCGCTTTATTTTATTTTTCAAAGCAATTATGTCTTTATCCCCGATCGCAAAATTCTTAGTACAAACAAACTAGTGGATGAAAATTACGTTGACCTGGAAACGTAACCTTGATATCATATTGATTGAGACAAGCACAAGCATGTGCTCACCACCCCTGTCCTCTTGAGCCGAATGATGATTCGACCCAAGAAGAGCGAGACGCACAACGCTTGGATGCGTTCGATGAGATTGCTAGGTGCTATATCTTGGCTTCAATTAGCAATGTGTTGCAACAAACAACATCGAACATCTTGACGGCTGCAGATATGATCTACATTTCTGAAATGTTCGGAAGCCAGGGCCGTCAAGCCAAGCAAGCCGCAAAGGCAACTTCATGAACCGCCGGATGAAATCCGCACTCTGTTCGGGACCATATGCTATTGATCATAAGTCACCTGAATGAGATGGAGCTCATGGGAGCTGAAATAGATGGAGAGACTCAAGTGGATATGATCCTAGAGACACTCCCGGAGATGTTTGACAACTTCAAACTCAACTACTCTATGAATAAGTTGAGTTATTCACTCCCGGAACTCATGAAGGAGCTTCAAACTGCGGAAACTCTACTGCTTAAAGGCAAAAAGAGGAACGAAGAGGCTAACCTTGCTGAAGCGAAGCCTTCCACCTCTGGTGCCAAGAAACAGAAGAAAGCCCGCAGTAACAAGAAGAAGCCGGCTGCGAAAGGCAAGAACGCTGCAAAGGTGGACAAGAGTACTGACAAATGTCACCATTGCGGAGTTGCTGGCCACTGGAAACGCAACTGTCCTACATACCTCAAGGAGGTCAAAGCTAAAGGTACATTGCTTGTTACCGAAGCCTGTTTTGTGGCTGACTCTACTTTTTCTTGGATTGTAGACTCTGGAGCCACTAATCATGTTTGTTGTTCTCTGCAGGGGTTCAGGGAAAACAAAAGGCTTAGCAAGGACGAGTTCAACTTCCGCTGGGGGAATGGAGCATCAGTATCAGCAACAGCCGTTGGAAGTATTAAATTAATTTTTGAGAACAGTTTTATTGTTTTGAACAATGTTTATTATGTCCCGGTTTTTGGGAAAAACCTTATTTCTGTGGCTCGTTTGATTGAGCAAGGATATTCTTTGGATTTTAATAATGATGTTATTCGGATTCTAAAGAATGGCTTCATGATTACTTCTACAGTCATGATAAACAATCTGTTCTACGTTAAACCAAATATTCCAACGATTTGTGATACTTAATTGAATGATGATTCAATGAGAGAAAGTAAGAGATTGAGGTTAGACTCAATTGATCAAACCTACAAATGGCATCTACGTCTTGGACATATTGGCCTTGACAGGATTAAAAGGTTGGTAAGGGACGGTCCCTTGCAAACCTTAAGTGTAGGCTCACTACCTACATGTGAATCCTGCATAGAAGGAAAAATGACCAAGAGACCCTTTTTAAACAAAAGGGTAATAGAGTCGATGAATGCCTAGAACTCATACATAGTGATGTATGTGGGCCATTCAATATCCAAGCAAGAGGAGGATATGAATATTTCATAACCTTCATCGATGACTATTCTCGTTTTGGTCATATTTATCTAATGCGTCAAAAGTCGAAACCTTTGAAAAGTTCAAAGAGTTCAAGGCCTTGGTTGAAAAGCAATTAGATAAACAGATCAAAACACTACGATCTGATCGTGGTGGTGAATATTTGCTGGGAGAGTTCGAAGACTTTCTTAAGGAAGATGGTATATTT
Source organism: Morus alba (assembly GCA_012066045.3). Lineage (NCBI taxonomy): Eukaryota > Viridiplantae > Streptophyta > Magnoliopsida > Rosales > Moraceae > Morus > Morus alba. Next base: position 29,671,333 of record CP050225.2, read on the forward strand.
TCTCAATTGACCGCGCCAGGTACTCCTCAGCAGAATGGCGTGTCAGAGAGAAGGAATCGAACTCTGTTAGACATGGTTAGATCAATGATGAGTTACTCATCTCTTCCAGATTCCTTTTGGGGATATGCCTTGGAAACAAAGGCAGCATACATTCTGAACCAAGTTCCATCTAAGGCAGTACCTGGAACTCCATATGAAAGATGGAGTGGCAAGAAGTCATCTCTTGGCCACACCAGAATATGGGGTTGTCCGGCACATGTGCTTAGAAAGAAGACTGGTAAGCTGACTAGTCGTTTAGAACTGTGCCTGTTTGTAGGATATCCCAAAGGAACAAAAGGCTATATCTTTTATAGTCCTACTGATCAGAAAACATTCGTCAGCACGAATGCTCGTTTTCTGGAAGAGGATTTTATAAAGAATATGAAGCCAAGAAGCAGACTTGTACTTGAGGAATTGACTGGTGAAAATGTTCAGGGAACATGTCCGCGGTCTATTCCTGAACCGACAACAGATGAACCACAACAAGAACTAACACCAGTGGAGCCTCGACGTAGTGGGAGGGTTGTGAGACAACCTGATAGGTACATGTCTTATGGAGATGCATTGACGGCAGTCTCAGATTTAGACATCGATGAACCTATATCCTACTCGCAGGCCATGGAAAGTTCTGAAGCAAACCTATGGCATGAAGCCATGGACGCCGAAATACAATCGATGTATAAAAATGGCGTATGGACTCTAGTAGATCCTCCTGAAGGGGTAAAACCCGTAGGGTGTAAATGGATCTACAAGAAGAAGAGGGGTCCGGATGGGAATGTAGAGACATTCAAAGCAAGGCTGGTAGCCAAGGGCTACACCCAGAAAGAAGGCATCGACTATGAGGATACCTTCTCTCCGGTAGCCATGCTTAAATCCATCCGAATTCTTCTATCCATTGTCTTTGCTTTTAGATTATGAAATCTGGAAGATGGATGTAAAGATGCTTTTTCTGAATGGCAATCTGGATGAGCGCATTTACATGGCACAACCAGATGGATTCATTGAAAATGGTCTAGAAGAAAAGGTTTATTTAAGTGCGTAAGTCCATTTATGGGGAAGCGAGCATCCAGATCATGGAATATCAGATTCGATGAGACTGTTAAAACTTATGGTTTTGTTAGGTCAATGGATGAGCCTTGTGTGTATGTTTGATACAAGAAGGCAAAGTGGTTTTCTTAGTCTTATATGTAGATGACATACTACTCATTGGGAATGATGTAGGAAGACTAAGCGAGGTTAAGCTATGGTCGGCAAAAGGGTTTGACATGAAGGATCTAGGAGAAGCTGCCTATGTTTTGGGAATTCAGATCTTTCGAGATCGGAAGAACAAACAATTGGCACTGTCTCAAGCATCCTACATCGATAAGGTAATGGACCGATTCGCTATGCAAAACTCCAAAAGGGTTATCTACCCTTCGGACATGGAGTATCCCCTCTCTAAGGAGCAGTCTCCCAAGACTCCTCAAGAAGAGGAAGACATGAGCCGAGTTCTTACGCTTCACCGTGGGAAGCCTCATGTATGCGATGCTTTGCACCAGACCTGATATATGCTACGCAAAGAGGCGTGGTGAGTAGATTCCAGTCAAACCCTGGACCCAGTACTGGGGTTCTTTGTAAAAGCATATCCTCAAGTATCTCGGGAGAACGAGGAACTATATGCTTGTATATTCGGCATCGACCTGAATATGACGGATATACCGACCGATTTCCAATCGGATAAGGATTCCAGAAATCCACTTCAGATCAGTGTTTGTCCTGAATGGAGGTTCGTGTATGGTATGGAGGAGCATCAAGCAGACTTGCATAGCCGACTCCACCATGGAGGCCGAATATGTGGCAGCTTGTGAAGTGCATGAAGAGGTGTATGGCTTAAGAAGTTCCTTGTTTCACTTGGAAGTTGTTCCTAAGTGATAGGCCCATGGTACTGTATTGCGATAACAGTGGGGCTGTAGCAAACTCTAAGGAGCCTAGAAGCCACAAAAGGTCCAAGCACATAGAGCGGAAATACCACCTCATCCGTGAGATTGTACAAAGAGGCGATGTTGAAGTAACAAAGATATCTACACATGACAACTTGGCCGATCCATTCACAAAGGCTTTATCTGGTCAAGTATTTGATAGGCATCTGGAAGGTTTGGGCATGCGAGATTGTACACACCTACTTTAAGTCCAAGTGGGAGTTTGTTGGAAATGTGTCCATAAAGTGGGATGTAATTTGTTATTTATGAAATGACAAATATAAGACATTATTATTTTCTTGATTTTATAAAATAAGATAAAGTTATGTTTTGACACATACTCAAGAGTGTTTGTGATATTGCTTAGTCCATAAATCGTTACTAACGAAAGAAGAGTCAGGAAACCTGCCGGACAAACTCTTCTCGATACAATTTAAAATAGATATTCGCAGTCTTAGGATTGATTGGGCAATCGAATCCGATTATGACTGTTAGATCGAACCATGTGATGCTGGTCTCGGGGCATGGGAGTTGGACACTGTGGTTGATCTAGACATGCTCGCAACATGTTGAATAGACCATGTGATTGATTAGGTTAGAGTAAAAACCATTTATACAACTCTAAACCTAATCATCACAACTTAAGTATATTTGTATAATTATCTTAATCCTGAAGTGAATGCGTAGCTCAACTTAGTATCTCATGATCTTTGATTCGCCAATGAGATTAGTTCACAGTTATTGAACGACATCTCGGTCATTGGGATCATGACAATATTAAGTTGGAGTTATGTGATTCACAAATATGGAATTCGTAAAAATAATATCACCTCATGCTTTATTGACGGGTGTGTGAATAAATAAACCAGGCCTGGTATTCAATGATGATATTCATTGATTAAGACATCGTAACATGTGTGAGACATCTTACGAACGTTTGTCTTTCTTATTCACAGTCATATAAAGGAGTTGAGGAAATAATGATCAGAATGGTAAAACGGTAATATTATATACCATTATGATCACTGATATTTACGAAGGATAATAATGCATTTACACTGTGGACCGTGTGATAAATTGTATCAACACCAAAAGAAAAATTAGCGCACATGAATCGAGAGATTATTCGGCATCGAACTTTTAGTGGAGTTGTACGATGTCGGAATTAAATATGTCGATAACTTATAGGGATAAGTTAGTCGAATATTGTAATTCCATAGCTTTGTTCATGTGGGTCCATTCGGTCTCAAGGCTAGCTGTAATAAATGGGAAAAAGCAAACCGATAATTATGTTTAAATTCATTGTGTTATTTTTCATTTATTCGATAATTGAAAAATAAAAAGAATGAGTTTTGAATTTTGAAATTAATGGAGATTAATTTAAAATTCAAAATGAAATTTAAACATGATTTTATTTGGCAACTAAAGGAAAGAGAAAAGTGAGAATTTATTTTGGGAAAATTCGGAAATCCCTTGCCTTAAGGGGATTTCGAATTTTGCTCCAAAATGGGGAAGGAAATTCGGAAATCCCTAAGCCATGTAGGGATTTTCGGATTTCAATCCTAGGGTTAAGGAGAAATTCGAAAATCCCATCTAGGGTTTGAGTTTTTGAATTCTCTCCTATATAAGGATATTATTGAAAACCCTAGGAGAGTTTTTTTTTTTTTTTTTTAGAGAAAAGAAAAAGAGATCACACTTTCCTTAGGGTGGCCGGATTTTGTAGAGACAAAATAGAAGGAAAAAGTTTCCTTAGGTTTTTGAAAAGAGCCCACTCTCTCATCCTAAAAATTGTAGAGTCATAGCCTTGAATCTACGAGTGGTTTTTGGTGTGATCGTGGCAATAAAACAACGATCTTGTTTCACGGCAATTCTCCATCTCGGAACGTGAGATAGTGAGACAAGATCCTTGCGGTCAATTAATTCAATCGTCACAAAGGTATGTGAGATTTTTCTAATCCTTTGTCAATAAACATATATCATGCATGCATCTCTCGTTGTGGTTTACGTTTAATTATGAATTAAATGGATATGATAAATTTTTTGAAATTCCGCCTACAATATTGTTGTTGTTCAAATGGTTTTTCATATATAAATCACAATAAGATCCTACAATTGGTATCAGAGCCTAGGGCTATTGATCATGCATGATTTATGTTTATGCGATTGAATGTATGATATGTGTTGATATTGGCATCTTGCATGAATATATGATGAATTCAAAATTGTTTTGATTGAATATGTGATTGGATCGATCGATTGGCTCTAGGTTTTAATTACACCATGTTGGTGGTTTATGTTTTTCTCTAGAAAATAATGTAAGCCATTAAAGGGCATAGGAAATTTTGTAATTTAAATTTCCGGAAAATATTTTTTTTTTTTGTGCCGCCGCCGCCGTCGCCGCCGTCGCCGTCGCCTGCCGCCCGACGACTCGACCTCCGCCACAAGCCCAGCCGCCAAACCCTTCCCTGGGTTTTGGCCGTGCGGCAGACTAGGGTTTCGGAAACCCTAGTATGCGCTAGAGTTTCCTGAAACCCTAGCGGGACTGCGAGCCCTGCGAGGCGAGGGGGGCCCCTGAGGGCCTGCCTTGTCCAGGCAAGGGCCACGGCCCCAGCAAGCCACGCAGGGTTTTCTGAAACCCTGGCGGGCTATGGGCTTAGCCGCAGGCCTTGCCCAGGCAAGGGCCACAGGCCCGGCCACTGGCCTTGCCTAGGCAAGGGCCGTGGCCCATGCAGAGGGAGCAAGGCCTGCCTGGCCTGGCAGCTCATGCTGCACCAGGCAGGGCCTGGCCCAGCCGAGGAGAAGGTGGGCCCAGGATTGTCCCGGGCCCAGCCCAAACAAAAAAAAAAATATTTTTTTTTATTTTCACTTTTCAGGGATCGAGAGAAGAGAAAATTGAGAAGATGCCAAGAAGACAAGATGAAGAAAATTATTGTAATTATTTTCATTTGTTTTTATGGGTTGTAATTAGAAATGAGCCATAGAGAGGTTAAATTGTAAATGTATGATTTATTGTTTAATCTCGCATCATTATAACATGCCATATAGGATATAGAGATGCCAATATCAAATTGCCATGCAAGCATGTTCATGCATCATTGTAGTTTAATATTATAAATTGTTATAATAATAAATGCAATGGGTAAATTTTATAAAGAGTTATAAAATACAACAAATTTATAAGGGTTATAATTTTGTTGAATTATTAATTGGACTTAATTTCAAAACAAAATCCATTTTTCAAAAAGCTAAGTGGGAGGGTCGTTTTGCGTTGAAGCGTTCCCAAGGTCTCCGACTTTAGCCTGATCGTGACATGTGGATAGGTTAAGAACCACCTTAGTGGTCCTCACTTCAATGGGAGAAACCCATGAAACATGTCGCTAAGGAGTCATCAGGTTGCTTATAGAAGATAAGACTCAAAAAGGAAGTAGTGAGGCGAGATCATCCCTAGATGGATCGTTAGTTCATAACAACCTCTAGAGTCGATTAGTCGGTTAGACACTTAGACTGAAGATCATTGTAACCTCCCATAGGAGCTAGGCAATGGATCTAAGGTGACCAAAAGAGATGGTGATTGGTTGCACTAGATGTGGAGACATCTTGTGAAGTGGACCAAACGAGAGGAGTCTCGATGCGATAGGAGGCTTCACGGACGCCACCCCTAGGTGGGACGTGTTGCCGTTTATGATCGCAACACCATAGATGAAACATTTTTTAAGGATTTTATTTATGTTTAAGTATTTGCATTCATGCATCATACTTCTCTTAAATATAAGCAAATTACCAACACCGCTTTATTTTATTTTTCAAGCAATTATGTCTTTATCCCCGATCGCGCAAATTCTTAGTACAAACAAACTAGTGGGTGAAAATTACGTTGTTGGAAACGTAACCTTGATATCTTATTGACGGTGAACAAGCACAAGCATGTGCTCACCACCCCTGTCCTCTTGAGCGAATGATGATTCAACCCAAGAAGAGCGAGGCGCATACACTTTGCTTGGATGCGTTACGATGAGATTGCTAGGTGCTATATCTTGGCATCAATTAGCAATGTGTTGCAACAAACAACATCGGAACATCTTGGCGACTGCAGATATGATCTCTGACATTTACGAAATGTTGGAAGCCAGGGCCGTCAAGCCAAGCAAGCTGCAGTGCGCAACTTCATGAACTGCCGGATGAAATCCGGCACTCTTGTTCGGGACCATATGCTATTGATCATAAGTCACCTGAATGAGATGGAGCTCATGGGAGCTGAAATAGATGGAGAGACTCAAGTGGATATGATCCTAGAGACACTCCCGGAGATGTTTGACAACTTCAAACTCAACTACTCTATGAATAAGTTGAGTTATTCACTCCCGGAACTCATGAAGGAGCTTCAAACTGCGGAAACTCTACTGCTTAAAGGCAAAAAGAGGAACGAAGAGGCTAACCTTGTCAAGCGAAGCCTTCCACCTCTGGTGCCAAGAAAGGAAGAAAGCCCGCGGTAACAAAGAAGAGCCCGGCTGCGAAGGCAAGAACGCTGCAAAGGTGGACAAAATCTTGACAAATGTCACCATTGCGGAGTTCTTGGCCACTGGAAACGCAACTGTCCTACATACCTCAAGGAGGTCAAAGCTAAAGGTACATTGCTTGTTACGGCTTGTTTTTGTGGTGACTCTACTTTTTTTTGGATTGTAGACTCTGGAGCCACTAATCATGTTTGTTGTTCTCTGCAGGGGTTCAGGGGAAAACAAAAGGCTTAGCAAGGATGAGTTCAACTTCCACTGGGGAATGGAGCATCGATGTCAACAAATGTACCGTTGGAAGTATTAAATTAATTTTTGAGAAACAGTTTTATTGTTTTGAACAATGTTTATTATGTCCCGTTTTTGGGAAAAACCTTATTTACGTGGCTCGTTTGATTGAGCAAGGATATTCTTTGGATTTTAATAATGATGTTATTCGGATTCTAAAGAATGGCTTCATGATTACTTCTACGGTCATGATAAACAATGCATTCTCGTTAAACCAAATATTCCAACGATTTGCGATACTTAATTGAATGATGATTCAATGAGAGAAAGTAAGAGATTGAGGTTAGACTCAATTGATCAAACCTACAAATGGCATCTACGTCTTGGACATATTGGCCTTGGCGGGATTAAAAGGTTGGTAAGGGGCGGTCCTTGCAAACCTTAAGTGTAGGCTCACTACCTACATGTGAATCCTGCATAGAAGGAAAAATGACCAAGAGACCCTTTTCAAAGAAAGGGTAATAGGGCTGATGAATGCCTAGAACTCATACATAGTGATGTATGTGGGCCATTCAATATCCAAGCAAGAGGAGGATATGAATATTTCATAACCTTCATCGATGACTATTCTCGTTTTGGTCATATTTATCTAATGCGTCAAAAGTCGAAACCTTTGAAAAGTTCAAAGAATTCAAGGCCTTGGTTGAAAAGCAATTAGATAAACAGATCAAAACACTACGATCCGATCGTGGTGGTGAATACTTCTTTGGGAGAGTTCGAAGACTTTCTTAAGGAAGAAGGTATATTTTCTCAACCGACCCGCGCGCGGTACTCCTCGTGAGAATGGCGTGTCACGAGAGAAGGAATCGAACTCTATTAGACATGGTTAGATCAATGATGAGTTACTCATCTCTTCCAGATTCCTTTTGGGGATATGCCTTGGAAACAGCGGCATACATTCTGAACCAAGTTCCATCTAAGGCAGTACCTGGAACTCCATATGAAAGATGGAGTGGCAAGAAGTCATCTCTTGGCCACACCAGAATATGGGGTTGTCCGGCACATGTGCTTAGAAGGAAGACTGGTAAGCTGACTAGTCATTCAGAACTGTGCCTGTTTGTAGGATATCCCAAAGGAACAAAAGGCTATATCTTTTATAGTCCCTGATCGAGGAAAACATTAAATCGGCCACGAATGCTCGTTTTTTGGAAGAGGATTTTATAAAGAATATGAAGCCAAGAAGCAGACTTGTACTTGAGGAATTGACTGGTGAAAATGTTCGGGGAACATGTCCGCGGTCTATTCTGAACCGACAACAGATGAACCACAACAAGAACTAACACCAGTGGAGCCTCAGCGTAGTGGGAGGGTTGTGAGACAACTGATAGGTACATGTCTTATGGAGATGCATTGACGGTCTCGATTTAGAACATCGATGAACCTATATCCTACTCTTGAGGCCATGGAAAGTTCTGAAGCAAACCTATGGCATGAAGCCATGGACGCCTGGGAAAATACAATCGATGTATAAAAATGGCGTATGGACTCTAGTAGATCCTCCTGAAGGGGTAAAACCCGTAGGGTGTAAATGGATCTACAAGAAGAAGAGGGTCCGGATGGGAATGTAGAGACATTCAAAGCAAGGCTGGTGGCCAAGGGCTACACCTAATCAAAAAGAAGGCATCGACTATGAGGATACCTTTTCTCCGGTAGCCATGCTTAAATCCATCCGAATTCTTCTATCCATTTTTCTTTGCTTTAGATTATGAAATCGGCAGATGGATGTAAAAAGACTTTTCTGAATGGCAATCTGGATGAGCGCATTTACATGGCACAACCAGATGGATTCATTGAAAAGGGTCTAGAAGAAAAGGTTTGTGAATTGCGAAGTCCATTTATGGACTGAAGCAGGCATCCAGATCATGGAATATCAGATTCGATGAGACTGTTAAAACTTATGGTTTTGTTCAGTCAATGGATGAGCCTTGTGTGTATAAGGTGATACAAGAAGGCAAAGTGGTTTTCTTAGTCTTATATGTAGATGACATACTACTCATTGGGAATGATGTAGGAAGACTAACTGAGGTTAAGCTATGGCTGGCAAAGCAATTTGACATGAAGGATCTAGGAGAAGCTGCCTATGTTTTGGGAATTCAGATCTTTCGAGATTGGAAGAACAAACAATTGGCACTGTCTCAAGCATCCTACATCGATAAGGTAATGGACCGATTCGCTATGCAAAACTCCAAAAAGGGTTATCTACCCTTCAGACATGGAGTATCCCTCTCTAAGGAGCAGTCTCCCAAGACTCCTCAAGAAGAGGAAGACATGAGTCGAGTTCCTTACGCTTCAGCCGTGGGAAGCCTCATGTATGCGATGCTTTGCACCGGACTGATATATGCTACAAGATGGCGTGGTGAGTAGATTCCAGTCAAACCACGGACCCGAGTCTGGGTGTCAGAAGCATATCCTCAAGTATCTCAGGAGAACGAGGAACTATATGCTTGTATATTCAGGTACTGACCTGAATATGACGGGATATACCAACTCTGATTTCCAATCGGATAAGGATTCCAGGAAATCCACTTCAGGATCAGTGTTTGTCCTGAATGGAGGTTCGGTGGTATGGAGGAGCATCAAGCAGACTTGCATAGCTGACTCCACCATGGAGGCCGAATATGTGGCAGCTTGTGAAGCTGCGAAAGAGGCTGTATGGCTTAAGAAGTTCCTTGTTTCACTGGAAGTTGTTCCGGAAGCTGATAGGCCCATGGTACTATATTGCGATAACAGTGGGGCTGTAGCAAACTCTAAGGAGCCTAGAAGTCACAAAAGGTCCAAGCACATAGAGCGGAAATACCACCTCATCCGTGAGATTGTACAAAGAGGCGATGTTGAAGTAACAAAGATATCTACACATGACAACTTGGCCGATCCATTCACAAAGGCTTTATCTGGTCAAGTATTCGATAGGCATCTGGAAGGTTTGGGCATGCGAGATTGTACACACCTACTTTAAGTCCAAGTGGGAGTTTGTTGGAAATGTGTCCATAAAGTGGGATGTAATTTGTTATTTATGAAATGACAAATATAAGACATTATTATTTTGCTGATTTTATAAAATAAGATAAAGTTATGTTTTGACACATACTCAAGAGTGTTTGTGATATTGCTTAGTCCATAAACTGTTACCAACGAAAGAAGAGTCAGGGGAACCCTGCCGGACAAACTCTTCTGATACAATTTAAAATAGATATTCGCAGTCTTAGGATTGATTGGGCAATCGAATCCGATTATGACTGTTAGATCGAACCATGTGATGCTGGTCTCGGGGCATGGGAGTTGGACACTGTGGTTGATCTAGACATGCTCGCAACATGTTGAATAGACCATGTGATTGATTAGGTTAGAGTAAAAACCGTTTATACAACTCTAAACCTAATCATCACAACTTAAGTATATTTGTATAATTATCTTAATCCTGAAGTGAATGCGTAGCTCAACTTAGTTTAAATTGAGATTAAACTGAAGAATTAATTGAGATTAATTAAGGTAATTAAGATTATTAGTGTGCCTAATCTGATTTAATTAATTGAGTTTAAATGATTCCAAGGTATTTAAATTATTTACGGTAATTTATTTTAATCCAGAAGTGCGTATGGGCGCATTTCTGGACTGTTATATTTTCGCACATGTCATTTTTCCTTATTTTTCTTTTTCTTTTCTTTTCTTTTCTTTTTCCTTCCTTTTCTTTCCTTTTTCCCTTTTCCCCCGTGCGTTCTCTCTCTCCTTCACTCTCACTCTCCCGCGCACTCACTCTCTCTTTCTCTCTCATTTCTGTTCCAAATCGAACGGGTTTTGAGCCAAAGAGTGATTTCAAAGAGTTTTCAACATCAAGAGAAGGATTCAAGGTAAGATTACTGAAAGAACCTCTCTTGGATTTCAAGTTTTTCGGATTTAAAACTTACTTTTGGTTCAAAACGGATTTTGATGGATTTGGAGTGAAACTAGGGTAGAAATTGGAGATCTTGGGTTCTTTGGACTTGTTTTAGGACCTAGAACCCGGATCTAGTGGTTGTCCCTTGAGATTTTGTGAATTGGGACTGGATTTGCAGGTTTTTGGACTGATTTCCGCGAGTTTTCGCGAACTAGAAATGTCCACCGGTCGACCGCATCGGTCGACCGGATTTTGTTGAGGCCACCAGCCGACCGGACCGGTCGACCGGAGTGCACACCACCGGCCGACCGGTGGTGATGCACTCCTCTGTCTCCGGTCAACCGGTGTACCCGGGGTTTGACCCTGTTTGGCCTGAAATTGTCGTTTTGACCCCTGTTTTCGGGGAGAACCCAAATTAGCTTCATTTGGGGACTTAGGATGAAAGGATTAGTATCCTTAACCCCTGATTTGATATTTAAAACCCTTGGAATGGAATTTGAACATGAAAATTTATTAGGGCACACTAATTGGAAAATCTCTGAATATGATTGAGATTGGATTACTTTAGGACTGAGGATTGATCCTAAGGTGTTACCTTGTATCAGTGCTCGCTGTGGATTCAGACTGAAGGGGGCTTGAGGAAGCGGAAGCCAGAAAAAGGGCAACGCTAGTCCCAGGTTTGATTGTGCGAGGTAGGATTTCTATCCCTTCTTCTTGTGAGCCTGTTTTTAAAGAAGATTTTGGCCTTGAAAATGTTTTTAAAGAAAGGGATTGATTTACAAAAGAAAAATGTTTTAAAAACCATGGCTTGTTAGTTTATGGAAATCCTTGGCTTGTCCTGTCCATGGAATCCATAGCTTGTCTAGTCATGGAACCTCATGGCTTGTCCAGTCATGGGGCCCGCGGCTTGAGTAGTTCGTGGGGTCATATGAACGATTTCATAATGTTAAACGGATGATTTCTTAAGATAAGAGATCTTGTGAACTGGTAATAGAGTCTATTGCTGTAAGCCTAGATAGGATGCGGAGAGTGCATCCTCGGGGGCAGAACCCGAGACCGGTCCGGTAGGCGAGGCACTTGGTGAGGTGAGTAATTTGTACTAATTACTCGCTGAAGCCTGTAATACGGTTAGTTTCTGTTATATTTCCTTTGAGAAAAAGGATGTGAGGTTCCGGTTGTTCTGTCGGGGCTGAATGTCTATTTATTTTATTTACGCACTTATTTATTTACTCGTTTATTTAAATTATTTCAAATTATATCCTACTGGGCCTTTCGCTCATGTTTCAAATATTTAAACCCCTCCCAGGAGATTCGAGGAGCGGTGCATCGTAGCTGAGTTGTGCTACGGATCGAGCAAGTGAGGATTGTGTTATCCTCTTGAGCAAATGTAAGGAATTTGAGAAACTCTGTAAACTTAACTAATATTTGGATTTTCTAGACTGTGGATGATGTCTGTTGTAATTGTTTATTTACATGAACATGTATGTATGATACTGTATGTCCTGTGGGGTGGAGCCCTGTGTGTCAGGGGCTCCTGGATTATGTAGATTATTTATATGTTAATGCAGCTAAGTGTGGGACCCGGTTGGGGATCTGCTTTATTAATCCCTAATCGAGCTCCACGTCACCCACCCCGTTTGGGGGGCGTGACATGGGCAAATTGTAGCATTGGAATATGTGGTACAACTTTGTATGTTGGTTTGTTCTCAGTGACGAAGAAGTTGCTAATATCATATATGTTGCCTAGTTGAATTTTTTCATGAATAGTATCTAAATCTCGTGCTCGAATTGTTCCTTGAATTGCTTCATGCTGTAGATATAAATAGTAGTGATGTCATTAGATTTATAATATTTGGTATTAAATAGAAAGTAACAGAGTATTATATTGGTTAAAAGATATTACCTCTTCGTCAACTAAAACACAATAAAGGCTGCTAAAACGTCCAGTGCTTAGATCATTGTTCGTCCATAATCTACAGATTCTGAACCCAATAGTTTCATAAACTTCATTTGGTTTTAGTGCTCGGATTAAGGTCATCATTTTGGCTAACTGTTGGCAAAAAAAGTGTAATTGTTTTAGTGCATAAAAATAAGGATCTTTTTTTAATTTGTTTTTGATGAATGAATAGTAAGCAATTTTAACTATAAAGAGGGATTATTAGTCTAATATTTAATTTGTTGTAATTTTTGTGTTTTATGTGGTATTTTATTTATTTATTTGATATTATGTAGAATTTCTTTGTAGACGATATTTTTTATGTAATTTGGATATTTATTAATTGAATCATGAATTAGTATATGCAATCCTTTTGGAGTTGTAGCTCTTGATAAAGCAACATATAATTGTCCATGAGTAAAAATCTCGCTATCTAGAAATAATCCTATTTTATTCAAAGATTGTCCTTGACTTTTATTTATTGTCATTGCGTAGCAAATTTTAATAGGAAATTGGTGTCTTTTTAGTGTAAATGGCCATTTAGATTCATGTACAACCATTTCTATTCTTAGAATATATACTTTTTCAATATTGATTGAGTTTATAATTTGTCCTTCTATAATTTTATTTGTTAATTGTGTAATAATGAGTCTTGTTCCATTGCATAATCCAATTGATTGATTTAGATTTCGTAATAACATTATAGGTGTTCCTAATTTAAGTTTTAATTCGTGTGGTGGTATTCCATTAAAGTTAAGGGTGTGCAAAAATTCTTGAGGATATAAAAGATTGAGTTCGTCTATGTTTTCGGATAAGGATGCAATAGTGTCGTAACTATAATAAGATTTTTCTTGTCTAGGGATTAACGATAACATGTAGTTATTAATTTCATCTGCTGTTTTATTTTTTGGTGTTATGATTGCTCGTTCTTTTAAGTATTCAATATTGTTAAAGTAACTATTTATGTTATTATATACTAAGGTTGAAATTTTTTCGATTGGATTTAAATGATAATGTACTATGTATTTTTTTGGTATTTTTATCCATGTGGCGTCTTAATTTTCTAAATCTTTTATTCCTTCAGCTGTACCATTACCAACATTTAATATCCATTTCGAGAATGTTGCAATTTCTTTTTTTTTTTTCTTGTTCTGTATGGTGTAATTGTTTTAATCTCATGTTTTCCGTTAATTTTAAAATTTTGAAATGTGGTCATAAATAAGAGTTATTTATAGTTGCATTTATTATATCTTCCTTTGTTTCTGCGGGAATAACTAGTAAAATTTGTCGGAAGTCACCTCCTAAGACAATTGTCATGCCACCAAATGGCCGTTCATAGTTATTTCTTAAATCTTGAAGTGTTTTATCTAATGCTTCAAAACAATATTTATTAGTCATAGGTGCTTCATCCTATAATATAAGTGTTGTCTTATCAATTAGTTTTGCCAAGTGAGTTCCTTTTTTGATATGACAGGTTGAAAATTTATCTATTGACAATGGTATTCGAAATCTTGAGTGTGCAGTTCTTCCTTTAGGTAATAACAGTGATGCTATTCCGGAAGATGCAACAGCTAAAATTATTTCATTATTTGATCTAACTTTTGTGATTATTGCATTCCATAAATATGTTTTTCCAGTTCCGCCATGACCGTAGATGAAAAAGAGATTATTTTTTTCCTCATGCAATGATTGTAAAATTTGTTCATAAATTAGTTGTTGTTCATTATTTAAATTATTTACCAACCTAGTATTTTCCTCTTTTAATTTATATATATATCATAGTTAAGTTCTTCTCTTAAAAGCTTGTTGTTTAAATCATCCATTAATGATCTAGTTGGAAGAGGTAAGTTAAAATGTGTTAAGGACGATGAATTTAAATTTAATAATTTTTCTAGTTCATATAGTACAAAGTTATATAATTCTGTTTCAGGTACTTGAAAATTTGAGTTATTAAATAAAGTTTTAATTTTGTGTAATATGTCATCTGTCATGAGTTTTCAATGTTTTTCAAGCAATTTTATTGGGTTATTTACGTTGCAAAATAATAAAATTATGATAAATAATTGTCGTAGTTGAGTTGCTGTTGACCAAAATGAAGCCTCTAATATAGATTCATCCCATTCTCGATCGTCTCCTAATAAGCCTAGTGCATAGCATGTTGCTTGGTTTGTTGGATATGTTATATTATTAACTGTTCGAAGAGCTTCGTAACTTGTTGCACCTTTTTGATGATTTAATAGTAATTTAAGATATTATAATTCTCCAGAGCTTGGATCGACGTGAAAAGTTCGTCCAATTGTATGTCCCATTTGTCTTGGAGACCAATATTTATATTTACTATTCCAAACGTATTTAGTTGGAAATTCTATGTAAGTTAGTTGCTTTGCATTATTATCATGTTTGTTTGTTTCCATCCATTCAGTAAGAGTTGTTTTATCAATGTCTGGTTGTCTTATTATGTTATTTAGACGCTGATTTGAATGGAATGTTATATTTTGCATTCTTGGTAAATGTATTGATAATCTTTGTATTGCTGGATTTCTATGATGTATTGAAAATTCAAATAGTCGCCATATTGCTTCATATGGTGTTATGTATCTACAATTAATATAATTTTTTATTTCATCTATTTATTGATAATTGATTTCTCCAGTTGTTTCTATATGTATATTATCTTCTATGACTGCTCTTATTCTATCTAGTCCTTTTGTTAAATACTTAAATAAATATTTTATAAGCATAGATTGTGAACAAATTTTTACATTGATATGAGCATGAAATTTTAGGCATAAAGTTCTATTGTGGGGAACTACATATCGATTGTCTAGTTTAATATGTTCCTTTTCTACATAGGAGGATGTGTTTCTTCGTTTGTAATTAACAAATCCATTTTCATCAATTGTTGTTTCAGTTTTGAATTTTTTTGGAAATTTTTTGGAACATTCTGAATTTTTCATGTATGGAGAATTTGGCTTAGCTATACCACATGGTCCATGCATCATAAGTTCGGCTATAATATTGTATTCTAGTAGGTTATTATAGGGATCAGGTATTTCTTTCTGAAATAAATTTGTCTATTTGTGATGGCTCGTGTAGTTTGTCATTGGGATGGAGCCAAAAGAGGAAATGTGAATGTGGTAGCCCTCGTTTTTGAAACTCTATAACGTATAAATCTGCAAAATTTAAAACTGTGTTATTACTATTATTTTGTAATGATGCAAAAAAGAAGTTTTTTTTTTTTTTGTTATGAAGGGACTAAAAAAAGTGGAGGAAAAAGAATCTGACCTGCTATAATCACTCCAAATATTTTTTTCATTTTTAATGGTAGATAATAAATTATCTAATTTCATTTTAAAAATTCTGGTGATAATATCTGGTCTATCTTCAGGTTTTTGTCCAGGTATTTTTGCTAGGGATCTAGTAATTTCAGGCCATTTTGGGTTACATGTTAATGTTATAAATAAATCTAGATTTTCATAATGTCTGCAAATTGCCATTGCATCTTGATAGTTTTTGATCATATATCTAGGGCTTCCAGTATGGCTTGAAGGAAGGATAATTCTTTTTCCTATTGATTGTGCGTTTGTATCTCCTCTTGTGATTGCTTCTTGAATACCTTGATAAATCTCGAATCGTAAATTTTTTTTATTTTTACGAATATAATATAATCGATCTTCTTCTACGAAAGCATATGAACCAACTATATATTGTTGAAATAATCTACCTGCTCGAAAAAGTGTATTGCCTTGGGTTTTACGTTCTTGTAGTTGATGGTAGTAGAATTCTCGCATAGAGATTCTTTTTCTTACATGTTTATTACTTAAGTTATTTACATTATATTTTAAATTTGTTGTGTAACCATCTTCTCCATATGGAAATAATAAAGGATATTGAAGGGCCATATAACATGGGTGCAATTTTGTAATTCTTTGTAAAAAATATCGCTTTATCTTGAATAATAATGTCTCTTCCTTGTTCATATTCACCAATATCTCCAACTATTAAGGCAGCTATGTCATTTGATGTAGGTAGGTCATATTGGTTACTATCTATATTTCTTCGGCCTATAAGTTTTAGTTTCATAGATGGTATTTCATCTTCTTGATATCTGTCCCTTATTGTTTGAAAAATTTTAACTAACTTATTTATTTTATCAAGCATTCTGATTAGGTTTTCAACTATAAATTGTACAATGTTTTTGGATTCATTATTAAATGAAAGTGATGCCATCCGATTTTGGACTTCATTTTCTGTGTCGTATATATAGAGTTGTGCAAATTTTGGAGTATTATTATTAACTGGTAATAGAGAGCCTATAAGATGATGTACTTGTCCGCTTATTTTAAAAATATTTGGGCCATTTGCGTTTTGTGTACTTGTGTCTATATTGGCTCCAAATGATGTAAAGGCAAACATAGAGTTATATGTTCGAATATTTTTTCGGAAATGTGTGCTTATTAATCCGCCATGGTAATCAAGAAGTGTATCAAGTGTTTGAGGGGTTTTTTTTTAATTAAGGGTAAAGTTATTTTTCCATCTTTGCAGCAAAGATTATATTTAGAAATAACACTGCCACTAATTCTTTCGTTTAGCCAAAAGAGAGCGCCGCAGTGTTGACAAATGTAGGAACAGTCTCCGAGATCGATATAGACATTAGTAGTGCCTATAAAGGATGTTGACAATAAGTAAAAAAAAATAATAAATAAAATAGTATTATCATTGTATCAAATGGTTTTTTTAAGTTTTGGGAAAAAATAATTAAAATGGATGAGAGAATTACGTGGTCTATCACAATTTCCCGATGATAGTGGCACGAATGATTCAAGAATCTTTTCTTGATACTGTGTAGGATGTAGCGTTGTATTAACATTGGATCCTATAAAAGATGTTGACAATACATAAAAGATTATTATTGTTATTGTGCCAAATGTTTTTTAAATTTTTGAGAAAAAATAGTTGGAATAGATGAGGGAATTACGTTTTCTATCACAATTTGCCGATGATGATGATGGCATGAATGATTCAAGGATGGTCTCTTGAGACTGTGTAACTTGTGGTGTTGTATAAATGTTGGACTGTGAATTCCTTGGCTGCAGAGGTGTACTAATTTGATTTATTTCATTTGAGCGTTGTTCATTTAGATTGTCAAAATTTTGATTCATTTGACAAACGTTTGTTTGATTTTGAAATTTTTTCTTGAACTTTTCTCTTCTCCATTCATTTCTGGGATAGAAAATTGCTTTTGTTAAAAAACAATGAAATATATATTTATCAAAAGAATTTGTATAATTAATTTTGTTATGATAAAATCAATTGTTGGAAATTAAGGAATTAATTTTTTTATCATGATTATTATGATGTTTTATAATTTTAGTCATGATTTATTAAGAGGAAAATAATGTAGCGATATTGATAATATTAAAATGATTTTGTTGGCAGTTGTAATTTTATGAGTATTAATTTTTATTATGTGGAAAATAAATTAATGTAGGAAAAGTTATTTCTTGATGGAATTGATAAGTAAATTGAACATAAAGAAATAAATTTATATTTACATTCCTATCTTGTTCGGATTAATCAAATAGTGTAAATCAATTATGGGAAAAAGTAAATTAATAGGGGAGGAGTAATTTGTTGATGGAATTGATAAATAAATTACATATAAAGAAATGAATTAATATTTATATTTGTAGCTTGTCGAAATGAATGAGATGGTATAAACAAATCTAGAAAGAGGAAATAATGAGATTACAACATTGAGTACTATAAACATATCTAGAAAAATAAAAAAATAATAAGATTACAATATTGAGTATTATTTAATGGACAACAAATGAATAAAATATTGATGCTAAATAAGGTAAGTTTGTGGATAAGTAATAAATAAATAGATGAGTGAGTGATTGAGTGTCTTCAGCTTCTTCTATTTCGAATGAGGGAAGAAACTAACATATGCTGTGACAAACGTTTGTGAGATAGGATTTGAGAGAAAAATAAAAGATTAAAAAAATGCTATGGTAATAACAAATAAGTAATTAAATTATTAATAGGAAGATAAATATGGGAAAGGTTTTGTATATTGTAATTGTGGTTTAGATATATGATATATTTACATAGATGGAGGATAATGAGTTTAGAACATCGAATGCCATTTTATGGACAACAAAGTAGTTAAATATTAATACCAATAAATAAATAAATGATTGTATATAAGTAATTTGTTGTCTTTAGTTTGTTTGGTTCCAGGTAAGGAAAAATATTAAATATTGCTATAACAAATGGTAATGATATAGGATTTGGGAAAGGAAAAAAGATTAGGAAATTACCAAGACAATAACAAATGAGTAATCAAATTATCAATAGGAAAGAATAGTTATGGATAAATATATAGGAAAATCTTGGTATATTGTAATTGTGGCTCAGATATGTAATAGTAATTTGAATAATATGTAGTGAGTAAGTTGGTTATAATCAAACATAAAAGGAGGACATTGTGGAAATAGATATATGATATATTTACAGAAATAGAGAATAATGAGTTTAGAACATCAAATGTTATTCCATGGACAACAAAGTAATCAAATATTAGTGCCAAATAAGCTAAATTTGTGGGTAAACAATAAATAAATAAATGAATGTATATGAGTAATTTGTTATCTTTAGTTTTTTCGTTACCAACTGAGGAAAAAAATTAAATGTTGCTATAACAAATGGTAATGACATAAGATTTGGGAAAAAAAAAAAAAAATTAGGAAATTGCTAAGACAATAACAAATGAGTAATCAAGTCATGAATAGGGAAAAATAGTTATGAATAAATATATGAGAAAAATGTGATATATTGTAATTGTGGCTCAGATATATAATAGTAATTTGAATAATATGTAGTGAGTAAGTTTGTTATAATTAAATGCAAAAGTAGGAAAATGTGGAAAGACAACATAGTATACAATGTAATGAGTAAAGGCATAGGATGATATAAGGAATTAAAGATGTATATAGAACAGAGGGGAAGGAAATGTTAGGGAAAAAAGAATAAGGAGGAAAAAAGGGGCAATAAATTGTATAGTTAAAACTAAGAAAATGGGATAGATTTTTTTTTTTATAAAAAAAGAATAAAAGAGGAATATATTCAGATGACAAGAAGAGGAGGGAGCTGGAATGAGGGAGAAAAAGTATATAATGATAAGAGTAATTTTTATGTAGATTATATAATATTGAAAATATAAAAAATAATTGTAATCATCATTGCCACATAAAAGAAGAGTGGAGAAAGGTATAAAAAAAGTGATATAGCAGTGAGATTAATCTATGAGATTCAAACTAATGTACTAAGTTCTGGGATGGAGACAAAATGAAATAAAATAATGGTATCAATATATGAGAAATAGATAAACTAAGTTGTTATATTGGGAAATGGAAGAAAGAATAAAAAGCAACAGTAAACAAATTGTATAGAAGAAGAAAGACAGCATAAAATTAGTAGTTCGTTATCATAGTCATATGAAATTTGTTATATTTACATGGCTATGTTTAAATATTGAAGCAGTAGATCTTAGTGATTAATAGATTTGAAGTTCATCTCTAATTAAGCGTCTTATTATTTGATTTCTATTTTTTTCTTCCGTCACATAACTAAATATAATGTTCTGATTATTATCTTTTTTAAATTTAAACATGGCTGAGGCTTTATTGTTATACAATAACTAATTATATATAGTTTGAAAATATTTTCTTAACTATCGGCATGGTGTTCAATTTATTTGTTTTGTTCAAATGGTGTTCCAAACAATTTGTAGTGATGGTTGAGCAAGAAGAGATTAATAAGCTAGGTTCAATGAATGGGATTAGCATTCTAAAGCCAGCATATTGTAGATAACTAATTAGTATTAGAAACAACTTTAATCTAAGCAATTGATGTATGTAGTATAAGCAAATAAAATTAGGAAGTGATAGGGGAGACTATTAACAATACCTCAAACCCTGTAAATCCTCTCTGTGGATATGACTGGGAATCGATAGTGTGGAGGTGATAGGATAATTGAATAATAAAGCCATTATATTGTAGATAAGTAATTAATATTAGAAACAACTTTAATCTAAGCAATTGATGTATGTAGTATAATCAAACAAAATTAGGAAGTGATAGGGGAGGTTATTAACAATACCTCAAACCGTGTAAATCTCCTTTGTGGATATGAGCGGGAACCAATGATATGGAGGTGATAGGAAGATTGGACAAACAGGGCCAAACCTAGGAAAAAAGAAGTATCCAAGTAAATAAATAAGTAGATAGAGGAAAAAGAACAAAAAAAAAAAAAAAAAAAAAGCAGTGGTTACAGGTACAATAATGTCTTTAGATATTAATTACAGTTTAGGTATAGTACCTTTCCAGCAATGTATGATAAATACATTCTAATAAGTTGCTAAGAACAAGTTCAAAAAGAGGGAAGATATCATATTGATTGTACAGATTCTAGGACACATGCGAGACAAAATAAAAAAATTGATTAACACATGGTCTTATTCAGTGGCTACCAAGTGGATTGAAAAAGAGGTGGAAAAGAATAATACCAATAGAGTAATAAGGACTGTATTTTATGCTAAGAAAAAACTAAGGAAACGGTTGAGAAATGTGGACTAAGGAGGAAAAAAATGTAATAGGAAGATGATGAAGAATATTATGAAAGGACAAAAATAAGACAAGAGGATATAAGTAAAGATAGGAATATATATATATATATATATGGGAACATGCAAATACATGTAAATAAGAAATAAATAAGAACGTTACAGTGGAAATACAGACATTCAATATCAACAAACCGCAGACATTAATAGGACTACAACAAACCAATGCATTCAATATCAACAGCATAAATGACAAGAAGGGTCAGAAGTACCTGAAATGCTACAAATGCTGTATTGAGTCTGAAATATTAGTCAACCAAAAGTCACCGAAGGATAGTAAATGATTGAAAGTGAAGGAAGGAAATAAAAACAGGGGATGGAGGGGAATGAAATAGGAGAATATGTGATAAATTCATGTGCAGACACATTCTTAAATAAGGAAAAAGAGAACTAATGAGCAGTTCATGAGAAAATGCCACGTAAGGACCCAAAGTCGGTGAGGTAAAAACCAGAAGTTTCCAGATCCAACAATAAAAAATGATACATTAATAGCAATGTAAAAAAGAAAGAGAACTAATGAGCAGTTCATGAGAAAATGCCATATAAGGACCCAAAGTTAGTGAGGTAAAAACCAGACGTTTCCAGATCCAACAATTAATAATTACCATAAACCGATGTTGGTTTATGTAAAATGACGTCGTTTAATAATTGGAAATAATATGTTTCTGGAGCCATAAACCGACGTTGGTTTATGTGAAACGACGTCGTTTAATAATTGCTGTTAGTAAGCAAAATCGTCAGAACACTACTGCAAAAACAGTAAAATGACCATGGATGAACAGTGTCGGACGGGTCTGCTTTCAACAAAATGAAAAAGACGAAAAAGCCCACAACCCACAAACGAAAAAAAAAAGAAGAGAGAAAAGGGCAAAATGGTCGAACAAAGAAAGTGAGTGTGGGTGAGCAGTCTTGGGAGGGGTTTCCTTTTTAGTATATTTATTAATATATATTTATAATAATTATTAATTAATAATAATAATAATAATAATAATATGTTAGTATATTTATAATAATAATTAATTAATAATAATAATTAATAATAATAATAATAATAATTAATAATAATAATATGTTTCTGGAGCCATAAACTGACGTTGGTTTATGTGAAACGACGTCGTTTAATAATTGCCATAAACCAACGTTGGTTTATGTAAAACGACGTCGTTTAATAATTGGAAATAATATGTTTCTGGAGCCATAAACCGACGTTGGTTTATGTGAAACGATGTCGTTTAATAATTGCCATAAACCGACGTTGGTTTATGTAAAACGACGTCGTTTAATAATTAGAAATAATATGTTTCTGGAGCCATAAACCGACGTTGGTTTATGTGAAACGATGTCGTTTAATAATTGCTGTTGGTAAGCAAAATCGCCAGAACACTACTGCAAAAATAGTAAAATGACCGTGGATGAACAGTGCCGGACGGGTCTGCTTTCAACAAAATGAAAAAGACGAAAAAGCCCACAACCCACAAACGAAAAAAGAAGAGAGAAAAATGGCAAAATGGTCAGAACACTATTACAAGAACAGTAAAGTGAGTGTGGGTGAACAAAGGTCTTGGGAGGGTTTCCTTCCCTTAGTATATTTATTAATTAATTTCCTTTAGTATATTTATTAATTAATATGAATGGGCGTGGAATAGTGTGTGTGGCCTTGAGGTCGCTCAAAGCCCATTAGTGTTGTAGTCTCTCACCCCATTAAAGAATCCATTTGTTGTTAAAGCTTTTTTTAAAAAAAAAAAGTCCCACATCGCTCAGCTACGAAAGACTTTTAGTCTTTATATACAGTCGTGTGGAAATGGGCTACCGTACCTTAACTCTCCTAAAGACCAAAATGCCCTTCCACAGAAGAAGAAGATAACAGTAAATTGAGGGTAAAATGGTCATTTCACTGTAGAAGAAACAGTAAATTGGGTCTACGTGAACAGTAAACCCCAACTCTCCTTTAGTATATTTATAATATGTATCTTCTTTAGGTTAATTTCTAATTCTTTTTGGGAAAAAAAAAAATTGTGCAAGTATTACTTTAAAAGTTGTAGATGTTGACTTAGAAGTAAAGATTAAGAGCGATGAAGATTTCATGTTGAGTTTTATTGAATCTATTTTGATTTTTAATTGAGCTGTGACAATATAGAATTTGTTATATTATGCTATGTTTATGTGCGTTATGGATGTTGCAAACTTTCAACTTTAAAATGTCACGAAGATTTTATGTTGTGCTTTATTTTGTACGAATGTTTAATAATTTATTAATTTTAAAGGTTGTAATCGCTGAAATTCGTGAATCTAATTCACAAAATCTGATAGGTTTTGAATTGGATTAGATTTGAAAAAAGTTTTGAATTCAACGCAAATTAAGATTTTTCTAATCCGAAGGTTTTGGATTAGATTACAGATTGACCTGTAATCCATGAATTCTAATTTGTGAACACCCCTAATATTGCCAATTCCTTTAAATAAATTTCTAAAAAAAATCGTATAATAAATTATTTATTTTAACAATTAGCAATGAATATAAAGATATTTTTTTTCATCCTTAATAACTTCAAAAATATTAAAACACCACTAGTAATAAGCATGAAATTTAATTAATATGATAGCATAAAATATTAAAAATTGAATTTGATTACATGAAATAAAATAGAACGGCAAAATATAAACATATCATTGAGAGAAGTGTGAGAGAGAGAGAAAAAAAAAAAAAAAAAAAAAAAAAAAAAGGCATTTTAGTTAGAGTCCCGGCACTGTCTATGGGCACGTCGCGGGGGTTCTGACATTCAATTTAATGAGGCCGAGATAGTGATGAAGGCAATATTTGTTGTTGCAAGGCAAAAAAGCAAAGATGAATTGGGGTGGGAATGTTGGCTTTTTTGGGGCGGCTTTCGAGTGTGTCGGTTCTCCAACATTCATGCTCTCTTTGAGGTCTCGACCTTGATGGTGCGACACATTTCATGATGTTAGAAGTGTCATATTGGGTGATTGCATTGGCCACCCATATGGTCCTGTTTTGGTTCAACAATGCGTCCACGGTACCTCTCCCTCTACTCTGTGCTCAGGCTTTTCTTGATTTTGAGTGTTGGTAATCACTTCCTTGCTGGAAATTTTATTGTTTGTTGTTGTTCGTGGGTGTCTTTCGTTTTTGCTGTTTAGTTTGCTTTGAGTTTGCAGTAGGAGTAGTTTTACCTTGATTTGTTTTGTGAGTTTGTCGTGTTTTGTTATGTTTTTCATCCACTCGACTTGTTTTTTAGTGCTATCAAATACTTGACATTAGTTAATTTGATATTTTTGTCAATTAAAAAATATCTATTAAAATATCTATTTTAATAGATATCTATTAAAAATATCTATTCTATTAAAATATCTATTAATAAAATCTATTAGTTAATTTGTTTAAGCGGAGCGTGTTATATACTATTTCCCCTTATCATTTCAATTGTCTTTACAAGTGGTACCATTTATTTATCATTGTTGTGTTCTCTATGAAATGAGTGGGTGTCTGCGTTACCTTTTAATCTATGGAATTCATCTTAGAAAAAAATAAATAAATATCAAATGAAAAACATCATTAATTTCTTTACTTTAATTGTAAAGTTTAGCAATATAGCCACTTATATTTCATAAAATTAAGGGGCAAACAAAATCCAAACTTCAACGATCGGAAAACTAAGGGCCTGTTTGGTAATTTTTTAAAATAATTTTGTTTTGATAATTTTGAAAATCATTCTGAAATCGATTCTGACATTACATTTGGTGGTCTTTTAAGAGATTCGTTTGAGTATGATAAAGTATGATAAAAAAATAAAATCGTGTTTGATTACATTTATGTTTGTTTTGAGTACATGTAATTAATATTCTTAAATTAGTATACTAAGTAATTAATAATTGATAATTATTTAGCAAAAAAATTAATATATTAATATATTAATAATATAATAATAGATAAATGCTAATTAATGAGTACATTAGTGTTAGCATTTATGCCCTTAGGAATAAATGTAACAATTTTCTTCGAGACATTTTGACTATTAATAAAGATTTGTTTATATATCTATGTATTGTCCTCTTTATGTTCATAATAGTTGAATGTATGATAAGCAAACAGAAAGTCTGAGACTGTCATTCTAAATCTTTAGATCATGCATGTAATGTGAAGAACATGCGGAAGATAAGAATCTAAAGATGATAGTCTAAATCTTATGATCCACAATCGAGGGAATAAAGTTGGGTGCTTTATTCATGTTAAGATTGTTATGTTGTCTACTTCCTAACGGAGACGGCTTATCTTGGTCGTCGGAGGTGGGACTCCATGGGTAGAGACATTGATATAGTTTCTAATGGTGAAATCTATATTGGATCGGACCAAAGATGAATTGTTTTAATTAATAATTCTGTTTGAATAAAACAATTCACTTTTGACGAATTATATGTTGTCATCTTAATCCTGAGATGGATGATGAACCCGTATACTTGACTTGTATCCTTTGATGTACTAAAGGGAGACATCCTGACATTATGTAAAGGTACGCTTGCCGGTGCATTGGGGGTATGACTCATGTATCGTAGATTCATTATTCATAGATAGTGGAATCCATAGCTCCTATAAAGAGTCAATGATATCCTCTTATGCATTATCAATTGAATTGGAAAATACGAGCGCTCGGCCATTAGACTACTCTGTGTTATCTAATGGTTTACTATTTGTAATAGTATGAATAGTGTTTTTCCAATGGTTTGATAATGGAACATAAGATAAATGTAATCGGGAAGGTAAAACAGAACTTGACCTCAAGTCGATTATGGATATCCTATGGAGATGATATACTAATATATTGAGTCATGGACTAGAGCTAATTAGAGCTTTGTAAATATGCTATATAAATCGAGAGTGCAGCTCTAGGCTTTTAGTGGAATAGCGCTAGAGTTTTATAATCATGAGACGGACTTGTTGGTTTACAAGCAGCGTTGTGATTATAGGAGCTTGATTTATATATGTCCATCGGGTCCCTTTGCTAGCTCACATAATTTCCTGTAACGATACGGTGTATTTCCTACATATTGGTAACTTGTGTTATTTCCGTAAAAGAGGTTCAAAGTTAATTCATGATTAATTTATCGGGTGAATTAATTGATAAACTAATTCTAGATAAATTGGTTGAATTATTGTTTTAAGAGTTGTTTAATATGGGAAGACTATTATATGACTGTTTTGATCAGGCAATTTCTCTATTGGGTTGCTTGAATCAAAACTAAGGCTCTATGCAAGTTTCCCGTGTTGAAAAACTAGAAAAACAACTTTCGTCAGTGCAGACAGGTTGACCGGTGGGTAGACCGGTCACAGGTCGACCGGTCCGGTCGACCGGTCCGGTTGACCGGTGGGTAGACCAGTTTGTGAAGGACAGGTCGACCGGTGAGTTATAACGTCTCTGTCTCCGGTCGACCCGGGTTGTAACGCCGTAACGCAGCGTCGATGTGGCAAAATCGACTGAAAAGTGCGATTAAATCTTTGGGAAACCTAATTGTTACGAAGTATGACTTCCTAAACAGTATAAATAGTCTATTAAGTCACATTACTCATTAGATCACTTGAGAGACTTTTTGGAGGCTATTGATAAGAGATTCCAAGAGGAAAAATTGTTTAATTATCAAGAACAATTTTTCTTTGGCTCTCTTATGATTGGAAGGAGATTAAGAATACCAAGAGGAGATTAAACGAAGTGTGCCCACCCACACACCGATCGTGGAAACGAGAATAGCAAAGAAAACCAGTTGGTTGAGGCTCTTCCGGTTGCTGTTTGGAACGCTTTGATCTGTCAGACGTGCTGTTTCCTAAAATCTCAAAAGGTATGATTTAGATCTTTAGTATTTATGTTATATAGCATCATGAACATGTTCTTGTTTGGCTTTGACGTTGATTAAAATTTTTTAAATTCCGCTGCGCACTCGATGCCATTATTTTCCAACAATTAGTACTTAAACTCTATATATAATAAATTAAAATGCTAAATAATTAAAAAGTAGTAATTAGAAATTAATTATATGTAATTACTATGTTAGTAATGTACTCATATTTATTAGATTATAAGTAATTAATTAATGTATTAAGAAAAATAATTAGTATATACATAATTTATTAATACTCTATTTACTACTTAAATTATTAACTTTTAGTTACATAATTAAATAATTAGTTAATTAATTATTAACGTTTATTTAATAATCTATTATTTGATATATCACATAATCAATTTTTAGTAATTATTCTATTTATAATGATTAATTACTAATTATCAATTATTAATTATTATTGATTAGTATATTACTTATTGTTAATTATAATTTAATATTAGTTAATTACTATTTATATTTTATTTACCAACTATTTACTAATTAATAGATTATAATTAACATAATATATGATTGATATATTAATTATTAATTATTTATTTAATAATCTAGTATTACTTGTTTTATTGTTAGTATGTTATATAATTAATTTTTGACAATTAATCTTTAACAAAATAAAATTACTAAAATTATTAATAAAATTAAAAACTTAATATCAATAAATTAATAATTAAGTAATTACTATCTATTTATTAGTTATTAAGTGTATCTATTTATTAATTATTAGTTAATGTATAATATAATTTGTAATTAATAATTAATTATTATATAACCTTGTTGATAAGTACTAGAGAATGAAAACGGAAAAGGAAAAACAACTTTCAATTATTTTCTACTTTCTTCACAAAAATCATTCTCATTATTTTTTCTTTTCGTTTCCGTTTTCAAAACTTTTATTAAACAAACACAATTTGTAGACCGTTTTTACTTTTGTGCCTAAAAAGATGTGCAGAAATGTTTTCGAAAATAATTCCAATTGCACCCTAAATCTTTATCTTTAGTAAACATGAAAGAGTCAAAAAAAAATTTTCTTCTCCTTTTGACATGTGGCATTTTAAGGAGACTTCTCATGCTTTTTGACGTACTAGTGAACGTGTTTCGTCTATATTGTCGTGTTAGAGACACCTAAAAAGTTTATTATTTATCAGAAGATGAGAAATTTATTTATACAACCATTTTAAGGATTTTTGAATCTATTTTAAAATAAGTTTCTAAAATTTAAATTGAAACAATACTTATTTTCTACTTTAAACACTTGGTAATAAAAAATATCATTAAAAGAAGACGATTTAGTATAAAAAGAGTACGTGTAAAGATAACTTTTAAAATGATATATATTACTTGAAAAATAATTAAATAGAGGCAGAATTGAAGAATATTATTTTAACATTAACAAAAAAAATTAAATAGGAAAACATGTGACAAAAATTAGTTTCATAGGAGTAAAATAAATATATATATATATATGATTTTAAAAAACACACATAAAAGATTAAAAAATTCACAAAAAAAAAAAAATAAACATTTAAAAAGTTTTTTTAAAAAATGAATGAAGATAAAGAAAAAGTAAAAGAAGAAAAAAAAAAAAAAAAAAAAGAAGAAAAGGGGGAGAGGGAGAGGGAGGAGTTGCCACATAGCAACCTTGGAGAGAAAGAGTTTAGCTCTTTTATTAGTTGTTAGATTTTGAATCTATTTTAAAATAAGATTCTAAATTTTTAATTGAAACAATACTCATTTTCTACTTTAAACACTTGGTAATAAAAAAGATTATTAAAAAAAGACAATTTACTATAAAAAGAGTATGTGTAAAGATAATTTTTGTAATGATTGATATTATATGGAAAATAATTAAATAGAGACAGAATTGGAGAATATTATTTTAACATTAACAAAAAAAATTAAATAAGAACACATGTGATAGAAATTAATTTTATAGGAGTAAATTGAAAAAAAAATATATATGTTTTTAAAAAATGCACGTAAAAGATAAAAAAAGTTAGAAGTGTGAGGAGAAAGAAAAGAGTCTTCCCCTAGACCCGCTAGTAGCTTTTCAGCTATCACTTCCTAGATGGAGCTCTGACAGGAGACCTCTGAATGCCTTGGCTCTAATTCGTACGTACCACCATTCAATGTCGTCTTCAGCTGTGCAAAAACTTTCTCTCGTGTGTGACTGTTCACTTCACTGATTCAAGTTTATAATTCGAGTTGAGATGTGATTTTATGTGAGAGCTTTTTACTGTAGTAAAAAAGTTAGATGTGACTGTTTCTGAGAACCTTTTACTGTAGCAAAACTCAAATTCTAAACTCGAATCGGTAAAGTGAACGGGACCTAAATAGTTAAAAAAAAAAAGAAAAGTAAGAGTAAAAAATAAAAATAAAAAATAAAAAAGTGGGAGGGGAAAGTCAAGGGTTGCCATATGGCAACCTTAAAAAGAAAGAGTTTGTCTCTTTTAATAGTTACTAGTCGAACCACGTGTTATGTACGTGGAAAATAATTTTATTAGTTTGATCATGTGTTAAAACACAATACCTCATTAAAATTTGGGTCCACCAATTAGAGCAAAGGGTAAAAAAGTATTTTAAAAAATCACATAAAAAATATTAAAAGTTATTCGAGAGTTTTGATAATAAAAAAAAAAGATAAAGTAGGGGCATATTTAAAAGGAATTATTTTATAATTAAACAAAAGGAGAAGAAAAGATTAACAAAAAATAATAAAAAAGGAGTAAAAAGCAGAGGTTGACGTAGAATAAAAGTGTAAAAAGGAGATGTTGACAGGTGGCCAAAGAGAAACGACTTTTTTTGGTTCTTTCTGTATTTTTAGATTAGATGGATGAAAAAAAAAAGTAGAGACGTATTTAAAAGGAATTATTTTATAATTAAAAAAAGGAGAAGAAAAAGTTAAAGAATAAGAAATAAAAATAAAAGAGTAAAATGGATATGTTGACATGTGGCTAAAAGACAAATAATCTTTTTTAGTTTTTTTTTTATGTATGTTTAGATTTAATTAAATTAGATGAGCATCACATTTTTATTTTGTATTCTTTTTTTTAATGAATATTTTCTGATTTCTTTTTATTTTTTTTCCTATTTTTCTCCCAAAGTTCGCGTACAGTTCAATTGTATTTATGATGTGTTGTTTTGAAATACTTTTTCTCCTCACTTTGCACTTACTACAATAATTTATTTTGAATATAGTCCTTTTTTCCTTTTTGTTAAACGCTATTATGCAGTTTAACCCCTTTTAAACTTTTTTTTTTTTTATCGCTATAACGCGTTTATTTATTTTTTTTTTTTTTTTTTGTGGTACTCTCAACTATTATTTATCTCATAAATAAAAATACTCTAATTTATCTTCGTTTAAATAGTTTCTCTCACATATGAGTCTACTTAATATTCTTTTTCCAAACATGGTCTTCATAAAAAAAAAAAAAATAAAAAAAAAATTCTAATTGCTTTACTGATACTATATCTCTTCAAAAATGTCTCTACCTAATTTCTTTTTAGTTTTAACCCTCTTAAATATTATTTTTTTATATGTACCCATAAATAACTTATTTTCTAATTTGCTCCACTAAAGACTTTATTTTCCTTATATATATGCTCTACTTCAATTTTTTATTTTTTATCTGCCAAACTAAACTCTTAGAGGAATAATAATTCAATAATAAAATTTTGAAGAAATTTTAAATCTTCATATCCTAAAAAATACAATATGTTGACTACACTCGTGTAGTGCTTGGTTTCAACTGGTTTGTAAAAATAAAAATAAAAAATAAATAAATAAAACATCAAAATACTAAGAATATTATCCTTTTTCTTTGCATATTCCCTCTATAGCTCTATGTCAACTTTATTACTCGATCCTTCTTAAGTATCATACTTAAGTTTATAAAAGTACATATAATTGGGTCGGAGAGCTTCCCCCACCCTCACCTCGCAGTCGGGCATTGGGTGTTATTGGGAAATTTTCAAAAACTCCATCAATAAAGTAACACTATTTTATTTATGTTACTATTGTTAAATTCATCTTATGCTACTAATAAACTGTAGGTTATCCTACAAAGTTGCACACTTTCAATCTTAGTTCCAACTTCGCAGTCTTTTGTTTCATCACATGAGCTGCACATCCCCATATGCGAATATGTTTCAAAACAGGTTTTTGACCATTCCACAACTCTAAAAGTGTCTTTGGTATAGACTTTGATGGTACCAGATTCAGGATATACACGACATTTCTTTTGGCATAACCCCAGAATGAAGTAGGTAATGAAGAATAACTCAACATTGATCTTATCATGTCTAGCAAAGTCTAATTTCTCCTTTCAGCAACACCATTCTGTTGTGGTGTACCCGAGGCTGTCAGTTGTGACAATACACCTTCTTTAATCAAGTAATCCTAAAACTCTTGGTCTAAGTATTTACCACCTCGAACTAATCGAAGTGTTTTGATTGGTTTGCCTGACTGTTTTTCAACTTTTGCTCAGAATTCTTTAAAACTTTTTAAAAGTTTCAGATTTCCGTTGCATTAGATAAACATAACCATATCTCAAATAATCATCAATAAAGGTGACGAAGTATTCATAACCTCCTCTTGTTTGAACGTTTAATGGTCTACATACATCTGAATATATCAGCTGAAGAGGTTCCATGGCTCTTTCTCCTTTCATTATCAAAAGGCCTTTTGGCCATTTTACCTTCCAGACAAAATTCACAGACTAGAAGCTCACCAACTTTTAGTTCACGTAAAGGACTATCCTTTACTAGTCTTTCAATCATGTTTAGGCTTATATGACCAAGCTTTAAAGGCCACACATATGTGTTATTATCATGAGAGATCTTTTGCTTCTTATTCTTAAGTTCAACAACTTTAAAAATTTTAGTGTTAAGCAGTGAGTTAGGCATTAGTTTTGTACAATATAAACCACATCCAGACGTCCAGAACAAATATGTAAACTATTTCGAGAAGTAAGAACTAATTCATTATCGAAGTAAACTTTAAATAATTGTTCAAATAACCTAGCTACAGAAATCAAGTTTCTACAAATGTCTAGAATAAAATAAACATTGTTCAAAACTAAAACTTATTGTTCCTCGAAGTCTAACTTCTCCCACTGTTTTTACCGAAACTTTTGCACTATTGCCTACTTTTAGCGTGTAGTCCCCATTCGCAAGCTCGGTATAGGAGCTTAGACTCTGCAAAGAAAAACAAACATGATTAGCTGCTCCCGAATCAACTATCAAGGTTGAGGTATCACTTTCTACTAAACATGTTTCAAGAACTAGAAAATGTAATTTACCTTGTTCCTTCTTCTTCTTCAGCTCCTCAAGATACTTCTTACAGTTTCTCTTCCAATGTCCATCTCCATTACAACGGAAACACTTTCCTTTGAGTTTCTAGTCAGAGCCCTTCTTCTTAGCCTTCTTGTTCTTGCCTTTCCTTGCCTTGGTTCTGGTTCTTCCTATTGTTTTTACCATATCCAGCTGCAACAGTAACATTTGCTTATCCTCCTTTACCTTTATTAGTGGATCCGAAGTTTACAGATCATTCAACATTTTAGTCAGGTTGGCCTTTCTTTTGTTCAAAATATAGTTGTTCTTGAACTGTTGAAAGGCATGGGATAGGCTTTCTAGGATGATGCCAACTTGGGTGGTTTCATCGATCCTGGCACCATTTAATTCAACCTCATAAAGATGTTCAATTATTTTCAAATCATATACCTTTACCTATGTGCCACTCTTCATCTTATCATTGATGAAAGCCCTAACAGCATCCAAACTAGCCTTCTTTGAAGGAGCACCAAACATGGCTTATAGAGACTCCATTATGTCATATGCAGTCTGTTGGAAATATGTCCATAAAGTAGGATGTAATTTGTTATTTATGAAATGGCAAATATCGGACATCATTATTTTGCTACGTTTATAAATAAAATAAAGTTATGTTTTGATTCATACTCAAGAGTGTTAGTAATATTGCTTAGTCCATAGGCTGTTATCAACGAAAGAAGAGTCAGGGAATCCCTGCTAGACAAGCTCTTCTGATATAGTTTAAAATTGATATTCGCAGTCTTAGGATCGATTAGGCAATCGAATCCGATTATGGCTGTTAGATCGAACCATGTGATGCTGGTCTCGGGGCATGGGAGTTGGACTCTGTGGTTGATCTAGACATGCTCACAACATGTTGAATAGACCATGTGAGTGATTAGGTTAGAGTAAAAACTGTTTACACAACTCTAAACCTAATTATCACAACTTAAGTATATTTGTATAATTAGCTTAATCCTGAAGTGAATGCATAGCTCAACTTAATATCTCATGATCTTTGATTCACCAATGAGATTAGTTCACAATTATTGAACGACATCTCGGTCATTGGGATCATGACATAATTGAGTTGGAGTTATGTGATTCATGATATGGAATCGTAAGAAGAAATAATATCACCTCATGCTTTATTGACAGGTGTGTGAATAAATAAACCAGGCCTGGTATTCAATGATGATACTCATTGATTAAGACATCGTGACATGTGCGAGACATCTTACGAACATATGTCTTTCTTATTCACAATCATATAAAAGAGTTGAGGAAATAATGACTAGAATGGTAAAACAGTAATTTTCTACACCATTCTAGTCACTAATATTTACGAAGGATAATAGTGCATTTATTATGTGGACCGTATGATAAATTGTATTAACACCATCAAAAAAATAGCGTATATGAATCGAAAGATTAGTTGACATCGAACCTTTAGTGGAGTTGTACGATGTCAGAATTAAACACGTCGATAACTTATCGGGATAAATTAGTCGAGTATTGTAATTCCATAGCTCTGTTCATATGGGTCCATTTGGTCTCAAGGCTAGCTCTAATAAGTGGGAAAAATTGAAACTTATGTTTTGTTACATAATTATGTTTAAATAAATTCATTATGTTATTTTTCATTTATTTGATAATTGAAAAATAAAAGGAATGAATTTGAATTTTAAAATTAATGGTGATTAATTTAAAATTCAAAATAAAATTTGAACATGATTTTATTTGGCAACTAAAGGAGGGAGAAAGTTGATTTTATTTTTGAAAAATTCAGAAATCCCTTGGCAAGTGAAAATTCAGACTTTGATCCAAAAATGAAGGGAAAAATTCAGAAAACCCATCTAGGGTTAAGTTTTCGAATTTCCTCCTATAAAGAGATATTATTGTAAACCCTAGGTGTGGCTAAGAAAAGGAAAAAATATCTCACTCTCATTCTCTCCCTAGGGTGGCCGGATTTGTGATTAAAAAATAGAAGAAAAATTGTTTCCTTAGGTTTTTCAAAAAAGAGCCCACTCTCTTCTCCCAAAACACTTAGAGTCATAGTCTTGAATCAACAAGTGGTTTTTAGTGTGATTGTGTTCATAAATCAACGGTCTTGTTTCACGGCAATTCTCCATCTCGGAACGTGAGATAGTGAGACAAGATCCTTGCGGCTATATTTGATCCAATCGTCTTAAAGGTATAATTGTCATTTTATTCCTTTGTCAATAAACATATATCATGCATGTATCTCTTGTTGTGATTTGTGTTTAATTTGAAATTAAAAGATATGTGAAAATTTTTGAAATTTTCGCCTACAAGTTTGTTGTTGTTTAAATGATTTTTCACTTAAAAATCACAACTTGATCCTACACAGTCTCCATCTCCTCATGCTTCTTACGAAGCACATCGCTCATGTTGCCCAACATATAGCATTTTGCTTTGTTGTTGGGTTTAACCCAACGATCATAAAGCTCCCTTACGACTTTAGATACATTTACTGCGGGTTCGTGAGGACATTCCTCTAGAAAGACAAACTTATAATCATCATAAATGAGTAGGATGTTCACGTTACTTTTTCACCTTATATAGTTATCTCCATCCAGTTTTCAGCTGCGAGTATTGAGAATATAAGATCAGACATATTATTGAAAATAAATAGAGTATTCATCTAATCAAAATTTGTGTGCATGAATATCAAGGCATATGAATTTAGCACAATTAAATATGATGCATGATGCACACGAAAAATACATAAATCACGTTTTAATTTTAAGTACCAACGATAATTCAATTTACCACAAATGATGTGCCACCTTAGGGTAGGTCACATAACCCGCTAATTGAGCCGAGACCTTCTTAATTAATAAATATAATCAAAATATATCATAGTTATTTTGGTCAAAATATAATTAACTAATTTAATTATATTTTTATGAGTGTAACCCACCATTTTGGAATCCAAAGACTTAACTCTGAAGTGCTGCCTTAGGGTAGGTCAAGTTGGAAATACATCCCCGAAACCTATCTCTAGGAAGTCAACCTTATTATTAATCTAGAATGGACACGCTTCTTAGGGAGGGTGGATCAATGCCGCCGCAAAGTGCCTTCCGATTCTCACGGTGTTGAACTAACAGTGGAGACCAGTGGGTCGTATTGTCATACAACCCTCTCCCACTCAATATTTTACAAATATGTATTTTATTTGAAAATCATCTCATGGTTATCAAATCCCTATAAATAAACAATCTATTTATCATATATGTGAAATTCTAAAATTTAACACTTAAATTCAATTTCACACATAACATAATTTTGCAAATTAATTTTACAACTTAAATCAATTTAATCATATTAAATCAATTTTAATGCATGGTCCTTGTTTTATTTTGTTTTTCAAAACTCTTTTAAATAAATAAAATAATGTGTGTGTATGTATCACATGTTATAAATATGGGTAGGCACACTATATCTATATGACATGTTATATGCATGGACATATAATATACAATTATTAAATAAATATAAGTATAAAATATGCAATCAGCTATTGAGATGAATTTGACCGAGTCTTATGGGAGAAATAAATTACAAGCATATCAAACAAATAATTATTACAACTAAATCGAATAAATAAATAATTATAATAATTATTTTCTTCCGTTACATCAACAGGTCTTCAATTAATTTCTTCGTTCTTCAGGCCTTCAAATTCATTCGTCTTCGGGTTGGGCTTTATCTTCTTCTAGGCCCAAAACTCTTTTAAATCTCATAATGTGCGTAACAAGGGTTTTAGAAACCCTTGGGTCCTGTTGGGTGTGCGCTTGTGCCTTGTTGGCGCACGCCTAGGGACCATCCATAGGGTTTCGGGGCAAGGGCGAACTTTATGAAGTTTTTCCAGCTTCGCAGTTTTTTATTTCTCATCCGACTTTTGTCCCGCTCCATGATGCTTTATCTAACCCTAATCTACCCACATCTTAGCATTACAATAATTCTAATTTCTTGAATAAAATTAAAAATAATTTTAATGAATGAATTTAACCGATCTATGGAACTATATAATTAACGACCAAATCCATCATCCATACATTCATCAACATGAATAAATATAAGCATTCATAAATAAATGCAAGTGCCTACCCATCACAAACATACAAATAAAATATCACATATTGAATATAAATTTGATTATTACATAATCGGAGCATAAATTAATATAGTCTATAGACCGATATGATACCAATTGTTAGTTTTAAAAATCATTTTCTATGCGATAGCGTTTATCTAGCGGACCATATATAACAAAAATTTTACAAGCCTTTGAGATACTCTATAGATTACATTAATTTATGCACGAATAAATTAATTAAATTAATTTAGGTCAATAACTTGAGTTCTTTGACCATGAACGTTTCTCGCTCCAAGCTTGTTTAAAATACCCGAATCTTTCTCGTCAATTCCTTGAATCTATGAAGACGTGTGTGTAGGCACACTTAAAACAAAACGGGATTAACAAATAAATACTCAAATTTTCCACGAACACCAATGCATGCACGACATGGAATTTAGGAGAAAATTTTTCCTTTCCTCACTCTATAGAATTCGGCCACACTATGCTATAAGGAGGGAAAATATTGTGCCCTCCAATTTTCTACAATCTCGTATTTGTAAAGTAGTAGTCAGATTCGCAGAAGAACTCTAAGCATTATTTTCAAGATAAAACTAGATAATTATCTCCCACTTCTAATTGATTTTAGAAGTAAAATTCCCTCTCTCCCTTATCCAATAGGGCCGGCCACTATAGGGATATTCCTCTCTATAGTAGGCACAAAAGGCCATTATGGAAGGAGGTAAAATTCTCCTTTATCCTGTAGTCCAATTTTGACTCAAATTCAAATTCTAATTTAAGTCAAACTTAATTTAAGTTGAATTTCAAGTGGACAACTTTTTAAATAAGTCAATTGGATAACTTAGAAAACAAGCAATTGAATCCCGA
Organism: Morus alba; assembly: GCA_012066045.3. Taxonomy (NCBI): domain Eukaryota; kingdom Viridiplantae; phylum Streptophyta; class Magnoliopsida; order Rosales; family Moraceae; genus Morus; species Morus alba. The sequence goes on from CP050225.2 coordinate 29,708,836, forward strand.
AGGGATTCACACTGTGTTGGGCATGTACACCATGTGGACACCTCCACATGTGTGTTCAAAAATTCAAATTTAAATAACCACATTATTTTTAATTTATAATTAATTCTCAATTATTATTCTTGAGCGTTCTATTTAGAATTCCATAATTCTAAAATTCTCATTTTGCACTTAGTGTCTTGTAGGATTACAAGGATGATGCGGGGACTCATGGACCTATAATTCTAAACTCTAATAAAATTAATAATTAATTAACTAATTAATTAATTAATTAATTCTATTAATTTCAAAAGTTACTCCACTATAAACTTTTAATTGCACTATCATAATTATAGATTTGATTTACTTCTAAACTGTGAAGTATCCATTTGATATAGTCATTACATATAGATCAATCCTCCATAAATAATTCACAATTAGAGTTGGATGACATCCGTTAACCTCTCTAATTACATTTTTATCCTTGAGTACTATTGATTTTCTAATAGACAGTGATTCATAAAACAAATTCATAAATCAAAGCTCCTACTAGTCTAAATACCGAATCAATCCTCAAAAGAATTATTTACGTGCTTCTTTCTCAAGAAAGAATGGATTCCATCTCTTGTTTAGCAGTCCCAGCTACTAACTTTTTCATGTATTTAAAATATAATGAAAATGATTCAACATCTTAGAATCTGTACCGAGTAAATCAAAAAACACAAATCCATAAATAGGAGTTTGCTAATAACTCAAGATTAAGATCGTTTTATATATAATTATCGGTAGACTCAATTAGAATTTCTATGCTTAACGGAAAATAATCGCGGTTCCACACAATCTCATTATGGGTAATACAGTCATTCAATATCTTGCCATATTAACAGTGCGGATAACACCATTCTATTCTAAATGGAAATAAGATGTATTAGTAATGTTTTAATTAAAAATTCTAAACTTTAAATAAATTCATTACGAACATTGTTTTGATTATTATCCGTAAATATTATCCTCTTGCATATAGTACTTATATACAATATTTAAGGTCACGTAAATAATCACGAAATTTTCAGTGATATTCATAAAATATTCAATAATATATGCACATAAAATGATGAATAAACTATTTTATTAAATTAATAATAAATATCCTATTACATTTCATGCTTTTAGGACATCATTCCCAACAGTTGTAATGTTTGTCAAAATGAAAATTAAATTAAAAATTTGGAAGGTATCTTCCACATGAGTGTTTAATGAGGGTAATTAATATCTTTTTGTATCTAATTGATCATCATATATGCATCATAGGCATTTTTTTTTTAAATTAAGAGTTAACCGTTTTGGGGGGAAAATTAGGGTTCCCCCAATTTCAAATTTTTTTCCATTCATGAAGGGTATAAAAGATTCAATTTGATGCAAAAGGACAAAAATTATCCTTATTAAACAATCACGTGGAAGATACCGTTTAAATTTTTTTACTTTGTTTACAATTTGACCAACAACGCAACAAACTTCAAAGTTTAACTGGCGAATTTTTAAGAAAAAAAGTTAAGAGACTACTTTACTAAACTCGTGATGTTGAGGGGGTTTTGATGCAAAAAAAGCCCCGTAATGACCACGTAGACATTAATTTAGTTTTTACTCCCAAAAAAAAAACCAAGAAAAAAAGTTTATTTTGCATATGAAAAAGATCTAATAGTGTGTTTATTTGCACAACTCAAGTCATGACTTAGATAGCGTATGTAAGAGAAAAATACTGTAGAAAAAAAAATTGAATTTGAATTTATGTGAGGAAAAATACTATAATAATATGACTTGAATTATGACTTGAGTTGTGTAAATGAACACACCCTAAATATCCATCACATTTTTTATTTTTTTAGTTTTTTTCTCAATTTTTTTCTTACTCTTATTCTTATTTTCTTTAAGGACAATTAGGACTCTTTCATTCTCAAAATCAATTATGGATCAAGAAGATGAAAAAATTGAGCATAAAATATAAATCCTAAAGTATAAATATGAAACAATCTAACACACTTTATTATTTAGTAAATTTAAAATTGAGGATTAAGTGTCTCTGAATTTTATAGTCATTTTCACTTTCCTTCTAAATTTTAAAAACTCTTACTTTGCTCCTTTGAACTTGGAGTTGTTCTCACTTAATCCATTATGTTGTAATTTTTGTTAAAAACAGATAGAAAAGAGAGAGTAATGTAATCATGTGGTTTGTCTGTTTAAATTTATGTTAAAAACTAACAGATAAAAATCATATGGTCACACTAACACCTTTTTTTCCATCAATTTTTAACAAAAATTACAACAAAAGAAGTTAAGTAAGAACAATACAAACTTTAAGGGGCGAAGTGAGAATTTTTAAAATTCAAGAGTAAACTGATAATTACCCTAAATTTAAGAGACATTAATGTAATTAAACTAAAATTGAAGGTATATAAATGAAAAAAAAAACTCTTTTATATTTTTGGGCATTCATCTTTATATTAAACAAAAGGAGTAGAGTGAAAAATGAAGTGAAAAAATAAAACTACAAGAAAATTAAAATGGTCATTGAAAACAATAATCCTTTTCTCATTCAGCAAAAAAAAAAAAAAAGAAAAATCTCCCCCTTATTATTCAGGGTAAAAAAAAAATCTATCTCACCTCAGGATATTAGGGGACATTTGGTTGAAGGATTCATATTATGATTTGAATCATGGTTCATGGTTTGCTACAGTATTTTCTCTCATAAAAAATAAACGTAAATTGAAAATTATTCTAATCTCATGATTCTAATCCATGAACCAAACGTCTGCTTAAATGTTTGGTTCATGGATTAGAATCATGAGATTAGAACCATTTTTGATTTACGTGTATTTTTGTGAGAGAAAATGCTATAGCGAACCATAAACTATGATTCAAATCATGATATAAATCCTCCAATTAAACGTCACCCTAAACTCTGAACCCTGATATATTTTTGAAAAACTCGAAAAAAGATAACTCGAGTTTATGTTCTTTTAAGTTTGAACTCGAGTTTAGGACTTAAACTCGAGTTTTAAGTTTCTCCTTCAACTCGAGTTCAGAAACTCGAACTCAAATTAATGAACATTATTTTTTCTATTTTTAAAAATGCTATAACTTTTTTGTTTTAATTCTGATTGAGATAATTTTTTTTCTATGCGTTGACAACGAAAAGACAAATAAAACCCGACCCATATACCATATTAAAATTTTTCATCAGTATTGAGTTTTTATTAAAATACTATCTAAATATAAATTCAAGTTTTGACTCACTCAAATACGAACTTATAAAGATTCTTATTTCAAACTATAACTCAAATATACACAATTAAATATAAATTTAAATTATAAATTTAACTTAAATTATAATTTAAATTTAACTTAAGAATTATACTCAAATTAAATTCTAAAAGAACAATCCCTGAATACAAACAAACGACTGTTTTTGCAAACCTCCAGCCTCTCTCTCTCTCTCTCTCTCTCTCTGATTTTGTCAGCCACGGCCACAGCTCCATTGCTTTTGAAGCTCCTCATAAAATTCCCACAATCCCTTTTCCTGCCACAACCACACTCTTCAAGGTTTCAACTTCCCATTTGTAAGCTCTTTTTCTTTCTTTGGTTCTCTTTGATTTTTAGTAGTTTACTTCCTTGCTTATTTAATGGGTGATTTTACGTTTGATTGCTTAGTTCGTAGTTTTCATCGATTTTTTGTTCTGTAATTAGTTTTCTTCCAATTGGGTTTCAATAATACACCATGAACATCATTCATACATATTTTTTCGATTCAAACAAGACAACGACATGTTTGACAGCTTACGTCTATTGGCCAATGGTGCCATGCTCTTGACACTCAGCCGAAATATCTCTCTGCAAATCATAAGTCCGATATGTACGGTCTCAACAAACCTCATACGACAAAACCATGTTTCTTTGATCCCTCCCGACCTAAAGCCTCTCAACTCCAAGATCTCCAGCTATATGCGTCATGGCTCGGTCGACGAAGCCCAGAAGCTGTTTGACAAAATGCCAGAGAGAAACACTGTTACCTGGAACGCAATGATCCGTGGCTATTTTCTGAATCGATGTGCTGATAATGCCGTCGAGATGTTTGATAAAATGCCGGAGCGAGATGTCATTTCGTATAACACGGTGATTGCCGGGCTGATGCAGTGTGGAGATGTTGATGGTGCGTGGAGAGTCTTTAGTGGGATGGAGTTTAGAGATGTTGTCACATGGAATTCAATGGTTGCGGGCTATATTCGTAATGGGATTGTTGGTGAAGCTTTACGAGTGTTTGATGGGATGCTGTTGAAGGATGTGGTTTCTTGGAACTTGGTAATTGGTGGGCTTGTGAGATGTGGAGAATGTAATTTGGCAGAGAAATATTTTAGACGAATGATTACCCGGGATGTTGTGTCTTGGACAATAATGATTTCGGGGCTCGCAAGTGCAGGGCGGATTGTTGAAGCCCGTGAGCTCTTTGATAACATGCCCTTGAGGGATACTCAAGCTTGGAATGCAATGATGGTTGGGTATATGCAAAATGGATACATTGAAATTGCTCAGGCTTTGTTTCAGAAAATGCCAAAGCGAGATTTTGATTCTTGGGGTGAATTGGTGAATGGGTTGGTCAAGAGTGGGAGGGCTAACCTTGCCATGAAACTTTTCATGGAAATGCCAGAAAAATGTCAAAAAACATGGAATTCAATTCTGTTGGAGTTCACAAGAAATGGACTTGTTAAGGAAGCGCATGCATTTCTGGAGAAAAGCCCTTATAGTGATGTTGTGTCATGGACGAATATCATTGTTGGGTACTTTGAGATTGGGGAAGTTGACAACGCAGTTAGTGTTTTCGACTTGATGCGAAGTCGAGATGCAATTGCATATAATGTGACCATATTTGGACTTGGGAGAAAATAATCGCGGCGAAGAAGGTATAAAGCTTTTCATTAGAATGAAAGAATTGGGATCTCTGCCAGATGAAGCCACATTTACTAGCGTCTTGACAATATGTTCCGACTTGCCAACATTACAGCTTGGTAGGCAAACTCATGCCCTGGTTGTAAAAACAGGATATGGTAGTTTTATGGCAGTTTGTAATGTCATAATTACCATGTATGCAAGATGTGGGAACATAGATTCTGCTCTGTTGGAATTCTCTTCTATGTCAAACCATGACATCATCTCTTGGAATTCTATAATCTGTGGATTTGCTCACCATGGGAATGGAGAAAACGCTTTGGACATGTTCCGAAAGATGAGATTACAAGATGTTGAGCCCAATCATATTACCTTTGTTGGTGTTCTATCTGCTTGTAGCCATGCAGGACTGGTAGACCTTGGTAGATATTTCTTTCATATGATGAGACATGAGTATTTTATTCAGCCAACAAGTGAGCACTATACTTGTTTAGTTGATTTACTGGGGAGATTTGGACTTATCAATGAGGCAGTGAGTCTTTTAGATCAGATGAGAGCAGATGGAACTGAAGTTCCTGCGAGCGTTTGGGGGGCATTGCTCGGTGCTTGTAGAATCCACAAGAATATTGTGGTTAGTAAGATTGCTGGGGAAAGGATTTTGGAAATGGAGCCTAGCAACTCTGGCGTGTACTTGATTTTGGCAGAAATGTACCTAAGTTGTGGAAAAAGAAAAGATGCTGAAAGCATTTGGACAAGGATGAAAGGCGCAGGAGTCAAGAAGCAGCCCGGGTGTAGTTGGATCGAGTTAAACAACAGCAGCCATGTCTTTCTTTCAGGAGACAGTTCAAACCCTCAGTTTAGTGATATTAGTTCTGTGTTAGAGTTGCTTCGATCAGAGATGGAGACTATGAATGCAAAACTTGTTGCTGCTTCTTATCAACATGTTTTATTAGATGGATGTTATGGTTGAGATTTTGTAACTTTCACCACAAATTACAGATGTTTTAGTTACAGTGGTCCAAACACAAGGACCATTTGGATGCACGATCATTTTGTTGGTGTCATGTAGTTCCCTGCCTTCAAGATAAGATTGGCCAGGATCTATGGAGAGAGAGATGATCCATATTCAGTTTAAATGATTATAATCTGCAATACGAAAAATATTCTATTTATACATTCATTTTTCTTTTCATCAGCTGAGATGTGGATCTACAGAGAGAAGAAATGATCCATATTGCAGTTTGAGTGATTAGGATTGTTATACGAAAGAATAAAGATATACTATTGGTACATTGTTTTGTTATGTTAAAATAAAAATAAAAAGGTTAACTTAAACCTTTAAGTACTGAAATCTTTGGCATGGCTTCTTTAGGAATGTCATTAGTAAAAAAATAGCTATATTTGGTATGTAAGACTTTGGAACTTTTGCAATGGAGGGGAAAGATGTGTCTTCAGGTTCCTTTTCAAACAATGTCATGTAGCGCATTAACTTAAAAATAGTTTTCAGAAACATTTGAACAAGTTCTCAAGATAAGTTTATATTGCATAAGTGTGAAGCATTAATACCAAAATTCAAAAAAGAAATGCAACACAAACAATTAGCCAAAAGCCCCATGAGAAGCAAAACAAACAACCAAGTGACTGATCTGTCGAAATTTCTCAAAGCAGCTAATTATGAGAAAATTGATAAAAACTCCAGAGACCCAGATATCTGAATATTTATACATATTTCTTTTTGCACGAGCGTTTTAGTATTTATTCTTCTGGTTCATTGTATGGTATATACTGTGCGGTTTATTTTTATTTTTATTTTGTTTTCTTTCCATGATTTTATTTTAATATAATTGTCAACTTGATATACTACGACTGGCATGTACGTCTATGGTTGTTATTAATATTGTTATGTGTGTGTGTGTGTGTGTTTTTTTTTTTTTTTTTTTTTTTTTCAGAAGATATATTGAGCTGCTATGGGTAGTAAAAGGAGGAGCTCAGAATCCGCAGAAGTTGAAGATGGTCAGTTAAAAGTGCCTGCAAATAATGTTGTCTCGAGTAACAAATTGAAGAAGAAAATAAAGACGGAAAAGAGCAAAGAAGAAGAATCAGTGGTAGATGAGGAAGCTGGACCCTCTGTTGTTTCTGATTCCATTAAGCCCATGGAGAGAAGAAAGAAGAGGAAAGCATTGGACAAAGAGAGGCGTCGTTCGGCCTTGGAGAATGACGAATCTAAGCCCCAAAAGATGGATGTTGAGCCGAAACACGACGGTATTCAGGCATCCACCACAGCATCTACGGTTGGATCCTTATCCAGTAGCATTCTGCCTGAGTTCCACATTGGTGTTTTCAAGGACTTGGTGTCCTTTGATGCTTCAGTGAGAGAAGCAGCGGCAGAAGCTGTGGTAACAGAGTTGCAGGAAGTTCAGAAAGCGTGTGACAGGCTTGAGAATAAGGATTCGATTGAGGGAGGATTGAAGTTGGATGCTGAAAAGGATGATGGCTTGAATGAGTGTGCACCCTCTTTGTGGATCCGTAGGCTTATTCGTGGTGTTACTTCATCAAGAGAGGTATGTTGAATAATTTTCTTTTATCTTCTTTTACTTTGTTTGTTTGTTCGTTAGTTCTAAGCTATTTCTGACCGTTGTATGTGCATAAAGACTATGGATGTTGAGTTGTTCTCTTCTCTATATAAGAGGTTACTGCTTTTATTTATTGTAATAATTTTAAGTTTTGTTCCATTAATAATAATACTTTTGGAAAACCATTAGTCCTAGTATAATTTAAAACGGATAGAGCGTAATTGATTTCAGAGGGATCCTAGAGTTCTTGTAGTTTGATTTGTGCATGATATTTCATCTCTATTTACGTAATCAAGCATATGGATAATTTGATATTGGCCAACCCTTAACACGTGATTTTTGCAGTGTGCGAGACAAGGCTTTGCATTAGGTTTAACTTTATTGGTAGCAACCATACCCAGCATCAAAGTGGACTCTCTTCTGAAACTCAGTCGATTTGCTAGATATAACTTCATCAATGAAGGGCCAGGTGGCAATATCTTTTAATTTTGTTTCATTGAATTCTTTGGCTGCTTCTCTGTTCTCTCCATGTATGATTCTATAGCTTGTTTCCTTCTGGCGTTGCAGGAAGCAAGGGAATGTCTGTTGGGTCGCTTATTTGCTTATGGTGCTCTTGCCCGGTCTGGAAGACTCGCTGAGGAATGGAATCTTAATCAAAACACACCATACATAAAGGAATTCACCAGTCGAATCATCGCCCTTGCAGCCAAGAAGAGATACTTGCAAAAGCCTTCTGTAACAGTTATTCTAGACTTGATTGACAAGGTAAATATACCCGGTGGACTGAAGATTGGTTTTGTTTTCATCAAAAGTTCCCAGGGCTTTATCAACATCTTGTTTGTTGAAATTTGGGAAGATTTATTGTATTTTAGTAAAAAACCTTGATGCTATTTTGGTCTTTGAAAAGTCATTGGAGTCTAGGGCCCAAGTAGATGGTGTGTGAAAACTGAAAAATTGACTTTTAGCCAATAACCTTCTTTGTTATTATTATTATTTTCATTTTTTGGGATAAGAAACATCCTTTATTGTTACTGAAAACAACAGAAAGGAAAGAGGACAAGATGTTCTCAAGAATCAAAACAAAAAAACAGTAAAGAAACAACATGAAAAAAATTAAAAAATGAAAACCATCAAAGAACCACCAAAGACATCACATGTACTCACCCCATTACACCTGTCCAATTCAAAATAATCAAAGAAATTGGAAAGTCTTTAAAAGCTTTATCGGTTGATGGCTTGATGCCCGCTAGAAAGCGTATCATTTAACTTTGTTTCAAAAAGATCCTTAGTAAGCAATGAAGCTTCCTGGTTCAAGTATACCTATTACCTATTTAGAGTGCTAATTTTCAAGTGCCAAACCTTTCTGCTTCATGTAGAGCCCATTATAAATATACTAAAGGAGAGTTGGGATTTACTGTTCATGCAGACCCATCTCACTATTCCTTCTACAGTGGAGTGACGAATTTGTCCTTCATTTACTGTTCTCTTCTTCGTCTGGTGCATGGGCGGTTTGGTCTTTTAGCACGTCTCTGATGGGTTGCTTTTCCGTTTTGCCCCGCACCCCATTTTGTAACCGGTGGAGCCCTAATTTTTCTTTCCTCCTCGATTTCCTCATTTTCTCCGCCCCCTTCATTTGCTTTCTTCCTTGGTTTTGGTAACTTTGCAACCGGTGCAACCCTAATTTTTCTTCCCTCTTCGATTCCCTACTGTTGTTTTCTTTCTCAGTTTCTGCGCTCTTCACCGCTTTGGTGTTTTTTTCCCCTTCCTGTTTAGCTGTTGATCTGATTCTTCTCTTTCTGTGGCCTCAATATTTTCGTTCCTTTGGTGGGGTTTGGGGGCAGATTTGGGGTTGTTTTGGGGCTCTTTTCCTGTTTTGATTTGGGTTTTATGTTTGATTTTTTCTCTATTCTTTGTCTGCACGTCTCTTATTTTTTTTCTTGCTTTTTCATTTGTTTCATTTACGTTTTTTTGTTCTGGTTTTTGATTTTTTTGAGTAATGCATGTTATTTTATTGAAATTTTTTCCGGATACTTGACCTTTTTCTTTGATGAATTTGTTTGTGCAGGGATTTTATTTGCCTGAGTGGATTTTTTGTTGGTTCGTTTGATGCCATATATCGGTAATTCTTAGTTTTTTTTTTTGTTTCATTTATTGCCTTCATGAGTTAGGTTGTTTCTATTGGTCATCTGAATTCCTAGGTTGATGATTTGTTCTGCTTTTGTTTATAGATATAATGAGCTGTTGATTTTTTATCTCTTTCTATTATCTGAAATTTTTGATAGCATTAGTTTATATTATTTGGAATTTCCAATAAATTTAGAGAAAAAAATTTTCTTTAGATTTCCTATCTCTAGCACCATTAGTATTTAATTATTATATGTCTGAAATTGTATTTATTTTATGATATAATTAGGAAATTTTGGTATTTTTATCTCCGTTAACTGACTATGTAGTGCTATGTGTCTGATTAATAGAGGCTATTTAGTGTTCATCCTTATCTTTTTACTCCTTATTTATGACTATTACTATTTTGCATAGATTTGTGATATGTGTTTCTACCTCTCTTCCTTGCATCTATTGCTTCCGCTGCCCTGTTTTATCTTTCATCACTTACTGCCTCATTTCATTGCCTATATTTATTGCTTTGTTCTTTTATCTTTGTACCTTTGACTACTTCTGTTGGATGTTGTTTTACCTGTGACTACTCACTCTTTTGTTGGTCCCTCTATCAAAGATCGAAGACACTTCAATTTAATGATTCGTTAGTTAAAGGTTTTCCCCTTTTTTCCTTACTCCAAATTCTTTTTCATTGAAAAAAAAAAATCATTTTTTGATGTCAAATTCATTGGACAATTCAAGATTTTAGATGTTCTTACACATTATGTGAACTAAATTTAGTCAAAATTTAGAAAGTTTTTTGAAGCAATTTCGAGTTTGAATGGAAATCCCTAACCCTAATTCCTAATTGGCTTTCCTACCTATTGCAAGGAATTTCACTTTGTCAGGTTATTTTGCTTTGGAAGGTACCAATCTCTACCATCTCTTTTCATGTTCTTTGTTCCTTTCCCTTGCATTCCACGTTTTTACTATTTTATCTCATTCTCAGTCATTTATTGCTCTATCTCGCTCTCCATCATTTACTGCTCCATCAATTTATTCTTCTGTCCTTCACTGCTTCTGCACACGTTTGGTTGGTTGATATCTGAGATATAAAGCAATAATTATAGTGATTCAGGTACTGTTAATATTCTCTATTCATAGCTCTTTAATTTTTACTGCCTATATTGGATGTATTGGTTTGTTGTAGTGATATTAATGTTTGTTTCTTATGTTTTATTATTTGTATTTATTTCTCATTTTATTTGTTCAATCAATAATGATCATGCATTGACCTCTTATTTATTTGTTTCTGAGCCACACACACGCGCGCGCGCGCACACACACACACACACATATATATATATATATAAGTTAGTTTTGGTAAGTTTTGCTATGTGGCAACGATGGTCATGAGTTTTATATAATGAGTTTTATATAATTTGTCCAAAGATTACCGAATACATTTTTCTTATTTGTTTTGTTCTTATTTGTATTTATTCTAGGTTTTTTTCCATTTGTTCTTTACCATATTTGTATTCATTATTTTTTACCTTATTATTTACTCTTTTAATTGTCTGATATCTTCTTCCTCATTTTATTTTTATTGTCCACTCCTTTTACTTTCTTTCGTAATGGACTTTATTGTTGTTTTAGTATTGTTATTTCTGTTTTTGGTCTTTTCGTGCCCTAAGTGTTCACTTTCCATTGGGAATTATGTCTTGATTTTATAGTTTTCCCCTTGCTGTTTTATTATTTCATTTGTCATTCTCTTGAAGGTTGTTGGTCATTTTTCCATCTTGGGATATTAGATTTCCTTTGTTTTTCAATGGTCTCATCTTTCTTTCCTTTACTATTTCTCAGCAAAGTCCTAAAATCTTTTGCATGTTTCATTTTTTTTCTTTTTCTTTCCTTTCTTTACCTCTTTATGCCAACCATTGTCTATATAGTGTATGCTATTGTCTATTATCCATTTGTTGTACTATTTTCATCATGGACTTTATTTTTTTATTAACACTGGGTCTTTTTGTTTCTTCCCCTCTCTTCTCCTCTTCCCCTCTTCTTTATAATTCACCTGGTAGTTTTTGGACAACTTCATGTATTGCTCCACTTAATCTTTGTCATAAATGTTCTATAATGTGTGTGATAGATATAATATGCTTTGCTTTGTGCAGTTGCCTTTAGTAGGCAGCCACAAATTTCTATCGCACATTGTTGAGAATATCTTGTAACTGAACCACGATTATTTTATCTTAGGTCTGGTAAGTTTTTCTACGCGGCAATGATGGTCATGATTGATTTTGATGTATTGAGCTTCATATAATTTTTCCAAAAATTGCCGTGAATACATTTTTCTTATTTGGATTCTGATTTTATCCATTGTTTTTCAATAAAAACAGTTAAGTACTTTTTTCTTTGTTATTTTTACTTACTCTATGTTTTTTACCTTATTCATATTTATTATTTTGTTCTTTCCATAATTCTTTTTGTTTTTCCTCACTTTATTTTTATTGTCCATTTCTTTTACAATCTTTCGTGGTAGGCTTTATTGTTTTCTTAGTATTGTTGTTTCTGTATTTGGTCTTTTCATGCCCTGAGTGTTCACGTTATTTTGGAAATCATGTCTTGATTTTATAATTTTTCCCCTCCTTTTCTTGAAGACTGTTTGTTATTTTTCCATCATCGGGACATTATATTTCCTTTGTTTTTCAATCTTGTCACTTTCTGTTTCACTTATTGTTTCATAGCAAAGCCCAAAAGTCTTTTGCCTCTTTCATTTTTTCTTTCTCATTCTTTTTTTGATTCCTTTCTTCCAGGCATTGTCCATAGAGTACATTCTATTGTTGTTTAATCTATTTCTATCATCTATTTGGTCTATTTTTTTCCATCATGCAGTCTACTGTTTCTTTAATATTGCGTTTTTCTTTTTCCTCTTCCTCTTAATTCACCTGGTAGTTTTTCGACAATGTTATATATTGTTCCACTTAATTAGTCTCTATTCACCTGGTATAATGTATGTGATATATATAATGTGCTTTTCTTTGTGCAATTGCCTTTAGTAGGCAGCCACAAATTTATATCACATATTGCTAAGAATAACTTATATTTAAGCCACGATTATTGTATAAAAATATTGTTATATCTACATGTATCAACTTTTTGATCTGTTTTTTACTTATTGATTTATTGATTTTTACTTAATTATTTGCATTTTTTTAAAGTTTCCTTCATCATTTACACATGTTCGTGTTTGGGCAGTTCATAGTTGGTTCCTCAAGCATGATTTATAGCATAGGAGGTATTATTAATGATTTTTACCTACAATTTTTTAATTTTTGTTGCTGCTACTACCTTAATTTTATTGCTATGGTTAGTGTTAAACATTTTCTTTCTGGCCTTATTAATAAATATTGTTGATATGAAGTTATGAAAAAAATTCTATTTCATTTTTATCAATGGTAATAGCCTATATCTCTTTTGTTTTGTGTTTTATTTGTATTTTAGTTATTAATGCCCTTAGTTGTTTTCTCCATCTTATCTCTTTCTTTTCCTAGATTTAGGTAACGTAACTATTTTTAAATCATATTATTTCTAATTTTCTCAATTATTAATACTAATATTTTTTAAAATTTATATTTTACAGTTAAAAAAAATAAAAGGGCCATAGCAACAAAGAACATAGTTATATATATTGTAAATAAATTGCGGAGATAATGTTTCGTTCCTTTTGCTTGGTTATTAGCATTTTGTCCAGATAAGTTTCTTTTGCATTTATTGATTTGGTAATGTGTAATGGTGATATGTAATATTTACTTGATTTGTACTGTTCTTGTAATACTTTGTATCATCTTTCTTGCAGAGGGATTAAATGTAATTGTGGTATTTTTACCAGTTTTTGCTCTTTTTGTGAATTTTTTCCCTCCTTTTTTACAATTTCTTCGTTTGTTTTTGTACTGCTTATTTTTCATATTTTTTTTTCCTTTTTTCTGTTTTTTCCCTAAATGTTTATTTCTATATTACTTTTATTGATTCTTTTACGAAAAAAACTTTCTCCGTTTCTCGCCACCGACTATGAAGTAATAGCTGTTATTTTGTTATTGGTTGCTGTTTAAGTCTGTTTTATTGATTTTCACCTATATATATATATATATACACACATATATATATATATATGTAATATTGTACTACTTTAGGCTATTCCTTTTGCTTGGTCATCTGCATTTTGTCTAGATAAGGTTTTTTTTTTTTTTGATTTGGTGATGTAATGGTGATCTATAATCTTTACTTACTTTGTTTGTACTGTTCCTGTAATACTTTGAATCATCTTTCTTGCTGAGATATTAAATGTAATTGTGATATTTTTACCTGTTTTTACTCTCTGTGAATTTTTTTCCCTCCTTTTTTTACAATTTCTTCATTTGTTTTTAAACTGCTTATTTTTCAGACTTTTTCCTTTTTCCCTTTTTTTTTTTTTTTTTTTTTTTCAAATGTTTATTTCTATATTGCTTTTATTGATTCATTTAAGAAAAAAAACTCTATTTCTCGCCACCGACTATGAAGTAATAGCTGTTATTTTGTTACTGGTTGCTTACTATTTAAGTCTGACTCCTTGATTTTCATATGTGTGTGTATATATATATATATATATATATATATATATATAGTAATATTGTACTACTTTAGGCTTATTACTGCATATCAAACCTTACCATGATCTACTTACTACTCTATTGACTTTGTTCTATCCCTTTCATTCCTGTGTTGCTGGTTGATATTGCTTGCGTCAAATAGTATTGACCATATTTCAAGTATGATTAATATTGTTTGCTCATGCATTTTTAATATATTTTTTATAATCCTGAATATATTGATTTTTTTGGATATTATCTATTTCTCTTATTTCTGCCATTATTTGAAACCCTCTATTGTTGTTGTAAATAAATGTTAAAAAACCTATGTTATTTTTTTCTCAGTTTATTACTGACATATATATAGACATGGCTATTACTTTTTGAGTTTCAGTAGCATGTAGTATTGATATATGTATACTTATTCCTTATCTACTTCATTGTTGTGTGTGTATATAAATATATATATATATATTAGTATTTTTATTTAAGGAATGTTGTCTTTATTTGATTTTCATAAGTGGCAATATTAATTATAGTAGATTTTTATATGTTTGGTTTTATATCATCTTCTCAAAAATTTGCTACCAATATGCTTTATCGGATTGGATTCCTTAATAGTTTTTGATTAATATGCCTAGAGTATGTTCTGCTTTTTCCCTCTTTTTTTTTTTTAAAAAAAATTTGACTTGGCCTAATAATTTTCCTCTGGTGGTTGCTGTGGCTCAGTTTAGTTTACTTGGTTGTCAATTTTCTAAGCTCACTGACTTTCATGTTTGTTTGCTTGGCTGGTATTTCATCCTTAAAGCATAATCTAGAGTATTGCATGTATCATATATAAGTCTTTATCATAATCTTTTAAATTCTTTTATTTACAATAGATGTATTGATTTGTTATGGTGCCATTACTTTATTTTATTTGTTATAGTGTTCTTCAGGATCTATCTTTATTATTATGATTGTTTCTGTGTATGTTCTATCATTATTTACTAACGGTTTTAATTGTTTCATAATGACATTTGTTCATATTTGTGTGTTTACTTAGGATATTTCATCTTTATCTTATTTTTATACAATGTCATGATGAATAAAGTTGTTTTGTGGCCGCAAAGTGTTGTAAAATTCGTTTAAAAATTACTGTCAAGAACATTTTTTATTTCGATTGAGGCACTCTCCACTTCTTATTAAAACTACTTAAATAATAATTTGTTAACCCCTTTTTTTTTATTGAGTCTGTCCTAATTTAAAAAAAATATATAAATTCCATCTTTTCTTTCCTTCAATGCATGTTTTATATATCCATGTTTATTTAGTTGCTTGACAATATTTTTTTAAAACTATTTTTAAAATTTTTTCTCGATTTGTATTTGTTATATCTTATGTTTAATTCATTTTGTTTCATACCAATAATGATTATAATTGATTTTCATCTGTTTGATGATGTATAATTGTTTTCAGAATTATTGTGCTCATATTTTGCTTACTTCAATTGTGATATTGTCTATGATTCTTCATTAGGATGATTCAAATATATTATTTTAGTTCTCCTTCATCTTATTCTAATGCTATTATTGTTTTCGTTGCTTTTCTTGACATTGGTTTTGATATGTTATTATATTAATTTGTAGCTATTTAATTCCTTCTCAAATTCACTTGGATATGGTTTGTGCTTCTCAATTCTGTCATTATATATAGTTTTGAATGAAACCATATCCTTTTTTTTCTACATATTTACAAATTAACATTAATTATTAATAAGTATTATACTTGAATATTTATAATATACATCCTAATCTTTTACTATGATTCAAACTCTGAATTAAGACCACCAGAGTAATTTAGAAAAAGAACAAGAATCAGGTAATATCACTATTTCTAAATACTTAAATTAACACTTTATATAACTAAAATTATTTATATCTTCTAAAAAATCAACAGTAATCTTTTTTAAATTTTTTTTTTTTTATTTTGCAGCTCTAAAGAAGCATATAAAAAAGGAAAACAAACAATATAAAATCCTACAAAAAAAAAAACTTTTGTTAAACATATAATATACATATATCTACATATGTGTATACACTAATACTGTAGTTTCCTCTCAACATTTTACATATATATGTGTATAAAAATTAACACTATACCAAAGAGACTTTAGACTTCCAATACAATATATAAATCATCCAGCAGCAAGGCGTGGGCACAAAACTATAGGATCTTGTTGTGATTTATAGATGAAAAATCATTTGAACAACAACAACATTGTAGGTGGAATTTCAAAAAATTTTATCATATCCAATTAATTCCAAATTAAACATAAACCACAACGAGAGATGCATGCATGATATATGTTTATAGACAAAGGATTAGAATAACACACATACCATTGTGATGATTGAAATAAATGACCGCAAGGACCTTGTCTCACTATCTCATGTTCTGAGATGCAGAATTGCCATGAAACAAGATCGTTGATTTATTGGCACAATCACATCAAAAACCACTCGTTGATTCAAGACTATGACTCTATGGTATTTGGGATGAGAGAGTGGGCTCTTTTTCAAAAACCTAAGGAAACAATTTTCCTTCTATTTTGTCTCTAAAATCCGGCCACCCTAGGAGAGAAAAATATGTGATAATTTTTTTTCTTCAAAAAAAAAAAAAAAAAACTGATCGTTAGGGTTTTCAATAAATATCCTTATATAGGAGGAAATTTAAAAACTCAAACCCTAGATGGGATTTTCAAATTTCCCTTCACCCTTAGATTGAAATCCGAAAATCCCTACATGGCTAGGGATTTCTGAATTTTCCTTCCCATTTTGGAGCAAAATTCGAAATCCCCTTATGGCAAGGGATTTCTGAATTTTCCCAAAATAGTATATCAACTTTCTCTCTCCTTTAGTTGCCAAATAAAATCATGTTTAAATTTTATTTTGAATTTTAAATTAATTAGTATTAATTTCGAAACTCAAAATTCATTCCTTTTATTTTTCAATTATCAAATAAATGAAAAATAACATAATGAATTTTAAACATAATTATATAACAAAACATGAGTTTCTATTTTCCCATTTATCAAAGCTAGCCTTGAGACCGAATGGACCCACATGAACAAAGCTATGGAATTACAATATTCAACTAACTTATCCCGATAAGTTATCGACATATTTAATTCCGACATCGCACAACTCCACTAAAAGTTTGACGCCGAATAATCTCTCGATTCATGTGCGCTATTTTTTCTAATGGTGTTGATATAATTTATCACACGGTCCACAGTGTAAATGCATTATTATCCTTCGTAAATATCAGTGATCAGAATGGTATATAATATTATCGTTTTACCATTCTAATCATTATTTCCTCAACTCCTTTATATGACTGTGAATAAGAAAGACATATGTTCGTAAGATGTCTCGCACATGTCACGATGTTTTAATCAATGAATATCCTCATTGAATACCAGGCCTGGTTTATTTATTCACACACCCGTCAATAAAGCATGAGGTGATATTATTTCTTACGAATTCCATATCTGTGAATCACATAACTCCAACTCAATTATGTTATGATCCCAATGACCGAGATGTCGTTCAATAACTGTGAACTAATCTCATTGGTGAATCAAAGATCATGAGATATTAAGTTGAGCTATGCATTCACTTCATGATTAAGATAATTATACAAATATTCTTAAGTTGTGATAATTAGGTTTAGAGTTGTGTAAACGGTTTTTACTCTAACCTAATCAGTCACATGGTCTATTCAACATGTTGCGAGCATGTCTAGATCAACCACGAGTCCAACTCCCATGCCCCGAGACCAAAGATCACATGGTTCGATCTAACGGTCATAATCGGATTCGATTGCCTAATCAATCCTAAGACTGCGAATATCTATTTTAAACTCAGATCGTAAGAGTTTGTCCGGCAGGGTTCTCCTGACTCTTTCGTTGGTAACAGTCTATAGACTAAGCAATATCACTAACACTCTTGAGTACGTGTCAAAACATAACTTTATTTCATTTTATAAAATCAGCAAAAACAATAATGTCTGACATTTGTCATTTCATAAATAAAAAATTACATCCCACTTTATGGACACATTTCCAACAAACTCCCACTTAGACTTAAAAGTAGGTGTGTGCAATCTCGCATGCCCAAACCTTCCAGATGGCTATCGAAGACTTTACCAGATAAAGCCTTTGTGAACGGATCAGCCAAGTTGTCATGTGTTGATATCTTTGTCACTTTAACATCGCCTCTTTGTACAATCTCTCAGATGAGGTGGTATTTCCGCTCTATGTGCTTGGACCTTTTGTGGCTTCTAGGCTCCTTAGAGTTTGCTACAGCCCCACTGTTATCGCAATACAGTACCATGGGCCTATCAGCTTCCGGAACAACTTCTAGTGAAACAAGGAACTTCTTAAGCCATATGGCCTCTTTCGCAGCTTCACAAGCTGCACATATTCGGCCTCCATGGTGGAGTCATCTATGCAAGTCTGCTTAATACTCCTCCATACCACCGAACCTCCATTCAGGACAAACACAGATCCTAAAGTGGATTTCCTGAAATCGTTATCCGATTGGAAATCGGAGTCGGTGTATCCCGTCATTGTCAGGTCAGTACCTGAATATACAAGCATATAGTTTCTCATTCTCCTAAGATACTTGAGAATATGCTTGACCACAACCCAATGCTCGGGTCTAGGGTTTGACTGGAATCTACTCACCACGCCTACTGCGTAGCATATATCAGGTCTGGTGCAAAGCATTGCATACATGAGGCTTCCTACGGCTGAAGCGTAAGGAACTCGACTCATGTCTTCCTCTTCTTGAGGAGTCTTGGGAGACTGCTCCTTTGAGAAGGATACTCCATGTCTGAAGGGTAGATAACCCTTTTTGGAGTTTTGCATGGCGAATCGGTCCATTACCTTATTGATATAGGATGCTTGAGATAGTGTCAATTGTTTGTTCTTCCGATCTCGAAAGATCTGAATTCCCAAAACATAAGCAGCTTCTCCTAGATCCTTCATGTCAAACTGCTTTGCCAGCCAGAGCTTAACCTCAGTCAGTCTTCCCACATCATTCCCAATGAGTAGTATGTCATCTACATATAAGACTAAGAAAACCACTTTGCCTTCTTGTATTGGCTTATACACACAAGGCTCATCCATTGACTGAACAAAACCGTAAGTTTTAATAGTCTCATCGAATCTGAAATTCCATGATCTGGATGCCTGCTTTAGTCCATAAATGGACTTTTACAATTCGCAAACCTTTTCTTCTTGACCCTTTTCGATGAATCCATCTGGTTGTGCCATATAAATGCGCTCATCCAGATTGCCATTCAGAAAAGTTCTCTTCACATCCATCTGCCAGATTTCATAATCTAAAGCAGCAGCAATGGATAGAAGAATGCGGATGGATTTAAGCATGGCTACCGGAGAGAAGGTATCCTCATAGTCAATGCCTTCTTTCTGGGTGTAGCCCTTGGCTACTAGCCTTGCCTTGAATGTCTCTACATTCCCATCTGGACCCCTCTTCTTCTTGTAGATCCATTTACACCTTACGGGTTTTACCTCTTCAGGAGGATCAACTAGAGTCCATACGCCATTTTTATACATCGATTGTATTTCGGCGTCCATGGCTTCACACCATAGGTTTGCTTCAGAACTTTCCATAGCCTGTGAATAGGAGATAGGTTCGTCGATGTTTAAATCTGAGACTGCAGTCAATGCATCTCCATAAGACATGTACCTATAGGTTGTCTCACAACCCTCCCACTACGTCGAGGCTCTATTGGTGTTAGTTCTTGTTGTGGTTCATTTATTGTCGGTTCAGGAATAGACCGCGGACATGTTGCCTGAACATTTTCACCAGTCAATTCCTCAAGTACAAGCCTACTTCTAGGCTTCATATTCTTTATAAAATCCTCTTCCGTAAAAACGAGCATTCGGCCGATTTAATGTTTTTCGATCAATAGGACTATAGAAGATGTAGCCTTTTGTTCCTTTAGGATATCCTACAAACAGCATAGTTCGAACTTATTTGGTTAGCTTACCGATCTTCTTTCTAGCACATGTGCGGACAACCCCATATTCGGTGTGGCCAAGAGATGACTTCTTGCCACTCCATCTTTCATATGGAGTTCGTGCACCGCTTTAGATGGAACTTGGTTCGTAGAATGTATCTTTCTTGCTTCCAAAGCATATCCCCAAAAGGAATCTAGAAGAGATGAGTAACTCATCATTGATCTAACCATGTCTAACAGAGTTCGATTCTTTCTTTCTGACACGCCATTCTGCTGAGGAGTACCTGGCGCGGTCAGTTGAGAAAATATACCTTCTTCCTTAAGAAAGTCTTCGAACTCTCCCAGCAAGTATTCACCACCATGATCAAATCGTAGTATTTTGATCTGTTTGTCTAATTGCTTTTCAACCAAGGCCTTGAACTCTTTGAACTTTTCAAAGGTTTCAGACTTTTGACGCATTAGATAAATATGACCAAAACGAGAATAGTCATCAGTGAAGGTTATGAAATATTCATATCCTCCTCTTGCTTGGATATTAAATGGCCCACATACATTACTATGTATGAGTTCTAGGCATTCATCAGCTCTATTACCCTTTGCTGAAAAGGGTCTCTTGGTCATTTTTCCTTCTATGCAGGATTCACATGTAGGTAGTGAGCCTACACTTAAGGTTTGTACGGGACCGTCTCTTACCAACCTTTTAATCCTGTCAAGGCTAATATGTCCAAGATGTAGATGCCATTTATAGGTTTGATCAATTGGGTCTAACCTCAATCTTTTACTATCTCTTATCGAATCATCATTCAATTCAGTATCATAAATCGTTGGAATAATTGGTTTGACGTAGAACAGATTGTTTATCATGACTGTAGAAGTAATCATGAAGCCATTCTTGAGAATTCAAATAACATCATTATTAAAATCCAAAGAATATCCTTGCTCAATCAAACGAGCTATAGAAATAAGGTTTTTTCCAAAAACCGGGACATAATAAACATTGTTCAAAACAATAAAACTGTTCTCAAAAACTAATTTAATACTTCCAACAGATGTCACTGATACTGATGCTCCATTCCCCCAGCGGAAGTTGAACTCATCCTTGCTAAGCCTTTTGTTTTTCCTGAACCCCTGCAGAGAACAACAAACGTGATTAGTGGCTCTAGAATCTACAATCCAAGAAAAAGTAGAGTCAGCCACAAAACAAGCTTCGGTAACAAGTAATGTACCTTTAGCTTTAACCTCCTTGAGGTATGTAGGACAGTTGCGTTTCTAGTGGCCAGCTACTCTGCAATGGTGACATTTATCATTACTCTTGTCCACCTTTGCAGTGTTTTTGCCTTTTGCAGTCGGCTTCTTCTTATTGCTACGGGCTTTCTTCTGTTTCTTGGCGCCATAGGTGGAAGGCTTCGCTTCAGCAAGGTTTGCCTCTCCGTTCCTCTCCTTGCCTTTAAGCAGTAGAGTTTCCGCAGTTTGAAGCTCCTTCATGAGTTCTAGGAGTGAATAGCTCAACTTATTCATCGAGTAGTTGAGTTTGAAGTTGTCAAACATCTCCGGGAGAGTCTCTAGGATCATATCCACCTGAGTCTCTCCATCTAATTCAGCTCCCATGAGCTCCATCTCATTCAGGTGACTTATGATCAGTAGCATATGGTCCCGAACAGGAGTGCTGGATTTCATCCGGCAGTTCATGAAGTTACGCACCGCAGCTTGCTTGGCTTGACGGCCTTGGCTTCCGAACATTTCAGAGATGTTGTAGATCATATCTGCAGCCATCAGCATGTTCCGATGTTGCTATTGCAACACATTGCTAATTGATGCTAAGATATAGCACCTAGCAATCTCATCGGAACGCATCCAAGCAGTGTATGCGTCTCGCCCCTCTTGAGTCGAATCATCATTCGGCTCAAGAGGACAAGGGGGTGGTGAGCACATGCTGTGCTTGTCTACCGTCAACACGATATCGAGGTTACGTTTCCAGTCAACGTAATTTTCACCCACTAATTTGTTTGTACTAAGAATTTGTGCGATCGGGGACAAAGACATAATTGCTGAAAAAATAAAATAAAGTCCACTTCGCAAGATGTCTCCACATCTAGTGCAACCAATCACCATCTCTTTTGGTCACCTTAGATCCATTGCCTAGCTCCTATGGGAGGTTACAATGATCTTTAGTCTAAGTGTTTAACCGGCTAATCGACTCTAGAGGTTGTTATGAACTAGCGATCTATCTAGGGATGGTCCCGCCTCACTACTTCCTTTCCGAGTCTTATCTTCTTTAAGCAACCTGATGACTCCTTAGCGACATGTTTCATGGGTTTCTCCCATTGAAGTGAGAACCACTAAGGTGGCTCTTAACCTATCCACATGTCACGATCAGGCTAAAGTCGGAGACCTTGGGAATGTTTCAACGCAAACGACCCTCCCACTTAGCTTTTTGAAAAATGAATTTTGTTTTTAAAAGTTAAGTCCAATTAATAATTCAACAAAATTATAACCCTTATAAAGTTGTTGCATTTTATAACTCTTTATAAAATTTACCCATTGCATTTATTATTATAACAATTTATAATATTAAACTACAATGATGCATGAACATGCTTGCATGGCAATTTGATATTGGCATCTCTATATCCTATATGGCATGTTATAATGATGCAAGATTAAATAATAAATCATACATTTACAATTTAACCTCTCTATGGCTCATTTCTAATTACAACCCATAAAAACAAATGAAAATAATTACAATAATTTTCTTCATCTTGTCTTCTTGGCATCTTCTCAATTTTCTCTTCTCATGATCCCTAAAAAGTGAAAATGTTTTTGTGGAAAAATTTAAATTTTGAAAAAACCCAAATTTTTTTTGGGCTGGGCTCGGGACAATCCCGGGCCCACTATTTTTCCTCGGCAGGGCCAGGCCCTGCCTGGCGCAACATGGGCTGCCAAGCCAGGCAGCCCCTGGCTCGGCATGGGGTCATGACCCCTGGCAGCAACCCCAGCCGGGCATGCGGTCCCTGTGGGCAGCCCGCAGGCCAGCTGGGGGCCCGGCCCACGGGCAAGGCTAGCGGAGAAACCACCCCGCCTGGGCAGTGGCTTTTTGGGTTTAGAAAACCCTAGCGTCACGCATGGGTTTCTGAAACCCTGGTGTGCCTTATGCCAAACCAGGAAGGGGCTGGCCGGGCTTGTGGCAGGACTGGGACTTGTCTTGTCTTGACGGCAATGACAACAAGGGCAGATAAAGAAAAAAAAATTTCCGGGAATTTTAAATTACAAAATTTCCTATGCCCTTTAATGGCTTACATTATTTTCTAGAGAAAAACATAAACCACCAATTTGGTGTAATCAAAACCTCTGACCAATCGATCGGGATCCAATCACATATATAATCAAAACAATTTTGAATTCATCACATATTCATGCAAGATGCCAATATCAACACATATCATACATTCAATCGCATAAACATAAATCATGCATGATCATAAGCCCTAGGCGCTGATACCAATTGTAGGATCTTGTTGTGATTTATAGATGAAAAATCATTTGAACAACAACAACATTGTAGGTGGAATTTCAAAAAATTTTATCATATCCATTTAATTCCAAATTAAACGTAAACCACAACGAGAGATGCATGCATGATATATGTTTATAGACAAAGAATTAGAATAACACACATACCTTTGTGACGATTGAAATAAATGACCGCAAGGATCTTGTCTCACTATCTCACATTCTGAGATGGAGAATTGCCGTGAAACAAGATCGTTGATTTATTGGCACGATCACACCAAAAATCACTCGTTGATTCAAGACTATGACTCTATGGTATTTGGGATGAGAGAGTGGGCTCTTTTTCAAAAACCTAAGGAAACAATTTTCCTTCTATTTTGTCTCTAAAATCCGGCCACCCTAGGAGAGAAAAATGTGTGATAATTTTTTTTCTTCAAAAAAAAAAAAAAACTCATCGTTAGGATTTTCAATAAATATCCTTATATAGAAGGAAATTCAAAAACTCAAACCCTAGATGGGATTTTCAAATTTCCCTTCACCCTTAGATTAAAATCCGAAAATCCCTACATGGCTAGGGATTTCCGAATTTTCCTTCCCATTTTGGAGCAAAATTCGAAATCCCCTTATGGCAAGCGATTTCTGAATTTTCCCAAAATAGTATGTCAACTTTCTCTCTCCTTTAGTTGCCAAATAAAATCATGTTTAAATTTAATTTTGAATTTTAAATTAATCAGTATTAATTTCGAAACTCAAAATTCATTCCTTTTATTTTTCAATTATCAAATAAATGAAAAATAACATAATGAATTTTAAACATAATTATATAACAAAACATGAGTTTCTATTTTCCCATTTATCAAAGCTAGCCTTGAGACCGAATGGACCCACATGAACAAAGCTATGGAATTACAATATTCGACTAACTTATCCCGATAAGTTATCGACATATTTAATTCTGACATCGCACAACTCCACTAAAAGTTTGACGCCGAATAATCTCTCGATTCATGTGCGTTATTTTTTCTAATGGTGTTGATATAATTTATCACACGGTCCACAGTGTAAATGCATTATTATCCTTCGTAAATATCAGTGATCAGAATGGTATATAATATTACCGTTTTACCATTCCAATCATTATTTCCTCAACTCCTTTATATGACTGCGAATAAGAAAGACATATGTTCGTAAGATGTCTCGCACATGTCACGATGTCTTAATCAATGAATATCATCATTGAATACTAGGCCTGGTTTATTTATTCACACACCCGTCAATAAAGCATGAGGTGATATTATTTCTTTTAATTCCATATTCTGTGAATCACATAACTCCAACTCAATTATGTCATGATCCTAATGACCGAGATGTCGTTCAATAAGCGTGAACTAATCTCATTGGTGAATCAAAGATCATGAGATATTAAGTTGAGCTATGCATTCACTTCGTGATTAAGATAATTATACAAATATACTTAAGTTGTGATAATTAGGTTTAGAGTTGTGTAAACGGTTTTACTCTAACCTAATCGGTCACATGGTCTATTCAACATGTTGCGAGCATGTCTAGATCAACCACAGAGTCCAACTCCCATGCCCCGAGACCAGCATCACATGGTTTGATCTAACAGTCATAATTGGATTCGATTGCCCAATCAATCCTAAGATTGCGAATATCTATTTTAAACTGTATCAGAAGAGTTTATCCGGCAGGGTTCTCCTGACTCTTCTTTCGTTGGTAACAGTCTATGGACTAAGCAATATCACTAACACTCTTGAGTATGTGTCAAAACATAACTTTATTTCATTTTATAAAATCAGCAAAAACAATAATGTCTGACATTTGTCATTTCATAAATAACAAATTACATCTCACTTTATGGACACATTTCCAACAAAAACTAGTTTTGTTCTAAAAGAGAATGGAAGGACTGTCTCATTTTCAAAAAAAAAAAAAAAAAAAAAAAAAAAAACGTCTCAACTGCTCTTTTTTGTGGATTTTTTTTTTTTTTTTTGTCATCTGATATTTCTGGTTGAGGGGAAATATGTCCTCGTTTAATTTTATTTTTATTCCCTTCTTTATGTCCTAATTCTGATAACATGGTGGCCATTACTGCAGTTGCCTGCAGGAGCCTTATTGAATAATGTGCTAGAAGCTCCAGGGCTAGCTGAGTGGTTTGCAGCAGCTACAGAAGTGGGGAATTCTGATGCATTACTTTTGGCTCTAAGAATTCGTGAAAAGGCAATTGTTGAAAGTGCAGTGTTCAGCAAACTTCTGCCAAACCCGTTCTCTCCCAACAGAATTTTTGCTGCGGACCATCTATCCTCTCTTGCTACTTGTTCGAGGGTAATGCTGCTTGCCTGAATTTTATTCCTTATAAGTGCAAGACTCAATGCTATGGAGAACAATTTAAGTAAAGAAAACTTCTCAAAATTAGTTTCTTATTCAAATGCCACAGGAATCTGCCTTCTGCCAGCCTCGAGTTCACAGTGTATGGCCTGTACTGGTAAATATACTTTTGCCTGGTGTTCTTTTGCAAGCTGAGGATGTAGCTTCTGTTTCAAGTTCGTTGAAGAAGCACAAGAAAAACCGTAAGTCTAGCTCTTCGGAGGAAGATATTGCAAAGAACTTGCAATGCTTTATTGAAGTAATTGTTGAAGGATCTCTTCTTCTGTCATCTCATGACCGCAAGCACGTGGCATTAGATGTTTTGCTTCTTCTCTTGCCAAGACTGCCTGCATCTTTTGTTCCAATTGTTTTGTCGAACAAACTTGTCCAGTGCCTGATGGATGTACTGTCTACAAAGGACTCATGGCTTTATAAAGTTGCACAACATTTTCTTAAAGAGTTGTCCGATTGGGGCAAGCATGATGATGCGAGAAAGATTATTGTTGTTGTTGCTCTACAAAAGCACAGCGATGGAAAATTTGATTCTATCACAAGGACAAAAACAGTAAAGGATTTTATGGCGGATTTCAGAACAGAAGCTGGTTGCATGCTGTTCAGTCAGAACTTGCAGGACATGTTTGTGGATGAAAATCATTCTACCGAGGAACCTTCTGATCAGAGTCAAACAACAGATGAAAATTCAGAGACGGGTTCAAATGAAGACAAAGACGCAGTTGGGACTACAGGAAATTCCGATGTTTTGAAAACTTGGATTGTTGAATCCTTGCCCAGTATATTGAAATATTTAAAGCTTGATCTTGAAGCAAAATTCTGAATTCAAACAGAGATTTTGAAGTTTCTGGCTATACAGGGCGTGTTCACTGCGTCCTTTGGCACTGAAGTAACGTCATTCGAGTTACTAGAGAAATTTAGGTGGCCAAAAGCAGCCACTTCCAGTTCTCTTTGCGGGATATCTATTGAGCAGCTTCAGCAGTTGTTGGCATTCCTTCGATTCTCTCTTTCGATCTTTGGACGATGAGGAAGAAAATATATTTAAGAAACTGCAAGCAATAGTCACTTTCTTGAGAGGTACCTTTTTTATTAAAAAAAAAAAAAAAAAAAAAAAAAAAACAAACAAACAAACAAACCTTTAACTTACCTGTTGGGTGAGGGTGATTTTGGGTTCTCGGTAATTGAATCAACTTAGTCGACTCCTCTTGTATTGGCGATAGACATTTTATCCTTATTGGGTCACTTTTGTATCGCTGCATATTTTGTTGAGTGTATAATCTGAGATAAGATGCATCTTCTAAAAATGCTTTACATGGCAGGAGAGGAATTCTGGACTGAGCAAAGACACAAATAGATTGCATGCATTATGACACTTGCTCATCCAGTTGCTTTTGCAAATGCTTCTTCGACCAAGGGAGTTCTCCGAAGCTGCCTCTGAGCTAATTATATGTTGTAGGAAAGCTTACCCTACGCCTGATCTTCTTGAATCCTCTGGAGAAGATGACACTGAGGATGCTGCGTCCTTAGAAATGAATGTTCTGGTGGATACATTACTCTCATTGTTGCCACAGTCATCAGCTCCTATGCGAACTGCTATTGAGCAGATCAGAATTGATGAGCTAGACTTCTTGGCTTTTGAGTAGTGTTCTAATTTCACGTCATTTTATATCTTTATACTAATCAATCTCAACAAATGTGGCTCCTTTATCCAAGTGATGACATCTTATCCACAACTTTTTCTTATAATCTGATAACCACTTGTCTTTGCAGGTTTTCAAATACTTTTGCGATGATATCACAGATGATGGTCTGCTACAAATGTTGAGGGTAATTAAGAGGTCTCTGAAACCTGCTAGGCATCTGATAGGCCACCGGTGCACTTTACGTACGTAAGGAGAAATAAAAGGCAGGGGTAAAAAGGGAATTTTTATAAATGGGCAGTCTATTGTAATATCAGGGAATACATAAGAGAGGAGTAGTTAGAGAATTGTTTGGTGAGGAATAGGAGAGTTCAGGTCTCTCGAAAACCTGAGTGTAGGAGTTGTGTCGAGAAGATTTCTTGTCTCAATCTTTCAACGGTTGTGTACTCAATCCTCCAATAGTGTTTCAATTCATTAGATTGTGCTTAATAACATTTCTATTAGTCATTTCCATATTGATTCTGTATCAAATTGGTATCAAAGCGTCGATCTTGCATAATCTGTGATGGCCGCTAGAAAATTGGAGGAAAGACTCGGTACTGTGGAGGAACAGTTGAGTTCGGTTTGGGAGGGAATTGCGAAGGAGATGGAAGAAGTTAAGGATGATTTGCAGAAGATTCCTGCATTGGAGAAGAATGTGGCGTTGATTTTGGGAAAATTGGAGTCGTTGTTGCAAAAACAGGGAGGAGAAGATTCGAAATTTAGGGAGGCTAGGGCTGAGAAAGGGAACGGAGGCGGACTAGCATATGAGCACCGGGAAAGGGAATTCCGACTGGGAGGGATGACACGGCGAGTTGAAATGCCGATTTTTGAAGGCCCAAATCCAGATGGTTGGATTTTCCGTGCAGAGCGATTTTTTGCACTAAATTGTATGGATGAAAAGGAGAAACTGGAGGCGGCGGCCATTAGTCTTGATGGCGAGGCTCTGGCTTGGTTCCAGTGGACGGACGGGCGCCGGCCCATTCGCGATTGGTTGGAATTCAAAAGGCTGTTGCTCGACCGTTTCCGACTGTCACAGGAGGGCTCGAACTGCGAGAAATTCCTTGCTCTCCGGCAAGAGGGAACAGTGCGCGCGTATATATGAGATTTCGAGATGTTGGCCGCACCTTTGACGGAGATTCCCACGGCGATCCTCGAAGGAAACTTCATCAACGGTCTGAAGCCGAAGATTAGGGCGGAAATTCGCCTACTTCAGCCGAGCGAGTTGAATCGCATCATCGAGCTGGCGCAGAGAGTGGAGGATCGAAATTTTGCTTTGAAAGGAGCGAAAGGAACAACGTCCAACCAGTGGGTACGACATCAGCCATATAATCAGGCCTTTCGAAGCCAACCAACAAACGTCCTCAAATCAGCCATGTCAAACGACAAGTCGTTTGGCCCTTCACAAAACGACAAGTCGCTTCATCCATCAAGTATGCCTTCTGTTAGGCGATTTTCTGAGTCCGAAATTCAGAAAAAACGTGAAAAAGGATTTTGCTTTAAATGTGATGAGAAATATTATTTTGGACATGTTTGCAAGAATAAGGAATTACATATTTTAATTTTAGAAGAGGAGGAGGAAGTGGAACTCTCTTTGAATTCAGTGGTGGGAATCACTACTCCAAAAACCATGAAGATACGAGGATTAGTGGGGAGTCAGGAGGTGGTTGTGCTTATTAATTCGGGAGCCACCCACAATTTTATCTCCATGGAATTGGTGGGGAGGTTAGAACTGCCATTAGTTACAACCCAAGAGTATGGGGTGATTATGGGAACATAAAAGGCTGTGAAGGGGAGTGGGATTTGCAGGGGATTGGTGTTGGGATTGCAAGGGGTGGAAGTGGTGGAAGACTTTTTACCCCTGGAGTTGGGGAGTTCGGACGTCATACTAGGCATGCAATGGTTAGGCTCCCTTGGCAATATGACTGTTAATTGGCAGACATTAACAATGAAGTTTAAGGTGGGTGAGTCAACGGTGACATTACAGGGGGATTCAAGTCTTAGTAGGACTTTGGTCTCTTTAAAGTCCATGCTAAAAGCAATCAAGAAGGCAGGAAAGGGGATCTTAGTAGAGTTGGGATGTGCACATGTCGCCGAAGAGGGGAAGCAAATGGAAATTCTAGAGGAGATCTCACACAAGTGTTGCAACAGTTTGCGGCTGTTTTTGAGAAGCCGCAGGGGTTACCACCGACTCGGGCTCGTGATCATGTGATTGTACTACAAGAGGGCACGACTTCGATTAGGGTGCGGCCGTATCGCTATCCACAGGTGCAGAAGGATGAGATTGAGCGCTTGGTTAACAAAATGTTACAAGCAGGCATCATTCAACCGAGTTCCAGCCCGTACTCGAGTCCGTTACTTTTGGTTAAGAAAAAGGACGGGAGTTGGCGTTTTTGTGTGGATTATAGGGCTTTGAATTGCGCAACTGTCCCTGACCGCCTCCCTATTCTGGTAATAGATGAGTTGTTGGATGAGTTGCATGGGGCAAAGATCTTTTCCAAGTTGGACCTTCGTTCGGGGTATCACCAAATTAGGGTGCGTGCCGAAGATATACCAACAACAGCGTTTAGAACCCACGAAGGGCACTATGAATTTTTGGTAATGCCGTTTGGTTTGACAAATGCGCCAGCCACTTTTCAGGCCTTAATGAATGAGTTGTTTAAGTGTTTCCTAAGGAAGTTTGTGCTGGTGTTTTTTGATGACATCTTGATTTATAGTGCGACTTTGGGAGAGCACGTGGAGCACTTGTTTCGGGTTTTTGAGGTACTACGGCAGCATAGTTTGAGGGTTAATGATAAAAAGTATTGTTTTGGGCAATCTTCTTTGGAGTATCTTGGGCGTATTATTTCAGCCGAGGGGGTGGCAGCTGATGAGAGGAAGATTGAAGCTATGCTGAATTGGCCTACTCCCAAGACACTGCGGGAGTTGAGGGGTTTCTTGGGTCTTACTGGCTATTATCGTAAGTTTGTCAAGAATTATGGGACGGTGGCTGGTCCTTTGACTACGCAACTCAAGAAAGATCAGTTTGGGTGGAATCAAGAGGCCGAGGAGTCATTTGTGGCATTGAAGAAAGCCATGACTACAGTTCCGGTGTTGGCCTTACTGGATTTTTCTCAGCCATTTGTGGTTGAGACGAATGCCTCCGGCTATGGCCTAGGGGCTGTGTTGATGCAAAATGGTCGTCTAATTGCCTTTTACAGCCATGTTTTGTCTCCTAGAGGTAGGGCACGTTCAATATACGACCGCGAGTTGATGGCAATTGTCTTGGCCGTGCAGAAATGGCGACCTTATTTGCTTGGAAGGCGTTTTATCGTTCATACTGACCAACAGAGTTTGAAGTTTCTGTTGGAGCAGCGACTGATTAGTACCGAGCACAAAAGTGGGTTACTAAACTATTGGGATATGTCTTTGACATCCAATACAGGCCGGGCATAGAGAATAAGGCTGCTGACGCGCTTTCGCTGGTGGAAAGAGTTCCTTCGTTATGCACGCTATCGTTTGCACACGATTTGGATTATGGCGTGATACAGCAACAGGTGCTGTCGGATTCCCGGCTAAGGGGCGTTTATCAGGCTTTATTGCAGGGAGATACCAGCTATCCTGGTTTTTCGTTGGATCAGGGTCGGCTTTTGTACAAGAGCCGGCTAGTCTTGGCCAAGTCTTCCCCGTTGGTGGCTGCCCTATTACAGGAGGCGCATGATGGCCCGGTTGGCGGGCACTCGGGGGTGTTCAAAACTTACCGTCGCTTGGCTTCTTCTTGGTATTGGGTAGGCATGTTCAAGGAAGTTAAGGAGTACGTCGGTCGTTGTACAGTTTGTCAACGCAACAAACATTCCAATTTGTTACCCGCGAGGCTTTTACAGCCTCTCCCAATTCCGGATCAGATTTGGGAGGATTTGTCCATGGATTTCATTGAAGGCCTTCCTAAGTCCGAAGTCTATGACACTATTTTGGTCGTAGTCGATAGATTGAGTAAGTATGCCCATTTTGTGACACTGCGTCACCCTTTCACCGCTCCAACGGTTGCTCAATTGTTCATGCGGGAGGTGGTTCGCTTGCATGGGATTCCCCGCTCCATTGTTTCGGATCGTGATAAGGTGTTCTTAAGCGGGTTTTGGACTGAGTTGTTTCGTCTTCAAGGGACATCACTCAAGCGTAGTACTGCGTATCACCCCCAGACGGATGGACAGTCGGAGGTAGTCAACCGTTGTGTGGAGACATATTTACGTTGTTTCGCGTCTGACAAACCTCGTCAATGGATGCGTTGGTTGGCTTGGGTGGAGTATTGGTATAATACCTTATACCATTCGGCGGCTAAGACTACACCCTTTCACGTGGTGTATGGCCGGGACCCTCCACCCTTGATCCGGTTTGGGTTGGGTAAGACAGTGGTCGCGTCGCTCGAGCGTCAGTTGGAGGACAGAGACGCTGCTTTAGATGAACTCAAGTCACACCTCCTACGGGCACAGGACGAGATGAAGGCGGTGGCCGATGGCAAGAGGCGGGATGTCGAGTTTACGGTAGGAGATTTGGTGTTTCTCAAGCTGCGTCCTTATTGGCAACTGTCATTGTCCCGTCGCAGGAATGAGAAGCTGGCACCTCGTTTCTTTGGACCTTATGAGGTGGCACAGCAGATTGGTAAGGTGGCTTACGGTTTGCGGCTCCCTGAGTCCGCTCGAATTCACCCGGTTTTCCATGTGTTCAATCTCAAGCGTTGTTTGGGACCGGCTGAGGCCTCTCAGGAGCTTCCCGCTCAGCTTACCGCGGACATGGAAATGCTGATGGAGCCGGCAGAGGTTTTGGGTGTTTGCCAGCCTAGTGAGGGCAGCGGGAGTGAGGTGGAGGTGCTGATCCATTGGCAGGGGATGCCCGCCTTTGATGCGACTTGGGAATCGTTCTCAACTATCCAACACCATTTTCCTTCCTTTCACCTTGAGGACAAGGTGCAAGTTTGGGCGGCGAGTAATGATAGGCCACCGGTGCCCTTTACGTACGTAAGGAGAAATAAAAGGCAGGGGTAGAAAGGGAATTTTTGTAAATGGGCGGTCTATTGTAGTATCGGGGAATATATAGTTAGAAAATAAAGAGAGGAGTAGTTAGAGAATTGTTTGGTGAGGAATAGGAGAGTTCAGGTCTCTCGAAAACCTGAGTGTAGGAGTTGTGTTGAGAATATTTCTTGTCTCAATCTTCCGACGGTTGTGTACTCAATCCTCCGATAGTGTTTCAATTCATTAGATTGTGCTTAATAACATTTCTATTAGTCATTTCCGTATTGATTCTGTATCAGCATCAGGTTGCGGAGAGTGGCAATGATGACGAAGAGGATGATTATGATGATGAAGATTTCCTCAATATTGAAGAAGATGAGGTGATTGACAAAGCTGAGACAGGTGAAACAGGTGAAAGTGAGGAGCAGACGGATGACTCTGAGGCTGTAGGTGGGGTTGACGATGTTGACAAAGAGGTTTCTGAAGCTTCAGATGATTCTGATGGAGGAATGGATGATGGTGCAATGTTCCAGATGGATACTTACCTTGCCCAGATCTTTAAACAGCGAAAGAATCAGGCTGGGAGTGAAACTGCCCAGTATCAGCTTGTGCAATTCAAACCTCATGTACTTTCATAACTGGAAATATACTTGCATGAAAATCCAGGCAAGCTCTGAATTCTAAAAATATTAGCTGATAGCCTAATATGAAGAAAATGGTATTGTAGTATATAGTTCAAGAGCTCCTAAAAGTACAACTAAAACTATGTGTATCTTTCCGTAAGGAGTGGGATTTTTTGCCACTTAAAAGATAGGTCACTGGTGGATCATAATTCACGCCGTATTTAGCTGAATTTTATCTCTTAACTTGGCTTGTTGGTGGAAAGATCCTGGGTGGTTAATGGTTATGACACTACTTGAATGATTGGTTGAGATATATTTTCTGATGCAGAAAAGGCTTAGTTTCTTAATGTGTTTTCTTATTTTCTCTTTTCTTATGTAACAGGTAAGCCACAGGTTCTCTTGTTGTATTCAAACTTGGCGCGAGAACTTGTTAACCCGAGCACTACAGAAAGTAGCGAACAGCTTGGGCGGCGAATATGGGGAATTCTCCAAAAGAAGATATTCAAAGCAAAGGACTATCCTAAGGGTGAAGACGTGCAACTTTCCACTCTTGAATCTTTATTGCATAAGAATTTGAAGTTGGCATCAAAACGAGTCAAAGAGAAAGAAACTTGCTGGCAAGAAGCAGCAAGCTTCCTGGAACCGACAGAAGATGATTGCTTCCCTTGCTGAGAACTCCACCTTTTGGATTCTGAAGATCATCAACGCAAGAAAGTTTCCCGAGTCTGAGCTGCAGGTGGTCTTTGATATCTTCTTGGGTGTTCTGGGAGAATATTTTGATAGTAAGAAGTCCCAAATCAAGTCTGAGTTTTTGAAAGAAATATTCTGAAGGAGGCCATGGATTGGGCACCATCTATTTTGCTTTCTCTTGGAGAAATGTAGCAGCGAAAGATTTTTAGTTTCGACGGGTGGAAGCACTTGATTTGGTAACTGAAATACTGAAGTTGCTGGGTGCGGCCGACGGAAGTGGCCACGATGTGCTAAAAGATATATTGAAGACCCATCTGAGTAAGTTGTGTCATTTGACAGAAGTCTTGGTTACAAATAAGGCGGAAAAGCAGTCAAGGAGGGCTGAAGTGCGGAAATTTTGTGGCAAGATCTTTCGGACCGTATCGATTCTTAAATGGTGAAGTCTTTCCTTAAATATTTGGACCAAAATACTCATGCCCTCTGCGAGTACCAACTTGGTGATCAATTTCTTAATCTAAAGAAGCTTCTTTAAATTAAGAAGCTATAGTAGAAAGTTCATCGTTGAGTTCTTGTTCTTAAAGCAGTTGGTAAAACCAATCACCATTTTTGACTCATCTAACAAGGTTAAAGAGGTTTATAGCAATCTTTTGTTCTCACTTTCTGGCTAATTTCTAGGAACATCTAGCCAACAGCCAAGATTGCTTGAATAAGGGGGTGTTCATCACCGACCCCGTCTGAATAAAATTTTAGGCTTGGAATCTTAGCCGGGCCAGGCCAGGGCAGAAGCAAAACCCAAACCAACAATGGCAGGCCTTAGACTGACCCATTTAACTCAGCCCAAATTTATATCTCTATTTGTGTCGATTTCAATTTTAATGATGCACTTGTTAGAGAGGGCTTTTTTGGAGTTAATATGTCTACCGTCTCAAATGAATGGTTAAGACTAGAGCAAAAACTAGATCAATGATTGAGATAATAGAGGTTAAGAAAATTAGTGTTAACGGGCGTTGACATAAAATTTGCTGGTCAAAAAGGGTGTTTCTTTTATTTAGGTAAAACACAAGAGTACACTTCAAAAGCAAAATCCAAAACAGATGACAAATATCACTTCAAAACTGCTTCAAGGAAGGTAGAAAATATGAAATACAAAAAAAAAAAAAAAAAAAAAAAAAAAAAAACCAAAAATGATACTCAAGTATATGCCAAGGATAGAAGTGACAACTTCTAGCCAACAGCCAAGATTGCTACTCAAGTAAGGCCTGCCATTGTTGGTTTGGTTTTTTTAAAAATTTCTGGCCCTGCCCGACTAAGATTTTCACCTTTAGAAAATTTTATTAGGGTCCGGTTTCGGTGATGAAACCCCTTATTTTAGAATTTCTTAAAAAATTTTATAAAATTTCAAGCTGAAGTGGACAGTCTAAATTTTCACCTTTAGACTCAAGTCTCTTAGATTTAGTCACTCACCATGCTGTCTCGTTGTGACCAAAGCCTCCTTGTTGCAACCAAGATTGCCCCATGCATAAGCTTCTTAAAATTGAAGGTTTTCGTTCTCTTTTTTTTTTTTTTTTGCTCAACTCTTAAAATTAAAGTTTAATTCAATTTATTTATTTTTAATTTTGGAGGGTAATTTCATCATAAAAATTAAATTTAATAGTTAATTTCCGTTATTATCGACTTATAGAGGGGCTATTTCTCAGTTCATTTTTTTTAAATTTTTTTCAGGGAATATCATGGTAGAATATTTTGATCAAGAAATTCATCTATTATTATTATTGTTGTTGTTCTAGATCATGACATGATAGTCTAAGATCATGACATATGTCACGAACCTAGCCAGAACGGCAAGGCTGAGGCGGGGGTGTGAAAAGGCATCAATGCCCACCTCGATTGAGGATTGAGACAGAGACTAAGATCGAGATTGAGACCGAGGCCGATAGAGGACTCTGATGCATCAAGGGTGCAAGCGGATCAAGGTCAAGAGGGAACTGAGAATGACTCGTGTTAAGTGGAGAATCCCGAGATAGTGACACGCATCCCACTATCCTCTAACTAATACGACCAACCTGAATATGACGCGTGTAAAGTGAATAATGAAATTGACAGTGACCTTGCTTGGATTAGGAAGCTTCCAAAGGCTTTCCACAGAGGGAATGTCCTAGGAGAAACCCTAAGAGCAAAGGAATGACTACGTATCATGATCAGGATGGATCAGGAATATCAATCCTGGTCATGGCAATCATTGTATAAATAGAAAATGACGAGTTTGTGACCTAAGACATTTTCCTTGAATCCAAATCTTTCTCTTTCTTTCTGTTTAGTTCGGGATCCTTTAGATATTCTACTAATTTGAGCGCCGGAGTGTCTTCTGTAAGACTTGGTGCTCTAAAGTGATAGAATGATTGGAAGATGATAAAAGGGAATGCGGCGCAACCCAGAAGTTGATGTTTGAAAAACCGCATAAACAATTATTATTATTATTATTATTATTATTATTATTTTAGTATTAGTATTATTAATATCACTAAAGAAATTCCTTTATAGTTTGGACAAAGCATGACAAAGTCGAGAATGTTTATTGGTGGAGGGGAAGATCGTCGATGTTGTGGAGGGGACGGTCGTTGATGTCCGTCGTCGACCGCCGGCGATGAGGGACTGAGATGGGTTCGTGTCGCCTGCAGTTGGTGTTCTGAGACGGTTCTTGTCTGGCCAGGGTGGTTTTGAAGAGGGGTAGTGGAAGCTCTCTAGAAGGTTGCTGATGGAGTGGGTGGCTGGTGTTGAGGGACTTCGTCTTCTCAGATCGCGGTGGTGATAGCTCTATGAATGTGTGTTTTTTTATTATCTGTGTTTACTATGTTTTATGTAATAAGGACAGTGGTCTACCCACCATCTGTGTTGTTTTTGTTGCTCTTATGTTGTGTTTGTGTGAAGGGTTTGGCTTAGAGGATGGTTTCCCTATTCCTCTAGTTTTATTTGGCGGTGTGCTGTATCAGGAATGTGTCAAGATGGGTTGTTCTGTGGTCATTGGAACCATTATTTGCAGGAGTTAGCCTCGATTAAGGGTAGGAATTGGTTTAGCTCCGTTGTTCTGACCATGGATTCTCGAGTAGGTTCAGTAAGTGTGCTTGTAGACCCTGTGCTTGGCCTTTGGACCATTAGTTATACCTTGGTTGTTTTTGGCTTGTAGTAATAAAGTGTGCGTTTAACAAATGACTCGTGGATGAAAATGAAAACGAAACGACGTTTGTTTAACAAATGTTTTGAAAATAAAAACGGTAAGAATGATTTTGTGAAGGAATTAGAAAACAGTTGAAAGCTATTTCATAATAATATAATATATTAATTAATTAACACGATTTCACTTTTTATTATATTCAAAACAATCTCTTGAAAAACTAATCAAACATAATTTTTAAATTAGTCCAAAAAGATTATAAAAATAAATTTATTTTTACTTTTTATTAAAAATAAAGGCCGTGTTTGGAGTTGGTTTTGTTTTTGTTTTTCACGTTTTTCAAAAAAAAAACATGAGAGAAACGACGTTTGACACAATTAAAGATAAAAAACGGAAATGAAAATGATTTTTTGGTTTAGTGTAAAATGAGAGAGAAATGAAAAATGACTTTTAATCATTTTTCATTTTTTGTTTCTATTTTCTCCTCTCTCGAGCATAGATAGAGAGATATTAATAAATTTTTTTATATTAAAAATAATCTCTTAATAAAATTATTAAACATATTTTTAAAAATAATTTTTATATAAAATTAAAAATATTTTTATTTTATAAATTTATTTTAAAACTACTCGAAATCTTTCCTGAGGCGTTACCTAGCCAAAAAAAAAAAAAAAAAAAAAAAATCTAATTCCGTCAACCAAACGCTAAAACCCCGACTTTGCCGAAATGAAATGGGTTCAGTGGGATGAAGCTGAAAGCTTTTACTTCGTTGCGATTCTCTTCTCTTCTCTTGTCTTCTTCCCTCTGTTACTGTTTGCTTCATATTTTGGGGATTAGGGTTTCCAAATGTGGCGCAGAGCTGGGTGGACTTTCCGGAGGATTTCGACGGCGGCACGGCGTCGTATCGACGACGAGGGCGACTGGTTCTACGCTTCAGAGTGGTGGGGAACGGATCAATCCGACGGTCACACCGTTCTCCGATCAACTTCCGATAAAGGCAATGGCGTCGTCTCTGTCGTCGCTTTCCATTCTTCCAGACCTGTGTGTCTCTCTCTCTCTCTCTCTCTCTCTCTCTCTCTCTCTCTCTCTCTCTCTCTCTCTCTCTTCGTTTGTCAGTAATTTTGTGGAATGTTTCAGAGCGAATTGTACTGGCCAGCGACGGAGAAATGGCTTCGGCAGAGATATGTAGAGGCATTTCCGGGCGAGGATGAAGACGAGGCGCGGTTCAACGTGCTCGGATATCAATGGCGGTCGCTCCGTTTCAACGACGAGACTCGCCAAAGTACCGTCAAAGTTATGGCGGCTTACCGAGCTTCCGATCCTGGCTCCGTCTTCCTTATGCAACAGCCACATTGCCTTGCTGTTCCATGTAATTCCATCGATCTCTCCCTCTAAAAGAACTGCGAAGCCGTTTTAAGTATGTTCTCATGTTTGCATTGTTCCTTATGGATTAAAGCTCTAATCAACACAATAACTGGATGTTTGTTAAGGGTTCATCTCTGATTTTAAATTATGATTTTTGATTCTCTATAGTGTTTTTCTCTCGTAAAAATTTTAAATTTTAAAAATTAGAATAATGAGTCATAGTTTTTAACCCATAACCAAACGTCCATAAGTAACTCTAAGAAAGGACATAGAATATTTATAATGGTTCACCATCAACGTGAGAATTACGTTAATGAAGAAAGAAGATTACGAGAAAAGAAAATTGCGCACTTTACGCATTTACGACACTTAATTTGATATCAAAATCAATCCACATTGACAATACAGTAATTAGACTCTACGCCCTCAACATTGTCTAACAGAATTCATCTGATGTGTTAATTTTGTTTTCAGATTTGAAGAGTATGATGTCAGTTGGGTTGGCTACCTTGGCGTCTTGTAATTATTGTCTCAAGAGTGCAGTTCATGGGAAGAAGAAAATGCATGTGTTGTGCATTGGCCATGGTGGAGGAAGCTTACCATTACTTTTGGCAAGCAAAATTCAAGGTGGGAGTTTACTTTCTCTTCTGTTTTTGCCGTTTCCCTCATAGGGGTCACTAATATAAGTTTAGTTTATCTGAAAAGAATCATTTATGTGGTGTTTGAGAATCTGTGTATACATGTTAATGAATAAAGGCGTTATAAAGAAAGTGTTAATTGATGTCATAATGTGATAATTTGAAATTCAAATTTATGTATTACAAATGTATAATGTGTGCCATGTATTATGAAAACTCATATGAGCTTAACTGTTAAGACTTAAATTCCGAACCAGATGATTCACACAATATCAGAGAAATTAGAGGGAATAATTGAAAGGAATTGATCTGAACTGTAATTCTCAAGGAAATACAAGAGGATATGGGGGTGTTCGAGTGATCCCTTGCACTCCCTAGAGCCAAGACTCGTCTATGAAAATTATAGAGAAGTTCAACGATGAGACTCCCTACTGGCTCTCTGTTTTTATTCTCTAGTTCTAGCTAAATGTTTCCCTCTTCCCTTCTCT
The DNA here is from genome assembly GCA_012066045.3 of Morus alba. NCBI lineage: Eukaryota > Viridiplantae > Streptophyta > Magnoliopsida > Rosales > Moraceae > Morus > Morus alba. The sequence goes on from CP050225.2 coordinate 29,748,637, forward strand.
TCTTCCGAGGCCCTCTCGAGATCCGAGACATCACACACTTCACTCAGCAATGAGCTCAACAACTCATTGAGTTCCCTCCATGTCAACACCTTTTCCTCCTCTCACCGATTCCACCTCACCAGCCTCCACCTCATCCCTTGCTGCCACATCAACACGAACTCTTCTAGGCCTTCTTCTAGCATGGTTGAAACGTAATGGGGGTCTAGGAGCCCCATCAATACCCCCGGCCCAAAGACTCATCTTGTCCGCAAGGTGGAAATTTGGAAAGGCTGCTTGTATGCGGTCAAAACTCTCCCAGCTATCCTCATGGTCGGGCAGCGCATCCCAATGGATGAGGACCTCTAACTCCGATGTGGAACCGCGGGCCGCTTGGCTGACTCCCCGCAGTGTGGATGGCCGAACCTGGAGCTCCATATCTAGAGTGAGTTGTGGTGGTAACGCAGCATCTGGAATACTACAGCCCACAGCATGGCGCAGTTGCGACACATGAAAAACAAGTGGATGGCAGCCGACTCTGGGAGCTTCAATCGGTAGGCGACCTGGCCGACCTTGGCAAGCACTTCAAATGGACCATAGAAGCGAGGCGCAAGCTTCTCGTTGTGACATTGTGCCAGCGATTTTTGTCGGTAGGGACGGAGCTTGAGATACACCAAGTTGCCTACCTCAAAGGATACATCACAGCGAGAACCATCTACCCGCGCCTTCATCTTTTGTTGAGCCTGCTGCAATTGCTGCTTCAAAAGGTCAAGGGTGGCATCCTGCTTTGCCAGTTGGTGGTCTACAGTGGACACAGGGGACAATCCCAGTCCATATCGCACCAGAGGAGGGGGTCACGGCAGTAGAGGGCGCGAAAAGGGGTCATTTGTGTGGCGGTGTGAAAGGAGGTATTGTACCAATATTCAGCCCAAGAAAGCCAGTTTGACCACTGCCGGGGTGCATCCGATGAGAAACACTGTAGGTAGGTCTCAAGGCATCGATTGACCACTTCGGTTTGCCCGTTCGTTTGAGGGTGATAGGCCATGCTCTGAGTCAAGGTACAACCTTGATGCTTGAACAACTCTATCCAAAATTTGCTCAAAAAAATCTTATTGCGATCGGAGACAATAGCGCGGGGAATTCCGTGTAGCCTTACCACACCGCGAAGGAACTCGTCTACCACCGTTGTCGCGGTGAATGGATGCTTGAGTGGAATGAAATGGGCGTACTTACTCAAGCGGTGGACGACGACCAGGATGGCATTGAATCCTGCTAACTTGGGCAGCTCTTCAATGAAATCCATTGAGAGATCGTCCCACACTTTGTCTGGCAAGGGGTAGGGGCTGCAGCAATCCCGCAGGGGCCAAGGTCTCATATTTGTTCTGTTGACAAATCGGGCACTTTGCAACATAGGCCTCGACATCCTTTTTCATCCCAAACCAATACTAATCAGCCACTAAACGTCGGTAGGTCTTGAGCACCCCCGAATGTCCTCCAGTCACCTCATCATGATAGGTGTGTAGCAAGTCGGTCACTAGCCAAGAATCGTGTGAGACCACGGCTGAACCCTCTCTCATGAGACATCCTTGCTGCAAGGTGAACCCTGGATGAGCCCCTGAATCGGCTTTGCAGGTCCGCAATAATGCGTGAGAGCTTGGCATCCTCGGCATTGTGGCGGTGAAGCTCCTCCGAGTCGAGCTCAAAAGGTGCGGACAGCAACTGGAGTTCTGCAGATGTGGTAAGGCGGGAGAGGGGATCCACAACCTTATTCTCAAGTCCGGGACGATACTGAATTTCAAAATCAAAGCCTAATAGCTTGGACAACCAACGTTGGTGGGTTTCGCTGACAACCTGTTGGTCCAACAGGAATTTCAAACTCCTTTGGTCTATGCGGATAATAAAGTGCCTCCCTATAAGGTATGGCTGCCACTTTTGGACCGCCAACACAATGGCCATAAGCTCGCGCTCGTGAATTGACTTCAGGCGAGTGGAGCTGGAGAGAGCTTGGCTAAAGAAAGCGAATCGCCGCTGATCCTGCGTTAATAACTCCCTGATTCCGACTCCTGACGCATTCGTCTCAACCACAAACGCACGCGAGAAATCCAGCAAGGCCAACACAGGGACTGTTGTCATGGCTGCCTTGAGAGTGTGGAAAGCTTTTGCAGCCTTTGTTGTCCATAGGAAACTATCTTTCTTTAGCAAATTTGTTAGCGGCCAAGTTATGAAACCGTACCCTTTAACGAACTTCCGATAGTAGCCCGTTAAGCCCAAAAACCCTCGGAGTTCCCGTAAATTGGTGGGCGTTGGCCAATTGATCATGGCTGTGATTTTGGCTTGATCTCTTGCCACTCCTTTCGAGATAATATGGCCTAAGTATTCCAACGTGGATTGCCCAAAGTAGCATTTTTTTGCATTTGCATAGAGGCTATGCTTAGCTAGCTTGGCAAGCACGATCTCTAAATGTTCGGCGTGTTCGTCCATCGTTCGGCTATACTCCAGGATATCGTCAAAAAATACCAACACAAATTTCCGGAGAAAGGGCCGAAATACTTTGTTCATGAGAGACTAGAATGTGGCCGGGCCGTTGGTATGCCCAAAAGGCATAACTAAGAACTCGTAGTGCCCCTCGTGGGTGCGGAAAGCTGTCTTCGGCACATCCTCACTGCGCACTCGAATTTGGTGATAACCCGACTTTAAATCGATCTTTGAAAAAATAGTGGCACCGTGTAATTCGTCAAGGAGCATGTCGATTATCAGAATCAGAAAACGATCTGGTACGGTTTTGCGGTTTAAGGCCCAATAGTTGATGCAATATCGTCAACTCCCGTCCTTGACGAGTAGAACCGGGCTAGAGAAGGGGCTAACGCTTGGTTGTATAATTCCTGCGACGAGCATTTCCCCAATCAGCTTCTCAATTTTGCTCCTTTGCGCCTGCGGATACTGGTATGGTCGGACACTGATTGGAGAGGTTCCTGCTTTTAGTGGAATGACGTGGTCTCGCAGCCGTGGCGGAAGGAGGCCGGACGGCATTTGAAATATCCCGGCATGTCGCTGTAGCACCGACTGTAGGGCGGTTGGCATCGCCTCCGCTGACACCACCCCTGGTTGGGGCTCAACCGAAAACGTGCCCAATTCCACCCAGAACCCTTGTCTCTCTTGCTTCAAAGCCTGCATCATAGTTTTTAAGGACATTGGAGACTTACCGAGGCTGGGGTCTCCTTGCAATACCACCGGGGTCTCACCGATCTTGAACTTCATTGAGAGAGCCTGCCAGTTGACCGCCACAGCCCCAAGTGTCTCCAACCACTGCATACCAAGGATCACGTCGGCGCTCCCAAGCTCCAACGAAGGAAATCTTCCACAATGGCCACGTCCTCCACGGTCAAGGCCACCCCACGACACACCCCTTCACTTTTGACCATGAGACCGGTACCCATTAGGGGTGTAAATCGGTCGGGTAAGGTCGGGTTGAGTTGAAAAATTGAGCCGACCCGATCAGTGCGGGTTGAGAAAATTTTGGGCTGCAACATTCTCTTAAGTCTACAAACCCGCAACCTTTCGGGTTACCTCGAGTAGGGTCGGGTTACTCGGGTTGGTAAAAATCAATTTTAATATATGACTTCATACATCTTTAATAGTCTAAAAGCATAAACAACAAGGAGATGAAATAAAATCTTGAGAAGCAAAATAGTCCATATAAAATAAACAGTTTAATCCAGAATAAACAATCCATGTAAAGATAAACAGTCCATATAAAGATAGTTGCAAAATAGGACATGAAATAAAAGTTAGTCCACTCCAAACTGTTTAATCCATAATAATAGCATCTTCATTCCCAACTTGTCCCTCATGTGTTGCAACAGAATTTGACAAATCTTGAGAAGAAAACATAACAAAAAAAAAAAATCATCTATCAAGTTTAGAACAACAAAATAAACAAGAAGGAGATGAAATAAAATTTTTAAAAAATAAGTAAAGCGTAAAAAGATTACCTGACTCAATATCTTCATATTCATTAAATTCTTCCACGTCAATAAGGTTGATGTGCTTACGACTATGCAACCAATTTTGTGTACAAATCAATGGCTCCTCCATCTTGGGGCTCAATGAACTCCTAAAGGGATCGAGGATGCGGCCATCGGTACTAAAAGCAGATTCTGAGGCTACCGTTGAAACATGAATGGCAAGAATGTTTCTTGCAACTAGTGAGAGAACCTTGTAATTAGTTGCATTATTCTTCCACCAATCTAAAACATCAAAATTTGACCGAGCGTAGAGATTACTACGAGACAAATTGTTTTAAATAGATAAAACATATAAAACAGGTTAATGATGAAACTGTTTGCTTTGATTTTTATGCTTTAGGGTCCGTTTGGTTCATGGATTCAAATCATGTGATTAGAACCATTTTCGACTTACTTGTATTTTTTGTGAGAGAAAATACTGTAGCAAACAACGAATCATGATTCGAATCATGGAGCGAATTTAGGTACCAAACGAACTCTTAATGATTTAGTAGATGCCTATCGCCCAAGAATTTGATAGTATTATGTTTTAGTCTCATAATGAGCTTGGTCTACCATCCTTTTATCTTCTTAATTAGTCCATCTTCACTAGTTGGAGTTTTTTATTCGCATGTTTTTTTTTTTAAATATTGGGTTTAGATAATATCCCATATAAAAAAAAAAAAATTCAAAACGTGCAAGCCTTGCCAGTATAAGGCTCTCTGTTGCAGAAAAATTCAAAGCAACCCCAGTTTTTGCTTATAAATACATTAATTACATGGGAAAAAATATTACAATTATCAATTACAATGTCTAAGAGTAATTATTGACAATGGAGTTGACTTAAATGGCTACAATTTCCCTACCAAACACCAAGTTATCAATCTGATCATCAACAGAGTTATGAATTTATTGACACCGGAGTCGATTTAATTGGATATAATAGCCAAGCATTATAACATTCAAAGTTTAAGAAGAACATTCAAAGTTTAAACACTCAAATGGATATAATAGCCAAGGATATAATAGCCAAGCATTTGACCTTGGTATAACATTCAAAGTTTATACACAGAGTCGGAATCCAATCTACCATTAAAACAAAATTGTAGAAATAAAAATTTTAATATCTGTATTGAAACATCAAGGCTACGAACTTACCAAGAGGCAACAACTCCTCCTCAAATGAACTTTCAGAAGAAAATGAGAAAGTAAGATTGCTAGATTGAACAAGAGGCAGCAGCTCCTCAGTCTTGTGTCAAAATTCAAAATGCAGCCATCAATTCAGGGCAGTGCTTCAAGCTATTTCAATTCGAAATTTAATAAATCTAAACCGGTGATAACATAACAAGATTGCTATTATTTCTTTCTCATGCTAAAAACGACAACAAAACTAAACCTTCTCAACAACATTTTAGTCGTCCAAACCAACATTAACCCAAATTTGATCAAACCCAAAACCCGGTGATATTGCCACCACTACAAAATCAAAGTTACCAAAAAGGGGAAAATCGGTTATAATCCAGTGATAACACACATCAATCAAGAAAAAAAACACTTACGGTGAAAAAAAACTGGAACATTGAGGCGACTTAGGCTTGGGAGGCGAGCGAGGGAGGCTTGAAGTGAAACCGGAGTGGACTCACGGCAGGGGAGGCTGGTGTGGTCAGCGGTGCGTGCGAAAGTTGGGACTGGGAGGCTAGGACTGGTGGCGAGTGGCGACTGGGTGGATGGGAGGAAGGAAAAATGAAAACTGGAAGATTGGGTTTGGGTTTGGGATCTAGGGCTACTCCTCTAATTACACAGGCGGGTCGGGGCAACTCGGGTGAACAGTTGCTTGGCCTGCTGCCCAACCCTCAATTTGTGGGTTGGGCCTATTATAATCCGAATTTAAAAAAAAAAAAAAAAATTAACCCAACATTTTCGGGTCGGATCGGGTAGGGTCAGATGGGTTTGTCGGGTTCGGGTTCAATTCTTACACCCTTAGTACCCATCACCAACCCATAGCTGCCGGTGGTATCCAACTCCAAACCCAACTTCTTTACCAAGTCCATGAAAATGAAGTTGTGGCTTGCCCCACTGTTGATCAAGACTACCACATCCTCCCCCTTAATCGCTACCTTGAGCTTCATCGTGTGAGGAGCGGTCAACCCCACCATGGAATTCAAGGACAACTCCACCAAGTCGTCGGCCAAGGCATCCTCCCACGCCTCTGTCGTTTGCTCGCCGGTTTTATCCCCTTCTGGTTCTTCTCCGCTGACCACCAAGACTTGCACTTCATTGTTTGGACAGCGGTGGCTTATGGAATACTTGCCATCGCATCGGTAACATAATCCTTTCTCTCTCTTCGCTTGTAGCTCGGCGTCAGTCAGTTGGCAGAATAGGGTAGATGGAGCATTCCCCGTTTTCTCGGTAGTGGGTGTAGGTCGAAGTTGGAAATTATTTCCACTTCGTGTCGCAAGAGAAGGAGCGGAGTTCTTAGGCCAAGACATGTGTGAGCCCATGGGCAATCTTGTGGGTTGGAGCTGTTGGTTCCTGTCTTCTACCCTTTAGGACAATTCCATAATTCAGCCCAACCCAACAGGCTTGAGCATCTTGACCTCAGCCCGAATTTAAGGTTTAAGCCCCTTAATAAACTACCTTCCAAGACTTGCTCGGTCACTCCAGTAAGTGGCGCCGCCAACACTTCAAAGTTGCGGCGGTACTCCCCCATAGTGGACTCTTGTCAGAGAGCCAGAAACTTCTCGTAAAGGCTCCCTTCCTGCGACGGTTGGAAACGTTCCAAAATCAGTCGCTTAAGATCCACCTTGTCCCAGATTGCTCGTCGGCCGTCTTCCCACTAGAACCAAGCCAGCGCCTCGCCTTCAAGGCTGACCACGACAACCTCCAGTTTCTCCAATTCAGCACTGCGGTTGAGAGCAAAGTACCTTTCGGGTCAAAAGATCCATGATAAGCCACCCATCCGTTTTACGTATGCTCGTCGGCGTATCCAAGGGAAGGATCTAGCAAGTGCAGGGGAACAACATGGAATTGAGTGCAGTGGAATGGATTCTTAGAAGAAGGAAGAGGGAGTTAAGCTGGAAATTTAGGAGGAAGAAGGAGCTGAGCTGGAAATTTAGCGGGAAGGGGGTGTGACTAGTTAGTTAGTTAGTTAGACTTCGGGGTCTGTGTCGAGATCTTGAAGAATAGGCGCTGGGTAGTTCAGGGGAAATAAAAAGAAAGGGAGGGGCGAGAGAGAGGGACTTTTGGATTGTTGAGTGAATTCTGTAAGAGAAACTTGGAGTGCAAGGGGTCACTCGAACACCCCCATATCTGTCGTTGTGTATCCATTTTTGCTGCCATTAATTCTTGTATTGAGTTTTCTTTCCCTTTCAACGTGTGATTTGCGATCTTATCATTTGGTATCAGAGCAACCGTTCTGGGAAATACCGAAGTGGACTGACGATCGTGACAAGGACCGGGGTGAAAGGGTGAGGGAAGATTTTCAGAGGGAATTTGAGCTTGTACGAGACGATTTGAAGAAAATTTCAAGGCTCAAGCAGGGAATGGAATTTTTGCTCACAAGATTCGATGAATTAATGAAGCAACGGAGGACGGCGGAGCAAGAGCCAGCGGATTAGTCGGCACCGATGTAGGAAGGCAGGAGGGATGGTGGAACACGAGCAGAGTTTCGCATGCGTTGGTTGGAAATGCCAACTTTCGACGATGAGAATCCTGATGGGTGGATTTACCGAGCTGAGAGGTATTTTGCCTTAAACAAGCTGACTGAAAATGAAAAGTTGGAGGTGTCGGTGGTGAGTTTTGAGGGAGAGGCGTTGGCTTGGTTCCAATGGGAGGACCGTCGGCGTGCGGTGAGGGATGGTCAGATCTGTAGATGCTGTTGCTTGAGCGATTCCGACCGACGCAAGAGGGGAGTTTTGCGAGAAATTTCTGTTGTTGCGACAGGAAACGATGGTTTGTGAGTTTCGTAAACAATTTGAGATTATGGCGGCTCCGTTAACGGAGATTTCAAAATAGGTGCTGGAGAGTACCTTTGTGAACGGACTGGGGCTTGAGATCCGAGCGGAAATCAGGATGATGAGCCTGTGGGGTTGGGCCGAATCATTGAGCTCGCCCAACGGGTGGAAGATCGTAACCTACAGGTTCACGGCCCAAGGGCTCAATACGTGCATGGCGGGCTGGGGGGTAGAAATATAGCCAGCAGTTCATGTGGGCTAACTGGTGGGTCAGGTTCATTTGGGTTGGGGTTAGGAGCTTTGAATACATCTATGGGTAGGTCAAACACTCTCGCAGAGAAGGAAACAAGGGCGAGGGGAGCGACAGCACAGTACGGGCGACTGATTGATGCTGAGATTCAGGTGAAACGGGAAAAAGGGTTGTGCTACCGGTGTGATGGAAAGTACTTTGTGGGCCACTGTTACCCAAACTGGGAATTACAGGTGTTGATTGTTCGGGAGGAGGAACGGGAGGAATGCTTGGAAGAAGGCGAGAATGCGGCCGCGGATGAAGAGATGGTGGAGCTTTCCCTCAATTCAGTGGTGGGTCTCACGGCACCGAAGACCATGAAGCTCCAAGGATAGGTTGGAGGGTGTGAGGTAATTGTTTTGATAGATAGTGGGGCGACCTACAATTTCATTTCATATGACCTGGTTAAGAGGTTGGGGTTGTCAGTGGATCGGACCGGGGGGTATGGTGTGGTCATGGGAACAGGTTTGTCGGTCAAGGGTGAGGGAATATGTCGAGGAGTGCTTGTTTCGATGCAGGGAATTGAGGTTATAGAAGATTTTTAACCCTTGGAACTAGGGAGCTCGGATTTGATCTTAGGAATCCAATGGTTAGAGACTCTAGGCGTAATGACAGTGAATTGGAAGACTTTACTTATGAAATTCAGTTTGGATGGTTGGTCGGTTATGTTGAGGGGGGACCCTGGTTTGAACAAGGTTTCGGTCACTCTCAAAGCACTCATGAGAGCTCTCAAGCATGAGGGACAGGGACTTTGGGTAGAATTGAATAATGTGGGAATGAGCTCGCAAGAGGAAGGGCATGGGGTGCCGGAAGAGCTGCGAGGGTGTTACAGAGACAAGCAGCGGTCTTTGAAATGTCGACTGGACTGCAGCCAGAGAGAACAAAAGACCACGCGATAGTACTAAAGGCTGGGACTTCCCCGATCCGTGTAAGGCCTTACCGTTATCCCCAGGTATTGAAAGCCGAGTTTGAGAAATTGGTGGGGGAAATGTTGGCAGCCGGCATAATTCAGGATAGTGTTAGTCCTTATTCTAGCCCAGTTTTGTTGGTTAAAAAAAAGATGGGAGCTGGTGGTTTTGCGTGGACTATCGCGCATTGAATAAAGAAACGGTGCCGGACCGGTTCCTGCTTCCGGTAATTGATGAACTACTTGATGAGCTCCACGGTGCTATGATATTTTCCAAGATCGACCTCAAATCTGGTTATCATCAAATACGCGTAAGGCCAGAGTGTTCCGAAGACAGCGTTCCATACCCACGACGGGCATTACGAGTTCCTCGTTATGCCTTTCGGACTTACTAACGCACCGGCCACTTTCCAGTCATTGATGAATGACGTGTTGCGTGCCTTCCTTCGTAAATTTGTTCTGGTTTTTTTTTTTTTTTTGACGACATACTCGTTTACAGCCGGTCGGGGGAGGAGCATGCGCACCACTTAGACCAAGGGTTGGCTGAATTGCAGCAGCACCAACTTTTTGCTAATGCCAAGAAATGTTGTTTTGGGCAGCGTTCACTTGAATATCTCGGCCACATTGTGTCTGGCGAAGGGGTTGCAGTTGACCCAACAAAGATTGCAGCCATGTTAAGCTAGCCACGACCAGTGAGCTTACGAGAGTTGTGGGGTTTTCTGGGGTTGACCGGTTATCACCGAAAATTTGTGGTAGGGTATAGCCGAATTGCGAAGCCGCTAACTGACTTGTTACGGAAGGGTAGTTTTGGGTGGAATGCGGACACTGAGCAAGCCTTTGTTGACTTGCAGCGAGCTATGACAAGTGTGCCCGTCCTAGCCCTACCGGATTTTTCTAAAACCTTTGTGCTGGAGGCGGACGCTTCCGGTTTTGGCGTGGGCTCGGTTTTAATGCAGGAACACCGCCCGCTTGCCTACTACAACCAGGTGTTGTCGACACAAGCGCAAAGCAAATCGGTGTACGAACGGGAGCTCATGGCCATCGTGTTGGCAGTCTAGAAGTGGCGTCCATACTTGCTAGGGCGCCATTTTTTGATCCGAATTGACCAGCGGGGCCTCAAGTATTTGTTTGAGCAGCTTTTAGTAAATCTGGAGCACCAAAAGTGGTTGACTAAGCTAATGGGATATGATTTTGAGATCCAATACCACCCAGGGTTAGATAATCGTGTGGCCGACGCATTGTCTCGACTGTCCTGTAGTTCAGTTCTGCAGGCTTTGGCCGCCTCCTCCATTGTTAGTACCGATGAAATCCACCAACTCGTGTTGCATGACGACAAGCTAGCTAAAATTTGGTCGGATTTACATCGTGATGTCACAGCTCACCCGGGATTCTCTTTGGGCCAAGGAAGGTTGTTGCATCGGGCCCGAATGGTGGTGGCTCATAACTCCCTTGTGGTGCCTCGGCTCTTACATGCTTACCATAATGGGGTGGTGGGTGGACATTCTGGTGCCTTGAGAATGTACCGCCGCCTGGTCGCAGATTGGTTTTGGGTGGGCATGAAATAGGACGTGGCTATACACGTCGCGGAGTGTGAAGTGTGTCAGCGTTGTAAGTCTTCTACACTTGCCCCTGGTGGATTGTTACAACCCTTGCCAATTCTCGAGCAGGTATGGGATGATGTGTCCATGGATTTTATTGAGGGATTGCCACGGTCGGACGGGTTTGATACTATATTTGTTGTGGTGGACCGCCTCAGCAAATACGGCCACTTTGCACTTAAACACCCTTTCACAGCAAAAACAGTGGCTAAGCATTTCATTCGAGAGATAGTCCGTTTGCACGGGGTTCTGCGCACTATCGTTTCGGATAGGGATCGCATTTTCCTTAGCCGTTTTTGGTCGGAGTTGCATTCATAGATGGGCACCACCTTGTCGCGTAGTACGACATACCATCCCCAGTCCGGCGGCCAGACCCAAGTAGTCAACCGCTGCATTGAAACTTGTCTACGCTGCTTTGTCTATGACAAGCCACGGTAGTGGCAAAAGTGGTTAGGTTGGTCGGAGTATTGGTACAATACATCTTTTTACTCAGCCATACGCACTACACTGTTTCAGGTGGTTTATGGTCGCCCTCCTCCTCTGCTTTGTTATGGGGTGGGCGCTTTTACTGTGGATTCGGTGGAACGCCAGCTCATGGATCGTGACGCTATGTTAGATTTGCTCAAGTGTCACCTTCTTCGCGCGCAGTAGCAAATGAAAGCGGTGGCGGATGGGAAACGGCGTGACGTACACTTCTCTGTGGGGGACTCCGTGTATCTTAAGCTTCGGCCGTATCGACAGGTTTCCTTAGCTCGACGTCGTAATGAGAAGTTGAGTCCCCGTTTTTATGGTCCTTTTATTGTATTGGCGCGCATCGGGCCAGTAGCTTATCGCCTAGAACTGTCGCCTACTTCAGCCATACAATCTTGTGTTCCATGTTTCCCAATTGCACCGAGTGGTTGGAAAAGAGCATACTGTGTCCCCCATTCCACCCCAACTCACGGATACTTTGGAGTTGCTGGTGAAGCCTGCAGCTTTGCTGGGGGTGCGGCAGCGGGCGCACGGTGGGCGGTCGTTTCCCAAGGTCTTGATTCGTTGGGCTCATCTGTCGGACCATGAGGCTACTTGGGAATCTTATGAGACCATTGCTTAGTAGTTTCCATCATTTCACCTTGAGGACAAGGTGAGTCTTTGGGGCGGGGGTAATGATAAGCCACCCATCCGTTTTACATATGCTCGTCGGCGTATCCAAGGGAAGGATCTAGCAAGTGTAGGGGAACAACATGGAATTGACTGCAGTGGAATGGATTCTCTCAGGGGAAGGAAGAGGGAGCTGAGCTGGAATCTCAGAAGAAGGAAGGAGTTGAGCTGGAAATTGAGCAGGAAGGGGGTGTGACTAGTTAGTTAGTTAGACTTCGGGGTCTGTGTCGAGATCTTGAAGAATAGGCGCTGGGTAGTTCAAGGGAAATAAAAAGGAAGGGAGGGGCGAGAGAGAGGGACTTTCGGATTGTTGAGTGAATTCTGTAAGAGAAACTTGGAGTGCAAGGGGTCACTCGAACACCCCCATATTTGCCGTTGTGTATCCATTTTTGTTGCCATTAATTCCAATATTGAGTTTTCTTTCCCTTTCAACGTGTGATTTGTGTAGAATCTAGTTTCGATCTTATCAATCCATCCATCGGGCGCCTCCCCATCGAACACCGGCATCTCCACGCGCCTTGTCTGCCACTCTCCCCGATTCACGACCTCGCGGTTTGAAGTTTCCAACCACCCGCCACCGCCAAATGAACCACTGCCCTTCTCCTCCCCACCTCGTGGTGCCGCGGTTGGAATCGAAGGAAGCTCCATGACTATCGCCGAGGTTCCCGGCGTAGAACCATCACGATGTCGTAGTAATTCTTCTAATTTCCCTATCATTAGCTCCAGCTTTGGGATGTTCTGCAAATCCTCGCGAAAGGTCTCTTGCAGTTCCCCTTTGAAGACCTCCAGATCATGTTGGATCTCCTCGCGGACTCCTTCAGTTCTCTTGTCCTCCTCTTCGCCGGTGCCATCCCAAGGATTGCTTTGATACTACTTTGTTAAGATTTAAATTCCGAACCAGATGATTCACACAATATCAGAGAAATTAGAGGGGAAGAATTTAAAGTGATCTGAACTGTAATTATCAAGGAAATACAAGAAGATATGGGGATGTTTGAGTGACCCCTTGCACTTCCTAGAGCTAAGGCTCGTCTATGAAAATTACAGAGAAGTTCAACGATTAGACTCCCTACCATGGCTCTCTGCTTTTATTCTCTAGTTCTAGCTAACTGTTTCCCTCTTCCCCTCTCTTCTTCCGAGGCCCTCTCGAGATCTGAGACATCACGCACTTCACTCAACAGTGAGCTCAACAAAGTTAGAGGGAAAAGTGTTCAGATTTATGAAAATTAATTTGTTTCCGTTCATCTCTTCTTGTGAATGACTGGGAAAAAAAGAGGGAGGCAGATGAAAATGATGAAGCGTAGAATAAAGAAGTAGAACAGGCAAAGATCAATAGTGTCTTTGTCAGTCAACTGCTGCGCGGGTCAAGATTTGATTGGATTTGTACGAATTTTCATTATATCCTATTGTTGCTGAGATTTACAATATATAACTTAGCTTGCTTTTGTTGTGTCTTGGGACAGCAGTTTGATTCATGTCGCGCAGACACTTTCAATGTTACAAAAGCTAATTTATATGAATATGTGCTCCTTTCAGGTGCTGTTGTTCACACAGTTGAAATTGACGCTCTTGTTATAGCAGCGTCAGTCCAAGCGATGGGATTTCCAGCTTTCTCAGTTATGACTCCATCAGGTAATCGAGCCTTCCCAAAACCCGGTAAAATGGATGAAGTTCTGTGGAAAGGCACCCATGAGAGGCTTTACCTATATGAATCAGATGCTGAGAAGTTCATTCTTGACACCACCAATCTATACGATTTGATCTTCATTGATGCATATGATGGCGACGACATCTTCCCTCGCGTGTTATGGGACCCGGATTCCCCTTTCTTAAAATCTCTCAGTGATCAGCTTCACCCTGAACATGGTACTGTTGTGGTGAACCTTCACTCAGACTCTGATCTCTTGAATCCTGATGGCTCTGTTCCGTCTGTTATTGAGCAAATTTTGCCAATGGGAAAGTACGTTTCTAAAGTTGGCCGAGCATATAAAGATGTACTAGCGGGAAATACAAACTCTTCCGGGGGTAAAAAGCATGGTTTGGGGTTTACAGTTTCAGTTCCTTGGGTATGTAATACGTCTCTGGTTGTATGCAAAGGATCGGGGATGATCAATGCAAATTTTAGTAGTGATACGATCTTTGACACCCTTGTATCCAAATCCACAGAAGTGGAACGCATTCTGAATTTGCCATTCTCCTGTTTGGAGTATATAAAGCGAGGTTTTCAACTTCTTGACTAACACTCTGGTTTTCTTTTCTGATTTTAACTCCTTTTAGTCTCGCAAATTTGCAAGGCTTCAACTACTGACATCCTAGCGTTATCCGCGATTGATGCGCGAAAATTCATGATATGACGATTACCGTGGCTATTGGCTATTGGCTATTTTCTTCATTTGTGTCAATACTTTCAGAAAACACGATCCTCTGTTAGAGCTTTTGGGTGCCACCCACAAATATTTGGCCAGTGAAATTTGCTTGTGGATAAAATAGGTCAATTTAGCTCTAATATCACTAACATGTAGGAAACACGTTACACACATGCAAATTGTTCTGTTTGTTGAATTTTTTTATACGTAAAACGGAAATATATTTCAAGTAGAATAGACTGAAGTGTACATTTTAATCAAAACATATTTTGTCGTTGCATAGCATATACATATAGACAAGTAGAATATTTTGAATAATAAAAATTTTAACGGACATATTAGATAGAAAATTATTTAGGAGATGCATATAAAAAAATAGTAGTTAACACTTGAGAGTGTTACAAGAAATAATATTCAAATAGGAACATATTTAAGTAAAAGTATCGGGTCATTGTTTTTTGTGAGGCTCACTTTTGATATGAAAATTATTATATAAAAAATATTTTAGAAGAGATTTTTTTTTTTTAAAAAAAAGTTTTAACAAGAGTGAAATAAAAAAAAAAAAAAATTCAAGTACAAGTAAAAGTTTAAACCTAAATAGGAAAAGACCAAAAGAATAATTCGAAAAACCAAAAAGTATATATATAAGACGAGACATTTTAAAAATTTTGTGGGACCAAATCTTTTGGCACTCAAAAGAAGTTTTAACGAAGACATCAGTAGTCGCCAAAAATTAACTCGCTTAAAATTTGGAGGCACAAAAACTTTTGACACCCAAAAGAGTTTATAATAACGACATTAGTTATCACTAAAAATTATTCCTAAAAATTTATCTAAAATTTAAGCAGCAAATTGTGGCGGTGGACAAATATTTTTTGGGATTTTATGTCGTTGCTAAAGGTTTTTCAATGCAATGAATTCTAGACCAAATTATTTCAAAATCAAAGGAATTTAAACAACGTTTTTGTACTTTTTAGCGACGACACAAACCTATAGCAAAGACATGTGCCATCGCTAAAGATAAATGAATAAAACTACCCAGATAGCGACCTGGGTAGCCATTTATGCTCCCAACTTTCTCTCTCTCAAATCCTCGTCTCTCTCTTATTCTCTCTCAGCCTTCCGACTCCGGCAACCATAATATATATATATATATATATATATATATTGCTGCGAAAGGGAGAGGAGGAATAGGAAATCATCAGTTCTGGAACGATTAGAGACAAACGAGGAGATAGGGCAACTGATAGCCATTGTTACAGATAAACCAAACCCTATTATGTCCGCTCTCCCCAAGAGCAAAACCTTTTCATGGACCATATTTAGAACTAGTACTTAGGTACTAGAAAAGAAAAAGATTCTAATGATGAAATACCATTCTTCCCCATTTTGAAAATTGTTTATAGCCTTGGACCAACATTTCCAAATCAATAAAACCTACAAACTGTTGGTCAATCGTTTGTGATTTCGGTTTTTCATAAGCCAATAGTTCGATTCATCATGTGGCGTGATAATAAACTGACCAAACTGAATTGAGAACACTCCTAAGTATTCAAATCAATAAATTCAAAAAGTAGAGACTCTGAATATTCACAAATGAAAATGGTTGGCGAGACCTCTTGAGAAAATTGTTGAAATTATCTTCGTGCATAGATCTAGATTTTTCTTAGTACTTTTAGTTAGCCTCCTTTTGACTCGTATAGATATTTAACTAGAAATGATTTTAATCAAGAATAATAGTAAGAATTTAGACTCATAAGATTTAATGGGTATTTGTCTTCTTTTCTCAAGAAAAAAAAGAGACAAATGCCCCTTTAAAGTGCACGAGTCTAAATTTATATTCTTTACTCTTAGGGTGCGTTTACCAAACTCTAAATAAATGTAATAGAAAATGCAATGAGATTGGAAAGTAAAGTAAAGTTATAGAATTAAGGGTCATTCATTCCTTTTCATGTTTTCACTTGACTATTTAGATGGTGTAATGGGAAGCAACCTCATTCCTTTTCTTATGTTTACTAAAATTAGGAATAATAATATTATGAATGTAATCACTAAAATATTCTTTTACACAATTAAATAATAATTAATTGTATAGTAATTCATTAAGCATAAATGAGTAAATAGTATTCATTTCCTTTGATAAGGAATTAATATTATGGTGCAAGAATTAGTATTTGTGTAGGGTCTACAAATCTCTATTACTAATTTTGTAAGTAAACACATTATTATATAAAAAAAGGAATCAATCTTTATTTTCTCCTTCTTTTTGATACAAAATAAATATACTTTTAATTAATATCCTTTTAGTTAAATAATTATATTAGTCTTAAAAATACTTATAAAAAATAAAAGGTAAAAATCAAGGGGTTGTTCTTTTACATTTTTCAGTGAAGATCTTGAGTTGTGTTTGAGTTATAACTTGAGTTAAAGTTGTAACTAGAATTTGTGTTTAGTTGTGTACATTTGAGTTATCGTTTGAGATAAAAATCTTTTTGAATTTGTGTTTGAGTGAGTCAAAACTTAAATTTGTATTTAGATAGTATTTTAATAAAAACTCAATGGTGATGAAAAATTTTAATAGGGTATATGGGTAGGGTTTTATTCGTCTTTTCATTGTCAATGCATAGAAAAAAATCATCTCAATCAGAATTAAAACGAAAAAAATTATATTTTTAAGAATAGAAAAAATATTGTTTATTAATTTGAGTTTGAGTTTATGAACTCGAGTTGAAGAGAAAACTTGAATTCAAGTTTTAATCTCAAACTTAAGTTCAAACTCGAGTTCAAATTTAAATTTTACAAAAAAAAATATAAATTTAAATAAAATTGTAACTCACATTTAAATTTTTTTTTTTAGTTTCGTCGTAAAAGAACAACCTAAAATTCGTGCACCTCATGTTAAGTCTCTCTTTTCTCCTTCTCGTCTCACTCCTCTCGCAGCTGATTATGTCACATTATAAATATACTAAAGGGGAGTGGCGGTTTATTGTTCACGCAGGCACAAAACATTGTTCCTTCTACAGTGAAATTACGATCTGCCCTTATGTCCCTATTGTTCTTTTTTTCTGTGTGGGGGTTTTTTTGTCTTTTCAGTGCCTAAAGCGTTTCGGTTTTGCCCCTGGTTTTTGTTCTTCTTTTGCGCTTTTCCCTTGAGGGCTTTTTGGTAATTACCCTTTAGAGGGTTGCTTTCCTCAGTTTGCTTGCAATTCCGGATGCCCTAAATTGTTTTTTTGTCTTTCATTTTCTCTTCTCGCTGCCTCCTTCATTCGGTTTCTCTCTCATTGGAGAAACCCCAAATTATTTTGCCTCTTTCTCTCCGCCTCCTTCACCTGTTCCCTTTTTGTTCCCTTTATTTTTCTTTGGCGAGTGTTTTGGGCTTTTAAATTCATGGATTAATGTTTACCTCTTTCATTTGTCCTTTTTCTTGGCCTCCTTCATCTGCGTTGTGCCTCTGTTTTCTTCACTATTGTTCGGTCATCTGCTCCTTGCCTCTGTCTCCCTCATTGTTGTTTGGTCACTATTGTAAGTTTTTTCCCTCATGACTTCAAATTCCTTCCCTTTGTTATATAATTTCGCCTGATGTTGTTGAGTTTTGTGATTTTTTTTCCTTTGATTTGTTGGACCATTTTTAGTTTTGGATTTGATTTGATTACCTGATGTTATTGAGTTTTGTCGGTTTTTTTTTTCTTCTTCTTCTTCTTCGATTTGTTGGAGTATTTTTAGTTTTAGATTTGATTTGATTTCTTTCCGTTTTTTTTGTGCATGGTTATTTTGTGGATTTGGTTTAATTTCCCTCTGTTATTTTTTTGCATGATTGTTCTGTGCTTTGCAATTTCTAACTAAATGGTCTATTTAGGTTTTGAAAAATTCATTTCTAATGTCTTCTTCTTTTTTAGGATTGGTCATTTTCTTCAGAGAGTAATTTTTATTTCTCTGTTTTTGTGTTGTCTTTGGCTCATTTGTTTGATGTCCTCGGTTTCTTTGCCTTTTTCACCCCCTTTGTGTTTCCCTTATTTCCTTTCCCTCCTCATTCTCTCGAATATGGTTATGATTTTTCGGCCAATGTCGTGTATCTTTTATTTGTTGTATTGATTTTCTCTCTTTTTCTTATCTGATTTAGGGCGAACTCATATGATTTTATGGTTTCCGTTTCCTGATTTTTTTTATTGTGTTTATTTATTGTTTTAATTTGATTTTTTCCTGTCGTTTTAGTGAATAATGTTTTGATTTATTTATGTTTTGGTGCAGGTATTTTCAATATTGGTTTGCTGACATTGCATCTTCAATCTTCCGTTTCCTATTGTATTCCATCTCATTTTCTATGTTTTTTTTCCGTTGTTTGTCTCCGGGCCTAAATTATTTAAATTTTTCACTGTTTGGCAAAAGTATGTGCAATTTCTGATTGGATAGCATATATATGTTATGTGCAATTTCTGATTGGATAACATATATATGTTTATGAAGGATATATATATTTTTTTTTTTTTTCTTCTTCTTCTTCTTCTTCTTCTTCTTCTTCTTCTTCTTCTTCTTCTTCTTCTTCTTCTGTTTACACAGTGTTCTATATGTCGGTGCTTCTATATTGTCTTCGCCTGATCTTCATGATAGAGATTGTTAGGTGAATGGTTAGGTGTTGTCTTTGTCTAATTTTCATTTTTTACTAAACTGATTTTATCTTCTAACGTGTCCTGTTGTTATAGGTTCCACGTTTGATCTCCGTTCTCTATCTAATGATCTGTTGTATCCTCGGGTGATTTCTAATATCTCTGGTATTTATTTCTCCTACCACGTGGATGAGTTATATTAATCTTGCTGTACAGCTATTAAGTCAATCAGTGATCTTTTTTTTATTTGTTTTGCCACGTTCATGAGTTATATTAATCTTGTTGGACAGTTATTAAATCAATTACTGATTTGTTCTGCCACATTGATGAGTTATATAAATATTGCTGTACAAGTATTAAATGAATTACTGATTTTTTTTCTCTTTCTTTTTCTTCTCCTTTTTTTTTTTTTTTTTTCTCCGTTTTTTGGTTCTTATTTGTCCTGCCACGTGCATAAGTTATATTAATTTTCTTGCACAAGTATTAAATGAATTGCTGATTTTTTTATCTTTCTTCCCCCCTTTTTTCCCCCTTATTCTTCGTAATATATTAATTTTATTGTTTTGTTAGAAAATTTTAGCTTTAACCGACTTTACTGTCTTACGTGTCCTGTAGTCATAGGTTATCTATTGATCTGTCGTTCTCTATTTAAACATATTATTGAATATGAATGTAATATATATATATATATATATATATATTCTGTTTCTTTCTCTTTCATTTGCCCTCTTTACTATCCTATTTCATCTAACATCATTAGTGCTGTATTACACTGTCCATCACTCACCACTTTATCTCATTTACTCCCTTATCTCTGTATTAACTTTTTCATCTCCCTATCTTTGACAACTGTTGCTTCTGTCTAGTTGGCTGTATTTGGTTGGCTAATATTTTAGAGTTAAAATAGTCTTCATCCTGTTTGAGGTAATACTAATAATCTATATTTATAGTTTTTTAATTTTGGTTATTGACATTGAATGTATTAATTTGCTATGGCAGTATTAATGTTCATTGTTTGCCTCTGTTCCCCTTTCCTTGCATTTCACCTCTTTCTCTCTCTATTTCACTTTCCATCATTTACTATGTTGTTTTATTATTCATCATTTACTGCCCTGTTTATTTGTCTTTGTGCATTTTTACTCTTTCTGCCTATAGTCGTTTGGCTGATATCTCAGAATTGAGACAAGACTGTTCCAGGTATTATTTATAAACCCTATCCATAACTCTTTAATTTCCCATACTGATATTAAATATATTGCTTTCCTCTGGTGGCATTAATTTTTGTCATTTGCATTTTATTAGCTATATTTACTTTGCTTTGTATTTCCTTACTTTATAATGCTGATATGTTTACCCTTTTTTTATTTGTTTCTCACAGACTTATATATATATATATATACACACACACGTTTATCCCACATATTCTACTCCTCGTAAATTCTTTTTGGTGGCGATGATGAGTATAATTAATATTTATATATTGAGTTCTATGTAATTTGTTCAAAGATGTTGGTTCCCGAATCGAATTCGGATGCGGAAACGCAGTGGAAAGGCGGATCATGTATAATAAAAATTTTCATAAAACCTTTGATATACTCTATAGATTATATTAATTTATGCACGAATAAATTAATCTCATTAATTCATTTATTAAGAACTCAATTCGGAAAAATACCTGGAGGCCGACTCGGTTGATAACTTGAGTTCTTTGACCTCGAACAATCTTTGCTCCAAAGCTTTGTGTTTAGAAAACTAATGTCTTCCACGTCAATTCCTAGAATCCACGAAGACGTGTGTGTGGGCACACATGAGACAAAACGGGTTACAATAAACACTCGAATTTCCACAAACACCAACGCATGCACGATGTGGAATTTTTGGAGAAAAACATTTTTCCTTCCTCTTTACTTGAGAATTTCGGCCACTAATCCTATTAGGGCTGAAAAATTGCTTCAAAAATTACTCTAGAGAAATTTCGGCCACCTCTAAAATTAGGGCAAAAAAGCATTCCGAAAATTGTCTCAAAAAATAGTATTTAGAGAGTAGAAATCAAACTTCTAAAAGGAATCCAATCTCTATCTCTAAGATAAAGCTTGTTAATTATCTCCTATTTGAATTTGGAACAAAAAATCCCTTCCCCTTATCCTTAAGGTGGCCGGCCACACTAGTAGGGTTTATCCTTATGTGTGGCGCCTATTATAGATAAGGAAGGAAGATATTTCATCCTTTATCCGATGGTCCAATTTTAATTACGATTCAAATTGAATTTAAGTCAAACTTAAATTAATTTGAATTCTAAATTGAACAACTTATCAAATAAGTTTAAATGGATAAATCTAGATGTATTCAAATTCAAATTTAAATAATCACATTATTTAAATAATAATTAATTCTCAATTAATTATTTCCGAGTGTTTAATTTTAGAATTCGTAATTCTAAAATTCCCATTTGGTCCTCGTGTGCGGTAGAATTACTAGGACGACGCGGGGACTAATGGACCTATAATCCCGAGCTCCAATAGAATTAATAATCAATTAAACACTTTAATTAATTAATTATTATATAAATTCCAATAGTTACTCCACTATAAACTTGAAATTGCACTCTCGAAATTATAGATATAAATTACTTCTAAACTGTGAAGTGTCCATTTGATATAGTCATTGCATATAGATCAATCCTCCATAAATAATTCATAATTAGAGCCAGGTAGAATCCGTTAACCTCTCTAAGTATATCTTTATCCTTGAGTACCATTGATTCTCTAATGGACAGTGATTCATAAAACACATTCATGAATCGGAGCTCTTACTAGTCCAAGTACCGAATCAATCCTCAAGAGAATTATTTATCTACTTCTTTCTCAAGAAGGAATGGATTCCATCTCGTATAATAACATTCCCAGCTACCTACTTCATCATGTCTCCAAAATACAAGGAATAGGATTCAGGGTCTCAGAATCCGTACCGAGTAAATCAAAAGACACAAATCCATAAATAGGAGTCTGTTAAGAACTCAGGATTAAGATCATTCTATATATGACCATCGATAGACTCAATTAGAATTTCTATACTTAACGGAAATTATTAGAAATTCATATTGTGTCTGTGTCCTTGTTCCACATAATCTCATTATGCGAAATACACTCATTCAATATCTCACCATATTAACAGTGCGGATAACACTATTCCATTCTAAATGGGAATGACATGCATTAATAATGTTTTAATTAAAGATTCCAAACTTTAATTAAATTCATTATGAACATTGCTTTTTGATTATTATCCTTAAACATTATCCTCTCATATATAACACTTATATACAATGTTTAAGGTTACATAAATAATCATGGAATTTTCATTGATATTCATAAAATATTTATAAATATATGCACATAAAATAATGAATAAACTCTTTTATTAAATAAATAATAAATGTCCTATTACATCTCATGCTTCTAGGACACCATTCCCAAGAAAAGATTGCTATGAATATCTATTTGCTACCTCTGTTTTTCGACTACTGAGCCCTGGTTTTTTCATTTTGCTCTTATCATTTGGAAAAAAAAGGGGTTTTATACTGTCCATTTTTTTTTTTTTTTGGCCTTTTAGCTGTTTCATTCAACACCTTTTTCTACGTGTAATACCTTTCTTTTTCTGTTACTCACCTTTGGCTTTCTTATTCCATTCTTATCATTTTACACAGAAAAACCTCCCTGCAGAGAGGAAAAAAAAAACCAAAACAAAGGCTTTATTATTTCACTCTCTTCTCCTTATTCTATTCATCACGTTTTTATTCCTCTATTTCCTATTGCTTACTATCTCTTTTTTCTTTACTCTTCCTATTTTATTTCATCATATAATCTATATTATACTATGCTTCTTAGATTGTTTTCTCCTCCTTTTGGGTTTTGTATTTAATTCACCTAGTAGTGTTTGAACAATTTCATATCTTACTCAAGTTATCTATTTTGTGTCACATCAAAATTATAATCTGTGTGACAGATACAAAGTGTTACCCTTTGTGCAGCTGCCTTAACAGGAAGCCATAATGTATTTGTCACACATTGCTAAAAAGATTAAATACCTGAGCCACCGCTTTTATTCATTATATTTTTCTTTCACCAAACATTATTGTTGATATTTCATGCTCATATACACGGCTTTACTCAAAATCTGAGTGTTTCACCTATTAGTATCAATCTATGCCCATAATTTTATTACGCCTATGTCTGTTAGCTTTTTAAATTTTTTTCCTTTGCTATTTACTCATTCATTTGTTTACTTGATTATTTGTGTCTTCTAAGGTCTATTATTGCACATTCTTCTATTCTGTTGCCTTTATATTTTTCATTGCTCTTGACCTTCAGTTCATTGACATTCCAGATTTAACGTGGGGTTTACAGCACTTGAGGTATTCCCGACATCTTTTATCCTCATTGATTTTATTGCATTGTTTTATTTACTATTTTCTATTGTTTTGTTTTGTTTAAATTTGACCATCTTTGTTTGTTACACTGAATATTATATTGCTCCTTTATTTTTCTTTTTTTTTTCTTCTTTTTCTTCCTTCTTTTTTCCCGTTGCCTTTTTCTTTATAAATTTTATCCCTATTATTCAGACTTAATTTTTTCCCTCACCTGTAGCAGAAGACACTATAACAGAAGACATTGAAGACATTGAAGACAACTAATGATTTATGTAGATTCATTTATCTATTTAGTGTTTACCCATAAATTTAGCTTATTTGGTGTTAATATTTAATTAATTTTTTCCTTACTCAATAATATCTAATGTTGTAAATTTATTGCTCTCTATCTTTCTAAGTATTTTTGTATTATCTTATTTATTTACAAATGTTGTAGTCATAAACTAGACTGATCCAAAAGGCAAAGGAACTTAAAAATCCTTTACCATAAACAGGAGATAATGAAAAAAAGGACAAAACCATCCTACAGATATAAACTAGAATGATAGAGAGGTAAAAAGACTTAAAAATCTTCACCATAAACGGGAGAACAAAAAAAAAAAAGAAATCAAGAACATTGATCTTCATGTACTAGGAGAAAGGAAGGAAAAAAAAAAGACTCATCTTCGGAGAAAAAAAAAAAGAATTCCTGATCTTCATGTACTAGGAGAAAGGAAGGGAAAAAAAAAAAGGATTCATCTTCGGAGAAAAAAAAAATCAAGCAAGAAAGGCATGTCTGCCTTGCAAATCCAAGGGCAAAAGAACTTAAAAAATCTTGGGAGAACAAAAAAAAAGACAAAATCATCTTAATACTATACAAATTATGTTAATAAAAAAGTCTATATCTCAAGAATGGAAATGACTGTACATGAATCTAAATAATTATTTACATTAAAAAGATGACAATTTTCTATTAAAATTTGCTATGCAATGACAATAAATAAAAGTTAAGGACAATCTTTTAATAAAATAGGATTATATCTAGATAGCGAAATTTTTACTCATAGACAACTATATGTTGCTTTATCAAAAGTTACAACTCCAAAAAGATTACATATACTAATTCCTGATTCAATTAATAAATATACAAATTATATAAAAAATATTGTTTACAAAGAAATTCTACATAGTATCAAATAAAAAAATAAAACACCATATAAAATTACAACTTACATTTAGATTTAATTGTGGCCTTGATCATCATACATTACAATTAGATTTAATTTCTTTCTTCACCTGTAACTTAAGAAATTAAAAGCTATCAACTACTTATATAGATTTATTTATTTATTTACTATTTATTAATAAATCTATCTTATTCGGTATTAAAATTTGATTAATTTATTTCCCACTAAATAACACCTAATGTTGTAAGTTTATTATTCTCTATCTTTGTAAATATGTTTACATCATCTATTTTACTTGAAAAGCATACAAATATACATATGTGTTTATTACCTTATATATCATTTGTTTATTAATTCAATCAATAAATTACTTATACTTTATTAATTAATTTTGCCTATAATTAGCATTAATCCTATCATAAACTTAGCATTATCAATATTATCATTTTAATACTATTGATACTACAAGATAATTTTCCTCTCAATAAATTCATAACTAAAATAATAAAATATCACAAATATTATTACAAATTCTATTTTATTAATTCATTTTTGTCCATAATTATTATTGTCATAGAATTAAAATTGTTAATAGTATTGTTTTATTACTATATTATTTTTCTCCCCATAAATCATAATTAAAATAACAAAATATGATAAATGCTATTATAAAAAAATTATTTGCTTAATTTCCTATAAGTAATATTACAATAAAATTATTAATTACATATAAATTATTTACATAAACATATTTTATTCTCTTTTCTAATCAAACTTTCTAGTGTAGAAACAAATGGACAAGAGAAAAACTCAACAAAAAACAACACAATCAAACAAGCGTATGCGCTGTATCATTTCTCAGATGAATCAAAATTATTCCAACATAAGCGAACAAGATTCAAATGAAATAAATCAAATGGCTGCACCTTTGAGGGCAAGAGCTTCTCAACTCAATCTTCGGACAACACAACTTACACAGTCTCAAGACGAGATTTTTGAATCATTCATGCCATCAACATTTGAAAATCACGATAGAGAATGTAATTCTCTCTTCCATTCTAACTATTCTTTTTTAAAAATTAGAAAAAAAATACATACAATGACAATGCTAATTTTTTACATATTGTTGTTATTTTCTTTAAACTTTTTTTTATAGGCACTGCTAATCTCTACATCGATCTCAGAGACTATTCCTATATCTGTCAATATTGTAGCGCTCTCTTTTGGCTTAACGAACAAATTAGCAGTAGCACTATTCCTAAATACAATCTTTGCTGCAAAGATGGAAAAATAACCTTGCCCTTAATTAAAAAAACACCTCGAACACTTGATACACTACTTAATTATCATGGAGGATTAATTAGCACACATTTCCGAAGAAACATTCGAACATATAACTCTATGTTTGCATTTACATCATTTGGTGCTAATATAGACACAAGTACACAAAATTCAAGTGGCCCAAATATTTTTAAAATAAGTGGGCAAGTACATCATCTTATAGGGTCTCTACTACCAATTAATAATAATCCTCCAAAATTTGCACAACTCTATATATATGACACACAAAATGAAGTCCAAAACCGGATAACATCATTCTCATTTGATAATGAATCCAAAAACATAATACAATTTATAGTTGAAAATCTTATCAGAATGCTTGATAAAACAAATAAATTAGTTAAAATTTTTCGAAAGGATAGATATCAACAAGATAAGATACCATCTATGAAACTAAGACTTATAAGCCAAAGAAATACAGATAGTAACCAATATGACTTACCCACATCAAACGATATAGCTGCATTAATAGTTGGAGACATTGGTGAATATGAACAAGGAAGAGACATTATTATCCAAGATAGAACAGATAGTTTGCAAAGAATTACAAAACTACACCCATGTTATATGTCCCTTCAATATCCTTTATTATTTCCATATGGAGAAGATGGTTATACAATAAACTTAAAATATAATATAAATAACTTAAGTAATAAATATATAAGAAAAAGAATCTCTATGCGAGAATTCTATTGCTATCAATTACAAGAATGTAGAATTCAAGGCAATACACTTTTTCGAGGGGGCAAATTATTTCAACAATATGTAGTTGATGCATATGCTTCTGTAGAAGAAGATCGATTAGATTATATTTGAAAAAATCAAAAAAATTTGCGATCCGAAATTTATCAAGGAATTCAAGACGCTATTACAAGAGGAGATACAAATGCACAAGCAATAGGAAAAAGAATTATCCTTCCTTCAAGCCATACTGGAAGCCCTAGATATATGATTCAAAATTATCAAGATGCAATGGCAATTTACAGACGCTATGGAAACCCTGATTTATTTATAACATTTACATGTAATCCAAAATAGCCTGAAATTACTAGAGCCTTAGCAAAAATACCTGGACAAAAACCTGAAGATAGACCAAATATTATCACTAGAATTTTTAAAATGAAATTAGATAATCTTTTATCCATTATTAAAAATAAAGAAATATTTGGAGTAATTATAGCAGGTTAGTCTTCTTCTCCTAAAACTTTTTTAGTTTCCCAATAAGAAAAAAAAATAACACTTTTTTTTTCAACACTAAAAAAAAAAATTATGATAAAATATTTTTTTCATATTGCAGATTTATATGTTGTTGAATTTCAAAAACGAGGACTACCACATTCTCATTTCCTCTTTTGGTTCCATCATGATGACAAACTACGTGAACCATCACAAATAGACAAATTTATTTCTGCAGAATTACCTAATCCTCATAATACTTTACTAGAATACAACATTATAACCGAATTTATGATGCATGGACCATGTGGCATAGCTAAAACAAATTCTCCATGTATGAAAAATTCAGAATGTTCAAAAAAAATTCCTAAAAAATTTAATAATGAAACAACAATTGACGAAAATGGATTTGTTAATTATAGACGAAGAAACACATCCTTCTATGTTGAAAAACAAGGGATTAAATTAGATAATAGATATGTAGTTCCATACAATAAAAGTTTATGCCTAAAATTTCATGCTCATATTGACGTAGAACTTTGTTCGCAATCCATGCTTATAAAATATTTATTTAAATATTTGACAAAAGGACCAGATAAAATAAGAGCAGTAATAGAAGATAATATACATACAGAAATAACTGGAGAAACCAATTATCAAGAAATAGATGAAATAAAAAACTATATTAATTGTAGATATATAACACCATATGAAGCAATTTGGAGACTATTTGAATTTTCAATACATCATAGAAATCTAGCTGTCCAAAGATTATCAATACATTTACCAAAAATGCAAAACATAACATTTGATTCAAATCAACGTCTAAATAACATAATAAGACAACCAAGTATTGATAAAACAACTCTTACTGAATGGATGGAAACAAACAAATATGATATTAACGCAAGAGAATTAACTTACATAGAATTTCCAATTAAATATGTTTGGAATAATAAATATAAATATTGGTATCCAAGACAAATGGGACATACAATTGGATGAACTTTTCATGTCCATCCAAGCTCTAGAGAATTATATTATCTTAAATTATTATTAAATCATCAAAAAGGCGCAACAAGTTACGAACCTCTTCGAACAGTTAATGACATAATATATCCAACAAATCAAACAGCGTGCTATGCACTAGGCCTACTAGGAGATGATCGAGAATGGAATGAATCTACAAGAAGCTTCATTTTGGTCAACAACAATTCAGCTATGACAATTATTTATCATAATTTTATTATTTTGCAATGTAAATAACCCAATAAAATTCCTTGAAAAACATTGGAAACTTATGACAGATGATATATTATACAAAATTAAAAGTTTATTTAACAACCCTAATTTTCAAGTACCTGAAGCAGAATTATACAATTTTGTACTATATGAACTAGAAAAAATATTAAATTCAAATTCATCAACCTTAACACATTTTAACTTACCTCTTCCAACTAGATCATTAATAGATGATTTAAATAATAAGTTCTTAAGAGAAGAACTTAATTATGATATACACAAATTAAAAGAAGAAAACATTAAATTAGTAAATAATTTAAATAATGAACAACAATTTATTTATCAACAAAATTTACAATCACTCCATGAAAAAAAGAATAATCTCTTTTTTATATATGGTCATGGCGGAGCCGGAAAAACATATTTATGGAATGCAGTAATCACAAAAATTAGATCAAATAATGAAATAATTTTACCTGTCAGTTCTTCCGGAATAGCATCATTACTATTGCTTAAAGGAAGAACAGCTCACTCTAGATTTCGAATACCATTGTCAATAGATAAATTTTCTACCTGCCATATTAAAAAAGGAACTCAATTAGCAAAATTAATTGATAAAGCATCACTTATATTATGGGATGAAGCACCTATGACTAATAAATATTGCTTTGAAGCATTAGATAAAACACTTCAAGATTTAAGAAATAACTTTGAACAACCATTTGGTGGCATGACAATTGTCTTAGGAGGTGACTTCTGACAAATTTTACCAGTTATTCCTACAGGAACAAAGGAAGATATAATCAATGCAACTATAAATAACTCTTATTTATGGCCATATTTCAAAATTTTAAAATTGACAGAAAACATGAGATTAAAACAATATAATCATACAGAAGAAGAAAAAAAATGAAATTGTAACATTTTCAAAATGGATATTAAATGTTAGAGATGGTATTGCTGAAGGAATAAAAGATTTAGAAAATGAAGATGCTACATGGGTAAAAATACCAAAAAAATACATACTACATTATGAATCAAATCCAATTGAAAAAATTTCAACTTTAATATATAATAATTTAAACATTTATTTTAACAATGTTGAATACTTAAAAGAACGAGCAATAATAACACCAACAAATAAAACAACAGACGAAATTAATAATTACATATTATCCTTAATTCCTGAGCAAGAAAAATGTTATTATAGTTATGACACTATTGCATCCTCATCCGAAAACATAAACGAACTTAATCTTTTATATCCTCAAGAATTTTTGCACACTCTTAATTTTAATGGAATACCACCACATGAATTAAAACTTAAATTGGGAACACCTATAATGTTATTACGAAATCTAAATCAATCAAGTGGATTATGCAATGCAACAAGACTTATTATTACCCAATTAACAAATAAAATTATAGAAGGACAAATCATAAACTCAAGCAACATTAATGAAAAAGTCTATATCCCAAGAATAGAAATGACCGTACATGAATCTAAATGGCCATTTACACTAAAAAGATGACAGTTTCCTATTAAAATTTGCTATGCAATGACAATAAATAAAAGTCAAGGACAATCATTGAATAAAATAGGATTATATTTAGATAGTGAAATTTTTACTCATGGACAACTATATGTTACTTTATCAAGAGCTACAACTCCAAAGGGATTACATATACTAATTCATGATTCAATTAATAAATATACAAATTATATAAAAAATATTGTTTACAAAGAAATTCTACATAGCATCAAATAAAAAAATAAAACACCATATAAAAATATAAATATTATAATAAATTAAATATTAGATTCATAATTTTTTCCTTATAATCAAAATTATTTATGATTAATCTATCAAAAACATATCAACTAAACCTTCCTATTTTTATACACTAAAACAATTATCTTCTTTTATCAGCAATTAGCCAAAATGACGACATTAATTCGAGCACTAAAACCAAATGAAGTTTATGAAATTATCAGAGCTCGAATATGCAGACTATGGACAAATAATGATCTGAATACTGGACGTCTAATCAGCCTTGACTGTGTTTTAGTCGATGAAGAGGTAATATTTTTTACCAAATACAATATTTTGTTATTTTCATTTAATACCAAATATTATAAATCAAATAACAATACTGCCACTTATATCTACAGCATGAAGCAATTCAAGGATCAATTCGGGCACGAGATTCAGATACTATCTACCAAAAAATTCAATTAGGTAATATATATGATATCAGCAACTTCTTCGTCACAGAGAACAAACCAACATACAAAGTTGTCCCACACATTGCAATGCTACAATTTTCTCGCGCAACTGTATTTGCTCCAGTCACAGAAGAGGCACCACCTATTCCATATCATAGATTTTACTTCATTGAATTCGATCAGCTCCAGCACAGAATTCAATCTACTGAAATCTTAAGTGGTAAGATAAAATTACTCTCTCTAAAATAAAAATTACATCATCAATGTTTTAATCAATACCTTTAACATTTACTATTTATTTTCCAACAGATGTTATTGGTGTCGTTACAAGAGTACAAACGATTGAACAAACAAATATCAGCAACAGACAAACATCTCGACGGACAATAATGATACAAAATATAAGGTAAATTAACTTTTCATAATCACTACTATAATCATATAAAAAAAATTTTATTTAATAAAAGTATAAAACTTTTACATCATTTAAAATTCTTTATTCTAACTTTTTTATTTTACCACTTTTTTTCTCACAGAAACGAACAGCTTCAAATCACATTATGGGGACATAAAGTAGATCAATTTGATGAAAATGTCATTAGATCAATGAAAGGACCAGTAGTTGCAATTTTTGCAGCAATGTTAGTGAAACAATATCTAGGTATATTTTTTAACAACTTATAAAAATAATAACATATAACATAAATTATTTACATCTAACAAATTAAAATATTAACCACTTTATTGTTCATCTTTAAGGTAATGCATATGTATCAAGTACTGCTGCAACAATCTTCTATCTTGATCCAGAGATACCAGAAACACAGACATTAAAAACAAGGTAAGAATCAAATCCCAAAACTTTAAAAACAATAAATTTTATGAAAATTTTTTCATAATAATAATTAATTACATATATATATATATAGGTTCTCTCAGGTACCTCAAGAAATTGAGTTCTCAACAGCACCAACAATACCAACACAATCTATTGAAGAACAAAAAACACTGAATAGAAGAACAATTGATGAGCTAAAGACATTGGATCAAGAAAATAACCAAGTTAGTATCATAATATTCTATCTATTTCTTTTCCTTTAATTAAATCATTTAATCTAAACATATTTCCATGTGTATATCAAATTTAATGTAAAAATCTTTCTCCATGTATATAGGGAACTAAATTCACAGTAAAAGCTACTATAACTACATTCTCAACAAATCAAGGTTGGTATTATTGTTGGAAATGTGTCCATAAAGTGAGATGTAATTTGTTATTTATGAAATGACAAATGTAAGACATTATTATTATGCTGATTTTATAAAATAAGATAAAGTTATGTTTTGACACATACTCAAGAGTGTTAGTAATATTGCTTAGTCCATAGACTGTTACCAACGAAAGAAGAGTCAGGGGAACCCTGCCGGACAAACTCTTCTGATACAGTTTAAAAATACATATTCGCAGTCTTAGGATTGATTGGGCAATCGAATCCGATTATGACTGTTAGATCGAACCATGTGATGCTGGTCTCGGGGCATGGGAGTTGGACTCTGTGGTTGATCTAGACATGCTCGCAACATGTTGAATAGACCATGTGACTGATTAGGTTAGAGTAAAAACCGTTTACACAACTCTAAACCTAATCATCACAACTTAAGTATATTTGTATAATTATCTTAATCTTGAAGTGAATGCATAGCTCAACTTAGTATCTCATGATCTTTGATTCACCAATGAGATTAGTTCACAATTATTGAACGACATCTCGGTCATTGGGATCATGACAATATTAAGTTGGAGTTATGTGATTCACAGATATGGAATTCGTAAGAAATAATATCACCTCATGCTTTATTGACGGGTGTGTGAATAAATAAACCAGGCTATTCAATGATGATATTCATTGATTAAGACATCGTGACATGTGCGAGACATCTTACGAACGTTTGTCTTTCTTATTCACAGTCATATAAAGGAGTTGAGGAAATAATGATTGGAATGGTAAAACGGTAATATTATATACCATTCTAATCACTGATATTTACGAAGGATAATAATGCATTTACACTGTGGACCGTGTGATAAATTGTATCAACACCAAAAGAAAAATTAGCGCACATGAATCGAGAGATTATTCGGCATCGAGCTTTTAGTGGAGTTGTACGATGTCGGAATTAAATATGTCGATAACTTATAGAGATAAGTTAGTCGAATATTGTAATTCCATAGCTTTGTTCATGTGGGTCCATTCGGTCTCAAGGCTAACTCTAATAAATGGGAAAAACAGAAACTGATAATTATGTTTAAATTCATTGTGTTATTTTTCATTTATTCGATAATTGAAAAATAAAAGGAATGAGTTTTGAATTTCGAAATTAATAGAGATTAATTTAAAATTCAAAATGAAATTTAAACATGATTTTATTTGGCAACTAAAGGAAAGAGAAAAGTGATATATTATTTTGGGAAAATTCAGAAATCCCTTGCCATAAGGGGATTTTGAATTTTGCTCCAAAAAGGGGAAGGAAAATTCAGAAATCCCTAGCCATGTAGGGATTTTCGGATTTCAATCCTAGGGTTAAGGAGAAATTCGAAAATCCCATCTAGGGTTTGAGTTTTTGAATTTCCTCCTATATAAGGATATTATTGAAAACCCTAGGGTAGAGTTCTTTTGAGAAAAGAAAAAGAGATCACACTTTTCCTAAGGGTGGCGGATTCGAGAGAGACAAAATAGAAGGAAATAGTTTCCTTAGTTTTTGAAAAGAGCCCACTCTCTCATCCTAAAAATCATAGAGTCATAGCTTTGAATCAACGAGTGGTTTTTGGTGTGATCGTGGCAATAAACAACGATCTTGTTTCACGGCAATTCTCCATCTTGGAACGTGAGATAGTGAGACAAGATCCTTGCGGTCATTTAATTCAATCGTCACAAAGGTATGTGAGATATTCTAATCCTTTGTCTATAAACATATATCATGCATGCATCTCTCGTTGTGGTTTACGTTTAATTTTGAATTAAATGGATATGATAAAATTTTTGATATTCCGCCTACAATATTGTTGTTGTTCAAATGATTTTTCATATATAAATCACAATAAGATCGTACAATTATAACTCATGCCCTATATGCTATCGACAACTTAGACAGGCAGGAACCAATTGGTGGTGCGATAGTCATGGACACATAAAGACAACACTATCTCCATGGTAATCAAAACTATAAATAAACAATAACTAAAACTTATTTACTTTGACTAGCAACAATAAATATTTTATAACCTAAATTATCTATTATCTTATAAATTGCAGGTATAAACTAAATGCAACTATTGAAGACCATACTGGAAACATGGATATCATCATATTTGGTAGAGCAGCACAGGCGTTGATAAAAAAAACCCTGTTCAACATTAACAATTGACGAAGAATTTACAGATCCATTCACAATCCCACCAGTCATCAACCAATTACGAGGTGAAACAAAGATCTTCCAAATATATTTTCAAAGAAAAGGACCTCAAATTGCCACAATTGTCTCAAAAATATTTGAAGAAACTGAGTTGATAACAGCACCACCACAAATATCAGCACCTGTAATATCAACAAGGTAAAACATATTTAGTCATATTTATTAATTATATATAAACAAACATATTTCTTACTTTAAATACATATTCAAACAACATTTTACAGGCGTAGCTCCCGCTCAACTACAACAACATCAATAGATCCACATACACCAGACCCAAAAAAATCAACTACCAGGTAATACATATTTAACATTTTACATTATTTATAAATTAAAAAAAAAATACTTATAATTTTAAATACATAATTTATTAACTTTATATTATTCCGGCTCAAAGGCAAAGAAATAGAACGACCAAAAAAAAGCCCACGGACGGGTAATATAACTACTTTTAAATCTTACTATTTTAAATTTTTTCAACTATTAATACTAACATCTTTTAAAATTTATATTTTGCAGCTGAAAAAAAAAACCAACGGAGCCACAATAAAAAAAAAAAAAAAAAAAAAAAAAAAAAAAAAAAAAGAAAAGAGAGTTGTATATATATTGTAAATAACTTTATATAACAATATTATATATATATATTGTGAATATATATGTATATATAAATAACTTCATATAACAATATCTTATGTATATACTCATATATAAATATATGTAAATATCTATTTTTATTGTATATAAATTACTACTTTCTTCTAACATACAAAATGATCACCTACTGCAGTGTGCGCAAACGCGCGCGTCCATGACTCCTGGGCCTCTAAAGCCTTAAACCCCTAAACCCACTTAACATTTTGGACCCGGACAAAGCTTTCCCTTTCAACAAGGCCCTTCCCCAACCTAAAACCCCTTCAAAATCTCTATCGAGTCCTCACCATCGCCATATATATAAAACACACCTTCCTTTTAAGTCCCCGATTCTTCTTCTTCTTCTTCTTCTTCTTCTTCAATGGCGTCTTCTCCGCAGGGCAAAAAGCGACTCTCCATCCGCAAAACCAGAGACGAGCAAGGCCAAGGCGTACTCGCCAGAGCTTCTCAGTCCTCGATCGTCGTCAACGCGAAGCGCGCCGCCTCCGAGGCCGGTTTCGTCGCGAAGAAGCTCCTCAGCAGCACCGGCAGGGCGGCGTGGATCACCGGCACCATCTTCCTCGTTCTCGTCGTCCCTCTCATCATCGAGATGGACCGCGAGCAGCAGTTAAATGACCTCGAATTGCAGCAGGCCAGTCTTCTCGGCGCAGCGCCTTCTGGTTCGGTTCTCAAGTAGAAATCTTTCTCGCTCTCGATCTTCATTTGTCTTTTTTTCTCTTTTGATTTTCGTTTTGATTCTGGAAGAGCAAAGCTTTGATTAGGGTTTGTGGTGTTAGATTGATTGAATGTGAGATTGATTTTCGCGGTTTTGAGTTTGTAATTGGAATTTATGAGTGTTTATTAGAACAGATGAAATGAAATCGCTTTGAAATATATCTCTTTTTCTTTTGGCTGTTTGAGAAATTATGCTGCTATTATTTTCTGTCAAATTTTCTTCTTTTTTCTTTGTGTTGGTTCTAGGGTTTATGAAGGGGTTATTGGTTTGGAAAAATTATATCTCCCAGGAAAATGTAGGACTTGTCATGAGATTTGATTTAGACGGAGAAAGAAATGATTTTTGCTTGAGAAATCCCTGTAGAAACTGGATTCAATTTGCTAGATAATCAATTTTTTATCATTTAAAAATCTCAAAACTTTAATTTATTTTCATCACTAGTGGACTGATAGATCAAGGAATAGACTTGCACATGATTTTCAATTGATTCCATATTTTCTTGTCGTCTTCAACCAAGATGATTTCCTCACCCCCACCCCCCTTCCTGTCAAGTGGATTTTACTCTCTCTGTTGGTAAGTAAATGTTGTTCTTTAAGCTTCAATCCAACGACTAATAACGAATAAACGAGCTTGAAAATCAAGCATGAAGAATTGAAGCAAAGAGATGAAGAATAATCTGTTGCTATATAATCTTTTGATAGACAGCAAATGAAATGGGACGTTCCATTTGCAAAGTTGAAAGAAATTCAAGTACCCAAAAAATTTCCTCCCCAAAAGAATTGTGGACAGATTTGACAAAAACTCAAAATTATGTTTGAAGGCTTCATTTGATCTTTGAACTTAATCCTTTTCTAATTGCGTTTTTGTATGTCACTTCCCAAACAGTGAGGATGTGAGTGGCTAACAGTTTTAATTAAAAAACTTGTTCTTGTTTTTCTTGGAATGTTTACAGTGGAGCAAGTTATTTTGTTCCACCGATAGGATAAGTACTTTCAACCGTAATTTTTTAATAATTAAATTTGTGCATGTTCGTATTAAAAATTTACAATATGCCACATAAAACTAATCTTGCCGCAACTGTGATTGTTTAAAAATTATTCAAGGTGAAATCACTTGCCCTTAGAACAAAATAGCTTCCTTCACCACGAAGTTTTTTTTTTTTTTTTTTTTCCTTCCTATCTTTAAATTGGACATGTATGTCACATGCCAAGTGCAAGCTCGTGTGCCACTTCTGATAGGATCCATGAGATCTCTTATTAGCCATTGATTTATGTAATCTCATTCTCATGTGATATACGCAAGGCTGCTTGAAGTATTCACTTGAACTTTTGCGTAATAGAAGAAGAAGAAAACCATCACCTTTTAGTTTGTGATTGAAATTATTTTTCAAAGAACTTGAAAGGATAAAAGATGGTATTCAATTTGAATCTTGATAAACAAAAATGACGGAACGGATTTTCAAAATTCGCCTCGGAAAGAACTTACTCTATAAGCCACATTTCGTGGTTTTGACTCCAGAGTTGTTCAGCAAGGTCAATTGTCATCCAAACACTTTTGTCACGTAGCTCGTTGACCGCAAAAGCTAATGAACTGCTTCCTTAGCTTCTATAATTGAATGAATAAATAAAAATAAATTCTCGCAAACATCAGCATTGTACACAACACTCCTCTCATATCTTCTTTCCCGTTTCATAAAAACGCATTAATTTGCCTTTGGCAATGAGATCTAACTTCTCTTCCTGTCTTCTTGTGCCGTCATTAGCACGTCTCATCACGAATCTCACAACCCCATCTACCTACGGTGTTGTTTGGATTGCAAAGATTAAAGGCTGAATATTTCTGTCTTAGGGATGAATCATAGAGGCTCTTTTTCGTGTTACCAAACACCTCCACAAGAACAACTACCATTCAAAAACCTATGGTATCTGTTCACATCCCTCACAATAATTTCCCTCCCCAACGACCTACTCATGAACTTAAAAGCCTCGTGACAATCTCTACAAATCCTCAGATTCTTCACAATCCTCAACGGCTTTCCGGGCAGTGCCGCCCCACTCACAACCCCGAATGCTACTGCCAACTTTTCACTGTGAGACCAAAGTAATTCATTCTTCTCCTCTTCCCCTACATCATGTACCATCTCATCTGAAACAGGCACATAGCCTATCTTCTCTATTTCCTCCCTCAATTCTGCTAGTTTTGCGTAAATTTGATCCATCATTTCGTGCCTCCTGTCCCCTGCGAAAAACACATGAACTTTGCCTCTTACTTCAATCCAACTCTTCCCCACTTCCTTCTTCACCCTCCTATCTTTCATCATCTTCCTCACTTCTGCAACTTCGTCCCATCTTTGCGCACCTGATAATGCATTTGCAACAATAATGTAGGCTGAGTCATCATGTGGGTCAATTTCCAACAACCGTTTAGCCATAGTCCAAGCCATGTCAGCGTTCCCATGAAAGGCGCAGCTCGAAAGTAGTGCTCGCCAAACCGCAGCATCTGGCTTGAAAGGCATTGTCATGGCAATCTTCTCAGCATCTGATAATCGTCCTGCTCGGCTTAATGCACCCACAAGACATGTGTAATGCTCAAGCCCTGGCTCCAAGGCATAATCTCGAATCATCCGAGTAAACCACTGGTCAGCCTCAACATCCATACCCACATTGCAAAACAATGTCAAGATTGCTAGAAAGCTATATCTATCCGGTCTAAGCCCTCGAGCTTCCATCAAATCAAAAAGTTCGACAGTCAAGTCCTTATCCCCTTGCTGCGCGTAAGCTGCCATCATCGCATTCCACCCGACATCATTCATCCTCACCAAATTCTCATCAAACACCCGTCTCGCATCCCCCACAAGCCCCGCTTTCCCATAAACATCAACCAGAGAACTCCCCACAAAGGCATTCTTATCAAGCCCAGTAACAAAGGCATGAGCATGAATCATCCTACATTGCTCTAACGCGGCAAGTTGTGCCGCTGCACAAAGTGCTCCCGAGACACTATATGTCGTGGCCTGAGCATCACACGACGCCACCAACTCTGCAAAAGCGGATAAAGCCTCAACGGGCCGAGAATTCTGCGCCAACCCAACAACAATCGCCCCAAAACAAACCTGGTCTCTGCGAGGAATTTCATCGAACACCTTGCGTGCATCACCCGGCATCCCACATTTCGAGTACAAGCTGACGAGGGCAGACCCGGAAACGGGGTCTCTGGAGAGAGATATCTTGAGCGAGAGAGCGTGGAGAGAGAGTCCAAAAGGGACACAAGAGAGGGAGGCGCAGGACCTGAAGAGGCTAGCCATGGTGAACTGGTTGGGGAGAGTGGGATGTCGTAGCATCGAAACGAAGTGTCGTAGGGAGAGGAAGGTGTCCGAGTAGGTGGCGATGAGGGAGGTCCAGGAAACGACGTTGGGCGATGGGATTTGGTGGAAGACGCGGAAAGAGTAGGAGGGGAGGTTGGATTTGGAGTACTGGGTAATGAGGTTGTTCAAGAAAATGCGGTCCCGGTGGCCGTTTATGATGGCGCGGGCGTGTAGAGCTCGTGGGTCGGAGTTGGCTGGTCTCGCCGCGGCCGCCGGCGCCGGCGCCTGTGCGGGCGTTCGAGGCGACGCATGTCTGTCCAGCGAATGGTTCATTGTTGTGCGACGATTGATTGTGAGGATGATTGATTGAGACGTGCTTGGGCAAGCCATGTCATGGTATGGGGTTATGATTTTCTTACTTGTGGTTTTGCACGTTGAATGCACGTGGAATTGTCAATAAAACAACGAGGAGTCGAGGATTATATGTTTTTTAGCACAGATTTGCTACCGCTAATACACATGAATGTCAGATCCGACTATAATCATATTAATTATTATAAATAATAATAAAAAATTAAAATTAATTGTTTTAATGCGGATTTAATAGTTAAAAATAAGGGTTTCTATTGAATCTAATAAATTGATCAAATTGACCGGTTCGATCCAAAAAACTAAACCATTTTTTATAGATCATCGACTTTAATTAAATTGAATTGGATAATTCATTTTACTTTTAAAACACTTAGACTCTGTTTAGAGTTGATTTCATTTTTATTTTTCACGTTTTTTGAGAAAAAAAAAAAAAACGTTTCTAAAATAGCGTTTGACGCAATAAAGATAAAAAAATAAATAAAAATAATTTTTTAGTTTAGTGTAAAATGAGAAAGAAATAAAAAACGATTTTTAGTCATTTTTTATTTTTTATTTTCGTTTTCTCCTCTCTCGAGCAAAAGAGAGAGAGAGAGAGACATTAATGAGTTTTTTTTACACTGAAAATAATCTCTTAATAAACTACCAAACACATTTTCAAAAATAATTTATGCCTGAAATTGAAAACGTTTTCATTTTTATTTTGATACAAAAAATAAAATCATTTTAGAACGAGTTTCAAATGCGCCCTTAATCTAAACCGATCCAACCTCTGTATATAATATATTAATTATATTTGTATTTATATTATTGTCAAAAAGTCATGTATTATGTATGTATTCTCGTTGGATGTTCAATCAATGTTGAAGTTTGTAATTTGGAGTTTATATATTTATTTGATTTATTTGAAATTAATGCTCGCATTTTTTCAAGTGTAGTATTTAGATTCTGTAAAACAAAAAAAAATCTAACAAGTAGGTCCAACCGGCGGACAAAAAAAGTGCAAAAAAATCAGGTCCAAAACCGATTAGTCTAATATAATTCAAATCAACCTTAATTGAATTGGGTTGGATAGGATGACACACTAATAATTAGA
Source organism: Morus alba (assembly GCA_012066045.3). Lineage (NCBI taxonomy): Eukaryota > Viridiplantae > Streptophyta > Magnoliopsida > Rosales > Moraceae > Morus > Morus alba. The sequence goes on from CP050225.2 coordinate 29,788,664, forward strand.
TTGGATTAGATGAAGTTTATAAAAACCGAGTTTTAATTGGATTGGATGTTATATAATTAAAATAGGTAGGAATGGATTGAATGAACATCCCTTGTTAAAAACAGAATTCTATCATTAAGGTTTTTTTCCATACCTATAATAATAATTTTTTTTTTTTTTTTTTTTTTTTTTTTTTAAGTAGAAGGGGAATTATATGCTTTGATAATAAGAAGAAAAGAAATTAAGCATGTGGGGTGCAATTAATATTTTAGGATGTATTATGTGTATCATGTGTGGTGCATTATAATATTTTAAGATGTATTATGTGTTTGTCTCTCTTTTTTTTTTTTTTTTTTTTTTTTTTTTTAAGGGTGTATGTCTTATATTCAGTTATTAGGTAATAACACAAAATTATGTCTTATTTTTTCCGTTATTAGATAATAACACAAAATGATTCCACTCCTTTAATAAATAGATAAATAAAAACTCTCGCTTATCGTATGATAAAAAGCTGCAAAAATTTCAAACGCATGAATTCTTTTTAAGTCTCATCCAACAAATGAATTCCTTTTTCTCTCACAATCACTGTGAATATGGAAGGATATGCATTTTCAACAATAAATGTATTGTAAATCCCCGCCCATAAACATGTGATGCAAGGAGGACATTCTTACCATAGTGATTTCTACTTATAAAGTTAATAATAGTGATACCACCGTTATTATAAATAAAAACACATATGAAAGTTGAAAAACTCCGAACACAAATCAAAGTTCATTATTATATTAGTTAATAATATTCACTTACTCACTCAGCAGTTCTTTCAATGGGCCGGAGGCCTCTTAATAATATTCACTTACTCAGTAGTTCTTTCAACGGGCCGGAGGCTCTTATGATGACGGTGTTCGGAGTTTTTCTTTAACTTTCATATGTGTTTTTATTTGTAATAACGGTGGTTTTTATTAAATTTTGTTTATGTCCTTGGTGGGTTTTATAGTATTTGTCTACTATATTTGTCTGCTTGATTTGTTTTATCGTGGTATTTGATGTGGTCTTGGTGCTACTGACCTCTTAATTTTAGTTGATCAAATTTGTCTATTAAATGTAGAGGATTTGTCAAAAAACTGCGTGAGTTCTTAATATTTTGTGTACCTTTTTGAGTGTTTGGTCATGGAACTTTTTTTTTTTTCTTAAGCGATTTATTCGAATTTATCGATAGATACGATTGTTTAATTATGATTAGAATTTTTCTATAGTTGTGACTTTATGAGTTGGAATTAGGGATTAATATTTTTATGAATTGGAATATTCATCCAATTTTCAAAAAAGAAAATACTTATAATTAATTAATTTACAAAAGTGCTCTTCGAATTATTTCTTAACAAACAGTTCTAGTAAATATTTCTCAATAAGCATATTATTTTATATATACTAAAGAAGAGGCAAGATTCACTATTCATTCTACAGTAAATGAACAGTGAATTTTCATATTTGCCCCTTCTTGCTGATGATTAAAGGAGAGGTAAGATTCACTATTCATTAACAGTAAATGAACAGTGAATTTCCGGATTTGCCCCTCCTTGCTGATGATTAAATTTTTTAATGCCTGATGTGTCCTGAACAGTGAATTCCCGAATTTGCCCCTCCTTACTGATGGTTAAATTTTTTAATGCCCGATGTGTCCTGTTATTTCCAGTCCCGTTTTCTTTTTGCCCTTCTTTTCTCCTTTTTTTTTTTTTACCCCGGTGTCTTTTTTCTAGGTTGTTTTTGATTTGTCTATTTTCCTTTTTGGTCTCTGTCGTTTTGCCTTCTTTGCTTTGCTTTATCTTGGCTTCTTCAATCTTTTTTTTTTTTTTTTTTTTGGCCTTTGCTTTGGAGTTTTTGTCTTGATTGTTTTTGGTCCAAAAATTTAGAAGTTTCAAATTAAGGGTTCTTTTTTTTCTGTGTTCTTCCACTTTTTGTTTCAGTTGTTTTTGCTTAGAATCTTCTATTTCCTCCTTTAAAAAATTTTCTTAATAATAATACTAATATTTTCAAAAAATTTTATTCTGCAGCTACAGCTCCAAAGAACCATCAGAAAAAGAAAAGAAAAAAAAGTAATATAATGTACAATCCTTTTTACTAGACTTTAAACAAATATATACACATGTACATATGTGTATAAATTATTTTAGTAGACCTTTAAACAAATATATATATATATGTAAATGTATGTACATACAAATTAATATTGTAATGTAAAAATTCATGATTTTTTTTTTTTGATATAACAATCTTTCTCGCAGCAACGCGCGGGCCAAAAAACTATATTTAATCGAAATTCATGTAATGTTATCTCACTAGTGTGCATATCTCTATTTTAAGAACCGTGGATGGGCATCAAAATTTGGTACTTCAACTCCTGCTTGCTTATTTTCTTTTTCTCTTTTTTTTCAAGGTTTTAATTTTACTTTGCATGTTTGCTTTAAACCTTTTTTAAATTGTACTTTTCATTTTTTTTTTCCTTTCCATTGTCTTTAATTGTATTTTAAATGCTGTTCTTTTTTCTTCTCTTTTTTCAATCTTTTATATTTCATTGTTTCCCATTAAAATACTTTTTCATTAATTCTCTTTTAACACCTTCTTATTTTTTCTTACTTTGATAAATATTTTCACTTGTTTTGCCTCCTTCCTTTCAAGCTGCTTCCCTTTTTTATAAAACTTTATTTGCTTGCTTTCAAGTTTTTTTAATTGTATTTATTAGTACCAGCTTAGTTTCTTTGCCAAGTTTGTTCTTAAATTTGTTGTAACAAATTTAAGAAACACATGAAATAGAAAAAGGGGCACAAGAAAATTGGTATTACGGTTCAATAACTAACTACTCCGTGGAGTCATGCCTATATGATGAACAATTCACTAAGTACACAATATTATAACTCAAATGCACTTAATCTGCCTGAGACTCCCTCTCTAAGTATGACGCGTATGAATTTGTAACTATATGATAGACTTGCTCAGCAAGCACCAATCGACTTAAAAAAACTGCACAATGAACTCCCTTCGACTGGCACTGCGCTCTCTCATGAAAGAACGTTAATTGAACTCCCTTCAACACTTCAAATCGTCTTCTCCCGAAGAATGTGAAAAACAAAGACTTACAAAATGAGTTACCTCTTTGTAATTCTGAGACTCCAAAGTGTTAGCATTTATGCCCTTAGGAATTAATGTAACAATTTTCTTTGAGACATTTTGACTATTAATAAAGATTTGTTTATTTCATATATCTATGTATTGTCCTATTTATGTTCATAATAGTTGAATGTATGATAAGCAAACTGAAAGTATGAGACTGCCATTCTAAATCCTTAGATCATGCATGTAATGTGAAGAACATGCGGAAGACAAGAATCTAAAGATGATAGTCTAAATCTTATGATCCACAATCGAGGGAATAAAGTTGGGCGCTTTATTCATGTTAAGATTGTTATGTTGTCTACTTCCTAACAGAGACGACTTGTCTTGGTCGTCGGAGGTGGGACTCCATGGGTGGAGACATTGATATAGTTTCTAATGGTGAAATATATATTGGTTACCAAAGATGAATTGTTTTAATTAATAATTCTATTTGAATAAAACAATTCACTTTTGACGAATTATATGTTGTCATCTTAATCCTGTGGATGATGAACCTGTATACTTGACTTGTATCCTCTGATGTACTAAAGGGAGACATCCTGACATTATGTAAAGGTACGCTTGCCGGTGCATTGGGGGTATGACTCGTGTATGCGTAGATTCGTTATTCATAGATAGTGGAATCCATAGCTCCCATAAAGAGTCAATGATATCCTCTTATGCATTATCAGTGGATTGAAAAATATGAGCGCTCAACCATTGGACTACTCTATGTTATCTAATGGTTTACTGTTTGTAATTATACGAATAGCATTTTTCTGATGGTATGATAATGGAACATAAGATAAATATAATTGGGAAGGTAAAACGGAACTTGACCTCAAGACGATTATGGATATCCTATGGGGATGATACACTAATATATTGAGTCATAGACTAGAGCTAATCAGAGCTTTGTAAATACGCTATATAAATCGAGAGTGCAGCTCTAGGCTTTTAGTGGAATAGCGCTAGAGTTTTATAATCATGAGATGGACTTGTAGGTTTACAAGTAGCGTTGTGATTATATGAGCTTGATTTATATATGTCGATCGGGTCCCTTTGCTAGCTCACATAATTTCCTGTAACGATACGGTGTATTTCCTACATATTGGTAACTTGTGTTATTTCCGTAAAAGAGATTCAAAATTAATTCATGAGTGATTTATCGAGTGAATTAATTGATAAATTGATTATAGATAAATTGGTTTAATTATTGTTTTAAGAGTTGTTTAATATGGGAAGACTATAATACGACTGTTTTGGTCAGGCAATTTCTCTATTGGGTTGCTTGAATCAAAACTGAGGGTCTATGCAAGTTTCCCGTATTGAAAAACTAGGAAAACAACTTTTGTCAATGCATACCGGTCGACCGGTGAGTTATAACGTCTCTGTCATCGGTCGACCGGTTGCAATGTAAAATGCATGTTGACGTGGCAAAATTGACTCTGGATGCGATTAGAACTTTGGGAAACCTAATTGTTACGGAAGTATGACTTCCTAAACACTATAAATAGCCTATTAAGTCACATTACTCATTAGATCACTTGAGAGACTTTTTGGAGGCTATTGATAAAAGATTCCAAAAGGAAAAATTGATTAATTATCAAGAACAATTTTTCTTTGGCTCTCTTGTGATTGGAAGGAGATCAAGCATACCAAGAGGAGATTAAACGATGTATGCCCACCCGCACACCGATCGTGGAAACGAGAATAGCAAAGAAGACCAATTGGTTGAGGCTCTTCCAGTTGCTGTTTGGAACGCTAAGATCTGTCAGACGTGCAGTTTCCTGAAATCTCAAAAGGTATGATTTAGATCTTTAGTATTTATGTTATATAGCATCATGAACATGTTCTTGGTTAGCTTTGATGTTGATTAAAATTCTATAAATTCCGCTGCGCTCTCGATGCCATTATTTTCTAACACAAAGGCCCATCAAGATCATTGTAAGACTCCAAATATATAGCCAATTTGTCCAAAGCTAAAATCTTCCAATCAAATCTGATGCAATCAATTTGTTGCAGATTCTGTTGCAACATTTACTGCAACATAGCTGTCAAACTACTCTGAAAGTCAACTTACTTAATTCTTAAAATCTTTCCATATAAATGCACTATGATCCTCTCATAATACTCCATGAACTTAGCCGTTTTTTGTATAGCCAAGTAAAATCTCCTTTGCAAATCAACCAACACATCAAAATTCAACTTTCTAAAAACATAGAAAAGTTGATTTCAATCAAATCAATCTAATGAAATAATTCTCTTAAATACTTGTCGCAAATCATAGTTTCCTAAACATATTCTATCAATCTTTAAAGTTACCAAAATAACCATAGTTGATTCATCAAAATAAGATACTATATAAGGGAAACAAATTTCAATCAAAAGTGATTCTTTTCAAATGTAAAACCTGCAGCATATCAATCTCCAAGAATGTAACATCCGATTAAATTAATTGTGATTAATTAATCAAATTTGGTGATTAGTGTTAATTAATCTGAGATTAGTGAAAATTCTCAGTTATAATTATCATGCAAAAGACTCTTTCCCTTTAAAAATGATTCTTTTGAAATTGACACTGCTATCCCTAGAACAATTTTAAGTGTTGATAGCCAATTTTTCAGAATAAGAATAATAGGTCATTCCATACTCTATTCAAATTGAGTTTTAAAGTCAAATTATCAAATTTATACAGAAAGTCCAAGCCTATTTTCCTTTCTTTTTTTCATTTTTCTTTCTTCTCTCTCCTTTTTCTCTCCTATCTCCATCCCACGTACACACACACTCTCTCTCTCCACACCGGCCACTTATGACCGATGAGATTCTAGTATCGTTTTGCGACACTGCCCATACAATCAGAAAGCTCTTGACGAGCTCGACTCGTTGACATGCCACATGACCTCTATCTCTGCGGGAAACAGCCGCAATAGCCGGCAAAATGTCTGAAAACTACCGAAACTTCTTACCATCGTAACATTGTCGTTCGACCTCCGATCGGAGTGATTCCGGTTCCTATGGACTCAGCTCGAAGAGACGAAAAAAACTGATCCTTTTTCTACTGTTATATGTTGATGATATTCTACTTATTGGCAATGATGTAGGGGCTTTATCATCAGTCAAAGTTTGGCTTACCAAACAGTTTGACATGAAGGACTTAGGAGAAGCTAATTATGTTCTAGGCATTCGAATCTTAAGAGATCGAAAGAACAAAATGATAGCTCTCTCTCAGGCTTCATACATAGATAAAATTCTCGAGAAGTATGCAATGCAGAATTCCAAGAAAGGTGGGCAACCATCTAGGTGCGGAATTACTCTTTCGAATTTGATTGTCCCAAGACATCTGAAGAAAGAGAATACATGGCGAAGGTGCCTTTGGGGAGCCTCATGTATGCAATGCTTTGTACTCGACCGGACATTTGCCATGCGGTTGGGATTGTAAGTCGATTTAAGTCGAATCCAGGACCTAACCTTTGGTTGCGGTCAAGCATATATTCAAGTATCTTGGAGAACTAGAAATTATATCTTTGGTATATTCCGGGAGGATTTAACACCTCTAGGATATCTGGATTTTCAATCTTGTTTGGATTCTAGGAAATCGACTTGGGTTTGTCTTTACTACGGGAGGCGGTTACGTCGTTTGGAGGAGTGTCAAGCAAACTTGCACTCCGACTCAACGATGGAAGCGAGTATGTGGCAGCTAGTGATGCTTCAAAAGAAGCGTGTGGCTCATAAATTTTGATAGATCTTGAAGTTGTTCCTGGTGTGGATAACCCATTGAGACTATCTTTGTGATAATAAGTGCGGCAATAGCTAACACCAAAAGAACCAAGATATCGGAAAATGAGTAAGCACATAGGCAGGAAGTATCATGTGATAAGAAGCTTTATTGAAGAAGGGCATGTGGAAATATGCAAAATCGAGAGGATTAAGGTCTTGAGAAGCATGTCGAGGCTATGGGGATGAGCATGTCACATTTACTCACTTAAGTGCAAGTGGGAGATTGTTAGCGTTTATGCCCTTAGGAATAAACGCTAACAATTTTCTTCGAGACATTTTGACTATTAATAAAGATTTGTTTATTTCATATATCTTTGTATTGTCCTCTTTATGTTCATAATAGTTGAATGTATGATAAGCAAGCAGAAAGTCCGAGCTGTCATTCTAAATCTTTAGATCATGCATGTAATGTGAAGAACATGCGGAAGACAAGAATCTAAAGATGATAGTCTAAATCTTATGATCCACAATCGAGGGAATAAAGTTGGGCGCTTTATTCATGTTAAGATTGTTATGTTGTCTACTTCCTAACGGAGACGGCTTGTCTTGGTCGTCGGAGGTGGGACTCCATGGGTAGAGACATTGATATAGTTTCTAATGGTGAAATCTATATTGGATCGGACCAAAGATGAATTGTTTTAATTAATAATTCTGTTTGAATAAAACAATTCACTTTTAACGAATTATATGTTGTCATCTTAATCCTGAAATGGATGATGAACCCGTATACTTGACTTTTATCCTTTGATGTACTAAAGGGAGACATCCTGACATTATGAAAAGGTACGCTTGCCGGTGCATTGGGGATATGACTCATGTATGCGTAGATTCGTTATTCATAGATAGTGGAATCCATAGCTCCTACAAAGAGTCAATGATATCCTCTTATGCATTATCAGTGGATTGGAAAATACGAGCGCTCGGCCATTAGACTACTCTGTGTTATCTAATGGTTTACTGTTTGTAATAGTATGAATAGTGTTTTTCCAATGGTTTGATAATGGAACATAAGATAAATGTAATCGGGAAGGTAAAACAGAACTTGACCTCAAGTCGATTATGGATATCCTATGGGGATGATATACTAATATATTGAGTCATGGACTAGAGCTAATTAGAGCTTTGTAAATACGCTATATGAATCAAGAGTGCAACTCTAGGCTTTTAGTGGAATAGCGCTAGAGTTTTATAATCATGAGACGGACTTGTTGGTTTACAAGTAGCGTTGTGATTATAGGAGCTTGATTTATATATGTCCATCGGGTCCCTTTGCTAGCTCACTTAATTTCCTGTAACGATACGATTGTATTTCCTACATATTGGTAACTTGTGTTATTTCCGTAAAAAGAGGTTCAAAGTTAATTCATGAGTGATTTATCGGGTGAATTAATTGATAAATTAATTCTAGATAAATTGGTTGAATTATTGTTTTAAGAGTTGTTTAATATGGGAAGACTATTATATGATTTGTTTTGATCGTGCAATTTCTCTATTAGGTTGCTTGAATCAAAACCGAGGCTCTATGCAAGTTTCCCATGTTGAAAAACTAGAAAAACAACTTTCATCAATCTAGAAGGTTGACGGTGGGTAGACCGGTCCGGTCGACCGTGGGTAGACCGGTTTGTGAAGGACCGGTCGACCGTGAGTTATAACGTCTCTGTCTCCGGTCGACCCGGTTGTAACGCGTAACGCTGCGTCTTGATGTGGCAAAATCGACTGAAAAGTGCGATTAAATCTTTGGGAAACCTAATTGTTACGGAAGTATGACTTCCTAAACAGTATAAATAGCCTATTAAGTCTCATTACTCAATAGATCACTTGAGAGACTTTTTGGAGGCTATTGATAAGAATTCAAGAGGAAAAATTGTTTAATTATCAAGAACAATTTTTCTTTGGCTCTCTTGTGGTTGGAAGGAGATTAAGAATACCAAGAGGAGATTAAACGACGTGTGCCCACTCGACACCGATCGTGGAAACGAGAATAGCAAAAGAAGACCCAGTTGGTTGAGGCTCTTCCGGTTCTTTGTTTGGGAACGCTTTGATCCATCGACGCGTCTTTGTTTTCTGAAATCTCAAAAGGTATGATTTAGATCTTTAGTATTTATGTTATATAGCATCATGAACATGTTCTTGTTTGGCTTTGATGTTGATTAAAATTTTTAAATTCATTTCAAGACTCGATGCCATTATTTTTCCAACAATTGGTATCGAGCCAGGTTATTTGTTCATGATTATGCTATGTACATAGATTTGTGATCTAAAAATATCTCTTTTATGCTTGAATTGATATTTTAGAGATGGCACTCTAGGGTTTCTATATTATGTTGTTGTCATGAATATATGGTGAATGAATGATTAAATAATTATTATTGGTTTTCATTTATGAATTGTCAATGATTATTTATTATTTAATTTTTTCCGGTTATGGTTCCTTAGAGTTTAGAATGGTTGTATAGGAATTTGTTCTTTGCAATGTAATTAGATATGCGGCCTATCATCGCCGTTAGGGTTTATTTTATTTTCTCTAGTAGAAATTTTGTAAACCGTAAAACGGTATAGGAATTTTTATGTAAAATTCTTGGAGGAGATTGAAGATGGATTTTCAAGATGAAGGATATGAAGGTATCTAATTTTTCCTTGGTTTATAAAATTGTTTTGTGTTTTTGAATAAATTGAAAAACTGCTTCGATTTCTGAAAATCTGGGTTCTTGTCAAGATTTGCGACCGCACGCGGCGACGGTTAGGTTAGTGTCACCGGTAGAGTATAACTACTCTGTCTTCGACCGGACCTCGATATCGACTTTTGCAGTTTTTTTTTGAGATTTTTCAAGAAAACATGAAAAATAATTTTATGATAACCGGAATTAGATTGTGATAAAGAATTCAAGGACAACCGGGAAGATTCAAGATGAAGAATCGATATATGTTTCGATTATTCTTTGTAATCTTTAATTTCTTTCTTTTCTCTAGGATGGAACCATAATGTTACGGTTATTATTATTATTATGCTTGTTGCCTAGCTTAATTGCTTTGTATGATTGCATATAATATGATTTGCTATATATGTGATAACATGTCATATAGAATAGGGAGTGCCGCTCATTAAAATTGTTCATGCATATTTCTTAACATAAAACCTTGTTTTCCAAAAGATTGAATGGGTGAGGGTTTTTTTTTTTAAGAAAAGACCCATGGCCTCCATCGTTGGTCCGCAGGTAACACATGGTGATACCGACCCCTAGGAAGGGATTCATTATGTACCGGTGTGGATCTCCGAGAGGATAATTTATTTGAGCATATTTTTATGGTTGTACACCCCTAGGTGACAATTGTAATATATGGATCAAATAGTTGAAACGATGGTTATACACTCAAGATTAATTTAATTATTAATCTCCCTAGGAGCCCCGATAATTAAATTAATGGCCAAAAAAACGATTATCAATATAAGAGATTGATCCGGATGGTATATATTGATCGGAGGGGATCCGTGTTCCCAATTAAATTTTGCATGATCTCCCTAGGAGACTTACAAAATTTTGAGTTGGGAATTATCGTTATAAGGTTGTGATTTTTTCAAGGTTTTGACACACAAACATATTTGTTGCATTATAACATGTATATATGTTTGATTACTAAATGTTTATGCAAGTTTGCTTATACTAGATATATGAATGTTTATTGTAGATCAAAATGTCTTCTAGCGCATTATCATCGATACTTAATAAACACAACTTAACTGGGCGAGAATTTTACCGATTGGAAAAGGAACCTAAAGATCGTCCTAACCTTTGAGAAACTAAATTTCGTCTTGAACACACCTTGTCCTCCGGAGCCACCTGTTGATGCTCCTAATGAGGTTTTCTTAGCGTATCAACATTTGGAAGGACTCTGACGATATGGCTCATTTGTTATATGATGGCGAGCATGTCCTTGTACTACAAGCACAACAAATTATGGATAATCTTGAGGACATGTTCGTCGAAAAACGTCGGGAAGCCCTTAGCAACCTCATTAACTGCATAATGGGTCTTCCATAAAGGAACATATTCAAGGTGATGGGCTATATGGCTGAAGTTCGAGACCAATGGGGCCGACATAGTCTCGATTGACCATGATCTTTGAGACTTTGTCGAAGGAGTATATTCCATTTAGGGGCAACGTTCAATTTGAGCGCTAGACAGAATATAACCTTGACAGAGTTGATGCAAGAACTCCAAAAGTTCGGATGATCAAGACTATTGTGGAAGCCAACTTTGTTGAGGCATCTTCTTCCAAACCCCCCTCGGGGAATGGAAAGAAGAGGCAAGTAGCTAAGAAGGAGAGTTCTTGATTCCGCCAAACAAGGGCAAGAACAAGAAGAAAAGGAACCCGAACAAACTTAAATGCTTTCATTGCGGGAAGGTGGGGCACATGAAGAAGAATTGCAAAGACTACCTAGCCGTTAAAGGCAAAGGAGGTGAGTGTGATCTTTTGATTGTGGAAGCATGTCTAGTTGAGGAATCCAAGTGACAATCGGGTCATAGATTCTGGAGCAACTAATCATGTATGTGTTTCTCTGCGGGGTTCAAGCAAACGAGAAGTCTTCTAAATGAAAGCTTCACGTTGAGGATGGGCGATGGAACACTAGTGTTGGCTTTGCGTTGGGAGACGTCCATCTTTATTTTGATAGTTATTTTTTTATGTTCCTCAATTTAAGAGGAATCTTATTTCATTGTTTGTTTATTTAAGGATTCTTATTCAGTTTCTTTTAATAATAAAGTTGTGATTCGTAAAAACAAGTCTTTTATCCGTGATGGATGGATGCAAAATAATCTATGTTTTATCAAACCAAAGATGGACTCATTTGCTAAACACTTTGAAGTTGTTAATAACTCTAAAAGGCTTAAAACTTCTCACTCTAATGAGACATATCTTTGGCATTTGCGACTTGGTCACATTAGCCTTAACAGGATACAGAGGTTGGTAAAGGATGGACCTTTAAGTTCTTTAAAGGTTGAGTCCTTACCCCAATGTGAATCTTGTTTGTAGGGCAAAATGACCAAAAGACCATTTGGGTCTAAAGGCAATAGGCTGAAGGTGTTCTTGAACTTGTGCATAGTGATGTTTGTGGTCCCATGAACATCAAGGCAAGAGGAGGGTATGAGTATTACGTCACTTTTATTGACGATTACTCAAGATATGGTTATGTGTACCTATTGCATCACAAAAGCGAAACTTTTGATAAATTCGGGAGTTTGTTTCAAGTGGAAAAGCAAATGGGTAAACCCATAAAGGCACTTCGATCCGATCGAGGTGGAGAATACCTCTCGATGAGTTCACCGGATACTTATTAGAGAATGGGATTTTATCCCATTTGATTGCACTGGCACTCCACAAAGCAGAATGGTGTTCTTTGAGAAGAAATAGAACCTTGTTGGACATGGTACGGTCCATGATGAGTTATTTGACATTGCCTATATCTTTACGGGGATATGCTTTACAAACCGCATGTTATCTTCGAACAACGTGTCAACAAAGTCGGTTCCTAAAACTCCTCACGAGTTGTGGACGGGCAGGGAAGACATCCTTGAACCATATTAGATATGGGGTGTCCTGCACATGTCCCGGACAAGGAAGCGAACAAGTTGGAAGCACGTTCAGAAGTATGCATTTTTGTAGGTTATCCAAGAGGGACGAAAGGGGTTATTTCTATAATCCCAAGGAAAATAAAGTCGTGGTTTCAACGAATGCAACATTCCTTGAGGAAAGTTACATGAACGACTTTAAGCCTCGTAGCAAAATAGTGCTTGAGGAAATGTCGAGTGACTTAGTCATACCAACTGTTCCTTTGGAAACCGATCCAATCGAGTAGAAGAGGAAACCCAACAACAAACTAAGGGGCTTTAGTGTAGTGGGAGGATCGAGACATGAACATGAACTGAGAGATTCATGGCTAATGAGGAAAACTTTTTTGACAGAATCTCGGAACATGACAGAGATCCTTATACTTACAAAGAAGCTATGGAGGATGTTGATGCAAATCTCGGATGAAGCCATGAAAGCTGAGATGAAATCTATGGATTTTAATCTAGTCTGGGAACTTGTAGATCTTCCCGATGGGATTAAGCCCATTGGGTGTAAATGGGTCTACAAGAGAAAGAGAAATGCAGAAGGAAAGGTCGAAACCTATAAGGCTAGACTGGTAGCTAAAGGATACACGCAAAAGGAAGGAATCGACTACGAGGAAACCTTTTCGCCTGTAGCCATGCTTAAGTCCATCCGCATTCTCTTATCCATTGCGTTTGCTCAACTACGAGATCGGCAAATGGATGTCAAGAGGCGTTCTTGAGCGGCCATCTTGAGGAGAGTATCTACATGGTACAACCAGAAGGCTTTGGGGCTAAGGGTCAAGAGGAAAAGTTTGCAAGTTGTTGAAATCCATTTATGGATTAAAACAAGCTTCCCGTTCTTGGAACAAAAGATTTGACCAAGTGGTCAAGACTTTTGGATTCCAACAGAATATGGATGAACCTTGTGTTTATAAACATATTCAAGATGGGAAAGTGGTTTTTCTTTTGTTATATGTTGATGATATTCTACTTATTGGCAATGATGTAGGGGCTTTATCATCGGTCAAAGTTTGGCTTACCAAAGCAGTTTGACATGAAGGACTTAGGAGAAGCTAATTATGTTCTAGGCATTCGAATCTTAAGAGATCGAAAGAACAAAATGATAGCTCTCTCTCGGGCTTCATACATAGATAAAATTTCTAGAAGTATGCAATGCAGAATTCCAAGAAAGGTGGGCAACCATCTAGGTGCGGAATTACTCTTTTCGAACATCGATTGTCCCAAGACATCCGAAGAAAGAGAATACATGGCGAAGGTGCCTTATGCTTTGGCCGGTCGGGAGCCTCATGTATGCAATGCTTTGTACTCGACCGGACATTTGCCATGCGGTTGGGATTGTAAGTCGATTTGATCGAATCCAGGACCTAACCATGGGTTGCGGTCAAGCATATATTCAAGTATCTTTGGAGAACTAGAAATTATATCTTTGGTATATTCGGGAGGATTTAACACCTCTAGGATATCTGATTTGATTTTCAATCTTGTTTGGATTCTAGGAAATCGACTTGGGTTATCTTTACTACGGGAGGCGGTTGGTCGTTTGGAGGAGTGTCAAGCAAACTTGCACCGACTCAACGATGGAAGCCGAGTATGTGGTGACTAGTGATGCTTCAAAAGAAGCAGTGTGGCTCCGCAAATTTTTGATAGATCTTGAAGTTGTTCCTGGTGTGGATAACCCATTGAGACTATACTGTGATAACAGTGCGGCAATAGCTAACACCAAAGAACCAAGATATCAGAAAATGAGTAAGCACATAGACAGGAAGTATCATGTGATAAGAAGCTTTATTGAAGAAGGGCATGTGGAAATATGCAAAATCGCATCAGAGGACAATATGGCTGACCCGTTCACGAAGGCCCTGCCGGCTAAGGTCTTCGAGAAGCATGTCGAGGCTATGGGGATGCGTAGCATGTCACATTTACTCACTTAAGTGCAAGTGGGAGATTGTTAGCGTTTATGCCCTTAGGAATAAACGCTAACAATTTTCTTCGAGACATTTTGACTATTAATAAAGATTTGTTTATTTCATATATCTTTGTATTGTCCTCTTTATGTTCATAATAGTTGAATGTATGATAAGCAAACAGAAAGTCTGAGACTGTCATTCTAAATCTTTAGATCATGCATGTAATGTGAAGAACATGCGGAAGACAAGAATCTAAAGATGATAGTCTAAATCTTATGATCCACAATCGAGGGAATAAAGTTGGGCGCTTTATTCATGTTAAGATTGTTATGTTGTCTACTTCCTAACGGAGACGGCTTGTCTTGGTCGTCGGAGGTGGGACTCCATGGGTAGAGACATTGATATAGTTTCTAATGGTGAAATCTATATTGGATCGGACCAAAGATGAATTGTTTTAATTAATAATTCTGTTTGAATAAAACAATTCACTTTTAACGAATTATATGTTGTCATCTTAATCACGAAATGGATGATGAACCCGTATACTTGACTTGTATCCTTTGATGTACTAAAGGGAGACATCCCGACATTATGAAAAGGTACGCTTGCCGGTGCATTGGGGATATGACTCGTGTGTATGCGTAGATTCGTTATTCATAGATAGTGGAATCCATAGCTCCTACAAAAAGAGTCAATGATATCCTCTTATGCATTATCGGTGGATTGGAAAATACGAGCGCTCGGCCATTAGACTACTCTGTGTTATCTAATGGTTTTTCTTGTTTGTAATAGTATGAATAGTGTTTTTCCAATGGTTTGATAATGGAACATAAGATAAATGTAATCGGGAAGGTAAAAGCGAACTTGACCTCAAGTCGATTATGGATATCCTATGGGGATGATATACTAATATATTGAGTCATGGACTAGAGCTAATTAGAGCTTTGTAAATACGCTATATGAATCGAGAGTGCAGCTCTAGGCTTTTAGTGGAATAGCTAGAGTTTTATAATCATGAGACGGACTTGTTGGTTTACAAGTAGCGTTGTGATTATAGGAGCTTGATTTATATATGTCCATCGGGTCCCTTTGCTAGCTCACTTAATTTGGTGTAACGATACGGTGTATTTCCTACATATTGGTAACTTGTGTTATTTCCGTAAAAGAGGTTCAAAGTTAATTCATGAGTGATTTATCGGGTGAATTAATTGATAAATTAATTCTAGATAAATTGGTTGAATTATTGTTTTAAGAGTTGTTTAATATGGGAAGACTATTATATGATTTGTTTTGATCGGGGCAATTTCTCTATTAGGTTGCTTGAATCAAACCGAGGCTCTATGCAAGTTTCCCATGTTGAAAAACTAGAAAAACAACTTTCATCGATCTTGATAACGGGTTGACGGTGGGTAGACCGGTCCCAGGTCGTGCACCGGTCCGGTCGATCAATGTCGACCGGTGGGTAGACCGGTTTGTGAAGGACCGGTCGACCGGTGAGTTATAACGTCTCTCTGTCTTCGACCCGGTTTAATTTAACGTCTCGATGTGGCAAAATCGACTGAAGTGCGATTAAATCTTTGGGAAACCTAATTGTTACGGAAGTATAAAAGTATAAATAGCCTATTAAGTCTCATTACTCAATAGATCACTTGAGAGACTTTTTGAGGCTATTGATAAGAGATTTCAAGAGGAAAAATTGTTTAATTATCAAGAACAATTTTTCTTTGGCTCTCTTGTGGTTGGAAGGAGATTAAGAATACCAAGAGGAGATTAAACGACATGTGCCCACTATTGGTTGGTTGAGGCTCTTCGGTTCTTTGTTTGGGAACGCTTTGATGTCGGACGTCTTTGTTTCTGAAATCTCAAAAGGTATGATTTAGATCTTTAGTATTTATGTTATATAGCATCATGAACATGTTCTTGTTTGGCTTTGATGTTGATTAAAATTTTTAAATTCCGCTGCGCACTCGATGCCATTATTTTTCCAACAGGTCGGAGCTCCCGTCACCGCCACCGCCGGTCACTTCCTTCCCAACCACCGTTTTTGACACCGCTAGTGTCAATGGACTCAGAGAAGAATGCTGAGCAAAACCCTATGACAATTTCATGGTCTCGCCACCGTTTACTAGAAAATGGAGCCGCTGCCGCTGTCCGAGGAGATAAGGGGTTGGTTTGATGATCCAACCGTTGGATCGTAGAGATTTTGGTGTGTAAATACTCAGAGGATCATGGGTAATGAAAGCCCTCAATCAATTTTGAGATTCCACAGTCAGAAAATTATGATCAAAGTCACTAGATTTTATCGACATTTTGGGTTTGATAGGAGTAGATAGAGGCCGAATTGGGTGAAATTGATGGCACCGTTGAACTCACAATTGTCGATTTAGGTGGGGTAGGACGCAAATCCACCACTGAAATATGCTCCGGCAACCTCCGCCACCGCTGTAGTAGCCGTCGGTGGCCAGACCCCGACTCATTTTGATGTGCTAAACACAACGGTGACCTCCGTTTGTGCCAATTCAACTCCGTTAAAAAGCCTACCAAACTGTGCATGCAGATCAAGGCGAATCAAGTTGAGGTTTAGAGTGAGCCGTGGAACTTCAAGAAAAAACACTTGGACAACGTGGAGTTATCCGTAGATTAAATTGCCAAGAGGTAGGATATTCTTGTCCATATCCTTGTTAGCCTTACTTTAAATAATTTTGGCCAATAAAAATATTTTAGAATAAAACATGTTGAAAGAAAATGATTTTAAAGGAATAACATGAATAATGCTATTGACTTTCTAATGATTTTTGGAAATGAAATTTTTAAAAGTATCATTTCTTAAAATGAAATATTTTAAGAAATGATAAAATGCAGTGTGTCCTCAGAGATCGAGATATAGGAATCGTATCCTTAGGGGCAGGACCCGAAACCCATACAGATCCACTTCTTGCTCAGTGGTGTTATGGCTCTGTATATTTTCATTATGCAAATATTTTTCTACTACTACGTGAGTATTTCCTTTATCTAAAAAGGATGATCGGTTCCGGATGTATGTCTTCGAATCGTGAGTACCTTTATTTACAATGTTTTATAAAATTGTATGATATGTTCCAGGTGCATGTCTTCAGATCGTGAGGACCTTTATTTAGAATGTTTTATAAAATTATATGATCGGTTTCGGGTATATGTCTTCAGATCGTGAGTACTTTTATTTATAATGTTATATAAAATTATATCCTACTGGGCCTTCCGCTCACTTTTACTGTTATGTTTTCAATGTTTTAAACCTCTTATAGAGTTAGAAGTTTACATTTACAACGTGACAAGTGGATGCCAATGGATTGAAGGCTTGAGATTCAAAGCGGTACATTTGTTTCAGATTTACAGTTTTAATTCTAAGATGTACTGTATTTCTGTATATAAACTGTATTGGTCGACATTGTCCCAGAGTTGTACTATTTTTTTTGGACTTTATGGACTGTTTTAAATATTATTTGTGGAAGAAAGTCTCCGGAACAAACTATATTTGATATTTATTTATTTATTTTTGTGATTTTGTTAAACATCCCAGTTTAATTAAGTTAAATTTTAAATTAAACCCCAATAATCATCGTCCCATCTTTGGGGTCGTGACAAAGAATCAAATTAATGCTGCAAATTATTCTCCAAATCAAACCAAAATCAAATCCTTCAATTCATAAAAGAATGCCAATAAAAAATTCCAATAATCTCCCCCCTTTGACAATGTTTTGGCAAAAGATTACATCATAAATAAACGAAAGAAACTGTTTCAAATAAACACAATTAAACTGAAACTCCCCCTGAACCACAATACAAAATCGAAGCCTGCACAAACTATTCTCCCCCTTTTGGACAAAATAATGATCATATCAGACTAAGGACAACCATCAATTTCAACACTTTGAGCTGCAATGATCTGATCATCTCTAAAATAATGATCAAGCAATGAATTCTGAATATAATGGTGCAACATTTTTTTCAATGTTGTCTCCCCCTCAATGACTACCACTAACTTGTTAGAATGAGAATGAAAGCCATTGCTCTCCAGGATCTGACCAAAACACACATTAGTTACTATTGTTAGTACCAGCTCTCTAACAAGTGTTAGGAATGGTGTCCTAAAAGCATGATATGTAATAAAGAATATTATTATTTATATAATAAAAGATAAATTTTATTATTATGTGTATGTATTATTGAATACTTTTTGAATATCATTGAAAATTCCATCCTTGTTTATGTGAACTTAAATATTGTATATAAGTATTATATGCGAGAGAATAATATTTAAGAATAATAATCAAAATGATGTTCATAATGAATTTAATTAAAGTTTAGAATCTTTAATTAAAATATTATTAATACATGTCATTCTCATTTAGAATGAAACGGTGTTATCTGTATTGTTAATATGATGAGATATTGAATGTGTGTATTACGCATAATGACATTTTGTGAAACAAGGACACATACACAATATGACTTTATGATAATTTTCATTAAGTATAAAAATTCTAATTGAGTCCACCGATGGCCAAATATAGAATGATCTTAATCCTGAGTTATTAGCATACTCCTATTTATGAATTTGTGTCTTTTAATTTACTCGGTAGGGATTCTGAGATCCTGAATCCTATTCCTTGCATTTTGACATGATGAAGTGAGTAGCCAAGAATGTTATTATACTAGATGGAATCCATTCATTCTTGATAAAGAAGTAGATAAATAATTCTCTTAAAGGTTGATTCAGTACTTAGACCAACAGGAGCTCTAATTCATGAATTTGTTTTATCAATCATTGTGCAATAGAGAATCAATAGTACTCAAGGATAAAAAGGTAATTCGAGAGGTTAACGGATTTCACCTAGTTCTAATTATGAATTATTTATGGAGGATTGATCTATATGTAATGACTATATCAAATGGACACTTCACAATTTATAAGTAATTTATATCTATAATTATGAGAGTACAATTCTAAGTTTATAGTAGAGTAACTTTTAGAATTAATTGAATTAATTAATTAATTAATTAAAATGTTTAATTAATTATTAATTTTATTGGAGCTCGAAATTATAGGTCTATGAGTTCCCTGCATCATCCTTGTAATTCTACAAGATACTCAGGACCAACTGGAAATTTTAAAAATATGGAATTTTAAAATAAAACGCTTAAGGATAATTAATTGAGAATTAATTATTAATTAAATAATGTGATTATTTAAGTTTAAATTTGAATTTTCAAACACGCATGTGAAGCTGTTCACATAGTGTGAACACACAACATAGTGTGAATCCCTTTGGGATTCGTTGCTTGCTCTCCAAGTTATCCAATTGAATTATTTGATAAGTTGTCCAATTTGAAATTTAAAATGATTTAAGTTTGACTTAAATTGAAATTTGAATTTGAGTTAAAATTAGACCGCAGGATAAAAGTAGAATTTTACCTTATTTCCTAGCTACAATTGTGCATACTATAGGGAGGAATCTCCATGTGGTGGCCAGCTATTGTGGATAAGGGAGAGAAAGAATTTTGTTTCCAAAATCAATTAGAAGTGAGAGATAATTATCAAGCTTTATCTTGGAGATAAAGATTAGACTTCTTCTAGAAGTTTGACTAATACTCTATAAATAGGTAATTGTAGAAAATTAGAGAACATAATTTTGGCTCTCCCTAGCATAAGTGTTCAAACATTATAGAGTGAGGAAGGGAAAAATTTTCTCCTAAATTTCACATCGTGTATGTGTTGGTGTTCGTGGAAAACTTGAGTATTTATTTTCTTATCCCGTTTTATTTTAAGTATGCCCACACTTCGTATTAAAACATATTGTCGAGGAAGTGTCATGACTCCAAAGGTGGGATCGTGATTATTAGGATTTAATTAAAGAAAATTAACTTAATTAAACTGGATTAATTAAGGAAAATCCATGAAAATAAAATAAAATATACAAATACCAAAATAAATATTAAAATATATTGCTCTTGAGTCTTTTTTTTTTACAAAAATTATTTAAAACAGTCCATAAAGTTTAAAATTATACCACTCTAGGATAATGTCGACCAATACAGTTTACAAAAATACAGTACATCTCAGAATTAAAAGTGTAATTCAAAACAAACGAACTACTTTGAATCTCGCGTCTTCAATCCATTGACATCCACTTGTCACTGTGCATCTAAATTGCTAACTCATGAGGGGGGTTAAACTTTTGAAAACATAATAAAAATTAGCATAAGGCCTAGTATGATATAATTTCATAAAAAAATTAATAATTAAAAGTACTTACGGTCTGAAGACATACACCCGGAATTGGCCGTCCCTTAAAGAAAGGAAATACTCACGTAATTGTAGCAAAATATCTGAATAATGAAAATAGGCAAAGCCATAATATCACCACTAATCAAGAAGTAGCACGTACGGGTTTCAGGACCTGCCCCTAAGGGTACGATTCCCATATCTTGATCTTTGTGGCTATCATACGTTTTATTATTTCTTAAAATATGTCATTTTACAAAAATATCCCTTAAAACCTCATTTAAGATCATGAGAGTTTAATAGCATAAGTCATGCTATTTTGTCAAAAATCATTTTTCTTTAAACATGTTTTGTTTTAAAATATTTTCATAGGCCAAAATCATTTAAATCATGGCTATTAAGGATATGGACAAGAATGTCATACCTCCCAGATATTAAACCTATGGCTAGCCTTTTGTTATCCTAGCCTCCGCTTTCCTCATAGCTTTTAATCCGATCCCACAATTAGCATTGTCATAAAACAACATTTTAGGACATAACCCTCATTACTAAAAAAAATCAAGTTCAATTATGTCTAATTGTTTCCTATTAGTGTGCATTGACTCAATCCAAGTTTAACAAACAACTTTACAATTCAATTTGGGGTTCTTTAAAATTGAAATTCAATCCATTAGTTTGGTTCTCCCGCTTTGAAATTCGGCTTAAAACAAGTTTTTAAAAAAATTTGGTTTGCATGGTAGCTAAAATGAGAAAAATGTCAAACTTGAAATTTAAGTTCAATTCCAAAACAAATTCTCTAGAAACCATTAAAATCATTCAATCACTTCAACAAGTTCAATAACTAAACACCCTCAAATTAAATCTGATTCCAACAACAATTTGTCCAAATCTAAACCCTAATTTAAAATTTATCAAATCTAACCAAAATTACAAATTCTCAAGTTAGAAATTCAAATCCAATAGTGGGTTTCAAGATATTTTACCTCAAATCGGTTGAGGACTCTTGCTACCTCTGTAACTCCTCCTTATTTTTTTTTCTTTCTTTCCTGTTGCGGCAGGAGCAACCAAGAGAGAAAAAGGAGTGAGAGAAAGAGAGAGCAAGGAAGAGAGAGAGAGAGAGAAAAAAACCTATGAGACAGGGAGAGAGAGAGAGAGAGAGAGAGGTGGCCGATGGTTGAGAGAAAAGAGAGAGAGGGAGGCTGGCGGGGAGCAAAATAGAGGAGAGAGTAAGAGAAAAGGAAAAAGAAAGACAAGAGAGAGAGAGAGAGAGAGAGAGAGAGAGAGAGAGAGAGAGAGAGAGTAGCGTGGGAGTCCACGGGAAGGAAAGAAAAGAAAAAGAAAAAAGAGAGAAAATGAAAAGAAAGAAAGGGAAAGAAAAAGAAAAAAAGAAAAAGAAAAAAGAAAAAAAAAGGTGGGAAAAATATATTAAAGGGTATTTAGTGGAAAAATAGAAAGTAGATGTATTTTCAAAACTGAAAGTAATTAAATTTTTTTAATGACATGGTTAATTAAGAAAAATCAATATTGGGCACACTAATATATTACAATTAACATAATTAAACATACTTAATTCTTTCGGTTGTTACAATTGTACCCCCTTAAGGAATTTGGTCCTCGAAATTGGAGCTTACCTCAAGATAAGAACAAATACGGATATTGTTCTTGCAATGTCGCTTCTAGTTCCCATGTAGTTTCCTCAACGCCATGGTGTTGCCACAATACTTTCACTAGCGGAATCTCACGACGTCGTAAACTTTTCATCTTTCGGTCAAAAATCTGGACCGATGCTTTCTTGCAAGTCGTGTCATACTGAAGCGAAACGTTGTACCATTGCATAATAGCTTTCAGATTGGGTTGACACTTGCGAAGCATAGAAACATGAAACACATTATGCACATGAGAAAATTCAGGAGGTAATGCGAGGCGATAAGCAACGACACCGACTCATTGTATGATTTGGAACAATCCTATTTATCTTGGGGCAAGTTTCTCTTTCACATCAAAATGAGTGATTCCTCTGAACATGGGTAACAATTAAACTTGCAAAATTAACAGCAATGAAATGCAAGGAATAGAGCGGTGTTAACAATTTCATCAATTTGTGACTCCTCGTGATTTCTTGTATGATCACAGCTTTTCGTATATCAATGGGGTGAATTCTTATCTCTATACATATGTCTAAACTTTCAACTTCCATCGCGCATGGTGAGACAAGGTTGTAGAATTATTGAACAAGAATCATTACGAACGTGATTCTTGTACAATACTCAAAAGGCTCTAGATTCTCAACATCTAGCCAAGCACCTTAAGGTAAGTGCTTAGGGAAGTCCTTCAGTTAATTAGACTCAGATTATCTAAAAGAATTATCCAATCTACTCAGTTCTCTAATTTTGCATCTGGGCTAATCTGACGTCCGTCACAGAAGCACGTGCAAATCGTATTACGTGTCTCCAAAGCGTGGAAAACTGGTTTTTTAATGATAATAGGCATCCAAGGATCCAACAAGCTAGTACATGTCCTATTTAAAATATTCTAAGCCTTTCAAACACCTCTTATAAGAAATTAAAATTCTAAAATTTCAACTTTTCCAGGCGTCTTCAGAAGTTTCTAAGTGAAACTTCAACTACGCATATCTCGGCCTACAAAACTCTAAAAAAAGTCATTTCAAGTGCTACCCATCACTAATGACACACACTAAATGGTAGACTAAGTGGCTTAAGTGCAGTAATCTCAGTTCTAGGAGTTAGGGTTCAAATTCACACTTTTTACGTTATGCCAAAAACGTAGTTTTGACATTTTTGACGGAAATGATTATAAAACATTCTATATAAATTTAAAGGGCGTAACTCTAGTTTTTAAATAAAGAAGACACCTAGAGCTTCGAAACAAGCTATCATATGCCCAAATCCAAGCTACCTAAGTGCCTCAAAAAAAGTTTTCAAGAAATTAGAATTCTATTCTTTTTTTGTTTTGACAGTTTTTGGAAAGTTTCTACATGAAACTTCGAATGCGAACAACTCGGATTACAAAACTCCAAATGACATGATTCTAACTCCCACACGTCACTAATAATATGTTCTAAATGGTAGTAATAGTGGTTTAAGTATAGCAATGCTATTTTAAAAAGTAAGGATCTCAATTCTTTATTTTATCAATTTTTAGAAAAGTCAACTATGACGACCGATATGGGAATAATCATAAAATATTGCACACAGCCCTGAAAATTACAAAATCATGCCTAATCAAATTAGACATCTAGAGAATTCCAAAGACCTATAATAAGCTTAGTTTTGCATCTATTAAGATCTCCAAAATCACATTATTCCAGATCAAAACGTGGCTGTTTTTCTGCAGAATTCTTAGAAATCATGCTTAACTTTAAAAATGCATAACTTGAGCTACAATTATTTGTTTTGGATGATTTTTGTGGCTACGTGAAGCTTATAATACATACTAAATGGTTCTAAACTCACTTTAAGTGCAGCAACTACAGTTTCAAATTTGGGTCTCTAGTTCATGAGTTTCTAGTTTTTATTCAAGATGTAAATTTGACACATCTTAGTAAAACATGCACAACTAATTCAACGGGTCTCTTAAATTGATATCTCTAGCTCCTATAGGAACTAGACACATAGGCATTCGATTCGGTACATTATATGCAAAGTTCAAAAACCGACAAGGCCTTCAAAAACATGTTACAGAAAATCTAAACGACCTGTCCGGGGAAATTCTTATAGTTGCATGAAATACATCACGTGGACTAAATGATTTTAATGCAACATCCACGGTCTGATACTGATTTGGAAAATGTCCTAAGTGTCATTCATGTTGGGAATAGTGTCCTAGAAGTATGAGATGTAATAGGATATTTATTATTTATTTAATAAAAGAGTTTATTCATCATTTTATGTGCATACATTTATGAATATTTTATGAATATCAAATAACAATTCTGTGATTATTTATGTAACCATAAATATGGTATATAAGTGTTGTATACGAGAGGATAATGTTTAAGGATAATAATCAAAAAGTGATGATCGTAATAAATCTAATTAAAGTTCAGAATCTTTAATTAGAACATTACTAATACATGTCATCCCATTTAGAATGGAATGGTGTTATCTGCACTATTAATATGGAGTGATATTGAATAAGTGTATTACGCATAATAAGATTATGTGGAATAAGGACAAAGACACAATATGAATTTCTAATAATTTCCATTAAGTATAGAAATTCTAATTGAGTCTACTAATGGTAATATATAGAATGATATTAATCCTGAGTTCTTAACAAACTCCTATTTATGAATTTGTGTCTTTTGATTTACTCGGTACGGATTCTGAGACCTTGAATCCTATTCCTTGTATTTTGGAGACATGATGAAGTAGGTAGCCCGGAATGTTATTATACAAGATGGAATCCATTCCTTCTTGAGAAAGAAGTAGATAAATAATTCTCTTGAGTGCTGATTTGGTACTTGGATTAGTAAGAGTGCTCTGGTTCATGAATGTGTTTTATGAATCACTATCCATTAGAGAATCAATGGTACTCAAGGATGAAGATATAATTAGAGAGGTTAACGGATTTTACCTGACTCTAATTCTGAATTATTTATGGAGGATTGATCTATATGCAATGACTATATCAAATGGACACTTCACAGTTTAGAAGTAATTAATGTCTATAATTTCGAGAGTGCAATTCCAAGTTTATAGTGGAGTAACTATTGAAATTAATAGAATTAATTAACTAATTAAAGTGTTTAATTAATTATTAATTTTATTAGAGCTCGGGATTATAGGTCCATTAGTCCCCGCGTCGTCCTTGTAATTCTACTAGACACAAAGGGCAAAATAGGAATTTTAGAATTACAGAATTCTAAAATTAAACACTCAAAAATAATTAATTGAGAATTAATTATTATTTAAATAATGTGATTATTTAAATTTAAATTTGAATTGTGAACATAATTTAAATTTATCCTTTTAAACTTATTTGATAAGTTGTTCAATTTAGAATTCAAATTAATTTAAGTTTGACTTAAATTCGAATTTGAATTTGAATTAAAATTGGACTACAGGATAAGGGATGATTTTCTCTTCCTTCCCTATCCAGTATTGGTGCCACACACAAGGGATAGAAACCCTACATGGCCGGCCACTTAAGGGATAAGGTATAGGAGATTTTTTGTTCCAAATTCAAATAGGAGATAGAGATTTGATTCCTTTTTTAAGTTTGACTTCTACTCTTTAAATATGAGAATGATAGATAATTGTGTAGACAATTTTTAAAAACAATATTCTGCCCTAATTATTGAGCGTGGTGGAAATTTCTCATAGGGAAAAGAGAGGAAAATTTTTTCTCCAAAAAAATTCCACATCGTGCATGTGTTGGTGTTTGTGGAAATTCGAGTGTTATTGAAACCTGTTTTGTCTCACGTGTGCCCACACACACGTCTATGTGGAATCAAGGAATTGATGTGGAAGACTTTAATTTTCTAAACATAAAGCTTGGAGTAAGGATTGTTCGAGGTCAAAGAATTCAAGTTATCGACCTAATCGACGCTAGGTATTATTCTTAATTGACTTCTTAATATATGAATTAATGAGATTAATTTATTCGTGCATAAATTAATATAATCTATAGAGTATCTCAAAGGTTTTATGAAAATCTTTGTTATACATGATCTGCCTACCGCCATGCTTCCGCGTCCAAATTCGATTCGGCAACCAACAATTCATACTTATCGCTAGAACTACTCGTTCTAATTTCACTTGAAATTGATAAAACATCTCCCCAGGGTGACCAAACTCAACTTCTTCAGTCTAAGGGAACTCAACCTCAACTGCTAAAGAAGTTCTTCCATTTAAAACATCACTTTGAAATATAAATTAAAATCAAGAACGCTATTCACATGGTGAAAAGAGGCGAATATGACAATTTGCCATGATAAACATCCTGGAACCTATGAATGAAGACTTTCTACACCTATTCTGTGGATTCCTACATGTCAAACGATGGAAAGAAACATCCATCTTGCGACTCTGCTAGCAGTATCATGGCATTGGTTGTCACACTCAATCATTCTATCAATAAGATAGAAACAAAATTCCAATCTCAATAAAATAAGACCACTCACCACATTCGAGTCTTTATCAATTTTAGAATTATTGAATGAGACATGGAAACGCTTTGTCATCTAGGAATCTCCGATCTAGAATATCATCAATTTCAGCTAGAAGTTAATCAATAACATAGAATTTCAACCACTGGAACAAAGACACTCAATTTTAGGGATGATCGAACATAAGAATATCAATCATTGACTCATAGTCTAGAAAGTCGAAGAAATTCTCATAGTCAAATTTGACTCTAAAATAAGAACCAATAGGAATTTAATATCGAATAGATATGAAATCAAATGACGATTAAATCTCCAAAATCCAGGAACTGAATGAGGATTTTTGAAGTCAAGATTAACTACAAGTCTTGCACCAATGATAGCCATACACTGAAAGGAAAGGAATGATATGATATGTTTATGTATTAGGAAGGAAATTACTAAGGCTAATATTCAAAACAAGAAACGGTCTTAATCTTAAAATAACGTTGATTCGTGATAGAAAGATAATATGAATCAAAATATGGTTATCAAGTAGAAAGTTCAATATTAGAATCCCAATATTAGAATCCCAAAAGTGAAATGGCAGAGAATGGTATAGGATTAATATCCATAGTCAATGTCTTACAATGACATGGTTCAAGTTAACGAGAGAATCACCGAGACTAACACTCGAGACAAGAAAGAATTTCGATACCTGAGTGACATAGGACTATGATAGAGAAATAGCACGAATCGATACACAAATAATAACAAAGAGAACAACTCCTAGTCACAACAGATTAAGAAAATAATTCAAAATTGGAATCCTGGAACCTGTGGCTTATGACCTACCACGCTTCCGAACGAGGTCGAATATAATAAATATCATAGATAAACGTCAATCTCTCGATGGCGTCCATCACCACCATCGTCATTATCAGAAAAAAGAACGATGTTTCATCAACACAAGAAATTCATGAAGTAAACATTCTTGAGAAAAACACCCTTAAGAGATAAAAGAATGCATTAGTAAATTGAACTAATAGCTAGGATACAAGGCTAGATTGCAAGACTAAACTAGCACATCGATCAAATTGAAAAGAACCAAATAAAGAGGGAGAAAACTTTAATGATGAAGGCTGCTTGATTTCAAGTTGTCGCTCCTCATTGACTTAAATCTTTACGTTAAGCGGGTCGAGAGGTGGAAAAGACCAACACCAATATTCAAACTACATGAAACTCAAAACAAATATCGCTTCTTAAACTAAAATTATCGTAAAAATTCCAAAATCAACATTGACTTTGAATTCTTTTTAAGCTGACAAGAGTCAGGAGTACTTATAGAAACAAATCAATAATCAGGTCGAAATCAATACTTCTCGAAAACTTCAAAATCAACTTTGACTTCAAACTTCATATCAATAAACATCGATAATAGGAACATGGATTTCATCCATCAAAGTGCTCTAGGAAAATGAAATGGACTCTAACATCAAATTTTAAGTATAAATGTATCATGTATTAACTAGTATTGTATGACATGTCCTGACACTAAAACTGTTAAAAGAATAACAAGACTCAATAAAAAAAACTCACTCAGGCTCGATTCCCCTAGAATCTTAAGCCATGCTCTGATACCAAAAACTGTCACAACCCCAAAGATGGGACCACAATTATTGGAATTTAATGAAAGAAAATTAACTTAATTAAACTAGATTAATTAAGAAAAATCCATGAAAATAAAATAAAATATATAAATACCAAAATAGATATTAAAATATATTACTCCGGAGTCTTTCTTTTATAAATAATATTTAAAACAGTCCATAAACTTTAAAATTATACAACTCTGGGACAATGTTGACCAATACAGTTTATATATAGAAATACAGTACATATCATAATTAAAAATTTAATTCAAAACAAAAAACTGCTTTGAATCTCGCGTCTTTAATCTATTGACATCCACTTACCATGCTGTGAATCTAAACCGCTAACTCTGGAGGGGGGTTAAAACATTGCAAACATAATAAAAGTGAGCAGAAGACCCAGTAAGATATACTTTTATAAAAAAAAAATAATAATAATAGTTAAAAGTACTCATAGTCCAAAGACATACACCCAGAACCGACTACTCTTTAAAGAAAGGAAATACTCACGTAATAGTATCAAAATATCTTAATAATGAAAATATGCAAAGCCATACTATCACCACTATTCAAGAAGTGGCCCGTATGGGTTTCAGGACCTACCCCCAAGGATACAATTCTCATATCTCGATCTCTGCGGCCGTCATATGTCTTATTTTAAGAAAATATTCATATAAAAATCCCTTAAAATCTCATTTAAGATAATGAAAGTTTAATAGCATAAATCATGCAATTTCCTCAAAAATCATTTTTCTTTAAACATGTTTTGTTTTAAAACATTTTAATAGGCCAAAATCATTTAAATCATGACTAATTGTGGTTCTTTAAAATGTTTTAAAACAAATCAAGTTTAATTATGTCTAATTGTTTCCTATTAGTATATCTTGACTCAATACAAGTTTAAAAAACAACTTTAGAATTCAATTTGTGGTTCTTTAAAATTGAAATTCAATCCATTAGTTTGGTTCTCTCCCTCTGAATTTCAGCTTAAAATGAGTTTTTTAAGAAAAATTCGGCAGCATGCTGACAGAAATCGAGAAAATGTCAAACTTGCAATTTAAGTTCAATTCCAAAACAAATCCTCCAGAAACCATTAAAATCAGTTTCCAATCACTTCAATAAGTCCAATAACTGAAAACCCCCAAATTAAATCTGATTCCAACAACAATTTGTCCAAATCTAAACCTTATATCAAAATTATCAAATCTAACAAAAATTACAAATTCTCAAGTTAGAAATTTAAATCCAAGGGTGTGTTTGAAGAAATTTTACCACAAATTGGTTGAGCAACCAAGAAAGAGAAAGAGGTGAGAGAAAGAGAGAGCAAGGGAGAGAGAGGAAAAAAACCGGTGAGAGAGGGAGAGAGAGAGAAAGGTGGCCAACGGTTGAGAGAAGAGAGAGAGAGGGAGGCTGGTGGGGAGCAAAACAGAGGAGAGAGAGAAGAGAAAAAGAAAAAGAAAGAGAAGAGAGAGAGCATGGGAGTCCACGGGAAGGAAAGAAAAGAAAAAGAAAAAAAGAGAAAAAAGGAAAAGAAAGAAAGGGAAAGAAAAAAGGAAAAGGAAAAAGAAAAGAAAAGGTGGAACAAATATATTAAAGTGTATTTAGAGAAAAAAAATGAAAAGTACATGTATTTTCAAAACTAAAAGTAATTAAATTTTTTTAATGTCATGATTAATTAAGAAAAATCAATATTACACACATTAATATATCAGAATTAACATAATTAAACATACTTAATTCTTCTGGTTTTTACAGGAAGATTCGAGTGTTCTAAACTAGCTTGGAGCAAGGAACATTCGTGGTCAAAGAACTCAATTTATTGACCTAATCGTTCGCTAGGAAAATAAATTAATTTGATTAATTTATTCATGCATAAATTAATGTAATCTATAGAATATCTCAAAGTGTTATGAAATTTTGTTATACATGATCCACTACATACACGCTTCTACATCTGACATCGTTTCAGAAACCAAGAATTGGTATCATAGCAGTTTATAGACTATATTAATTTATGCTCTGATTATGCGATAATCAATATTGTATTAAATATGTGATATTTAATTTTTATGTTTGTGATGGTTAGGCACTTACATTTATTTATGAATGCTTTATATTGATTCATGTTGATGAATGTATGGATGATGGATTTGGTTGTTAATTATATGGTTCCATAGATCGAACAGCACGCGCAAGCGCATGGACCTCTTACAGGCCCTTCGGGTTTTAGAAACCCTAGATTTATGTGCTGATGTATCCGAAAGAGTTTCAGACCATGAAGAAGCTGAAATTCGATCCGAAGATGAAGAATGAAGCCGATGAATGAGGAATTCAAAATTGAAGACCCATTGATGTAATGGAAGAAAATAATTATTATAATTATTTATTCAATTTGGTTGTAATAATTATTCGTTTAATTTTAGAATTTCACGTATCCAATAAATAAATTGTCTATTTATAGGGATTTGAAAACCGTGAGATTTTTTTTTTCAAATGAAATAAATATTTGCAAAATATTAAGTGGAAGAGGGTTATTGACAAATCTATCCACCGGTCTCCACCGTTAGTTCAATAGCGTGAGATTCGAAAGGGGTTTCGCGGCAGCACTAATTCCACATTCCTTACAGAAAGTGTTCTTTCAAGTCGATATCAAGGCTAACTTCCTAGCGATAGGATTCAAAGATGTATTTCCAGTTTGACCTACCCTACGGCGGCACTCTAGAGTTAAGTCTATAGCATCCGAAATGATGGGTTACACTCATGAAAATATAACCAAAGTTATTGATTTTATTTTTACCAAAATAACGGTAGTTTATAAATATGAAAATATGAGATATTTTGATTATATTTATTAATTGAAAAGGGTTCGGTTCAATTTGTGAATATTTTGACCTACCCTATGGCGGTAATATATTCATCATAAATTGGATTATCATTGGCACCTACAACAAAAACATGATTTATGTATTCATGCATCATATTAAATTTTACCAAAATTCACATGTCATGATATTCATGCGCAAAAAATTGATTAGATTAATACTCTTTTCATTTTTAACAATATGTCTAATCCTATATTCTCACAATTTGTGGCTGAAAAAGTAGATGGAGATAATTATATAAAGTGAAAAAGTAACCTGAATATCCTACTTATCTGTGATGACTATAAGTTCATCCTTCTAGACGGATGTCCTCAAGAACCTGCGACAAATTCATCTAAAGCCGTAAGGGAGCCATATGACCGCTGGGTCAAGGCCAATACAAAGCAAAGTGCTATATGTTGGACAGTATAAGTGATGCTTCGCAAGAAGCATAAGAATATGGAGACCGCATATGAGATTATGGAGTATTGAGAAAGCCATGTTTGGTGATCCTTCAAAGAAAGCCTGTTTAGATGTTGTGAGGGCCTTTATGAATGAAAATATGAAGAGTGGCACATCCGTTAAGGCACATGTTCTGAACATGATTAAGCACCTCCACAAGGCTGAAGTCAATGGTGTCAAGATCGATGAAGCCACCCAAGTAGGCGTCATCTTGGAAAGCCTATTCCTTGTCTTTCAATAGTTCACTAACAATTATGTTATGAACAAAAGGAAAGTCAACATAACCAAACTGTTGAACGACCTGCAAAACTTTGAATCCACCAATAAAGGTAAAAGAGGAAAAGCAAATGTTGTTGTTGCCATAGGATCTGGTAAGAACAAGAGAAAGAACCAGAACCAGGAAATGGGAAGAAAGGGAATAACAAAAACACCAAGAAGAAGGGTTCCAATCAGAAACCCAAAAGAAAGTGTTTCCACTGCAACGGAGATGGGCACTAGAAGATAAACAATAAAAAGTATCTCGAGGAGCTGAAGAAGAAAAAGGAACAAGATAAATCAGATTTGCTAGTTCTTGAAACATGTTTAGTAAAGGGTGATACCTCGGCCTCGATAGTTGATTCAGGAGCAATTAATTAAGTTTGTTTTTCTTTACAGAGTCTTAGTTCCTACACTAAGCTAGCTTATAGGGTTACATGCAATGGCGCAAGGGTTTTGGTAGAAGCAGTGGGAGAAGTTAGATATCGGTTAAGGGAAAATAAATTTTTAGTTTTGAAAATATTTTATTCTAGACAATCGTAGAAATTTGATTTCTATAGTTAGGCTATTCGAACAATTATTTAAAGTTTATTTTGACAATGAATTTGTTCATATTTTTCGAAATGGTTTTAATATTTGTTCTGAATGTCTAGATGATGGTTTATATTGTATAAAATCAATACCTAACTCATTGTCTAACACTGAAATGTTCAAAGTTGGTGAACCTAAGAATAGAAAGTAAAAGATCTCTCAGGACAAAAACACATATTTGTGGCATCTTAGGCTTGGTCATATAAGCCTAAATAGGATAGAAAGACTTGTAAAGGATGGTTCTTTACACGATCTAAAAGTTGGTGAGCTTTCGGTCTGTGAATCTTGTTTGCAAGGAAAAATGACCGAGAGGCCTTTCACAGCGAAAGGAGAAAGAGTCACAAAACCTCTTCAGCTGATACATTCGAATGTATGTGGACCGTTAAATGTTCAAGCAAGAGAATGTTACAAATATTTTGTCACCTTTGTTAATGATTATTTGAGATATGGTTATGTTTACCTAATGCAATAGAAATCTGAATCTTTTAGAAAGTTTAGAGAATTTCGAGCAAAAGTTGAAAAATAGTTAGGTAAACCAATCAAGACACTTCAATCAGATTGAGAATGTGAATACCTGGACTAAGGGTTAAGGGATTACTTGATTGAAGAAGGTGTGTTGTCACAACTGATAGCCCCTATCACACCACAATAGAATGGCGTTGCCGAAAGGAGAAATTGAACTTTGCTCGACATGATAAAATCAATGTTGAGTTATTCTTAACTGCCTACTTCATTCTGTGAATATGCCCTCAAAACTGCAATGTATGTATTGAACTCAATACAATTTAAGTCAGTACCTAAGATGACTCTAGAGTTGTGGAATCGTCAAAAACCTAGTTTGAGACACATTCGCATATGAGGGTGTCCAGCACATGTGCTAAGGCCTAAGGCTGAGAAGTTGAAAATGAGGTTAGAAGTATGTATCTTTGTGAGATACCCACAAGGGACAAGAAGAGGACTATTTTATAGTCAGGAAGATCAAAAGGTATTTGTGTCGACAAATGTCACGTTTTTGGAGCATGAATATAGAATAGATTTCAAGCCCAGTGGCAAAGTAGTACTAGAAGAGTTACTTTCTGATGGGATCAGACCACAGCCGGCAACAGTTATCGGAAGACAAAGAGATAAGACCATGATTTTTAATTAAACTTATGTGGCACCTAGTTGTAGTGGGAGGGTGAGCAAGTTACCCGACTGGTATACCTAGGAAGCATAGATTGTCACTACTGATGATGGTAAGGAGGATCCATTAACCTTTAAGGCTGAGGGGATGATTCTAATAAGGAAATATGACAAACATCTATAAAACTTGATATAGAGTCCATATACTCAAACTCAGTCTGGCAACTTGTAGATATACTCAAATGAGGAAAACCCATTAGATGAAAGTGGATCTTTAAGGAATAAAGAGGAGCAGATGGAAAAATGGAGAACTATAAAGCAAGGCTAATTGCTAAGAGTTATACTAAGAAAGAGGAAGTTAACTATGATGCAACTTTCTCACTAGTAGCCATGCTTAAGTCCATTCATATACTCCTGGTCATAGAAGTATATTTTGACTATGAGATATGACAGATGGATATCAAGACAGGTTTTCTGAATGGCTATCTTGAGGAAACCATTTATATGGATCAGCCAGAGGGTTACATAGAAAATGGCCAAGAGCAGAAAGTTTACAAACTACAGAGATCCATTTATGGATTAAAGTAGGCTTCTAAATCATGGAAAATCATTTTTGATGAGGCTATTAAGTATTATGGATTTAATCAAAAAGTTGATGAACCATGTTTCTACAAGTATAAGAAAGAAGAAAAGGTGGTCTTCTTAGTTCTAGACGTTGATGACATTCTACTCATTGAGAATGATGTGGAATTGACGACAAATATGAAGAAGTGGTTAGCCAACCAATTCCAAATGAAAGATTTGGGAGAGACAAGGTATGTTCTTAGGATTAAGATTATTCAAGATCGTAAGAAAAATTTGTTGGCGTTTTCTCAAGCATCGTATATAGACAAAGCACTTGCCAGGTTTTCAATGCAAACTCCAAGAAAAGAAATTTACGTTCTAGGCATGGCATTTATCTTACAAAGGAGCAATGTCCTAAGGCTTCATATCAGGAAGAGATATGAGATGGTATCCATAAGCATCTGTAGCAGAAGGCCTCATACATGCCATGAAGTGAACACAATCGAATATCTGCTATGCAATGGGAGTAGTCAATCGCTGCTAGTCCAACCCAGGTTAGATCATTGGGTTGCGGTGAAGTGTATTCTCATGTATCTTAGGAGAATGAGAAACTATATGTTAGTATATTCTGGAGAAGATCTATTTCTCACAGGATACACAAATTCGATTTCCACTCGGATAGAGATAGTCAACAGTCGACATCTTGATCTATGTTCACTCTTAATAGAGAAGCCGTGGTATGGAGAAGTGTAATAGGAATGGTGGGTAATAGGAGTGTGGTAAGCCATTATTCTGTTGGGAATGATGCCTAGAAGCATGAGATGTAATAGGACATTTATTACTTATTTAATAAAAGAGTTTATTCATTATTTTATGTGCATATATTAATGAATATTTTCTATTAGTAAAAATTTTATGATTATTTATGTAACCTTAAATATTGTATATAAGTGTTATATGCCAGCATATAATATTTAAGGATAATAATCAAAACGATGTTCGTAATTAATTTAATTAACATTTAGAATCTACAAGATGGAATCCATTCCTTCTTAAGAAAGAAGTAGATAAAGAATTCTCTTGAGGATTAATTTGGTACATGGACCAATAGGAGCTTCGATTCATCAATTTGTTTTATGAATCACTCTCCATTAGAGAATTAATAGTACCCATGGATAAATATGTAATTACAAAGGTTAGTGGATTTCACCTCCCACTAATTATGAATTATTTAAAGAGGATGATTTATATGTAATGACTATATCAGTTTAGAAATAATTTATGTCTATAATTACGAGAGTGCAATTCTAATTTCATAGTGGAGTAACATTTGGAATTAATAGAATTAATTAATTATAGGTCCATGAGTCCCCGTGTTGTTCTTGTAATTCTCCAAGACACTAAGTGCGAAATAAGAATTTTAGAATTATGAAATTCTAAAAGAAAACATTCAATAGTAATTAATTGAGAATTAATTATAAATTAAATAATGTGATTAATTAAGTTTAAATTTAAATTTTAGAACATACATGTGAAGGTGTCCACATGGTGTGAACAACCAATACAATGTGAATCCCTCTGGGATTTAGTTGTTTGCTCTCTAAGTTATCTAATTGACTTATTTGATAAGTTTTCCAATTTGAAATTCAAATTGATTTAAGTTTGACTTAAATTGAAATTTGAATTTGAGTCAAAATTGGACAGCAAGATAAATGCAAAATTTTGCCATATTCTTTTCCTACGGTATGCGTCTACCATAGGGAGGGATCCCCTGTGGTGGCTGGCCAACATGTGGATAAGAGAGAGCTGATTTTGTTTCAAAATCAAATTAGAAGTGAGAAATAATTATCAAGTTTTATGTTGGAGATAAAGATTAGACTTTTTCTGAGATTCTAACTACTACTCTATAAATATGAGATTGCAGAAAATTAGAGAACATAATTTTTACTCTCCTTAGCTATAGTGGCCGATTTATAGTGTGTGAAAAAGAAAAATATTCTCCCAAATTCCACGTCATGCATGTGTTGGTGTTCATGAAAAAACTTGAGTATTTATTTGCTAATCTCGTACGTTTCAGGTATGCCCACACATACATCTTCATAAATTCAAGGAATTGATGAAGAAAATTCGGATGCTCTAAACGAGCTTGGAGCAAGGAACGTTTGTGGTCAACGAACTCAAGTTATGGACCTAATCGTTCGCTAGGTAAATAAATTAATTTGATTAATTTAGTTGTGCATAAATTAAATGTAATCTATAAAATATCTCAAAATTTTATAAAAGTTTTATTATACATGATCCGCTAATTACACACTTTCAC
Organism: Morus alba; assembly: GCA_012066045.3. Classification (NCBI taxonomy): domain Eukaryota; kingdom Viridiplantae; phylum Streptophyta; class Magnoliopsida; order Rosales; family Moraceae; genus Morus; species Morus alba. The sequence goes on from CP050225.2 coordinate 29,825,293, forward strand.
ATACAAAATCATTTTGGAAACCAACATCTATATATACAAGTACCACATAGAACTAGAAGAACGGTTTTTCTTTTTTTCTTTTTTCTTTTGTGCAATTAGAATATGAAGATAAATTCCAAATTACTCATATCCACCACCTTTTACCCCTCTATTATTAGATAGCATCTTTAATAAGCATAAAATTCCTAAAACTAACTCATAGAAGATTGTCTAAAGCAGAAAGGAGTACAACTCAATTCCTTGGTGTCTAATGTTCATTGCCCATTGGGGCCCTTTTCTACATTCATTCCTCAAAGCATCTTCCTATTGCAACATCATTGTTCCCTTTACAAGTTTCTCATAATTTTGTGTCTTTCCTTTTGTCTTGTTTCTGGTTACGTTTTTGGGTATGGGATTCTTTCTTTTCACCCAGCTATTTGCCAATCGCATAGCTCATAGTTCTATTTAACTTTTCAAGTAAGTTAAAGCCCATAGTTGATAAACACAAATCAAGGTCATTGATTTGTTTCTTAACAACACTTGTGGATAAGTAAGGTCTCGTTCACTTCGCAGATTCGAGTTTTTAATTCGAGTTGAGATGTGATATTTTTCAAAAGCTTTTTACTGTAGCAGAAAAAGTTAAATGTGACATTTTTTGAGAGTTTTTTACTGTAAAAACCTATAACTGAAAACTCGAATCGATAAAATGAACGAAGCCTAAGTGAATTTTTTTTTTGCAAATGCAACGGATTTTGAGATCACCTTTGGGACGGTCCCCACATAATTGAAATCGTGAATTTGAAGTTTGGGGAAAAAAAATTATATAACTTTTTGTTTAAATAAAAAAGTTTAAATCAACCAAATTCGAACCAACGAACTAAATTGAGCAATAAATATTTTAAGTCAAAGTTGATCATCTTTTAAATAAATATATATTTTTTATATTTTGACTGATTCTTTTAATCATTATTCATAAATAAACACTAATAATAAGGACACATTACTGTATAAAATTATGGGTTAATTTACTAAATTAAGAGAGGAAAACATTCAGGTTGTCTATGTGATTTTTATATTCTAAATAGTATTCGACCAATCACATTTTATCTTGTCATTTAATGGACCCAAACACTACAACATGAAACAGTCATTGAATAATACAGTTGATTAGACATTATTTTAAACATTGTATTTAGAAGTGCAATCTAAGTCCCATCTGCAGCGAACTTTTGAATCTAATTTGAGGAAAAGAGGGATTGACTTAGCACAACTATAACTAGTGTTATTATGTTAGTTTATAAATTCTTCCAAAAGTTTAAGCCAACAATTTTATATTCTCACTCACCCTCACTCGATAAATATAAGGCTCACTTAAAACTCAATCTAGAATGATTTTATTTTTATATGAAAATGAAAAGAAAAATATTTTCAATCTCAGATAGAAATTATTTTTGAAAATGTGTTTAGTAGTTTTATCAAAAGATTGTTTTCAGTATAAAAAAAAACACATTAATGTTTCTCTATCTCTCTCTGCTCGAGAGAGGAGAAAACGAAAATAAAAAATGAAAAACAACTAAAACTCATTTTATACTAAATCAAAAAATCGTTTTCATTTTTATTTTTTATCTTTATTGTGCTAAATGTCGTTTTATAAACGTTTTTATTTTTTCTTTATTAAAAAATATGAAAAATAAAAATATGATCAATTTTAAACACAACCATAAATTATAAATCAAAATATGAATATTAAAATAGCAAGAAAAATAGGTGATATGCCACAACTTTCACATGCCTTTAGAATTATGATATAATTTCTTTGTGTTTCGAATTTATGCCACGTTTGATCTTTGACTTGTTCATTTATTTGGCACAAATCAAAAGCTGCAGTATTCCAGTTTTAGACTCAGGTCCTCAGGTTTTTTAGAGATATAGCAAAACTTTACAAGTGTAGAATTTATTTTTAAAAATGTATGAATTAAGATTTTTATTTTTTATTTTTAATAAATATTTTTTTATTAGTATAATTATTTGATTAAAAAAATTATGAATTAAAAATAAAAAAAAAAAATTTTGACTTGTGTATTTTTAAGAAATATTTATGAAAATTACCCTATAAATATAACAAAAAATTAAAAATATTTTACAAATAAAAAGGAACTGGTATCATTAAAATAATTGCTATGTTGTTTTGTAGTATAAACATGAAACGAATTAAAATAATTACTATGTAATTTTTGTTATTTTATTTTCACAAAATAGATTCTACATTGTACTCCACTCTAAATAAATTTACCATGAAGTGTAATTTTTATATTTTTTTGGCATTTTTCAAAATTTCTTTCAATAGCAAGTCTGAAACATATAAAGACCTAACGCATAATGATAATTTAGGTTATTCAAGAATTTGTTGTTTGGACCCTATGCTTTGATATTATCTAAAAAAATTTAAAATTTTGTTGTTGCGCCATTTTTTCTTGAAGAAATTTAAAGATCAAGATTGACAGTTGACTATGAAAGTGCATATATTTACCTATCAAATAACCTTAAAATGCAATGTATGAAAAGATAAATAACGCGAGTAAAATTATTAACCGAGAAACATTAGCAAAAATAAATAAATAAATAACCTGAAAAATCATAGGGATGGGTTAGACCACGTGCAAGGTGCAACAAACTTTTGAACCTCAATTTGAGTGCGAATAATTGCCTGTAAGGGATTGACGTGGCACGACTGTAGTTAGAAAGAAGATGGGTAAATTAATATTCATTTCTCACTTTGACAAATCCAATAGCATGGCCAAAAATACACAACAAAAAGTTTCGTCTTTATATTTATCTGATCATCTACCTACTCCTGGCTAGCCATATCGGTGCAAACACTTTGACTTATAATATTGTTAAGAGTAGCTCAATTTGTCCCGGTAAGAATTTATTCCATCAAATATTTAGGGTTGTTTAATTTATGCGTTTAATTTAGTAATTTTTTATTATAATGTTTAAAATTTAAATTTTTTATAAAAAAACAAACATTATAGTAGAATTAAAATTATAAATTTAAACGTATTAAATAAACGAGTCAAAAAAATGACCTCATTTGTGAAGTCTATATAAGTCTTATCATGTGGAGCTCACCTCTGTGTTAGGGAGATATATCCCCATCGACTAAAAAGAATTTTACTATTGTTAACGTGTATGCTCATGTCTAATTTAATAAACCCGTTTGGTTCTTAAATTTAAATTAGTAATTTTTAATTTGATTTTTAAAATTCAAAATTTTTATGATAAATAGGGATTTTAGCACAAATAACATTTTTTTTTTTAAGGATTAATGATGTTTTATATAAATGGTCGAAGTTTTATAAAATTGTAAAAATAGTCATTTTTATGAACTTAGTGGTCAATCACTGATAGACTTAACAGACAATCACTGATTGACTCAATTTTTTTATTCAATATTAATTAATAATTAACCAAAAGTAAGTTGTACTTTATCAATTTCAATCAATAACTTACATGTTTATTAATAATAAACCATTAATAAATTAATAATGAATCAGACAATCACTGATTGACATTAGTCATTTACTAATAGACTGATGAATAAGTTAATTATTAATTGACATATGTAAACATAACATTCATTTTTGTAAACAATAAAAAAAATAAATAAAAAAAATCAACCATTTATAAAATAAAGTGGTTAAAAATTGCTATCTAACCTAATTTCCCTCATACTATCAATTTAAACTCATAAAATAAACAATTGCATAATCTCAAAGGGGCTTAAACTTTGTTTAATAAGAATATGGTTGTAAATAAATTCTCTTTAAAACAAAAATATATTGAAATTTAGGGCTTATTCATTTGCACCAAAACTCAAAAAGAGTTTAAACTTAAATTACAACTTTATTCAAGTTGATGTTCTTTTGTAAAATTTAAGTTTGAATTTGAGTTTTAACTTGAATTTTAACTTGAGTTTAGGGATAAAATCAGAGTTCAAGTTTTCCCTCAACTCAAGTTTATAAACTCAAACTCAAGTTAATGAACAATATTTTTTCTATTTTTAAAAACGTTATGGCCGTATTTGAAATTGATCCCATTTTTGAAAGAAAAACAAAAATATTTTTAAAACGGCGTTTAGTGTAATAAAAATAAAAAACGAAAATGAAAACTATTTTTTAATTTAGTATAAAATGAGTGAAATGAAAAACGAGTTTTAGTCATTTTTTATTTTTTTATTTTTTTATTTTCCTTTCTCCTCTCTCGAGAAAAAGAGACATTAATAGTTTTTATATATATTAAAAACAATCTCTTAATAAAACTACTAAGCGCATTTTCAAAAATAATTTATGTCTAAAATTAAAAACATTTTTCATTTCTATTTTTATATAAAAAATAAAATCACTTTTAAATGAGTTCTAAACGTGCCCAATAACTTTTTTATTTTAATTCCGATTGAGATGATTCTTTTTTTATACTTCACAACGAAAAGACGAACAAAACCTCACCTATATACCCTATTAAAATTTTTCTATCATTATTAAATTTTTATTAAAATACTATCTAAATATAAACTTAAATTTTAACTCACCCAAACACAAACTCAAAAAAATTCTTATCTTAAACCATAACTTAAATAACCATTACTTAAATATACATAACCAAATACAAACTCAAATTACAACCTTAATTTAAATTATAACTTAAATTCAACTTAAAATCTACATTTAAATTAATATAACTTAAAAATGTAAGGGAACAAGCCCTTAATAATCTCAAGGCTTAAAACTTTGTTTAAGTTTTGTTTAAGAATAGTGTTGCACATATAAGTTTTGCATTGCAAGAAGGATCCGCCTTAAATAATGTCACTGTCATTGTCAGCCAATAAAGAAATGCACAAAACCAAGCAATTAGTGTGATGTGAGCTAATGCGTTTGCTTGTCTGTTGAGGATAATGTCTTCGATGATGAGAGAGAGAGAGAGAGATTTTACACTTTCTAAAAAGCATAAAAGCTGTGAAGAAACCGGGGAAGCATTAGTATGGAGAAGAGGAAAAAAGGACAAACGCCCACATGGCTAATTGGCCAAGAGAACAAAAAAATAATAAAGAATAAACAAATAAGCCAAAAATGCTCTAGAGTCTATAGAGCATAGACCATTGTTTTGCTCCTTCATATCCCCCATTTTCTTCTTCCTCCTCATCCATTCAAAATACAAAATGTTCATTCCTACATAAAATTCACCTTTGTGAAAAAAAAAAAAAAAAAAAAATTCATAATTTCATGCCCTTCTAATTACTTCTCTCCCCCATCAAATTCTTACCAAATAGTAAGAAACTCTCTACTTTTGACAATTCTATTATAATAGAAAATAGAAAAACATTTTAGTTTCTAAGAAAAAAAAAAGAAAAAAAAAAAAAGATTAGAAAGAAAACACAGACATGTAGGAAGTGTCCACCTCAAAAGAGCTTTCTCTCTATAAGTTCCCTCCTGTCAAAAATCTGCAAAAAAAAAAAAAAAAAAAAAAAAAAAAAAAAAAACCAAATTCCAATAATGACACAACATTACAATTACTTTTCCTACTAAGATTAAATTAGAAAAAGCGATCAAAAGATTCCATAACAAACATACCATCATGTTTCTTCATCAAATTTCTAGCAAATAACAAACAAATCACTAGAAATCCCACTCCAGCTGCCCCTCCCAATATAATAGCCACAGTTTTCCCTGTATTTCCATTCCCTGCGTAAAAAATAAAAACCAATTTTGGCTATAATTTCCCAAAATTTTTCAAAATTTTCCTCCATATTTCCAAAAGAACAACAAAAGAGGGAGACTTTATACTAAATTTCCAACTTTGCATTACATTCAACAGTATTTTGCTAAATTTGAACTACCCATATTTCCATTGAAGAAAATTTTAATATTTGAAATAAAAAGACCCACTTTTTTTTGTTGTTGCTAATGAGATTTTAAAATAAAAAATACAGACTGAAGGCCCTCAAAATATCCTTCTTTTTTGTCAAACACACCTCATAAAGATGCAGAAAACATCCACTTTCACTATTCAACAATATTTTCCCAAAATTTGTATTACCCACATTTCCATTAATGACACTCCTTTAATCCTTATCATAAAAAGATCCCCTTTCATCATTATTGTTATTAATAGTGAGCTTAGGACCATTAAAAAGAAATTAAAATTTTTTATTCAAACAGAGGTGAAGAAGCTGAAGAAAATGCAGAGGAAGAGATTTATATAAATCTACCAACTTTACACTACATTCAACAAAATTTTTTTTCCAAAATTTAACTACCCCACATTTCTAATAATGACCCATTTAATCCTTGTGATTTAAAAAAAAAAAAAAAAAAAAAGAGCCATTTTCTGCTTTTGATTTATGTACCTGAAGAAGATGAAGAAGACGACGAAGAAGAAGAAGCAGAAGATGAGGATCTCCTCGGAACCCCATTGGGATAATAACTATAACTTATAAAACACTTATGGAGATAAAGCTGCCCAGAGATAGAACTACCACATTCCACTTCAGATCTCTGCACAGCGCTCTTCACGCACTCGCCGCAATCCGAATCCCCCAAGCTCCCCTCGCACTGCGCCAACACATACACCGACTGATAGCTCGTGGTGTAAAACCCGTGGCCGGAAACAACCCCATTTTCCATGACGGAGAACGCCGTGTCCCGCCTCTCCTCGAACCCGGCACCTTCGACGTTGGTGGACCCACAGGACTTGTAGAGGAGCTCCATGCCGGAAATCTGGGCGAAGCCGGCGACCTCGTAGGAGAGGTAGCAGCCGAGGAGCTGGACCCGGGCGGCGGCGACGGAGTTGCCGCAGAGCGAGTCAGTCATGGAGGGGAGTTTGGAGACGCAGGAGGCGCAGGCGGAGGGGGAGAGGTCGCCGCGGCATTGGAAGAGGCCAGTGAAGGAGGTGGCGGTGGTGGATGCGCCGGAGGAGGCTTTGTAGAAGTGGGTTTTGGAGGATTGTTGGAGGAGGTTGGAGAAGAGGGAGGAGAGGGCTTGGGAGTAGAGGCCGGTGGGATCTGAGAGAGTTTGTTTTGAGCAGCCTTTGAAGACTAGAGAGGTGTAGTCTGAGGAAGAGGAGGAATGGGAAAGGTGGGGTGTGAGGAGGAGGAAGAGGAAGAGAAAGAGGGGGAGGGTTGAAGTGGGAAAAGTGGGGAAACCCATTTTTGCTTGTCAAATCATTGGCAAGGATTCAGAAGGATGGGAGTTTTGGTGGAAGAAATGGTTTTGGTTGGAACAGAGAAAAGGATGGTTTTGGTTGGAACAGGGAAAAGGATTGATTTTGAATTGTTTTGGGGTTGTGTTTGTTTGATTTCTGTGTGTTTTGTGTTTTGGGGCGACTTTGTTTTCTTATTTATTATTATTATTATTATTATTATTATTATTATTATTATTATTCTTTTAGAGCATATGGAGTTTTTAGGGGAATTTGGGAGATGGGTTTTGGTCGGAACAATGAAAAGGATTGATTTTGAATGGTTGGTCGTTTGTGTGTTCTGTGTTTGTGGGAGACTTTTTTTTAGAGCATGGAGTTTTTGGGGGAATTTGGGAGATGGGTTTTGGCTGAAGTTGGAACTTGGAGCAGAGAGAGGGAATTGAGATATGGTTTGGGGTTGGGTTTGTTTGGTTGGTCTTTTGGGTGTGTGGGGTGTTTTTGGGATTTTCCTTTCTTTTTTTTTTTTTTTTTTTTTTTTTTGGGTTTGGATGGCCTACTACCACTGAAGATGTGCAGAGAGGTGAGGCATTTTTTTTTTTTTTTTTTTTTACTTCTTCTCTCTCTTTATATAAAGAGAGAAGGTGCAGAGTGTTTTGTTTTGTACTTAATGTGTGAATGAACTAGTTTGATGTATTTGAATGGTATATACGCGTGACTTTTAAATAGTTGAAGAGAAAGAGAACAAAATGGGGTTGCATTAAAATAATCTTTGAGAGCTGGAACAATATTCCCTGTATGGAGAAGGTTTGTAGAGTATATGAATGAAAAGGAATCTGGTTTTGGGAAGGAAGTGAGAGAAAAGTGTGTGAAGTTTGACTAAAAGTACACCTCACTCACGATAAAGTTTGAAAATTCAGTGGTGGGTGGTAATTTTTCCAATTTTTTTAGGATGCATCTGTACAATGCCTGCATTAAAAACTTTGTGAGGGAAGGCTATTTTGCTCACCGAACGGAAGTGTGTTTAAATTGTTGGATTAATTTTTCAGGACATGTTTTTTTTAAAGTGTAATTTAAATGTAATTTTTAAATTAAATTTAAATTATAATTTAACTATAAATTATGATTTAAATAAAGTTAAATAAAGTTAAATAAAGTTAAAACTTAAAAGAACATAAACTTAAATAAAATTGTAACTTAAGTTTTAATTTTTTTTAATTTTGTTAGAAAAGAACAATTCCTTAATTATTTCCGTTCACTTCATTAATTTGAGTTTATAATTTGAGTTGAGATGTGATTTTATATGAGAGTTTTTTACTGTAGCAAAAAAATAAATGTGAGTATTTTTAAAAATTTTTTACTATAACAAAACTTAAATTCTAAACTTAAATCGGTGAAGTGAACAGAATATTAATTTACGTGTCATATGTTTTAAATACATATATTATACCGATTTAATCGTTAAAAAACAGTTAAAAATAATAGTTTTTATGAGTTTTAATAAAATAATCCTCTCCACCGTAACCGTAATGATTCTTTTTTTTTTTTTTTTGTTGAATGTTGTTGAGCTGAAAAAAGAGAGGGAGGCCTTTAGGTCCGAGAATTTGGAAGGTGCTTTTTGTATAGTATGGATGGACCCTGTCCCTGTACGTATATGGTATGTGCATAAGAACTTTTATAACGTGGAGGAGGCAAAACCTCGTGACAAAATCTGAGAGACATGTAAATGTGAATCTTAAGATTAAGCAAAGGTTTTTCCTCTTTTTGGCAATAGATTTGTTACTTAATCATATCTTAGCGTTGGCCAAAATCAAGACATTTATTATATTAAAAGAAGTGAATCGGTCTAGATTTGACAAATTATTTGGTTTTTACAAGCTAGTTGAATCACGAATCTTACTTATGTTCTTTCTTTGTTTCTAAGATTTCTTTCAATGAGGACAAAAAAAAGTGTATACTTTACCCTTTTTTTTTTCTTCTTTGCTATATATACACCTTTTTTTTTTTTTTTTTTTTTTTTTTTTTGCTATGAAAATATCTATTCTTTATTGGTTGTATGTTTAAAGCTTCAACACAACTCCAAAAGTCAAGCATTTTGTGAGTTGGAAGGTAAATTGGCTGGGTATGTATCATGTAGAGAAACGTTTTGAATGAGTATTATAATTATTATTTTCTTGCTTTGAAGAACAAGAATTATAAAAGGCTGTCTTTTGTTCAGAGCCAAAAAAATAAAAAACAAAAAGGCTAGTCTTTTGTTTTTCTTCAGTACAACTTTGCCACGCTTCATGAAGAATGCAACGTTGAAGATAGTAAATTAAAGAGCAGAATCAGCCGTGGCTATCAAGTGTCAATTTTAGTTTTAATATTTATTAAATTATATCATATTTAAACCTTTATCCAATTATGGTGCTTTTTAATTAAATTATATGACAATCTTATTCAATCAAATTGAATATTACAACGGTAAATCTAGTGAAAATACCGAGATTGATTTAACAAAATGTCCACTTCAATAAACTAGCAATCAAACTATTCCTTTGACTAAAAAAACGTGAGGAATTTATCTTGTACTTTCTTTTATTGATCTGCATAAAGCTCCACCAAAAAAAAAAAAAAAAAAAAAAAGAATTGAGTTCAACGAGAAATAAAACCTCAGCTTTTTCAATAGATGCTTATGCACGATTTAGAAAAAGAATCTATTGTCATTTGTTAATCTTTGTATATCTAAAATCTTAAAAAAAAGAAAAAAAAAAAAAAGAAATCTATTGTCATTTGTTAATCTTTGCATATCTAAAATCTTCTAAATAGACTTCTCTAGATGATATTATGATGAAAAAACATTCAAACCCGCAAAAGAATGCTAAAACGAAACGTAAAATATAAAACAACCGGAACTAGATCGAGATCTGAGTGGACAAAACTCATAAAGATATAAAGATTAACAACAAACATATGAACTTAAAAGAAAAGAAAGAAAAATGATAGAAATCTTATGATCTCCCTCTACAGTTGGGATTTGGAAGGATGCTGAAATTCAAGATAAGGAGAAAGAAGGACGACAAAAGATTGAAAAATAGACTAGGGCTGGCTTATTATTCAATCTTGATGTTTAAAAACACACACAAGTATTTTCTGTTATGGAAACTCAATCCATTCTTTTGAACCTTTTAGTCCGCAAAACTTTTTTTATAGCAAAAAATGCACAAGCATTATTCAGTCAGGTTACAATGGTTTTCCGTATGTACTATTTGAACACGAATAATATTAAAGATATTAGCTCTAATCTCAATTTTTATATTAATTTATTAACTGTCATTTGTTTACTAGTAGATATTTAAAAAACTTGACGCATATATTATACGTATGAATAAAAGCATGATAACTCAAGAATCGGTACAAAGTTTATGATTAAAGTTGGTATTCTAGCATCATTTTTCAAACATCACCTATTGATCAAATTCAGTTGGACACTCAATCAGGTTACAATGGCTTTCCATAACAAAAAAAGTGGACCAATTTTGGGATCGTGGAAATGTGAGGGGACCATGTTTTGTCAACATGAAAATGTGAAGCCATGTGAGGCTACCATTTGTATGATTATGTGTGTGTGTGTGTGTGTATATATATATATATAGCGTAAAGGTGCACAAAGGCCAGCTACGTATAAATGGTATAAGTATAATATGTGTATTTCCATGATAAATTTCCCTTTGTGCATGAACATGATGAACAATATCTGCCCCTTTTGCACTACAACAAATATCAGTATCAATAGCTGACCAAAAACATTAAAGTCGTAAGAAAATATAACGTTCTAATAGCTTTATGAAAAAAGCTATAGAATTAAGGTCTTACAACATTTAAGACACGTTATTTTCAACCTCTTACAGCTATTTAGCATGATTATGGTACAAATTAATAGCCTTTTTTCCTTGTTATGTCCATACTATTATAGCTTTTTAACATATTATTAATATGCTTTTGAATTCATTCAAATAGAATAGGAACATTCAAATTAAAACATAAAAACATTTAACGTATCAATTGTTATCAGTATCTACCAAGTTGGTAATAAAATTACGTCTACAACATAAGTCATACAATGTCCAAAACTTTAACATTCAAAACAAGTAAAGAAAACAGATGAATAGCTAGAGATATCAAAGAATCTAAAACGTCTTGCTAAATGAAATGGTGAAGTAAATCCTTCCATCTTAATAAAATGGATTAACAAAAAAGTCATCTCCACTGTTTAACCTGTAAGAAAGTGATCCACTATCAAAACAATAATCAAACTCAGCTAAAACTTCCACCATTTAACCTATAAATAAAGCAAGGAATAGTTACACCATTCACAACTACATAGCCACATCCACACATGTTTTACAGTGAGTTAGAGGAAACATGGCTTCAATGATGCATTAGGCAAAAATTAAATGTCAAACTTGTAAGACAGAGATTATCTTACATTTATTGTTATGTAGATAGTTGGAGAAAGCATGAGTCTTCATTGCCTACATTTAAACCCGAATAGAAAAAAAAAAAAAAAAAAAAAACTTGCTATCACAATCATATAATGTTTTGGTTAAAATAAATTTGCAGCTAGTAGAGATTTTTCATTCCCCTTTAAAATTTTATCAACATGCCATGCCACATTACTTGAAATTGTTTCTTCAATGGTACTCATTTCACTTGTTGGCCTCCACAAGAAAGCATCCGATTTTTTTGTTACATCCACCCACACTCTAATTGGTTCAAAAATTGTAGATCACAATCATATATATATATATATATATATATATATATATATATATATATAGAGAGAGAGAGAGAGAGAGAGATGAATACTTGTGATTTAAAATGGTTTCCCGTATGTACTCATTTCACTCATTGGCCTCCGCAAGAAAGCGTCCGATTTTTTTGCTACATCCACCCACACTCTAACTGCATTTAGTCCAAAAATTGTAGATCACAATCATATATATATATATATATAGAGAGAGAGAGAGAGAGAGAGAGAGAGGATCAGACAATTCACAAGCAAAGTGAAATTCAGAAAACACAAACTCAAACAAAAAAGCCAGCATCTCCCGACCTTGTATATCAAAACAAAATGTAAAGAAAAGAATGGGAAGTCCTAATATCTCTTGCACAAATCCGATAGCATAGTTAAGATTAATTTTCCTACAGAGCAAGTTAAATGGATTGGAAAGATATATGAATGAAGATTCCAAAAAGGGAAACCAACTTCATTTATTACTTCATTGGACAGTGGGAAGCAGGAAGTAACAACCTTACCTTGAACAAAAGATCATTAGCGATGTATTCCCAGGGTAATGATATAGACATTAAGCAACACTTAAGAGAAACCGTCTCCTCATCAAGACTTGAGCTGACAGCAGCTGCTGCATATGCATGCTTTGCTGCCACAGTGGCAACAGCTGCTGTTTTGCGAACAATTGATCCTATCCCAGATCCCCGTTTTGCTATGACAGGTGAAAAGGGACCAGGGTCTTGGTGACTTTGATCTGATATCATGAACCAAAGAAAAAATAATATTCAACATACAAAACACTAGTGATAATAATAGCACCCAGGTCAAACAAGACACTAGCTGCTAGGTATGTTTGGTAGACTATTCATAAGAGTTTGTAAATTTAGATCAAGTTTTAACATGATAAGGGCTTCATTGCACAAAAATGCATAGCCACACACTAGTGCACGCTATGCCCCATCTAGAACACTTAATCTAGGAACACATATATTACAAATAATTTGTGAACATAAAACAAAACGCTAACGCCACCATATCCAAATATTTCATCATATCCAAATAAGCACAATTGCTTTGCATAAGCCTGTATGGCTTCGCAGAATGAAAGCTAAAAACAGAGCAGATTCCCAATGCAAACCATTTGAATAAGCCAATGCTACAAAATTGTAGATCACACTGTCATGATTCAAAAATTTCTAAATTCCCTGATTCTTACCAAACAAAAAGAACAACCAAAATATAACAACGGAACAACCCACAATCTCATTTCAACACAAAATACAATCAAACAAAATTGATAAGCCAACGTAACTTTAGAAATAAAAAAAAAAAAAAAATGAAGTATCTACCAATCTAAACCAAAAAGTACTTCCCAAGTCCAAGGCCTGAGCAAACCAAAAAACAAAACCCACATTCACATTTTAGCTAAAATGAAAATCAAATAATCACCAAAGCCATTAATTATCGACCTGAAAAAGCCAATACAACTTTTTGAAAAAAAAAAAAAAAAAAAAAAGAGAAAAGAACACAAAGCCCACATTCACATTTCAATCAGAACAACCATCAAATATTTAGCCATATCCCTAAATGCACCGTAATAAGTAAATTCAACCTTAGAGACAAAAAACAAAAAAAAAAACCCAAATCAGCAACAAATGAAATGAATAGAAACCTGATATGAGGTTGATTACGATGAAATTGCTCTGTGAACAATGATCTAAGGCTAAAGATGATGAAAATAACTGAACAGATTAATATCAAAGTGAACACAGATCTAAAATGGACAGGAGAAATACATGAAACCCTCTTTTCTAAAGCAAAGAATCTACTCCCGAAGGTTAAATTCCTGAAGCAGCGTACTGGTGGGTGAGGGTGAGCCGGTGACAATGGGTGGGTGGGTAGGTCTGGATTGAGAGAAGCAGCGGATCGAAAAAGAACAAGACGAAGAAGAAGAAAAAGAAGAAGAAGAAGCGAAGAAGCGGCGGTGCCGGTGGGTGAGGGTGACCCGGAGACGGTGGGTAGGTGGGTCTGGACTGAGAGAAGCGGAGGAGTGTTAGATTGAAAAAGAAGAAAACGAAGAAGAAGAACAAGAAGAACAAGAAGAACAAGAAGTGAAGAAGCTGCGGCGCCGGTGGGTGAGGTTGAGCTAGTGACGGTGGGTGGGTGGGTCTGGAGTGTGGGAAGAAGAGTTTGAAAACTAAAAAGTGAAAACCTAATAGGCTGAAATATTTTTTTTGCCAGCTAAGAGGATCTTCGATTGATCAATGGCGAAGCTAACAGCAGCATTGAATTTGGGAATCTAGTCGAGCAAATTAAAAGGAGGGAATGGAGCGGGAAACTGAGTTAGGTGATTTAAGTTATGATTTTGAGTTTAATTTGAGTTAAAATTGTAATTTGAGTTTGTGTTTGATTGTATAAATTTGAGTTATGATTTGAATTAAGAATTATTTTGAGTTTGTGTTTGGGTGAGTCAAAATTTAAATTTATATTTATATTTTATTTTAATAAAAACTCAATAAATAATAAAAAATTTTAATAGGATATATGGGTATAGTTGTAATCGTCTTTTCGTTGTTAATGTATAAAAAAAAATTATCTCAATTAAAATTAAAACGAAAAAATTATAATATTTTTAAGAATAAAAAAAATATTATTCGGCCGGCTAAATGCCTCTTCACAAAGTGGGAAAGCATTTGTTCATATGAGAATTTCAATAGCAAGCAGAGCAGAAAGAAAAAAAAAAAAAAAGAAAGAAAGAAAGAGAATAGGGCGAGCGGGAATTTAGAAATTTGAGGGAAGCACTTTTCAATACCTGCTCAATGAAATTCTAATGTGTGTGTGTGTGTGTATATATATATATATATATATATATATATATATATATATATATATAGGCAAAGTCTTTAATCCGGCGGGCACTGTTTGGCGGATTGAAACGACAGATGTATAATTCTGCCGTTTCGTGTATATTTATATGTAAAGTGTGTATATTTACATGAAAATATGTACATGTTACCGATAATGTATCTTAATCCTGAAAACATGTATTTTTATAGTAAGTAAATGAACACATAGCATAAAAATGTGTATATGGGCTTATTTGTTGTATTTCATGTTAATAAATGTAAGGGATAATGTATATTACTTATGGAAACATGTATTAACGTATTAATATTTACATTGACTGATTTGTAATATTTCATGTTATTGAACGTCGTTTGGAGGTTTTTTGTTTTTTGTTTGTTTTTTTTTTCGTTATGCTGTAGGAAACGGTAATATACATGTTTTTTTATTTAAATTAAGTGAACATATAACATATTTGGTGTATTTGAGTCATGTAAAAAAAAAAAAAACAAAAACAAAACTCTAAATCCTATCTTTATGATGTTTTAGTAATTTTTGAATGTAGAAATGTTCCTCTAAAAGGAAAATAATCTCGGTTGAGTGCCAGAATGACCTCGGACCTAAGGGAGGTATTTCCGGCTCCACAAGGAGAAACGAAAAAAAATCAGAATGGCCTAGCGACTTAAGGGAGGCATTCAAGTTATAATCACGGTGTCGCGGTGGACCTTGCAAACCCTCACGTCCCGATGATTGCGCGCCAAGTGGTACGTGAGCACTCCGCCCATAACAAAGAAAATATAAGAAAGATAAGAGAAGATTATAAGACCATGAAAACGTCATAATCAAGCATCACCAAACTCATGCATATTTATTCATGTGTACTCACGATTATTTTGAGAGATATAGTTCGTACTTGCTTAGCGAAAGCTTAATCGATGTGTTCATCTTTGTATGTAAGAAACATATCGCCAATTCTTGAAGGCAATGGTGGCGGCGAGCGAATGGTGGAGATGGGAATATATACAGCTCACATGATTCTTTTCCATGATAAGTCACGGTAAAATCGTGTATTGTACATATTTATAGGCAAGGTCTGCAGGCGGGGCACTTAAATCGTGTATTGTATCTCGATCGAGGGAATTGTCGATTGTTTTATTCACGGTGTCATTGCGTTAAGTGGTTCGCATGCCGGCACAAAAATTGCCACCTTGAGATCGTCTCGGCCCAACTCTCCTTTAGTATATTTGTAATATTTGTAATTAATTAATTAATAATAATAATAATTAATAATAATAATAATAATAATAATAATAATATGTTCATGGAGCAATAAACTGACGTTGGTATATGTAAAACGACGTTGTTTAATAGTATATGCAATAATATGTTTCTGAATTCAAAACGTTGTTTGCGTTTTTCAAAAACCAACGTCGGTTTTTGAAAATGACGTCATTTACTGTTTAACGTCATATATGTTTCTGAAGGCAAAAACCAACGTTGGGTTTTGAAAATGACGTCATTTACTGTTTAACGTTATATATGTTTCTGAATTCAAAAACCAACGTTGGTTTTTGAAAACGACGTCGTTTACTGTACATGCTAAATATGTTTCTGAATTCAAAAACCAACGTTGGTTTTTGAAAACGACGTCGTTTACTGTTTAACGTCATATATGTTTCTGAATTCAAAAACTAACGTTGGTGTCATTTTCAAAAACCAACGTTGGTTTTTGAATTCAGAAACATATTTAGCATGTACAGTAAACGACGTCGTTTTCAAAAACCAACGTTGGTTTTTGAATTCAGAAACATATATGACGTTAAACAGTAAACGACGTCGTTTTCAAAAACCAACGTTGGTTTTTGAATTCAGAAACATATTTTGGATGTACAGTAAACGACGTCGTTTTCAAAAACCAACGTTGGTTTTTGAATTCAGAAACATATATGACGTTAAACAGTAAACGACGTCATTTTCAAAACCCAACGTTGGTTTTTGCCTTCAGAAACATATATGACGTTAAACAGTAAATGACGTCATTTTCAAAAACTGACGTTGGTTTTTGAAAAACGCAAACAGCGTTTTGAATTCAGAAACATATTATTGCATATACTATTAAACAACGTCGTTTTACATATACCAACGTCGGTTTATTGCTCCATGAACATATTATTATTATTATTATTATTATTATTATTAATTATTATTATTATTATTAATTAATTACAAATATTACAAATATACTAAAGGAGGAGAGCCGAGACGATCAAGGTGGCAATTTTTGTGCTGGCATGCGAACCACTTAACGCAGCGACACCGTGAATAAAACAATCAGACAATTCCTCGACTGAGATACAATACACGATTTAAGTGTCTGCCCAGAGACCTTGCCTATAAATATGTACAATACACGATTTTACTGTGACTTACTGCGGAAAAGAACTGCGTGAGCGGTATATATTCCCATCTCCACCATTCGTCTGCCGCTCACCATTTGTAACATCCCAAATTTTGGACTTAAAACTTTTGTGCTAATTTTGTATGAAGGAATTGTAAGAGAAATGATAAAAGAGGTTAGGGACTAAATTGCAAGGCTTTTGGGGGCATGATTGAAAGAATTTTCATAGTTAGGGGCCATATTGCAATATTAAAGAAAAAAAAAAAAAAACGGGGCCAGCTGCCCTTTCACGTGTCATGGCTGGAACCTCAGCCATGCCACTCATTTCCCTCCTCTGGCCACGTTGAGGAGGGGATGAAGTAACATAGGAAGAAAAAAAAAATATAATTCAAATTTTCAATCTCTCAAATCTCAACCTTATTTCACGTTTCACACTCCCTTTCCTCATCTTCCCATCCGACTCTCTCTCTCACTCTGTCTCCCTTCCAGAAATCAAAAAAAAAAAAAAAGAGAAAAGAAGAAGAGCTTTGATTTGCTTGAAGTGTTGAAAGGTGGTTTTGCAAGAGCAAAGAGGTATGACAATTTTGATTTTGTTTATCCTTTGTCTCCAATATCCAATATTTGGTTCAAATTTCGGATTTTGATAAGTTTTCTAGGTAATCCGAATCCTATGAGATTTCTTGAAGGGTATTCTCTTCTTTCTTTTTCCAATCCGAAAATTTGATTTTTGCCTTGATGTTCTCCTTTTCTAATCCGAAAATTTGATTTTTGCCTTGATGTTTTCCTTCGTTTGGTGGCTGAATTTGGTGGATTTTAATGTTACAACCTGATTTGGTTTTAGAAAAGTTGAACCTTAAGCTTCCCTCAAAACCCCATTTTCGGATTCCTTCACAGGCCCAACTTTTAACATGCAAATTTGAGCTCAAATTGAAGTTTTTCTATATTTTTGGTCTCCGAATCTTGTAACCTACCTAAGGAGTATAAGGACAAGCACAATCAAGCCTTCTCAATAGTGAACATTACTCTTTTGCAGCAATTAAGTTTTGGAAAGAGGGCTGCAGCAATTTTTGGAGGAAAAGAGGTTGTTTGAGCAAGGATTCAAGGTAGGATTTTTCTTCTTCTCCCTCGATTTTCGGATTTAGAATTTGATGGTTTATTGTCTAGCTTTGTTTATTGATCAAAGGAATTGTGGAGCATCTCTTGAAGTTATGAATTTTCTTTGATTTGGTATAATTCTTGAATTTTGAGGATTGAACTTCAAGAATTAAGTTTCCTTGAGGATAAAGGGCTTTGAACTTGGTTTATGGAGAAGTGTGTTGAATTACTTGAGGTTTTTTGTTTATAACCCCTGATTTGGTATATCATGTGTATGAGTTAACAAGTGTGGCTATCCTACTTCACCTTGGTCATGTAATGCTCATTTAGGAGAAGGTTTTCTAATGAGTTGTTTTGGTGGTATGTTAGCATTGAAAACAACGGACAGCCATGGGAAAAATAGGGAAACCGAATTTCCCAGGAATCATTCCAACCTTGTTAATTAAAGAACCTTGGAATAGACATTTCATACTTTAAATAGAAACTTGAATCACCCCAAAAGGAGCTTTGTAGGTTAAGTTGTAAACTTTTGAATATAAAGCAAATCTGTCAAATGTACTTACTGGACAGAATCTGTTCTTTCGGATTCTGGGAGTATTAGGTGAGGAATTTCAAAAGAAGGTTTACATAATTAGTAACTAGACATCGTAAGCTTCGTATAGCCTCTGGAATCACCTTAAACGGATAACCGTAGCTTAAGATATACATTTTTGAAGTTAGGCTTAGTGGATGGTTTTCTGCAGAAAAACCAGCAAAACTTGATCTGGTTTATCATGAATTTGGAGACTTAAATGGACCCAAAATTAAGCTTGTGATATGTCTTTGGAAAGCCCTAGATGTCTACCTCGCTTGGGTTCAGGTTTTGTAATTTTTAAGGCTACATAGAATACTTTGTGGATATTCTTATAGCAATCGTAAAAGTGCAAATTTCAGAAATTAATAAAACGAAGAACTGAGGTACCTACTTTTTGAAATGAGAATGTTGCACTTAAACCACCTTTGCCACCATTTAGAACAGGTTATTAGTGATGTGTGAGAGTTGAAATCAAATCATTTGGAGTTTTGTAGCTCAAGTTGTGCGCATAGGAAGTTTCATATAGAAACTTTCTAAAAACTGTCAAAAACAGGAAAAAAAAACAGAATTATGATTTCATGGAAACTATTTTTAAGGTACTTAGAGATGTCGGATTGAGACATATGATAGTTTATTGGAAAGATATACATGTCTACTTTATTTTGAAGTTAATTTTGGAATTTTTAAAGACAAAAAGAATATCTTATGATTTTTCTTCTAAAGATGGACGAATTAGTGAAATTCCAATTTTGGGGGGAAAGTGATTATGAGTTAGAAACTGATTTGTGGCTGAGCTATTGAGCTCTAATGACGATGGCCAATTTGTCTATTTTGAACAGTGGAAAGGAAAACGAGCAAGGGAAACAAAGAAGGTTAAACGCAGATTTTGCTAAGCAACTCGGGTAAGTGGAGTTTGACTTTCTCTGCAAAGACTTACAAACTTTGTTTGATAGACTTTCTATGGACTGTCTAGTATGCCATTATGTGAATTTTTATGACATTGTCAATGTGTATGATTGTGAAGATTACTTGTAATTGAGCACATAATAGCATGCATGTAAGGCCGGTACTGCCAAGTCCTCAAAGGACTTCTATTGTGATGTGGTCATTGATGAAATTGTGATTGAGCCGCGCAAGTCTCTCGAACCAAGTGGGTGATGACAGAGACTATATTATGATATTGAGAAGTTGTGATTTTGAATGCGCTGGCCGTTCCCTCGAACCAGGTGGGTGATGACGGGGAACCTAATATTGTGATTTGAAATATTGGCATGTGGCCAGATTGTGAAAAGCCGGCGGCAGTACCGAGAGGGCCCTAGTGATATGTAGTGCACGTGCATAAAGTGTAAGATTGATTGGCATAAATTACCTATGATGTTGCAATGTGTGAGTATGTTAAAATAAGATTGTGTGATTGTAGCTCTACTTACTGAGCTTGTAGCTCATTAAAGTTTGCTCTGTGCTGTAGGTAAAGGTAAGAAACAAGCAGAACAGTAAGCAGAGGAGCTGGCTTCGTTGACCGCTGTACATATGGTTGGACCAAAGAAGCTGCACACGGATTATTTTGGTTTTGTAAACATATATATTTTGGAGTTAAACTCATAAACCTTGGATGACTGTATAATTTTAATTGTGTCTAGGAACTTGATAGGAACGGTGTATTAATGAAATTTTGTTTAAGCAAAAAAAAAAAAAAAATTGAAACACCATAGTTTTCACATAAGTGACAGGTGAAGGTTAGTGATTGTGGCACGTCCTTAAGATTGTTAGCAAGGAACTAAAACGAATCAAGGAGATGGTATATAATGGGTGTCACAATTGGTGGTATCAGAGCTAGAGTTTAGTCGTTTCTGTAGACAACTCCATATGTACAAGTCACGAAGACGGCGAGCCTGCTCACTGTAAGTTGTGTATTTCTTGAATTTTGTATTTATGAGTATATGATTTATGAAAATCTAACGTGCATAGGTCAAAGAAATAGTTGCCTTATGTCTGAGCCTAGTCATAGACAAGCAGAAGCTCAATCGAGCCGACAATCAAATACCGAGGTAACCCAAGAGATCACGAATAACAACTAGTGAAGTGGCATACTACGGAAACGTGGTTGAAGCAAAGCAAAACCCCGACGTTCTCGGATGAGGAGAACACTATAACAAAGGGAAAACTGGACCACTCGGATGGCCATAATTTTTTTCGAGTGCACAACATTCCTCATAAGTTTAGGGCAAGAATAGCGGCTATGTATTTAAGGGAATACCCAAAGTTTGGTGGGAGGTTTCCCAAGATGAAACAATGAAAGAGATGACATGGAATAGGTTTAGATTTTCAATAGAAAGACAATTTAGCCAAAACTTGGGAGGTTTCTCTCGGGAGAGAAGAAAGCTTGAAAGTTTCACCGATAGTGACCTTCGAATAGCTAGGAGTTTAGAGATGGAATTTGTGGTGTATTGTAAATAATCGTGGAAAGATGAGTATGTACTGTGTTGAATTTCAATCTAGGTGTTGTATGGATGTTTAGAATAATGTTATTCTGAGTAATACTATTTTGATCAGGAAATGAGTATTTAATAATTATTGACTAAGAGTGAATGCTTGATAAATGATGTGCATGTAGGAATAGCGCACACACACCAGTACATTAAGACAAATGGCACGAGGAAGACCCCGTAAGATTCTCCGACGAGAGCAAACGTTACCAGCTCGTCAGGGAGATGGTAATGAATTCAGAAATGAGGCTCCTGAAGTACCTCCTGCTAGGGCACAAGTGGATGAGATAGCGGGATTACAGGAAGCAGTAAGGTTGCAGGCGGAGCAAATTCGCCAATGTAGCGAGAGACTTAATGCCTTCATGGAACGAATGGAGACCAACATGAATCCACCGCCAACAACAACAACAACCGCCACCGCCACCGCAACCAAAGACGGGATCAAAATGAGGCTCGTGTAGGAGAGCCAAGATATGAGCGATTTAGAAAGCAACAACCCCGACATTTTGGGGGATATCGATCCATTAATTGTTGAAGAATGGAGGTGTAGTCTTGAGAGGATTTTTGATTTCATGAAGCTAACAGATCAGGAAAAAGTGGCATGTGCGGTGTATCAAATGAAGAATAATGCGAGAATCTAGTGGGACGTTGTTAAAAGGACCGTGGATGTGAATACTCTGACCTGGATGGGATTTTTGGAGCTGTTCAACTCCAAATACTACAACGCTAATATTCTGGATGCAAAAATGGACGAGTTTCAAGAGTTAAAGCAAGGGAACTCTACCGTGATCGAATATGCACAGAAGTTTGATCAATTGTCAAGATTTGCACCCGGATTGGTAGCAACGGAAAATGAGAGAAAAAGAAGGTTTATGAAAGGTCTAAGGTCGGGTTTGGCAAAGTTAGTAGATCTTTGGCGAGACAGGGCCACGCACCTATGCAGAAGCTGTTGAGCGAGCGATTCGGCAAGAGATGTGGGAAAATGTTGAAAATAGACGGGCTCAATTTTCGGGGACCAAAGAGAGTGATACTAGTTTTAATCCTCGGTTTCGCTTTAGCAACCGAGGGAATTTCCAACAAAGAGGGAATTTTGGAAGCAGAGGAGGACAAGGACCCCGACGGGGAAATTTTAGAAATCGAGGTAATAACCGAGGCGGAAGGAGCAACAGAGGTAGAGGTGGACAAAGAAATCAGAACATGCCGAATCAAGGAGATGACCGAAGACAACAGGGTCAACAGGGCTTTGAGTTGTGGCCATACTGTAGCAATTGCCAGCGTCGACATCGTGGAGAATGTTGGACGAACAACTTGGGGTGTTATACTTGCGGAAAGCCGGGGCATTATGCTAGAGATTGCCCAGACAACTTAAAACAAGGAGGACGAGGTGGAAATCAACAGAAGACAAATGCTCGAGTGTTTACCCCGACTAAGATGAAGCGTAGGTCGGACCTTCGAAGTTGTTTGTGTCGACTCTCTATGGTCGATACTCGCATATGCATTAATAGACTCAGGTGCATCTCACTCTTTTATTGTCTGCGAGCTTTGCTAGAAAGTTAGGAAGAACGCCCGGATATGCTAGAGGAAGTATGTAGAGTACTTTTACCTTCTGGAGATAGTTTGAAGTTCCAATCTTGGCTTAGAGCAAAGGCCTATTGTCATTTGTGGTAGAGAATTATATGCCGATCTAATCATACTAGAGATGTATGATTATGATGTTATATTGGGAATGGATTGGCTAACACGGTATAATCTTTGTGATAGACTCGCAAAAAAGAAGAAAGTGGTCTTCTTGCCCCGGGAGAGAGAGAGAAGCATTCGAGTTCCGTGGAACCTCCGTAAAATGTAAATTGCCAATCATATCGCCTATGAAGGCATATAAAATGCTAGCTAGTGGTTGTGTTGGATATCTAGCTAATATTATAGACACGACGCGGGAAGTAACGCTTGAGCCTAAAGATGTTCCAGTGGTTCGAGATTTCTTGAATGTTTTCCCGGAGGACTTACCTGGTCTGCCGCCGGATCGGGAGTTGGAGTTTGTGATTGAGTTATTACCTGGAACTGCGCCGATTTCTAAAGCTCCATATCGTATGGCCCCAGCGGAACTGAAGGAATTGAAGACACAACTGCAGGAGTTGTTGGATAAAAAGTTTATTAGGCCAAGTTATTCACCTTGGGGAGCACCAGTGTTGTTCGTTAAGAAGAAGGATGGCACAATGAGGATGTGCATTGATTATCGAGAGCTGAATAAGGTTACCATAAAGAATAAGTATCCTCTGCCAAGGATTGATGATTTGTTTGATCAGCTCCAGGGTGCGGCAGTCTTCTCGAAGATTGACTTGAGATCGGGGTACCATCAGCTGAAAGTTCGAGAAGAGGACATTCCCAAGACAACCTTTCGAACTAGATATGGCCACTATGAGTTTCTGGTAATGTCGTTTGGATTTACTAATGCCCCAGCAGCGTTCATGGATCTCATGAATCGAGTGTTTGAAGAATATCTCGATAAATTTGTGATCGTATTCATTGATGATATACTAGTGTATTCACGAACGAAGCAAGAGCATGAGGTACACTGCGATTGGTGTTACAAAGGTTGCAAGAGAAGAAATTGTACGCCAAGTTCAAGAAATGTGAGTTTTGGTTGGAGAAAGTGTCATTTCTTGGACATATGGTCTCAAGGGAAGGAATTTCAAGTGGATCCATCTAAGGTGGAAGTGTGGAGTCAATGGAAGAGGCCGAATAATGCTACGAAAATCGTAGTTTTCTCGGATTAAGGGATACTACCGACGCTTTGTCGAGGGATTCTCGAGAGTTGCGCAACCTTTGACTCAACTCACTCGCAAGAATGTCAAGTTTGAGTGGACGGACAAATGCGAGGAATGCTTTCAAGAATTGAAGAAGCGATTAACCGGCACTCCAATTTTGGTTATTCCTTCGGGTAGTGAAGGATTTGTGATATCTGATGATGCCTCCGGGTTAGGTCCGGGAGCAAAGATTAATGCAGCATGGAAAGGTGATTGCCTATGCTTCTCGGCAATTGAAAGACTATGAAAAGAATTATCCGACGCATGACCTTGAGTTAGCCGCTGTGGTGTTTGCATTGAAAATATGGAGACACTATCTATATGGAGTACACTGTGACATCTACACGGACCATAAAAGTCTGAAGTACATCTTCACGCAGAAAGAGTTGAACATGAGGCAACGAAGGTGGTTGGAATTTGTAAATGATTATGATTGTGATATTCATTACCATCCAGGTAAGGCGAATAAAGTTGCTGATGCCTTAAGTAGGAAGAGAGTGGCCAGTTTGGTTACTTTGCCTCGAATACCAGGTCCGTTGAGAAATGATTTGAATAAATTGGAGATAGAGTTTGTGGTGGGACAATTATCTACGTTGTCTTTGCAACCGATGATCAGGGAAGAGATTAAAAATAAACAACATTTAGACCCTCTAATTGAACAATTGAAGCATGAAGTCATAAAGGATAGGCGTCCAAATTTTCAAATCTCGGAAGATGGTGTATTGGGATTTAAAGGTCGATTGTGTGTTCCTCAAGATGAAGGAATTAAACGACAAATTTTGTATGAAGCTCATAATACGCCATATTCGGTGCATCCGGTACAACAAAAATGTATCAAGACCGAGGAATTACTTTTGGTGGCCGGAATGAAAAAAGATGTGGTGAAGTATGTTGCTAAATGTTTAACTTGTCAACAAGTGAAAGCCGAGCACCAAAACCCGGTGGATTGTCAGAATCACTGGAGATTCCAGAATGGAAGTGGGGAACAGATTGCTATGGATTTTGTTGTAGGGTTACCGAGGACTGTGAAGGGACATGATTCAATCTGGGTCATAGTGGATAGAATGACCAAATCAGCTCACTTCCTACCAAAGTGAAAAAACAACTTATGATTGATAAGCTAGCGAGATATACATACAAGAGATAGTGAGACTACATGGGGTCCCACTTTCCATAGTTTCGCAGAGATAGCGATTTACATCGACATTCGGAAGAAGTTACAAGAAGGCCTTGGGACAAGATTGAAGTTCAAGATCGCAATGCATCCTCGACATGACGGTCAAACGGAACGTACTAATCGAGACCACGGAAGACATGTTAAGAGCTTGCGTGTTAGACTTCCGGGGATCGTGGAGTAGATATCTTCCTCCGATTGAGTTTTCTTATAATAATATGACTACCAAGAGTCTATCAAAGCCGCTCCGTATGAAGTTTTGTATGGTCGTAGATGTTGTTCACCAATATCTTGGCATGAAGCGGAGAGCGCAGATATTTGGGACAGAACTTGTGGACCAAGCCAATGAAGCTATCAAGAAAATCAAAGAAAGATTGAAAGTCTCTCAAGATCGATAAAAAAGAAGTATGCGGATAGAAGGCGGCGACCATTGGAATTTGAAATAGGCGACAACGTATTTCGAAAGTTGCACCAGTCCGGGTTGTAATGAGATTTGGAAGAAGGGAAAATTAAGCCCTAGGTACATTGGGCCCTTTGAGATTATTGAGCGCGAGGGAAAAATCGCATATAGACTAGCCCTTCCACCAAGGTGTGCCTGGAGTGCACGATGAGTTCCATGTGTCCATGCTACGGAAATATTTGTGGGAACCATCTCATGTGTTGAGTTATGAAACGATAGATGTAGATCCAGAACTATCTTATCAAGAACAACCAATAAAAATTCTGGATAGAAGAGAGAAGGAATTGGAACAAGGTCATCCCACTTGTGAAGGTCCTTTGGAGGAATCATGCAAATCGAAGAAGCCACTTGGGAGTTGGAAGAGGATATGAGAAAGAAGTTCCCGCTTTGTTTTAAGTTTCGAGGACTAAACTTTTGTATGTTATAGGAAATTGTAACATCCCAAATTTCGGACTTAAAACTTTTGTGCTAATTTTGTATGAAGGAATTGTAAGAGAAATGATAAAAGAGGTTAGGGACTAAATTGCAAGGCTTTTGGGGCATGATTGAAAGAATTTTCGTAGTTAGGGGCCATATTGCAATATTAAGGAAAAAAAAAAAAAAAAAAAAACAGGGCCAGCTGCCTTTTCACGTGGCATGGCTGGAACCTCAGCCATGCCACTCATTTCCCTCCTCCGCCACGTTGAGGAGGGATGAAGTAACATAGGAAGAAAAAAAAATATAATTCAAATTTTCAATCTCTCAAATCTCAACCTTATTTCACGTTTCACACTCCCTTTCCTCATCTTCCCATCCGACTCTCTCTCTCACTCTGTCTCCCTTCCAGAAATCAAAAAAAAAAAAAGAGAAAAGAAGAAGAGCTTTGATTTGCTTGAAGTGTTGAAAGGTGGTTTTGCAAGAGCAAAGAGGTATGACAATTTTGATTTTGTTTATCCTTTGTCTCCAATATCCAATATTTGGTTCAAATTTCGGATTTTGATAAGTTTTCTAGGTAATCCGAATCCTATGAGATTTCTTGAAGGGTATTCTCTTCTTTCTTTTCCAATCCGAAAATTTGATTTTTTGCCTTGATGTTCTCCTTTTCTAATCCGAAAATTTGATTTTTGCCTTGATGTTTTCCTTCGTTTGGTGGCTGAATTTGGTGGATTTTAATGTTACAACCTGATTTGGTTTTAGAAAAGTTGAACCTTAAGCTTCCCTCAAAACCCCATTTTCGGATTCCTTCACAGGCCCAACTTTTAACATGCAAATTTGAGCTCAAATTGAAGTTTTTCTATATTTTTGGTCTCCGAATCTTGTAACCTACCTAAGGAGTATAAGGACAAGCACAATCAAGCCTTCTCAATAGTGAACATTACTCTTTTGCAGCAATTAAGTTTTGGAAAGAGGGCTGCAGCAATTTTTGGAGGAAAAGAGGTTGTTTGAGCAAGGATTCAAGGTAGGATTTCTTCTTCTCCCTCGATTTTCGGATTTAGAATTTGATGGTTTATTGTCTAGCTTTGTTTATTGATCAAAGGGAATTGTGGAGCATCTCTTGAAGTTATGAATTTTCTTTGATTTGGTATAATTCTTGAATTTTGAGGATTGAACTTCAAGAATTAAGTTTCCTTGAGGATAAAGGGCTTTGAACTTGGTTTATGGAGAAGTGTGTTGAATTACTTGAGGTTTTTTGTTTATAACCCCTGATTTGGTATATCATGTGTATGAGTTAACAAGTGTGGCTATCCTACTTCACCTTGGTCATGTAATGCTCATTTAGGAGAAGGTTTTCTAATGAGTTGTTTTGGTGGTATGTTAGCATTGAAAACAACGGACAGCCATGGGAAAAATAGGGAAACCGAATTTCCCAGGAATCATTCCAACCTTGTTAATTAAAGAACCTTGGAATAGACATTTCATACTTTAAATAGAAACTTGAATCACCCCAAAAGGAGCTTTGTAGGTTAAGTTGTAAACTTTTTGAATATAAAGCAAATCTGTCAAATGTACTTACTGGACAGAATCTGTTCTTTTCGGATTCTGGGAGTATTAGGTGAGGAATTTCAAAAGAAGGTTTACATAATTAGTAACTAGACATCGTAAGCTTCGTATAGCCTCTGGAATCACCTTAAACGGATAACCGTAGCTTAAGATATACATTTTTGAAGTTAGGCTTAGTGGATGGTTTTCTGCAGAAAAACCAGCAAAACTTGATCTGGTTTATCATGAATTTGGAGACTTAAATGGACCCAAAATTAAGCTTGTGATATGTCTTTGGAAAGCCCTAGATGTCTACCTCGCTTGGGTTCAGGTTTTGTAATTTTAAGGCTACATAGAATACTTTGTGGATATTCTTATAGCAATCGTAAAAGTGCAAATTTCAGAAATTAATAAAACGAAGAACTGAGGTACCTACTTTTTGAAATGAGAATGTTGCACTTAAACCACCTTTGCCACCATTTAGAACAGGTTATTAGTGATGTGTGAGAGTTGAAATCAAATCATTTGGAGTTTTGTAGCTCAAGTTTGTGCGATAGGAAGTTTCATATAGAAACTTTCTAAAAACTGTCAAAAAACAAAAAAAAAACAGAATTATGATTTCATGGAAACTATTTTTAAGGTACTTAGAGATGTCGGATTGAGACATATGATAGTTTATTGGAAAGATATACATGTCTACTTTATTTTGAAGTTAATTTTGGAATTTTTAAAGACAAAAAGAATATCTTATGATTTTTCTTCTAAAGATGGACGAATTAGTGAAATTCCAATTTTGGGGGGAAAGTGATTATGAGTTAGAAACTGATTTGTGGCTGAGCTATTGAGCTCTAATGACGATGGCCAATTTGTCTATTTTGAACAGTGGAAAGGAAAACGAGCAAGGGAAACAAAGAAGGTTAAACGCAGATTTTGCTAAGCAACTCAGGTAAGTGGAGTTTGACTTCTCTGCAGCACTTACAAACTTTGTTTGATAGACTTTCTATGGACTGTCTAGTATGCCATTATGTGAATTTTTATGACATTGTCAATGTGTATGATTGTGAAGATTACTTGTAATTGAGCACATAATAGCATGCATGTAAGGCGGTACGCCAAGTCCTCAAAGGACTTCTATTGTGATGTGGTCATTGATGAAATTGTGATTGAGCGCAAGTCTCTCGAACCAAGTGGGTGATGACAGAGACTATATTATGATATTGAGAAGTTGTGATTTTGAATGCGCTGGCCGTTCCCTCGAACCAGGTGGGTGATGATGGGGAACCTAATATTGTGATTTGAAATATTGGCATGTGGCCGATTGTGAAAAGCCGTGGCGGCGAAAAGACCGAGAGGGCCCTAGTGATATGTAGTGCACGTGCATAAAGTGTAAGATTGATTGGCATAAATTACCTATGATGTTGCAATGTGTGAGTATGTTAAAATAAGATTGTGTGATTGTAGCTCTACTTCATCGAGCTTGTAGCTCATTAAAGTTTGCTCAGGTCTTTGAGGTAAAGGTAAGAAACAAAGTAAGCAAAGAAGGTAGGAGGAGTCGCTTCGTTGACATTGTACATATGGTTGGACCAAAGAAGCTGCACACGGATTATTTTGGTTTTGTAAACATATATATTTTGGAGTTAAACTCATAAACCTTGGATGACTGTATAATTTTAATTGTGTCTAGGAACTTGATAGGAACGGTGTATTAATGAAATTTTGTTTAAGCAAAAAAAAAAAAAAAATTGAAACACCATAGTTTTCACATAAGTGACAGGTGAAGGTTAGTGATTGTGGCACGTCCTTAAGATTGTTAGCAAGGAACTAAAACGAATCAAGGAGATGGTATATAAGGGGTGTCACACCATTGCCCTTCAAGAATTGCTGATATGTTTCTTACATACAGCATGAACACATCTGATTGAGCTTTCGCTAAGCAAGTACGAACTATATCTCTCAAAATAACTGTGAGTACACATGAATAAATATGCATGAGCTGGTGATGCTTGATTATGACGTTTTTCATGGTCTTATAATCTTCTCTTATCTTTCTTATCTTTTCTTTGTTATGGGCCGGAGTGCTCACGTACCACTTGCGCGCAATCATCGGGACGTGAGGGTTTGCAAGGTCCACCGCAACACCGTGATTATAACTTGAATGCCTCCCTTAAGTCGCTAGGCCATTCGATTTTTTTTTTCTCCCTTGTGGAGCTGGAAATACCTCCCTTAGGTCCGAGGTCACATTACGGCACTCAACTGAGATTATTTTCCTTTTAGAGGAACATTTCTACATTCAAAAATTACTAAAACATCATAAAGATAGGATTTAGAGTTTTGTTTTTGTTTTTTTTTTTCACATGACTCAAATACACCAAATATGTTATATGTTCACTTAATTTAAATAAGAAATACATGTATATTACCGTTTCCTACAGCATAACGAAAAAAAACAAACAAAAAACAAAAAACCTCCAAACGACGTTCAATAACATGAAATATTACAAATCAGTCAATGTAAATATTAATACGTTAATACATGTTTCCATAAGTAATATACATTATCCCTTACATTTATTAACATGAAATACAACAAATAAGCCCATATACACATTTTTATGCTATGTGTTCATTTACTTACTATAAAAATACATGTTTTCGGATTAAGATACATTATCGGTAACATGTACATATTTTCATGTAAATATACACACTTTACATATAAATATACACGAAAACGGCAGAATTATACATCCGTTTGGTTTCGATCCAAACAAAGTGCCCGCCAGATTAAAGACATTTCCTATATATATATATATATATATATAGGCAGAGTTTCCAATCTGATATTGATGTTTGTATATTTTTTTTTATAAAATATGTATATTTCTTTTTCAGAATGTGTATATTTTTTCTTAAAAGATATACATTCTTTTTTAGTAAAATATACAATATGTACACATTTTAAAGAAGAAATGTACACATTTTTAAAAAAATATATATATATTTTATAAAGAAATATACAATCATTTTTTTAGGTCCATGACATGGATCGAGACTCATATATATATATATATATATATATATTAGAAAGGGAAATAGTAGAAAATAGGCCAATATGAAAAGCTTAAGAAAGGAAATAGGCAAATTTTTAGTTATAGAAATTAATAGGTCATAACTTGTCAAGTTATGGTTCATAACCAGATAAGTTATGGACAAACTTGTCAAGTTATGGTTCATAACCGGACAAGTTATGGACAATTATGAATAATAACTTGTCAAGTTATGGTTCATAACCAGACAAGTTATGGACGAAAATAATAATTTGGCCTATTTATTAACTTATGTAAACTATTGGCCTATTAATTTTAATTCATCTCAAATTTTGGCCTATTTTCCTCTTTCTCCCTATTAGAAAACCATGAAATATTTTGACGGGTTGTGAAAGTAACTTCCCCTAAATTTTTATTTACTCGCAAATGTTTTAAAAACTTACAGATCAAAATCGAAATTCACCATCATATGAAAAAGAAAGAAATAGAACACCAAAAAAACAAAAAACAAAAAAAAAACAACCCGACGAGAAGTGCTTTATATATATATATATATATATATATAAAAATATATATATATATATAGGCAAAGTCTTTAATCCGGCGGTTACTATTTACCAGACTGAAACGGCAGATGTATAATTTTATCATTTTCGTGTATATTTATATATAAAGTGTGTATATTTACATTTAAAGATGTATATGTTAAGTTATAAAAAATGACAATGTATATTAATCATTGAAATATGTATTTTTTATAGCAATTAAGTAAATACATAGCATAAAAATATGTATATTGACTGATTTATTGTATTTCATGTTAATGAATGTAAGTGACAATGTATATAGTGAAATATGCTTCTAGTATCTTGTGTTCTTGATAATATTAAAATGACACCTCAACATTTTTAAAAATATATTCTTGGTACTCGAAGTTGATTTTTAAGATGTAAAATGACCTTAGTACTCTTTTACTTAATCAAAATCTAATAAATCTAGAAAAAAATCATGAACTTTTTATTTTATTATTTTCTTTTAAATATTTTAATGTCTTAAAATATTTTCATTTTTTTTTAAGAAACTAGTAAAAGTAGGCACGTGCAATTGCATGAATTTGACTGTTATATGTATTGTCTATTAGAAAAATAATTTTATGATGTAAACAAATAAGTTCTAACTAATCGCCATACTCTATTATTTTTCTTAACATTTAAACCGCACAGCTTATTTTGATGGTGTGAGTTTTGTAGATTCGGAAGCCACGTTCAGAACGTAATTCAAATATTATTTAATTTGACCACTTTTTTTAAGCTCTAAATAAGAGAAAACAGTAGATAACAAATAAGTAAAAAGTATAAAAAGTGAAGAACATAGAAGGAAACACAAATTAAACCATTTTTTTCTTAAGACTTAAGTAAGATAAAACAATAGATTACAAGTAGATTAAAAATACAAAAATTGATAAGGGCATAAATAGAAACACAAAACTAGGTACATAACACGTAAATAAAAAGTACAAAAGGTAAATAACATAAATAGAAACACAAATTAAACCGTTTTTTTTTTCTTAAGCCCTAAGTTAGAAGAAACGACAATGTATATTAATCTTCAAAACATGTTTTTTTTTTTTATAGCAATTAGTGAACACATAACATGAAAATATGTATATTAACTAATTTGTTGTATTTTATGTTAAATATACACGATTTTATATATAAATATACATAATTTACGTATAAATATACACAAAAAATATACGATTATACATGTGTCTGACTGGTCAGGCACTTGAAAAGTGCCTGACCAGAGACAATTCCTATATATATATATATATATATATATATATATATATATACACACACAAAGTCTTTGGTCAGGCATTTGTTTAGAACGATACTTATATATTTTTGTATGAAGTGTGTATATTTATAGTAAATTGTGTATATTTACATGACACTTGTATAATTATGCAATTGTGTATATTTACATGTAAATCGTATATATTTATATATAAATCATGTATGTTAGGTTATAAGAAACAACAATATATATTAATCCTCAAAAGATGTTTTTTTTTATAGTAATTATTGAACGCATAGCATGAAAATATGTATATTAATTGATTTGTTGTATTTCATGTTAAATATACATGACTTTACATGTAAATATACATGATTTACATATAAATATACACAATTTATATATGATTATACAAGTACCTGACTAGTCAGGCACTTTACAAGTACCTGATCAGAGACAATTCCATATATATATATATAGGCAGAGTCTCCAATCCGGTACTGATGTTTGTATATTTTTCTGTAAAATATGTATATTTCTTCTTTAAAATGTGTATATTTCTTCTTAAAAGTGTACATTCCTTTTTTGGTAAAATATACAATATGTACACATTTTAAAGAAGAAATGTACACATTCTAAAGAAGAAATATACATGCTTTATAAAAAAATGCACAACTGCCGTTTCAGTCCGCATACCGGATTGGAGACTCATCCTATATATATATAGGCAGAGTCTCCAATCCAGTACTGATGTTTGTATATTTCTCTGTAAAATATGTATATTTCTTCGTTAGAACGTGTATATTTTTTCTTAAATGATGTACATTCCTTTTTTGGTAAAATATACAATATGTACACATTTTAAAGAAGAAATGTACACATTTTAAAGAAGAAATATACATATTTTATAATGAAATGTACAACTGCCGTTTCAGTCCGCATACCGGACTGGAGACTCATCCTATATATATATATATATATCAAAAATAACGTTTTTAAAACGTTATAAAATGCAATCAAAATAAGTTTTAATAAGGATTTTTCAAAAACGCTATAACGAAAAGATATCAAAAGTCCCTTTTGTTGTGGTGTTGATTCTGAACTTACTAGAGTTGGCATCTGCACACAATATAATAATATACAGCCGAAACTAGCTCCTCTTCCATGAGAGAGGCAGTGTAAGTCACCAAATATTTGGCCCTTCTCTTTTTCTAAGGATCGCAATTTGTATTAGTGAGTCGTATTTGTATCAACCAATTTATTAATTGTGTCAGAAAACATTAACCTAAACACAACATGTTTATTAAACGTGTCAAAAATATCAACACAAACACAACTCATTTATTAATCATGTTAATCGTGTCAATCCGTATAAGTCTTTTAAATTAACATATTAAATAAATAACTAATATAATAATGAGTTATTTAACATGGTCATGACAGGTTTAACATGTTTATTGGTCAATTTATTTTTTCTTTTAAGAAAAATAAATGAATTTTACCTACAAATATTAAAATTCACATTATTTGTATTTAATGTGTCGTATAAACTTTCATGTTATATCACATATCATTATATTACAGATGACACATATAATTAATCGTGTCAATTCGTGTTACTTCGTGTTAAAAGGTTAACCCTAACCCAATCTATTTATTAATCATGTTAGTCGTGTCAACCTCATTATAATCCAAACTTATTTATAGTAAACTTAAACCCACTAATTTTTTGTGGGTTTCGAGTTATGTAGTTGTGTCGCTACTCGGATTACCAGCCCCAACCTTTTTTATACCATGTGCCTGAATGGTCTCATATATAAATTTGGATTTAGAAGCTTTCTTTTGTTGTTAATTTTCATATGTTGTTAGGGATACTAACTCTAATCTCAATTTTTATATTAATTTATTAGATGTTATTTGTTTACTGGTAAGTATTTAAAAAGCTTGACCTGTCAATATACTCAAAGAGTTGATACAAAAGATACGATTAAAGCGCATATCCGTAGCATTATTTTTCAAATATCGCCTATTGATCAAATTTAGTTGGACACCCAATCGTGGAATAACATCTCTTGACCATAGAGCGACAAGAAAAACCACCACCAAAGTGCAAACCTTTTAATTACAACCTGTAATGTCATCGCTCAATATCTTTAGATACTAGTTTTAGTAGCGACTTTGACAACGAATTCGTATCACTAAAATTATCTTTGCTGAAAGATCTATTTGTTGAAGTTTGGCAAGTTGCAAAAGCTTCATAGCATGTTGGGATCATTAATCTTATGTTGCATTTAAAGCTTTCACAAAATTTCATTAAAAACACTTGTCCACTACTATTGTATGGAGTATAAAGTTGTTTAATTAATTAATTCACTCTTTAGGTACTAAGAATTTTGAATATATAATACTCAAAAATCATAAAATAGCATGATTCTCATAGAATTAGAATTAGAGCGTACGTTGAATCATTGCTTTGATTTGAAGAAGATCTCTTACACATGAAGTTTGAAGAAGAAGTAGAATCTAAATTTCTCTCTCTAGACCTTTTGTAAATTTTTTTAACACATTTTCTTATGAAGAGAAGGGATACCATAAATTGGGTGGATAGAGGGCTAAACTCTTATTTTATAGATCATGAATTAGTGTCTTCCATTAAAGCACACACCACTTCATAAGATGCAGACACATCTTTTAATAAGAGTTGTAACCCATCATAGCCAAAATGATTTTAGTATTAAAATAATTATTAAGCCATTTAAATAAATATTATATTAAATAATATTAATGGGCTATTTACTTATTATGTGGGCTACATAATTCTTACATTCTCCCACTTGGTCTATATAATATTTCTGTTATGGTTTAATAATAAAGCTATAACGTGCACAAGAATATAATACTAAAACCTTTCTTTTAATTGACTACCACATAATATCATAATTAAATATAAAATATAATGTGAGCCATGACGGTTGTGGGTTACTAAATCAACAAACTCCCTTCCATGTGCTACAGCATTAGACCTCTATTTAATATGTTTCATGCTTGAGAGGTATAATAATGTCCACTTTAATGTCTTTGTTGAGAATATCCTATTAAATATTTATCTATAACAATTATGTATACAAAATTGAAAACATGATATATTGGGAACATAAGTGAGCTCATAGTGTCATATCATTAAACAAAAATAAACATAATACAATAACATTAATGCCGTCCAATAACACTCATTTCTTTCAACATGTTCATTAAATGTTTTAGGCGATAATACTTTTGTCAAAGTATCTGCAATCATAAGATTGGTACTAATTTGTTCAATTGACACTATATGTTCCTAAACTTCTTGCTTAACAACTAAGTACTTAATATCCATACGTTTCACACCATTTGAATACTCGTTGTTTTTGGCAAAGAAGACTGATGCGACATTATAACAGCAAACATTCAATGGCCTGGATATACTATCCATAACCCCAAGTCCTGAAATAAAATTCTGCAACCATAAACCATGACTTGTGGTCTCAAAGCACGCCACGAACTCGGCCTCCATGGTCGATGCTGCAATGACGGACTGCTTCGTACTCTTCCATGAGATTGCTCCTCTGACCAAGAGGAACATATAACCAAATGTAGAGTTTCTAGTATCAGCACATCCGGCAAGTCTGAATCCGAGTAACCGACCGCTTCTAGATGATCACATCTTTTATAAGTAAGCATATGGTCCTTTTCTTTACAAGTACCTGAGAACTTTCTTTGCAACTTTCTAATGATCTATTCCTGGGTTACTTTAATACCTGCCTAACATCCCAATAGCAAAACTAATGTCAAGTCTATTGTAAGTTTGAGCATACAATAAGGTCCCAATGATATATGCATAAGGAAAGTTTTTCATCTACACTTGTTCCAATTTATACTTTGGACATTGAATATGACTAAATTTATCCCCTTTCTGAATTAGAACTATACATGCTGAACATTTATCCATAAACTTCTCTAAAACTTTGCTAATATAACCTTTCTGAGACAATCCTAACATTCCTTGTGATCTATCACATAATATTTCAATTCCTATTACATATGTTGCCTCATCCATGTCTTTCATTTCAAAGTTATTAGAGAGAAATTTCTTGGTATCATGTAATAAACCAAGATCATTAGCAATAAGTAAAATATCATCAACATATAAGACTAAGAAAATAAACTTGCTCCCACTAACCTTCATGTATATACATCGATCAACGATATTTTTCTTAAACCCAAAAGAAGTAATGATTATTGGTTTCCGAATGGAATTCGGATGTGGAAGCGTAGAGTAGCAAATCCTGTATAACAAAATTTTCATAAAACTTTTGAGATACTCTATAGATTGTATTAATTTATGCATGAATAAATTATTCACATTAATTTATTTTCCAAGTATTGGATTAAGAATTATACCTTGCACTGATTAGGTCGATAACTTGATTTCTTTGACCTCGAACAATCCTCGCTCCAAACCTTGTTTAGAAAACTCGAGCCTTCTTCGTCAATTCCTTGAATTCATGAAGACGTGTGCGTGAGCATACCTACAAGAAAATGGGTTAAGAAAACACTCAAGAATTTTTCACGAACACTAACGCATGCACGATGAGAAATTTTTGAAGAAATTTTAACTTTCTCACTCTTAGTATATTCGGCCAACTCTTGATTTTTAGGAGAGAAAATTGTGTCTCATAATTTTCTACAATCTCCTTATTTATAGAGTAATAGTTAGACACCAAAAATGAGTCTTGTCTTTATCTCTAAGATAAAACTTATCTATTTTCTACCACTTTAAATTTTATTTTGAAAACAAAATCTCCCTTCCTTTTTCCTTGATATGGCCGGCCACCACATGGGATCCTTATCCCTGTGGTAGGCGCCAATTGTTCAAGGAATCGGGCTAAGATTCTGCTTTTATCTAAAAATATAATTTTGACTCAAATTCTAATTCTAATTTAAGTCAAACTTAAATTAATTTGAATTCTAAATTAAACAACTTATCAAATAAGTTTAAATGGATAATTCCAGATGTGTTCAAACTGTGTGTTCACATTGTGCCTTACATTCGCACTATGTGAACACCTTCACATAAGTGATCCAAAATTTAAATTTAAATTTAAATAATCACATTATTTAAATAATAATTAATTCTCAATTAATTATTCTCGGGTGTTAATTTTAGAATTTTGTAATTCTAAAATTCTCATTTTGCATTTAATTTCTTGTAGAATCACAAGGACAACGCGAGGACTGATGGACCTATAATTTTAAGTTCCAATAAAATTAATAATTAATTAAACAATTTAATTAATTAATTAATCTTATTAATTCTAATAGTTACTCCACTATAAACTTGGAATTGTACTCTCGTAATTATAGACATAAATTACTTTTAAACTGTGAAGTATCTATTTGATATAGTCATTGCATATAGATCAATCCTCCATAAATAATTCATAATTAGAGCTAGGTAAAATCCACTAACCTCTCTAATTACATCTTTATCCTTAAGTACCATTGATTATCTAATGAATAGTATATTCATAAAACACATTTATAAATATGAGCTCGTTACTTATTCAAGTACCAAATCAACCATTACGGGAGTTATTTATCTACTTCTTTCTCAAGAAGGAATGAATTTCATCTCGTATAATAACATTCCTAGCTACCTACTTCGTCATGTCTCCAAAATACAAGGAATAGGATTCAGGATCTCAAAATCTGTACTGAGTAAATCAAAAGACACAAATCTATAAATAAGTGTCTGCTAAGAACTCAAGATTAAGATCATTCCATATATAATCATCGATAGACTCAATTAGAATTTCTATACTTAATGGAAATTATCAAAAATTCATATTGTGTTTGTGTCCCAGTTTGACATAATCTCATTATGCGAAATACACTCATTCAATATCTATCTGTTAGGAATAGTATCCTAGAAGCATGAGATGTAATAGGATATTTATTATCTAATTAATAAAGGAGTTTATTCAATATTTTATGTGCATATATTTATGAATATTTTATGTATATCAAATGAAAATTTCGTGATTATTTATGTAACCTTAAACATAGTATATAAGTGTTATATACAAGAGGATAGTGTTTAAGGATAATAATCAAAAATATTGTTCATGATGAATTTAATTAAAGTTCAGAATCTTTAATTAAAACATTAATAAGACATATCATTCCCATTTAGAATGGAACGGTGTTATCTGCACTGTTAATATGGTGAGATATTGAATGAGTGTATTACGCATAATAAGATTATGTGGAACAGGGATACAGACACAATATGAATTTCTAATAATTTCCGTTAAGCATAGAAATTTTAATTGAGTCTACCGATGGTCATATATAGAATGATCTTAATCATAAGTTCTTAACAAACTCCTATTTATGGATTTATGTCTTTTGATTTACTTGGTATGGATTCTGAGACCCTGAATCATATTCCTTGTATTTTGGAGACATGATGAAATAGGTAGCTAGGAATGTTATTATACGAGATGAAATCTATTCCTTCTTGAGAAAGAAGTAGATAAATAATTCTCTTGAGTGTTGATTCGGTACTTGGATTAGTAAGAGCGCTCTGGTTCATGAATGTGTTTTATGAATTACTATCCATTAGAGAATCAATAGTACTCAAGGATAAAGATATAATTAGAGAGGTTAACGGATTCTACCTGACTCTAATTATGAATTATTTATGGAGGATTGATCTATATGTAATGACTATATCAAATGGACACTTCACAGTTTAGAAGTAATTAATGTCTATAATTTTGAGAGTTCAATTCCAAGTTTATAGTGGAGTAACTATTGGAATTAATAGAATTAATTAATTAATTAAAGTGTTTAATTAATTATTAATTTTATTGGAGCTCGGGATTATAGGTACATTAGTCCCTACGTCATCCTCGTAATTCTACTAGACACAAAGGGCAAAATAGAAATTTTAGAATTACAGAATTCTAAAATTAAATACTCAAAAAATAATTAATTGAGAATTAATTATTATTTAAATAATGTGATTATTTAAATTTGAATTTGAATTGTGAACATAATTTAAATTTATCCTTTTGAACTTATTTGATAAGTTGTTCAATTTAGAATTTAAATTAATTTACGTTTGACTTAAATTCGAATTTGAATTTGAATTAAAATTGGACTACAAGATAAATAATGATTTTCTCTTCCTTCCCTATCTGAATTTGTGCCACACACAAGGGAGAAAAACCCTAGGATAGCCGGCCACATTAGAGATAAGGTGTAGGAGATTTTTTGTTCCAAATTCAAATAGGAAACAGAGATTTGATTCCTTTTTGAAGTTTGACTTCTACTCTTTAAATATGAGAATGATAGAAAATTGTGGATACAATTTTTGAAAAGATTTTTTCTGCCCTAAGAGTTAAGGTGGCCGAAATTCTCAAGAGGAAAAAGAGTGGAAAATTTTTTCTCCCAAAAATTCCACATCATGCATACGTTGGTGTTTGTGGAAATTCGAGTGTTTTTGAAACCTGTTTTGTCTCACGTGTGCCCACAGACATGTCTACGTGGAATCAAAGAATCGACATGGAAGACTTTGGTTTTCTAAACACAAAGATTGGAGCAAGAACTGTTCGTGGTCAAAGAACTCAAGTTATCTTCCGAGTCGGCTTCCAGGTATTTTTCCTGAATGAGTTCTTGATATATATAAATTAATGTGATTAATTTATTCGTGCATAAATTAATATAATCTATAGAGTATCTCAAAAGTTTTGCGAAAATTTTTGTTATACATGATCCTCTCTCCCCCATGCTTTTGCGTCCGAATTCAATTCGGCAACCAACACTGTCTACATTAATAGTGCGGATAACAATGTTCCTTTCTAAATGGGAATGAGAGGTATTAATAATGTTTTAATTAAAAATTCTAAACTTTAATTAAATTCATTACGAACATCGTTTTGATTATTATCCTTAAACATTATCCTCTCATGTATAAAACTTATATACAATGTTTAAAGTCACATAAATAATCATGAAATTTTCATTGATATTCATAAAATATTCATAAATGTATGCACATAAAACAATGAATGAACTCTTTTATTAAAGAAATAATAAATATCTTTTTTACATCTCATACTTCTAGGACACCATTCCCAACAATGATATCATTAAATTTAAGATACCATTGTCAGGAAGCTTGTTTAAGTCTATATATTGACTTATTTAATTTACACACCATGTGTTCTTTTCCTTTACTTGAAAACCCTTCAGGTTGGTCCATATAGACCTCTTCCTCTAAATTCTCATTCAGAAATCCAGTTTTCACATCCATTTAGTGTAACACTTAATCAAAATGAGCCACCAATGCCACAATAATTATGAGTGAATCTTTCTTAGAGACTGGTAAAAAAGTCTCTTTGTAGTCAATGCCTTCCTTTTGACATTCTTAATTTACACCCGACTTTCTTACAACCTTCAGGCAACTTAACAAGGTCCCAAACTTGATTTTGATCCATAGATTTTAACTCATCTTCCATGACATTAAACCACTTAGCAAAATCAATACTTTCCATGGCTTGTGAAAACAAAACTGGATCTAAAATTGGAACATTATCGATTTCCAAGTTTATTTCTGACTCTTGTAGATAAACTACATAATCATTAGGAATAGCAAATTGATTTTCTCTTTGAGATCTTCTAAATACTATTCCTTATGTTTCACCTATTGTAGGTTCAATGGGAAAAACTTCATTATGTAGTGGTTGGTTAGTCACTTGTTGCTCTTAAGCATTGTTAGGTTGTACAACAATGGTAGGAACAACTTTAAAAGTCAGGTAGAGGTACTTCTATCCTAACCTCATTAACGACCACATTACATGGTTCTCCACTTCTACTAATTTGACCATTTTTTTATGAACCTAGTATTTCTAGATTCTACAATTCTCGTACCATGATTAGGACAATAAAATCTATACCCTTTAGATTTTTCTAGACAACTAATAAAATAACCACTGGTCATCTTAAAATCTAATTTCTTTTTAGGTGGATTGTAAATTCTGACTTCTACCGGGCATCCCCAAACATGTAGGTGCCTTAAACTAGGTTTCCTTCTCATCTACATCTCAAAAGGAGTTTTTGAGACTAGCTTACGAGGAACCCGGTTTAGTATATACATGGCGGGCTTTAATGCCGCATCCACAAAGATAAGGGTAAAGATGAGTAACTTAACATACTGCTAATCATATCCATTAATGTATGGTTACGCCTTTCTACTACACCATTTTGTTGTGGTGCACCACGCATAGTGTATTGCCACATATGCATCTCTTTTCTGGGAATTTAGCAAATGGACCTAGATATTGTCCAACTCATCATACTTTCTATAGTATTCATCATCTCTATCTGACCTTACAATTTTCACCTTTTTATCTAATTGCCACTCAACCTCATTAATGAATATCTCAAGAACTTCAACATTTTGAGATTTTTCATACAATAGATAAAAATAGCCATAACGTGAAAAATCATCAATAAAAGTGATAAAATACTTTTCTCTACTAATAGATGAGGTATCAAAATGTCCACATATGTTGGTGTGTATGATTTCAAGAAGTTGTGTACTTCTTGTGGCGCCTTTCTTTGTGTGCTTAATTTGCTTTCCTTTAATGCAATCAATGCACACTCCTAGATCAGTAAAATCCAAACTTGGAAGGATTTTTATCATCACCAAAAAATTTGTTGAAGAAATTTCTTGGAATTCTCTATATTATATATATGAATAATTTTATGATAAGTATTTGTTGATATTGTTATTGAATAGCAAAGTATAATTTAACTATGATACAGTTGCCGAATTTTGGACTGTAATCAAGAAAGAGGAATGAAATATTGTGTTATTCCCACAAGAGGGAAAACACATAAATGTTAAGTTTAAGAAATGAAAAAGAATTGAAAAACATCAATTATATGGTTTTACAAACAATCGGAATGAAGAACAGATGAAAAAGGGGTTCAGAAGGCCGACTGAGAAATTAAGGCTTTCGATCGATTAGGGTTGACTGAGTCAAAATTTATTGACCAAGAGTTGACCAATAGGTCACTCAAGAAAAGTTAGTTAAGGATGAGTAAATTTGACCAAGTTGACCAACTGTTTGAAAAATGCAGGTAAAACGCGCACCGAATAGGAATTAAATTGAACCGAAATGTGATAGTTATTAAGAATGAATGGTAGAGATTTAAGGTGATCAATGGATAAAGGGTTGAGATTAGGACACATGGAAAGGGAAGGAGAAGGGCCAGCAAAGCTTAAGGGAGAAGCAAAGTGATTTTTTGAGTTTTTTTTACCAAAAAAACAAAAAAAAACAAACAAACCCTAAAAACTGTCAAAATTGCACCTAGGTTCCTCATCTCTTTTTGTGAACGGTTTTAGAACAATAAAATACAAGAAAAATGTTCATTTCCATACAAGAAAACAGAGAACACTCAGCCAAAGAAAGAGAGAAAAACAATTTCTCAAAGTGAGAAAAACGAGTTCAAATCGAAATCGGCGGAAAACTACCGTTGATTAGTGTCACCATAGTTTGTTCTTTATTCTTCTCAGGTAAAATTTCAATTTTTCTTCTCATTTTTCACCATGGCTACACGTCCATGAACAGTATAAACTATGAAATAAATTTTGTTAAGGATGGTGATTTACTTGTGTTTATTAATGGTATCGAAAAACCTAATGTCTGGAGGATAAATTTTCAGTTATTAGGTTTTGTGTTAGCATTTTTGGTTATGGAGAATTCTTGTGAGAATAGTGATGAAACCCTAAAACTTATGACGTTTATGGTGATAAAAAGAATGAGAAAGGTTGTGATATGTGGCTGAAATGTTGAAATAACGGATAAAATGAGCTATGGTTAGCTTGGGAAACACGAAAATTAGGCGAAACTCTGTCAAAATTTAGTTTGAGAATTGAACCAAATCCAGTTGTAATGAAGAGTAGGAGGAAGGAGATGTGTAAAATAAGTTGATTAAATGATATATAATGTGTAGAAACCTAAAATGATGAAAATTCTCAATTTCGAACCAAAATCGCAAACTAGGATAATGACTCGAAACTTATATCTTTGTGTTGCACAAAATAGTGCATATTGTAAGTTCAATGTATGTTATTATGTAAAAAATAATTCTTGATTCTTATTTGTTGCATTGAATGTGCTTATGGACTTAGAGTAGCAGTATAATTTTAGTCTGTAAAAAAGTTAAAGTCAAAGTCAACAAAAAGGTCAAACGTTTAAATAAAGTCCAATTTCATTGAAAATTGACAGAAATGCTTAAAGATGCAATAACATGACCAAAATTACTGTCATAATAAAAAACGATGACAGTAAGACAATAAGATTAAGATTACTGTCATAATAAGAAAAAGACAATAAGATGATAAGATTAAAATTACTGTCATGATAAGGAAAAAATGACAGTAAGATGATACATGAAGTAAAATGCCAAAAGATAAGAAGTTAATAAAACTATTTGTACCGACCTTCACAAGGGAGGTTATTATGATTATGAATGAAATGAAACCGTGAGTTAGTGTCATGACCGAGAAATTTATCAGAATTATTGTATAGGATAACATTTTTTAGAATCATTTGTATCATTAATATAAATACTTTTATGATAATTATTTGTTGATATAAGTATGAAATAGCAAGTTATAAGCTAAAATTCATAAATTTATGAACTACGATGCAGTTACCGAGTTTTTGGACTGTATTTAAGAAAAAAGTATGAAATGTTGTGTTAAACCCACAAGTGGGTAAACAAATGAATGATAAGTTTAAGAAATGGAAAAAAATTGAAAGACATCAATTCTAGGGTTTTAGAAACAATCAGAACGAAAAACGGATGAAAAAGGGGTCCGGAAGGCTGAATCAAGAAAAATTAGGGTTTCGACTGATTTGAGTTGACCAAGTCAAAATTTGTTGACCAAGAGTTGACCAAAAAATTACCCTCAAAAAGTTAGTCAAGAATAGTCAAGGTTGACTAAGTTGACCATTTGTTTGAAAAACATGTCTAAAACGCGTACCGGATAGGAATTAAACTGAACCAAAATGGGATAATTATAAAATTATCAATGGTTGAGATTAAAAGTAAAATATTGGATGGAAGGCTGAGATTGAGCCATGTGGCATGAGAGGTGGCCGGCCAAGACTTAATGGAGAAGAAAATGAGAGATATTTTTGGGATATTTTGGGAATTTTGCAAAAAGTCCATGGAAAAGTCAAGATTTCATTTTTTGGACATTTCTTTTATGTATTGGTCGGTTCATGAATGGCATA
Source organism: Morus alba (assembly GCA_012066045.3). NCBI lineage: Eukaryota > Viridiplantae > Streptophyta > Magnoliopsida > Rosales > Moraceae > Morus > Morus alba. The sequence goes on from CP050225.2 coordinate 29,870,237, forward strand.
TTATGTGAGAAATTATTATTTCTCATGCATAAGAACAGAGAGCATTAGCCAAGAGAGAAAGATGAAAAAAAAAATCCAAAGTGAAGGAAAAATGGGATTTAAGCGGCAATCGTCGAATCTATTGAGGAATAGCATCACCGAAGCTTGTTCTTCACTCTCTAAGGTGAGATTTCAAATTTTCCCTCTCATTTCTTCACTATGGCTGCACGTGGGAGGTGATAAAAGCATGAGGAAAATTTCACTCAAGTATGGTAGTTGGTTTTTAATGGTTAAGTAAAAATGGATGAATCAAGGATAAATTTGTTTCTATCAATTTTTGGTATGGAGAATTTTTATAGAAATATGAGGAAATCCTAGAATTGTGATGTAATTAAAAGAAAAAGTATGTGAATGGTGTTTGATGGTGAAAACAACGGATAAAACGAGCTCAGGTTAGCTCGGGAAACATGCATAAATAGGCGGAACTCTACCAAAATTTAGTTTGAGTATTTTGAACTAAAACTGGATTTCAAGAGGAATGAGGGATTAAAGTGTGAAAAGAAAGGTGTTTCAATAATCGGTGATGTATAGAAACCGAACACAATTAGAATTCACAGTTTTTGACCGAAATTGAAAAATTAGGGCCATGACTCAGGAAAGTGCACTGTTTTAGTACAAATTCTAAAGATAGAAAATATTTTGGGATTGAATACCAAACATAAGGATTGTAGACCTTTCCGAATTGAATTTTAATATAATTATTGATCTTAGATTTTGAGTCTAATGATCATAAATTTATGTAATAAGATCGATTAACGATTAAAGTCAGAAAGCGTCAAGTGAGACAAAGGACCCATTGTTAGCAAAACTTTAATAAGTACAATAGTTTTCCTATGGCTATATCACGAACAAGCTACTTTTCTATGTTGTAAAAAAATTGTGCATATGGCAGAATTGTGAATGTTAGATACAATATGAATGTTTGATACTATGTTAAGCATGTATCTACAAGATTTAAGTAGCCGTAGAACTTTACTCTGCGAAAAGTATGTATCGATGATAAGTCAAGGTCAAGTTAAGAGAAAGAGTTAAACTTTAATGAAAAGTCCATCTCATGATAAATGGCTCAAAAATGAACAAATTCATAAGATTTAACTAAAGTTGCCGTTTCAATGAGAAAATTGATAAACGGTAAAAGACCAAACATCTTGTTTGTACTAGCCTTCGAAGGAAAGGTTATTATGAGACTATGAAAGAAATGAAACCGTGACTGAGTTGGATTGGTTAGCTACCCCACTCCTCACTAGTTATATGCGCTATGGTACAACAGGACAGGGCCCATAAGAAGTAAAAGACAAGAAAATGAAACACAGAAACCGCTCCATATAAAGGTACGATATCTGTAAAGAAGAATGAAAAGAATGAGAAACACAAAATGAAAGTCGTTCAGAATGTAAAAACACAATGTGAATGACTAAAATGAGACGAAAGTAGAACAAAGTATGTAATGAAAGAAGAAGAACATAAGCCATACATGTTTTAGTAGTACAAAATGTATTATGATATATGACATGAATGCATATATGGGTATGCATAATTATTGCATCTGTTATGACCTATTGATACTTGTTGAGCAAAAGCTCATTACATTTGTTCATGTTGTAGGAAGCTCAGGTAAGGTACCGGCTCCCTGAAACTTGTTGATGGGCATGCAGAAAGGATGTAGCAACGGAGTGTGGACAAGTGGGTTATGGATGCAGCATGTGTTTTGGAAACGCTGTTAAACTTTATGTGTAAAACATAAATAGTGTTTTATGAATATAGATTAGTTATGTAACAAAAGTTGAGCTTACGAGACAGTGAGGCTATACATAGCAACCTCTAGTCACAAGGTATGACTAATGCAACAGAATACTATCAGAATGCTATAACATTTTAGGTATGACTAATGTAGCAGAATATTGGCAGAATGCTACAGCATTTTGAGACTGACTAATGTAACAAAATGCTGTCAGAATGCTACATCATTTTACGAATAGTTAAAAATAGAATGTATGCTAAATGCTACAGCATTTAGACGTACATGGTAAGAATGAAAAAAAATTGGCTTGAATTTTTAAAAGGTTATAACTAGTAAGTAGTAGAGGTTAAGTATGAACAAAGGATAATGATCAAATGTTAGAGTCATCACAGTTAGTTTTAGGTCGCTATCCCACTCCTTACTGGTTATGCGCGCTACGATACAACAAGTACAGGGCCCATAAGAAGTGAAAGTTATGAGAAACGAATGACATAAGAATGAAAGTTGTAAAGAAGTATGAAATGAAAGAAAAGAAAGTATAACATGATGAAATGAAAGAAAAGAAAGTATAACACGATGAAATGAAAGAAAAGAAACATGCACGATGAAATGAATAAAAAGAAAACATAACATGATAAATAAAAGGAAAGAAAGCAGAAGATGATAAATGTTCTTTATGTTTACAAATTGTGTTAGGATGTATGACATGAATGCATATATGGGCATGCATTACTAATTGCGCTTATTGTGGTCTATTATTACTTGTTGAGTCAAAGCTCATCCCATTTGTTCGTGTTGTAGGAAGCTCGTAAGTCACCGGCTCCTTGAAACTTGTTTGATGGGTGTGCAAAAAAGGATGAAGCAGTGGGATGTGGGCAAGTGGGTAATGGATACACCATGTATTTTGAAAACACTGCTATATGTGTGAAGTAAATAGTTTTTATGGATGTAAAAGTAAGTAAGTTATGTAATGAAAGTAATGTATACGGGACAATGGGACTATGCTTAGCAACCTCAAGTCACGAAGTATGATGATATACAAAAAATGCTATTAGGTTAATAGCATGAGAACGACGATGTATGCAAATGGTAAGACGAATGTGTGACCACACCTATGAACAGATTTTAAAGTCTTAAAAGAAATTTATCCACAAATTATTTGACATTAAGAAGTTGAAAAGGTTTTCAAAAAAGTATTTTTTTAATATTTGAGTTTTACTATGAATTACTAATTGAATTTTTATTCCACCAAAGTATATTAGTATCTATTTTACTATGAAGGAAGAAAAAAAGTAGCCTAAATTTTAGGAGTCTATAATTTTAAAGTAGTAGAAGTTAAGATATGAGTTAAGTATGAACGTAGTAGTGATGACTAGAAGTAAGGGCCGTAACAATTTCACTATTTACTAACCTTTCTATCATTTCCTTAGATATGTGACACAACCATTTATGCCACAAGTAAGCAGAGCTTTCAACAACTAGACGTCGTTTAGTTCCAACACTTTGATGCATGGTTAACAAAGTTTCAGCAAAAACACTATTAAGCTTCAACTTATATAAACCATCATAAAGGATTCCAGAACCAATAAAATTATTTTTTTTATATAAAATAAATGATCCAAATCCAAACTTACAAGAAAATCCCATTACATCAAGTTTTGGTAAAGAAATTGAATTGCGGAAAAATATAGGTACATAAAGAGTTTAGTACAAATCAAAATCATTTATAGTATCTAAAATTAAGCGATAAGTGCCAATGCCTTCCACTGGAGCTTTATCTCGATTCCTCATAAAAAATAATAACTTTCATTTGCTTTTATAATTTGGATCGAAAGAATCCCTGCATTGTATTGCAAATATAAGTAGTTGAACCCAAATAAATCCACCAAGTGTTATAAAGAGCTTCAATTAAATTTGATTTGAAACATACTAAAACACAAGGCTTACTTTTCTTTTCTTTTCTTGATTTTCCCATTTTTGTTGCAAAAATTGTTAGTATTTGAAACGTTTTCAAGTGTGAAAGCGTGGTAGTGCGGATCATGTATAACAAAAATTTTCTCAAAACGTTTTGAATACGCTATAGATTATATTAATTTATGAAATAATAATTTAATTAAATTATAACAATAGATACCTTGCCGATGATTAGGACGATATCTTGAAGTCTTTGGCCAACCAACGTTCCTCACTCCAAAGCTTTCTTAGAACACCTAAGCCTTCCTTGTCACGAGACATGTGTGTGGGCTCGACATATAAACTATCAAAACGATCACTCGTCAAGACATGGAAAAATTGGAAGAATTTTTCTTCTCTTTTCTCTCTTAGGAATTCGGCCAACTTAGGGATATTAGGAGATCAAAATCATTTTCTCCAATTTCTATTGTCTCCTATTTATAAACAATTAAGAGACCCATTTTGCTTGTAGACAAAGAAAATAGAAAATTAGTAACTACTATATTTTTAATCTCATTAAAAAAAAAAAAAAACAGTTTTCCTTTTGTTTTTGGAAATAAAATTTCCTTCCCTTTTGATATAGGGTGGCCGGACATTTCTTAACAAGGAAGGAAAAAATTCCTTCGTAATCCAGTTTCCAATTTTAACTTAAATTCAATTCCAAATAAAGTAACATCTTACTTTCCTTTTTGAATTTAATTGGAAAAATTGTCGAACAAGTAAACCGGATTACTTAGAGAGCAAGCAACTAAATCCCATTGGGTTTTCCTAGTGTCACACACCCATTATGATCCCACCACAGTGTGTGACAAAATAATTAAATAATCACATTATTTAATATATAATTAATTCTCAATTAATTATTCGTGAGTGAAATAAAATCTCGATAATTCATCTTATCTTACAAGTAATACAAGGATGATGGGGAGACTTGATGGACCTATAATTTCGAGTGCTAATAAATTTAATAATTAATTAAACTCTTTAATTCATTTATTAATTCTATTAATTCCAAAAGTTACTCCACTAAAAACTTAGAATTGCACACTCAAAATTATAAACATAATTTTCTTCTAAGAACTTGAAGTGTCCATTTGATATAGTCATTACATATAGGTCGATCCTCCATAAATAATTCATAATTAGAGTTAGGTAAAATTCGTTAATCTCTCTAATTACATCTTTATCCTTAAGTATCATTGATTCTCTAATGAATAGTATATTCATAAAACACATCCATGAATACAAGCTCGTTACTTATTCAAGTACCGAATCAACCCTCAAGAGAATTATTTATCTACTTCTTCAAAGAAGAAGGAATGGATTCCATCTTGTTTATTAGCATTCCCGGCTATCCATTTCATCATATTCCCAATATACAAGAAATAGGATTTAGGATCTCAAAATTCTTACCGAGTAAGTCAAAGAACATGAATCCACAAATAGGAGTCTACTAATTACTCAGGATTAAGATCATTCTATATATGACCATCGTTAGACTCAAATTTGTTTTTCTATGCTTAATAGAAATTATTAGAAAATCAAATTGTGTCTATATCCTAGTTCTACATAATCTCATTATGCATAATACATTCATTCAATATTCATCTATATTAATGATGTGGATAACATCATTCCATTCTTAATGGAATGACATGTATTAGTAATGTTTTAATTAAAGATTCTGAAACTTTAATTAAATTCATTACAAACATCGTTTCGATTATTATCTTTAAATATTATCCTCTCGTATATAACAGTTATATACAATATTTAAGGTTACATAAATAATTGTAAAATTTTTAATGATATTCATAAAGTATTCAATAATACATGCACATAAATAATGAATAAACTATTTTATTAATCAAATAATAAAATATCCTTATTACATCTCATGCTTTAAGGATACCTTTCCCAACAAAAATAACACTTAGTTTTGTGTTCCTTCTTGTGCATTTGAGAAGACTGAGTTGACTCATTCAAGTTTTGCAATCCTTTCTTTTTTTTCTTTTCAGGCTTCTTCTTCTTAGAATTTTTTTTAGCTTCTTGATTCACAAGATGAACGGAATGTAATTTATAATTCTTTAATCTTGTCTCCTCTTGAACAAGTATACTGGTCAATTCATTAATATTCCATTTGTCTTTGATTGTATGGTAGTTCATTTGGAATTAACCATATCGTTTAGGAGGCAAGGAGTTACGTATGAACTATACAAGAAAGAACTCATCCACAGTCATCCCTAAAGACTTTAATTTTGCTAGCTATATTTGTCATTTCGATGACGTGCTCATGCATAGTACAAGAACCATCAAATTTCATGTTAGTCAATTTGCCCATTAATGTACTAGCAAAAGACTTGTCAGCAGTTTGAGAGCGCTCTTCCACAAGTTTCATAAATTCCTTAGCATTGGCAGTCTTGGGAATAGTAGCTTTAATATTGTTTGCAACTGTCATTCGCATAAGCATCAAGCTTAGCACTACAACGAAAAAGCTTATTTGTGATGACGGACTGTCATCGCAAATAACTGTATTGCTGTCGTAAATTTTATTTTTGACAACATGTCGTCGCAAAAAATCTGACACAAATAATATATTTGCAACGACATAGTTTTTAAATATTGTCGCTAATATAGCATTGACAGTCGTCACAAATAAGTCATCACATATGTTTTGTCGAATATGTCGTTGATGATGACATGTCCTAACTTATTTGTGATGAATACGTGTCGTCGCAAAAGTATTTAAAACCTTTTACGACCATAGGCTTCAAAGTGTTGTCGCTAGTAATGTAGACTCTTTGCGATGACAATTTAGATATTCTTTTTTTATTGTACTTTACTAATAATATTAATTATTTAATATATAAATTAGAAGAAAATTTAATAATAAAATAGAACAATAAAATTGATATTTATTAGATTTGTAGTCAACACAATAATAAGACAAGTCCTAAAAAGTAAATTAATCAATAAATACTAAAAAGTGTTGATAATAGAAAATAAAAATTGATATTTTAATCCCTTAAATTAGCAGCATCGTCCTCCTCGTTCTCGTCTTCTTCAGTTAGCTCAGGCGGCAGAGGAACCAATGGAGACAGTTAACTGGCAAGAAGTTAATGTTGGGATTCATCGAGCACATGACTTCCATCATGATCTACTGGTTGTCGAACATGTTTCATTGCTCGATGTAGAGGTTGTTCAGCCAGTTTTTGACATACTGGGGAAAATTAACCGAAGATGACCCGTTCAATTACAAACCAAATGATGAGGTTTAAGCGCTTGAACGATTCCTCCGTGGTAGTGTCAGTCTCACACCCTTAGTGTGTCCTCTGCGCTTGCCCAAGACTTGGGACAAAATCCCCTCCTCATTGACCGCCGTGGCAGAAGAACCTTCGCCAGCAGACTGTGTCATTTGCGTGGTTCTTTCCCTCTCCATCTTAGCCTGCAAAGGTAAATGAAATAAAAATGAATAGAAATAGTGTAATATGTTATGTTAAATATGAAAAGAGAAATAAATTTAAAATTTACTTACAAATGTCTGTTTAGCGTTCGGATTGATAAAACTCTACCCATGATGGTGCATATTACCCTAATTGTCAATTAATTATCATGGCTATTGGGTCTCGGGATTTGCCTAATCAAGTTAAATGTGTTAGAATAATTATTAAGCCAAAGTGACAAAAATTTAAGAAGTATGCAAATTAGTATTACCTTGTTGAAACGATGCTGGGAGTACGAGTTTCTACCATGCAAGCTAGACCACTTCTGACTGCCACAGTTTTGTTGATTTGTAGCATATTTTTTCTAGTAATGATTATAAATGAATTAGTAACATACTTAATAATTAAATAAATTAAAAAAATAAGAAGATATAATGAAATTGACCCTGAAAAGCAAGAGACATAAAACGATCACAGTAAAGTCCTCATTGCACTTTTCTCCTCAAGTTTTTAGGAGGATTTTTCCTAATAAAATCCTCCTTTTCTGCCCCTCCTATCTTCTGGAAGTGTCTGTGCAAGACAAAATCCTCCTTTTCTGCCCCTCCCATCTTCTGGAAGTGTTTGTGCAAGGTAGTCTTTCAGTCCTTGTAACATTTACTGGCTTCACATCGACTACATCTCTAATGATGTCGTTGTCGTGGTTATAGTCAAGGTTAAACCAATCCTGCGAAACATTAAAAAATTAACAAATAAATTTTATATATTGTATTTAAATAAATTTTTAGAACAAATATTGTTTCAAATAAATACCAGCAATCGATTCTGAGTCCTCCTTTTATGCTCCTCATGCACGTCCTTCCAGGCGTTGTAGTGTGGGTCACAAATATCTCTAGTGTGCAAGCCAACAGTACTGTCAAAATATGGGTCATTTTCGCCAATTGCCTTCCACGTACCGACCTCGTCAAACAAGACAGAAAGCTTCCCCTCGCTTTGTACCTTCTCCACTATATCTTGACATAGAGCTACCCCTTGACCAGCTCGATGTCGAGGTGTCGTCTCAAGAACTATAAAAAAGAAAAATAATGAAATTTGATTATATAAAAAATATAGTTCTTGTGTTATAGCATATAATACCTGACTGACAATGGGACGAAAGTCTCGTCGGATTAGGTGGAGGCTGTGATCCTTCTATCGAGCCGGTGTATGTAACTATTGGGCCATACATCATGACTATGTGTTGTATAAAAAAATAGAACTTTATTAGCTACTTTATTTCTTACTCAATTTCTTAACAAATATATAAAAGAATTCATGAATATAAATTAAGTACTTTATTTCTATTCGTTGTTACTACTAATGTCTTCAACATCATCGACACTCTCCACGTCGTCATCATCTTCAAAGTTGACAAGTTCATCTTCGATATAGTCAAATACAGTTTCATCATCACCGTTGTCAATAAAGTCATCTTCCACTAGCAACTTGTCACGCAAGTATGTGTCAACATTAGATGTGACAGTATTTGCTTCAACATCAGGCCGATCATAACACATCTAATCATTCATACACACATGTGTTTGTTTTATGACTATATAGTCACATTCACCAAAAAAGTTTCATAGTTCATATTTCAACTTTGTAAAGATTTATCAATTTTTATGAATAATTTATCCTACTATTATTGCACTCATTGGCCGTGTTTGAAGTTGGTTTTGTTTTTCATATTTTTCGAGAAAGAAAAAATAAAAACGGGAGAGAAACACGTTTGGCACAATTAAAGATAAAAAATGGAAATGAAAATGATTTTTTGGTTTAGTGTAAAATGGAAGAGAAATGAAAAATGACTTTTAGATATTTTTCATTTTTTGTTTTTGTTTTCTCTTCTCTCAAGCACACAAAAAGAAAGAGAGACATTAATTTATTTTTTATACCAAACTTATTTTCAAAAATATTTCTATCTGAGATTGAAAACAAAAAATAAAATCATTTTGGAACGAGTTCCAAACGCACCCATTATTTTTTGGACTAAAATAATATCAATTTTCTTATCTTTTTTTTAAGTTGTAATGTTTATAATTAATTTTTAATTTACTTTCTATTAATATAATTAAATCTTATTAATAAAATTCTTAAAATTAACAGGTTTTACTAAAATTTCGGCAGCATATTCTTATAATCCAAAAATCAAAACCTGTAAAAATATAGCTTTTAAAAGATTTCGGCATACCATAACGGCAAGTTGTGCCACCTAGAACAATCATCAAAAGTTTTAATCTTAACCTATATCAAATTACAAGTAGATTTCATAAAATAACACCCTAAGAGATTCACACACTTATGCCAAATTTTAACAATCTCAAAATTCATAATCTAAAACTGCAATATCTATAATCTAAAATTCAAATTATATACTAATTCTAAAACCTATAAATCAAAAATCAAAAATCAAAATCCAAAATCTATAATCCAAAATTCAAACAAAAAACCCAAACATTTTAAACTAAAAACTTACAAAGTTCAAAACCTACTAAAACGGGGGCTGAAAATGGCAGAATTAGATGGGAGGAACCGGGCAAATGGTGACGGCAGCGGCGGCGACGGCGGTGGAATTTGGCAGTGAGAGCAAGGAGTTTGTTTTTTATACTTCTTTTGATGAAAAAACAATGAAAATGATTAAAAATTATGATAAATGCGGGGAGGCTTTGGGGGTTTGGGGTCGGAAAACTAGGGAGAAGCAGAGAGAGAGAGAGAGAGAGAGAGAGAGAGAGAGAGATCAGAAAAAATGGAGGAGGAGGTTATGGTCGCGGGTATATAGACACACTTTTTGTGACGACATTCAACACCTATTTGCGATGACAGTATGCACTTTTTTTAATTTATTTACGACGACACTATTTCATAGTCGTCGCAAATAATCCAATTAATCAAACTTAATTGTTTACTATTTATGATGAATGTTCTGGAATTATTATTTGTGACGATATTATGCATTGTCATCGCAATTAGTTTTTGAGAACCACCCAATTTTACCTCCGTTTATTTTCGTGAGGGAATACAAAATCATCATTTGTGACAACACATATTTGTGTCGTCGCAAATAATTTTTAGGAACCGCCAAATTGACCACCTTTTTACTTGGAGAACAATAAATGAATGAATTAAATTAGTGATAACACGTGTCATCGCAAATAATACTTTATTTGGACGACATTTTGTTGGAAATAATGTTATTTTGGCGGCAAACGTTGGTGTCAAACAACATTTGCCGCCAACAACATATTTACGACGACTAGTGAATTATTAGTGATGACATCATTTTCCTGTTAAACGATAAGTAATTACGACAACAATTATCATCGCAAATTGGGCAAATTGTAGTAGTGTAATCTATTCGACCTTTTCCATAATTTGTGGAAAGTTTTCTCCTCCTCACTACTAGTTTTAGTAAAAGTAGTGGGTTCCTTATCTTGAAGTGCTAAATCAAGATCTAATACACCTAAGTGAAATTGGTCTTGTTCACACCAATTAGAGAAATTTAATCCATTAAATAAGGGGACAGATGAAGCATGTGAATGCAGTGAAACAGTAACAGATATTGCAATTATGCAAAAAAAAAAAAAAAAAAAAAAAAAACAAATGCATACATTAATGCTTTGAGATAATCATATAATTAGATTCAAACTAAACAATAAATGTACATCATAGTTCACCTTGGGGCAATACTAATACATACAAACTATAAATGATGCTAATTAAAAATAAATAAAACAAAAATACTTTGATTTGGTAATTATAAATGCATCTAATTAGAAGTGCTTGCTTTCTTTGGATAAACAAAACAAAAATAATTGGACATATTAATTACCAAATGTTATTTTCATCAATTTTAAAGATATTAATCAACCTTTAGGCGATTCCTAAGTATTTATAAAAGATGAAATTTAATTACTCATGATCAATAAATAACATAATGTCATTGGCAATTATAAGCATCAAGATTCATGGATTATTGAATGTTGTTTCTTAATTTGAAAATTTACTAAGCATTAAAATTTGGCCACTTTGGTGACTAGCAAATCACAAATGTGTAATTTTCCAAAATAGAAACAGTTACTTTACTAGTTTCATGATATAGACAATCAGGTTCTTTCTTTTTCTTTTTTTTTTTTTTTTTTTTTTTTTTTATATAGATAAAAGAAAGTCGGTAATGTGAAATCGTATGAAAACTTGATAAAAATTAACAGATTTCCACCAATTTGAAAACCAAAACCAAAAATCACACACACACACACACACACATATATGAACGAAGGAAAGAGAAAACACACACACATATATATGAACGAAGGAAAGAGAAAACATACATGCTCATATATATATATATATATATATATATATATATATATATGACAAAACCATACGAATCAAATATATGATTCAATATATATATAATTACGAACATCATTCATATATATTAAACATTTTATTCCTATTCCACACATGCTTGCCGATCTATTTATACATTCTTCACAACAACTAAGAATATATATATATATATATATATATATATATATATATATATATATAACGAGACAAAGAAATGAAACAAACCGTAAAACTTTAATTTTATATATATATATATATATATATCATGTAATATTGATCGGCAATGCAAATCAAAATATAGATAATTATATCTATAATTAATATATACCATACTTCAAATTTATTATTATTATTATTATTATTATTATTATTTTTTTGGATTCACATATACCATAATTTCTAGTTGCCGCGGAAGAAAGTTTCATTGGTTACCAAAATACTAGGTTTCATGCATAATTAGGAAATATAATCTTAGAGGAAAATCGTGAGTTCTAAAAACCTAATTACTCTGATACCACATCTCTAATATCACATATAAAACTCTGAATATATAATACAAAATAATTTTAAAACATCATGATTCTCACAAAAATAGAATTAGAGCGTACCTTGACTCATTGCTTTGATTTAAAGAAGATCATTTATACAGGGAGTTTGAAGAGAAAGTAGAATTTAAGTTTCTCTCTTTAAATCCTCTGTAATTTTTTTAACGTATTTTCTAATGGAGAGAAGGGATATCATTAATTAGATGGAGAGAGGACTAAACTCTTATTTTATAGACTATGAATCAGTGTCTTCCATCAAAACACACATCCTTCATAAGTTGCAAACACATATCTGGATAAGAGTTGTAACTCTTAATATTCAATAAGATTTTAATATTTAAATAATTATTAAATTATTTAAATAAATATTATATCAAATAATATTTTTGGGCTATTTACTTATTATGTGGGCACATAATTCTTACAAGTTTTAGTAGCGACTTTGACAACGAATTCGTATCACTAAAATTATCGTTGCTGAAAGATCTGTTTGTTGAAGTTTGGCAAGTTGCAAAAGCTTCATGGCATGTTAGGGTCATTAATTTATGATTATTAGAAAATTTTTTAACATTTAACACCAATAATACTTAAAAATGGGCGATTTTGTTCCAACACTCAATAATTTATTGTTGCTTTCAATTCTCCAAAATTTTTGACATCTTATTATTTTCTTTATTTTGTGAAACTTTAATTTAACATATTTAATTAGATAATAACTATAAAAGAAAATTATCATTGGGGGCCTTATTTTGAAGTGGGACCTTAGGCAATTGCCTAAGCGGCCTAATCGTTGAGCCGGCTATGTATTAATTGCTCCAAACTATAGAATTCTCCAAAACTGATGTACGTATGTTTTGCAGCAAATAATTTGTGAGTTTTGTAAATCAATTAACGGTCTAGGCGTGGAAATTATATTAAGACTAGTCAAATCAAATTATAAAAGGATGTAAACTGTTGAGGCGACTTGGAAAGGAGATGGTACTATTTCTAACATAAATTCATGCAATTTGAGGCCATGTTTAGGGTGATTTTTGAGTTAAAAACTCAAAAAAAATGTAACTTGAGTTATAACTTTATTTGAGTTTATGTTCTTTTAAGTTTAAACTTGAGTTTGAACTCGGGTTTAAACTCAAGTTTAGAACTAAAACTCGAGTTCAAGTTTTCCCTTCAACTTGAGTTTAGAAACTCAAACTCAAATTATGAACAATATTTTTTCTATTATTAAAAATGCTATAACTTTTTCGTTTTAATTCTGATTAAGATGATTTTTTTTCTATGCTTTGACAATGAAAAACTAGACCCATATACCCTATTAAAATTTTTCATTAGCATTGAGTTTTTACTAAAATACTATCTAAAAATAAATTCAAGTTTTGACTTACTCAAACACAAACTCAAAAAAGATTCTTATCTGAAACCATAACTCAAATATACACAACCAAACACAAACTCAAGTTACAACTTCAACTCAAGTTATAACTCAAATTTAACTCAAAATCTATACTTAAGTTACCTAACTCAAAAACATCAAAAGAACAAGCCCTGAGTTATTTCATTATAGGCTTTTGGAGATCATGATCATCATGATATTGATGATCTTTCTCATCCTTTAATGAATACAGCCATGCACGTAATCTCCTATTGCACTAAGATTCTATTCATTCTACTAATTCGAGTTTAAAATTTGAGTTTTATTACAATAAAAAATTTTGAGAAACAATCACATTTAAATTTTTTACTATAGTAAAAAACTCTCAAATAAAGTAATATCTAAACTCAAATTAAAAATTTAAATCATTAAACTGAACGGGCCCTAAATAAATACTTCTTTTTCTAGGAAAAGAAAAAAAAAAAAAAAAACCCTCTCTGTGAAGTTGTAATTGTGGGTCAAGGGACTTGGTTGAATGTTGCCTCTTCACCCTTTGATTCGAACCAAACTAATTATGGCTCCGTACACTTTATCGATTTGAGTTTAGAATTTGAGTTTTGTTACAGTAAAAAGTTCTCAGAAATAATTACATCTAACTTTGTTACTACAGTAAAAAATTCTCACATAAAATCATATCTCAACTCAAATTACAAACTCAAATCAACAAAGTGAACAGGCTCTACGTTGATTTCTTCTTATTTGTACTACTTTGTCTTTAATAATATTTATTTCTATTTATTTATTTATTATTATTATTATTATTATTATTATTTCGTTGTAACAAAATGATTTCTAATAAAAAGTTTGAGTCGTAAAAAAAATTTAAATGACAAACCTTAGCTCTCTTCTATTTCGATAGGTCCATATGTGCCTGTTTATTTAAAATTTATTTATTTTTTGAATGATATATTCTTGTGTAGCTTATGTGTTAGCTTTTGACACGTGTATACATACGTCATACAAATTTCATGTATTTTTAAATTACATATAGTTCAAATGCTTTGGGATACAGTGATGCAAAGTGTTTGAATTTTGAACTTGGAAGTCAAAAAGACGAGATGATGATTTCATGGTTAGATTCTTGGAAATTCGCTGACTTGGACTGCAATATTCTTCTCCATTAATTTACGTGACATTTTAACTATAAAAAAAAAAAAAAAAAAACTTCCGCGTTATAAGCACATTGATTTTGATTAAAAACAAAAACAAAAAACAAATAATGGACAGAAGATAAATAGCTGGATGCATGTAGAAAAACGGTGGATAGAAAATCAGGGCACGCTCTTTTACCTAAAAAATTAAAAAAAAAAAAACAACTTAAATTTTAATTTTATTTAAATTTATATTTTTTAAATTTTAATTTTATTTAAATTCAAATTTTAACTCAAATTATAATTTAAATTTAACTTAAAAATTATATTTAAATTATACTTCAAAAGAATAACTCCAAGTGAAAAGCAAATAGCGATCCTTCGTTTTTGTTGTGCGTGGGCCCGTTTAGTTCACTGATTCGAGTTTTTAATTTGAGTTGAGATTTGATTTTATGTGAGAGCTTTTTACTGTAGTAAAAAAGTTAGATGTAATTGTTTGTGAGAGCTTTTTACTGTAACAAAACTCGAATTCTAAACTCGAATCAGCGAAATGAACGAAGTGAAAAGGATCATGCAATTATTTGATGGGAGATTATTGAATAGAAAAATAGTTTGACTGGTGGAGTAATTAAAATTTAATAGTTTAAAAATAATCGCTAAAAATATTGATATTCTCATAGAATTTAAACTAATTTTTAATTTCAAATCTTATTGTAATGAAAGGTATGGAGATATGATAAAAATGATCTAGAATTGATTATTTAAATTTATATAGTGTTGATAAAGTATTTGTTTGTCTTAAAAAAAAAAAAGTGTTATAGAATTTAGAAGACCGAATGAAATATGAACATAAAAATCTTCAGGGAAAGGAAAATAGAAAACAAAAACTAGAATTTATGTTTAGATGATGCTACAAGATGTGGAAATTGAACAAAACCTACTTAGCTAAAAACATATTACATATATAACAAAAAAAAAAGAAATTTTTAAAAACATTTATGATAATAACGTCAAATGTTAAGGTATAAATTTTTACTTTCTACATTTCTAGCAAAAAAAAAAAAAAATACTTTTTACATGTATATTTCGACAAGAAACAAACAATTAGCCTATATTTATATTTTTTTTAAAACAAAAACTCTCTTGATCTGAAAAAATAGAAAACTTGTAAATAGAAATCTCTACTCTCTTTGTCGAGTTTTTATCGCATATAAACACGTAAAATTAAAAAATAATAATAATAATAAAAAAGAAAGTGCAGTTTAACTATTAAAAAAAAAAATTAACCCTCTTTTAAAACAAAAAAAAAAAACAAAAAAAAAAAAAAACAAAAAAACAAACAAACAAAAGAAAAGAAAAGGGTGTTTTGTACAAAAAAAAAAAAAAAAAAAAAAAAAAAAAAAAAAAAGCAGAGTCCCCCACCAAAACAAGGCTTCATTCCCCCCCGTTGATTGCTGTCTCTGCTACCCGTCTTTCCTTTCCTTTTCCCCCTCACCGACGCTTCCTTTTTTGCTCCTCTTTACAAACAAACAAATTAATTAAATTAAATCACAAGAATACAATTTATACCAAAGAAAATAATAAAAGAATATAATGCAAGTAAGAAGGAACCCCTGAGATTCACCACTCTGCAAATTCTTCTCCTTCCTCTGGAGGATATTATTCTCAATGCATTCGTTGAAAGAGAAAGTTTCAGAGAAGTTTTCTCGTCTCTTTCGTGATTCCGAAAACTCTTCTTCCCAGAATCAGGTAATTTATTTATATGCAATGCCTAATGCAATCACTTTCATTAGCAGTTAAAAACTTGAGGTTGATGCGTAAACTGGAATTGTTAATTTAATTTAATTTAATTTTTCTTTGTTCCCCCGAGGATTTTGAGATCTGGGTGTTTGTGGCAATTTTGTTAGCTGATGAATTGTGTATTTTTGCTCTGGTTTTGTTTTACTTTTCATTTTTATTGCTTAATATCTTATTGGAGGAGCAATAATACGAATTTTCCGGTCATTTGGAGGTTTTTTCCCTTTTATTTTTCATATTCATCCAATAAACCTTGGTGGGTCGTTGGCCTTTTGGAGTTTTTGATCCGCCCATGAGATAAAAAATTAAGCTTTATGCTTTTCTTCAATATTGTTATGGTCTCTGGAGAAAACTACTTAATTCTATTGCAAATCTTTTTTTTTTTTTTTTTTTTTTTTTTTTTTTTTTTTTTTTAAAGGAGAATTTTGTGAAAGGTATGAAAGTAGGACACAATTTTAAAACGTTCAGATCACAATTTTAAAAAGTACGACAATTTAACGTAACTTGATGAAAATCTGACCAGAACTATGTTACCGATAGTTTTTTTTTTATCTTTTTTTTTTTCTTTTCCCCCTCTTCATACCCTTGAGAGAATTATCCTTGTCTAAGTGCTTGTATTTAAGTGTGAAATATATTCCAATTGACCAAAAGAATATTCATGACCTCTTTTCCAGTTAATATGTATAAAGTTGTGATGTTACGTCTTGTAAATGTGTAGGCCAGGCCATATTCTAATGGGGGAAAATCTTTGACCTCATATTTCTCCTACATTATCCCTTCAATAGGCTTTGATGGTTCTGGACCAGATGAGCATCAGCATGAATTCAAGCTGATTCCATCCCTTCCCGTTAGATATAAAAGCAGAAATTTAAAATGTCAAGATGAATTATTGGATAGTCATACACCATGTAGTAATTCAGTAAAGGAGAAGAAAGAAACACAAAGTGACCAGGCGAAAGATGAAATCCTCAACGCGAAGGCCTCCGGCGGTAGCACAAGTAGTTCTGAGGTGTTCGAAGAAGCAGTTGACCATCTTAGTTTGCAGAAGCCGTTCTTATGCAATCTCATGGACGAATCTGTTTTCATTTCCCCGGACTTGTACGAATTCTTGTTTTCATCGATTCCAAATATTGTTAAAGGGTGCCAATGGGTCTTAATTTATAGGTAAAACTACTAAAATTGATATAGCCTGTAGCTAAATTAGCCTTTTTGTTCTTTCAGCATTTGGTTCTTATTGAATATTGATTCTTTAAAATGAAGGGCAGTACGTTGAAACATGGTATATCACTCCGTACACTTATCCGCAGAAGTGCTGAGCTTTCTGGTCCTTGTTTGCTGGTATGCCGATGCCTCTGTGTTAAGTCATTAAATTCGATTGTTAACAAATTTGGGATGATAATGTTTAGTGTTTATGTTTTCTAGATTGTCGGAGATAAGCAAGGTGCTGTTTTTGGTGGACTTCTAGGTTGCCCCTTGAAACCTACGGCGCAGAGAAAATTTCAAGTTAGTTAACACACTAAAGTGTCGTTCTTTTCTCTTATTGTGATTGATCTGCAAGTTTTGCTTTTTTTTTTTTTTAACCTTTTTATCTTCTATTAATTCCAGGGGACAAACCAAACATTTGTTTTCACAACTATATATGGTGAGCCAAGGCTATTTAGACCAACTGGTAAGCACTTTTATGGATGTTCTCTTTTTGGCATGCCAGTTAGAATCAACAGTTGATATCATATTCTTCATCAAGGAAAGAGACAATAGGAGTATGTATTTGGTCAGCCAGTTGATCACAAACTCATTCTTGTCGTTCTTCTCATTTGTTTTTGGAAGCTTTCTGATGTTAGGGTCCAGGAATTTCTTAGCAATTGGCTTCTAGTGCTGAAGGAAGTTCCAAATTTTGAAAAATTACTGTCTTCTCTATACAGCTTAGCCTGCTATGATGCATGGACATCTAGTTATCTACTGCCGCTAATTTATTTTATTCTTAGTTTATTCCTAAAACTTTACCTGATTTGTCCAAATAGGTGCCAACAGGTATTATTACCTGTGTCTAGACGACCAGCTTGCACTCGGTGCCGGTGGCAACTTTGCTTTGTGCTTGGATGGGGACCTGTAAGTTGCTTTTCTTGTATATCCGAGTCTCGGTTTAACTTCCACTTGTGTGATGAATGGAAATGCTCATTCTTTCATTCTCATGGCTGTGAACTCTTGTTTCTAAAGCTTAAATGGGACCAGTGGACCTTGTGAAACGTTTGGAAACATGTGCTTGGCTCATAAACCCGAGTTTGAGTTGAAGAATGTTGAGGTACTTCTCGCTTTTCAAAACACTTTCACATTTTATGTTCCGTATCATCACTATTCTCTCTCATTGCCTTCATCTTTTCTGACGTTTGAGTAATTTGTAGTTACGTATACTTTACGCATTTGTTTGGCATTTGGCCTACCATGTTGTTGTTGGAAAATACGGCATCGAGTGCGCAGTGAAATTTTAAAAAATTTAAATCAATGCCAAAACCAATCAAAAACATGTTCATGATGCTATATAACATAAATACTAAAGATTTAAATCATACCTTTTGAGATTTAGAAAACTGCACGTCTGACAGATCAAAGTGTTCCAAACAGCAACCAGAGAGCCTCAACCAACTAGTCTTCTTTGTTATTCTCGTTTTTATGATCGGAGTGCGGGTGGGCAAAAGTCGTTCAATCTCCTTTTTGTATTCTTGAACTCCGTTCCAACCACAAGAGATTTAAAGGAAAAATCGTTCTTGAGAATTAAACAATTTTTCCTCTCAGGAATCTCTTGTCAATAGTCTCTAAAAAATCTCTCTAGTGATCTAATGAATAATGTGACTTAATGAGCTATTTATAGTCTTTAGGAAGTCATATATTTTAACAATTAGGTTTCTTAAAGTTTATCTCGCTTACAGAGTCGGTTTCGTCACGTTAGCACGTGTTACACATTACAAACAGTCGACCGGTGATAGAGACGTTATAACTCACCGGTCGACCTGTCTTCATGAATCGGTCTACCCGACCGGTCGACCTGTCTGTACTAGGGAAACTTGTTTCCTTAGTTTGCCAACACGGGAAACTTGCACAGAGTCTCAATTTTGATTCAAAAAACTCAATAGAGAAGTTGACTGATCAAAATAGTCATATAATAGTTTTTCCATATTAAACAACTCTTAAAACAATAATTCAACCAATTTATATAGAATTAATTTATTAATTAATTCACTTGATAAATCACTCATGAATTAACTAATCTTATATTAATTTTGAACCTCTTTTACAGAAATAACACAAATTGTCAATATGTAGGAAATACACCTTATCGTTACAGGAAATTATGTGAGCTAGCAAAGGGACTTGATGGACATATATAAATCAAGTTCCTATAATTACAACGCTACTTGTAAACCAACAAGTTCGTCTCATGATTACAAAACTCTAGCGCTACTCTACTAAAAGCCTAGAGCTGCACTCTCGATTTATATAACGTATTTACAAAACTCTGAATAGCTCTTGTCCATGACTCAATATATTAGTGTATCATCCTCATAGGATATCCATAATCGACTTGAGGTCAAGTTCCGTTTTACCTTTCCGATTCATTTATCTTATGTTCCATTATCATACTATCAGAAAATCACTATTCGTACCATTACAAATAGTAAACCATTAGATAACACAGAGTAGTCTAATGGCCGAGTGCTCGTTTTTTCTAATCCACAGATAATGCATAAGAGGATATCATTGAATTTTTGTAGGAGCTATGGATTTCACTATCTATGAATAATGAATCTACGCATACACGAGTCATACTCCTAATGTACCGGTAAGCATACTGATAAATCACCTGTGCGTTTCACTTACGCTCGAAGGAGGCGCAAAGACAGTTCCACGCAAGGAGGCGGTGAGAGTGCTGAGTCAGCAAGTTCTCATGTGTTAGAATAGTTAGTTAGAGAGGTTAGAAGTTACGGTAGTTAGAAAGAGGGGATATAGGAAGATGTATAAATAAACCGGAGGAAGGAGAGTTAGTTAGTCAGTTTTTCATACTCAGAGAGTTGATTAGGAGAGCACGGGATCTCTCGAAAATCCCCATACCGTTCTGTTGCAATAGTTCCGCCATTGTTGATTCTTGAATTCTATTAATACAATTCTTACTTTGCTTGCTCCTAACTGTGTCGGAATTGCTAGAGTCTATCATTTGGTATCAGAGCAGTGACGATCGAGAATGACGAGGCGAACTGATGATCGGGAGAAGGAGAAGACGGAGGGTTCGCGAGATGAGATTCAAAAGGAAATGGAAGCAATTCGAGAAGATTTAAAGAAAATACCTCGATTAGAGCAAGGAATGGAGTTGATGCTCGAAAGGATGGAGGAATTGATGAGGCACAGGGAATCGGCCGGTCAGGAACCGCCTTGGGCCACCGAAGACACGGCGGCCGATCCGTCGGCGCTTAGGGGAGATAGGTACCGGGAAGGAGCAGGTCGCGCGGAATTCCGAACACGACGGGTAGAAATGCCAGTCTTTGACGGATCTAATCCCGATGGATGGATTTTCCGTGTGGAGAGATTCTTTGCCATGAATCGAATGACAGAGGGGGAGAAGTTGGATGCGGTGGTGGTGAGCCTAGAAGGGGAAGCCCTAGCGTGGTTCCAATGGGAGGACGGGCGCAGGTTAATTCGGAATTGGACGGTGCTCAAATTGATGATCTTGGAGAGATTTCGGCCGACACAGGAGGGAGGCCTGTGTGAGAAGTTTCTGTCGCTCCGCCAGGAAACTTCGGTGAGGGAATTCCGACGTCAATTCGAGGAGATGGCGGCGCCGTTGACGGAGTTGTCGGAGGAGGTTCTGGAGAGTACGTTCGTCAAGGGGCTAAAATCAGAGATACGGGCGGAGGTGAGATTGTTGAAGCCAGAAGGACTGGGCCGGATCATGGAGGTAGCCCAGCGGGTAGAGGACCGTAATCTGATGGTTCGTGGGCCAAGAGTCTCAGGCCCATCAAGCCCACAAAGTTTTAATTGGAACAGAGGAAGCAATAACTATTTGGGAAGTGTTGGACAGAGAGGTAACAGTTTGATGGTGAAAACGGGGAATACGACAGACCTTGGGGGAAGAAATCTGGCGGCGCCGATCGAGAAGAAGACCGCTACGGGAGGCGGAGCTGCCGGATTCCGCCGGTTAACTGATGCGGAATTGTAGGTAAAAAGGGACAAAGGGTTATGCTATAGGTGTGATGGGAAATACACCTTTGGGCACCGTTGCCCTAATCGGGAATTACAAGTCTTGATCGTCCGAGAGGAGGACAGCCAGGAGTTGAGAGCAGAGGAGATCGACGAGGAGCAGCAAGGGATTTCGGAGGAAGAAGAGATGGTGGAGTTATCACTCAACTCCGTGGTGGGTCTCACAGCCCCGAGGACTATGAAACTCAGGGGATTCATTCGGGGGTGTGAGGTAATTGTTCTTATTGATAGTGGGGCTACCCACAACTTCATTTCATGTGAATTGATTAAGAAATTAGGGCTGATTGTGGATAAAACGTGTGGCTATGGGGTGGTGATGGGGACCGGAGTGTCTGTGAAGGGGGAAGGCATTTGCAGGGGAGTTATGGTTTCCCTGCAAGATGTAGAGATAGTGGAGGATTTTTTACCCTTAGAATTGGGCAGCTCGGATGCAATATTGGGTATTCAGTGGTTAGAGACCCTAGGAGTGGTTTCGGTAAATTGGAAAACCTTACTCATGAATTTCAATGTGGGTGATCGACATGTGACCTTACGGGGGGACCCAGGGTTGAATAAATCACCGGTTACCCTCAAGGCCTTAATGAGGGCTCTTCGGCATGAAGGGCGAGGAATTTGGGTGGAGTTAGGCAACTTGTTGGTGGATTCCAGTGGACAGGGGGATGAGTTGGAGAAGGAATCACATCATGGGGAGAAGTCCGAATTACAGCCAGGGGTGAATTCTGTGTTGAAGAGGTATGCTTCGGTGTTTGAGAGTCCAACGGGTTTACCTCCTAGGAGAGCAAAGGATCATGCCATTATACTCAAGGAGGGTACTTCACCGATCAATGTACGGCCATACCTCTATCCACACATCCAGAAAACGGAGATTGAGCAGTTAGTAGGGGAAATGTTGGCTACGGGCATTATACAAGCTAGTGTAAGCCCTTATTCGAGTCCGGTACTGTTAGTCAAGAAAAAGGACGGTAGTTGGCGCTTTTGTGTGGACTACCGCGCATTAGATAGGGAAACGGTACCTGACCGCTTGCCGATTCCGGTAATAGAGGAACTCTTGGACGAGCTTCACGGAGCCATAATTTTTTCAAAGATTGACCTCAAATCCAGATACCATCAAATACGCGTGCGGCCTGAAGATGTACCGAAGACGGCATTTCGCACTCATGAGGGGCATTACGAGTTCCTCGTAATGCCTTTTGGTTTGACTAACGCCCCAGCGACTTTTCAGTCACTTATGAATGAAGTTCTACGGGCTTTCCTTCGCAAGTTCGTGCTGGTGTTTTTTGACGATATACTCATTTACAGCCGATCGGAGGAGGAACATGAGTGCCACCTAACACAAGTATTGGAGGAGTTACAACGACACCAACTCTACGCTAATGCCAAGAAATGTAGTTTTGGCCAACGCTCCATAGAATACCTAGGGCATATTGTGTCCGACCAAGGAGTTTCATGGATCCGCCAAAATTTCCGCTGCTTATGCATATGGCCGCCCACCGCCAATCACGGACTTGCGGGGATTTTTGGGATTGACCGTTACTATAGGAAGTTTTGTGGGCATACGGCCAGATTGCGGGGCCTCTCACTTCCTCGCTCGAAAGACGGGTTTCGATGGGATGCCGAGGCAGCACAAGCTTTCGACCAGCTAACACAGGCTATGACACAAGTGCCGATGTTAGCCCTACCAGACTTCAACAAACCGTTTGTGCTCAAGTCGGATGCATCAGGGTTTGGAGTGGGGGCTATGTTGATGCAAGATCAGAGGCCAATAGCATATTTCAGTCAAGTTTTATCTGCTCAAGCGCGGAATAAATCGGTCTACGAGCGAGAATTGATGGCCATCGTATTAGCCGTTCAGAAATGGCGTCCTTACCTACTTGGGCGCCATTTCATCATTCGGACCGACCAGCGCAGTCTCAAATACTTGTTGGAGCAGCGAATGGTGAGTGTGGAGTATCAGAAGTGGTTACTCAAGCTGTTGGGATATGATTTTGAGATCCAATATCGTCCGGGAGTGGAAAACCGGGCTGCCGATGCTTTATCTAGATGCCATCCGGACTCCACTTTAAGTGTCTTGGCTGCGACTTCGGTGATTAGTTCGGAGGTCATCCACCAGCAAGTGTTATAGGACCCCCGATTGTCTAAAATTTGGTCAGAATTATAGCGGAATGCTACGGCGCACCCGGGGTATTCTATTCGGCAAGGTCGACTGTTCTTTCGAGGTCGAATGGTGGTTGCCGCTAATGCTCCGGTGGTACAACAGCTTTTACGTTCCTACCATAGTGGCATGTTGGGAGGGCATTCCGGGGAACTGAAAACGTATCGATGGTTGGCGGCCGACTGGTATTGGCTTGGAATGAAGAAAAATGTGACCACCTATGTAGCAGCGTGTGAGGTTTGTCAACGTTGCAAGGCATCGACATTAGCGCCAAGTGGTCTCCTACAGCCATTACCAATTCCGGCCCTGGTATGGGAAGATGTTTCTATGGATTTCATAGAGGGATTGCCCCGTTCGGAAGGGTTTGATACTATTTTAGTTGTGGTGGATCGACTCAGCAAATATGCCCATTTGATTGGCTTACGGCACCCTTTTACGGCGGAGAAAGTGGCACAACAATTCATCCAAGAGGTAGTACGTCTTCATGGCGTGCCACGTACAATTGTATCCGACCGGGATCGAATCTTCCTCAGCCATTTTTGGACAGAGCTTCATCGGCAAATGGGTACCACTCTTTCACGCAGCACGGCATATCACCTGCAGTCCGACGGGCAAACCGAGGTGGTCAACAGATGTGTCGAAACGTACTTGAGGTGTTTCACTTCCGACAAGCCGAGTCAATGGCATAAATGGTTGACATGGGCGGAGTACTGGTATAATACTTCCTTTCACACTTCCTCGCGTATGACTCCATTTCAAGTAGTCTATGGGCGAGCTCCGCCTCCATTGTTGCGCTATGGGGTTGGGGCGACGGCTGTGGAGTCCGTGGAGAGACAATTGATGGATAGGGATGCGATGTTGGATCTTCTCAAGTTCCACCTATTGCGGGCCCAACAGAAAATGAAGGCGACTGCGGATAAGAAACGCCGTGACGTCCAGTTTGAGGTAGGCGAATTGGTATACCTTAAGCTTCGTCCGTATCGGCAAGTGTCTCTGGCATGACGTCGTAATGAGAAGTTGAGGCCTCGTTTTTATGGTCCGTATGAGGTGGTAGGCAGAGTTGGTTTGGTGGCTTATCGCTTGGCCTTGCCTGACGGAGCGGCCATCCACCCGGTGTTCCATGTGTCTCAACTACGCCGAGCAGTAGGACAAAACCAAGCGGAGTCCCAGTTGCCTCCTCAGCTGACGGAAGACTTGGAACTTCAGGTGGCACCTGCCGCATTGTTGGGGGTACGTCAGCAGATCCATGGTGGGCGCACGGACGTTGAGGTGCTGATTCGTTGGCACAACTTGCCAGAGCATGACGCCTCATGGGAATCCTATGATATGGTGAATGCCCAATTTCCTGATTTTCACCTTGAGGACAAGGTGCGTTCTTGGGACGGGGGTAATGATAAACCACCTGTGCGTTTCACTTACGCTCGAAGAAGGCGCAAAGACAGTTCCACGCAAGGAGGCGGTGAGAGTGCTGAGTCAGCAAGTTCTCATGTGTTAGAATAGTTAGTTAGAGAGGTTAGAAGTTACGGTAGTTAGAAAGAGGGGATATAGGAAGATGTATAAATAAACCGGAGGAAGGAGAGTTAGTTAGTCAGTTTTTCATACTCAGAGAGTTGATTAGGAGAGCACGGGATCTCTCAAAAATCCCCATACCGTTCTGTTGCAATAGTTCCGCCATTGTTGATTCTTGAATTCTATTAATACAATTCTTACTTTGCTTGCTCCTAACTGTGTCGGAATTGCTAGAGTCTATCACATACATTTACATAATGTCAAGATGTCTCCCTTTGGTACATCAAAAGGTACAAGTCAAGCGTACGGGTTCATTATCCATCTCAGGAGTAAGATAACTACATATAATTCGTCAAAAGTGAATTGTTTTATTTAAACGGAATTATTAATTAAAACAATTCAACTTTGGTCCGATTCAATATAGATTTCACCATTAGAAACTATATCAATGTCTCTACCCATGGAGTCTCATCTCCAACGACCAAGACAAATCGTCTCTGTTAGTTAGTAGACAACATAACAATCTTAACATGAATAAAGCACCCAACTTTATTCCCTCGATTGTGGATCATATGATTTAGACTATAATCTTTAGAGTCATGTCTTTTGCATGTTCTTATTACATGCATGACCTAAAGATTTAGAATGACACTCTCTGACTTTAAGTTTGCTTATCATACATTCAACTAATATGAACATAAAGAGGACAATACATAAATATATGAAATAAATAAACCTTTATTAATAGTCAAAATATCTTAAAGAACATTGTTATATTTATTCCGAAGGGTATAAATGCTAACAGTTACATCCTTCCATTTTATACTTAACGGTATTATTCCATTTTATATTAACGGTTGTACATTTGCTATGAATACTTGATGCGGTATAAAACAGTTCAATTTATCATGGCATATCAATTGGATCCTTTAGTTATATTCTCTCTTTTTTTTCTTTTTCTTTTTTTTTTTTTGCTTTTGCAGCTATGGGGTTTTACGCATGCGTCGCAATATCTCACTTGACACAACGCTGAGATGTCTTCTGCGTTTTACCTAGTTTCGTGATCAGATTCCTTGTTCCTTTGCTTCACTTATCATGTTTTTGGCCTACCTTTTAGATGCTGCAGGGCTTTTATTTAATCTCTTTTACTCTCTTGGCTAAATTGTATGGTGTTGTAGCTCATAGTATTTGGGGCGTTTGTTGTTCTTTTACAGTTTTACTTTTGTTAACTATTCATGTTAGTGCCTAGAATAGACTATTCAGATTGTTTTCATATTCAAACATATTACATGACATGGTGCTAGCAGAAGACAGCTGCAACTGTAAATTCTTTTGCAAATTTAATTCTCATTTGTCGTGGTCTATAAGCTACTCTTCAGTTTTTCTTTTCAGCTTTCTTAAATTATTGCCATGAACGTGTGACTAAATATGCATAATTTCCACATTCATATTTGGCTCCGTTGGAAGATAAATATGGACAAATATGTTTATGTTACTGCTCAAATCAAATTAATAGCTAAGCTTGTGCAAGGGGGAAAAAAATATCCTCAATATATGCATTTTCTGAGGCGTGGAAATGTAGCACTTGTATCTAAAAGAAAAGAAAAGAAAAGAAAAGAAAAGGTAGTAGTAGAAGAAGAAGAAAGCTGTACGTTCTTGTCACATTTTTTCATGGAGCATATTTAGTAAGTTAAACCCAAATTGGCTAATGAAGCCATTACTCAGGTGAAATTACCAGTGCACCAGGGCACTCAGAAACAACATCGATAGATAATAAGCCCATTTCACCATTTTAAGAAACTGCATATTCTGTATATTTAACATCTGTCTGGCCATAGTACATTTGAAGACGAACGAATAACAAAATAGGAAGATCATAGTACAAGAGAGCATGTGCCTAAGTTCTAACACTAGCTATTTAAAAGAATGTCACAACTCAGCTGATAACTGCAATAGTAGCTGCCGCATGCTATGCCAAAATGCAGGCTTTGAGACCCGCCATCATCCTGTTCATTGTTTCGGAACTACCAGAACAGGGCCAATGAATGAGAATGTCAGCATCAAGTCCCAAAAACATGAATCAGCACTAAAGGTAACAGAAACTAGAGGCACAGAAAAACAGTGCAATACCAAGATTTGGGCAAGTTTAAGTTTGCTTCAAGACTCCATTACATCATTATCTCCAGGTAGGCCGAAAATGCGAAGGTTTCTGTCCATTGATCCCACTGCAAGGTACTTTGCATCCGGACCAAATTTCGCTGAAG
This sequence comes from Morus alba, assembly GCA_012066045.3. Classification (NCBI taxonomy): domain Eukaryota; kingdom Viridiplantae; phylum Streptophyta; class Magnoliopsida; order Rosales; family Moraceae; genus Morus; species Morus alba. The sequence continues at coordinate 29,897,836 of CP050225.2, forward strand.
TAACATTACCTGAATTCAAATTAGGATGTTACTTTATTGGAAAAATAAAGCTTAATTTAACCCTCTAAGACCAAATTGGGATGTTACTGAAATAAAAAAATAATAATAAAATAATAAAATAATAAAATAAAAAATCAACCACATTTTAAGCTAATGCTAATAATAAAGGTGATACCTGTGCCCGACAAATCAGGGAAAGTTTTGATACAGTTCCATTCTGATTTCACATTAGCAACCTGGTAAACCCTGCAGCAGGAGAATCCTAAAAGTTAGTACTGTATAGTATGATCAACTAGAGAATACTAGAAAAATGGAATATAGTTTGTTATTTCGGAAACACTAAATTTAAAGTGTTTTCACAGGTAACACTAAATTTAAAGTGTTTTCCCAGGTAAAAGATTCAGAAATTGCAACTTATTAAATTTGAAGGTTTCTGCATTCTACTGGATAATTGATGCAGAGCGGATATTAGAAATTTCAATTTGAATTTGTGTGTTTATCTCTTTAAATACATTTTATGTCAAGTATTTAATTTTAAATCTAACTTGTGTTTATCTCTAGGATTATTTAAAATGTTTAAATTATTTACTCGAGTTTATCTAATTAGTTTTGGACTTTAATACATACCTTAGTGAATGTAATTTCATATCAGAGTTTGATGATTAATTAATATTGATTTTCCAGTTTCCTCCTCTTGAATACTTTGTTTCATTTCTCCAGTTCTACTTCCATCTCTATTCTGGTTCTATTTTTCCTCGTGATTCTCTCTTCTTCTCTTTAAATTCTAACTCTATTCTCAATTCTATCCCAGTCTGACATCAATAACTTAGATGGTTATACTCACCCAGATACGTGATCTTTAAGTATGTCATGATTAAAAAAGAAAACTTAGTTAAGCAACATTCGGATCTGGGGTGAATCGAGTTTCACCAGGAGTCTAGGACCACCTCAGAATTGAATTATATGAAGGCCTAGTTATTTCAAGGTGGTGGCTCTAAGTTGGGAATGTAGATGATTCATAGACATGAGATACAATACATCGATCACACCGACACATCCAAGCTCTAATATTGTATAATAAAGGCAATAGGAAATTATCACCGGCCTACTGGAAAGCTTATTTCAACATCACTCGGTCAGAAACTATCAGGACTAGAAGCACAAAGCAAATTAGAGCTGGGAATCTTTCAATACTCACCTTATATCAGAACCCGCAAGTGCAAGGTAACTACCACTATGGTCAAACTCGACTGCAAAACCAGAACAGCTACCATCATACAAAGAAAAAAACTTGCATAACATTGGAACTAAAAATACAAATAAATTATCCACAGAGCACCATCAACAGACACACCAAAAAAAAAAAAAAAAAAAAAAAAAAAAAAAAAGAAAAAAAAAAAGAAGACAACAATAAAGTACATAACCAGAAAACATGAGCAAACACAGCACCACTAGAGAGAGAAAAATGAGAAACTCATTAAAGATCATCATGGAGTTGATTCAATTAGCTTCCACAGAGCTAACGTCATCATTTAGGGTATGCCATAGAAATAAACATACCAGAATTTGTTGGCGTCTCTGGATCATAAGGAGCAAATGTCCTGAAGTTCCTCAATTTGCGCAGATCCCAAAGCTTTACACCATCACTAGCTGCAGTCTGTTCATTTCAGAGATAACAAATCACGATATGATGTTATCACTCTATATCCACTTTAATCTTCTGGAAGAACACCTACCGCAAGGAAGTAACCATTTTCCGAGAAAGATATAGCAGTTACTGCTCCAACATGTCCATCAAATTTGGCAACGTTTGTCTGTAAACAGATAGTAAAAGAAGCGAGGTCAAAAAGATATGAAAGCAAACTAAAGGTTGAAAATAACAGATAACTCTTAACCTGAGTTTTCACATCCCAAATTTTAACAAGTGCCTCGGAGGTGCCTGTTCCAAGGATGAGACCATCAGGATGAAATGCTGCAGACGTGTAGCCCTCAGTTCCTGAAGTGTCTTCAACCTGCAAGAATGAGAGAGTTACATTTAGTCATCTACTCATGAACGAGAGAGATACAAATACAACCATACTACAAACATTTTCCTGTGTTTAGAATAAGGTGCCTAGATATAGATATAGATAACTTCCAGAATTTTATGAAGATTTTCCACTCTTCATCGTTGCAATGTGCTGTGACAGTGCATTTACAAATTTCTATCGGCCTTTGAACAGTAAGTCTATCTATTGTATGATATCCTTTCAATAGAAGAATATTCTATGAAGACTAAAACGAAATACTATACATATATATATATATATATATATATATATATTTTAAAAAAAATTAAAAGAATTCATCCTGGTTTTGGAAGGAGGGAGGGATATGCCAAAACCTGTGTAAGACACAATCCAGAAGAAAGCTCATAAAAGCACCATGTTTTATCAAGAGAAGCAGTCACAAAGTAGTTATTTGTGGCATGGACCGTAACAGCTTGCACCTAAATCATAAAACTCAAAATTAGAGGAAAAAGAGCACATAAATAGACAGCATGAGAAATGAGAATAAATTGACAATGAACCACAAATATTAAGCCCTCTGATGCGCATAGAGAGCTCAACAGTAGCATTGCATATGCGTGATAGTCATACTACACAAGCTCATATAAGAAATTTTCTCTCTCCATACAGGGTAAACATACTGCTCTAATTAACTTTATAGGAATGCAACTTATGCCCTAACAGGTACTCTTAAACTGCTCTGATTAACTTTGTAGAAATGCAACGCGTATGCCCTAACAGGTACTCTTCATCTGTTATTCTTATCTTAATGATAGAGCTTCAAATATTTATTCCACAACCATGACTCTTTCTACATAATTCTTCAAGCAACCAAGGGATAAATATATGATCATTCTAAATTTGAGTACTAAGATCATAAGGAATCAATTCATCATCTGTCAATAAATTCCCAATTCCAGGAAAGTTTATCTTTCCTTCGCTCTTTTTAGGCATTCATTGTTCATCTCTACAAATCATTTCCAACACATTGTCTACCCAGGGTAGCAAACTTGGTAACAAGGATAGGCCATGGCTTCATAATTCGATAAGTCAAACTGGTTCTAATGTGTGTGTGTGTGTCCGTAGACGTGATTTCAAACATAATTACCTCAGCATTATGATCTCTCAGAACGTGGTTGCAAATATAGTTCCCATTATCAGATCCTTGCCATATACGCACTGTCTGCAACATCAAGATAGCTATATATAATGATTACAACAACGGTAAAACCCATATTCAAAGAATGGCATGGACCATATAACAGAGTTTTAAAAATTTAAGGGCTTCAAAGATCTTAGTTGAATAAATAAATTATGTGTTCATTTTAGTTCGTTGAATCCAACCATCATATCCATGTCAAAATAGAGGTAAAAAGATGAAACGTGGTTTACCTTATCTGCTGAACCAGTCAAGAAAAGGTCATCCCGAGCCACAAATTTTACACTGGTAACCTACCAAAAGAAAAGTTGCAACTATTCAACAAGTTTACTGAGAATATAAGGCCTTAAACTATACAAACTACAGGGTTCTTCTACCTTTTTTTTTTTTTTTTTTTTTTGGTATAACAACAAAACAATCTACTTAGTAATAAACCTTCTTTGAGTGACCATTAAGAGTAGATAGGACTTCTCCAGATGAGCGGTCAAAAATCACAGCATTTGTATCAACGCCACCAGTTGCAATAATGTCCTGATACTCCAAAGAAAAAAAGGGCTGTGATCAGCGAACTATACCACGTTTTAATTATTTATGATAATGATACCATTCCACTAGAATCTTGACACTGCACACAAAATCCAAATAGAAGAATTCCTGTACCTTTTCGTGATGTATATCAATAGACACAATGCCTGGTTTGCTAGTTTTGTGAAGCGGATGACTAGATATCTGGGTATACCTCTCTAAATCATCAACAGGAGCCAATGTTGAGGGTATCTACAGGACCCAAATGCATCCCGGGGGAAGAGAAAAACAGAGTTAAGAAATCTCTAATAAACGACAAAGAAACTGCACTCACAATCACTTCCTACTTAAGACTAGGCAATTGAATAAACCTGAGAATCTCAGTATGATAAAAGCAAAATCATCTGTAAAATGAAATATTATCAGTCACATATGATACCTGCCGTTTTTTCCGCTGCTGTGAAAGAGCAGCATTGCATTCGGTGAGCTCTTCAAATACACCAGCAGATATTCCAGGACGTATATTGTTTCCACCAGGGCCCACTCCATCAACAGCAGCTACAGAAGAAATTTAACAAGTCAAGTGACTACTAAGCTAAACTTAGTCCAGCTTTCCAGTTACACTAAATTTACCACAAAAATATAAAACTAAGAACCTGTTCTCCCATTGCCAACAGCATTTACTACAATCGGCACTGATGCTGGCATTGGTACATGTCTCTCAACCTGAGCAAGTAGTGATCGTGCTTCGTCTCTTTCTTTCTTCAGCCTTGCAATCACACGGCAAGCAGCATCATGCTGCCAACACACAACGAATAAATAAAAAACCAGGCATAACAAACTGGAAGTTCCCATTTTTTTCCAGCAATCAACAAGTGAAAAAGACCATTGATGAAAAACCCAATGAGGTCCCGTTGAAAATGAAAATAGCAAAGTGCAATTCAAAACGAGGATCCGTACATTGGACTATAAACAAACGAAAAATAAATATTGAAGCAATGGTTTGGAAAGCCCATCCTTAACAAAATAGAAAACTGAAAGATGAGCTTGCAATAGTTGTACAGAGATCCAAATACATAAAAGTTGCTCCCCGTCACAGTATCATTACTGATTGCCAATGAAAAACCAGAGACGACCTCAACCAATAGTTTTAAGGCAATTATCAGTAAAGCAACTATTGCAATTTCCATTTTGTCCATTAAGGTGTCTCTTTACATGAACCCAGGTTTTTTCTGGTTTCTAAAATAAGATAAGAATTGGTGCGAACAATTTAGCAGCAGAAACATTCAAACATAATTGAGAAAAACCACAAACGAGAACTAGAATATTGAGAACATTTAACATCAGTTATATAGACCTATAATACAAAGAACATTTAACATTGAATCGCATTTGAAACTATTAAGTACATCCTGACGCTCGTGTACATACATTGTTTGAATCAAGCAAAATTGCGCAGGATGAATATTCTAGTAAATGCAAATAGAAAAAAGAATATTAACTTTTATTCCAAGGATACCTGGTATAGAGCATGACTTAGCTCTTGTCTTGCAGTGTGTAGCTGTTGCTCCAATGCAAAATTGGATAGCATCAAACTATCCCATTCCTATTTTCAATGAAAAGAAAATAAATGAAAAAGAATTACTCCATAATACATTATATAGGACTGGAAAATTGGAAATTGCTTTTAAGATTAAAAATGAAGCGTAGATCAATAACATAAACCAATAATCACTGTAAGGTAACCAAAAGGTAGGAGATAATAACATTAACCTAGCTATCCAAATTTAAGGCTTGCGGAATTCTATTGGTGGTGAAACCCAAATTTATTGCCAGCATGTCTCCTACGGCATTGAGTTAATCCCTTTCCACTTTTTTTTTTTTATCTCTCTCCTCACACCCCTTGCATTTCCGTACAAAGTTTTCAACATTAACCAAGCAATCTTATAAGCCTTTAATGTCATATTTTAAGAACTCAAATGTGAAGAAAAATATAGAAAGTTTCAAAGGCAAAAACACATACAGTTTGGAACATCCCAAGCATGCCAGGGATGCTAGCAGCTTGCACAGGTCTAGGCCGCACTATCTGCATTACAAGCCAAAACAAAGTAAATCAACAGAAGAGTTTATATTGATGACAGGGCATGAACTACTTATAACAATTTGAATATCTTAGGCATCATATTGGAGAACCAAAATTTCATCTTCTACAAAGATGGAATGAGCTACAATCCATTCTAGAGTGTAGGCCCAAGGGGTTTCCAAAGGGGCCTCACATGCAGAAATGAATAAGAACAGCAAAGAAAAGGTAAAGCGTGGAAAAAAAGGGGAGGTAAATAACCATGAACATACCTTGCCTGTTTTGATTGGAACAAGGTCGTCCATTGTGAGTGGTTCACCCGTTATTGGGCATTTTCCATAATCCTAGTCATATAACAGAACGTAACAAAGTGTTATCAGTCCGAACACTAAAACATGGACCAAGTCAGATACTAGACTCTCTGCATTTATTTATTTTCTCACTTGTCCAAAAGAACAAAGAAAAATAAGTAACATCCTGACACGCTGCTGTTTCTCCAGCAAAGGGTCAATCTATCTAAACTTCTTTAACACTTCATTTAGGGAGAGATATATCTGTTTCTCCTGATTCCTGGTTGAACCAAGTCAACGGTGGGAATTCTATAACCTTTGGTTGGCTTTCAAACAGATGAAAGATAAAATCTAGAAGCACGAACTTGCTTGCATTGTAGTAATAGTTTCTAAGGGCATGTTTGGCAAATCATAAAGGAATGTAATGAGAAAGGTGATGACATCAAAATGGAAAGTAAAGGCATAAGAACAGAAATCATTGATTATTTTCTAGCGTTTACTTACCTATTAAAAAATAGAGAGTGGAATGGGAAACAATTCAAGTCCCTTTCAAGTATTTACTGAACTTTGGAATAAGAATCTTATCTACATAATTACTACATTTTACGTAATCAACCCACCATTTACTAACAAAATGTAAAAGTAACAAGGGTATATGAGTATATTTAGCATTCATTCTCTTTCCTCATTCTGTATATTGTGTAATGCGCATTCTCAACTTTGTCCACAAACACGTAATTAAATCAGGAAAGAAAACTCCTTTTACTTTTCCCTTTGATGCGAAGTAAACACACCCTTAATGTGCAAAAGGAATCGACCAAAAAATTATAAGTCGAAAAAACAGATCTCAATTCGTTGGTAAGGGAATTCTAATTCTCAAGTCATGTGCAGCTGAAAACTCAATATTCAAACTGTCGTATCTTCCTTTTTCAGGGAAAAAAATCACCATTTCTAGATATCCAAGTAAATTGACCGGTCGCGATCAAACGTGTTTCCATTTCTTTTCTTCGTCCTCTTTCACTTATTTTCCTTCTTCAATTCCGAAAAAAAAAAAAAAAAAAAAAAAACTAAGCGAGAAAAACGTACAATTTTGGGGAAAAAATTACGAGTTTTTTCTCCCTTCACTTTCCGACATTTTCGCACTAACCAAACAAAAACCCTAGAAGTCAACATAAAAAAAAAAAAAAAAAAAAAAAAAAAAAACCCTACCGATATGTGTCTCTCGATTAAACGCTTCTCGAAGAGCAATCCAGACTTCGCGGAGACGACAGGCTCCTCCGGCACCTCACCGGAAACTGAACGGACAAAGCATCAACCACACGGGTATTATTATTAAACACAGAAATGAGCCAAATTTCAAAAAATGAAAAACCAGTAAAGAGACTGAAAAAAGAGAGAGAGAGAGAGAGAGAGAGAGAGAGAGCTCACTTGCACAGTTCATTGTAGGAGAGAGAGAGAGAGAGAGAGAGAGAGAGAGAGAGAGAGTTAGGGCTTTAGGCTCTGAGGTTGGGTCTTCTGGTTCAGCGGCTTCAGCGAGCGACAAAGAGAAGTGAAGCGAGGGAGTTTGTACGACGATATACAAATCTCCTGCCTAGTCGTTATGCTTCACTTTACTTCTGTAGAGCAGTTGCTTCCGGGCTTTAATGAGATGGGCCGCGTTACTTTAGAGGCCCAAGAAGCCCACACTCTTAGACTGACAGGCCTAACAGGCCTGCACAAAATGGCAAACCATGAGAACGGTACTTGGGGAAAAAAACCAAACCCGTATACTCAAATCATCATTTTTTATTATAATGTATGAAATTTAAATTTTTTATAGGAAAATAGTAGAAAATAGACCAATATAAAAAGCTTAAGAAAATATATAGGCTAATTTTTAGTTATAGAAATTAATAGGCCATAACTGGTCAAGTTATGGTTTATAACCAGATAAGTTATGGACAAACTTGTCAAGTTATGGTTCATAACCGGACAAGTTATGGACAATTATGAATAATAACTTGTCAAGTTATGGTTCATAACCAGACAAGTTATGGACAAAAATAATAATTTGGCCTATTTATTAACTTATGTAAACTATTGGCCTATTAATTTTAATTCATCTCAAATTTTGGCCTATTTTTCTCTTTCTTCCTTTTTTATAAGAGAAAAATATCGTAGCAGAATCAATAATTTGAGTTTGAGTATATTTAATTAAGAAAGATAAAACAAAACATCATGATGGCACTCAATTATTTAAAAAAGTTAAATAATAGGCTTGTACAAAATCATAGCAACCCATAGAGAAAAATAATTGGTGTTTTGTCATGGTTTTGTGTAGGACCATGAATTATGATGGTTAATCCCCCAAATTTGTAGAATTGTTGCAATATGTCTCATTTTGATAATTTTATTTTGATTTTTTTATTAGATTTAATTGAGAGTTAGAAAATTGAGAGATTTATGACATAGTTAGAATTGAGATGTTGGAGTTTTTCGATGAACATTTTCTTCGTCACCAATATAACATGATCACCATCAAAATGAGGCACATTAAGTTTAAATAGTTGACTAGTGAAATTAGAAATTTAAGAGGCAAGTTGCCAAAACCTTACAAATTTAAGGAGAAAGTGTACAAAATACTCTTGAGTTTATGCAGTTGGAGCGGATCTTTGATCTTTTATTTATTAGTATTCCCCTTCCTTGGATTGGGATGCATACATCGAGAATCCAGTAGTGTGCAATTCATTTTTATAAGATAGATAGATTGTCCCCTATTAGTCATATAGGTAAAAAAAAAGGAGCGGGTAGGTTGAATCTGAAAAGTACTATGTTAACTATGTTAAGTTAATTGCATATCGTAAAAAAAAAAAAGATTTATTTGCTCCCAGGAAAGCTCTATTCGATGGACCAGGAACAATCGAAAAAAGCCAGACCAGTACGATATCTCTTTGAATCCTGAATATGGTGATCCCCCCGATTGTACCAACCTACCTATGTCTCTCCCCCATCAATCAGTACTAGTTATTGTAATTTGGATTCTTTGACTGGATTTGTCCGATGAGAAATGCGAAACGAAATAAGGATCCTCCTGCTGGGAATTAGATCCTACTCTTTGTCCCCCCTCTTCACAGAAAATCGAGAGATGAATTGATCGATTCATCGGATCCTAGGTTGGGACTGACAGGGCTCGAACCCGCAGCTTACAAATTCAAGGAGAAAATGTACAAAATACCCTTGAGTAAAGTTGAAATATATATGGGATTTAACTTTTTAGTTTATGTAAAATAATTGCAATACTTATAAAACTAGTGACTGAATTATGATTCTATGAATTTTAAGTTTAATGTATTGCTCTAAATGCATTTTCTAACAAAACAACTAAGTGTAAAAATCAACTGAGAAATTTAATTTTAAGCCAAGTAACCGATCAAGAAATTCTGGTAAGTATGGATTGAATTGGTTTGGTTAATGTGTTAAGTTTGGATTGGATTGGATGTAAACTTGTGAAATCCACACATGTTTAAATTGGGTTGTTTTAAGGTAAAAGGTGCATATTGAACAATCAAAATTTGATGTCCTATTTTCCTGTTTTGATAGATGTCTCTCCAATTAAATTTTAACATTTCATGAATTGTTAGGTATTTATAGTATTTTATTCCTATTTTGTGGTTAGATTTTTAAATTTAGATAACATGATAAATAATTAGTAGAGTTACAACCACCAAAACATGAAAAATGGGGACAACATATCTTAACTCCATAGAATTAGATGAACACCTCTCCACTTTTAAAGTTAAGTTATTCACCATAACCACTTTTTTATAAAAATTAAACCAATTTTTTTTAGAAAAAAATATATATATATAGGGCCCGCTATATGGGTCACGACACGACTCGAAAACGACATGAATTTTGCGGGTTAGGGTTGAGAAAAAAAAGGTCAGGTTAGAATTGGGTCGACTTGAAATTGATATGAAAAACACGCGTCAATTCGGGTTGGACCCGCCTAACCCGAACACGACATGAAACTCGTAAAAAATTAAAAAATACATATATTTTTCATTTCATATTTTAAATTTTATTATAAACTTGTGATATCATGATAGTTATACTCAAAATCTTATACTATTATTTGCTTAATTTCAATGGATGTTATTGAAATTTAGTGTGTTATGAATTTTAAGTTATTTCTAATATGTAAAAAACTAAATAAAAGTATAAAATTTTTGTGTCAATTTCAGATTCACGGGTCAATTTTGTGTCACGTGTCATTTTCGGGTCATGTCGTGTCAACTCATAAAATAGTCGTGTCGTGTTCGTGTTGCAATTTTTAAAAAATTTTGTGTCACGAGTCGTGTTCGGGTTGACTACAAATTTAAAAAATATGATCAAAACACAATACGAACACGACACGTGACACGAATTACCATCCCTATATATATACATATATATATATATATATATTCTTACTCTCTAAAAATGGCATTCCTCTAGCTGATTACGTGTTTGTTGGTGACATTTGTTGCTTCCAAAGAAAATTTTAAAGACCATTGACAAACAACTAAAACAACTTATAATAAGACTTTGGTTTCATATATAAATTCTTATGTTGATCTCATCTATAATAATTCTAAGAAGATAATGATAAGCCTCAAAATATTTCATTTTTTTTTTTTTTTGTTAAGAACAAAATATTTCAATTTCATTATTGCATAATTAGACAGGGTAAATGACAAAGAAAAAGGAAAGAGAAAAAAGCAAAAAAGCAAAAACTTATAGCAGCTGAGAAATTTGAAATTATAAAAAATTTAAAACTCTAATTGGCATTTTACGCAAATATTTATAGATTATGCCATTTTACTTCGTTAATGCTTTAAAAACTCATATATTTTGTTACAATCTCTCTAAAAAAAAAAAAAAAAAAAAGGCCCTAGCAGCGATCTTAGGACAATAAAGCTGGCAACAAACCTTGCCGGCGAGGCAGCTCCTTCAAATGGCAATGAGAGAGGGGAAAAAAAGGGAATGACGGGTTGATTAACGCCCAAAAGTGATGTTCACAAGCGGTCAATTGTAGCACAGAAGGGCGGTCGTATCCACAGAGAGATAACAAAATAACAAGAACGATTAACAGAATAAGAGCATTAGAGAAAAGTGAATTAAAGAAAAAGAATAGTTTTTGAGATTTTTGTTGCAAATATAATAAAAAGGAGAAAATCTGTAGGAAGAAAATTCAATAATAAAAATGGCAAGGTGTCGAGAATCCCTAATGTTTCGTTCACCAATTCCAGTTTTGATTCACAAAATAAAAGAACTGAATAGATTAAATTTCTATGTTGACTCCGGAAGTATTATTATTACAAGTTATCTAAAATCGACAATATATCAATCTGACAATATTGCAGTAAAAGACAATTTGTAAAATAATTTGAATAACAAAACATTACATGACAGAATTACATAAGAAGAGCGTGACTGAACTTATATAAAAATTGGCACACAATATTTTGAAAAGTAATAGAAAAATAGATGAGATTTAATTCATTCAGATGTTAAACTTTACAGCACAAGGAATCAAAACCCCGAATTGGGTCACTCAACAAAAGTTCATCTCTAACCTCACCAAGAAAACTCTAGCCTATCTTGCAAAACATTCTCACAAGTTCTAGAGAGAAAATATGAGACTGACAGCAAGACGACAGAAAACTGAATAATCAAAAGCTGTCAAAACCTTAGGCCAACCCCTCTATTTATAGTGTTCAGAGGTTGCCTATCAAATAAGGAAATAAATTGTAAAACTAGAAAATTACAAAGGAAAAGGAAACAAAATAAAATTACATATAAATTAGGAGAAATCACATATTTAATTTGGGGAAGAACCGTAATTTGCTCGATTTTTAGGGAAGGAATTCGGATTCATTTCATAGGGAACACGGTCAAGCTTGATTGGAGGAAAGGAGAAGCCTCGCCATGTCGCGCGCTGGAGTGGAGGAAGCGAATGGCCGGTTGAGACAAACTGGGACCCGCTTGGACACCGGGCACGCCGCAGGGGAGGGGCAGATCGGCGCGCACCGCACGCGGGTCCCACGTGAAGACGTTGGGAACGCTAGAGAGAGAGCTGTGAATAAGAAGACCCCCGGAGACTTCTGCGTGAAGGTGACGTGCGCGAATCTGAGTGGGGAACGCGGAAAAGGTGGGGCCCACGCGGAAATCAGCTTGGCTGAAGGAAGCTGTGGCTCGGCTCGGCTGACACGGCTCTCACATGTGGCTCGGCTGAAAGGCTTAAAAATATGGCTTTCATGGCTTCTTCTTGTGTAGCTTTTTACACTGCTTTCATCAGTAAATAATTAAGCAAAAACTAGACAAATTCCAATTAAACATATTATGAATAAAAATAATGGAATTGCTTAATTAAAGCTTAAATATTTTAATATTATATAAATCAAAAGCAGTATCTAGGGTACATTTTCATACACAAATCACAACCCCCAACCAGCTTATTGCTAGTCTCTAGCAATTCAAGCGCAAGAGAAATCATGTCACAAAGAAAATCTAAGTCTCAACTCGCTTAGTCACCTGAGTATTTCAAACAAACTGTTAGCAAGAAGTCAAAAGATACTATTAAGATTATTTCAGTCATAACTCCAGAGTCGTGTGTGTGTGCTCCAAACCATAACCTTCTTACCACTAACCATAACTCATGCAGCCTTGAAAAATTCACCAAGCAGAAGTCTCAACTCCATTGATCTCACAGGTGTAAGAAATATTTAAGTGTAAAGGTTTTCTCTCATGGAGTTGGAAATGGAACAATCAACGCTCAATGTGAGGAAGGTCAAATTTAGGACAAACAGTCAAACGAACATTGACCAAAAGATAGGCTAATCAACTCTTAGAACATTCCACCATTCTTACCACAAACCAGCATTTAGGATTTCATTTGGGTCAAACAGAAATTTACATAAACAAACAAAGAGCCAAAAAGCTTGCATAAATTACTTTTTCTTTCTTTCTTTTTTTTTTTTGGCAAGAGACAACCTACATTATGAAGTGAATGTAGAAAGGTGTTCTTTTGACAAACAGCTATATAGCATCAAATGTGAGAACAACCAAACTACATAATTTGTGAAATGTTGCTCTTGCTCTTTTTTTTTTTTTTTTTTTTGTTTTTTTTTTTTTTTTTTTTTTTTTTTTTAGATGAGAAATGAGGCTCTATTACATAAGATCATTCCTATCTAACCCAAAATCCATCCCTCAAGCATATGCACCAAGCATACCGCTAACCATGTAATGATGTTCTAAAAGTGATTTTACCAAACTCAAAAGGTCAATGAAGGTTCAAAAGTCGTTTTCTCGACTCTCTTAACTCACCAAAAATAAAGCACTTAAACTTGGGAATTTTCTCGGTGACATGCATTAACATCCATCTTACCACAAGGTTTAGCACGTGCAAAAAAAAGAAACTCGAAGTCATTTCTTAGTAACCAAGACAAAGAAAAAATCGACTCAAACCAATCATTTTGAAATCATACTCGAGACAACTTTGCAAAATTTTTAACCCAAATATCAACATGACAAAAATCACTCTTACGCATGAATATGCTCACCACCCCAACCAAAATCGACAAAGTGTCCTCGGTGTCAAAAATTATGAAAAATAGAGTAAGAAGACACACGGACGATGAGCTTTCCACGTATGAGCACTGGTCGAGCTTCCCGATATGATTCTCCAAAAACACACATAAAAAAAATAAAAAATAAAAATGTAAAAAGAAAAGAAGAAAATAGAAAATGAAAATATGATACAGGAGATGTGAGCAAACTACTCAGGACTGGTAAACGGGGTCGTCGAGAATGATCTCTTCAACCTGGTTCACCTGCTCAAAGTAATTCTTCTTCAGGATTTGCTTATCATCAACCGCTTTCATTTTTACCTTGATCCTGAATTGTGCTCTTTCAGCTCGTCGATCAATCGTTGTTCTTGCAATGGATCGAGTTTAGATGAGATGATGATTGGGAATGTGTCTTCATCGCCCAAGAATGCACGTTTTAAGCCCTCAGGTGGTTGGCCTAGCTTGTCTTTTGGAGTCTCCTCGGTGGATGATTTTGGTTTTTCTCCTTCTGTTGGGAGCTCCTGAAGACATGGTGACCCAAACTTGGTTGCTTTGTCCTGTGATTCTTTGAAAATGGCAGAAATGTTAGCCAGCTCACAAGGACCAGAACTCTCAGATTCAGAATTTTGGAGGAGGTTTTCAAGATCTTCAGAGTTGCTTTGCGGCAGAACCTCCTCCTCGACAAGTTTGTCGATCATAAATGTTTGGTGACACTCATCGTCATCACGTGGTTGCTTTTGAATATGAAAAATATTCACTTCAAGGGTCATATTCCAGAAAAATATCTTCATGAGACCATTCCTACAATTGATACGTGCGTTTGCTGTGGCAAGAAATGGTCTTCCCAGAATGATGGGAATGGATGACTCCATATCCACCACGGATTGTGTATCCAAAACAAGAAAGTCCACGGGGTAATAAAACTTGTTGACTTGCAACAAAACATCTTCCACTATTCCCCGTGGTCTCTTAATGGATCTATCAGCCAGTTGCAAAACAACAGATGTGGGCTTAATCTCCCCAAGACCCAATTGCGCGTAGACTGAATAAGGCATGAGGTTCACACTCGATCCTAAGTCTAGTAATGCTTGGCCGAATTCATGTGTCCCGATCTGGCAAGAAATGGTGAGACAACCTGGATCCTTATACTTCGGCGGTGTTTTCTGCTCAATCACCGCGCTCACTTGTTCCGTCAAGAATGCAGTCTTCTTGACATGGTGCTTTCTCTTTATGGTGCACAGATCCTTTATAACCTTGGCATAGGCCGGCACTTGCTTGATCACATGTAGTAAGGGAAGATTGATCTTCAATTGTGTCAAGTGCTCCAGGATCTCACTTTGATTTTCTGGCACTTTCCCAGCAGGTCGGAGAGCCTGGGGGAAGGGCACCTTTACCGGAATTTTAGTTGGCTCTTCTTTCTCCTGAGCCGATTCTTCATTACTCGAAGTGGTTGTACTTGTCGATGGCGTGTCTAAATTCTTAGCACTTCGAGTAGAGATGGCGTTAACTTCCTTGATATTTTGACCTTCAGAGTTGGAAGTTTGAGCCATGTTTTGTCCTCTCAAATTGGATTGGGCTTGTGATGGAAATCTACCCCGCTCCTGAACGGTTAAAGCTTCTGTTAGCTTTGTGATCTGATTTTTGATTTCCTTGTTTTCTTCCACCAGCTGCGTGAGCATTGAATCAACCCTTTGATTCGTCTTATTTTGCACATCCATAAAAGCTTTTAAGGTATCCTCTAGAGAATTCCCTTTCGGCTGCATGTTATTCTGAGGCGCAAAATATGTCCTTGGTGGTTGAGATTGTTGCTCTGATCTCCATTGCCCTCCAGATGATTGTGCATTTTGATTTGAATCTCGCCAACTGAAGTTCGGGTGGTTTTTCCAACCAGGATTGTAAGATTCTGAGAAAGGTCCATAAGGCTTCTTGTATGTGTCCAATGCATTACGCTGCTCCTCATATACCCCTCTCATTTCACTTAAAGTGTGGCAATCCTGAGTTAGATGGCCCATTCCACCACAAACTAAACAGGGCTCATGTGCCTCTGTCCTTGCCACCATGTAGGGTCCTTTACTATCTTTACTTTTGAGGGCCTCAATTTGCTTCGTCAAAGCTTCAACTTGAGCCTTGAGACTGTCCTCCTCCCTTAATTGATAAACTCCAACTGGTCGGGACCTACTGGTGCTCTCAGTAGCACTCGGCCCAGTCCAAGTATGAGCTTTCTCAGCTAGCTCGTTCAGGTACTCGATAGCTTCGTCAGGATCCTTCTGGAGAAAATCTCCATTGCACATCATCTCAACAAATTGGCGCTCTCGGATTGTGAGTCCATCATAGAAATAGCTTACGAGGCGCCAACTTTCATATCCATGGTGGGGACACAAATTTAACAGATCTTTAAAACGCTCCCAAGCTTGATAGAGAGTTTCATTTTCCTTTTGAGCGAAATTCGAGATCTGTCGTTTCAAATTATTAGTCTTATGGTGTGGGAAATACTTGTTGAAGAATGTCGTCGTCATTTCTTCCCACGTACCAATAGACTTGGGCCTAAGAGAATATAGCCAGCTTTTGGCCTTGTCCTTCAGAGAGAAAGGGAAAAACTTCAATCGGACGGTGTTTTGCGGCCTCTCAAGACGGGTGTGAAAGGTGGCCACCACCTCTTCAAACTCCCGGATGTGTACATAGGGATTCTCGTTCTCTAATCCGTGAAAGGTTGGGAGAAGTGCAATCATGCCCGGCTTGAAATCGTGAGGGCGGTGCGTTTGGCGGGGAACATGATGCACGATGGGGTGGCGTCTTGGCGTTGGGTGCAGATAGTCTTGCAACGTCCTGTGCTGAACTTCCTCGTGTTGTGCCATTGCAAATAGATTTTGAAGTGCGAATTCCAACGACGAGTGTGAAGATGGAGGCGTAGAAGACGAGTTGGATAGAATTTCACTAGGGGTTTCTAAATCTGGACGTTGAGCAAATCTCCCTAGTTCGTCTCTATACCGATGCATTCACCCTAAGCGGCTCTTTTTTTTTAATTTTTTTTTTATTTTTTTTTTTTTTTTTTTAATTTTTAATCATAAAGAAAATAATTATATTGTAACGTAAATTGTAATCACCGAGAGTGCTCCCAGGAAAGACTATAGCTCTTGGCTCAATGAATAGTCTCCTAGACAGAGCAACGTTCCCAGGAAAGATTGGTGGGGCGAGGCCCGCTTAAATACCAACTTTCCTAGACAGAACTCCCTCAGATTATACTTTCCACGTAACCACACAATTATTCTCAAAATCAATTATTAAATTTTATTGAGTAAATTATGAAATGTAATCGAATTAATGGAAACTATTCCTAAAGTCAAAAGCCTAAATCTACCAAATTATGAAAATCCTAGATTAAGAATCTAAATTAGTCAATTAATTACCATCCTAGTCATAATCCTAAAAGTTAATAAAACTATAAAAGGAAAAATTAAATTATGCAACAATTAAAATATACTAATGAGGAAACAAAATAAAATCCTAATTTACCAAAAATAAAACATTACAAAATCAAATCACAATTAATTCCAAAACTAAAAAGAGAAAATAAAATTAGCAATGAGTTTTTTTTTTTTTTTTTTTTTTTTTTTTTTTTTTTTAGCAACCTAAACTACGGAAATAAAAAAAAATGATAAAATGAACTTTTTTTTTTTTTTTTTTTTTGGTTTTAAGAAACTAAAGACGCTAAACAACAAACTATATATATATATACATATAAAATATAATATAATAATAATGAATGTCAAATTAAATCAGCCGCAACACTTCCGTGAATAGACACGGAATCCAAAGATTTTTTTTTTTTTTTTGAGTTAAGAAACAGATTACGCAGACAATAATAATAATAATAATAATAATAATAATAATAATAATAATAATAATAATAATAATAATAATAATAAAAAAAATGTACTTACCTCTTTGGCTCAAAATCTACTGATCAATCTTGTTAGAAGCATCTCCCAGGCAACGGCGCCAAAATTTGATTAACGCCCAAAAGTGATGTTCACAAGCGGTCAATTGTAGCACAGAAGGGCGGTCGTATCCACAGAGAGATAACAAAATAACAAGAACGATTAACAGAATAAGAGCATTAGAGAAAAGTGAATTAAAGAAAAAGAATAGTTTTTGAGATTTTTGTTGCAAATATAATAAAAAGGAGAAAATCTGTAGGAAGAAAATTCAATAATAAAAATGGCAAGGTGTCGAGAATCCCTAATGTTTCGTTCACCAATTCCAGTTTTGATTCACAAAATAAAAGAACTGAATAGATTAAATTTCTATGTTGACTCCGGAAGTATTATTATTACAAGTTATCTAAAATCGACAATATATCAATCGACAATATTGCAAAAGAAAAGACAATTTGTAAAATAATTTGAATAACAAAACATTACATGATGTAATTACATAAGAAGAGCGTGGATCGAACTTATATAAAAATTGGCACACAATATTTTGAAAAGTAATAGAAAAATAGATGAGATTTAATTCATTCGGATGTTAAACTTTACAAAGACAAGGAATCAAAACCCGAATTGGGTCACTCAACAAAAGTTCATCTCTAACCTCACCAAGAAAACTCTAGCCTATCTTGCAAAACATTCTCACAAGTTCTAGAGAGAAAATATGAGACTGACAGCAAGACGACAGAAAACTGAATAATCAAAAGCTGTCAAAACCTTAGGCCAACCCCTCTATTTATAGTGTTCAGAGGTTGCCTATCAAATAAGGAAATAAATTGTAAAACTAGAAAATTACAAAGGAAAAGGAAACAAAATAAAATTACATATAAATTAAGAGAAATCACATATCTAATTTGGGGAAGAAATCCGGTAATTTGCTCTGATTTTTAGGGAAGGAATTCGGATTCATTTCATAGGGAACACGTGTCGAAGCTTGATTGGAGGAAAGGAGAAGCCTGCCATGTGTCGCGCGCGGAGTGGAGGAAGCGAGCTGGCCGGTTGAGACAGCTGGGACCCGCTTGGACAGCTGGCACGCGCAGAGGGGAGGGGCAGACTGGCGCGCTGCACGCGGGTCCCACGTGAAGACGCGTTGGAACGCGCTAGAGAGAGCGCGTGAATAAGACACGCCCCCTGGAGACTTGCGTGAAGGTGACGTGCGCGAATCTGAGTGGGGAACGCGGAAAAGGTGGGGCCCACGCGGAAATCAGCTTGGCTGAAGGAAGCTGTGGCTCGGCTCGGCTGACACGGCTCTCATGTGTGGCTCGGCTGAAAGGCTTAAAAATATGGCTTTCATGGCTTCTTCTTGTGTAGCTTTTACACTGCTTTCATCAGTAAATAATTAAGCAAAAACTAGACAAATTCCAATTAAACATATTATGAATAAAAATAATGGAATTGCTTAATTAAAGCTTAAATATTTTAAGCTGGAGACTTGCGTGAAGGTGACGTGCGCGAATCTGAGTGGGGAACGCGGAAAAGGTGGGGCCCACGCGGAAATCAGCTTGGCTGAAGGAAGCTGTGGCTCGGCTCGGCTGACACGGCTCTCACGTGTGGCTCGGCTGAAAGGCTTAAAAATATGGCTTTCATGGCTTCTTCTTGTGTAGCTTTTTACATTTGCTTTCATCAAGAATAAATAATTACAAAAACTAGACAAATTCCAATTAAACATATTATGAATAAAAATAATGGAATTGCTTAATTAAAGCTTAAATATTTTAATATTATATAAATCAAAAGCAGTATCTAGGGTACATTTTCATGCACTAATCACGGGTTAATTTTTGATAATTACTCTATAAATCATCGGCCATTTGTTTCAATCTTAAAAAATCCGGTTATTTTTTTAAGAAAGACTCCCCAAAACCAGTCATTGTCCTCCTCCACGCACCCTTCATTCTTTCACAAATTTCTTATGCAAGAGAATAATATATAATTTCGAGTTTTGTAAAATGAATTCCGCTTGTTTAATTTAAATTAGCCAAACAAACGGAGGAACTACCAATAAATACTAATAGTTTAATTTCACTTTTGAACTGCATTGGAGATAATATTCACTCCAAATTGTAATGTCGTTTCTTTTCTGTTTCACTTTTTGGTGTTTAGTGGCGTGAATGCTAGGCAAACATAATGCAATAGGCACTGCTTAAATTGGAAAAATAACATCGTACTGACATGAACAGGAATAGAGCCCCGAAATTACAAATCTTATCTTGTGTGTAAAAAAAGTGGGACACAAAATATTATAGAAATCTCAAGATCCTTTTAGTATTGTTACAAAAGCAAATGATGTGATGTCCAATGTGCAAGAGAAATATATTCTCTTAGTACAATTGATTCTTGTTGCAAATTGAAATTGCAAAACACATCCTGGAATATATAAACAATTAGGAATTCTAACTCGATTTTTTTTTTTTTAATTTAGTTTTGCTATATACGGCCTCAGATCGAAAGAAACCACATGTGTCAATCAGAAAACCCAATATATGTTGATGCCCTCTTTCTAGTTTGGACTAAATTCCTTGACGATGAAGACAATATTATAGCATCATTCATTTCACCGATTCGAGTTTTGATACAGTAAAAAGCTCAAAGAAACAGTCACATTTAACTTTTTTGCTACAGTAAAAGGCTCTCACATAAAGTCACATCTCAACTCGAATTAAAAACTCGAATCAACAAACTAAACGGGTACTATATATATCTACATAAAAATAAAGTACTTTTTAAGAACAAAAAAAGTGATTTTATTCTCTAATTGTATCCCTCATGCTTAATGTAATTGTATGTTATAAGGAACTCTACATAAAGTTGACTATATACTCAATAAGAAAAAACCCTAGCTAGATGAATATTTACTATGGTTGATTAGTATGAAGAACAACATAATTAAATTAATCCAATATTGTGAACAGTATAGAGAAATTATCTTGCTTTTGAGTGACGTGACAAGAGTTGCGAAGAAAACTCCATTATGTATATTTATCATGTGTTCTTTATAAAATGTATATTCATATATAGGTGTGGTTTTTATAGTTATTCTAATATTTACTCATCAATAGGTACTATAATTTTAACGATATAATTTTAATTCAACAGTTTGCAATAAATTAAATGGTTGATTCAAAAAATTATAACAATTAATAATATTGAATTCCACGTCACGTCAATAAATTTGTATATGTAATGATAACCAAACATGACGTCTAATCAGTACAATATGTATGATGGTAATTGTTTTGACCATATAGTTAGGCTCCGTTCACCTCGCTTATTCGAGTTTAGAATTCGAGTTTTGCTACAGTAAAAAGCTCTCACAAACAATCACATCTAACTTTTTTGCTACAGTAAAAAACTCTCACATAAAATTAAATCTCAACTCGAATCAGCGCAGTGAATAGACCTGAGTTTAAAAATTAGCACTTTATCCAATCTTGTAGACGTTAAAGAACAGTGATCTTGCCTTTGAGTGACAAGACGAGAGTTGCGCAGAAAAGTACAAATATTATATTTTATCATGTGCTGATCATATAAGACTATATAATGTGTATGATTGTAATTATTCGGACCGTATAATAAGTTTATAGTATCATATTCCCTTTTCAACTCAAAAGTGAATATGGTATTTCTTGACTGCGTCGGATTCACAACCGCATAGTGATGGTCAAAGATTTCTTAGCATAATTAAAAGGAGCAACAGAAAAATCAGTGTGCCATAGCCATAAAATTTTGGATATTGATCGTTTTCTGTTTTTTCATTAATAACTCGAATGCAACATCTTATAGATATAAAAATCCCCCATTTTGCTTCTTATTCGTCTTTATTAATGTCTATAGTCAAGATTAAATTTAAAATACAATTTACCTTTTGATAGAACTTACTGGTGAAACTGGTCTATAGTCAAGATTAAATTTCCTTATATTACAAGGTCATCAATGTGTATGCTTCTTTAATTTAAAATACACTTTACCTTTCGATAAAACAAAGAACTAACATATCGAATGTTTCATTTTTTATAGTTTTTGTATCAAATATTGCATTGATATTTCCATTTGAATGGGAGATAGTATTAAAGTGATAAATAATAATGTTACGACTGTTGGGAATGTGTTCAAAAGCATGAGATGTGATTTTGAATTTTATTATTTAATTAATAAAATAGAAATTTCATTATGTATGTGCTTGTATTATTGAATAATTTATGAATATCATTGAAAATTTTGTGATTATTTATGTAACCTTAAATATGATATGTAAGTGTTATATATTATAGGATAATACTTGAGGATAGTAATCGAAATAAGTTCGTAATTAATTTAATTAAATTTTGAAATCTTTAATTAAAACATTATTAATATATGTCATTCTCATTAAGAATGAAATGAGCTTATCCACGTCGTTGATATAGAGAGATATCCATGAGTGTATTTTACATAATGAGATTATATAGGATTGGGACACAAACACAATATGAATTTCTAATAATTTTTCTTAAGTATAGAAATTCAAATAGAGTCTACTGATGGTCATATATAGAATTATCGTAATCTAGAGTTATTAGCATACTCCTATTTATGGATTCGTGTCTTTTGACTTACTTGGTAAAGATCTCGACACACTTAGATCTTATCCTTGTATCTTGAAGACATAGAGGAATAGGTTGCCGGGAATGCTAATATTACAAGATGGAGTCCATTCATTCTTAAAAAAGAAGCATATAAATAATTCCCTGTTGATTCGGTACTTAGATTAGTAGGAACTCTGATTCATGAATGTGTTTTATGAATCACTATCCATTAGAGAATCAATTGTACTCAAGGATAAAAATGTAATTAGAAACGTAAACGGATTTCACCTAGCTCTAAGTATGTATTATTTATAGAGGATCGATATATATAAAGTGATTATATCAAATGGATGTTTCATAGATGTAATTAATTATCTATAATATCAAGAGTGCAATTCCAAGTTTATAGTGAAATAACTTTTGAAATTAATAGAATTAATTAATTAAAGAGTTTAATTAATTATTAATTTTATTAGAGCTTTATATTATGGGTCTATGAGGGGTCGTCCTGTTAATTCTAAGAGACACTAAGGGTAAAACAGTAAATTTAGAATTGTAGAATTCTAAATTATATCACTCAAAAATTATTAATTATATATTAAATAATGTGATTATTTAATTTAATTTTGCAAAGTAAAATGTGGTGGGACCATATAGGCCACACGCCCAGTCACTGGGTATAGGGAGTATGTGGCACGGGGAAAATCCCATTGGGATTTAGTTGCTTCCTCTCAAAGTTATCCGATTTAGTTGTTTGACAAGTTTTCCAATCATTTTCAAAAGGAATTTAAAGTTTGACTTTATTTAAATTTGAATTTGAGCTAAAATTAGAAACTGGATAAATGAGAAAAGAAGGAAGAATCATTTTCTCCTTCTCCTGCCTATATTTTGTGCAAACCACAAGGAGAAATCCCTATATTATGGCCGGCCATAATAGATAAAGAAGGGGGAGTTTTTTGTTTCCAAAATTAAATGGGAAACTATATTTAAAATTAGATTTAAAATAAAGTAATAACCAAGTGTCTATTGTTTTGCCTTCAAGTTAAAGTAAATGGGTCCTCCTACTATTCTATAAATTTGAGACAATAGAAAATTAGAGAACACGATTTTCTCCTCCTCCTATGTGATAGGCGCGTAACATATTAGTTATGGGAGTGTAACATTCTGTCAAACGACGTGTATTAGGCTAGTGACCGACGTGTAACTTTTTCACTCCCTTCTTTGTGGATGGCGTGTAACTTGGCTATTGTAGGCAAGTAATACGTAGTTGGTTAGCATGTAACCTTGCTGCAATAGGCGTGTAACAATGAGAGAAAAAGAGAAGAGGGGTTCTTTCATTTCCAGTTCCACACCGTACATGTGTTGATGTTTGTGGAAGACTTGTGAGACGAGTGATAACATTTATTGTATTTTTAGGTGTGCCCATACACACAGTCTCTGTTGAATTTAGGAATTGACATGGAATATTCTTGGTAGTCTGTGGAGCCAGAGCACTTGAATTGTTCCTGGTCAAAGACTAGAGTTATCATCTTAATCGGTCACTAGGTATAATTCATAAACTAAATTAATTAGATGAATTTATTCATTATAAATTAATATATTCTATAGCATTCACAAAAGTTTTGAGAAAATTTTTATTCAGACCCAATCTGACTTTCCACGCTTTTGTATTCGAATTCAATCGGAAACCAACAACGACTGTTATGAGGTAAAATCTTAAGCCCCACATGAAGTAATGACTGGGCACCACGTGGCGTGATTAAAGCATAAAATAACTAAGACAAAGATACGGAGTAGCGGTAGAGCGCACTAGATGAACGTCGACCCTTAGCATTCAAGTATCTCCATAAAAAAAGTTGACTAGAAGGAACAAGGGCCACACCGTGACGATGAACGCTCCACTGGCCATGAACGAAGAGTGTTTCCAAAGAGCCGAAGGCGACGAACCCACCCACGTCCAGATTGAAGTACAACTGTGCCAGGATTTGACATGCATTAAATACATACAGAGTAGGTGGCGAAGCCGGTGGAGAAAGTCAGGCAGATTGGTTGAAATCTCAGTGATCAGAGATTACTGTTCTGGAGTAGGATGAAGATATCACGGGATTTGATTAGATAGTTAACAACTGGCAGAAATGACATGATGTATATAAGCAGAGAGAGTGGGCTGAAAGGGGGGTCGGATTATTAAACACCCTTTTCTCCATAACTTGTATTTTCGCTACCAAGAATAGTGAAAAAATGAGTGGATGTAGCTCTATATTAGGGTGAACCACTATAAAACTCATGTGTTGATTCCTTTTCTTTTCTTCTGATTATTCATGTTTAGAGTTTAGTTAATCCAATCACAAATCACAAAAAACCTATTATTAATCTGTTGATTAATTTATACTGTCAACAACGACGTATTCCCAAACTTAGATTTGAACATAGAATTCAAATTTATACGAGAGAAAATATATGTTGTAACAAAAATGTTTGATCTATAGTTCAAAACTATGAAACAAAGGCACCCGACCGAGTGGGTGATCACCTTTACCACATGATGATATGCCTTTGGTCTCTGTATAGCTAGAATCTCATCTCCAAGAGGGGACCATGTGAATAGTGGATGAGAAAAGGGTACAATTAAGTCATAGATATATCTTATATACTCATGTCCCTTCATGCTTGGAATCTGTTACATCAAATTATCTTGCCTGCAGGAAAAACAAGCGTAACAGTACAAACACAAAATCTTTCTCTATTCCAAAGAAAGGCGTGAGACATTTCCCTTCTCTGAGGAATTCATTATATATATACACGGGAATCATCTTCGTGTGTTTGGCAACTTTTGCGAAAAAAAAAAAGGCAAAGAGTTGGGAAACCACACAAGGAATCTGCACAGCCCCAAATACGTAAAAGAGATCGATTCTTACTTCTTAGTGAAAAGGAAAAGCTTGACCAGATTAGCATAGACAAAAGTCCTAAGATACATGAGTGAGATTGGCATTGAAATGAGCTTTGCTAGAACATGTTGACAAAACTCTTTTTTTCCCCTTGAACCTTGAATTGCAATATTGCTCTAGCTAGGGCACGTGTCGATTCGGGTTTGGCGGGAATTACTAGGTGTGTGTGTGTATATATATATATATATATATATATATATATATATATATATCTATATTGGGTTGAAGATTGGTAAATAGCATCCTAGTACGAACTTAGGGTTTTGCCCATTTCACTAACTTTTGGGATGAAAAAGGGATTGAAAAAGGAAAGCCAACTTTCCAGCTTTCGAGTGTTGGTTTGAGGTTTTGTTCTTTTTAATCTGGTGTTGTTAATCTTAACTTTATGCTCTTATTTGATGTGTGGGGTTTGTGATTAGGGTTCCAAAGCTATAAATATGAGATTTTATGTCGTTGAATACATTTACCTTTTTTGTTAGTCATGAATATAACATAGAAATGGTGATTATTATCTTGTTTGCAAGTTGTTGATGTCGCTATTAATGCACTTCAAGTCACGGCCACTCGTACATGACAAATTATAAAGATAAAAATGCTCAAGATCAACATCATATTAAAGTGGGGTAATATATAATTGCATGCTAATTTCAAGTACTAAATCTTTTTTTATGTCATTGTGTACATTTTCGTCCTTCACAAAACGGAATAGTGTAGCTCTTGAAAAAAGGACGTGACTTCTTTTTTTTTTTTTTTTTCTAAAAAAAAAAAAAAAAAAAAATGCGACAAAAAAAAAAAAAAAAAAAAAAAAAAAAAAAAAAAAATAGTACTGGAAATGTTTTTTTATATGGAAGTTAGCCATACTTGTCACAATATGTGAAGTTTATATATCAACTCTTGTTTTCTCATGGATCCGTACATCGTGCAATATAATCTATCATAAATCATTGTCATGCGACGTCATATTTGTTTTCATATGATTGCACGTCAACAAAAATTAAAAGGAAAGGAAAAGGATAATAAATTAAGGAAAATTTTCTCTTAGTATATCGGTAGGTGAAATTTTTTTAACTGTTAAATTTACGTATTTTTTAATTTTTATGTGATTTTATACAGATCTGACGGATAAAAAACTTGACCTATCAGTATATTGAGGTACTGGAGAATGTCTCATTAATTAAATACAAAATAGTAGTCAAATACGAGACATACCTATACAATACATACATACATACATACATCATATATATATATATATATATATACACACACATATAACTCATTACAACATGCAATCATGTATATAACATCGGCCAACAATATTGGTAGGAGCATGCATTTTTGTTATGAGTGCCAAAAAAAAATTAATATTAGTACATCGCAAACAAGTTAGAAATCACGAAAGAAATTAGTGTGGTGCATGAATAAATACCCCTTTGACGAGGAAAAAAGAATGAAAAAGAGAGAGAATATGTAAGAACATATGGTGTATTATAAATTATTTATAAGCTACATACGTATAAAATTCATAAGAGGGTATATGGTACGTATGCATATATGACTCAAACTTTACAGAATATTGGCAACTGATGATACCCTTAAAAGAAATGGATATTTCACCTTCTTTCTACATTTCACTTTCTGAAAATGGAAATTAATAGAGAATAACTTGTTAGGTAGGGAAGCATAAAAAGAAATGGATATTTCACCCTTCTTCTTCTTCTTCTTCTTCTTCTTCTTCTTCTTCTTTTTTTTTTTTTTTTTTGGGAAAACGTAGAGAAAATTCTAGCTAATCTGAATTAAGTTTGGGTCGTTATCCAAAATAAATTATCAACAAAAGATGGAATAACAATATTTTCTAATTCGCCTGGCTTGCAATTTAAACAAGAGAAAAAGAGAAGTTGGTTTTTAGATTCTAGCAAAGGTAGCAATGCATAATTCTAGAAGGCTTACTTTCAAATTTCTTTCAACTGATGTTTACCGGAGTACAAATTTGTAATAATATATAAATAACTATGGAGTGCATTCTTCAAAATGCACTTCGGTAGAGAGAGAGATTAATAGGAATATTGATAAAGCTTTGAATTGTGATAGGACAAACGTGTCCTTTTTATTCTTAGATGGAACTCACTTTAGTAAAATCAGTTGTCCCATTGGTAGACTCGACATTGGGTGCGTTTAGTAGTGCTTTATGGAGTTTAAAATCCTTTTTTTAGTCATCAAAAGTTGATAATGGTGTTTAGTAAAAATTATAAAAATTGATTTTTAAAGAATTTTTGAAGGATATATAGCCAAAATCAGAAACATCACAAAGAAAACTTTAATTTTTACATTGTGCGGGAATCAATATAGTACAATTAATGATTATCTACAAAATTATATTAAATAATTAATTACTAATTACTAATTATCTTATATATTATTTTGTAATTAATAAATAGATATACTTACTAACTAATAAATAGATAGTAATTAATTAATTATTAATTAAATATTAATTTATTAATATTAATTTTTTAATTTTGTTAATAAAATAATAAATAATATAAGTAATTATTTATTTAGTTAAAGCTTAATTGCCAAAAATTAATTATCAAACATATTAACAATAAAACAATTAATAATAAGTTATTAAATAAATAATTAATAATTAATATATCAATCATATGTTATGTTAGCAATAATTTATTAATTAGTAAATAATATGTAATATATTAATTAATAATAATTAATAATTGATAATTAGTAATTGATCATTATAAAAAGAATAATTACCAAAAATTGATCATGTGATATATCAAATAATAGATTATTAAATAATATTAGTAATTAATTAACTAGTTATTTAATTATGCAACTTAAAGTTAATAATTTAAGTAGTAAAAAGAATATTAATAAATTATGTTCTACTAATTATTTTTCTTAATACACTAATTAATTACTTATAATCTAATAAATATGAGTACATTACTAGCATAGTAATGATTTATAATTAATTACTAATTACTATTTTTAACTATTTAGCATATTAATTTATTATATATATAGTTTAATTACTAATGTACTCATTAATGATAATTTATCCATTATTATTATATTATTAATATATTAATTTAATATTATTAATTACGGTCATATTAACTACCTACAGCAATTTAACATCACAATTTACTAAATGCTATAACACTACTTTGGAACCAGTAACATTTGTATAATTACAGTTTACCAAACACTCAACAACTTTTTCCCTTAGCACAACTAAAAGCAATTTTTTCAAAATCTACAGCATTACCAAACTGGTCTAAGGTAGTTTGTAACAATCCATGACGCTTGGATCCAAATCACGGGTGGTGGCTTGACTCGACTATCAAATTTGTCACTTTGACGACTTTATCAATGCATGTAAATATCATTTGTAAGATCATCTTCAATGCAAATGTTAATGGTAATTCTATATTTACTATCAAAAAGTGTGATATGGTATATTATTTTCATTTTTACTCTAATGCATATTGTTATTTGAAATGCTAAATGTTTTTTTTATTATAATTATTAAGCTTTGAAAGTTGTAAAACTAAATTTTAATGTTTAAAATAATTGGAATATGTAAAAGTTGCATTGATTATATGAAAAAATAAACATTTCAATCAATAGCAATCAAATGACAAAATTCTCAAATGCTACACTTGGTGGGAAATTTTCCACAAACATATGAGAAATTTGTACAGCAAATAACATTGCATTGGAAAGTATTTTTTGCACTCAAATACTAAATTTATAATTGACACATCAATTATAGTATTGCATTGGAGATACTCTAACACAATTGTTTTAACTTTAACTTATTGTGATAGATTGACTCTAATATCAATTGCTAGCCATTCATTAGGTATAATTCACTCTTACAAAACCGTCTCCCAATCTTAAATCAACTTCCCTTTACAGTGACTAATTTAGGAAACATTGAATGACAACGTTGACGAAACTATGTATATAAAGTTTTCCAAAAATATATGAACAAAATAAAATTGGAAGGAAGTTCCCTCAATTTAGACTTTAAGTTACTTGATTTGGAAAGAATGTAATTTTTGATATACTAGTTGAACTCCACGTGCTATGACATGTGGAGTAATCTGTGTATTAAGTTTTAGTTAGTGTTATCATTTTTTTAATTTGTTTACCAATATTAAAGACCTTAATTAGTTATAGTTAGTTAATCGCTACTAAAACCAATATTTTTATCATTTAAATTACAAGGATTACACAGGAAAAATTAATTACGGGCACATCTAGAAAAATATATTTTAATGAGAATACTCGAGAAAAAAACTATTTAAAAGAAGTATATTAAAAAAAAGATTACATTAGAAAGAAATTTTTTGACAAAATGAAAGTGAAAACAAAAATATTTAAAAAATTAAGCATGAACACATATAAAAGAAATTATGTTAATATGAGAAAATTAAGGGAAAAGTGCATTTTAATATCACCTAATAGAAGCAAGTTAGAGATAGTGCATACTTAAAAAATTATAGTTGCAATTATATAAGACGTAGAGGAAGAGAAATGCAAGTCACAATAAAGTTTTGAAAAATGAGACACAATTATAAGCATATAAAATCTAAATATAAAATCTCAAAAAGGAACCAAAATTGAAAATAAAATAAAATAAAATTTTAGAGTAAGAAGCAAAAAAGGGGTAAAAAAGGACGAAAATGAAAAAAAAAAAAAAAAAGCTTTTAAGGCAAATGCAAGAAAGATGAAAAGAAAAGAATTATATTTTTAGGGTAAAAGCACACAAAAAAAAAAGGTAAAAACTGATCAAAGTTAAAAAAAAATAATAATAAGTTTTAAGGAAAAAAGAAGAAAAAGAAGAGGAAACGGTTGGGTACGCATTATGAACGTGTGAATATTGTGCCACAGCGTTAGGGTATATCGAAAGAAAAAAAATAGTGAAATAAAATTAGATAATAAAATATTCAGAAAATAAAAATCGAGAAAAGAGATCTTTAAATAGGGACATATTTAGGTAAGGACATCATTGATACACATTGAGATGGACTTAAAAAAAAGTTGTGTACTTAAAAAAATAGTTTAACGTAGCATACTTAAAAATAAGTAAAAAAGAATAAATTAAAAAAAAGTAATAACCGAGGATTAAAAATGAAAAACAAAAGAGATGAGGGATTAACAGAATAAATAAGTAGGCAAGTAGGGATCAAAAAAGAATAAAAGATGAAGAAGGGTTTAAGAAAACAAAAGTATACTATTTTCGACCAAAACGAATCATTTTAGTCATAAGCACCGTAGAAGTCTCATAGGACGTTTGGTTCATAGATTCAGAACTATAATTCAGAACTATTATCGTTTTACGTGTATTTTTTGTGAGAAAAAATACTGTAACGAGTCACGAACTATGATTCGAACCATGACATGAATCTCTCTTTCAAACACACCCTTAGTTTTTGACACTTAGGAAAAAAAATTGTTTAAGTGGCGATAAATTCAAAAAAACTTACTTTAGTTAGCAACCAGAAAAAAGTATTTTGAGAATCACTTTTGATGATTTTGAGAATCACTTTTGATGCAATCATATTTTAGGAAAAAAAACATTGTTTAAGTGGTTATAAATCCAAGAAAACTTACTTTAGTTAGCAACAAGAAAAAATATATTTGAAAATCACTTTTGACAGAGTCATATTTTAAAGGACAAAAAAAAAGGTTAAGTAGGGACATATTAGAGAAAAATAATGCTTATATTTATGAAAAAACAGTGGATGAGAAGGCCAAAAAAAATTAAGTATAAGTGTATTTGTAGAAGTTTATTTTAGTGGGATAATTAGGAACAAATTGTAAGGATGACCTTTTGTGTATAATATTTTATAGCACCACTAGAAATAAATATCTAACTAGGATCACATTTGAAAAAGAAAATATTGTAGTCAGGTAAATTAGAGAAAAAAAGTTAAAAAGAAGGGTAAAAACAAAGAATACAATATTTTACAGGGACATATTTGTAGAAATTTATTTTAATGGGACAACTAGAAAAACGTTTATGAGAATAACTTCTGATATAGTAATATTTTAGAACAATGTTGGAAAGAAATATCTAAATAGGATCGCATTAGGAACAAAAGCTTTTAATAGGGATTAAATGAGAGGGAAAAAACCTTAAAAGAAGGGTAATGACCAACAATAAAAAATTTTCAGGAAGAAAAGTGGAAGGAAAAAAGAAAAGATGGAAAGAAAAAAAGAAGAGAAAAACTGAAAACGAAAAATCAAATATTTTAGGGGAAAAAAAAAAGGAGAGAGAGAGAAAAAAAAAAATCCCGTTCATTTCGCTGATTCGAGTTTAAAATTTGAGTTTTGTTACAGTAAAAAGCTCTCACAAACAATCACATCTAAATTTTTTGCTACAGTAAAAAGCTCTCACATAAAATCACATCTCAACTCGAATTAAAAAGTCGAATCAACGAACTAAACATGCCCATTCATAGACAAGAGTTGTTCCATTTATACACTCTTTTTTACTCTCCACACTCCCTTTTAAATGCACACCCAGGCCTCGTTCATTTCACCGATTTGAGTTTTTAGTTTTAGGTTTTTACAGTAAAGAGCTCTAAAAAAATGTCACATCAAAATTTTCTTCTACAGTAAAAAGCTCTCAGAAAATGTCACATCTCAGTTCGACTCGAAAATTCGAATTCACGAAGTGAACGAGGCCCCAATAATTTTAAACTAATTGAATTTTTCAATTACATACTCCTATTTTTCTAAAATCACCCTTACCTGTTTTTATAAGATTATTAATCCCTTACAAATTCCATGTTCTTTTTTTACCCATCATTTTATTTTAATTTTCTACTTTAATATTATCATTTCTCCCTCTCCCACTATTTTTTATGTTTTTTAATTTTTTTATGGTTGAAGCTTCTAGTACGATGGGTTTTTTCATACACTAAGAAAATTTACAATTACATTTTTTTTTAGAAAATAAAGGACTTTTACTATAGAAAATTTACAATTACATTTTTTTTTAGAAAATAAAGGACTTTTACTATAGAAAATTTGCTATCACATTCCTAAATCGCAACGTAAAAATTGTAAATTTAATATTAATTTTTTTTTTACATTAACTGTAATTCATTTGCTTGAAAAATGGGATGTTAAGTTTTCACCCCTTTTTTTAAGAATGATGGTCAATTTTCTTTATGGTGAGAAAAGCTCCACGTCTAAAGCTTCCAAAAAAAAAAAAAAAAAAAAAAAAAAAAAAAGATGGAAATGATAATACTAAAGTAAATAATTAAAATAAAAATGGTGGGTGTGAAAAGAAAAATGAAATAATTAAAAATTAATAATCTCATAGAAATGGCTAATGGTAATTTCAGAATAATATATATGTATAAAGTAAATTTAAAATAAGTGTTGTGTATTTAAAAGAGAGTGTGGAGAGTAAAGAGTGATGTGTATATAGAATCACATAACATTGCATCTTTTCTTTTTACCAAAATATTATTTTTTTTATCAAATGAAAAATTACACGACACTCTTCTGACCCATGTCAAAATTAAAATGACACATTTCTTAATCAAACTTAATTTATAATGATGCTTTCAAACATAAATTTAATTACAATAACACTCACTTTATCAGTTAAAAGTAAAGAAATTAACATTCCTTTTTGCGTTTAGAATATTTGAAAATACCCAAAATACTCTTAAAATAAAGAAAAACAATTTCAAACCAAAAAAATACATTGAATTATGTTTGTGCACTTAAAAAAAAAAAAAAAGCCTCAAATACACTTTTCATAACGCTTATTTTTTATCAATTGTTTTGTCTCTATGTTTATTTTTAGCTTCTCAATTGTTTTTTTTTTAATTATTCAAATAAAAAATCTGAAATTCTAAAGTTTGTCACCCCTCAAAACTTCATACATATTCGTTGTCGACGGATCCAAATGTAACAATTTAATCACTTTCCTCACTTCGCCATTACTCTCCATAACACTAGTAATTTCATTCTCGAATTCCTCAAACATAATATCAACAATAACAATAATATTATGCTATATGTATTCCTTTTTTTTTTTTTATGGCTAAAAATGTTATATGTATTCAATACTTCACCATTATACAAAACAACCTAATCATATAAATTCTCTACAAAATTCCAAAACATATTTTTAACAACAAAACGAACAATGTCAAATTATCTCACTTATTCTCAAACACAGGACATACTGATTCTTAGAATCCGTTTGGTACTTAGATTTACTCCTTGATTTGAATCATGATTCATTATCCGCTTCAGTATTTTCTCTCATAAAAAATACACTTAAATTAAAAATGATTCTGATTACATGATTTAAATCCATGAACTAAACGGAAACTTAGAGCACGACCACTTTAAGACGATTTATCACCCTTTGTTAAAAGGAAAAGAAAAAAAAAAAAAAAAAAAAAAAGAGCGATTATGTTGTAATTTGGTATGTGAAGGTTTCACTTAAGTATGGTATTCTTTCATCTCTTACTACCGTTGGATTCAAATGTAGTGGTCTTTATTATGCACTCTACTGATTAGGAGAAAGTACTGCCCCTACCAGAGATTTTCCCATAAAATTAAAAGTAAAAAGTTGATAGTAAGTATTTCTTTTTTCGCTTGGAAAATGATAAGACGTTGGTGACAAGTGTTATTAGTTTTTCCCTTTGGAGGGTAAAAGAGTAGTTATACTCTATTTTTCTCTTCATCAAGGGAGGAAAACGAGTTATGTCATATGAAAGCAAGAACAAAAGAATCTATCCTTTTAAGTATTCGGGAATTAACTTGAAATAAGAAAGATCTAAAGAAAGCAACTTTTGCTCGAGACGAGTGCTTAGAATCATTCATTTATATTGATTAATTTAACAAATCTCCCCCATTCCCATCGGACTTATGTATGTTTATTTATTAGGATTAAAAAATGAGAGTAAAAAATGATAGTCAATTTTATATTTTTTTATTTTTTTTTATTTTAAAATAAGAATAAAATTGATGAGCTGCACTAAAATTTAAAATTGAAAAATGAATTGGCATCCTAAAGATTGTAATTCTCATCTATAATATTAATATTAAAATACTATCGTACTTCTATTCTACTTGTAAATATAAAATTCAAAAAATAATAATTACAAATATATATATTATTTTATTTGCCAAAAAATTCATAATATTACACTATTATTGTTAACTTTAATGTAATAAATAAGTACTTTATTTTATTTAATAAATTAATAGTGTATTTTAATTTTTTAACACTATTTTTTTATTTGTTTTATTTAAATTTTGACAATATATTTTTATATTTTCAACAATCGTATAATTTATAGTTATTATTATATTACCCTATTATTATACTAAATTATTTTAATTATGATTAATTTTAATATATAAGTACACATTTTTTTTCTAAATTAAAAATATAAAATTGCCTTAAAGGGTATATTAGTACTTTTACACTAGTTCATTTTGATTTTGGGTGTAAGTAAACGCATGAATGAGATTTGTATACATGCCTTAGAGTAACTCCGATTCAGAATCTTGTCACTAGGGGTGTTCGGTGGTTAAAAACCGTCGATTTTGTCAGTTCGGTGGCCGAACCGACCATGTAACCGGGAACCAAAACCAAACCATAGAAAGTACTATTCAGTTCGGTTAACCGAACTTTATTTTTTGGTCAGTTTTCGATTTTGGTGATCAGGATGGTGACCATCAGTTAACCATTAGGTTACCAGCATATTTAGTTGCACTTTTTTATCATAAATTGTGGAAAAATGTAAAACATTCCTTCTATGCAAACATGTAATCACAATAAATTAATACAAAGCACAACATCCAAATTGATAATACCACAAACACAAAATATCCAAATCTAATGTCTAAAATCCAAAGTACAAATTAGAAACTAGAAAGTTACAACAAACAATACTAATGTTCAAAGTGTATAAAACATCTAAATTGGCATAAGAAATTAAGAAGTCCAAAGCATAGTTAAAAAGTATAGTAAAGTTCATTTCTAGTTTCTCATAAACCTCATATTCCCTTTCATCCTCATCCGAATCCAAATACAAATCCATTATATCGTCATATGTATCGCTACAATAGAAAATTAGAATTAAGTAAATTAAATTGAATAGATAATGAGAAAAAAAAGGAAGAAATATATATAATTCTAATTATCTTAATTGGGTCTTTTAGAAGATTCCGCATCATTTACTTAAGAGCTTCCGTCCTTTGAACACGTTGGAGTAGAAACAACCTCACCATCATCTATAAGAAAATTATAAATTAATTTACATATAACATGAAATGAATAAAAAAGATATACTTACGGATGCTTGCAATAGAATATACTAAGTCCGTCAGCCCATCATTAACAATCAAATTGAGAATGTGACAGGCACACCGCATATGTAGTGTCTGTCCATCTAAGACGAGAAAATTAGGGATATCTTTGACTTTTCTCTTCAACCTATCCATAGCCACATCATTCGATGATGCATTTTCTACTATAACTGTAAACAACGCAGTTATTCCCCAATCATTGAGGCAAGCTAAAATCTCTTGTGCAACTGTTTCTCCTTTATAATTCAGAACTTGGATGAAATTAATGATCATTTTCTGCATATTCCAATCTTCATCAATCCAATGAGCGATCAAATGATGTTCTGAATTGATGTCCAAGTATCAGTCATCAAACACACTCGTTGCTTTTCCCAAAACCTTCTTCAACTTCTTCTTCTCATCCAAATACATCTGGTAAACATCCCTCGCAATTGTTATCCTTGAAATGTCAAACACTCTAGGATTCAAGTACGTCAAATAGCGCTTAAACCCTTTACCTTTCACGTGTCAGAATGGTAACTCGACCAATATGATATACTCTGAAACGGCTCTCTTAGACCCCTCATTGGGCCAAGCACTTAGTCATATTACTAGTAGCAGTGTCCTCATCACATACGCCGGTCTTTTTAGTAAATTGGATGATCTTTTATTTATTTTCATTCTCTGGATTCATCAGGCAACTTTCTATATGACACTTTATTGTAGACGTGCCATTCTTTTTCGAATCAGCAGCATAAGTGACACCACAATGCTTGCTAGTAGCCCTCTTAGTTTTTTCATCCCTCGTGAAATATTGCCAAACCGGACTTACTTGTCGAGCTTTCTTCCTTTTCTTAGTACCTTTCCCTTCTTCCTCATTTGTCTCTTGTGTTTTAGTAGTTTCAGTTTCTTTTTTACTAGACTGAGACTCTACCTCTTTTTGCTTTTCTGATGAAGAAATCTATATGAAATTATGAATTAATAAGCCAAACCACGTAAAGCTAATAAGCCAAACCACATGAACATGTTTGGATGAAATTTCGTAGAGAGTAGCCTGATATGTCTACCTTAACTCCACAAAATTTCAGCTTCAAATTCAAACTATAATTTTCATTTAGGCATTTTCACAAACATCTTGCATGCAACTCAATAAAACACATAAAAATAGCATAATTAATAGTTTCTACACCACAAAAATCAATATCTAGCTTAAGGTAATAAGGGTTGGCCATTCTGAGACAAACTCATTCATGCCAACTCAACAGTTTATCACAAACTTTTGAATTGTGAAACTACCTACACAGGTCTAATCTGCCCCAAGTAACGTTATATCCAATTATCCATAAAGCACCAACTGAAAATGAAAGAAAGAAAAGAAAAAAAGAAATAGAGGTAAAGTAAACATAACCCATTAGGCATTAATGGCGGTGGCTAATGGTGGTACCTGGAAGCCTGGAGACGCGACGAGACAGGAAAGGGGCAATCCAGCGGAGATTAACTGGGACATAGATGGCAGAGGACAGAGGTATGGAGCAGCGGGCACTGGCGACTAGGGTTTTTTTCCCCAAATCCGAGCGAGAAACTGTGAATTGTGAGAGATAGAGAGAGATTGCGAAAGTGAGTGAGAGATTGGCAGCGAAAGAAGAAATCAAGAAACTGTGAATCTGATAGATAAGTAATAAAATGACATCAAACTCCATAAAATGACAACAAAATCAATAAAACGACATCATAAGCAATAAAACGACAACAATAGAAAAAAGTTAATTAATTGAGTTGGTCAATTTGGTTATAAACTGAACATCAAAGGCCTAAACTGAAACTGAACCGCCTTGAACCTTTTTCGGTTGATTAACTGAACTGACTTTGTCAGTTCCACATGGCATCGTATTTTCAGTTTTTGAGCGGTTGGTTCCTCAGGCGGTGGCAGTCGATTTCAGTTTCACGGTTTTTTTTACAGTCCTACTTGTCACCTAGTAAACAACTTATTCTGACTCTGATTCCTTACTTCAAATCCTACCCATTCCAGATCTTGCTCACTCTGATTCATGTCCATTTCAATTACACGTAGGTAAATATGTTATTAAATCATCTATCTAATTTTTGATGTCTTAATTAGTGTCTAATCAATCATATTATGACATGTCATTTAATAGATGTAAACATTAAAGTATAGAAAAGTCGATTAAAAGTATTTAAAGTTTTTTACACGCCGTGGCACAATTCAATCAATTAGACACTGATTGAGACACTAAAGTTGGAGATGTGATTTGAATCCATCTCCATCCCCTCAACTTTGAAACGTGCAATTTTTGGATGGAATTATTGAGTTAGTCACTTGGTAATTATGAAACGTGCTTTTCTTAGATGGAATTGTTTAGGTGTCACTTAGTTTAAGTTTAAGTGGAACATTTAGGAGTCCATAAGTGCTTTTTACTCTAAATAAATTAGTTAGATGCTAAATCTTATATATATTGTCTTCTTAGAGTACTTGCTCAAGGGAAAAAAGAAAAGA
The DNA here is from genome assembly GCA_012066045.3 of Morus alba. NCBI lineage: Eukaryota > Viridiplantae > Streptophyta > Magnoliopsida > Rosales > Moraceae > Morus > Morus alba. The sequence goes on from CP050225.2 coordinate 29,935,903, forward strand.
TAAAGAGGAATAAAAATGGAGAACGTAACCTATTCAATTGAGCTAGTTAAGAGTTTAGAGAAATTGATAAATTTAAGCTCCTCACGTGTGTCGCGCATATTAATATGTTTAAAGATAGCACGTTCCAAAATTCGGGGGTGAAATTGAAAACATATCACACATCAAGCGCACGACAGATTTGTTTCAAAATTTGAGAGAATATAGACACAAATAACATAGTTCAGCAGGAATACGTAAAATTTATCATATAAATATAGAAGTTTAGTCACATAAGATTCATATTAAACAATGTTGATAATTATTTTCATGGTCAGACATATGGCATATAGAATATGTTTTTGTTTTGTTTTTTTTTTTTTTTTTTTTTCTTGTTTAGTAATGGAATTGAGTTCTAGTTATACACAAAGAAAAGTTATATGCACAAAGACTAAATATAGGGATATTCTTAGACCTTTTAGCCAAGACAAATAAAAAATAAAAAAATAACGTAATTCTTTTAATTTTTTATGAAGGGGAAAAAATTTAGAAGCTATTCTTAGATCATAAAGAAAATAAGACTATTCTAGGAACTCACAAAATAAAAAAAGACACAAAATTAGGTTACAAAGAATCGGCGAGGGAATGGGTAAAGGCTTGGTCAACCAATTTCTGCTCATCACTTGTTTAAGTTTAGAAGAAGCTCCAAATATACATGCATACATATACATATGTGTGTGTATATTATATAGTATATATTTAATCCATATTTAAAAAGAAAAAAAGAGAGAGGGGGGGGGGAGAGAGAAATCCACACCTGAAAACCACGTCAGCGAGAATACCACGTGTCGTGACCGTCCTCAACTTGATTGGTCTCCACCAATAGCAATAAGCCTCGTAAAGGGATCATACCAAATGTGGGGCCAGGCGTGACCCTCGGATTGACCAGTGCAGTGAGGTACGGCCTCGTTACGGGCATACGGACAAAGCCCCCCAAAATATAAGCCTTTTTTGCAGCTATACACGCATACATTATATACATACATACGTATAGATATATATATATATATATATTTATATTTATATGCGCCTGTATATATACATAACAGCCTCTTTGTAATGTGATAAAAGTTCTACTCATTGCCACCACCCCAAACATAACCATTCCCATTTTCTTAGCTTGACTTCCCTTCTTTTTCTCTCTCATCCAATCTCTCTCTCTCTCTCTCTCTCTCTCTCTCTCTCTCTCTCTCTCTCTCTCTCTCTCTCTCTCTCTCTCTCTCTCTCTCTGTTCTGGCTCTGTTTTATTTGTTTTCATGAAGGTTTTTGGCTCTGCAGAGTTGGCAATTATAGTTTCGCATTGTTCCAAGCTCACAACAGAAGACACCCTCAATATTGTTGGATCCTCTTGTTTGGTGTTTTAAAGAATTGGTGAAGATTTTTTTGGAGAAACCCACCAAAGAAAAGGGTAAAAAAAGAGCAAAATAATAATAATAAAATGTTGCAAGACGTGATTTGTCAGCCGGAGATGCTTCCCATTGTAAATTCTCTTTTCATTATGGCTCTGCAAAATGTGCTTTATTTTATTTATTTTTTGATAAAAATGTGATTTATTTATTTGTTTGTCTAATGTTTGCTTGTTTTTGTTTCATGCATGCAATGATCTGTCTGTGCGTGTTGTTTGTGGTTTGTTTGAGAATTGTCTTTTTGTATGTTTTTCTTTTGTGTGTTTCTGAACCTGGGTTTTTGTTTTGTTTTGTCTTTTTTTTATTGCATTTTCTTCAGCTTGAAGTGTGTGCATGATGTGTGGACTTTGATATGTTTTTTAATCATTGGAAAACATGTGCATGTGTTTGCAAAATTTGTTTCATTCACAATAATTAATCTTGCTAAGTGGGAATGGATTTCCTTCAACTCATTTTCCTTGTCTTCTTTCTCATCCTTTTAGCGTTTAGAACCTTCCCTTCATTTGCTTTTATCATTGAATATCTTGCTTGATTTTGACATGCATTTTCCAATTTTCAAAAACACCCATCTCCCAAATTATATATGTATATGTGTGTGTGTGTGTGTGTGTGTGTGTGTGTGTATATATATATATATATATATATATAAATATGTATATATGTATATATGTATTACTCACAATCTACAAAGTTCCTTCATTTTCATCGCAAATAGAATTTTTGGACGAAATAATTAGCCTTATGACTTATCCAATAAGACCATAACATCACCCCCAATAGAATTTGTGCCATGATTGAGTTTCAATTGTCTTAGGGGTATATTGACTCGTCAAAGAAGAATGTTTCAAACAGTTCCTATCAATTTTTGCCACTATTTGGAAAACTACATGCTCATCCCTTATCCCTTATACCTTATACCAAGCTCTCTCTCTCTCTCTCTCTCTCTCTCTCTCTCTCTCTCTCGTAACAAAGTATGCCCACTAAACACTCTCCCTCTCGTAACAAAGTATGCCCACTAAACCGTGTCGTTTTCCAAGAGCACCAATCACCATCACCATATTAGCAATCAAACACTGGATTTCCTTGATGGCTATTTCAACTCTTCTTTGATTATTGCGGAATAATATGTATCGTTTTCATGCTTCTGGTATAAGCTGTCTTAATCATGATTCGTTTTCTTGTTCATTTAGATGGGGCTAGTGGGGTGAGGAAGCCTATAGGCAAAGCATTAATTTAAGACCAATAATGAAAAAAATTGGTTCTGTTTTAAGTGCTTCTCAATTCCAAATGTTTGTTCAAACTAGGCCGTTTCTATATAGTGAATAAAAACTCAACACACCATTGAGTTTTGTTCTTTGTTTGTGCCGTTGAATTTTTGCCAACAATGGGAAACCATGTCCTACATGTCACATGGAGCACAAATTCACATCTTTTTTCTACTTTGTACACAATATTATCCCCCATAAGACAAATCCTTTTTTGGGTAGTTATTTTATGCCTTCAATTGATCAAATATTAGTGGTATTTTCATTTGGCCTGATGGAAAAACCAAACCAAATAACTAACAAACTAGAATGTCCTTTCATTTTCTCTCTCTTTTCTTCCATGAGGAGGTGAGGAGAGAGAAATATGAAGAATTATGCTTCTCGTTTGCTAAAAGCAAAGGTCATAATAGAACTGTTGTTTTAGTTATAAGGATTTTTTTTACACTTAATTTTACTTTAGTATTTTGATGTTATGAACTTTTTTTTTTTTTTTTTTTTTTTTTTTTTTTGCAGGATGAAATTTCCAGCCAAATAAGTGCTCAACTTTTTGAGTTTTGTGATCATGAACTATTCCCTGAGACCCTTCAGAATTCTGATGAGGTCACTTCTTGTTCAAACGGCTGCTATGAAGAGAACTCATCATATCCTGCTGATCTCTCACTACCCCCAGATATAGAAAAGTTCACTACTGCCTACCAGGATACCAATGGCAACACTAACACAGCCCCCGTCCCAACCCCGTCCCCCACGACCACTAGCACCGCAATCACCGCCTCTGCCGGCGCCACTAACAATAGTAACAACATCTCCATCATCTTTGATTCACAAGATGACTTGGACAATGACATCTCAGCCTCTATTGACTTTTCCTCATCCCCAACCTTTTCTGTGCCTCCATTAATCCTTGGAACAACACAAGAAGACCAATTTGACTTCTCCTCAGTAGTGCAGCCACAAATTTCTTTAGTAGATTCTGTTGTTGATGGATTTCCACAGTACTCTGCAGCCCCCCTTGCCCCTCTTATCCCGCCCCCGTTACCACCGGTTTTCGAAGAGGACTGCTTGTCTTCAGTGCCTTCCTATCTGCCTATAAACACATCAAGATCTTCTTGTTCCTTTGTTGGTCCTGCCATGGGAACATACTTGCCTGCTGGGACTATGAATCCTGCTGCCTTATCCGTTAAAGGGCCCGGGATTTTCGGAAGCAGTCTTCTCATGGGTTCTGAGTTGCAGCCACAAGAATTGGATTATCAAGGAGACACTTGTGGAATCTTCTGTACTGATTCACTGCCAAGGGTTTTCAACCCTGGAGAACTTCAGGTACTAACAACTTGATTTATTTGGTTTGGCAATACTTATTTTCAAACAAACGCAGAAAATAACGAATAATTTCATTTTGATGTTTAGGAAGTTGATAAAATATGTGTCAGTTCATAAAGGAGCAAAGTTTTGTAGTTTTTTGACCAAGTTCTGAACCTTGATGTTGGAAAAAGTCATGTAGGTTTGATGAAACTTTAGAAGAATGATTAAGAGAACATTAAAATTTAGAACCTTTTGATTGACCAATCTGTCCATGTGGGCTTATGCCATAAAGCTTATTTATACACTAACATTGTGATTACATCACTAACTACACAACAAACATGTATGGCCCACTTCACCAGAAAACAAAGAGTCTCATGTTTAAAAAGAAATTTATTTATTTTGTAAGGAAATCCACTGTAGCAAAAGGTTTGAACCGTGAATCAAACCCAGGAAACAAACGAGCCGAAAAACGAAAATCTTCTCATGCATACGTGCATAGCCCACTTCACCAATGCTTCCTTAGTTCCTTTGGCCCACATATATTGCATCTAGAGAAGATATTATTAAAGGTCTTTGACAAGTGCACGCACAAAGTTGATGTTAAACTTCAACTCTATGAAGGCCCATAATATGGCTACAATCCACTAAGCTACCAACTTGCTCATCTATTCTTTTTGAACTACTGGCTTAATTGAAAGATCTCAATTTCATGAAACAGTTTTATATTTCTTTTTTATTTTGTGTGTGTGTGTGTGTGTGTGTGTGTGTGTGTGTGTGTGTGTTGTGTTTTTTTTTTTTTTTTTTTGTAATTTTTAATTTTCCCTCTTAAAAAAAGGCACTTGGTACTGAGTCTCAACAGTTGATGGGTGGGGCTGGGAACTCTACTTCTTTGGCACCAGATATTCCAAACATGGGAGACCAAACTTTCAAAGTAGGAAAGCTCTCTGTTGAACAGAGGAAGGAAAAGATCCACAGGTACATGAAGAAAAGGAATGAAAGGAACTTCAGTAAGAAAATAAAGGTTATGTCCCTCTCATCACTACCACCATCTATGCTTGTGAAACATGAAATGTTTGAGTTGTATTTTAGCCTTTATGATGCTAATGCTACAAGGGAAAAAATGGCAGTACGCCTGTCGGAAAACTCTCGCGGACAGCCGGCCGCGAGTTAGGGGAAGATTTGCCAAGAATGATGACTTTGGAGAGACCCCAAGAGCTGCATCTAGCAACCATGAAGAGGATGATGAAGAAGAGGTAAGATTTGTTGTCCATCTTAATAGGAGAAATCAGTAGTAAGATACGAAAAGAAAGAAAAATTTACTTGTAAGACACAATTCTAAACTGTTACATTATTATAAAATCATATCAAATTAAGAACAGTGCGTTAGTTTAACCGTATTTGATGAATATTTATAAATAAATATTACGCCTCATAACACATAACCCGAACCTTTGATATCAATGGGTCCATAACAGTGTTTACTAGTAAGTCGGCATCGTCTTAATATTGTTTATGAGGGGACAACTTTCATGTTCTTTGAAATCATCGAATTTTGGTCAACCATTTTTCTTGTTAACTGTTTACAGGTTGTTGTAAAAGAAGAGGATGATATGGTTGATTCCTCAGACATTTTTGCTCATATAAGTGGAGTGAACTCCTTCAAGTGTAACTATCCCATCCAATCTTGGATTTGATTTGATTTTAGCTTCTTGGATTAGAAACATATCTACGAACCCTGTTTCAATCAGGATTGACTTGTGTCTCCTGGTTTAATAAAATAAGAATAAGGGGGTCGTTATATATATTTATACATACATAAAAATTGAGTCACACTTATATTATATGTATAAAGTGAATAACAAATTTTGTAGATATCCTCATAATGTATCAATTTCAATATATTTATATATATTTGCTGTTCGGTCCTTATAGTGTACCAATTGCCAAATTTTACATTATTGAGACTTAAAATACTTGCAAAACTATCCTATATGTGCCTGGGGCATCTTTTTGATGATATAGATGAGTTTTTTATTTATTTATTTATTTATATTTTAATAAGAACATTAATATCACTGTCTTTATTCCATATTATTGTCACAAAAAAGAAAAGAAACAAAATGTATAATGCCAAATAAGTCTACATTATGTTTGCTTTAATTATGTAATTCATCCAAGATCAATTTGATTATGATATTACCAACAAAAAGGGTAAAAGACAAACTGAGAGACAAAAATGTAAAGGCTGGTTATTGTGAGAAATCCAAAAAAAAAAAAAAAATGAAACAAAAAGACAGCACAGGATAACAAAAATATGCATGTTTGGATTATTTATTGGAGATGAATCCTGGAGACAAGACGAAAATGCAAAGGCTGTTATTGCAAAAGAAACGCAAAAAAAAAAAAAAAAAAAAAAAAAAAAAAAACGAAATGGCAAAAAGGGAAAGCCGAAAAACAGAACACAAAATTAACCAAAAAGGAAAGAAATAGTAAAAGAAAGGACAATCTGGATTAGTCGTGCAATGCGATACACCATCAAAGAGTGACATATAGAGGTCCATACTACTGATTATATATTTTGGGTTTGCCGCATTGAAAGTGACCCCAAAATTACATACTGAAATTGAAAGTGAAATGATAAAAATATAGTAAGAAGATGGAATCTTTCCCATAATTCACCTTTTACTAGTTTTGTATCATTTTTGTAGAATTCGGTCGTGTGATATATAATGAGAGAAAATGAAGGTAGAATTGCTATAGTTTTTGGACAGCATTTCCGGAAGTTTTAAACGCGCAATAAATTAAAAAGCTCTCTCGAGCTCAATCTCTCCATAGTATAAATATGCCTAAGCCTAAATTCGCCAGAGCCCAAATTCGTCTAAACCTAAGTTCGTTGGAGCTTAAGTTATAAGCCCAAGCTCTCTCGAGACCAAACTCACATGAGGCCACTCTCGTCCCAAGCCCAAGCTCACTAGAGCCCAGGCTCGCCTGAGCCTAAATTCTCTTGAGCTGAAAGTTCACATGTCATGTGATGTCATTAAGTGAAGTAACCAATACTAATTGAAGACATTAAATGATTAAAAATTAATTCTCATTAATTATTTATCAGTTTTAACTCACAAAAAGGTGAAAGCCTCATTGTAATTAAGAGATAATAAACTCTCGAATTAATGTGAGAATTAAACTCCCTTAGTCCCAATGTACTATAAATTCCCTTAATTAGAGAGAGAAAGAGGGGCACTCAGTTCTGAATACAATTGTCTTGTGATTGTTTTCATTTTGTTTTTGTTACTCTTTCAGAGATTCTTTGTGTTTTTCGAGTCTTCTTCTAATTTCTTTAGATAATTTACTTATTCAATCTGAATTATTAATCTAGGGACGTTGGATAAGTGTTGGACGAAATTTTACTCTAACAATAGTATTTTAAAAACTAAAAAGTGCATAAATTTCTATGTCTAGATTTTTCCTTGATAATTTGGTTATTCGGAAAGGGTTGGACATGGTAGATTTTCAAGGAAAAAAAAATTATTATAACTGGTGTTCTTACACTTTAGGGTTATTCTCAGTTTGCTTCATAAACTTTAAAAACTCACAGTTTACCTTTTAAATTTTAAATTATAGCCATTTAACCCTTCTGTTAGACTTTTTGTTAAAAATACATAGAAAAAATGAGAGTAATACAAAGTCTTTATGTTTGAGCAACTATTAAAAGAAAACGAATAAAAACCATATCATGACTACACGTAACCCTTTTTAGGTATGATTTTAACAGAAATTTTTACAAATGAGCTTGAATAGGTAGTAATTCAAAAGTTAGGACGGAAAGTGAGAGATTTCAAAGTTTAAGAGTAAAGTGAGAATTCCCTAAAATTTATGGGCACCAGTGAGATTAATCTAAGAAAAAAAATTGCAAAACTTTTGAGTGGAAATTGTAAAAGATAACTTTTTTTTTTTTTTTTTTTTGTTAATCTCATATATGCTTATTAAGATAGAAGTAATTGATAAATCTCACAGTTATTGAGCCATATTTATTATATAAGTTTGAACTACTATTTAAATCTTTTTATTATAGTATTTGTTGTGTGGGAAAATGTGACAAAAAACGTGGACCACCAAAATCACGACACGTGGCGACGTACGCTCCCTGCCAAATGCATAACCCTCGACGCTTCGATATCTCGAAACCAGCCGACGAGCCCAAAGCCAATGTCCAAACCGAAGCGATGACCCCATGTGGCGTCGACGGAACCAAAAGGTCCAAATTAAGGCGCTAAGGTTCCTCGACTGCAGAAAGGGCGCTCAAAGAGGATAAAAAAGGCTCAAGCGGTGCTAGCGACGAGAGGATCTTCCCGTCGAGGCATGGTCGGTTGCGTGCAAAAGAAGAAGACTGCAGACAGCATTAATGACAAGATTACAAACCGCCACAGGGGACACAAAAGCATTACGGAGACTCACAGAGCCGTAATCGAAGACTAATCAGAAGAGTGAACAATGTTGATTAGTGGGCTACTGGGCTATTACTGGGCCTAAAAAGGAGAAGCACTCGAGTGCCTAAGCCTGCGGAGGAAAACCCCTTGTGAAGGCAATATTCGGCTATATAAGGAGAACCACCCCCAATTGAGAGGGGATCGGTGATTTAGAGAAAAAAGAACCCACAAGTACAAATTCTGTAAATTGTAAACTCTCTCAAAGAAATACAAATCACAGTGGATGTAGCTCTGATTTTATAGAGTGAAACACTATAAAATTTCTCTTGTGTTTTTACATTCAGTAAAAGAAAACACTAATTCCACATAGAAATTCAATAACCGGCCGGTAAACCAAAGGGAGACTAGAGGTATCCTGGCTGGTTTATTGTTGGTGAAATTCTACCGTCAACAATTGGCGACTCCGCTGGGGACCGGAAGCGTTAGGCCCCCAAGAATATAAGCTGCAAAGGACCATCCACTTAGAGGATAGCAGGATGGAAGGAGATTTACGTCCAGACGGAAATGGAGTTCCCCCCCCCCTGACGCACCACAACCGGACCCGAGGCAGATGCAAGCTCAGATAACTGCCCTGACCGACTTGGTACGTGGGCTAGTGACCGTGGTGGAGCGACTAGACGGAAGGAACTCCATGCCACCGTTAGAAGATGCCCTGAGACCACAAGGACCCGCCGTAATGGAAAATCCAAATCGCGGTGAACATCCACACGTCCAAGAAGGAACCGGGGAGAGTGAGCACCGCCAGGGCCTTCCCAGGCCTCGGCCCACCCACTCTTCGGGCAGCCGGTTGAGAGCTGCTGGGATCCGAGCCATCGAGGAGCTACTCCAAAATCCGGAAGGAAACCTGCCGGGAGACTCGGGATCAGTACAGGCGGGCGGCCAGGCTAGGGGTGGACCCATCGCTCAAAGGCCGGAAGCACCGGGAGCTGTTGGTTCGGCCGTCTCGACGGAAGAAGCGCAGACCATCATGGAACGCATGGCCAACCTGGAAAGGAGACTAACCGGGGATGTCGCGGGACTGAAAAAGAACATCGGGCGGGTGGCCGAGGGGGTGAACGTCGACATTACGCCCAGCCGCACTCACGACCACCCGTTCACTGCGAAAATCATGGCACTCCCCCTCCCCGATAAGTATAGGTCGCCGTCGATCCCACCCTATGACGGACGAGGAGATCCCGACGACCACTTGGAGATGTACACGGGACACATGCTCTTGCACGGCTACGCCGAGGAGATCATGTGCCGAGCCTTCCGGAACCACCTGACCGACTCTACCCGACGATGGTTCCGGACGCTAAAACCGAACTCTATCTCCAGCTGGGATGAGTTAAAGGAGGCGTTTTCTCTCCAATTCATCGGAGTTAAGAAGTATGTGCCCCCAAAACAAAACCTGACAACAATATACCAGAAGCCAAACGAGACGCTGAGGGATTGGCTTGCCAGGTACGGAGAGGCCGTAGCCGCGACGATGGATATTACCGACAGGGAAGCCCTGATGGGGGCCTTGTCGAGCATAAAGAAGACAGCTCCCTTCAAAAGGGAGCTGAACCGAAAACCCCCGTCCAGCTACAAAGAGTTCCTTGCACGGGCGCAAGGATACATCAACGCGGAAGAGGCGGACGCTAATGACCCCGATCACAGATCCAACAAGGGTAAGGGGATCGAGCAAGGGTCGGCGCCACCAAGGCAAGACAGGAGGAAACGTCGAGGGGAAGGAAGCGGCGACAAGCCACCAGCGTCGACACAAAGAACACCGGAGGCCAAGAAGCCGAGACAGGAGGATCCCCGCAGGCCTTGGCTGTTCCAAAAATACGACACCTACCATGAACTAACAGTAGGCGTCGAGGAAATATTCAACCAGATAGGCCGCGGAAACATGCTACGCCAGCCTGAGCCAATGAAGTCAGACCCTACTCGAAGGAACCAAAGGAAATTCTGCAGGTTCCACGGCGAGGTTGGCCACCACACCAATGATTGCGCCGACCTCAAGGATGAAGTCGAAAGAATAATCCGCGAGGGAAGGCTGCAGGAATTCAGGGCTGACCGAAGGCCTCGTAACGACGGCCATGGCGGGCACAACGACGGTCGACGCCGAGAGGAAAACCACCGACCAGAAGATCGGGAGCCTGTCGGCGTCATTCGAACAGTCCTCGGCGGCCCTTACATAGGAGGAGATACTCGGAGGTCGCAAAAGGACTACGCCCACGAGGCCAAAGGGGTCTACCAGGAGCGATTTTGGAACGTCTCCGCCGCCAAAGCCCCGAGGCACAGCCACACTGATGTGGCCTTCAACGAGGATGACGCCAGCGGAGTTCACTTCCCTCACAATGACGCACTAGTAGTGGAAGCCGTGATCGGGAACCACACCGTGTGCCGAATTCTGGTAGACAACGGGAGCTCGATGGACCTCTTATATTCTGACTGCTTAGACAAAATGGGAATTCCTAAGGAGCAGTTGGAGCGAACTACCAGGTCACTATACGGGTTCACCGGGGACTCCATCATCCCTCAAGGAACTATCCGGCTACCGATAACCGCCGGAGAAAAGCCCCGGCAAGCAACAACAATGGCCAACTTCGTGGTAATCAAAGGAGGCTCCCAATACAACGCGGTCATCGGGAGACCGACCCTCCAGGCCTTGAGGGCGGTAACCTCCATTTACCACCAAAAGATTAAATTCCCCACCCCGAATGGCGTAGGGGAAATTAAGAGTAATCAATATGAGGCCAGGGTCGCGTACTCCGATGCCCTGCGAGGGTATGACCAGCCGGAAAGACAAGAAATGAGAATGGTTCAACAGGGTCTCATCGAAGACATAGACCCCAGAGTTCAAGAGGATGTTACTTGGTCCCAGCCCATCGAGCAGTTAGAAGAAATTAAGATTGACCACGATGGGGGCATCAAAATACTGAAGATAGGCTCGGACTTGACTCCGTCCCTCAAAAGCGAGGTTGAGAGATTCCTCAAGCAGAACATGGATGTCTTCGCTTGGAACCATTCCGACATGGAAGGGATCGACGCCAAGACAATGTGCCACTCCTTAAACGTCGACCCCACATATCCTCCCAAACGCCAAAGACGTCGACCGATGAACCCGGAGAGATATGAAGCGCTGAGGGAAGAGGTCGACAAGTTGATTAGCAATGGCTTCATTAGAGAGGCGCACTACCCACGATGGATATCAAATCCCATTCTGGTAGTCAAACCCAACGGGAGCTGGAGAACTTGCGTCGACTTCAGCGATCTCAACAAAGCATGCCCAAAGGATGGCTTCCCGCTTCCTCGGGTAGACCAAATGGTCGACGCCACGGCAGGACATGAGATGCTGAGCTTTATGGACGCTTATTCCGGGTACAATCAGATCCCCATGAATCCAGCCGACGAGGAGCACACATCTTTCATAACCGATAGGGGCCTTTACTGCTACAAAGTCATGCCCTTCGGCCTAAAACATGCAGGGGCAACCTACCAAAGGTTAGTAAACAAGATGTTCGCTCAACAGATCGGCAAAACAATGGAGGTCTATGTCGACGACATGCTCGTGAAAAGCACCAAGGCTAGCCATCACGTCGACCATCTGGGAGAGATGTTCGGTATATGGAGAAAATACCACATGAAGCTCAATCCCCAGAAATGTGCCTTCGGAGTCGGATCGGGAAAATTCCTCGGCTTCATGGTCAGCAGCCGAGGAATCGAGGCCAACCCAGAGAAGATCAAAGCCTTGTAGGATATGCGGTCACCAACCAAACCAAAAGAAGTACAGAGGTTGACAGGTTGCGTCGACGCCCTGAATAGATTTATATCGAAGGCTACGGACAAATGTGTCCCTTTCTTCGACGCGCTGAAAGGAAATAAGCACTTTGAATGGACACCACAGTGCGAGGAAGCCATTCAGAAACTGAAAGAACATTTGGGCAAGCCCCCAATCTTGTCAAAACCAAATGCAAACGAGGAGCTTAGCCTATATCTCTCTGTATCTCAGCACGCCGTGAGCTCCGTACTTATAAGGGAAGAAGGGAAAGTACAATTACCGATCTACTATGTGAGCAAACGGCTTCTCGACGCCGAATCAAGGTACAGCGAAATGGAGCGTCTAGCTCTCGCCTTGATAATCGCCTCGAGAAAACTCTGGCACTACTTCCAATCCCACATAATACGAGTCCTCACAAACCACCCGCTGAGATAAGCCTTACAAAAACCTGAGACCTCCGGACGACTTCTCAAGTGGTCAGTAGAGCTAAGCCAGTTCGACATAAAGTACATGCCAAGAACCGCCATTAAAGGCCAAGCTCTCGCCGACTTCCTGGCTGAGTTTTCTCACAGACCAGCTTCCACCTCATCTGAAGAAGCCAAAAATACGACATGGAAGCTTTACGTAGATGGGGCGTCGAGCGAAAACGGATCAGGGGCTGGTATTCTGTTGATCAGTCCCGAAGGCCACAAAATTACCTCGGCGGTACGGTTTAAATTTAAGGCTTCAAACAATGAAGCAGAATACGAAGCCTTGATTGCCGGACTACGCTTGGCAAAACACTTGAAAGTCGAAAGGATCAGCATCTACAGTGACTCCCAGTTAGTCGTCGCCCAGGTCAAGGAAGAATACCAAGCACGCGGCGAGAAGATGGGGGCCTATCTCAGGAAGATGAAGGAAGAGCTCGTCAAATACAAGGAATACGAGATATTCCAGATCCCTCGCAGCAAGAATGCAAATGCAGATACACTGGCAAAACTAGCGACGTCGAGGGATGCAGACGCACTAGGCGTCGTGCCCATTGAAGAGCTAGAGCGACCAACCATAGAAGAACTTGCGCAGACACTTAATGTCCAAGAAGGAGAAAATTGGATGACTCCCCTCATTCAATACCTAATGAACGCTCAGCTGCCGAATGATAAAGTTAAGGCCCGACGAATCAGGTATAGAGCCGCTAGGTATTTATTATACGATGGCCTGCTTTACCGCCGAGGCTATTCAACACCCCTACAACGGTGCTTGGACGACGACGAAGCCCATAAGGTCCTCCAGGAAATACACGAAGGGGTCTGTGGCAATCATATCGGGGGACAATCTTTAGCGCTAAAGGTCTTAAGGCAAGGATACTACTAGCCCACGCTAAAAAAGGACGCATTTCAATATGCCAGACGATGCGATAAATGCCAGAGGTATGCCACAATTCCACGAGCACCCCTGGAGAAACTGACCTCTATTCTCAGTCCATGGCCCTTCGCCAAATGGGGGATCGACCTAATCGGACCATTGCACCTCGCACCTGGGGGGTTGAGGTTCGCAATTGTAGCGGTAGACTACTACACAAAATGGGCAGAAGCCAAGGCCTTAACTACAACAACAGAGGCAGCCTGCACTAAATTCCTATGGGACCATATTGTGTGCAGGTTTGGGGTTCCCCACTCGATAGTCTTCGACAACGGAAAGCAGTTTGACAACGCTGCAACACGTAAATTCTGCGAAGGTTTGGGCATCCGGAAGGACTTCTCGGCGCCAATTCATCCACAGTCAAATGGACAGGTTGAAGCAGTCAACAAAATACTTAAATATACTCTCAAGAAAAGACTCGATGACCTGAAAGGAAGATGGGCTGAGGAGCTTCCCAAAGTTTTGTGGGCATATAGAACGACGAGCCGAACTACAACAGGAGAAACCCCTTTCTCCATAGCATATGGTGTTGAGGTTGTACTTCCTATAGAGATCGAGACGCCGACCCTAAGAACCGTTGTTCACAACGACGAGGATAACGCAGAGGGTCTAAACGGAGAACTCGATTTGCTGGAGGAAAAACGACTCAACTCCAAATTACGTCTCGCCGCTTACCAACAACGAACGGCGCGATACTATAACAAAAAGGTTCGGCAAAGAAGGTTCATCCCGGGAGACCTAGTATTAAAAAGGGTAACGCAAAGCACAAAACCTAAAAATACTGGTCCCCTAGGCCCAACTTGGGAAGGACCCTACCGCATAAGAGAAGCGCTGCGACCCGGCACATACGTCTTGGAAAGCCTCGACGGCCGAAAGGTTCAACACCCGTGGAACGCCGAGCAGCTAAAAACATACTACCAATAGCGTATGAAGTTGTTTGCACATTTTATGTTTGTACATCCTTTACAAATGAAATAAATTGGTGTGTTTTGCAGCATGATGTGTTTTGCAGCATAAGATAAATTGATCCCCTAAAAACGTGTTTGCTTAGAAGAAAACCCAAGGGTATATTTAACCAACACGGGGGAAGATGAGGACACAACACTTAGTGAAATTCCAAAGAATTTCCTAAGACGACGACCTTAAGGGGTAACATCGACGTCAGAATCCTCCAAGGAGGAAAGACGCAACACTTAGTGAAATTCCAAGGAATTTTCTAAGACGACGACCCTAAGGGGTGAGTTCGACGTCAGAATCCTCTAAGGAGGAAAGATTCAACACTTAGCGAAATTCCAAGGAATTTCCTAAGACGACGATCCTACAGAATGAGCTCGGCGTCAGATCCTCCAAAGAGGAAAGACAACACTCAGCAAATTCTGAGGAATTTTCTAAAGAAACAGGAAAAAATAATGGACGATCAACAATCAAGGTATGAAATCAAAAAACCATTGCCATTATAAAAAAGTATATAAATACTGAAATACAAATAATAAAATTGTCTGAAAAAAAAGTTAATTACAAAAACAAAAGGAGGAGTGATAAAGGCGAAAAATAGCTCCTCAAGCCTCGTCGCCACCCTTGTCGCCACCGGCTGCTGGCCCGTCGTCGCCTGCCGCAGGAGGAAGCATCTCTTCATTGACGACCGGAGTGGAGGGGTTGTAGAGAAAGCTCAAATCCCACTCAGGACGCTCCTTCTTAATCAAATCAACGATTTGATCACCCGCCGACATGAAGTCCTTGTTGCGGATGTCGAGGAACTCCTGAGAGACCTTGAACTCCTCAAGCATCTCCACCCGTCGAGCATTAAAAGTAGCTTCGGCCGCAGCTTCAGCGTCAAGCTTCCCGTCAGCCTTGCCCTCGCGGTAGCGATTCTCGACGTCGACAAGAGCCGCAGCCAGCTTTTTCTAGGACGACTCCAGTTGCCGGGTGAGGTTTTCTGTTTTGGTCTTTAGCTTGGCAAACTCACCCTCCAAACTTAGCAACTGGGCCGCTGCCAAATTCCTCTCATCACAGGCCTCGTCCCTCTTTTTGTTGACCTCGTCAACAAGGGACTTCAACTCGGCCTCCAGCCCATTCATCGCCTCCTGGCGCTCATCGACCTTAACAAGGTCAAGAAGGTTGAGGATAAAGAGGACCAGGCTCTGAAAAAATCACAAAGAGTTAGGACAAAACGCCAAAATATCTACTTTTAAAAAAAAATGCGTGCATACTTACATGGATCTGAAAGGAAATCTGCTTCCTCTGCCGGTCGACCATGGTGGACTGGGAGGCAGCGACCCAGTGTGGCTCCAGGCAGGACTCATACAGCGCCTAGAAGACGAGGGAGAAGCGAGGAGGAAGTTTGAGCATCGCCTCGACCTTGGCGCGGAGAGGTCAGGAGACACAGGAAGTTCCCATCCGGGACCTTCCCCGGGGGGGATCATTTATCGTTCCTTGGGCCGGGGTGATGGGAACATCCGGGATGGGTACCGCATGGCGTCCACCCTTGCGGGACGATGCAAGGACCTCCTCCGTGGCTTCAGTGCGTGGCCTTTTTCTGCCCTTGCCCTTCTTACCCTTTGAGGCAGGGCGGGACGAGCTGGCCCTCTCCTTCCCCTTAGCCGACAACTGTTGGCTCGGCGGGGGCTGCGTGGCTGGAGGCACATCTTCCCTCGGCGCATGTTGAGGACTTGGCGTCGGCCGCGGGGCCCCGGAGAGTTGGATCCTAAGAGACGCCATCTCTGACGACGAGAAGAAGAAGATATTAAAAAAAAAAGAGGGGAGAAGAGGAAGGCGTCGAGAGAAGGAGTTACCTTCATCGTTAAGATGAAAATATTCACGGACGGCGTCTAAGTCTGAAGGGTCGGGGAGATCGAGGATCAGTCCGGATGCTCGGAGGTTCTTCTCGGTAAGGAGGTTTCCAATTTGGCGAGCCTCCGAAGGAAGAGAGAAAGCTGCCTCGACCCTCTCTAAGCTATTGGCCGAGAACTTCGGACGGTCGTGGTTAACTGCACAATGGAAGGCGCGTCGTCAGTACGAAAGAGAAAAGAAGGACAAGTCACCTTAAAGCACAATCTACAGACTTACTCATCTCCCCAAACGACGACTGAATCAGCCTTCGGTGAGGACGGCGGTCATTGGGGTGAAAGTTGAATGGCCCCCGAATCATGAAGAACATGGGCTTCCACCCATGAGACGACGAGGGGGCGCCCAAAAGAAGCTTCCCAAGTCGCGGCTGGGCTCTCCCATGACCGTTCAAGAAATACCACCCGTCACACTTGGCGACATGGCATAACTTGTGCATGAAACAAAACTCCTCTAATGGGAACTCCATGTCGAACTTTTGGTGCCACAGGACCCAGGCCCCTGCGAAGCAGTACCAGAAGTTCGGCGCCAGCTGGGCAGGAGAGATGCCATAGAAATGGCAGTACTCCTTAACGAAGGGATGAATCGGAAGAGTCATCCCCGCCGTTACCGCCCTCATGTAAACTGGGAGGTACCCAGTCGGCGGCATGCTGGTCCTGAAATGTTTATCAGGGAGGAGGTACTCGAACCACCTCCCGTCGATGTTTCCTTCCTTCACAGCCCGGATAATGTCCTTATTTCGGACCCTCGACGGTACGTCGTCGGCTGTGAAGGAAGGTCTATCCGGGTCACCACTCATAGCGGCCAGAGGGGCGTTTACCGCCGCAGCCTCCACCCCGCTAACACTGGCCCCGGTAAAAGGGATCTGCTCGATCCTTCGGTCCACCAGCTCCTCAAATCTGGCGAACTCGTCCCTAAAGTCGTCGATCGGCTCGAATCTTCCCTCGACGTCTTCGATATAACTAGGGTAAGAGCCGACACTAGACGACGAGGAGCTTCCTGAAATCTCCACCACTGAAGGAGGGTCAGAGCGAACAACAGAAGAAGAATCCTCTCGACTGCTAGAGTTTTGAGTCATTGTTCTGACAAATAAAGGACAAAAAGCTAAGTTAAAACCCTAACGTCGAGAGGAATAAACGATGACTGCTCTAAACGTCGATCATTTATGGCATGAATGGAGACGACGAGTATTCATGGGAACCGCGGGTTCCCAGAATCCAGAAACTAAAGGCAAAATCCAACAAAACAGACAACTACGCGTACGTAAAAACCAGGTTATCCAGTGCAACAGAAAGGTAAGTTTTCCTAAACTAAACAATATTCCCGTTTTCAGTGTACATATATTCCCACATTCCAGGTATGCAAAGAAAAACCGAGTAAAAGCCGAACGACCGAAGGTCTCGAAAACTCACCGGAGAATGGAGTGGAAATCGATTTGCGACGAAGTACACCGAGAAGGACGGGAAGAGCAACGTCGGAAGTCCGACGAGAGAAGCTCTGATGCAGTGCAGGGATTTCAACGGAAAAACAACGAGATGTTTCGAGTTCGAAGTTTTGAAAGTTCAAAAAATGGTTCCCGGATTTTCAAGGGGATATTTATAGGCAAAATCTATCCTCGACCCCCAACCGTTGGATGAAGATTTCAAAATCCCACGGTCAGGGATTTCCGCGTAGATCCAGCAGTCAAAAATTAGGCGGGAAATCGAAAGGACGCAGATCCAACGGTCAAGGGTCGACCTCTCGAAGAACGGATGCCATCATTGAAGTCAGAATAATCGACGCGACGGTTGCGTTCCCGAACCTACCGAGCACTCATTGCGAAAAGAGGTTCGGGGATGGTTTCCCACACCCTAAGCACAGAAGGAGAGAACCGAGCCTAGAGGTCGAGGCCACCAAAAGAGGAACCCTCGACCTGGGGGGTAGCTATTGTGTGGGAAAATGTGACAAAAAACGTGGACCACCAAAATCACGACACGTGGCGACGTACGCTCCCTGCCAAATGCATAACCCTCGACGCTTCGATATCTCGAAACCAGCCGACGAGCCCAAAGCCAATGTCCAAACCGAAGCGATGACCCCATGTGGCGTCGACGGAACCAAAAGGTCCAAATTAAGGCGCTAAGGTTCCTCAACTGCAGAAAGGGTGCTCAAAGAGGACAAAAGAGGCTCAGGCGGTGCTGGCGACGAGAGGATCTTCCCGTCGAGGCATGGTCGGTTGCGTGCAAAAGAAGAAGACTGCAGACAGCGTTAATGACAAGATTACAAACCGCCACAGGGGACACAAAAGCATTACGGAGACTCACAGAGCCGTAATCGAAGACTAATCAGAAGAGTGAACAGTGTTGATTAGTGGGCTACTGGGCTA
This sequence comes from Morus alba, assembly GCA_012066045.3. Classification (NCBI taxonomy): domain Eukaryota; kingdom Viridiplantae; phylum Streptophyta; class Magnoliopsida; order Rosales; family Moraceae; genus Morus; species Morus alba. The sequence continues at coordinate 29,954,763 of CP050225.2, forward strand.
TTACTGGGCCTAAAAAGGAGAAGCACTCGAGTGCCTAAGCCTGCGGAGGAAAACTCCTTGTGAAGGCAATATTCGGCTATATAAGGAGAACCACCCCCAATTGAGAGGGGATCGGTGATTTAGAGAAAAAAGAACCCACAAGTACAAATTCTGTAAATTGTAAACTCTCTCAAAGAAATACAAATCACAGTGGATCTAGCTCTGATTTTATAGAGTGAACCACTATAAAATTTCTCTTGTGTTTTTACATTCAGTAAAAGAAAACACTAATTCCACATAGAAATTCAATAACCGGCCAGTAAACCAAAGGGAGACTAGAGGTATCCTAGCTGGTTTATTGTTGGCGAAATTCTACCGTCAACAGTATTTTTTACATAAAATTTAAATTTCTGTTTAAATTTTTTTATTTAAATTTATAAACTGAACCGGTCATGAATAAATTTGACCATTATGCTCATTACAGGTAACTCCTGCCATTTACGAGTAATGGCTTATACGACCACTCTAATATACGACCTCACAATAGTCATAAGTAATGACATTGCATAAGGAAATGTGCGGTTTTTTAGCTAAATGGTCCTGATAAAAGTAGAATTACGTTACGTGACAAAACTGATGCACATCTACGTTAGTGACAACGTTTTGATCACCAACCATGATATTCGACATTTTTTTTTTTTTAGAAATAATGTGTAAAATATTTCATTATTTTTAATTGCATTTGCATTTTGCTAAGTCATAATACGTCATGTCCCGTCATTTAAAAATTTTGAAATGCTTCTTAATTGTTTTTTTTCACGTTTTAATGTTTAAGTCATTGAATTTAAGATGAAAAAATTCCTGAAAAATAATATGACAAAAAATAATTAGTTAGATATAATCTGAAACACCGAAATTGAACAATCGATCTGAATTCATATTATGTCAATCTTTGACATTGAGTCCAACAATGTGTTCGGCTATGTTACGTCCTGAAGCCGAGGTCAGTGATGTAGAGGCTCGTTTAGGAATTAAACGCGATTAAACATTTTAAAATATAATAATCAAAGATCAGAAGTAAAACACAGAGAAATAAACTTACGGGATCGCCCGCACTTTTTAAGTCTTTCAGGGCTTCACCCACAGGATAGGCAGCATTGTACATACATGAACATGTAAATAACATTATAGATGTTGTTGGTCAAATTTCGTCAACATACCGGATTACCCCGCGGTAGCCCGTGAGTTTACCGGTTCAACACTTGTATTTTAACCGAATATGCAAGGGTGTGTAGTGGTATTTAGTGAAGTCAAGGTTATGATATTTGCAATAATAAAGACGCACAGAGGTTTTATAGTGGTTCGCCCTTATAAATCAAGAGCTACATCCATTAGATTGTATTTCTCTTGTTTTGTTTTTTTTAGGAATGTTTCAATGCAAAAATTCTCTCTCTCAGGGGTCTTCCCCATTTTATAGCCCGTATCCCATGAGCCTTGCCCAACGGTAGGCGGTTTGGACCATTGGGCCTTTTCCTCTAGGGGCCCATTCACTCGAGTGGCATATTGCCTCATTTGCCTAGATCGTAACTGTCAACACATTTTGGACTATTCACTCATCCAATTTGCCCCCCTATTATGGCTATGTAGATCATCTATAATATCTTTTGACCTATTCCAGGCGGTTTTGGGGGCTTGTAATCATTTCCTGTGCAACTGACCTCCTCCAAACCCAGACGCAACATTGGGATACTCAACCAATCACCTTAGGGGTCTTAGGATGTGGATCCAATTGCTCAGATTATGCCCTCTGCGCCTATGGGAATATCTTGACATGGCGTCTAGGAGCCTCTTGCTTACGTAGTAGACTGGTAGCTAGATCCCTTCTTCTCTGATCAGTACTGAGCTTACGCCATGTTCTGAGACGGAGAGGTATAGGCTTAGCTTCTCGCCTAGTATGGGTTTTGATAGGATAGGGGGTTTGCCAAGGTGTTCTTTCAACCTCTGAAAGGCCTCTTCACATCGGGGTGTCCAGTCAAAGTGCTTGCTTCCCTTCAAGGCATCAAAGAAGGGAACGCACTTATCAGTCGCCTTAGATATGAATCTGTTAAGGGCGACGACGCATCCTGTCAACCTTTTGACCTCTTTTGGCTTTATGACCTCATGTCTTGCAAAGCTTTTATCTTTTCCGAGTTAGCCTTTATTCCTCGATGACCGACCATGAAGCCAAGAAACTTTCCTGACTCGACCCCAAAAGCGCATTTCAAAAGGTTTAACTTCATACGGTATTTCCTTAACACATCAAACATTTCACCCAGGTAGTCGATGTGCTGTCTAGCCTTGATGCTTTTTACCAGCATATCATCGACATATATCTCCATCGTTCGTCTGATTTGATTAGCAAACATCTTGTTTACTAGCCTTTGGTACGTTGCCCATGCGTTATTCAAGCCAAAGGGCATTACCATTTAGCAATAAAGGCCATTGTCTGTTATGAATGATGTATGCTCTTCATCAGATGGATGCATTAGAATTTGGTTGTAGCCAGAGTAGGCGTCCATGAAACTTAACAACTCGTGCCTAGCAGTGGCATCAACCATCTGATCTATTCAGGGAAGTGGGAAACCGTCTTTTGGGCAGGCTTTGTTAAGGTCACTGAAATTGATACATGTTCTCCACGTCCCATTAGGCTTCACTACTAGGATAGGGATTGAAACCCATCTGGGATAGTAAGCGTCCTTGATTAAGCCATTATTGATGAGTTTGTCGACCTCTTTCTTTAAAGCCTCGTACCTTTCTGGATTCATTGGTTGAGATTTTTGACGTCTTGGGCGATAAGTGGGGTCGACTTTTAGAGCATGGCACATGACTTAGGAATTGATGCCTTCCGTGTCTGCATGCGTCCAGGCAAACACATCCATATTTTTCTTCAGGAACTCCTCGACCTCGATTTTGAGTGCTAACGACAAGTCTGACCCTATCTTCAGTACCCTCGTTAGTTCCTATTGATCCACCTAGACTTCCATTAGTTGTTTGACTGGTTAGGAACATGTTTCTTCTGTGACCTTAGGATCTATGTCCTCAATTGATCCTTGTTTCACCATTCTCTCTTTTTGTTTCCCTAATTGATTATACTCACGTATGGCGTCCGAGTATGCTACTTTGGACTCGTATTCATTACTTTTCATCTCGCCTAGCCATCGGGGGTTAAGAACTTAACCTTCTGGTGATAAATGGAGGTTATTACTCTTAGCTCCTGGAGGGTCGGTCTCCCAATTACGGCGTTATATTGTGAGCCCCGCTTTATCACCAAAAAGTTTGCCATCGTGGTTGCATGCCTAGGCCTCTCTCTCGTGGTGATGGGTAGCCGGATTATTCATTAGGGGATGGCTGAGTCCCCAGTGAACAGGAATAATGGTTGGGTTATTTTCTCGAGTTGCTCCTTTAGAATTCCCATTTTTTTCAAGCAATTGGAATATAGGATGTCTATTGAGCTTCCATTGTCTACGAGGATTCTGCACACAATGTGGTTTCCAACCACTGCTTCTACCACTAAGGCGTCGTTGTAGACACCATTCGCATCTTCCTCTGTGAATGTCACGTCAGTACTACTGAATTTTGCTGCATTGGTAGTGGAGAGAGCCTAAAACCTCTCCTGGTATACCCCCTTGCTTCGTGGGCATAACTCTTATGGGACTTCCTGGAATCCCCGTCGAGGTATGGCCCCCCATGGATGGTTCTGATGATGCTAACCAGTTCGCGGTCTTCTCTCCTCCTGTTATCCTCCCTACGTTGACCGTTATTTTTTGGGCTTTAGCCCCTTCTTTCGACTTTGAACTCCTGAAACCTTCCTTCACAGATTAGCCTCTCAATTTCATCTTTTAGGTCGGTGCAGTCATTGGTGTTGTGGTTGACGTCACCTTGGAACCTGTATTATTTGTTCTGATTCCTCCGGTTTAGGTCTGACTTCATCGGCTTTGGTTGGCGTAGTAGGTTTCCTCGTCCGACCTGATTGAATACTTCCTCGATTTCTACAGTGAGCTCGTGATAAGATTCGTAGCATTGGAATGGTCGAGGCTTTTGACTTTCCTCCTGCCTTGTCTCTGTTCTCCCCGCCTCGTCGTTTTCGACTATTTTGCTTCCCGAAGGTCGACCTCTATTCAGCTCCTTTATTTTGTTGGATTTGTGTTCAGGATCATTTGCATCGACTTTCTCTGAATTGATATACCCATGTGTCTGTGCCAATAATTCTTTATAGGTGGCTGGGGGCTTCCAGTTGAGGTCGTGTTTAAACGTCGTGCTCTTTTTCATATGGACAGGGCCCCTATCAAAGCCTCTCGATCTGTCATATCTGTGGTAGCAGCGACGGCTTCCCCGTACCTTACGAGTCATTCCTTTAATGACTCGTTTGGTTTCTGGTATACCATCGTCAAGTTTTGCTTTGGCAGAATATACTTCTTTACCCCGATGAACTGAAAAAATAAGGCTTCCTTTAGCTCCTCCCAACTGGAGATGGATTCTGGTTTGAGTGTTCAGAACCATCTTTGGGCAGAGTCCGTCAAGTGGTTCTGGAATGCGCAGCACATTATTTCCTCCGCATATCTATGCAGAAACATGTGCCCCGTGTATATTTCTAGGTGATTATCAGAATCCCCTTTGCCATCGTACGATGGGATTATCGGGAACTTGTATTTATCAGGTAAAGGCGGCTCCATGATCTCTGCGGTAAAAGGATGGTTGTGAGTTCGGCTAGGAGTGATGTTGACGTTGACCACCTTCGCCACTTGTCCTAGGTTTTTTTGTAGGTGGCTCACCTGACTCGTGAAGTCTTTCTTTAAATCGGCGACGTCACCTGTGAACTTTTCTTCTAGGCTCGTCACACGCTCCATAATAACTCTAGCCTCTTTCCATAGAGATTGTTGAACTGGCCCCTTTCGAGGCTCGTGCCTTCTTTGTATTTAGCTTATCCCTCAGGTCTTCGCCTTCTTACACCAATCCTAAATCTCATGGGACGTTTTTTCCCGGGTTTTGAGGGGGCGCATCAGGGTTGTTCAAGCCGTTGAGCGCTCTTCTCTCCTGGGTTCGTCGTCTGGCGGCCATTTGTCGGCTACCGAGGGACTTGGACGGTCAGAGTCTCTAGATATCTCCCCTGTCGTTTTCACTGTTCCCGACCCCTTCCAGGGCACCTTGACGGTCACCAGCATTCTGGTTCCCAGCCATGGCAGCTCCTGGTGGTCTCGGGGCATCGTCCAAGGGAGGCATAGAGTTTTTCCCTTCTAACCATTCGACAACGGTCATTAGTCCTCGAACTAAGGCCTCGTTCACTTCGCGGATTCGAGTTTTCGATTCGAGCTGAGATGTGACATTTTCTGAGAGCTTTTTACTGTAGCGGAAAATTTTGATGTGACATTTTCTGAGAGCTTTTTACTGTAGAAACCTAAAACTAAAAACTCGAATCGGTGAAGTGAACAAGGCCTAAGTCAATCAGAGTGTTCATCTGGGCATGCATCTGTATCGGGTCAAGCTGTGGCATGCCTAGGGGTGGGACTTAATCCCTTGCCGGGGGTTGATTCCCTCGGTCAGGTTGATTTCTCTCACTCCCACTGTTGGTTGGATGCGTGGTATTTTCCTCCGTCTGGCTGTTTGAAGTGCCATTTCTTTTTGGAGGCATGATTGTTTGTTGTCCGAGGTCAAACACGTGAACTAGAGATTCTGGGTTCAGTCTCCAGTGAAGTCACCAATTGTTGACAGTCAAATTTTGTCAACAAGATCATACCGAATTACCCCGCAGTAGCCCGTGGGTTTACTGGTTCAACACTTGTATTTTAACCGAATATGCAAGGGTGGTTAGTGGTGTTTAGTGAAGTGAAGGTTATGATATTTGCAATAATAAAGACACACATAGGTTTTATAGTGGTTCACCCTTATAAATCAAGAGCTACATCCACTAGATTGTATTTCTCTTGTTTTGTTCTTTTTTGGAATGTTTCAATACAAAAATTCTCTCTCTCTCTCTCGGGGGTCTTCCCCCTTTTATAGCCCGTATCCCATGAGCCTTGCCCAACTATAGGCGGTTTAGACCATTGGGCTTTTTCCTCCAGGGGGCCATTCACTCGAGTGGCTTATTGCCTCATTTGCCTAGGCCGTAGCCTGTCAACACCTTTTGGACTGTTCACTCATCCAATTTGTCCCTCTATTACAACTCTGTAGATCCTCTGTAATATCTTTTGACATATTCCAGGCAGTTTTAGGGGCTTATAATCATTTTTTATGTAACTGACCTCCTCCAAACCCAGACGCAACATTGGGATACTCAACCGATCACCTCAGGGGCCTTGGGATGTGGATCTAGTTGCTCAGATTTTGCCATCTGCAATATTCCGCACTACTTCTAGAGTTGCCTGGGAAGGGTTAATATTTATAAAATAATAAAATGTGAGTGAAAGGCCTAGTAGGATATAGTTTGAAATAACTTTATAAACCAATAAATAAATGGGTAAGCAAGTAAATAAATAAATGAATAAGTAAATAAGACATTCAGTTTCAATACAACAGCCGGAACCTCACATCCTTTTTCTAAAAGGAAGTATAACTAAAAATCTCCGTATTACAGGCATCAGCAAGTAATTTATACTATGATAAATTACTTACACAACCACATGTACAAGCCTTATCACCCTTGGGCCGGGTTTCTGGTCCTGCCCCCAAGGTTGCACTCTCCACATCCCATCTAAACCATCAGCCGGTTTACTGATCCGCAAGATCTCTTGTCTTAATAAATCATTCATTAAACTTTCTAAAACAGTTCATTATAATTCCAATAGCTAAAATCAAGCTATTGTTTTTAAACATGTTTTTCTTTCGCAAACATGTCATTTCTTTAAAACATTTACAAGGTCAAAACTCTTTTGAAAACAGGCTAACAAAGAAAGGGGTAAGGAATCATACCTCTCAAGTACTAAACCTGGCTAGCATTGCGCTTTCCTAGCCTCCACTTCCTCGAAGTCTTCATTTTGATTCCTCCATTATCATTTACGTAAAGCAACGCTTTAGGATTCAACTCTCATTCCTAAAGCATTTTCAATCTCAATTATATCCTTTGATTTTCTATTAGTGTGCCATAATACATTTACCGGTTTCATAAACCATTTAATGTTTCAAATCATCATTCTAAGGGTTTTGATTCCAAAACATGGATTAAATATGTTAATCCATTTACTCTAGATCCCCAAATGAAGCTAATTTGGGTTATCCTCGAAAACTGAGGTCAAAACAACATTTTCAAGAAAAACACGGTAAAACCCTGTGTACACTGGTCGACCGATGACAAAGCAATGCAACACCACCGGTCAACCTATGGTGTGCAATTTGGTCGACCTGGTGAAGTGTGATCCAATTGATCGGATCGGTCGACCGGTGGGAGCCTGATAGCTCGACCGACAAGATTGATCCGAAGAAAATCCGGCCAAAACCAGCGATTTCAAGTCCAAATTCGAAATATCTCAAGGGGACGCAACCAAATCCAGGTTCTAGGTACTAAATCAAGTCCAAAGAGCCTAAGATCCCCAATTTCTACTATGGTTTTACTCAAAATCCATCAAAATCCATTTCGAACCAAAAATAAGTTTTTAAATCTGAAAAATCTGAGATTCAAGAGAAGTTTTTCAGAAACCTTACCTTAATTCATTCTCTTGACGTTGAAAACTTCTTTAATCCTTTTTTTGTTCAAGATCTGGTTGATTTGAGACAAAAACAAGAGAGAGAGAGAGAGAGAGAGAGAGAGAGAGAGAGAGAGAGAGAGAGAGAGAGAGAGAGAGAGAGAGAGAGAGAGAGAGAGTGAGTGAGTGAGTGAGTGAGTGAGGGAATGAGAGTGAGAGTGAGCAACAGAGAGAGAGAGAGAGAGAGAGAGAGAGAGAGAGAGAGAGAGTATGCACAGGAAAAGAAAGGAAAAAGGAAAAGAAAAAAAGAAAAAGAAAAATAGGTGTCCAAATGTTTTAAAAATACAGTCTAGAAAATGTGTCTACACACATTCTGGGGTAGAAATGTAAATACTGAAAATATTTAAATTCTTTTGAATTATTTAAATTCACACGTCAGAAATATTTAATAAACATAATTAATTAATTCAACCAGATTAGGCACATTAATAAATCTTGATTACCTTAATTAATCTCATTTAATTCTTCAGAGTGTTACATGTTGAGTAGAAAATAACACAAAAAGAGGATTATTTGCTCTCCATTATAATGTGAGCACTACTGAAAGGGAATTAAAAAAAATTTTAAAGTCCGTTTATTTCATACGTTTAAATTTATAATTTTAATTCTGTTATAAAATTTTTTTCTTATAAAAAATTTAAAATTTAAATGTTAAAATTAAAAATTATTTATTTAAATAGATGAATCAACCGTGTCTTTAATAATTTTTCTTTTATTCCTCTTTAAGCTTAGATTTGTCAAATCAACAAAGTAATTACGGTATAAAAGCACGAGTAAAAGTAATGTCATTTCAGCTAGTTGTTTTCCTTCCTTTTCCAATTCATCTTAGACGTGAAATATAAAAACACTCTCTAATTATTTTGCTTTTCCTTTTCCATCTTAAAACATGCAAAGATAACGAGAGAATTTATAAAGGAGATTTTTCTGGTACACTATACTGTAAGTTATATTTTTTTAATAGTATACATTTTAATTTTTATGTGATTTTTTTATATATTTAATGATTAAAAAATCTAACTCATGAGTATGATAATATACCAAAAAAAGGTTTTTATCAGTTTTATTTTATGTCATCTTTTTAAAAAAAAAAAAAAAAAAAAAGCTTTTATGCCATCTAATATAGCCTCACATATTGAGATATTAAGTCTTCATTTAATTCGCCGATTAAATTTATAATTTGTGTTGAGATATAATTTTATATGAGAATTTTTAACTGTAATAAAAAAATTAAATATAATTTTTTTGTAAAAATTTTTAAGGTCTCATTCACTTCGTAGATTCAAGTTTTTAATTTGAGTTGAAATGTGACATTTTTTGTGAGCTTTTCACTGTAATAGAAAAAGTTAAATGTGATATTTTCTGAGAGTTTTTTACTGTAAAAACCTAGAATTAAAAACTCAAATTGATAAAATGAACTAGGCCTACTGTAATAAAATTAAAATTAAAAATTTAAATTAGTGAAATGAAATATCTGTCAAAAAATTACGTTCGGATCTACTTTTATTCAAAGGGTTGTTTTTTTATCTAAAAAACTCAAAAAAAATGACAACTCAAGTTCTAATTTTATTCAAGTTCATATTCTTTTAAGTTCTAACTTTATTCAACTTTACTTAAGTTACAACTTCAACTCAAGTTATAACTCAAATTTAACTTAAAAATTACACTCAAATTACACTTTAAAATCACAGGCTCTGAGCTTTTTTGCCATTTGGCAGAAGAAGATTGGAACTAAAAAGCCCAAAATATCCTATAGGTTTTTTCTGAATTGATATTTTTCTCCCTCCCTCTTCTCTCTCGTCCACCTGTCTTCTTCACGCATGCTAGTCAACCGCCGGTACCAAGCTTTCCTCGTGCGGAGCTCAACCTAAGGAGCTCTCCCAGATCTCCGACCTCTTCATCAGAAGCTTGCTCGCCAGCGCTTAGCTAGAAGAGCTCTCCCGAAACTCCTACCTTTTCATCGGCATGCACCCGCAACAGATCTTGCCACCGCGAATGACGAACCTCCACGAAGGTGATCAGCAACCGCAACGACGAGTTAATCGCCCACCGCCTCGGCCTCATCTCCCTCACCAACAACCGCACCGTGTCCACGCGCTTCTCCCGTGACTGCGATGGCGACGGCCAATCTGAGTTCTGCTCTGTCGAGTTTCTCTCTCGTTCATTGCTCGGAGGTCGATCTCCAGATCTTGGTGGGTTGTGGCGTCTTGGATCTCGCCGGGGCCCACGGAAATCACGTCACAGTGCACTTCGTCGTCGGGAGGGAGGGTCTTCATTACGGCATCGATTCGGTGGCATCGGGGTGGTGTGTAAGGACGGTGCAGATCCACATCGTTTGGGTGAGGATGTTGTAGATTGTAGATGAGTTTGGTTGTTGAGGAGAGAGAGAGAGAGGAAGAAAGATATTTTGTGTTTTTTCTTTGGGCAATCTGTTGACATTTTTTGAAGGTTTTGTTATTATTATTATTATTATTTTCAATTTGTGGGTTGTTGGATTTGTTATGTGATTTTGCAGGTTTTTTTCTAATCTTTTGTGTGTTTGCCGGTGAATACTGGTTGGTATGTTGGCTGGATACCAGTCGGTATATTGGATTTTCGTGGTTACTATGGCCGGTGACTCGTGGTTACTGATCGGTAACTAGTATCTCGGCGGATATCAATCGGTATCTTGGCCAAATAGTAGTGACTAGATTGGGGCGACTGCTGCCGTCAATACGGATACTGATGGGTATCTCAGTTGGTTACTATTTTTTTAGAAGGATACCAGTGGGTATTCGGATATTGGTATGATGGTAGGAGACTGACCGATATTCTAAGGGTATATTTGATATTTTAACTATAATATAATGATATGATTATGCTATTTTTCTGACATATGTTAATCTAAACCTAAAATTTTTGGTACTCCTGTAACAAGCCCTCACACATTTTTTTTTTTTTTTTTTTTTTTTTTTTTTGGCTATGGTATAACTTGATAATATGGTATAACTTGATAATATGTTTGAAAAATGAGTCTTCGAGAAAGGTAGGTATCTAACAGTTGAATAACGCAAACTTGGGCCCAATAAAGAACAAAATGCCTCCATTTTTTTTTCTACCATTGGTAGTTGTAGACTTGTGACGGCTCCTTGTTGACAAACAAGCTTTTCTTTATCGATGTAGTAGTGTACGATGGCACTCAAAGTAAAAACATAAGATGACATTTAATAACATAAAAAAATTTAACTATCTTAGACTGTTATCACACTTCAATTTAATTATTTATATAAAATGAAAATGTTAAAAAAGTGTACTAATAGTCGATGATAATTCTCACATTTTCAACATCAGTATTACGATAAATAAATATCGCATTATATTTTTTATTTTTACATGTTAAGACTCCCGCTGATAGAATTGTAGATAAATCCTTCACACATATTTTGGAAAATCTAGAGGTTCATCCATATAAGCCTTCTCTTGTCTAATTCAAGGATTCGGTTGGTCCCATTGCCTCTCGTGAATTTTTTTAATGTTCTAATTGCCTGAAATTTCGGATTTGTAAACTATTTTAGAAATATACATATAACTAACACCCTACATATAGCCAAGAGTAACAAGGCAAGCATAAGCTATCAAACAAATCTATTTTTTTCAAGGATATGAGATTTCTAAACCAAATCTGTTCCTTTCTCTTTATCAAACAATAGATCCTGAAATTCTTTCTCTAATCCTTTATACTTCTCTTTTCTTCCACTTCTCTCTCCAGCCAAACAAAGCTTAAAAAAAAAATAGAACGTGTGATGAGTAAAATTGTGTCATCATCTTCACATAGTAAATTGGCACAAGATTGACCTACCTTTATTTTTTATTTATTTATTTTTTTTTTGGGCTAAGGACCTACATAAAAACAAGAGTTATTTGCTTTAAAAAAATAAATGGACGGTGCTTATTGTATTTCATATATTTTAGAGAATTATATTTCAAATTTCAAGTAAACCAAGTGTAAACCTAACACTCAAAATGCACAGGAGTGAAACCTATATATTACTATATCATAGTCGAAACTAAAAACACAAAAACCATAAAACAATTAGTTTCATAAACACCAAGTAACATCAAATGACATGGATCTTACATTATAATCTCAATTGCAATGATGTCCAAGTCCAAATGGTCTTCATATGTCATTATGTACGTGAAAATGAACTATTTATAGCTTGAAAACTCGTCTTGCACATGATTGCATCTTGTCACAACATTTAAATATTAACTATAGTGGAGGTGATCGGCAAATGAACTATATATATATATATATATATATATATATATATATATATATAGTGGAGGTGCCATTTCATTTGCACATGATTACTTTTCATATGACTATAAAAGTCTCTTTCTCCCTCTTGAAAATACATTGTTGTCTTTTCGTCAACTGATATTTTTATTCATTTTGTTTATAATTCAAACTAAAAACATCACCCATTTAAAGACACCATTGAAAAAGAGTAGCACATGACCGTTAACGCTATTCCAATAGGAATTGTACAAGTATTTATATCTACCATACCATTAATTGGAATGAAGACAATGATTTTTTTTATTCATTATTTTTTGTGGATAATTGAATGAAGACATTAAATATTATTAAATGCTGGAAATGAATGTATGAGGTGATTGCCGCAGATCAAGATCCAAATGAGTTTAATTAATTAAACCGCCGCTCTTGGTCCATTAATTAGTAACGAATAAGAAGAAGAAGGGAATGTGTGAGTTATTTATTAGCAAGCGGCAGATAGTAGAGAGCAATAAATAAATAAATAAACAAAAAATAAAGAGAGTTTTTTAGCTATGGTATCCATATTGATAATGTCAGTTTCTTAAATTAATTAAAATCATATTTAAGAAAAAAAATATATAAAATAGATAATTTTTAATATAAATTAAATGACTGAAAATAAAAGACATTTTAATAATTATTTTTTAAGAACATATCAGAAAATAAATAAAAAAACATGATTTCTGGATTTAAAAAAAAAAAAAAAAAAAAAAAAAAAAAAAGGTTGCGACAAAAGAATGTAATAAAAAAGTGGGTAGGTGAAGTCTAGAACCGCGGGGGTATGTATGTTCCATATTTCTTGCGTCGGACCGCAAAACATGTTTCAATGTACTTTTGCACCAATTTACTTTACCCATCCGCTATCCCCCTCTCTCTCTCTCTCTCTCTCTCACATGCCCAATAAGACCTTGGTATGAATCAATCAATGTTCGGAGAATCTATTACAAAAAAAAAAAAAAAAAAAAAGGGGTCAAAGATTCTAAAAAAAAAAACAGAGAAATCAATGTTCCCAGGAAAGGAAGGCTAGAGAATAAAAACCCAATTTGTACGTATTTACAATTTTTAACAGATAAATTTTTACATATTCTTAATTTGTACATAGTATTAAATTAGTTTTTTAACAATTAAATTTATACATATTTACATTAAAATTTACAACGTGTACTATAGAACTTCTCCTACTCCAATCAGACTATTAAAAAACTAATTAAAAGAAAATTTTATTTTTGGTCTCAAAAAATTCACTAAACTAAACAAATTGCTATTTATTTTATGTTTTAAAATGGCAAATTATATATAGTTTTTAGACATAATCAAAAATGTTTCTAAAACACAAATTGCTATTTATTTTATGTTTTTAAATGGTAAATTATATATAGTTTTAAGACATAATCAAAAATATTTCTAAAACACAAATAGAACTACCAATTTAATGTTTTGCTTAAAAGACTATTGGTTGGAAAACACAAAAGAAGTAAATCACAAAAAATAAAAAATAAAAAAAATGAGCCATAAAAATACTAAATTACAAATAGAGACTTTCTCTAGTATTTTCTCTTTTTTAGAGACACCGGTGATTCTTACTTTTCAACCGTTAAATATGTATCAGAATCTGTATGTTTTGTATACTTTTTTAATTTGATGCGATTTTATTCAGCTTTAATTGGTAAAAAAAAGTAGAGAATACCAGTGTTTCCAAAAAGGAGGGAACACCAGAGAAACTTCGTAACAAATATTTGTTCTCAAGAGACATCGTCTTTTTATTTTAGAATACTGTCATAAAACTATGCAACAACCAATAATATGGAGATTATTTATTGGGATTTTCTCTGGTATTCCTTCTCTTTTGGGAACACCAGTGTTCTCTCTTTTTCAACCGTTAAATCTAGTCAAAGTCACATTAAATTGAAAAAGTACGCAGAATAAATATATTTTGATATAGGAATAAACATATTTTGATACAAATCTGACGATTGAATAGTAAGAAACACCAGTATTCCTAAAATATAAGAAACACCGAAGAAAGTCCTTTATTTATATAAGAAAATAGAATATTAAATCTAAACATTAAAAAAGACATATTATCATTCATTTATTATTATTTATTTTCCTAATTACAACACCATTTCCTTTTTTTTTTTTATGTAGCGTATTCTACATAAATACTAGAAATATGTAAAAAAGAAAGAAAGATAAAAGGGAGTTTTTAATTACTGTTTTAGCCGTTAAATTAAACTAAACTTAGATTTTAACATATCCAAATCTCTTGTCCAATTTTTGATGTTTTAATTGGTGTTAAACCAACTAAATCATATCACATCATTCTAAGTTAAACACAAAAGAGTATTTAAAAAGTAATCTAATTTTTTCACATGATTTGATTTTTTAAGCACTAATTAAAACACTAAAATTAGATAGTAAATTTGAGTTCAATTTTAACCGTTGGATAAAATAAAAAATATATATATCAAATTAAATAAAAGACAACAAAATCTAATAAAAATTTGATGCTTAAATTAAAATAATATCCTTATAATATTTGTTTATTGTATGAGTAAAACAAAACTATTTTTAAAAAAATATATAAATGACAATTTTGACCAACGTTGTTAATAATTGGCCAGAATTTTTAAAAATCTAGCAAAATATACGAACTTTTTACTTTTTAAGAAAATAGCTGTTTTGTGTATTAATTAATTAGTGATAAATTATAATTAAGAAGAAAGGAGACAAATACTCCTTAAAATATATGAGTTTGAATTTTTGTTATTTACTCTTGATTAATATTCTTTTTAGTTAAATAATTATATTAGTCAAAAGGATATTAATCAAGAGTAAATGGTAAAATCCAGACTCATACAATTTAAGATAAGTTCAATAATTCTCTCCATAATAATAATGAAGTATTAATAAATATTATTAATTGGTAATAAATCATGATTAATTAATATCAAATCAAAATCAATTAACAAAATTAATCAATATCAAACCAAAATTAACAAACAATTAATTATTTTTCTAATTTTATAAAACTTCGACCATTTATAGAAAACACCTCTTAAAAAGGGAATTTACAGATTCCTTTTATTTTTTTTCTATCCTATCTTAAAAAAAAGGACTATTTCTATCAGTATGACCAATTTTCAGACTGCTGGATATGATTAAAATCAAATGAGATTAAAATAGTATGCAGAACATACAATTTTTGATATAGATGTAACGGCTAAAAAAATAAAGGATTAATTTCAAAAATTTCTCCCGAACTATGACCCTTTTAACACTTTGCCCCCTGAATTTTAAAAAGTAACATCTGTTTCTCTCGAACTTTGTTCCATCAACAAGTTTTATTCTTCTGATACAATAAGTGACGAAATTACTATGTGTTACTTATTTAGTGAGAATTGAAAGTGTAATTATGTTTATACCCTCCTAATCAAATAATTTTCTATTTTTAAAATTATATATAATTCTTTTCTCTTTTCATTTTTTTTTTTTTTTTTTGCCTTCATTGTTATCGTTACATCGAAAAATGGAAGATCGTGAGATCTTCTCCCCCTTCAAGGAGTGTGCGTCCCATGCATATAAAGTAGCTTCACACATGAATATTATGCACAAACCAATCATACAAACCCACAAAACTAATGCCTTGACCTTCTGAAAAACCAATCATATAAACCAATCATACGAACCAGGCCACATTGGTCTAATCTCAGAGAACTAGCCGGGGATGATGGCAGAGATAGAGTTGGGGGTTTTGGCGGCAGTATCCATGGGAACGCCATTTGTAGAGCCAGCAACGAACCCTTCGACCATGGATTTCCTTTTGTTTCTCTGTCGAGACCCAAGCTTTGGAAATGGGAGGTTCTGATCTTAGTTTTGATATATGGGAGATTGATCTATGTGTTAAAATGGGGTTTTTAACGCTTTTGGGTTTTTTTAATAGCTTTTTTTAATAATTTAGGATTGTTACAGGTTAATTTATGATAATATTCTCTTTAGATGAGTCATGCACTTAATACATAGTGATTTTCATCACTCATTGTAATAAAAAAATTAAACTTATTAACGAAACAAAATTTTAAAAAAACAAATATTATTTTTTAAAATTTAAAAGATAAAATAGTAAAAAATTATAATTTTAAAAAAATTTAAAATTAATAAAAAATAAAACCATAAGTGATTTTCTAATTACAGAGAGTAGAGGTGTCAAATGGGCCGGGCCGTCCATGGATGGCCCGGCCCAGCCCGCAATAGTGCATGATTCGGCACGGCACGGTTCGTTACTGTTACGGGCCGTGCCGGCATGGCACGTGTAATGGACTAGGGCTGGGCCTCAACTTCTCAGCCCGCGGCCCAAGCACGTGGAGGCCCGCGGCATGACCTAAGCCCTGATTCGGCCCTTATTCGGCACGGCCCAAGCCCGCGAAACGGCCCACGAAGAAGCCCGTTTCATTTGGTCCAGTGGGCCCTTCGCGGGCTTGGACGTTCGGCACGTGATGGCCCTCCCGTTTGGCCCATCACGTGCCTCCCGTTTGGCACGTGATGGGCCAAACAGGAGGCACGTGACGGGCCAAACGGGAGGCCCGTCACGTGCCGCACGTTGGGCCAGCGAAGGGCCCAACGGAAAAATACCAAATTTCAACCCTAAAATTCCCTATAAATACCCCTTAATTCCACCATAAATCTCACAGAACAATTCACTCTCATCTTCTCATCTCACTCTCATTCTGTCTCTCAACTTCTCTCTTTGATTTTGATTTTAAGCTTTTTTCTTGCGTTCATTCATTTTCTAACTCTTTCATTTACAAAGTTCAATCAAGTTCTATCAATTTCTAGAAAATGGCCTCACCAAACTTTCCTGATTTCATTGCTCTTCCTGAGCTTGGTGATGAGACATTTTTTTAGGAAGAAATGATGCCTTCCAACCCTACCCCCACTGAACCAGAAAATACTCCGGTGGATAATGCTTCAGTACACAACGAGGAAGCTGGAGATCGCAATAGAGGAAAAAGACCTCGAACTTCTCCGGCATGGCAGCATTTCACCGAGGAGCCCCGACCAAATCCAAAAACAGGTGAGATGGAAATTCGTACGGTATGTAAATATTGTAAAAAACATTTTTCTAATAAAAAGGGTGGGGGTACTGGTCATCTGGATAGACATTAGAAAGTATGTCTACCGTTGCGCTAAGGTGGGAGTGTAGACTCCCGCCAACAAACACTATCACTCACATCACAAGGGTTACAAAATTTTACATACGATGCACAACGTGCTCGTGAGGCACTAGCTAAATTTCTAGCTAGTGCCGAATTGCCTCTTTCTTTTGCAGATGATGCCTCCTTCGAAGAATTCATTCAGATAGCCTTTTGCCCACAATTTAAACGGGTAAGTAGAAACACAACCCGTTCTGATTGCATGAAAGTTTTTTATGCAATGAGACAATCTCTTGTTGATAATTTTAGGACTTTTAATGCTACTTTGTGTCTTGCACTTCGATCTGTGGGAGGGTGTAATAAAAACTGGATATTTATGTGTCACAAACAAGACTATGTTGATGACGATTGGGTTTTACAAAAAAGAATAATTGGTTTTCGTTTATGTCCATATCCTCATAATGCAACACTATTTTTAGTACAAGAATGGAAATTTTTGGGTTTTATGGGATAGAAGATAAAGTTTTAACAATTACTTTTGATAATCGTCGCCTAATATCTGACTACAATTAATCTGTTTAAACGTAGTTTGAAACCGGCATTTGGAGGGGAAATTTTTCATCAATGGTGTGCATGTCACATAATTAATTTAGTAGTTCAGGTAGGAATTGAACATATCTCAGCTAATCTTACAAATATTAGAGAAGCATTATCCTTCATATCTAGTTTTGGAGCTCGGCTCCAAGAATTCAAACAATATTGCTAGAACAGTCAGATGCGCCCAAAAAAGTTTCCAACTGACGTGAGACATAGGTGGAATTCAACATATTTAATGTTGAAGGCGGCACTCCCATATTCACAGCTTATCACGACATATGTAAACAGTAAGAACGATCAAATTTTAATTTTCGATTTCGATTGGCAAATTGTCTTGAGTATTTTTTAAATTTTTAGAAGTTTTTTACAATGCTCTTTGAATTACTTTCGGAGTTTATTATCCCTCTCGCACATTTAGCTTTACATCAACTATTTAATATTTTAGAAACATTTTCTTATTATAGGTATACAGAACTTTTTAAAAATATAGTTAACTTAATAGAAAATAAATTTAAAAGTTATTAGTCAGGTTGTCCTATGTTATATGCATTGGCAACTATTTTAGATCCTAGGTGCGGAGTAGATGAAACTGAATCATTAATGACTGCTACCGCAGAGAATTTAAATATAAATATGCAACTAAGTATTACTGACGCTAAGAAAATATTAGAAAAAGTTTTTAGTTTGTATGAAGTAAAATATAGCACAGGTCAAAAAGAACAGGGAACTTCGTCGTCAACTATCAGTTCGAGGCCTAAAGGATCGTCGTGGAGTTTCTTGAAGAAGAAAGAGAAAACGGCAGGATCGTCCTCAACACAAGCGTCTACGGAACTAGTCAAATATTTTGAACCAAATTTTGTAATCGATGACGACAAACTAGACATCTTACAGTGGTAGAAGAGTAAGACATATCGTTTTCCAACACTGTCCATAATAGCTCGTGACATTCTGACAACTCCAGTATCAACGGTAGCATCAGAGCAAGCTTTTAGCGCAAGCAACCGAATTCTTGACGAGAAGAGAAGCAGAATGCATCCAGACATCTTGGACGGACTAATGTGCGTTAAAGACTGGGAAGATGCCAGAAGACGAAAACAACAATACATAGATGATTCGATGCAAGAATATTTTTCTAACTTAGAAATAACAGAATCTTCTGGAAGCACTTAGATTTGTAATTTACTATTCCTAGCTACTGCACTCTTTTTTCCTTCGCTAAGGTTTTGTCCCGATCTCCCACGGGTTTTTTACTTACCAAGGTTTTTAATGAGGCGGTCATTTATGTGTACTCCTATTACGTCAATTCAATAAAATCACATCTTTTAGGGCATATGATATATATTTTTTTGAATAAATTTTTTTAAAAAATACAAGGGTAAGGGCTGGGGCCGGCCCTTCAAGGGCAGGGGCCTGGGCCCTGAGCCGACCCTTCAAGGGCCTGGGCCCAGGCACGGCCCTTGAAGGGCCTGGGCCCAGGCACGACCCTGGCCCTCATGGACCAGGGCCAAGGCCTGGACTGGGCCTGAGTTTTTTTTTCTCAGGCCCGGCCCAAGCACAGCCCTGCACTGTACAAGGTCGTGCCTGGCACAGCCCAAGCCTGTAATGAGCCTGGAATCAAGCGTGCTGTGTCGGCCCGACACGGCACGTTTGACATCTCTAACTGAGAGAAACTCCCAAAAGAAGAAAAAATGAAAAACAATTTAGCTGACGTGGATGTTCTCTATCTCGATCCTATATGGCAAGGCAAGTGGCCCTTTTGTTTGTTTTCGGACAAAAATCAAATAAATATAATAGCGGAAGAGAGTCCGGTAGCTGTCATGCGCACCAGCTCACTTTTCTCAGTCTTCCCTTCCTCGCTTTCTTTCTTTCCTTTTTCTCTCTCTCTCTCCTGCGTTTATTTCTTTCTCTGTCTTTCCATTATAGAAAAAAAAAAGACTTTTCTTATACGAGTATATCTCTTCTTTTCTATTGTGGGAAAACCACGCTTTGTTGTACATTATACAAGAACCAAGAAATAGCCCATCAAAACGAGCAGCAACAACAACAACAACAACAACAACAAATAAACAAGCGAAAAAAAAAAAATAGCTGGGTCCTACACGAATACCCTGTTTCTTGCGCAAAATTTCAACCTAGAAAACGTGGCTTACGAATTACCCATTACCCCACTCCTGTTTTTTCATGTTTTTGTTTGCCCTTTTCTTTTTAAGATGGTTTTGAGTTCTGTTTAGTTTCTCTCTCTCCCCTGGTTTCTCTCTCTAGAATGATGTCTAAAACGGTTGCACTTAAAACCCTTTTCTTGAAAGGAGAAAAAGAGAGTCTTGGAAGGAACCTAGTATTACAGCAGCATTAGTATTAGTGGAGGTGCTTAATGCTCATCTTTTCTTTCTTTTGTTTTCTTTGTTCATCCATGTGCTTAGCCTACTACTAAACGTAGTTGGTATTCTTTTTCTTTTTTTTTGGCCTTTTGTTGACCTTTCAGACTTTTTATTCTTATTATTTTTATTTTCATTTGAGAGAAAAAAGGAAATAAAAAAAGCTCAAAATTTAAGGAGTAAAAGGGGAAAAAAATAGTATTCTTTTGTTGGGTTTATTCTGAACCAGCTGCTTCTCTCCGGACTTCTTCAGCTTTGCTTCATTGGTGTTTGTGTTCTTCTTCTCTTCTTCTGGGTTTTTGATCTTCTTTTTGCGACAATTTGGTTCTTCTCCTTGGATCCTCTTCTTCAGGTAATATAAAAAAAAAATTTCCTTTAATTTTCTTCTCCTTCTAATTCTTATGTTTCTCCCGCTTTTTAATGCCTCTTAGTTGTTACTTTTTTTTTAATTATTATTTGTTTATTATTAGTGGTTTTTATAAGCGTACTTTGTGCTTTTAGTTGCACTTTTTTCAATATTTACTTGGATTTTATGTTTTCTGTGGTTGATTATTTAAATGGGGGTATGATGATGTACAAAAGATTGCATCTTTTTTGGTGTACTGTTCTTCTTTCCCATTTTTTGTAAAGATGTTTTTTTTTCTCCTCTTTTTTATCGAAGAGTTGGGAAGAAGTGAATTTTACTTTTGATTTTCACTTGCTAGACTTGTGTCTTAGTTAATCTAGGTGGGTTTTACTATTTTCATTTTGTTTACCCCTCAAAGCTCTCAAGTAATCTGAGCAAGTTCTGAAATGTTTACATGAGTATAGGCAACAAAGATTGTGCTTTTCTTTTGACTCCTGTAAATTTGGGGTTTTTTTTTTCCTTTAAATTTTATTTTGATGTCTTTCTTTGCTCATATTTGCACATATTTCCAATAATGGGATTTTCCTGTTAACTATCCTGTTTAAATTTGCAAATCAAAAATCTTTGATTTGCTCACCAATCATTTCACAATCATTACTTCTTATCCTATTTTTTCCTGATCCAAATTTGGAGTAGAATCATTTTGTCATCAAGAGATACAAATTAAAAGTACCTAGTTTTCGTATCCATTATTAGTTGCAGCATCAATAAGTAGTTTATTATCTTCGTGTTTCTTTTTAGCTTCTGAAAGTGCCCATCTCCATTGGTTTCTTGTCACAAGAGTTCTTATTGACATTCTGATGGCAGATTTTCAGTCTTCCTATTCCAGCATGTTATTCTGCATTTTTCTCTTTTATGGCTTTTGCGCTTATAATTTATTTATCTTTTCCAGGTTCATACAATTAGCCCGGCCAGAGTGATTTTCTGACATTTTTGTATTCTTCTTCTTTTTGGAGGCAAAAGATGGAGAACTAGAACTAGAAGTTCTCTGTTTTGGTGTATATTACTCGGCAAAAAGATGGCTAACAAATTGGCAAATGCTGAGAACAATAGCGAAGGGAACAATGAGGATTCACTAGATGGTTTGGGGGAGGCCAAAGAATTGTCAGGTGAGGGTGATTTTAATATTACCGAGTCAAAATTGAAAAGGTTAATCAGATGGGCAAATCCTCAGCAAGACTTGATTTTAAGTGTTAAGTATTCACTTATTGGTAAAAGTGGCACTAAGGACCCTTTCTTCAAAAATGCTCAAGGTTTAGATTATAGGATTCCCAAACGCATGGTTAGTGTAGACGAGAAGTATCTCCGTCGTTGCTTGGAATTAATTCATTTTAGAGCTTTGAGAACAGCTCGAGGCAACGTGTCTGTGAACGTGAACTCTGAGAAGATGGGGTTTTTCTCTGAAAGCATAAGTCCTTCTAAGACGAGGAATGGAGATGTGTTTGATTCGCCTAGCTTGGTGTTTGAGTGTCCCACGGTAGCCGAGACTGGGAGTGTAGTCATAAGCCCTGCAGGGGCAGGGCAGTGGATTTTGGGTTCAGTCATGGGCAGCAAGAGTATGAAGAATATCTTGAACAGCCCTTTGCTTCAACAATATGGAGCATTAGATAGCAATGCAAACTTGACAAGGATAAATTCTAATGATGTCAATGATTCAATTTGCTTTGATTTCGTGGAATCTCCTAGTGCTTTAAGTCTCTCCTCGACGTTGAAGCTAGACATGGGCACACCAATCAGGGAAAGGCACAAATATGGATTTGATATCGGGCACAAAAGGCTTCTTTCTGTGTCGAGCACGAACTCCCTATTTTCGGATCTAATTTGTTCTTCGGCTTCTACCACTATTAATCAGGGGATGCTCCAATGTACATGGAAGGATGGAAATCCTCATTTTGTTTTCTCCACAGATGACCAGAAGGACGTCTATGTAGCGAATTTATGGAAAGTTGAGTCGAAGGAGGAAAAGGCTTTAGACTATGTATACTTGTTTCATTCAGGAAAGAGTGGCCATAAGGACCATGAGATTTGTGATGGTCATTCTCGCCTTGTTGGTAAGATGAAGGTGTCCAATTCTTTTACACTCTGCCCAAACGATTCGAAGATCTTGGAGACTGAGTTTGTTTTGTTTAGTGGTAGTGAAAGTTATGTAACAGATA
The DNA here is from genome assembly GCA_012066045.3 of Morus alba. NCBI lineage: Eukaryota > Viridiplantae > Streptophyta > Magnoliopsida > Rosales > Moraceae > Morus > Morus alba. Next base: position 29,977,462 of record CP050225.2, read on the forward strand.
TGCCAACTTCAAGCCATCAACTGAGGAAGAGTAGAGGTTTATCAAGGAAAGTGGCGGAAGTATTTAGGACTAGCCACTCTGCCAAGCATAAAACCATCTCGAAGTTTAGTGGGCACCATACAATACTGGAAGAAAGTTGCTTTCCAGAGACATGCATAGATAGATGTGACAATCTCGACTCGGCTGGGGAACTGACTTTGTTAGACGAACATCCTCCTCCAAATCTTGAAGTGGCTGCGATTATCGTGAAAGACCATGTCCCTGACACTCAAAAGCAGGAAGATGGTGGTTGGGGCTTGAAGTTTCTCAAGAAAGTTGGGGTAAAAAAATCCACTAAATCTGCAGAGGCCTCTCTACCTGTCAACTGTCATCGAAGTAATGGTGATTGTTCTATGAGTATGGATATTCTAATCCCGGCAGGTCTACATGGTGGGCCGAGAACCAGAAATGGTGGTCCTTCCAGTCTCATAGAGAGATGGAAATCTGGTGGGCATTGTGACTGTGGTGGTTGGGACATGGGTTGTCCTCTCACAGTACTTAAACCCAGATCAAGCAGCGATGAAGACTTGCCCCATATCCAAGAAGAGTGCAAGTCATTTGATTTAATTACACAGGTGAGTCACATCCTTCTTATAAATTTTGTATTTGTCTTAAAAATACCATGGAGGTTCATCGAGTTCTAAAAATCTGCTGACAAGCATATATTTGCAAAATTTATGCGTTTTGGTCTTAATGCTCATGTCAAATTATGCAATCTATGCTCCAAGGTAGTTGTTTGTCAGATTACGCAATTTGTGCATTTTGTTCCAATTTATATCAAGTTACAGGTAGAGCAATGATTCGCATCATGAAAATTTTATCATGAACGCATACCCTTCAAAATAATGTGGAATCTGTAAAACTGAAATTATTGTGTCGTCCCAACTCTCTTCTTTTTTTTTTTTTTAAACAGCTAACAAGTTGTATTTTAGCTTCATGATGTGTCATAGAATCGTCTTTTCAAGATGGGTATCATTTCCCTCTGTGAGTAGTCTATCACATCTTCTCTTGGTGTTGAATGACTTTTTCCTATTCACCTTTGAGTCACTATGCCACTCATGTACCTTCCGCGAATAGTTTAGCACATCTCTTGGTGTTGAATGACTTTTTCCTATTCACCTTTGAGTCACTATGGGCCCGTTTTGAAAGTATACTCAAACCATGACTCTTGATTTTGATGTTTGAAATTCAAATTTTTTTGTGAGAGGAAAACACTATAGCAAAATTAATGAATAGAGTTTGAGTATATGAAATAAACGGGCCCTATGCGATTATTATTTGCTTGAACAATATGACATGAGTATATATTTGAGATGACACGTTTTCTCTAATTTTTCAGGGTTCACAGAATGACGTTCCGACATTGAGGATTGTGAATGTGCAGGATGGTTTGTATTTTATTCATTTTCAACGAACTATATCCGTTCTGCAGTCTTTCTCGATCGCAGTAGCGATAATCCATACACGGAGTCCCTCTTTGCGGCCCAAAGATGGAAATGAATTGAAATAGCAAGATCAAGGTTGAAGTTCTTCCCGATATTGTATTTCTTTTACTGTATTACACTGTAAGTCACGATATAGGCATTTATACTAAGATTGATATGATTTTGGCAATGTTTTGTGGTTGTCTGTTATTCGGGTATCAGACAACTTTCTTGTTTTGTTTGTACTGATTGTGCTTTTTGTTATTTGATTCTTAGATCAAATGTTACCTGTAGTCTTCCCTTTTTAGTGAATGTAAAAGCTTTTGACATTGTTACACTGATACCAGATCAATTTCATGGCAGTTAAAACACTTTTGAATCTCTATTCTTTTAATTCACTTGATTCTATTGGCATGTGTATACAAATAGAAAATTGATCAAATTGATGATCCATGGTTCTTCCAAGTCCTTGACTCTAAAGTGCCTATATGAGGATCTTTTACGTGAGCAACTGCACATGGAGAAAAAGAAACGGTGCTTATCATACCAGTTCTATTTCTTTTTATTTTCTTTTTTGTTCTTTTGTCCATAAGAACCACTTTTGTATTCTTGTTCTCTTGTCACTGATGTAATGCATAATTCTGAGGTAGAAAATTATACTTGCCATTATGAATTCTCTGGTGCAGATTTTGTCCTACAATGTGCCGATACATGCATAAAGCAGGAAATTCAAAGGGATGGTTAGACTTAGGATCTATCTGAGGCAGTCTCCGGTTTTCATCTTGGCCAACCTACCTTTACCTGACTGAGAAGTTAGACATGCTTGCTTTACTCGCCACGAACTTTTACGCACTTATCTTCTCACATGAAGCGAACAAAAGTAAGTTTCCCTCAATCTTTGCCTGTTCATTTTTCTCTCTTTTTTGTCCATCTCTAATCTGTCAAGATTTTAGCTAGAAGGCTAAGCTTTGATCATATAGAATAATAACATTACTTTATGTTGCAGCCATTCCTCCAACAGGCGAGTTGCAAAGTCGACCATGTTCTTTCTCTAAGCTAAGTATAGAGAAAGAGTACTTTTACACGAACGTTGGCAAAAGCAAACCTCAGTCGTCAGTGTTGAAGAGCAATGTTACTCCCAGACAATCCCGAAAACCAAAACAAAGCTGCCATCTGGTCTGCGGCGGATACCTATGGCAGTAACCATCTCAGCTGCTTGTTTTCCCTGCGATGTTGCCATCTTTGGTGGCACAAATAATTCGACTTATTCACATCCAGATTATGAATGTTTTGCGGCAATGTTATGCAAGTGGACAATGCTTTTACTTCATATAAGGAGTTACAATTATCTTAGATGCTAATCTCAATTTTGTGAATTTGAGGAGGAAAGACAGACCATGTGGAAAACTGGATTTTACTTTTAGGGTCCGTTTGGTGTAGGGATTCGAATCATGTGATTTGAACCATTTTCGATTTACGTGTATTTTTTGTGAGAGAAATCACTGTAGCGAACCATGAATCATGATTCGAATCGGGGGACGAATCTCCCAACCAAACATCCCCTTAGTAATCGTCTGAAGTCATCTGTTTGAGTCCCAGTTTTTGGATGTCATCATGCGTATATTTTTGCTTTTGTTGTTTTCCCAATCTGATGTGGAACACCAAAAGTGAAAAGTTCGTCATGGAAATGACCTACTTTGGTGCCGGCCAAACCTTTCTAAATGCTTAAGAGATAAGTTGCAGTGTTTTTAACTTTTAGGGTTCGTTTAGTTCGCTGATTTGAGTTTTTAATTTGAGTTTAAATGTGATTTTATATGAGAGTTTTTTTATTATAGTAAAAAAATTCGATGCGATTATTTTTTAAAGTTTTTATTGTTGTAAAATTTAAATTTTAAACTCGGTAAAATGAACGGGATCTTAACTTGTAATTTAGGGTGATTTTGGGTTTAGTTACGAAACGTCTAAAATGGATTGAAAAGGGTATTTGAGACAATAGCATATTTGGTGATGAATGTAAACGTAACGGTCAGAATTTATAATAGTTCATTCACTCTCGAATGAGTTACCTCTATTATTGGGTTGTTCATTATCTTCAATTGAAAGGTTACAAGGTTGTTCGAGCACAATATGTCTAAAGGAGTTTTTGCAAAGTAACAGTAAGTAAAATAACATAAGATTCTCTCTTTAAGGGTGTTGTTACTCTATTCCTTGTTCATTTTACCGATTCGAGTTTTTAGTTTTAAATTTCTACAGTTAAAAACTCTCAGAAAATGTCATGTATAACCTTTTCTATTACAGTTAAAAATTTTTAAAAAAAATATTACATTTAAACTCGAATTAAAAATTCGAATTTACAAAATAAACAATGCCTTAGTAGGCGGTTATTGCGTATTCATCGCCCATGTTCTCTTAGTAACCTTATGGTAGGCAGGTGTATATAAAAGTAGGAATGGTTCCGTAAAGTTCAACAAGGGGCTTCCTTAATGTATTTTTCTTGGGCGGTAAGCGAGTAGCAAGTATTTTTATTAACTTGGAGCGATGAATAGCGGCTAATAATCAACATTCAATGTACTATGAATACTTAATGTTTGATTGCTTTGATGACCACAAACCATGTGACATCTTTAGCCTGCTTAGTGGTAATCGACTAGTGGTACTCAATTTATCGAGATGAGTGACGAGTAAACTTATAGGTGACCATCGAGTACTCGAACGGGTGGCTATTGAGTTTTAGCCATTAACATGGCTAGGTGATTGATGAGAATCAACAGTCGAGTAATGAGTAAGGCTACAACGTCCTTAGCATGGAGCAAGTAGTGAATAATTACCGACTATCCCAAATTGTCAGCGACTTGGTACCATATGTATGATTATGATCGGTAGACGAAATCGAACCCCAACAATGAATGAAGAGGACATTAAAACAGTTGGTCAATAAGGCTATGAAAAATGCATATTAGAATTCCTCCCCTCATTAGGGAAAACAGGGAAAAAAAGCTTAAGCATTTTTTTTCTTAACTGCCGTGGTGTCATTATTTATTTATTTAAGAAAAGGGTAATACTTTTTAGTTAAAAAAAACAAAAATATAAATATAATTACCTATTTTCTTCAAAATTGACATTATTTTAACTTAAAAAAAAAACTCTAAGAAAGGAAAATTCCTTCTTGACAAAAAAAGAGAAAAATTTCTTTAAAAAAGCACGAAACGAATTAATGGGCGTGTTTGTTTCCGTTTTTGAAAATGTTTTTCACATTTTTCGAGGAGCAAAAACAAAAAACAAATGAAGAACATGTTTAGAGACCCATTTTTCAAAAAGTAAAACTAAAAACACCCATTTTCATTTTTTCTTTTATCTCAAGTTGTTGAAAACGAATTTTTATCATTTTTATTTTTCTTGTTTTCATTTTCTCCACCGTATTTCCTTCGACTCATCTCCGAAATCGCCAATCTCCCTCTCATTTTCTCTCCATATTCGCTGTTTTGAGCTCATGTTGAATCACCTGATCTTATCTCCTCATCTCCTCTCCTCGCCTGATCTGATCGTGAATTTGTTAAAGGTTTTTTCTTGATCGGCGAATATCCGGCGCTCCTCTCCCAAATCAACCGAGGCATGGCCCTCCTCCAGGTGTTTAATTGGTTATTTTTTCTGATTTTTAGATCATTTGTTCATAATTTATCCTAACCCGTAGATCTGATTAGGTCTATGATTATGAAGGAGATTTTTGCTTATTTTTTATGTTATTGATTTCCCTAATACTCAGTTTGTGATTATGAAGGAAATTTTTGTTATTGATCTGCAGTCTTATTGCTTATATTGAAACTTTGATATTCGCTAGGCTCTGTTTTTTTTTCCTTCTATTTCTTCAGTTATTGGTTTTCTCATTTCTGTGAAATTCCAGAGTGTAATGCATGTGATGATTCCCTGTTTTGTTGCTCATTTTGTTGTATGATTCTGTATTATACATCCATTATATATTAGGCTATGTAGTCCAAAGAATTTTATGCTTTTCCATTTGGAAAAAGCTGCTTTTAATGTCTTTTGTTGTTTCTAGCCATTCTATTTTTTTAAGAAATCTTTTCAAATATACCACCAAAAGAGAGCCCTTTCATTCTGCTTCATTTTGTATAAAACCCTTCCCTGTTCAATGTTTAATATTTGAAGTGTCCCATTTGAATTTAATAATGAGTTATGCAAGGAATACAGGTTTGGTTTGTGCTTCAAATTGAAAATAGAATAGGTGGTAGTTTTTCGTGTGGTAATCATACTTGTCTTCTTCTGCCTTGTATTTATAGAACCCCGAAAGTGATATGGGACTGGGAAGAATTTGGGTCTAATCTTTCGTTTTAATAACATGATGGTATGAGATCTTGCAGCTTCCTCTTTGATGATATGAACTTCTAATTTTGACAGAATGTGTCAACAAGCAACAATTCTCAAGCATATGTTCATCTAAAACTAGGGGGAAATTGATATGAGATCAAATTACAAAATCGAGTCCGTTTGGGCTTACTCTTTTGTCATCCTCTTTCCTTGTATGTAATGATATTATCAATGAAAGGAAGTTTGTTATTAGAAAGGGGGATTACTTTTTTATGTTTCTTTAAGTGTAAGAGGAATTTCTATAAGTTTCTTTAAACATGGATGACTTGTAAAAATTTCTTTGCTTTGCAATTTTACTCGAGTTTGTCATTTGTAAGTTTGGTCGTTCATAAATTCTTATCAGCATTGTTGTTTTTGTTTGGACCTATGAGGTGATGGGTGCTAATCCACGGTACTACTGGCCAAAATTTTGGTTGTGATGCGCGAAAGTACCGGGTTGACTCTTATAGTTACTTTTATTAAAACAGGATGAATAAAGCAAGAATATAAAATAAAAGAACAAAAGAGAAATGGTATCGCGGTTCGGTTAACAACCTACTTCGCGGAGCCTTGCCCAGAGAATGATCAATCCACTAAGAACTTATTACAACTCAAGGACTTAAACTACTCGAGACTCCCTCTCAAAAAGACGCCTATGAAATTGTAAATTTCCTATGAACTTGATCAGCGAGATCCCCTTGACTCTTTATATTGGAATCCCTCCAACTATGTTTTTCACATAAACACACTCAAATTATTTCTCTTGTATGTAACAATAAACTTGTACCTCTCTCACGACACAACAAAGACAGCTCATAGAGGTAACTTTTTACAAGAAAACTTCTCTGAATAGATAGACAGAAATATCACAACTGGATGATATCTTCATTTAATCCGCAGAATCAATTCCGTTGCAAATCCTTGTTGCAACAACAGCTACAACATAGCTGTGAAAAATATCTTCCTTATACTCAGACGAATCAATCATCATTAAGTCTGAAAACTTTCCATTCCTGATCTTTGAACCTGGACGTATTCTTGGGAAACAAATGATGATCATCCAGCTATGAAATCATAATCAAATATCAATCTTCTGTTTTTGGATACAAAGTTGACTTTATAAAAACAGAAACAAACCGTGATTGCTAATCCTTTGAAACTTGCCTTTAGAAACCTTTTAATAGCACAGTGAATTCATATGCAGACAGCCAGCCAATATTTTCCAAAATAATGCCAATCAATTATTATCAGAATCAAACAAAAACGTGGGAAACAAATCCCAACAATCTCCCCCTTTGGCATTGTTTTGGCGAAAGAACTTAATTAAGAAACTAAAGACAGGAGTCTTTTAGTTACAAGCCAGAAAACCCATATAGGGAATAAATAAATACCTATCAGTCATAACACTACTTGTTCCCCCTTTTTGACATAACAATTGCTTAAAGAAAACAGCTGTCAGCTAGCAGTGTGAAAAGATGAAGCAGAACCTTGAGCAGGAGCAGGTGAGGCAGAGCCTGAAGGAAAAGATTCCAGCAATTGCAAAAGTTTTGACTCCTGAACAGAAAGGCGAAGTTGTTCCTCGGCAAGTCGCTGTTTTTGGTGTTGAACATGTTGCAACTCAGAAGACAGAAATTTGAAGATGCGAGCTTGAGTACTTGTTGAGGATGAAGTTGCAACACCGGGTGCAGCAGGAGTAGAAGCAGCTTGCTCCCCTTTAACGTCATCTAGATGTTCTCCTTTTAGTAACTTTGGAGAAATCTTCATCGGAGCTCATGGTTGAACAATGGAGTCTGTCTCTTCAACCAAGTCTGGTTGTTGTGAGGTGAGAATGCCATGAATTAAGCACGGAAATGGAAGAATTTTTGTACTCACCAGAGCATTAACATATGATACAATAGTTTCAAAAATATGCCTGCCCATGTCAAACGCAGTACTTATACCTAAGAGATATAATAGCATAGCTAAATCTCTATTTACAGTGGTCGGATGCAAGGAGGGAAGCCAGTTTGCCAGAGCTATTTTGTGGAACATAGAATACTTGACAGTAAGTTCTGCTGATCTAATAGAGCCAGACCAAGTGAAATTTTTTCCTGTGAGCTCGGAGGCAATAACATCCATGTCCTCATCTCTCTCAAGTTCCCTGGGTCTGTCTGACTTAAGAGTGGGACATCCTAGATAATCATTGATAATAATGGGGGAAAATTGGCACACATGATTTCTGACGTATATCAAACCAAACTGAGGGGAATTCAGATTTGCAATTTCTGGATCAAGATTAGCATAGAACTCATAAATAAGAGTACTTGAGAAATCATTTGCCAAAGAAATTGATGAAAACATTTTACTAGAATTGAGTGTTGCTAGAACAGACTCTTGAATGTCCTTATAGCTACCCCAACAAATGTTTCTCTCAGAAAGAATTTTCCTTCCACAAATCAAGTGCCAAGTCTCTTTGTTCTTCACGGAATAAAATTGTTTTGAAAAAGCTTTAGAAAGGACATACCGACCGGAAGAATGTGGCTTCTTTGTTGCAAAAGTTGTTGCAACATGGTCTTCAACAGTTGTTTTTGACTTTTGCGCAGTTGATCTTTTGTTGACTGACTTTGATTTTAAATCTTGATTCTTTTTGGCTCTTGTCTTTTTCTTTGGAGACTTTGACTTGGCGGGAACAGAATCTTGAGCACAAGTTCTTTTGGCAGAAACATCCTCTTCACTAGAAATCTGTTCAGGCTGAACATCATCCCGTTCTGAATGAGATGTGGATACTTAGGGATTCAGAGAGCTCCGTGTGAATCTTCCCTGCATCCGTACTGGAGTTCCATCTTTGAACAGTTTCCTCTTTCTTATTAAAGGAACAGAGGAACTAAAAGGAGCAGATCCTTCTTTGAAGGAGTCGTGTGGAATTGGTGATGTACCTTTAGGAGACATCATTTGATTGGCAAGGATTGGGTCGTAGACCACGACTGCCGTGGAACGCAGATCGAATATTGCAAGGGGCTCCGGATCTTGTTGTGAGAGGAAGTCGGCGATGAAGGAATCATCGGCAACGTCGGGATGTGCGAAGTGGTCGATGGTCTTACATTGGATTTTGAAGAAGTTGAAGTAGATGACTGGGCTTTGCAGGATCTTCTCAGGTGGCGACGATTTTTCATGGCAGCGGCGGAAACTCGGCAGCGGCAGAAATTCAAAAGCGGCGGCAGAGGAAATAAGAAGAGAAGAAATTTGGAGAACAACTACACAAATGTTAGGTTAGGGCACTCTTTGAACTAAGCATTTTGATTTTTGAATTTTGAGAGAATTTCCAAAAATAATTTATTATTTTTATTTATTTAAAATACTTGTCTATATATGAAAATTTCCGGGAGTGATATATGCTCTAGAGATATATTCATTCAAGGTTATGTTCAAACATTAAATGTGAACCATTCAAAATTTCTCAACACATTGAACTTATGTATGAACCAAGTGAGTGTGTGTAGAGATTTCACAAAAATATTCATTTTTGAACGTTTATCTTTAGCAAATTAATTTATGGATATGATACAATCTGTTCAAACTTACCTGTTCATCTAATCATCCTTTTTTTTTAAATAAGAAAGACCTTTCACTCTAGCACCTTGGCAGCTCTTTTCTCATGGTAGTTCATCCTCTACATATTGTTGATACATAGGCCCAGATTACTCAAGGATAGCTTCACACACGATGTAGGTAGCCTTTTTTTTATTATGATGAATAGAATCCAGGAATAGAACTAATCCCAAGTCACAGACAGAACACAACCCATCAATTATTTTGCCTGAAATGCAGAGTTCTAAACAAAGAGTTGTGAAATCATGTATAAGAAGAACATTGATTCAAATAATAAATTCAACATGTTTTTGAAAATCAAACTCCAAATTATCAGGCTAAACATAACATATCATGAATTATACTCACATAACACATATACCCAGAGCTTTCCTCATAGACTCATATTTTACTGCATCAAGAGCCTTGGTAAAAACGTCAGCCAATTGCTTCTCTGTTGCAACATAGTCAAGAATAATTGTTTTCTTATCAACTAAATCTCGAATAAAATGATATCGAATATCAATATGTTTAGTTCTTGAGTGTTGTACATGATTCTTTGAAATGTTTATTACACTTGTATTGTCACAATAAACACTTGAAGTATCTTGTAAAATACCATAATCATTGGGCATTTGTTTCATCCATAATAGTTGAGTACAACAACTTCCTGCCGCTATGTATTCTGCCTCTGCCGTGGATAGGGAGATGGAGTTCTGTTTCTTGCTGTACCATGAAACCATGTTGTTTCCTAAAAAGAAACATCCTCCTGTTGTGCTTTTTCTATCATCTGCATTTCCAGCCCAGTCAACATCACTATAACCTGCAAGATTAGAATTTGTGTCCTTTGAATACCAAATGCCATGATTTGCCGTCCCTTTCACATATCGAATGATTCTTTTTACTGCTGCTAAATGTGATTCCTTTGGATTTGCTTGGTACGTGGCACACACACCAACACTGAAACAAATGTGGAGTCTACTGGCTGTGAGATAAAGAAGACTACCAATCATGCTCTTGTAGAGACTTGGATCAATTGACACTCCTTCTTCATCCTTGATTAACTTGACTGTAGAACCCATTGGGGTTCTCATATCTTTTGTTTTGTCAAGGCTAAATCTCTTTACAAGGTTGTTTGCATATTTTGATTGTGAGATGAAAATCCCATCATGCTCCTGTTTCACCTGTAATCCTAGAAAATAAGTCAGCTCTCCAACCATACTCATTTCAAATTCCTTCTTCATTTGATTTACAAATTCATCAATCTTCACCTGTGAAGTAGATCCAAACACTATGTCATCAACATATATTTGTGCAATAATCATGTCTGTTTTGAATTGTTTAATGAACAAAGTTTTATCTACTCCTCCTCTCTTGTATCCATTTTCAATCAAGAAATTTGTTAATCTTTCATACCATGCTCGGGGAGCCTGCTTTAGACCATAGAGAGCCATTTTTAACTGAAACACATAATCAGGGTGATATGGGTCTTCAAAACCTTTTGGTTGTTCAACATTGACTTCCTCATTTAAAAAACCATTTAAAAAAGCACTCTTTACATCCATTTGATAGAGTTTGAAATCTAGAAGACATGCAATAGACAAAAGTAGTCTAATAGATTCAAGTCTAGCAACGGGTGCAAATGTTTCATCAAAGTCTATGCCTTCAACCTGTGTGTACCCTTGTGCAACCAACCTTGCTTTGCTTCGAACTATAGTACCAAATTCAGCATATTTATTTTTAAATATCCATTTTGTTCCAATGACATTTGAATCTTTTGGTCTAGGCACAAGAGTCCACACATCATTTCTAACAAATTGCTCTAATTCTTCCTGCATAGCATTAATCCACTCATCATGAAGTAAAGCCTCCTTGATGTTTTTAGGTTCAAGTTGAGAAGTAAAGCAAACATACCTGACCATTTCATCATACCTTTTTCTTGGTTGTTCTCTTGTTCGAATTCCTTCATTAAGGTCTCCAATGATCTCCTTTGAAGGATGATTTTTCTGAATCCTCGTAGAGGGCATTTTTCTTACTGGATCAGCAATGTCAACTTCTGTAGAAACATCATTTTCTGTATGGTGTTCCTTCTCGGCTGATTCCTCTGTTACAGACTCTGTTGCAACACTATCTGTAACCTGTGTATCTCCAGTAAGATTGACATTATTCCTTTCTTCATTCCCAGTTTTATTTGCAAATCTGGTGTTCTGTTCTTCCCTGGAAAACTCAGACAAGTCTTTGTAATCATCAAATACTACATTAGATGATTCCATGATGGATTGTGATCTCATGTTATACACACGATAAGCACGACTATTCATGGAGTACCCAAGAAACACCCATTCATCACTCTTAGCCTCAAATTTTCCCAAATGTTCACGGTGATTCAAAATATAGCACACACATCCAAACACATGAAAATATTTGAGATTTGGTTTCTTTCCTTTCTACATTTCATATGGTGTCATTAACGTACCTTTTCTCAAGTGAACACGGTTTATTGTGTAGCAAGCTGTATTCATTGCTTCTGCCCAAAATCTCAAGGAGAGTTTTTTTGAGTTTAGCATGACACGTCCCATCTCCTGAATTGTTCTATTTTTTCTTTCAACTACCCCATTTTGTTGGGGTGTTTTAGGAGCTGAGAACTCATGCACAATCCCATGCTCATCACAAAAATCAGCGAACGTGGTATTCTCAAATGCTTTACCATGATCACTTTTTATTTGGATTATTTTCCCTATATTGCAGTCTTTCTCATTTTTTAATTTTCTGCACAAATTTTTAAAGACTCTAAAAGTTTCTGATTTTTCTCTAATAAAGTCTACCCAGGTGAATCTAGAAAAATCATCAACACATACAAAAATGTACCTCTTGCCTGCTATACTTTCCACGTGCATGGGCCCCATGAGATCCATATGGAGTAATTCCATAACTTTTGTCGTACTTACTTGTTGCAAAGCTTTATGTGTTGTCTTTGTTTGTTTACCAAGTTGACAGGGGCCACAAACACCTGGCATTTTCTTGCTCAATTTAGGAATTCCACACACCGCTCCTGTACTCACAATTTTGGTCAAAGTTTTGAAATTTACATGACCCAACTTTTGATGCCAGATATCAATATCATTTATTAAACATTTTGACACTTAAAAGTGTGTGATGTGTTGAACGGAAGAGTAAGTAGATAACAGTTATCTGAAGATCTTCCACCTGTCATGACACAATGATCATTATCATTATACACTCGGCAATGTTCTTTTGTGAATTTCACAAACAAGTTTTGATCACACAGTTGACTTATGCTGATCAAATTAGCTTTCAACCCATCCACATACATCACATTCTTGAGCTTAGGAAGCCCATTAACATTTAATGTTCCCTTACCAAGAACACGACCTTTCATACCATCTCCAAAGGTAACATATCCTTCGTTACCTTCTCAAAAATCAGACAAGTTTTCTAGAATCCCTGTCATGTGTCTTGAATAACCACTGTCAAAATACCAGGCATCAGTAGTACCAGCTTTTAATGAAGTATATGCAACACAACACCTTAAATCAATTTTTCTAATCCATATCTTTCTTGTTTTGTTTTTAAGCAAATCAATTTTTGTTCTAGGTGTTCAACTTGCTTCACCATACTTCACATTCAAGTCTTTGTTAATTGCATTTATGTATTTAAAACACCATGGTCGAATATGTCCAGGCATATTGCAATAATGGCAGATAGGAACATACCTGGCTGTTTGTCTTGTTGCAACAGGTCTTGCAAGAGACTTCTTACCTGATCCTACCCGTGGTTTTTGAAATAACTCCGTTCTGGTGGCTTCCTTCACAAACACAGTCTTTCCTGCGGTTCCATGACCCATGTAACCAATTCTTGACTGGTCACTACTAGTTTTCTGCTGTGAGAGAAGGTGATCTAATTTTACAATTCTTGAATTCAGCATTCTCAAATTCTTCTGGGTCTGCTCCAATTCAAATCTGGTTTCAGCAAGCTTTCTTTGATGCTTTGTTGCCAGAATTTTGTAATTTGTAGCAGCATTTTTTAACTCATCTCTTTCCTTTGTTATGGTAGTGAGTTCATCTTCAAGAGATTTGTTTCTATGACATACCACAAGCCATTTGCTATACATCTTCTTATAAGCCTCTTGTAACTTCTCAAGACTCAAGTCATCATCGTCACTATCATCTTCAGTATTGTCCTCAGAACCTGCATCATTAATAACTTCACCAGAGATTGTTGCAGATGCTGTTGTAACAGATTCTGCAACGAGATTATCAGTGTCCAGCAAATGATTATTTGAGAATTCATGATTTACAATGAAGGCTACCAAATTGCTGGTGTGATCATCTAGATCCTCTTGATTCTCATTCTAGTCATCACTCCACGTAGATACCATTACAGCCTTACTTTTCTTTTTGAGAGTGTTTACGCACTCCGCCTGTATGTGTTCGAATCCTTCACACTCTCGACATTGTATGCCCTTGTTTCTTTTCTTTTCTTCAGGACGCTGAGTATTAAAGGTTTTCTTTTGAAAATTTCTGTTTTTTGAATTTTCACCGAATCCACTTTTCTGGTTAATTTTTCTCAGTATTTTGTTAAAATTTTTCGTGAGTAATGCAAGAGACTCATTTATGTCCTCATCACCATCAGTTTCATCCTTGATGGACAGATCTTCATAATCTGCTTGAAGGGCAATTGATAACTCAATGAAATAGAGTTATTTAGCACACTTTTAGGCTTAGTATTTGTTTATTTTCTCAGGGTAGAATGCTTTAGTCTTAGTATTTTGGATAACAATTTCCTTACTTTGTGTTTAGTTGAAAAAAGGTTGATATCTGTGGAGAAATCTTGTAATATCGTGGAATTAATCCTTTTAATTCAATATGTTATTTGACTCTGGGAAATTAGTGCAGGATTGTCCAAAGGAGGTGCTGACGTAGGCTTTTGGTAAGAAAAGCGCGGAGGAGAACACAAATGTTGAAATGCCCCCAATGTCATAGCACTGCTGCAGCAAAGTCGCAGCAAAAGTTGGATCAGCCAAAAAGTTAGTAAGCTGGCGCAGTTTGTCTTTTAGCGCTGGTAGTGGTCCAAGCACTGACGCTATCAAGTCTGGACAGCTGTAAGAATACCAGCAGAGGGGACCATCAACCATGACTCTCATGCATGCACGTGTCACTAGGGCACCTCAACCTGTCCTAGTATATAAAGAAAAGGAAGAGTATAGTACGGGAGAGCCAGAAAGAGGAAGAAAATCAGTGGAGGCACAGAGAATTCTTGTACGAGCAGCAGAAGGAGACAGAGGCGAGTACAAGGGATTTTTGGACGCTGGAGCACGGAAGAGAAGAGTACAGCACGAATACACAGTGGTTTTGACCTCAGATTTTTAGCTTAGCTGATTCCTCCTTGTCTCTCTGTATTTACTTTCCGAAACATTATGGATCTGATTTTTGTCATTAATTCTGATTTTGTTGAACTAAACATGAGCTAAATTCCTTAGCTGGGATTATTGATGGAACCGAAGTTGCAATGAAGAACTATTTGCTATATTGATTGATTAAGTAATTTTCATCTAGTTTATTCAAGTGTATTTATTGTTTACTTTCTATTAAGTGACAAGCCATCATTTAGTAAGAAAATACAAAGTTAAGCTAATTCTGGAAAGGTTGGTTGAGTTAGATCTAGCTTGAATAATATAAGAGATAGTATAGGAATATACTACTATCTTGTACAACCCATTAAAATTGATGTTAACGTGAAGTTTGTAAACTAAAACACATAGGAATATGTTGATTTGGTTTAAGGAACTACAAGCATAAATCTGTCAGAAGATGATTATGTAGAATTTTAGGTTGACTAAATGAACTTTGCTACAGCAATCGTATAGCAAAAACATGGTCAGAGTTGCAACCGAGGGGAAATCAGTAATCCTAGCCTTCATCCATCATTAAATCACAGCTCTAAGCTCAGATCTTGTTGACTTTTACTTCTTGTCTGCATTTAAACTACAAATCTTTGGTATTATATATTCTTTTTATTTAATTAATATCAATTTTGGCATTCAACTATTCTCAATCACATTGACAAAACTGGTTTTTGTAATAAAATTTCTCATTAACTCAGTCCCTGTGGAGACGATACTTTACTCATTACTATATTACTTGTTCGACTGCGTGCGCTTGCGTGGAGTCCTTTTTAAGCATATGATTTTGCCGAACAGCAATTCCTCTACTTTTCTTTCGATCTTTAAAATTCATTTCAAAGGTTTGGAGATTACCTATCAGTTCATCAAGTCTCATTTTCTCCACGTTTTTTGCTTCTTCGATAGCCGTCACTTTATAAGCAAAACGTGTTGGAAGTGACCTCAAAGTCTTTTCCACCAATTTGGCGTCACTATATCTTTCTCCAAGAGCAAAAGCTTCGTTGGCAATATCACAAAGCTTTGAATTGAATTCAGCAATGCTCTCATCTTCCTCCATTCGTAAACGTTCAAAACGAGTTGTGAGCATTTGAAGCTTTGAAGCCTTTATAGTATCTGTGCCTTCATGTGAAGTTTGAAGAATGTCCCAAGCTTCTTTGGCGGTTTCACACATGGAAATCAATTTGAATTGATTAACATCCATAGCATTGAAGATAGTGTTCAATACTTTTGAATTGCTGTTAGCCAGCTTATCCTCATCACCGGACCATTCTTCCGCTGGCTTTGGAACAAAGTTGCCTTTCTCATCTTTAGTTGTTGGATGGGTCCAGCCAGTTAGGATTGATCTCCATGCCTTCTCATCAATTGCTTTAATGAAGGCCTTCATACGAGCCTTCCAATAGGAGTAATTAAACCCTTCCAGAAATGGCGGTTTGTTCACCGAACCTCCTTCTCTCATGACATCCACCAAGATCTCACCGAGATACACGTCCGTGACCTGCTCTGATACCAATTGAAAGTACCGGGTTGACTCTTATAGTTACTTTTATTAAAACAGGATGAACAAAACAAGAATATAAAATAAAAGAACACAAGAGAAATGGTATCGCAGTTCGGTTAACAACCTACTCCGCGGGGCCTTGCCCAAAGAATGATCAATCCACTAAGAACTTATTACAACTCAAGGAGTTAAACTACTCGAGACTCCCTCTCAAAAAGACGCCTATGAAATTGTAAATTTCCTATGAACTTGATCAGCGAGATCCCCTCGATTCTTTATATTGGAATCCCTCCAACTATGTTTTTCACATAAACACACTCAAATCATTTCTCTTGTATGTAACAATAAACTCGTACCTTTCTCACGACACAACAAAGAAAACTCACAGAGGTAACTTTTTACAAGAAAACTTCTCTGATAAATAGGCAGAAATATCACAACTGGATGATATCTTCATTTAATCCGCAGAATCAATTCCGTTACAAATCCTTGTTGCAACAACAGCTACAACATAGCTGTGAAAAATATCTTCCTTATACTCATTTAATCAATCATCATTAAGTCCGAAAACTTTCCATTCCCGATCTTTGAACACGGACGTATTCTTGGGAAACAAATGATGATCATCCAAACTATGAAATCATAATCAAATATCAATCTTACATTTTTTGGATAAAAAGTTGACTTTATAAAAACAGAAACAAATCGTGATTGCTAATCCTTTGAAACTTGCCTTTAGAAACCTTTTAATAGCACAGTGAATTCATATGCAGACAGCCAGCCAATATTTTCCAAAATAATGCCAATCAATTATAATCAGAATCAAACAAAAACGTGGGAAACAAATCCCAACAATGTCTAAAAATATGAATATATTTTTCCCTGATCATGCATTATTCCAGTTATTTTAAAGAAAGATAGTCTTGGAAGAAACGGGCAAAGGAAAATATCGAATTAGTGATAAGTATGCAAATGTTTTCTAAGTGATCATTAATCTTGGCCCCAAAACTTGGTTTAGATTATTAATTAGTGAGTGTGTGACTTTAATGGCCTAAAAATAGGTTATAAGTTCTTAGAAGAGTAATACCAAACCAAAAATGTAATACCTAGCAAAAAGGTGCAACTGAACTTTGACTAAGTGAAATTCATTGATTAAATTCTGATGATGTATTTTTTGAACTATTACACATTTTTAAAAATGTAAAATTAAACGGAGTTTTAATTTTTTTTTAGATTGAAAATAATCTCTAAATAAAATTACTAAACAGATTTTTAAAAATAATTTATGCATGAGATGAAAAATATTTTTATTTTTTTATACAAAAAATAAAATCATTTTAAAATGAGTTTTAAACGCGCCTCTTATTTTTTCTTTTAAAAAATGAAAATTGTTTTTTTATGAGTGCTATTGGGCAGCAAGTTGCTATATGTCGGCCCTATAACCTCAGAAAAGGCCTAAACTTTTCAAAGCCCAGTACCTATGTTAAAACCCTAGATCTGCAAACGCTCCCTATAAATTCACAAACAAAACCCTAATTATCCTTCAGCAGCAGCCATTGTCAACGATGTCGAAGAGAGGTAAGCTAACCTGCGTAGCTCTCGCTCCTCTCCTTTGATCTTGATTTGCATCTTTTACTTTTTCTTCGACATTTTTTCAGCTGCCAAACATATCTTATGTGCATGATTCATTTTGATTGTTCGTTATTTTCGTCTGTTTAATGGAGCTGCCAAACAGATTTAATCGCATGAATCATCATGATTTGTTAGTTTATTTATGTTTTTAGGTCTAGGTTTGGATTTAGATCTCAGTGATAATTTCCTTAGGAATTTAAATTTATTGTCTTTTTAATCGGAATTTCGCATTATGTTTCTTGCAATATTCGCAATGCTAGTTATGTCTACTGAAATTTAGTGAAAATAAGAAGAAATTAACACAAATGAGTGGTTTGAATTTAGTTGACGTATAACTTGGAAATGCATTTATTTTCTTATGAATTTTGTGTGTTATTTGGAAACATATATTCTCATGTACGTTTTGTTAATAGTAATTGATAAAGAAGTTTGAAAAGGCCAGAAGCTTCTGGGTTTGTGATTTCTTTTTAAAGAAAAGAAACTGTTTGTGTCTGAAACTCCAAATAATGCATTATATAATTTGTTATTTTTCTTGGTGTTAATAGGACGCGGAGGTTCAGCGGGCAATAAGTTCCGTATGTCGCTGGGTTTGCCGGTGGCAGCTACGGTAAACTGCGCCGACAACACCGGTGCCAAGAACCTTTACATTATCTCTGTGAAGGGCATTAAGGGTCGCCTTAACCGACTGCCGTCGGCATGTGTCGGTGATATGGTTATGGCCACAGTGAAGAAGGGAAAGCCTGATTTGAGGAAGAAGGTTTTGCCTGCTGTCATCGTGAGGCAGCGGAAGCCGTGGAGGAGAAAGGACGGCGTTTATATGTATTTTGAAGGTTATTGCTTAGCTTTTTTTCTTAATTTATTGTGTTGTCAGTGATTGTTTCACATGAAGTTTTTTGAATTTCTCTGCATTAGTTTGAATATGTCTTATGCTGCTAGGGTTATATTCGGTGTGTTTTGTTTCCTTTATTGAAATATAATAGATTCTTGGGTAGTCAAGTAAATGGACTTTAAATTGAATAACATATTTTTGATGTGATCCATTGCTTCCATTTTGTGTCTCTTCATGCCTGCTTCTAGTTCAAGACACTATTTTGTCATCTACATTTTTCACTATTCTATGACCTTAATTCAAATGGAAACCCACGTGAACTTTGTATTAAATTGGTTGCTGGTTAAGCGGTATCCTGATGCGTTTGTAGCTCACTATTTATTGGGTTATCTACGTACTATGATTTGATGCTTCTTGAGACCAGCTGGATTAAAGAATCGAATATTATATCGTGTGGGATATCTCTTGTTATAGTATCTTGCTTTTCGCAATTCGGTACATCTTTTTCCAACTCTGTTCTGATTCCTTTTTGTCCCTGATAGTTTCCTTTAAGTCGGATTCTTGATTTGTTTTCTTAACTATTGGCATACTTAGGGTAGTTGTATAGCTGGTGATGTAGTGTGGAGTTTTACTGCTTAGGCTCGACACCTCCCATACCCAGCCCCAATACCGGATGGTAACTTCTTATAATGTTTATTATCCCTGTCAAGGTTGGGACATTAGTATAATGTCCATTTTATCTTCTTTCACTAGTTTAACTTTTACCAGACATAAGTCAGGTATCATCCTCAACATTTCATGGTTGATACAGTTATGAGTCTGGAAAATCGATAGTGTCCATCGTTACAGGTGTGTCTTTACTTTTTCATGCTCACATCTGCTCCATTGGGGCCCTACATATTTGTTCAAGTAGTTTATTTATCAATAAGCAGAATTTAATTTTGAAGCCTTTTCTTTGTTGGTTTCTGGTTAAAAACATCAAATCAAAAGTCCTTAACTGAGATCAGCAATTAGCTTAGCAATTAGCAATGTGCATTGGGCTAGCTTTTAATTGTTTCTTTTATTATGCAGGTTATAGATGTTGTTGTTGACATTGTTATGCATCCAATTAACGTTTTAGATAATGATTTTATTTGCAGACAATGCGGGTGTCATCGTGAACCCAAAAGGAGAGATGAAAGGTACGGCTGACATTAAAACCTTAACCAGAGTTTGCTTTCCTTCAGTTGGAAAAATTATTTTCACTTGGATAATATTCAGGATTTCTGTCTCTGAAAAGTTTATTTTGCTGAATCTTTATGATTTCTCATTGGTTTCAATTATTATTTTAGGCTCTGCGATTACGGGTCCAATTGGAAAGGAGTGTGCAGACCTATGGCCTAGGATCGCAAGTGCTGCTAATGCTATCGTTTAGGAGTGCCGATCTTATTTTTATTTTTCGCGTAGAAGCACTGGGCTGTCGTTGTTTGTTATCCTTTGTGCGCTTGAACCCAATTTTTGTTTTTCAAGTATGAGATTTGTTTTTCAAGAATGAAAGTTTTGTTGCAACATTGGGTTTCACTTACTGTTCGGTTTTTAGCCTATTGAATGTCCTAAAGACTTGGACACGTTCTTTTTCTTTTTGCAGGAGAATTTGTGTTGAAAAGAGTTGAGAATTTGAGTTGAAAAGTAATTTATTTGAGGGAAAATATGTAGAAAAATGGTTGAATTTGAATTTTTACGGAAAAAAAATTATTGTGAAAGGAATAGGGCCTTTATATCTCTCAACTAAAATTTTGCTTAGTCGCCACTAAGTACGGCGTCATAACAATTGAAGTATAACTCTTGAGCAAAAACTAAACGAATGAAATCTTTACTTTGTAGCCGTGCTTTCTTTGATATACGACTGTGATCATGGTTGAAAAAATTCAGCAACAAAAATGAGCAATTGAAGACAAGCTCAGTTCCAGAGAAGTGTGAGAGATTGGGTTCCAGCCTGAAAAGGACATTCTGGGAAAAGAAAGAAATTTATATTCAGATCTTGAGTGAGCTTAGGAGTAGATGAATGCTTTTTGTTGGGTAATTATGGCCCTCACTCTTAAGATAGACTAGTTTAGGAACGTGCTCCGTAGATGTTGTTGTGTGGAATCAGCGGAGCAGTTTTCATGCGTTTATTTAGGTTTCGTTCACTTCGTAAATTCGAGTTGAGATGTGATATTTTTTAACAGAAAAAGTTAGATGTGACATTTTTTAAGAATTTTTTACTGTAAAAATTTAGAATTGAAAACTCAAATCGGTGAAATGAACGAGACCTATAAGTTGGAGCTACTGTTCACCTTTTGTTATGATATTCGCTTAAATTTATGTTCAAAACTTATGAGACAAATGAGCTGTGTACATAATAAGAGGGGTGGGGGGGAAACCAAAGTAGGGGTGGGAAACCAAAAAAAAAAAAAAAAAAAAAAAAAAAAAAGGAGGAACACTCACGGATTGATATTGGAGAGAGGAGAATGTGAAAACTATACATAACATAAAAAGGGGGAAAAAAAGGAAATAAGGTCATAGACGGAAAAAAAAAAAAAGAAGAAAATGAAAAAAAAGAAAAATGACGAGCGAGCAACATGGGGATTAGAGCAAAACTCACACCGACACTTTCTAAGTAGAATAGATAGAATTTTATTTTATTTTTTTTTTTTTTATGTAAGAAAAACACGCCAAAAAATAATTTAACTGTAAAAACACATGAAAAAGAATTATACTGTACGTCAGTTTTTAACAAAAAAGGAATACGAAAAAAATAACATTAAGACGTATATAAAAGAAATTATTTTAATAGGAGTAAAAGTAGGGAAAAAAAAAATTTCAAAGTACATCATAAAAAGATTAAACTGTATTAGCATCTGGCAAAAAGAAAAAAGAAATAGAGGAAAAAAAATCAGTAATAAGATTAGTAAAAAAAATAAAAAAAGGCTAAGATTGAAATGCAACAAAAGGAGCAGCGTAGAAGAAATTAGTTTAAGAGAACAATGGGAAATGCCATTTTTAAAGTAAGAACTGTTGTTTTAACTGTTAAATTAAGATGTCATCAGCTTGTTTTGTGAGTGTGTGTTGACACCTGATTTCGTATAAAGCACGACAAAAGTCCAGGTCCAAATCTTCACGTCTCGTGACGCTATTGGGCTTGCTTCATAGACCTAATCCATGCTCGGAAAGCTCGCATGGGTCGTGATTTGCTGGGCCATGTGTGATAAAGTAGATCCACTTATCATTTAATTCGATCTGATTTAAATCTTGCTTAGAGAGTTTTCACAATTATCGAATTAAGTTTAAATTGGTGATGAAGAATTCCTAAAAAGCCCTACTCTTATCCTTTTGAAAGCCCAAGAACCCAAAGTCCATGCCTTAGAATCCTCCCCACTTGCCAAGGTTTGAAAGTCATTGTTTCGACTCCTGTGGAGGCTTCATACGTGCTAAGATGTGCCTAATAGAGCTACTTTTCGTGTTAGAAATTTTCTTGAGACGTCCTTTGTTCACGCCAAGCATGCCTAACAGAGGTTTTCTTCGTGGCAAGCATGTCTGTTGGAGAATTTCCTTGTGACCTGATTAGTGCCTGAAAATGCACCCTAAATACTGCTTTCGATTTATATAATATTAAATATTTAAGCTTTAATTAAACAATTTCATTATTTTTATTTAGAATATTTTTAATTGAAATTTGTCTATTTTTGCTTAATTATTGCAGATGAAAAGCAGTATAAAAAGCTACATAAGAAGAAGCCATGAAAGTCATATTTTTAGCCAATCCGAGCCACACAAGCTGAGCCAATCAGAGAGAGAGCCACACCACCCTTTAGTCGAGCCAAATGAAGTGGACCCCAGCTGTCAAATGCTTTCCCCAACCTCTCCACATGGGTGTCACCAGCACCGCTTAGCTACCAGGGCGCGTCTACTTAACGCTCGATCAGGAGGGTGTTTCAGCTTGGTTTCTCGTGGGTCCCCCTGCAGCGTGCTAGCCAAATCTCTATCCCGCATGCGACAACTGTCTCCCGCCACTGTTCAGTGCCATCACACTTCTTCCTCTCCGCCCGTGAGACGTGGAAATTTAATCCACTTCCTCCAACCAAGCTTTGACACATGTCTTCTAGGTGCTAAGTTTGAATTTCTACTTCAAAATCAGAGCAAATGGCTAGATTTCTTCCTCAAATCATTTATATGATTTCTCTTAATTTATGTGTAATTTTATTTTGTTTCCTTTTATTTTGTCATTCTCCATTTTTGATTATTTGTTTCCTTATTTGGCAGGCAACTTCTGAACACTATAATAAGGGGGTTAGCCTAAGGTTTTTGTAAGTTTTTTTATTTAGTTTTCTGTCGTCTTGCTGCTAGTCTCATATTTTCTCTCTAGAACTTATGAGAATGTTTTACAAACTAGGCTAGAGTTCTCTTGGTGAGGTTAGAGATGAACTTTTGTTGAGTGACCCAATTTGGGCTTTTGATTTTTTGTGCTGTAAAGTTCAATATCCGAATGAATTAAATTCTTTTATTTACTTTTTAAAATACTGTGTGCCAATTTTTATATAAGTTCAGTCATGCTTTTCTTATGTAATTGTGTCACGCATTGTTTTGTTATTTAAATTATTTTGCGAGTTCTTTTACTAAAATATTGTCAATTTGATATGTTGTTGATTTTGGATAACTAGTAATAATAATCTTTGTGATTTTAATGCACTGATTTAATTTACTCAATACATTTGTGAATCAAAACTAAACTTGAATTGGTGAATGAAACATAAGGGATTTTCAACGCCTCACTGTTTTTACTACAGAATTTCCTTCATACAAATTTTCTCCTTTTTATATTATTTGCAACAAAAATCTCAAAAACTCTTCTTTGTCTTTAATTTACTTGTTACTTATTTTTCTCTAACGCTCTTATTCTACTAATCTTTCTTGTTTATTTTGTTACCTTTCTGTGGATATGACCGCCTTTCTGTGCTACAATTGACCGCTTGTAAGCAACACTTTTAGGTGTTAATCATGACCAGATATGCCTAACGGAGCCGTTCTCTGTGCCAAGCATGCCTCTTTGGACTTCCTTCTTGTCAAGCTCACCTGACAGAGTAACTTTACTCAGAGCAAGCTTTTGTGTTGGAGCACACACAAAGGCTGCTTATAATCATACTTGCACAAACCATCTCTGACAAGGTCTGATATGCGATCAAGCCTCCAAAAGTGGAAGTCAAAGGAGCACAAAGTTGAGTCAAACACCCTTGAGAGTTTTAGACTTGGGAAAGCTCTATGTCAACCTCAAATCTGAAACTTATCCTCTAAGTCTTTCCATTTTCGAATTTGTTAGCTCCGAGGAGGTAACTGCGATTTTGCTCTAAGCAAGATGGGGTGTTCAGGGTTCCATCAGAGCGCCATCGATCTTTCTTCAGCGTAAATCTCTAGCACCTTTTATTCCATTTTTGGTAAGTCCTTTTGTCAATTCCAGAAAGGCAGTTGGGATTTTACTCCAAACAAGATGGCGTGTGCAGGGTTCTATCTAAGCACCATTTTGTTCCCCTATAGTGAATTCCCAGAACCTTTCATTCCACTTTTGCCAATCTCTTTTCAACTCTGGAAAGGTGCAGATGGCTTTGATTCATTAAGGTTGTGTGTGCAGGCCTCTGTCAGAGCATGTCCTATGAATCTCCGGAGTTGCCATTAAAATGCCACCATTTCATTTATAAATACCCCTCATCTTTCCCATTGCAACACACCACATCAACACCATTACAATCTTTGAGAGGCCATTATCTACTCTTGAAAACTCCATTATCCCTCAGGCTTCCCTCTCATTTTGAGCATCTTCTTCAAGTCTTTTGTTACAAAAACTCAAAGTTCTTCAAGTTCTTGAGGTGTTGTATAGTTTCTTAATGTTGACAGCCTCATAAACTCCTTAAGAACTCTCTTCGATCCTTTTTTCACCAATCATCCAAGAGTGTTCAAAGTTTGTTCATACTTTTTCCAGAAACACTCTTACCTTCTTCCTCAGAGCCACTTTCGCTCACTATCGGAGCAAGTGCTCTAAACGACGTCTTTGCTCTCGGAGCAACTGCATATGCTCTCAGAGGGTCTCTTCAACAGATTCTTATCCACCTCCACGAGTCACATTCTCGCCCTTCATCAAGCCTTATCCACCACACGGGTTACCCTCGTTCTCTCTTGGAGCAGCCTATGTTTGTCACTGCTTCATTAAGGCCCCATGCAACCTCTAAATCTCCTCTCCAATAACTACTTGATCACTCCTCCCAACATATTTCATCTTTGTAGTTCCTTAGTTGTATTTTTTGTGAGTTCTCTAACATTTTTTATAGGGTCATTTTTGTCATTTGGCAACGAAGTGGACCTTAGGATCTATTTCCTTCAGTTCTCTTCGGGCCTAACTGACCCCACTTCTCCGACAGAGGTCCCGCCATCGTCATCTACTTCGAAGCTGTTTAGTACTTCGACCTACACAACAACAAAAATGCCCATTTGCGACGACATTTTTTGCGACGACAAATGTCGTCGCAAATAGTGGACTATTTGCGACGACATGTCATCGCAACTAACCCCCGTTTAAAAAAGCAACATGTTGTCGCTAATAAATTATTTGTCGTCGCAAATAATTTTACTGCGCAAATTTCGATGGCGCGGATTTTTGGCGCTAATGTAACCCACGTTTTCCCGACGCAATTCTCCTTATTTGCGACGAGTTGGATTATTTGTGACGACATTTTTTCATTGTAATCGCAAATAATCTAGTTGACGAGCAAGAATGGGCGGGAAAAAAAATTATTTGCGACGACAAATGTGTTTTTTGCGACGAAAATGTCGTCGCAAATAAGAAATATTTTGCGACGACATTTTAATTTTATTTGCGACGACGAAGTTGTCGCAAATAAGTGCCCTAATTAATGTCCTCGCCTCCTTCTTCATTTTCTCCCGATTCTCTCTCTCTCTCTCTTTCTCTCTTTATCCTGCAAAATAGATCTCTCTCTCTCTCCTATCCCTCACTGCCTCCTCTTTCCGTCGCCGTCGCTGCCGCTGCCGCTCCCTTTGCCGGCCGTTCTTCTCTTTCTTCCCTTCTCTCTTTTCTTCTTTCTCTCTCTCTTCCCTTCTTTCTCTCTCTCTCTTCTTCCCCTCTCCTTCCGCCGCCGCCGCTGCCTCCCCCTGCCGCCGGCCGGCCCTCCCCTTGTCACTCTTCCGTGTTTTCTCTCTCTTTCCTTCTCTCTCTCTCTCTCTTCGTTCCCTTTCCTGGTGCCGCTGCCGCCGCACTACTGCCGGCTCCCTCCCGGCGTCCTAGTCCCGTCGCCGTGCTCCGGGCGCCATGCTCCCACCGCCCCGCTCCCACCTCCCCGGTCGCGCCGCCCCGGTCCCGCCGCCCCAGTCCCGCCGTCCATATTCAGGTGTGTATATATATATTTTTTTCCTTAACAATATTGTTTTTTTTTTTCCTAAGCATTATACTTAGAACTAGATGAGTAGAATTTAGAATTAGATGACTAGATTATATTCATGACTTAGAATCATTCTACTTATTCTTGTGTTTATATGTTTCTCTAGATGTTAATAAAATATTAATTTTGGTGTTTGAAAATTATGTTTGATGTTTTAATTTGATGTAGGTGTTTGAGTAGGCGTTTGAGTTTTCGCCTTCGTCTTTGTTTGCACGGTTCCTCCGACGTAATCCTTCTATTTTCAGCCCCTGTTTAGTGGGTTTGAACTTTGTAAGTTTTTTATATTTATTTAGCTTAAAATTGTAGTAGTTGTATGAATTCAGGATTATGTTGAAATTTAGTATATGTTTATGATTCTTGTTCTGGGTGGCACATCTTGCAGCTATGGCGTGCCAAAATTTTTTAAAGTTGTTTTTCTATAGGTTTTGATTTCTGGATTATGTGAAAAATAAGTCATTATGCTGCCGAAATTTAGTTAGGCGAAATTTAGTTAGGAAACCAGAATTTTAATAAGTTCATTAACACAATTTAATTAATAAAACTTAATTGTGTTAATTAAGAATAAAATTAAAATTAATTGAACACATTAATAAATTGTTATGTCTGTTGTCGTTTATAGTTGAAATGTCGATTGACAAAAGTTAGACTTCTTTGAGGAACCGATTGTCGGATGAATATTGGAATGGGTCATCTGCTTTTATCGAGGTCGCCAAAAATTATAAAACTTCACTTGGCCATATCAGCTGTCCTTGTATGAAATGTAGAAACCATGAAATGCATCCAGTAGAAGCTGTGAGGGCGCATATACATCGATATGGTTTTGATCCATTGTATAGAACATGGATTCACCATGGTGAAGTAGAGGCGGTTTCAGGTGTAGACCCAATAGTTAATCAACCAGCAGACGAGATGTTTGCAGTCTTAGAAGACGTTGCCGGGATTAATGATGACCGTGGAATGTTGGATGAGACACATGTAGATCTAGAAGATGCACAATACTCTGAATTTAAGGATCTACTTTCTGAACTTCAGGTGGGATTGTATCCGGGCTGTACTAAGTATTCATCTTTAAATTTCTTAGTGAAATTGATGCATTTAAAAGTCTTATACAAGTGGCCTAATGAGTGTATGGATGCTGTTTTAAGTCTATTGAAAGATGCATTTCCGGATGTGAAGTTACCTTCTTCTCATTATGAGTCGAAGAAGCTCATGAGTAAACTTGGATTGGGTTACAAAACAATTCATGTCTACAAGTACGATTGTGCTTTGTTTTGGAAGGAGAACGCTGATCTAGAAACGTGTCCTGTATGTAAAACATCACGTTGGAAGAAAAAAAAGACAAAGGGTACTAAACAAGTCCCGTGGAAAGTACTACGTTATTTCCCGTTAACAGATCGATTGAAGCGTTTGTACGGTTCTCATCACACCGCTAAAGATATGACGTGGCACCAGCGTGGGTATTTAAATGATGAGGATTTAATGCGTCATCCAGTCGATGGTATTGAATGGAAGGAGATAGATGAAAAGTATCCTGAGTTTTCACATGAGCCGAGAAATGTTCGCTTGGGGTTGGCCGCTGATGGTTTCAATCCTTTCGGTAACATGAGCCTCTCATACAGTATGTGGCTGGTGGTTTTAACGGCCTACAATTTGCCTCCGTGGTTATGTACTAAAGATCCTTATAAGATGTTGACATTGTTTATTCTTGGCCCAAATGCACCCGGAAAGGATATGAATGTTTTTTAAGGCCTCTTGTGGATGAGTTAAAAGATTTGTGGAATAATGGAGTAATTGTACATGACGCAGTTTCAAATACATCATTTCAGATGCGAGCTATGTTGCTTATCTGGATAGAGTGGTCAGGGCTATTTAGCATGCCCAACTTGCAACGATGCAACTCCTTCAAAGAGGATAACAAGTAAGACTTGTTTTGTTGGCCATCGGCGATGACTTCCTATTAAACATGGGATGAGAAAAAATAAAAAGTTTGATGGTATGGTTGAGAAACGACCTCCTCCGGCTCAAAAATCTGTTCACCAAATCTTAGCGTAAACATGACAAGTATGGTGGGAAGAAGTGAAAAAGACATGCAAGCGAGCTTAATTGGACAAAGAAGAGTATCTTTTGGGAGTTACCTTATTATAAGTCATTGTCATTACGTCACAACTTAGATGTTATGCATATTGAGAAGAATGTATGCGACAGTTTATTGGGCACAATTCTTGACATTGACGGAAAAAGTAAAGATACAGATAAGGCGAGAATCGATATGCAAAATATGGGGGTGCGCAAGGAGTTGCATTTGTACAAAGACGGTGATCGTTGGATGAAACCACATGCGTCTTATACACTATCTCCTGAGGACAGTAAAAAAGTTTTGTGATTTTTTAAAATCAGTAAGGTTTCCTGATGGATTTGCTTCAAACTTAAAGAAAAATGTGATCGAAGGGAAGAATAAAATTACTGGGCTAAAATTGCATGACTGTCACATCATAATGCAGCGATTATTGCCAACGGGGATACGACCATTCATGAAGAAAGAGATCGTTGATGCAATAACATAATTGAGTAATTTTTTTGAGTTAATATGCTCCAGGACATTGCGAAAAAGTGATTTAGAGAAAGCTCAACAAGATATTGTGCTTATTTTATGCAAGTTAGAAACAATTTTTCCTCCTGCCTTTTTTGACATAATGGTACATTTAGTTATACACTTGCCTGAAGAAGCCATTCGAGGAAGATCGGTTCACTTAAGATGGATGTATCTGTTTGAACGTTTTCTTGGTTCGTTAAAGAAATATGTCAAGAATCGTGCACGTCCTGAGGGTTCGATTGCTGAGGCTTACATTGTCAACAAAGCTTTGACTTTTTGTTCGATGTATTTAACTGGAGTTGAAACACGGTTTAACCGGCTGGCCAGAAATTGGATAGACAATGAAGAGTGTATTGTTAAAAAGATTTTTGTATTTGATACTCGTTGTCGGCCAATTGGGAAGATGACTCCCGTCACATTGGATACTCGTTTGCGAGAGAAAGCCGAGTGATACGTTCTACAGAATTGTTCAGAAATTCAGCAGTTCATTGAGTATGTATTACTTTCACTTTTGTCACTTAATTGTTCATAGATTGGGTCGCATCATATACAATTATGTCATTTATTTTCATTCTCTTTTAAATAGTGACCATAGGAAAGAGATTGATACCGACGGTTGAATCATACCTTTGGATGAAATTCAATCAAAAGAGTTTTCAAAATGGTTTAGGAATAAGGTACGTTTATAATTAATTTGCATCAACATTGTTAAGTCATTAAAAAGTGGCGTTTTATAGAATATTCATGTCTCCTTGCAGATTTTCAATATTCGAAAGCAGAATGAACCAGAAGCAAATGATCAAATACTTTCGCTTTCAAGTGGTTCAAGCTTCTCATGTCAAAATTATCCTGGTTGTGTGGTCAACGGTGTAAAGTTTCTGACACGCAATCGGGATATGAATCGAAGTACTCAAAATAGTGGTGTTTGTGTTCGCGGACCTGATAACCAAATGTTTTACGGAGTTTTGGAGGACATTTATGAGCTGTCGTACTTGAATGATAATTCTGTTATGCTTTTTAAATGTCAGTGGTTTGACACTCGTCCAGGAAAGAAAAGGATTCAACACTACAAAAATAGAATAAGTGTTTTCATTAAAGAGACGTGGTATGAGAACGAACCTTTCATACTTGCATCGCAAGCAGTACAAGTTTTTTACGTAGACGATTTATTTAACGGCCCAAACTGGAAGGTTGTAGAACACTTTAGACATCGCCATATTTGGGACATTTCAGAAACTGACATTGATGACGTGATGATAGTCTAGGATACAGAATCTACAAATATTGAGTTAGTAGTGGAACTACCAGAGATTGACTCATTTGTATTGAATCGAGATGATGGATCGTCTAATGTTGTCACTTCTGATGTTGATGCAATTATGAAAGATAAGTCTCCCGTAGTTGATGATTTTATTAATGGTGAAGACGATGAAACTTTAGAGGAGTACGTTGAAGATGAAGTCATCGAATCGGAAGATGATGATGACATAAATGATGATGGCGACAATCAACAATGTAGCAGTGACGATGAGTAGAACTACAGTAGAGTAATCTTTGTCATTTTTCTCAGATTTCGTTTTAATATTGTGATCTTCTATGAATTTATAATTGTTGTTATTAATATTGTGATCTTCTTTTAATATTGTCATAGATATTGATGGCTGGAACTTTAGCGACTTGCGCTGGCTCTTCAGGGGGAGCGTAGCCACCTCCCGATCCTCACAGAGTCCCCGCCTACTGTGAGTCTGGTATGTTATTATGAATTTTTTCCTCGTTCTATCATATAGTAAATAAATGTAGTAGTACATGTTGTTTTAAAATGTGTTCATATGCTTACAGCACCTGAACCTCAACAACGTAGAGGTCGAGGTGGGGCAAAAGGTTATGAAATTGCCCAAAAGGTCATTCAAGACGGGAAGATCACAGTTGAATTTGATGAGGCGGGAGGTACTTGGAAGGCGCTTGGTAAATATGGTGCCTGGTTTGAAAGTGCAGTTGGTATTCATACCAGGGACATATGCGAGCCCTTCCACAATGCTTGGAAGGACGTTAGCGACGTGGACAAGAGGACAATTCAGGACCGGATGCTGGTATTTTTTTATGGTACATTTTGTATAGTTTATACTATAGTTAACAATGCATTTTAACGATGTGAAACTGTTTTGCAAGGATTGGTTTAACATGGACTATAACTACAAGAACGACATTCTGAGGTCCGTTGTTGATAGGGAGGCAGCAAAGTGCTACAAGGACTGGAAAAGTTCCTAGCACCGCTACTACAAACGCTACGGTAGAGAACGTCTCCCGACTAATATGAGGAATCAAGCTCATTGGGATCGTTGTTGCGATAGGTTCTCCGGCGACAAATTTCAAGTAATTATAGATATGTTAGAACTTTATGATTTTTTATACATAATTTCAAGTAACTATTACTTATTATAGTTAATCGTAAACAGAAAATATCAGAGACAAATAGAAGTAATCGCAGCAACCAAAGGTATCCAAGCCTACATGGTCGGTTATCGTACTCTTAGCATCGTAGTAAGAAGGATAATACTTATTTTTTGATCATTATCATATTTATATGTTTATGATTCTTGTTCTGGGTGGCACATCTTGCAGTTATGGTGTGCCGAAATCTTTTAAAGTTGTTTTTTTACAGGTTTTGATTTTTGGATTATATGAAAAATAAGTCGTTATGCTGCCGAAATTTAGTTAGAATTTAAGAATTTTAATAAATGTAATTTATTTCACAGGCCAGTATGGAGACCCAAGAGCCGATGTCTGCTATAGAAAATTGGGCGGACATGCATCATCGCGGGGACTCTTGGGTTAATACCGATGCGAAACAGACTTTCGTAAGCATTTTTACTTTTCTTATTAAATTTTTTTTATATTTAAATAGTGGTTTTATATCACGTAAAAATAATTATAATGTCTTATTATGTAGAACACTCTGGAGGAGGAGAGACATAGAGCACAGACTACTTCAAGCGCGACTAGACCCCCCTTGACGAGCATAGGGTCTTGGAGCAAGTTCTTAGCATGCGTAGAGGACATAAGAAAGGAGTGGGTCCGATGCTCTCCCAAAAGCATTACTCTGGGGCTTCTCCTTCATCTGCTGGTTCATTCTCGGATGCAACATCATCGGCTCAACCTGACGCTGCGCGTATGGATCGTTATTTAAAGAAATCATATCAGTAACAAATGAAGATTTATGACAATTAGGTGAAGATGTTAGAGTTGGTGTCTAGATTGCAGCCCAATATCCAATTACCTACGATTGCTCGTCCAGAACCAGTTAACCTAGACGCTTCTCTGCCTCTTTCAGATGATGACAGTCCTGATGATGATTCAGCTGTTGGCGATGCTGCAAACCTAGAGGAAAAGTTCTGTATGATTTTTCACTTTATTTAGACTTTTATATTTTGTTGAACATTATATATGCACTTCATGTAGTATTCATAATATATTTTATAAATATATTTAGATTTATTGTTTTTAATATTAATTTATATTTTACTTCTAATGTATCTTAATAAATTATATTTAGTATGTAACATAATAATGTTTAATTAAAATTATTAAAAATTAATTAATTGCCATTTTTAAAAAAATTGGAAAAAAAATTATTTCAGTTTTTGCGACGACATTTTTGTACTTGTCGTCGCAAAAAAATTGTAACAATTTGCGACGACATTTTTAACTTGTCGTCGCAAAAAAATTTGAATTATTTGCGACGACCTTTTGGAATTGTCGTCGCAAAAAATGTTATATCACCACAAATTAACCAACGGATTATTTGCGATGACAGTCGTCACAAAATATAAATGTCGTCGCAAATGTATTTGCGACGACAGTGTGTCGTCGCAAATAAAGTATTTGCGACTATTTTTTTGCGGCGAAATATTTGCGACGACATGTCATCGTAAATACTAGTATTTGCGGCAACATGTGGGTTTTTGTGACGACTTTTTGTCGTCGCAAAAACCACTTTTTCTTATAGTGCTATTCGGATTCGCTTTCAGCGAATTGTGTATTTGTACATGTCAACCCCTGACACGTCATCCCCCAGATCGACCGGACCCGGTAGTGTCCGTGTGAAAATTTTGAAGTATGCAACACAAAATTTTTAGAATCACATACCGGGTCGTTGAAAATTAGGAAAAGGTGATGAATATCCTTTAGAGTGCATAAGTATGGATATTTATCATTTACTTTTAATTAATATTATTTTTAGTCAAATAACTATATTAGTCTAAAAGATGTTCATCAAAAGTAAAATATAAAAATTCAGACTCATGCATTGTAAGAGTAAATTTAATAATTTTCTCTTGAAATTTAATATAACAGTTGAAACAAAAGTACCTACTGATAGCTAAAAAGTACATGTGTTACTGTAAAAATTTCCTTGCTTTAATGCGGACAAAGTGAGGAAAGCAAGTATTTTAAAGTACTTTGTAAAAAGAAAAAACATTGAACTACAGCAACATTTGACAAAAAAAGAAGGAAAAAAAATAAAAGTAAACATTTTAAAAAGAAAAATACATAAAAGAGCCAAATTTTTTTTTTTTTTCCTGATTTTAATATGTATCATCACAATAAAGTTTTTCCTTCTTTTTGACACATAAGCATCACCTTTTTTATTTTATTTTGTTTTAAACATTTCTTGTTTTCTTTTTCTCTTTTCTTTTTTTTTTTTTTCAAAGTTCATATATAGTTTAATTTTGTTTACAATGTGCTTTTTCAAAATACATTTTTCTTTTTTATTAAGACTGTTATGCAGTTTCATCTTTTTTTTCTTAATGTGTTTCTTGAAATACTTTTTTTATAACCATATTTAGATATGTGTAATCTATCATATCATATAAATGTGTTTATGTATTTTTTTTTTCCTTATAACACTCTTAAATACTATTTTTTCATATGTATCCTCTAAATAATATACTCTATAATTTGCTTTATTAAAAACTTTGTTTTCCTTTTAACTATGTTCTACTTCCATAAAAAAAAAAAAAAACTATGATGTGCTTAAATTTTATATATATATATATATAATTTTTTTTTTTACTAAACTAAACTCTTAAAGGGACACTGAGTTAATAAAAAAAATTAAAGAAATTTTAATTCTTTATATAAAAATATAACACGTTGACTGCACGTGCGTTGTGGTTTCAACTAGTATTTAAAAAAGTAAAGCAAAAAAAAAAAAAAGAAACGTAAAAGTAAAAGCAAAAGAAAAAAATTAGAGACTAGCTTAGAGATGTCAAACGTGCCGTGCCGGGCCGGCACGACACGCTTGACCCTAGGCCCATCACGGGCCTAGGCCGTGCCTGGGTCGTGATGGGCCTAGGCCGTGCCTGGGTCGGGCCTGAGAAGAAAAACTCAGGCCCGGTCCAGGCCCTGGCCCTGGTCCATGAGGGCCAGGGCCGTGCCTGGGCCCAGGCCCTTGAAGGGCCGACGCTCAAGGGCCTGGGCCCTGGCCCTTGAAGGGCCGGCACTCAAGGGCCTGGGCCTTGGCCCTTGTTTGTTTTTTTTTTTTAAAAATTTATTCAAAAAAATATATATCATATGCCCCAAAAGATGTGATTTTATTGAATTGATGTAATAGGAGTACACATAAATGACTGCCTCATTAAAAACCTTGCTAAGTAAAACTAGTGGGGAGATCGGGACAAAACCTTAGTGAAGGAAAAAAGAGTACAGTAGCTAGGAATAGTAAATTACAAATCTAAGTGCTTCCAGAAGATTCTGTTATTTCTAAGTTAGAAAAATATTCTTGCATCGAATCATCTGGGTATTGTTGTTTTCGTCTTCTGGCATCTTCCCAGTCTTTAACACACATTAGTCCCTCCAAGATGTCTGTATGCATTCTGCTTCTCTTCTCGTCAAGAATTCGGTTGCTTGCGCTAAAAGCTTGCTCTGATGCTACCGTTGATACTGGAGTTGTCAGAATGTCACGAGCTATTATGGACAGTGTTGGAAAACGATTTGTCTTGCTCTTCCACCACTGTAAGATGTCTAGTTTGTCGTCATCGATTACAAAATTTCCTTCAAAATATTTGACTAGTTCCGTAGACGCTTCTGTTGAGGACGATCCTGCCGTTTTCTCTTTCTTCTTCAAGAAACTCCACGACGATCCTTTAGGCCCCGAACTGGTGGTTGATGATGAAGTTCCCTGTTCTTTTTGACCTGTGCTATATTTTACTTCATACAAACTAAAAACTTTTTCTAACATTTTCTTAGTGTCAGTAATACTTAGTTGCATATCTATATTTAAATTCTCTGCGGTAGTAGTCATTAATGATTCAGTTCCATCTACTCTGCACCTAGGATTTAAAATGGTTGCCAATGCATATAACATAGGACAACCTGACCAATAACTTTTAAATTTATTTTCCATTAAGTTAACTATATTTTCAAAAAGTTATGTATCCCTATAATAATAAAATGTTTCTGAAATATTAAATAGTTTATGTAAAGCTAAATGTGCAGTAGGGTAATAAACTCCAGAAAGTAATTCAGTAGCATTGTAAAAAACTTCTAAAAATTTTAAAAAAATACTCTGCAATTTGCCAATCAGGATCGAAAATTAAAATTTGATCGTTCTCACGTCAGTTGGAAACTTTCTTGGGCGCATATGACTGTTCCTGCAATATTGTTTGAATTCTTAGAGCCGAGCTCCAGAACTAGATATGAAGGATAATGATTCTCTAATATTTGTAAGATTAGCTAAGATATGTTCAATTCCTGCCTGAATTACTAAATTAATTATGTGACATGCACACCATTGATGAAAAATTTCCCCTCCAAATGCCGGTTTCAAACTACGTTTAAACAGATTAATTGCAGCTGTATTAGCTGACGCATTATCAAAAGTAATTGTTAAAATTTTATCTTCTATGCCATAAAACCCAAAAATTTTCATTATTGTACTAAAAATAGCTGTTGCGTTATGAGGATATGGACATAAACGAAAACCAATTATTCTTTTTTGTAAAATCCAATCGTCATCAACATAATTCGCTGTGACACATAAATATCCAGTTTTATTACACCCCTCCCACAGATCAGAAGTGCAAGACACAGTAGCATTAAAAGTCCTAAAATTATCAACAAGAGATTGTCTCATTACATAAAAAACTTTCATGCAATCAGAACGAGATGTGTTTCTACTTACCCGTTTAAATTGTGGGTAAAAGGCTATCTGAATGAATTCTTCGAAGGAGGCATCATCTGCAAAAGAAAGAGGCAATTCAGCACTAGCTAGAAATTTAGCTTGTGCCTCACGGGCACGTTGTGCATCGTATGCAAAATTTTGTAACCCCTGTGATGTGAGTGACAGTGTTTGTTGGCGGGAGTCCACACTCCCACCTTGGTGCAACGGTAGACATACTTTCCAATGTCTATCCAAATGACTAGTACCCCCACCCTTTTTATTAGAAAAATGCTTTTTACAATATTTACATACCGCATGAATTTCCATCTCACCTGTTTTTGGATTTGGTCGGGGCTCCTCAGTGAAATGCTGCCATGCCAGAGAAGTTCGCGGTCTTTTTCCTCTACTGCGTTCTCCAGCTTCCTCGTTGTGTACTAAAGCATTATCCACCGGAGCATTTTCTGGTTCAGTGGGGGTGGGGTTGGAAGGCATCATTTCTTCCTCAAAAAATGTCTCATCACCAAGCTCAGGAAGAGCAGTGAAATCAGGAAAGTTTGGTGAGGCCATTTTCTAGAAATTGATAGAACTTGATTGAACTTTGTAAATGAAAGAACTAAAAAATGAATGAACGCGAGAAAAAAGCATAGAATCAAAATCAAAGAGAGAAGTTGAGAGATAGAATGAGAGTGAGATGAGAAGATGAGAGTGAATTGTTGTGTGAGATTTATGGTGGAATTAAGGGGTATTTATAGAGAATTTTAGGGTTAAAATTTGGTATTTTTCCGTTGGGCCCTTTGCGGGCCCAACGTGTGGCACGTGACGGGCCTCCCGTTTGGCCCGTTACGTGCCTCCCGTTTGGCCCATCACGTGCCAAATGGGAGGCATGTGATGGGCCAAACAGGAGGCCCATCACGTGCCGAATATCCAAGCCCGCGAAGGGCCCACTGGACCAAATGAAATGGGCTACTTCGTGGGCCGTTTCGCGGGCATGGGCCGTGCCAAATAAGGGCCGAATCAGGGCTTGGGCCGGGCCGAATAAAGGCCATGCCGTGGGCCTCCACGTGCTTGGGCTGTGCTTGGGCCTCGGGCTGAGAAGTTGAGGCCCAGCCCTAGTCCATTACACATGCCGTGCCGACACGGCCCGTAACAGTAACGAACCGTGCCGTGCCGAATCATGCACTATTGTGAGCTAGGCCGGGCCGTCCATGGACGGCCCAGCCCATTTGACACCTCTAGACTGGCTTGTGGCCCAAAGGATGTAAAAAACAAAAAAAGCAAGCATTTCAAAAGGAAAAAAAAAAGAAAAAGAAATGAGAAAAAAATAAAAAGCAACAAGCAAAAAATAGGAGGCTGATACGTTAGAGATGGAGGAGTAAGGATTCGCTCTTTTAAGTATTTAGTATGTACTAACTAGTTTTTTGCCCCGTGCATTGCTGCGGGAAAGATTATTATATTATAGAAAAAATCATGAATTTTTACATTACAATATTAATTTGTATGTATATACATTTACATATATATATATATATATATTTGTTTAAAGGTTTACCAAAATAATTTATACACATATGTACATATGTATATATATTTGTTTAAAGGTCTAGTAAAAAGGATTGTACATTATATTACATTTTTTACTTTTCTTTTTCTGATGATTTTTTGGAGCTGTAGTTGTAGAATAATTTTTTTTTGAAAATATTAGTATTATTATTAAGAAAATTTTTTAAAGGGAGAAATAGAAGATTCTAACAAAATATAGAAATTTTTTTTGGAGGTGCAGATACAAAAGTTGAAAGACTAACAAAAAAGATATAAAGAAAAAGAAGTTACATTGAGCGTTGCAACGGGTAGTGATATTATAGGAGATAACATAAGAGGTTGATAGTTTTTAGAATACAACAATAGTTTATATATATATATATATATAGATATTTGTACATAGATGGGATATCTATTTACATTGTGATTGAGCTTTTTGTTGTTGTTGTACTTTGCTTTTCTTGTTTACCTGTGATATGTATAATTTTGAAAAGTTAGTATTCATAATTGATGAAATTAGAATATTTTGATTTAGAGGAAGTGATATTACCTGTTCCTTGGGCGCTTTGTAGATTGTTTCCGTTCTTTTGATCATGAACTATAATGATGAGAGTTTGTTTAGACCTATATAAAATTATAAATATTGTTTTTTGATTTATGAATAATGTAAATCAATTTATGACTTACCGAATGGTTGATTTTTTTGGGTCTGGAGTTTGTGGATCCACTGGTGTTTGAGTTGTTGCTATTGTTTTTGTTTGAGAGCTGAAATGGTAAAATATAGTTTAGATATTAGACATTATTTTTTTATTTGTAATAGGTATAATTTAATATAAGTATTTTACCTTGTTGTTGTCACTATACTTGTTGATGTTGGTGTTGGTAGTGGTAGAGGCTCTGTGTCTTCAAATATTTTGGAAACGATTGCATTTGTCTTTGTTGAAAGTATAGTTGGAAAATCTTTGTTTGTCCTCTTAGTTGAGAGATGATCGGCGGGATTGTAAATGGATCAGTAAAGCCTTCATCGATTGTTAGTGTAGAGCATGGTTTTTTTATTAGTGCCTGTACTGCTCTGCCAAATATAGTAATGTTCATGTTTCCAGTTGCATCTTCAATTTTCTTTGTTAAACTGCACTGTAATATGTAAAGTCATAGTTTATTTATGTAATAGATTAATTACTATGAGTAATAAAAATAAATTGATTTTGGTAATTGTATATTTGGAAGTTTTTTGTACCATGGAGATGGTGTTGTCTTTATGTGGCCATGATGATTGTCACACCACCAACCAATCCCAACTTTTTTTTAGCCGTCGATAACATATGGGGCAGGAATTGTAAAACCATGCTTGTTCTTTGAGAACACGTTATTGTAGCTCTTATTGTAAATCTTGTTTCTGTGTAGATAGATAAAGATTGTTAGCTTGAATGATATAATTAGAACAAAAAATAAGAATGTGGTATTGTTGTTGTAACCTCGGTTTTTTGTTGATATAATGTTTTTGCTTCATCAATTGTTGTTCTATTTTGTGTTTTTTGTTCTTCGATGGATTGACTTGATGTTGTTGATGCTGTTGTAAACTCAATTTCTTGATATTGGTGTGAAAATCTGTAGATACAAAAGTGTGAATGATTTTGAAAAGAAGTAATACAAAATTTTTTGTTTTTAGATATTGTGAATTATTTTTCTTACCTTGTTTTTAATGTTGTTGTCTCTGATATGTCTGGGTCAATATAAAAGATTGTTGCTGCAGTGCTTGAAACATATGCATTTCCTAAGATTTGGGCCATGAATTGATTAATTTCTTGGTGTATTTTTGTGTGGGTATTATGTTTTTATTATAAAATATTGAGAAAGTACCTAAATATTGTTTTACCAACATTGCTGCGAAAACTGCAACAACTAGTCCTTTCATTGATTTGATAACATTTTCATCAAATTGGTCTGCTTTGTGTCCCCATAAAGTAACTTGAAGTTGTTCATTTCTGTCAGAAAAAGGAAATGGAAAAATAAATATTAGAATAAAATATAGTAAGTGATGTAAAAAAATTGGTGCAAAATTTATTTACCTTATGTTTTGTATCATTAGGGTACGTCGTGATGTCTGTCTGCTGCTGATGTTTGTTTGTTCTATTGATTGTATTTTTGTTAGGACACCAATGACATCTGTTGATATATTAATATGTCATCAAAAGAATATAGATAAGTAAACTTTTTTTTTTTTTGGGGAGAGTAGTTTATATTACTTGTTAAAAGTTCGGTTGTTTGGATTCTATGATGAAGCTGATCGAATTCAGTAAAATAAAATATGTGGAATGGAATGGGAAGTGTGTCTTCGATGACTGGGAGAAAAATTGTTGCACGTGCAAATTGTAACATTGCAGAATGTGGAACAACTTTGTATGCGGGCTTGTTTTGTGTGACAAAAAAGTTGCTGATGTCATATATATTGCCTTGTTCAATTTTTGGGGAAATGATGTCAGAATCACGTGCTCGAATTGATCCTTGAATTGCTTCGTGCTGTGAATAAAAAATATGAGAACGTGATTTATTTTATAATATTATATATTATTAAGTATGTTATAATATAGTGTTTGGAATAGTGATTACCTCTTCATCAACTAAAACACAGTCAACACTTATTAAACGTCCTGTTGCTAAGTCGTTGTTTGTCCATAGTCTGCAAATCCGTGCCTTGATTGTTTGATAAACTTCGTTCGGTTTTAGTGCGTGGATTGGTGTTGTCATTTTTCCTATTTATTGAGAAAGAAAGATTATTATTTAATATATTCGTGTGATAATATAGTTTGGAAATTTATCAACTATTTGATTAAAATGTTGATATATTTCTAAAGTAATATGATGTGTAGTATAATTTAATTTCAAGGGTTTTTTTTTTGTTATTTTTGTTTTATTTATTTATTAATTATAGTATAAGGTTGTTTAAAGAATTGAAAAATATAAGGATATTGTTTTTGGTGCAATATTTAGGGATTATGGTTTATTTTTTTTATTTTGGTTTAAAAATGGTTGAGTCGTTATTTATTATTAGTTGGTAATGAAAGACTTGATTTGTTTAGGGAGATTCTTGTTTTATTGTTGATGAAAAATATTAATCAAAGATTTTGAAGTTGTATGTTCTATATTTATATTTATATTATTTAATTAAATATTATTTTAATGATGGAATTATTTTGTAAATTATTATGATTATATTTTATGGGGATTGAAAAGAGTAGTTTATATAAATTGCATTTGATGGGATTTGATGCTTATTTTATTATTATGAAAAATAGAAAATTTGATAAGGGTGTTTTTAAACCTTTTTCTTGGATAAAGAAAGGTGTATTCATTATGAAGTGATTTTTATATTATTTATTATTTTGTTCCGGTTGCTATTTAAAGTATTAAGTTGTTGATATTAGTTTGAAGGCTGAAAAGTAGGCTTTGAAGATTATTACGTGTGTTTGGTAATAGTATAGTGTTTGAGTTGTTCTTTATTTAGATGAAAGTGGGGGTTTATGATAAAGTAAATTTTAGAAATAATAATTGGTCAATGGCATATTTAGGAAGTGGAAAAAACAATAAGATTATGTGGGATTATAATTTAGTGTGAATAATTAATAAAAAAATGTTTATGTAATAATAATGTAGGTATAATAATCTTAATCTGAGATTAGTGAAAACAAATAAAATTATATAGATATCAGAAGGATAAAATATGAATAATACATGTAATAAGGTTAGAAATGAATTATGTATAATGGGAGGAATTTATATTTGTATTTGGCTACATTGAGGTTCATGCTTCATGCATAAATAAATATATTAAATATTTTGTGTTAGAATAGTTGGTTATAAAAAAGAGTTATGAATGGTATAATGGATAAGTAAATGGTTAGGAGAGTTTGCAGAGGAAAAAGTTAAGAGATTATGTTTGTTGTTTTATATTAATTATTATTGGTAATGTATGAGAAATCAAGTATATATTTATATATATATTATAGTTAAATTAAATAATATGAAGATGAATATAACCGTAAAAGTGTGAAATTTGTTGTATGATATAAGATTAAATAATAACGTAGGAAAAATTCATAAATTAAGTTTGTGTAGGATGAGAATATAAATAAGTGAATTGGGATATGTATTTGTGTAAGTTGTGTTTGTTAGAAAATGGTTAGACAAATCAAAAGTTGTATGTAGTAGATTGTGTAATCAAGTTATAGTAGGACTAAAGGTTGATTAGTATTTATGTAGGGATAGATAGTGGGAAAAGATTAAACAAATGAAATAAAGATTGATGATTACAAAAGTAGTAAAAATGTTGGTTATTATATTTATAATCTAATTGTAATAAAAAAGGGGTTGATAATTGATAATAGTAGTGATTAGATATGATTAATGAGGTTCAGGGATAATTTTTTGGATAATAATATTTTTTAGATAATTTTTTAGATGATAGGAATAAATGTTTCCTAGATGAGTTGGATGGATAAATGGTTAAAGGTAAGATTAATATATTTTGTTAATATATTTAATATTAGTAATAGAATCGTACAGTATTTAAAAAAAACTTTGTGTCAATGTATAAGGTAATGGAAATGAGGAGAAATAGGAAAAGAAGATGGAAGATGTATATTGTAATATATATTTGAGCAAAAAATGAGTAATTGAAGTAAGATATGAAATGATTGAAAAAATATAAAGTGAATAGCTAAAAGATGGAAAAAATGGGAATCCTTTTCGAAATAATCCTTTTCGCATTATTTGGTTGGAGGCTATATGTTGTTCCTATCCAATATAATATGGCGAACTTTGTTCATGAGTTATCACATGTGATGATAAGTCCAGATTAATGATGAAAGAGACATAGAAGAAGAGAAAATTGGAAGTAGTTGAGAAAAGGGAAATGTTAACTGCTAAGGAACTATAGTTCATGTAAAATGGGGAGTGATAAAAAGGAAGAAAAAAAAAAAAAAAAAAGCAAAGATGATTACAAAAAATTATATAAAAAATGGGTAATAAAATGGGAAAAAAAATTATGTAAACAGATTAGGGGAATGTAAAAAATGAAGAAATAGATTGTTCATAAATAAGGAAAAAATAGGAAAAGTGGGGGAATTGATATAATATTATTGTCAATGTAATAGATTAGGTATGTGTGAGTTGTTTACAATTAAGGAGAAGGAGAGAAGTCGGAAAAAAGTAGAGGGAAAAAAAGTGGGAGTTATTAATAATATATGAATGGGATGAAATGTGAGTAAAGATTATTACTTGATAAAAGTGATGAAAAAAAGCAACGGCAAGTGTTAATAAAATCAAATGAAGTATTAATAAGATATGAATAAAGAAAGGGGGAGTTATTAATAGTACCTGGATTAATATGAAAATTATGTTAGCCGTAGGAGGTGAACAATTGTTACACCTATTTTTCTAACTGACCAATTCGTAGAAATAGACGTTAGAAATTAACAAG
Source organism: Morus alba (assembly GCA_012066045.3). Taxonomy (NCBI): domain Eukaryota; kingdom Viridiplantae; phylum Streptophyta; class Magnoliopsida; order Rosales; family Moraceae; genus Morus; species Morus alba. Next base: position 30,020,468 of record CP050225.2, read on the forward strand.
AATGATGTTATAGTATTATAATTAGTTAAATTCTAATATCACGTTGAGTTATATTTTACTATTGATCGCGACGAGGACTCGAGGTGCTACGAACAAGTTCATGCCATTTTATGGAAATTTGTTGTGATTTCAAATTTGTTTTAACGATTTTATGAATTTGTATGATGCTATGATTTGATGATATGTTCGTTATATGACATATGTACACACACGCATAATAGGATGAAAGATGGCATATTCATAGTTGGCTTATATAGCCGTATTAGATATGTTTTGGATTTGTCATTGTCAATAAAGGAGAGTAATCTGCATGTGGGAAGAGGAATGGAAAGGAGGGGAATAGTTGGTGTGGATTTTCTTGGATTAATTGCTTCAATGACAGACTATAATCACTGAAATTAAGCCAAATAGCATTTAAGTTAATCCCAAAATTTATTTGGAATCAATTGCTGGAAATTTTCCCTTATATGCATGTTGACCAATGAAAATTTCTCTTCCTTTTAAGCAGCCACCTCTCTTTTATTCTTCTAATTTAGTGCTGTGTGCTGTCAACAGGTATTATTAAATAATAAAAAAAATGCACGCTTCCTTAAAACATTAGTCTTGCTTCCCTTCTTCATTTTCCTTGCCGCAACATTTCTAATTGTGACTAACCATCAGTTTTGTCAAATTGCCTTTCTCCTAATTCTTTCTCCATTCTCTCTTTCACGTCTCTCTCATCCTCCCTTTCACGAAAAAAAAAGAGAAATCACAAGAGAACCTCCATAATCAGCCATCAAGCTCATCTCTTAACTTTCTTTTAAATTCTTCTAGCAATCAAGATAAAGGAAATTGTTAAGGTATGATTTTAAATTATTGATTCTATGATTTTGAGTGTTGATTTCTATTCGACTCTATGTTAGTCATAGTTATTATTTGATTGTTTTGTTGTGTATCTCCATAGAAAGCATGCTATAGAGGTTGGCCATTTTGATAATTAAATTAAAAATGGAATTATTGGTTCTTGTACAACCTAGAAACATGCAAAGGATTTATTTATGATCATTTATATGATTGGCTCATGTGATTCTTTTAATAATCATTTTATAGATATATAATATATATATATATATATATATATGCAGGTAATTATAATTCTTTAAGTATTAGAAACATGTTATAGGGCTGAAGAATAAATGGAGTGCCGTTTATACATGTTGAGGATGATGGTTTTGTGTTTTATAGAATTATTGGTGAATTTTCGTCCTAGTTTGAGTGCTGGAATTTCTCCAGGTTTCATGTCTGATTTTAAAACAGGGTTTGAGGGAGCAAACGAACTCTGTTTTTAACAAATTAGATACCATCGGAAAGCTCTAGATGTCTACTTTAATTTAAAATTGGTTTCAGGTCATTTGGAGTTCTATGTGAATTGTTATGAGTTTTTAAATGAGTAAAGGTCAGGCTGCCAGTTTTTGTTAAGTTTTGTGATTTTGTGTAATCAGTGAGTTTTTATGTCTTGATGTTAATGAATGGTGAGAATGGTATATTACACACTGTTTTAATTTGATCAATGTATTTGATGAGTTATTAAGGCTTTGTAGTAATCTTATTTATGATTTATGGCATGAACGGTTCTAGAAATAAGCACCCGAGGACTTCATTCGTCGCGTCACCATTGTGAAATTTTAAAAGGCTAAGTAAAGCGCTCAAGTAAGTACACTCTCACTTGCAACATGAATTGAAGAATTGAGAAGTAAATGATTTTGATGTTTATGATGATGTTATTACGTTTTTAATAATCCTCTTATGATGACGTTTTGAAGAAAAATGTATATATGTATTTTTATGTTTTTAAATGGCATTGTACACCCTTGATGTGACCGGTGAATGGTCTTATTGCCACTGTTGGTTTGGGATTTGCTACCCCATGCTTTCCGTGGCTAGCGCGCTATGATGGTACAACGTCGGGCCCAATATATGATGGATTTTAAAGTTTAAATATGTTCAAAAATAATTATTCTCAAGATGATGTTTATTGTTGATGAATAAAAATGTTCATTTAAATTTGTGAGAATTAAGTGTCTTACTAAGCTCTTGCTTATATAAGTTATTTCATGTTGCAGACAATCTAAAGGGTAAGATGTAGCCATGGAGAATATTGGAGTGGATGCGAGCTATGCGTGCTAGGAAAACAGGAGAAATGATCATGGGATGAAGTGTTTAAGGTTAAACAAAGTTTTGGTTTTTACTTTTATTGTTTTGAAACTTCGGTTTATGGTGCTTTTGATTTGAAGAATAATTTAGACTTTATAGATTTTAATAACTAAGTTGAACAGAAGGTTATTTTATTTTTCTTTTAGGAAGTTCAAAATTTAAAGATAGTATGTTTAAAAAAAAAAAATCTAGGCTTTTCTTTAAGTCATTCAAAGTAAAGTATTTCAAGTTTAACGATTTTCCGCATTCTTTAAGAGGTAAATGTTTGAAAGTTAAGATAATTGTGACGGTCTGTGAGGGGTCGTTACAACAATGCAGGAACAAGCAGAGGTAGCTAAGGACAGTAAAATAAAAGTAAAGAGCAGTAAGGGATGAATTGTAGGGTGAAAGAGTGTGGTTGTAGGTAAAGAAATGACAATGATAAACAGTAAGGCGTATAGAAGTATCAAAGGAAAGTGGTAAATATGGAGTAATGAAGGAAAGTGGACAGGGGAAGAGGATGAGATGGAATGGGCAGGGGAATTGGTAAGAGCGAATATGTCCTGTAAATGTATAAGAATATAATAGGTATGTGCTTGGAGAAAAATTAGAAAATAAAAATTTATGAATTAGTGAATAAAATAGGTACAGATTAATTTTAGTACTAACAACATAGAAAATAAAAGAAGGCAGAAGGAAAGAAAAGATCGGGGAAAAAAAGGACGAAAAAGTTGAGAAGGAAGGACGAAAAAATCGTGAAAAAGTATTCTAGCAAATCTGATGAAATTTGTAGATAATAGGAAATGATGGTAAAATGTGTTGCAGGAGATACGAATAGAAGAAATGATGTAGAATGAAAATTTTTTTTGATTTTTCTAATATTTCTGTAACAAAATCAGAGTAGTCATTGGCCTAAAAAATGAAAAGGACAGCCTAAGAAATGTAGATGATCAAGATAATAAATGGAGAGGGAAAAAATCTTACATTCTCTGGATGTTATGTGAAATCACGTCGTAGAAAAAGGAGGGAAGTAGAGAGAGGATCTGCAGAAAATAAATTTGTTAGTAAGGATCGTAAACAAATGTTTTATGTCAATTGTAAAGGTAAGTAAATGAAAATGAGGGAGAAAATTAGGGGAAATATATATGATTTATTCCTTATGAATAGAGAGCAGAGGAAAAAATTGTTGGCAAAGAGAGAAAGAAGTACGATAGATAAATAAAAGAAATGTCAAAATGCAATATAATGAAAAGTAAAAGTATTTGGAGAATGCAGAAAAGAAGAAAAACAAAATTTGTAAATCCTTGTGCAAGGCCTACGGAAAGGGTTTTTATATGAACAACACAGGAAAAGGATGAGGATTGGAATGGAGGAAATCACAGTAGAGAAGAGAAGGAAATGATTATATGAAGTCAATAGGAAAAAAAAAAAAAACGTGAAACAATGGGATAGAAACAGTGAAGAAGGGATGGAGGAATGGGTAGAAAGTTCCAATCCTTAGTAGAGTATATGGAGATAGATATTGAAGGTGATGTTAAAAGAATTAAAATTACAAATAGGCCCTCTGTAGACAAAGGCAAGAACGGGGGAAAATGAAAAAAGAAGCCCAAAACATTGTAATATTATTGTAGAAACAATTGATTATTGTTGGATATAGAGTGGACGGGGAATTTGGCTGGTAATAGTAGTTTTATGATGTAGAAAAAAGTAGTAATATTTATGATGTTAAAATAATTTATATTTATATGTAGATATATAGATAATTCTGTATTATAAAAAAAATTAATATTTTTTATAATATGGAGATATTATATATAGTAATTTTTTTTTTTTTTTTTTTTTTTTTTTTGTGATTAAGATGAAATTCTTAGATATGTAAATTTATACATTATAGTAGTAATTAAATAGATGGTAATATTGTATATATTAACTTCCTAATCTTTTAAGAGGTAAGATTTGAGTCATACGTTTAACTGGATACTTGGATTGCTTAATACAACAAAAGGAAGGATAAGATTGTTATTTATTTTATAGTATTCAATATCAATATTAAATTTAAATTAATGTAATATGATGTTTGCAAAAGTTATTACCTGGTTATTGAGCGAGAGGCAATGTAGATTTATTAGATATTTTATTATTAATTTGTTATTTGTGTATAATTTGCAAATGTTAGTTCTAATAGCTTGATAAATTTAAGTTGATTTTAATGTATGAGTTTGTCTAATTATTTTGCCTATACTTTGTGAAGGGAGAGTAATTATTTGTATGAATAATGTCATGTAGTATATGTTATCAATTTAGTAGCAATAATGCATTTAAATATAATAAAATTATTAGTATCATATTGGTATAGTTTTTTGGAAATATTTTTGGTTTTTATGTAATATTGTGTAGAATTTCTTTGTAGACAATATTTTTTATATGATCAGGATATTTATTAATTAAATTATGTATTAATATGTGTAATCCTTTAGGATTTGTGGCTCTTGATAAAGCAACGTATAATTGTCCGTGAGTAAAAATTTCAGTTTCTAGGTATAATCCAATTTTAGCTAATGATTGGCCTTGACTTTTATTTATTGTCATTGCATAGCATATTTTTATTGGAAATTGTCGTCTTTTTAATGTAAATGGCCATTTTGATTCATGCACAGTCATTTCTATTCTTGGAATATAAACTTTTTCATCTATATTATTTGAGTTTATGATTTGTCCTTCTATAATTTTATTTGTTAATTGTGTGATAATAAGTCTTGTGCCATTACATAATCCAATAGATTGATTTAAATTTCTTAATAACATTATTGGAATTCCTATTTTAAGGTTTAATTGATGTGGCGGTATTCCATTAAAATTTAGACTGTGTAAGAATTCTTCAGGATATAATAAGTTAAGTTCATCTATATTTTCGGATGAGGATACAATTGTATCATAACTGTAATAGGATTTTAATTCTCCAGGGACTAAGGATAATATGTAATTGTTAATATCATCAGCTGTTTTATTTTTTGGGGTTATTATTGCTCGTTCTTTTAAATATTGAATATTGTTGAAGCAATTATTGAAATCATTATATATCAATGTAGACATTTTTTCAATTGGATTTGATTGATAGTGCAATATGTAGTTGTCTGGTATTTTTATCCATGTAGCATCTTCATTTTCTGGATCTTTTATTCCTTGTGCAGTTCCGTTTCCAATGCTTAATATCCAGTCTGAAAATATTGCAATTTCTGTTTTTTCTTCGTCTGTGATGTTATAGTGTTTTAATCTCATATTTTCTGTTAGTGTTAGGACACGAAAATGTGGCCATAAGTAAGATTTATTTATGGTTGCATCTATTATGTATTCCTTTGTTCCTGTAGGAATAACTGGTAGTATTTGTCAAAAATCACCTCCTAATACAACTATCAGTCCGCCAAATGGTTGTTCAAAATTATTTTTTAGATCTTGAAGTGTTTTGTCTAGTGCTTCAAAACAATATTTATTTGTCATTGGTGCTTCATCCCATAATATAAGCGATGTTTTTTTGATTAATTTTGCAAATTGTGTTCCTTTTTTTATGTGACAGGTTGAAAATTTGTCTGTCGATAGTGGTATTCTAAATCTTGAATGTGCGGTTCTTCCTTTAGGTAATAATAATGATGCTATTTCGGAAGATGCAACAACAAGAATTATTTCATTATTTGATCTAATTTTTGTAATAATTGCATTCCATAAATATGTTTTTTCAGTTCCGCCATGGCCATAAATAAAGAAAAGATTGTCTTTTTGTTGATTTAATGATCCTAAAATTTGATGGTAAATAAATTGTTGTTCTTGATTTAAATTTTGTATTAATTTATTATTTTCTTCTTTTAATTTATTTTTGTCATAATTAAGTTCTTCTCTTAAGAGTTTGTTATTTAAATCGTCTATTAATGATCTAGTAGGAAGAGGTAGATTAAAATGTGTTAAGCTTGATGAATTTAGATTTAATAATTTTTCTAATTCGTACAATACAAAATTATATAATTCATTGTTAGGAATTTGAAAATTTGGATTATTGAATAAGTTCTTAATTTTGTGCAAAATGTCATCTATCACAAGTTTCCAATGTTTTTCAAGGAATTTTATTGGATCACTTACATTGCAAAATAATAGAATTATAACAAATAATTGTCACAGTTGAGGTGCTGTTGATATAAATGAAGCTTCTAATATTGATTGATCCCATTCCTTGTCGTCTCCTAGTAAGCCTAATGCATAACATGCAGCTTGATTTGTTGGATATTTTATATTGTTGACTGTTCGAAGGTCTTCATAACTTATTTTTCCTTTTTGATGATTTAATAATAATTTTAGGTAGTATAATTCGCCGGAATTTGGATGAACGTGGAAAGTTCGTCCAATTGCATGTCCTATTTGTCTTGGAGACCAATATTTATATTTAGTATTCCAAACATATTTAGTTGGAAACTCTATATCAGTTAAATCTCTTGCATTGATATCGTGTTTATTTGTCTCCATCCATTCAGTAAGAGTTGTTTTATCAATACCTGGTTGTCTTATAATATTATGTAGTCGTTGATTTGAATGAAATGTTATATTTTGCATTTTTGGTAAATGTATTGATAGCCTTTGAACAGCAGGATTTCTGTGATGTATTGGAAATTCATATAACCGCCACATTGCTTCATATGGTGCGATATATCTACAATTAATATAGTTTTTTATTTCATCTATTTCTGTATAACTGGTTTCCCCAGTATGTTCTATAGATATATTGTCTTCTATAACTGCTCTAATTCTATCTGGTCCTTTTGTCAAATATTTAAATAAATACTTTATGAGCATTGATTGCGAACATATTTCTACATTGATATGAGCTTGAAATTTTAGGCATAAATCTTTATTGTATAGAACTACATATCTGTTAGCTAATTTAATACCTTCTTTTTCAATATAGAATGATGTATTTCTTCGTCTTTAATTAATGAATCCAGTTTCTTCTATTGTTGTTTCGTTTTTAAATTGTTTTGGGAACTTTTTTGAACATTCTGAATTTTTCATGCATGGAGAATTTGGCTTAATAATGCCACCTGGTCCGTGCATCATAAATTCAGCTACGATTTTGTATTCTAATGGATTGTTATTAGGATCAGGTATTTCTGCAGAGATGAATTTATTTATTTGCCATGGTTCACGCATTTTGTCGTCATTGTGAAGCCAAAAGAGAAAATGAGAATGTGGGAGACCTCGTTTCTGGAATTCTATGACATGTAAATCTATAAAATTAAAAAATAATTTGTTATAATTTCTATTGTACTAGAAATTATAATTTATTTATTTGTATTAGGTATTCATGGAATGAAATAAATGTGGATAGAATGAACTAACCTGCTATAATTGTTCCAAATATTTTTTCATTTTTAATAATATATAGAATATGATCTAATTTCATTTTAAAAATTCTTGTAATAATCTCTGGTCTATCTTCTGCTTTTTGTCTTGGTATTTTTGATAATGCTCTGATAATTTCAGGCCATTTTTGATTACATGTGAATGTTTTAAATAAATCTGGATTTCCATAGTGCCTGCAAATTGTCATTGCATCTTGATAATTTTGAATCATATATCTTAGGCTTCCTGTATGGCTGGAAGGAAGAATAATTCTTTTTCCTATCGCTTGTGCATTTGTATCTCCTTTGGTGATTGCGTCTTGAATTCCTTGATAAATTTCATATCTTAAATTTTTTTGATTTTTCCTAATATAATCAAGTCAATCTTCTTCTACAGAGGCATATGCATCAACTATATATTGTTGGAATAGTCTGCCAGCCCGAAAAGGGTATTTCCTTGTATTTGTCGTTCTTGTAATTGATAGCAATAAAATTCTCGCATAGAAATTCTTTTTCTTGTGGAGGTATTCCTTGTATTATTGATATTATATTTTAAATCTATTCGGTAACCGTCCTCTCCATAGGGAAATAATAGTGGATATTGAAGGGCCATATAACATGGATGTAGTTTTGTAATCCTTTGTAAAGTGTTTGTTTTATCTTGAATTATAATGTCTCTTCCTTGTTCATATTCACCAATATCTCCGACTATTAAACCACCTATATCATTTGAAGTAGGTAATTCATATTGATTACTATCTGTATTTCTCTGACCTATAAGTCTTAATTTCATAGATGGGATATGATATTGTTGATATTGATCTCTTATCATTCGAAAAAGTTCAACTAATTTATTTGTATCATCAAGCATTTTTGTTAAGTTTTCAGTTATAAATTGTATTAAATTTTCAGATTGATGATCATGTTGAAATGATGAAGCTATTCGATTTTCGATTTCATATTTTGTGTCATATGTATATATAATTGTGCAAATTTTGGCGGATTATTATTAATTGGTAATAAAGATCCCATAAGATGATGTATTTGCCCACTTATTTTAAAAATGTATGGGCCACTTGATTTGTTGCATTTGTTTCTATATTAGCACCAAATGATGTAAATGCAAACATGGAATTATATATTCGGATGTTTTTACGAAAGTGTGTACTTATTGAACCTCCATAATAATTAAGTAATCTATCTAGTGTAAGAGGTGTTTTTTTAGTTAAGGGCAATGTTATTTTTCCATTTCTGCAGCAAAGATTATATTCAATTAGATTACTAGTTTTGGCTCGCTCATTGAACCAAAATAATGCACCACAATGACGACAGATATTGTAAAGACCCCTCACGGACCGTCACAGTTAACTTAACTTTCAAACATTTACCTCTTAAAGAATGCGGAAAATTGTTAAACTTGAAACACTTTACTTTGAATGACTTAAAGAAAAGCCTAGATTTTTTTTTTTTTAAAACATACTATCTTTAAAATTTTTGAACTTCCTTAAAGAAAATTAAATAACCTTCAGTTCAACTTAATTATCAAAATCTACGGCGTGAAATAAACTTAAAACAATGTCTAAAATATTCTTCAAATCAAAACCATCATAAACCAAAGATTCAAAACAATAAAATAAAAACTGAAAACCTTGTTTAACATTAAACACTTTCATCCCATGATCGTTTCTCCCGTTTTCCTACCACGTATAGCTCGCATCCGTCCCAATATTCTCCATGGCTACATCTTACCCTTTTGATTGTCTGCAACATGAAATAACTTATATAAGCAAGGGCTTAGTAAGACACTGAATTCTCACAAATTTAAATGAACATTTTTATTCATCAACAATAAACATCATCTTGAGAATAATTATTTTTGAACATATTTAGACTTTAAAATCCATCATATATTGGGCCCGACGTTGTACCATCATAGCGCGCTAGCCACGGAAAGCATGGGGTAGCAAATCCCATACCAACCATGGCAATAAGACCACTCACCGGTCACATCAAAGGTGTACAACGCCATTTAAAAACATAAAAATACATATATACATTTTTCTTCAAAACGTCATCATAAGATGATTATTAAAAACGTCATAACATCATCATAAACATCACAATCATATACATCTCAATTCTTCAATTCATGTTGCAGGTGAGAGTGTACTTACATGAGCGCCTTACTTAACCTCTTTAAATTTCGCAACGGTGACGCAACGAATGAGGTCCTCGGGTGCTCGCCTCTAGAACCATTCATGCCATAAATCATAAATAAGATTACTAAAAAGTCTTAACATCTCATAAAATACATTAATCACATTAAAACGGCATTTAATATACCATTTCACCATTCATTAACATCAAGACATAAAAACTCACTGATTACACAAAACTACAAAACCTAATAGAAACTGGCAGCCTGACCTTTACTCATTTAAAAACTCATAATAATTCACATAGAACTCCAAATGACCTGAAACCAATTTTAAATTAAAGTAGACATCTAGAGCTTTCTGATGGTATCTAATTTGTTAAAAACGGAATTCGTTTGCTCCCTCAAATCCTGTTTTAAAATCAGACATGGAACCTGGAGAAATTCCAGCACTCAAACTAGGACGAAAATTCACTAAAATTCTATAAAATACAAAACCATCATCCTCAACATGTATAAACGAATACTCCATCTATTATTCAACCTTATGACATATTTCAATTACACGGAAACATAGTAGTATGCATGTAATCACTCCTAGACACGTCCAAAATTTTTGACTTCTTAAACTAGGGTGCAATAAGGCCAATAAAATAAGATATCCTAGCATCTGACACAATATATATACAAGTCTATCTATGATTTCTCTAAATAAAATCGATAACCTGAAAATGATTTAATTAAATAACTAAGAATACAGCAGCCTGAAAATTATTAAAAGAAAACAAACCCAGCCACCCATCCACCCATATACGTAATACCATAAGTAACATAGCAGTGGTATAGCCTCACTCAAAAATCATCTCATGTCTCTCCTCCTTCTCAAACAAAATCCATTATTGACAATCAAATTCCGTACCCTTAAAGAATTCAAAACCATAAGAATAAATAATAAGAGGAATCATACCTTAACGATTTCCTTTATCTTGATTGCTAGGAAAATTGAAAAGAAAGATTAAGAGATGAGCTTGATGGCTGATTATGGAGGTTCTCTTGTGATTTTCAGGAATGTGAGAAAAGAGGAAGGGAGAGAGAGAAGAAAATATATCAAGGTAGCTGAGAGGATATAGAATGAGGGTTCTACAAATATATCGAATTTTTTTTTTTTTTTGTCAACACGTAAGAAAATCATGGGCAATAATTCCAAAACTATTTTTAGAACCTTCTTGAATATTACAGGCATGCATTGGGGACTACGGCTGTCATTGAAATAACGAATCCTAGAACATATTGCACGATGATTACTCTCCCCTTCCTTTGACTATGTGCATAACTAAGGTATATAATAGGCAAGAGAACGTATAATCGTGAATCTGACTTTTTTTTTTTTTTTTCCATTGTACGTTTATGAAGATAGACTTCCTATTGTAATTTGGCCAGAGCATATGTAGTAATTGTGAGTTGTTCCTAGTATAACATGGGACTAATGGAGATATTTGTGGGTATAATCAATGGCACATCAAACTGTATAAATTTATATTTATTTACTTTCTTAACTCCTATTAAATACTATATCACATATTATATAAACCACAAAGTAACACACAAAATAAATCATGTACATATGTCATATAAAAAGAAACATATTATCAAATCATAACATTACACTAATTCATTAAATCATAAGAATAAATATGAAATCACATAAAATTTTCATACAATGGCATGAACTTGTTCTTAGCACCTCGAGTCCTCATTGCGATCACCTGCGGAATTAAACTTATTATGATGTTAGAATTCACTGAATATAACACCATAATATTATTCAAGTTAACTCCTAATTTCTACTTCTAAGAATTTTATCAGTTTAGAAAAATGGGTGTTACAACCCCTCCCACCTTTAAAAAGTTTCGTCCTCGAAACTTGGAATAACTCTGGGTAATTCGCTCTCATAGTATCTTCTCGTTCCCATGTAGTTTCTTCTGTCTTGTGATTACACCAAAGAACTTTGACTAGAGGGATCTCTTTGGTTCTTAAGGTCTTTATCTTCCGATCTAAAATCTCAACTGGTTTCTCTTCATAGCTCATATCCTCTTGGATATGAACTACTTGCGGCTTGATGACATGTGAAGGATCTGGTACATATTTCTTCAACATTGAAACATGGAACACGTTGTGGATAGATGCCATCTCTTGAGGCAACTCTAGCTTGTAAGCTACTTTGCCTATCCGCTCAATCACTTCGTAGGGTCTGACGTACCTCGGACTAAGCTTGCCTCTTTTGCCAAACCGCATCACGCCCTTCATTGGTGCGACCTTGATGAACACCGAATCCCCAACCTCAAACTCTGGGGGTCTTCGACGTACATCTGCATAACTCTTTTGTCTACTCTGTAATGTGGCAATCCGTTGCTGAATCACCTTCACCACCTCCGATGTCTTATTCACAAAGTCAGTTTCTCCTTGAAATCAGTATTCTTCTTAAGTTCTGACTCCATCGACTTCTTCTCCCCAGCCTCATGCTAATAGATTGGGGATCTGCAACGTCTCCCATATAGTGCCTCATGAGGAGCCATCCCAATCGTTGCTTGATAACTGTTGTTATAAGCGAATTCAGCCAACGGTAGAAACTTACACCAACTCCCTTTAAAATCCAAAGCACAAGCTCGAAGCATATCTTCAAGTGTTTGGTTGGTCCTCTCCGTCTGACCGTCTGTCTGTGGGTGAAAAGCTGTGCTAAATTTGAGCTTCGTCCCCATAGCTGCGTGAACGCTCCTCCAAAAATGTGCGGTGAACCTACTATCTCGGTCTGAAATAATAGATTTGGGGACACCATGAAGCTTCACAATTTCTTTCACATATAACTCTGCCAATTGTTCCATAGAAAATGTCATCCGTATCGAAAGAAAATGAGCTGACTTGGTCAATCTGTCAATAACAACCCAAATAGCATCAAATCCGTTTGAAGTCCTCGGCAATCCAATAATGAAGTCCATTGCAATGTCTTCCCATTTCCATTCTGGAATCTGAATCGATTGAAGCAACCCTCCTGGCTTCTGATGCTCACCCTTGACTTGTTGGCATGTCAAACTTTGCTTCACATAGTCTGCTACATCCCTCTTCATTCCAAACCACCAAAAACTTCCTTTAAGATCCACATACATCTTGGTTGAACCAGGATGAAGTGTATATGGAGTCTTATGTGCCTCCTCAAGAATTTTCCTCCTCAGTTCGTCATCCTTAGGGATGCATAACCGCATTTTAAACTTTAGCACTCCATCATCTGCTATGCTAAAACCCTCACACTTTCCTTCAAGTACATCATTCTTGATCCTCACTAGACTTGGATCAAGACACTGCATGCTCCTGATATCATCAAAAATAGACGGAGTTAAGGTCATTGCGGATAACTGCCCCACGACAATTTCTAACTCAAATTCTCGAATCTCCTTTAGAAGAGGCTTAGACATTTCTTGCAATGACATTAATGTAGCAGGAGTCTTCCTACTTAAGGCATCAGCTACCCTATTTGCCTTCCCTGGATGGTAGAGAATTTCACAATCGTAATCTTTTACCAGTTCCAGCCACCTCCTCTGCCTCATATTCAGATCCTTCTGAGTGAAAAAGTACCTCAGACTTTGATGATCAGTGAATATTTGGCATCGAACACCATACAAGTAGTGCCTCCAGATCTTCAATGCAAAAACTACGGCAGCCAACTCTAGGTCATGAGTAGGATAGTTCTTCTCGTAATCCTTCAATTGCCTTGATGCCTAGGCAATTACCTTCCCATTCTGCATTAAAACTGCGCCGAGTCCCATCTTAGAAGCATCACTGTATATTATAAAACCTTTGTCCCCATCTGGAATGGTCAAGATCGGGGCACTGGTGAGTCTCTTCTTTAGCTCTTGGAAGCTCTTCTCACAGTCTTCCGTCCATTCAAACTTCTTCCCTTTGCGGGTAAGCATCGTAAGTGGCATGGCAAGCTTCGAAAAATTTGCTACAAACTTCCGGTAATATCCAGCTAGACCAAGGAAACTTCTGATCTCACTTACATTGGTTGGTCTTTTCCAATTGCTAACGGCTTCATTCTTTGCAGGATCCACCATCACCCCCACTTTGGAAATCACATGGCCGAGGAATGCCACACGATCCAGCCAAAATTCACACTTAGAGAATTTTGCATACAACTTGTGCTTCTTCAATGTTTGCAACACTGTTCTCAAATGCCTCTCGTGTTCTCCTTGAGTTTTTGAATAGATGAGGATATCATCAATAAACACTATCACAAACCTATCCAAAAACTCCTTGAACACTCTGTTCATCAAGTCCATGAATGCAGCAGGGGCGTTGGTCAATCCGAATGGCATGACCACAAACTCATAATGGCCGTAACGAGTTCTAAAGGCGGACTTAGAAATATCTTTTTCCTTAATCTTTAGCTAGTGGTAACCGGACCGCAAATCAATCTTTGAGAATACCGTCGCACCTTGCAGTTGATCAAACATATCATCAATTCTTGGCAATGGGTATTTATTTCTTATAGTCACCTTGTTGAGGTCCCTATAATCGATGCAGAGCCTCATTGTTCCATCCTTCTTTTTTACAAACAACACCGGAGCTCCCCAGGGAGAATGACTGGGGCGGATGAAACCTTTATCCAACAACTCCTGCAGTTGCTTATGCAGTTCTTTCAATTCAGCAGGTGCCATGCGATATGGAGCCTTGGAGATTGGCCCAGTACCAGGCGCCAATTCAATCTCGAATTCAAGTTCTCTATCCGGTGGTAAACTTGGCAAATCATCTGGAAATACCTCACTAAAATCTCGTACAATAGCCACATCTTTAATTTCTAACTTATCTTCTTTCTTTTTTGTCAACGATGTTGGCTAAGAAACTGGTGCAACCACTAGCTAGCATTTTTCGGGCCTTCATTGTCGATGTAAATAACAAATCTTCTTTCTTAGTTCGCCAACGAATTGAATTGAGTCTCTCCTTCGGGCTAAATACAACCTTACATCTTGGCACTCAATAGATGCGTTGTATTTCCCTAGGAAATCCATACCTAATATTAGGTCATAGTCATACATCGGAGCACTATTAGGTCACTATAGAGTTCCCTATCAACAATCCTCATAGGCACAAACTCGCAACCTATGTGTAGACATCATCACTTCCCCGAGGGAGGGTAGTGTCGAGTGAATCCATAACTCAAGACATCTAGGTCTCATCCTATTCTTTTAGCAAAAGAAGTAGACACAAAAGATGTGTGGCTCCAGTGTCAAAAAGAACAGTAGCATGTTGCTTATTAACAAGTATCTGACCTGTAACAACGGTAGAAGTCCCTGCAGTAGCTTCCTCCTTTGTCATTGTAAAGATTCTGGCATTTGTGGTGACGGGAGGGGCCTCAAGTCGGCCCTGGGAAATATGAGGCCCATCAATGGCGGCCTACATGTTGTACAGCTGAGCTGGTGGGTTCTTCTGTTGATTTTGCTGGAACGGCTGGTAAGTCTTATTTTGACAGTTCTTGGACAGGTGACCCTCATGACCGCAGCTGTTGTTGGTTGCCGAATCGAATTCGGCGGCGGAAACGTAGCGGAATAGCGGATCGTGTATAACAAAAATTTTCATAAAACTTTTGAGATACTCTATAGATTATATTAATTTATGCACCAATAAATTAATCTCATTAATTTATAAGATTCAAGGATCAACCGAAAAAATACCTTGTAGCCGACTCGGATGATATCTTGATTTTCTTTGACCACGAACAGTCCTAGCTCCAAGCTTTTGTGTTTAGAACCCCAAATTCTTCCACGTCAATTCCTTGATTCCACGTAGACGTGTGTGTGGGCACACGTGAGACAAAACGGTTTCTAAAAACACTTGAATTTCCACAAACACCAACGCATGCACGATGTGGAATTTTTGGAGAGAAAAATTTACACTCTCTTTTTTGCTATATGAGAATTCCGGCCACCTCTAGGGAAACTAGGGCTGAAAGTGTTTTAAAAAATTGTCTCACAATTTTTCATTTATCTCATATTTAAAGAGAAGAAGTCAAACTTCAAAATAGGATCAAATCCTTATCTCCAATTTTGAATTTGGAACAAAAAATCCCTTCCCCTTATCCCTTAGGTGGCCGGCCACACACTAGGGTTTTATCCCTGTGTGTGGCGCCTAGATAAGATAGGGAAGGAAGATATTTTATCCATTATCCAAGTGGTCAATTTTAATTCAGATTCAAATTCGAATTTAAGTCAAACTTAAATTAATTTGAATTCTAAATTAAACAACTTATCAAATAAGTTTAAATGGATAAATCTAGATATGCTCAAATTCAAATTTAAATAATCTCATTATTTAAATAATAATTAATTCAGAATTAATTATTCTTCGAGTATTTAATTTTTAGAATTTCGTAATTCTAAAATTCCCATTTTGCCCTTTGTGTCTGGTAGAATTACAAGGACGATGCGGGGACTAATGGACCTATAATTCTGAGCTCCAATAAAATTAATAATTAATTAAACACTTTAATTAATTAATTAATTCTATTAATTCCAATAGTTACTCCACTATAAACTTGGAATTGCACTCTCGAAATTATAGACATTAATTACTTCTAAACTGTGAAGTGTCCATTTGATATAGTCATTGCATATAGATCGATCCTCCATAAATAATTCATAATTAGAGTCAGGTAGAATCCGTTAACCTCTCCAATTACATCTTTATCCTTGAGTACCATTGATTCTCTAATGGATAGTGATTCATAAAACACATTCATGAACCAGAGCGCTCTTACTAATCCAAGTACCGAATCAAAATTTCGCAATGGTGACGCAACGAATGAGGTCCTCGGGTGCTCGCCTCTAGAACCATTCATGCCATAAATCATAAATAAGATTACTAAAAAGTCTTAACATCTCATCAAATACATTAATCACATTAAAACGGCATTTAATATACCATTTCACCATTCATTAACATCAAGACATAAAAACCCACTGATTACACAAAACTACAAAACCTAATAGAAACTGGCAGCCCGACCTTTACTCATTTAAAAACTCATAATAATTCACATAGAACTCCAAATGACCTGAAACCAATTTTAAATTAAAGTAGACATCTAGAGCTTTCTGATGGTATCTAATTTGTTAAAAACGGAATTCGTTTGCTCCCTCAAATCCTGTTTTAAAATCAGACATGGAACCTGGAGAAATTCCAGCACTCAAACTAGGACGAAAATTCACTAAAATTCTATAAAATACAAAACCATCATCCTCAACATGTATAAACGAATACTCCATCTATTATTCAACCTTATGACATATTTCAATTACACGGAAACATAGTAGTATGCATGTAATCACTCCTAGACACGTCCAAAATTTTTGACTTCTTAAACTAGGGTGCAATAAGGCCAATAAAATAAGATATCCTAGCATCTAACACAATATATATACAAGTCTATATATGATTTCTCTAAATAAAATCGATAACCTGAAAATGATTTAATTAAATAACTAAGAATACAGCAGCCTGAAAATTATTAAAAGAAAACAAACCCAGCCACCCATCCACCCATATACGTAATACCATAAGTAACATAGCAGTGGTATAGCCTCACTCAAAAATCATCTCATGTCTCTCCTCGTTCTCAAACAAAATCCATTATTGACAATCAAATTCCGTGCACCTTTAAAGAATTCAAAACCATAAGAATAAATAATAAGAGGAATCATACCTTAACGATTTCCTTTATCTTGATTGCTAGGAAAATTGAAAAGAAAGATTAAGAGATGAGCTTGATGGCTGATTATGGAGGTTTTCTTGTGATTTTCAGGAATGTGAGAAAAGAGGAAGGGAGAGAGAGAAGAAAATATATCAAGGTAGCTGAGAGGATATAGAATGAGGGTTCTACAAATATATCGAATTTTTTTTTTTTTTTGTCAACACGTAAGAAAATCATGGGCAATAATTCCAAAACTATTTTTAGAACCTTCTTGAATATTACAGGCATGCATTGGGGACTACGGCTGTCATTGAAATAACGAATCCTAGAACATATTGCACGATGATTACTCTCCCCTTCCTTTGACTATGTGCATAACTAAGGTACATAATAGGCAAGAGAACGTATAATCGTGAATCTGACTTTTTTTTTTTTTTTTTCCATTGTACGTTTATGAAGATAGACTTCCTATTGTAATTTGGCCAGAGCATATGTAGTAATTGTGAGTTGTTCCTAGTATAACATTTGACTAATGGAGATATTTGTGGGTATAATCAATGGCACATCAAACTGTATAAATTTATATTTATTTACTTTCTTAACTCCTATTAAATACTATATCACATATTATATAAACCACAAAGTAACACACAAAATAAATCATGTACATATGTCATATAAAAAGAAACATATTATCAAATCATAACATTAAACTAATTCATTAAATCATAAGAATAAATATGAAATCACATAAAATTTTCATACAATGGCATGAACTTGTTCTTAGCACCTCGAGTCCTCATTGCGATCACCTGCGGAATTAAACTTATTATGATGTTAGAATTCACTGAATATAACACCATAATATTATTCAAGTTAACTCCTAACATGTACTTCTAAGAATTTTATCAGTTTAGAAAAATGGGTGTTACAGATATAAGAACAATCTCCGAGATCAATGTATGTATTAATAGTACCTGTGAAAAGGAAAGAAAAATGATAATAAAGTTGATTAATAAAATTTAGATATTATTTGTACAAAGAATTATATTATTATTTAAATGAAATGATCGATATAGATAAGAGAATTACAATTTTCATTGTAAGTGCTGGTTGCCGAAGGTAATGATCTGGCAATTTGTTCTTCAGATTGAAAATGTCCAAGCATTGTGTCAAATTTAGATCTTGAACATGTTGTTGATGTAGCTTCAAAAGCTTCATTTCTCTGATTTTCAAAATTATTTGTCGTGTTTTCAGATTCTTGATTTATTAGAGAAATGGCGTTTCACATAGATTGACTTTGTCGTGATGATCTTTTTGAATTTTTTTCTTATTCATCTGTGTTTATGATATAAAAGCATTTAGGTATTAAATAGAAAAGCCAAAAAATTAAATAAATTAGATTATTTATTGGATATTATAATATGTTAGGAAGGAAGCTAACAGCTAAATATGTTTACATATGTTTTGGAATTTAATATGTAAAGTATTTTTATCTTATATCTGTGTAATTTTATAAGAAGAAAAATGTACAAATGATTAATTTATCAAAATAAAAGTAAAATAGGAACTATTACTAAAAAATAAGATAAGTGCGTAGGAAAAATATATGAAGAAAGCATTAGTAATAATTAATGATAGTATATAAAGAAAACGTTGTTGATTATTTAGGTTAAGGGAGATGAAGAGGAAGAAGAAATAAAACGTACCAAACTGCAGGCGGAAGGGAAAAAACAGGGAAAAAATTGTAGGCAAAGCAGTATTTAAAAAGTATGAATATTATAGTATTTTTATATGATAATTGTTGTTTATGTGTTAATTTTTTTAATTTATTTGTGATGAAGAAATAAAATTATATTGTGATAATGATTATATGATTACTTTTTGTAGGCAGCAAAATAAGAATATATTAGTAAAAAATAGATTAGTAAAAAATAGTATAGGTAGATAGAAAAAGAATATAAACAGATATAATATTAATATGCTTATTATTAGTGATAGTCTTTGAAAACATCTGAAACAAACTTCTCGATAATGTATAAGTCAACAAAAGTGAAGCAGTAAAAAAAAACAATAATAAAAAAAGTAGTGGCCAGAAGAAACTTGATAAGGGGCCAATATGATAGTATTTTTATACATTTGTTGTTATTGAACGCTTGAATTTTTTGATGAATCTGTGGTGAACAAATACAGTTGTAATGTTATAATTATTTTATAACTGTGTACAGTAGGCAAATGGATAAAGTTATAATACTCTGTAATATATTTGATTCATTATACATATCATAAGCTCTATGTGATGAAAAGTAATGAAATAGACTAAGGATATGAGATTGTTCAAATACTCCCAAGTCTATTAAAGAAAAATAAAAGAAATGAAATTTGTCTCTCAATTACAGAACACGTACAAAAAAGAATAAAATAAAAAATATACATTGATCCAATATAAGCAGGAATAACAAAGATGACAGAAATGAATAGAAAAAAGTATGAGAAAAAGCTAAGATTATGGGAAGTAAATTGTCCAAACATATGAGGACAATATACGGGGCTAACGGATGGAGCAGTTAGTGACAAAAAAAGAAGAGGAGAAGGTACAAATACAAAGAAAATACAGGAAAAAGTACTTAATAATGGAAAATTGATAGGATTACAACTAAAATCAAGTTAAAGAGAAGAACTAAAACATGTAATTTAAAAACATAGTTAATATAATGCCAAAAAATAAATAAAGTAGAAATAAATATTTGGATGCCATTTAAATCGTAAATACTAATAAGATTGAATCAAGGGTTAATAACAGGAGAAAACAGAACCGAACTTAGTAATAGTAAGTAGATGACTTTGAAAAGTGTTTTAGCTGTAAAACATTAAGTAGACAAAAACAAACACAATTAATCAAGTATAGGTAAATATTAATAATATGAGAGCAAGTGTAAATAAGGTAAAAAAAAAAAAGAAAAAAAGAGAGTAGGAGTTATTAAATGTACCTAGACCAGTATGAAAAGTGTGGTAGCTGTAAAATGTCAACCAAATAGGGAGAAATAGAATTAGTTAAACATAGAAAGAGAGGATGAGTATAAAAATGAACAAAAATAGGTATAGAACACTAATAAAAGATACTGAATTAACAAAAATAAGAAAAAATAGAATGAGCTCAACAACATATATTGACAGCAACATATTAAATTTATGTTTCCCTATCATCATTATAAGAGAAAGAAAAATAAAGAAAAGGGAGAGAAACAAAAGAACGTAAGAGAAAAAATATGAAAAATTGAAAATGAATAGTAAAACTGAAACGTGTAGATTAAATACATATTTAAATATAATCCCAAAAAGTAAATAAAAAATAAATAGATAGTTTAATCCGATTCAAAAATGATAAAACAATAAGGCCATACGTTGGCAAAAAAAAATGAAGGAAAAGAATGGTATATATTAAAAACATGGTAGGAAGATAAAATAGAAATAAATATTTCAATTGTATTCTATTATGATGAAAGGAATGAAGAAAATAACAGTAAGTATTAATAATGTAAAACGTAGCATTAATAACGTGAGAAAAAATGGAATAGAAGTTATTGATAGTACCTGTAGCAGTATGAAATTTGTGCTAAGCGTAAAATATTGAGCAACCGGAACAAAATATGGCTAGTTAAGGATAGAAAAAGAGTCAAAGCCAGAAAACTGTAAAAGGGAAGCAGTAAGTGAGAAGTAATGAGGGAAAATCAGTAGTAATAATGGATAATGTGAAAGGGGAAAGAGAATGGGCGGAGGAAAATATACATGGTAAATGTATTCGACAAACAATATTAATAAATAATAAGCAGAAAAGTTGTTATCATTAGTAGACAATGTATAAAAATATAACACGTATTAATCTATATTGCTTTAGAGAAATAGCTAGAAAAGTTATAATAAAGAAAAGTACTGGAAAAAGGACACAAAAATAGGAAAAAATATTGTTGTAGGTAATATCACACGAAAAAATCTTTGATTCATTTAAGAGATCTGCAAGAAAATCAAAATGAGTTATTAACCTAGTAAATCAAAGGACAACCTAAAAGGCTTAGATGATCACCACAATAAATGAAAAACAAAAAAAAAAATGTGATATTACCGATATAGAAAGCCAAATCAAGTAGAAGAGAAGCTATTAAAGTGAATAAGGTACCTACAAAAATAAATGGTTTTAAAAAAATAATATTATTAGTACAGCAAACCAGAAGATAGAGAAAGAAAAAATCTCTAAATCATTTAATGCAATCGTAATCAAATTGCAATGAATCATCAATCTAGGAAATCAAAGGACAGCCTAAAAATGCAGATCATCAGCACAATAAATGGAAGAGAAAAAAATCTTACATTATCTATATCCATCCTAAAATGCATGAAAAATATGTAATCAAATTAATAATGTATGAAGAACGAAACTGAGAATAGTAATGAAACAAACCAGAAAGTAAGAAATGTGAACAAAGAAAGGACAAAAATTGAATGTAATGTTGAGGAGGTCAACCGAAATCATATGAATTAAAACAACAGGATAAGGAAATGGAAAAAAAAGGTAAGAAAAGAAAATCAAAGAGGAAAAATTGAATTCCTGCGGAAAGGCCACAAAAAGGACGCACTGTAGGAAAATGGTCAGCATCTTAAGCAAAATCAAATCATAGAGAAGTAAAAAATGAATAGATGAGGGTAAAAACAAAAAGGAAAAAAAAAGAAAGAACGACACATCAACAACACAAAGGAAGAGGAAAATCTGCAGTAGCCTAAGCAAAATCAACCGAAAGAGAGAGGGAAAAAAAGAAGAAGAACAGAAAAAGAGAAAAACTGCAACATCCGAATCAAAACCAAGAGGAAAAAATATAATAATAAAATCCAGAACCCACCAAAAGGAACGACAGACAAAGAACAGAGAGGAAGAGCAAAATCTGCACTATCCGAAGCAAAATCAACGGAAAGGGAAAGAAAAACTCAGAGCCCACAAAAGGGAACGACGCACCGACAACAGAGAGGAAGAGAAATATCTCCAGCATCAGAGCCAAAATCAAGGGAAAGAAAAACAAAAGAAAAAAAGCACAGCCCACATAAAGGAACGACGCACCAGCAATAGACAAGAAAATGAAAATCTGCAATATCCGAACCAAAATCAAGCCAAGGAGAAAAGGGGGAAGAAGAAAAAAAACCCAGAGCCTACCAAAAGGAACAAGACACCAAAAGCAGAGAGGAAGAGAAAAATGTGCAGTATCCGGACCAAAATCAAGGAAAAGAAGAGGGGAAAAAAAGCACCGAGAAATTTCAAAACCAAAGAACAAAAAATGACTTCCTGCCGAAAACCCACCAAAAGTACCCATAGACAGAGAAGACAGAGGAAAATCTTCGGCATGCAAAGCAAAATCAACAAAAAGAAAAGAGCCAAAGCAACGGATGGAAGCAAAGAAGGAAAAAAATAAAAAGAAAAAAAAAAGACTGAGGAAGAAGAAGAAAGAGAAATAGCGGATGAAAAGGAAACCAAAGAAGAGATGCTATTAGGGTTTCACAATCACACGGGTGAATAAACAAAAGTGCCCATGGTAGGACTAAACAAAAAACCAAAACGGCAAGCATAAAATTGTCATTTCACTGAACAAAAATAAAAAGACCAAAAAGCCCACAACCAAGAAACGAAAAGAGCAGAAAGAAAAAAGGCAAAATCGTCAAAACACCACTGCAAAAACAGTAAAATGACCGTGGATGAACAGTGCCGGACGGGTCTGTTTTCAACAAAATGAAAAAGACGAAAAAGCCCACAACCCACAAACGAAAAAAGAAGAGAGAAAAAGGACAAAATGGTCAGAACCTATTGCAAGAACAGTAACCTGAGTGTGGATGAACAGTGCCGGAGGGGTTTCCTTTAGTATATTTATTAATATTAAAACGTGCTCAGCACGTTACTACATATTAAAATTTGATTAATACATCAATTTAAATGTTTTTGAGTTCCTTCCATAATTTTTTATAATTTTGATAAAAAAAACAAACCTATTTTGATTGTGGCTGCTTCGATTAGAAAAGATATTTAAAAATGTCACATAGATAATAATATTTTAGAAGGTCATAATAAAATAAAATATCTAAATTGGGATGATCTCCACCTCACCTTACAGAAGAAAAAAACAATTTATTAATATATATAATATTTTTTAGATTAAAAAAGAATATAAGGTCACAATGGGAAAAATAATAAAAGAAAAATGATGAAGAAGCAAACAAAAAAAAAAAAGGAAAAATGAAAAAAAGCTAAACTTTTTTTTAAAAAAAAAGTTAAGCAAAAGAAAATGAAAAAGGAAACTAAAAGAAGTAAGGTGAGAGGGCCACGTGGCGCATGGTGCAGTAAGGTCTTGCCTCTTTTATAATTGTATGTATAATATGCTAGTTGAGTCATGTACTGTGCACATGAGAAATAATTTTGTATGTTTGATCCCGTTAAAACACGTGTGCCGTATTTGAAATTGTTCTTGTTTTTATTTTTTTATGTTTTTTGAGAAAAAAGTGAAAACGATTCCAAAATGACGTTTAACACAATTAAAGATAAAAAATAGAAATGAAAATGATTTTTTGATTTAGTGTAAAATAGGAGAGAAATGAAAAGTGACTTTTAGTCGTTTTTCATTTTTTATTTTCGTTTTCTCCTCTCTTGAGCAGAGAGAGAGAGATATTAATGAGTTTTTTTATACTTAAAATAATCTCTTAGTAAAACTACCATATGCATTTTTAACAATGATTTTTGTCTGAGATTGGAAACGTTTTCATTTCTATTTTCATACAAAAAATAAAATCATTTTAGAACGAGTTCTAAACGCACCCGTGGTCTCCTTAGAAGTTAAGTTCATTACTTGGACTAATAGGAGGAAAAAAAAAAGTAGTTTTGATTAAAAATAATAAATAGGGAGACAGTTGAAGGTATTTCAAAGAAGAATATCATAAATAAAAAATGAACCGTAAAAAAATGTTAGGAGAAAAAAAAAGACAATTAGCAAAAGAAAAAAATAATAATAAAAGTTAGAAAAAGAAAGCAAAAAAGAGGAAAGGCCAAAAAATAATTAAAGCTATATGTAAGTTTTGACAAAAAAATAAAATTAATTAGGGATATCTTTGAATTAAAAGAAAGTATTTTAAAGAAGGATATTGTAAAAAAAAAAAAAAAAAGGAATTGTCAAAGAATATTAGGGGTAAAAAAGATAATAAGCAAACGAAAAAGAAGAAAAAATAAGAAATTTTGAAAAAGGAAAGGAGAAATAAAGGAAAAGTTATAAAAAAGAGAAGGAAAAGAGAACAAGAAATGGCCTTCTTTGTAGTCTAGTATACTTGACTGTTTTTATATACCTTAGATATTATATTGGATATGTAGATAGCCGCTAAAAGATTAAACTATATAAGAGTTCATGGCAAAAAAAAAAAAAAAAAAAAAAAAAAAAAAAAAAAAAAACTTTAAAAAATAAGATTAGAAAAAAAAAAAAACAAAACACACTTAAAAAAGTAAACTCTAACATCCACAAAATAAAAAGATAAAAGAATAGAACATTTAAACTATTTTAAAAAATAAAGATAGAAAAAAAAAAAAAAAGAGGAGTTTAGAGGAAGGGGAGAGAAGCGGGGAAGGACTACCATATGGCAACCCGGGAAGTTCTCTATGAGATGGCTTTTGATATCATATGAGTTACACGGAAACTAATTAAGTGAGGACACATTTAAAAAAAAATTATTTTAACCATTGATAAAAAATAAAAGTAAGAACACATGCGAATTATATTACTTTCGTAGGAGTGAATTGCGGGAAAAAAATGTATTCTAAAAACACATACATACACAATTAAACTGTAAAAAAGTTAACAAAATAAAAAACAAAAAACAACACATTTAAAAAAATAGAAAAGAAAGAAAGAAAGATAGAAAAAAAGAGTACTTGGCTCTTTTATGTACTATTACGTTAGATGTTAGATGTATAGATGAATATAGATAAAGATGACAACTTTTGATATTAATAAAAGTTACACAGAAAACTCCCTTAATAAAAATTACACGGAAAACAATTATATAAGAATATATTTAAAAAAATTATTTTATCGTTAGTAAAAAAACTTAAATAGAAACATATGCGAAAGAAATTACTTTTATAGGAGTAAAATGAGAGAAAAATATATTTTAAGAAACACAAATAAAAATTTAAAATGTGAGAAATAACTTTCATAGGAGTAAAGTGAAAAAAATATATTTTCGAAGAACACACTTGAAAAATTAAAATGTAAGAAAACATCCACAGAATAAAAGATAAAAAAGCAAAGGACTTAAAAAGAAAAGAAAGTATTTAAAAAAATCACATTGAAAAAGAATTAAAGTTATATAAGAGCTTTAAAAAAATATTAAGAAGAAGAAATTCGAAAGGAGTTATTGTAATTAAAAGAAAGTGAGCAAAAGAAAGTATTTTAAAGAAGAATATTGTAAAAGAAATAAACGGTCAAAGAATGTTCAGAAAAAAAAAAAAAAAAAAAAGAGGCAATAAGCAAATGAAAAGAAGAAAAATAAAAAGCATTTAGAAAAGGAGAAAAAGAGGAAAGGTTTAAATAGAAAAAAATTAAGATTTTGTGATAATAAAAAGAATTAATATTATATAGGAGTGTAAAAAATAGCACTTGACTCTTTAAGATAACTATACAAATAATTTTAAAAATGATAGAAATTACACAGAAAATAATTAAGTAAGGACCCGTTTGAATAAAATTATTTTAACTGTTGACAAATTAAAATAAATGAAAACACATGTGAAAGAAATTACTTTCATAACAATAAAGTGGGAAAAATATATTTTTAAAGAGCACACGCAAAAGTTAAACAATAAGAAATTATTTTCATAAGAGTAAAGTGAAAAAATAATTTAAAAACACACATGAAAAATTAAATTGTAAAAAAAATTCACAAATTTAATGAAAGCAAAACATTTAAAAGATAAAAATGTAAAGGATGGAAGAAAAGAGGGGAAAAAAAGAGAGAAAGAAGAGGAAGGGTTACGACGTGGTATTCTTAAATAGAAGTATTATAGCAAGGGCCTTGTTAAGTTAGATGTATAAATATAGATAATTATATTAGTCAAAAAAATATTAATTAAAAATAAAAAATAAAAATTTAAACTAATACACTATAAAAATAAAATCAATAATTTTCTCTTAAAAGTGATCTAATAATTAAAACAAGTAGCTAAAAAGAACAAGTGTTGCCGTAAGAATTTCTTTACTTCAATACGTACAAAAAGAGGAAAGCAAGTATTTGAAAGAACTTCATAAAAAGAAAAACAACTAAGGCATTTGATAAAAAAGGAAAAAGTTAAAAAAATTAAATATTTAAAAAGCAAAAAGAAATAAAAAATAAGAAAAAGTAAAAATATAAAGTAAAAAATTGGGAGATTGGCATGTAGCCCAAAGGATGTAAAATTAAAAAAAAAAAAAAAAAAAAAAAAAAAAAAAAAACCATCGAAAAAAAAGAAAGAACTTAGAAAGAAAAACTAAAAGTAAAAATTAAGAGACTGACACATGACAGAAAGAGTAATGAGGAGTAAATTCTCTCTGGCTATTAAGTGTATATAAAAAATTATACGAGTCAATGTGCATTAATTAAGAATAAAAATAAAAATAAAAATTTATCCATTCTAAAAATAAATTCAACAATATTCTCTTAAAAATTTAATCGTTAAAATAAAAGTAACAACGGATAACTATAAAAAAACCGTTGTTACAGTAAAAATTCCCTTCCTTTAATATTATCAAAGTGAGAAATGCAAGTATTTTAAAATACTTCGTTAAAAAAAAAAAAGCAACATTTGACCAAAAAAGAAAAAAAAATTAAAAAGCAAAAAAATGGGAGACTGGCATGTGGACCAAAGGATGAAAAAAAAAAAAAAAAAAAAAAAAGAAAAGAAAAATAGAAAGCGAAACTAAAAACAAAAGGTAAAAAATAGAGGCTGACACATGAAAGGAGAAAGGGGTGTAAACTCTTTTTGCCTCTTTTAAGTTTAGTATTTGTATAAATAGATATAGATTTCTCAAAATTTTTTTTTTCCCTCGTTTAAAATTGTGCATGAGACTTTCATTTTGTATGGGTCCTTAATGATAAAAGAGGAAATAACTCTTTTTTTTTTTTTTCTTTCCCCTTTTGGTAATTTTCACTGCATGTTTAAGATCAACATTTGATTTATGAAAGGGATTACTAATCCTTATCTTTTTCGAGGAAATTAAAAGTCCCATAGTATTTGTTACTTGGGTTGGCGGGCTACGTCCTGTCACGTTTGTTGAGCTCGAAAAGAATTTCGATTTGGTATATTATAGGCGCAACAACGATTTCTAGATAAAAAATTATGGCCGTCTTTAGTCACAGCACTCAGATTTTTTTTTCCTCCGAAATTGATGGAAACAAGTGAATTCTGACCCAAAAAATTGGGTTGGCGGGCAACGCCCTGCCATGTTTGCTGAGATCGAAAAGAAATTCAATTTTGCATATTATAGGTCCAACAACGATTTCTAAATCAAAAGTTATGGCCATCTTCAGTTATAGTTCTCTAATTTTTTTTTCCTCTGAAACTGATGAAAACAAGTGAATTTTGGCCCAAAAAATTGTGATAGTGGGCTAGGCCTTGCCACGTTTGTAGAGCATGAAAAGAGCTTCGGTTTTGTATATTATAGGCCCAACAACGATTTTTAGATCAAAATTTATAGCCGTCTTCAGTCGTAGTTCTCTAATTTTCTCTCTCTGAAACTTGATGACAACAAGTGAATTTTAGGCATAAAAATTGGGTTGGCGGGCTATGTCCTGCCACGTTTGTAGAGATCGAAAAGAGCTTCAATTTGGTATATTATAAGTCCCAAGAACAATTTCTAGATCAAAAGTTATAGCTATTTTCAGTTACAGTTCTCCGATTTTTTTTTCTTTGAAACTTATGAAAACAAGTGAATTTTGGCCTAAAATATTGTGTCGGCGGGCTACGCGCTACCACGTTTGTAGAGCATGAAAAGAGCTTCGATTTGGTATATTATAGGCCTAATCTTACCATGTTAATAACTAATAAGCTAAAAAATTAGGGCATTTTTTTTTTTTTTTTTATAAAACTCAAAAAAAAAAAAACAACTCAAGTTTTAACTTTATTGAAGTTCACGTTCTTTTAAGTTTCAACTTTATTCAATTTTACTCAATTTTATTTAAATTTTAATTTCAACTCAAGTTATAACTCAAATTTAACTAAAAAATTATACTCAAATTACACTAAAAAAGAATAACCCTAATAACTACTGTCATAATAGTTTGTTTATTTTCTAATACCAGGGCAAAGCCTCGAACGTGCCAAGATGCCACTCAAAAAAAGGAAAAAAAAAACAGAAACAGAAAGGGGAATTGAAAGTAACAAAAAGTCTACCAATGCCCACCTGATATGCTTCAATCAATCTCATATATATATATATATATATATATATATTCTATATATATATATATATATATTTATATATATATTCGAACGTGCCAAGATGCCACTCAAAAAGAAAAAAAAAAAAAAAAACAGAAACAGAAAGGGGAATTAGAAGTAACAAAAAGTCTACCAATGCCCACCTGATATGCTTCAATCAATCTCATATATATATATATATATATATATATATATATATAAAAAAAGTGCTTACTATTATTACCATGTTAATAACTAATAAGCTAAAAAGTGCTTATTATTATTGAGATACTTTCTTTATCTTTTGTCTTTATTTTTTAAAAGATAGAGATTATAATTAATGTTGTTTTCTTATTTGAATTTTATATATTTAAATTACGAATTGTAAATATTCGAGAAAATTTTACAGATCCTTATCCTTGCATAATCTTGACTTCATAAAAACTCTTTGACATTTTTTTACCTATGTTTATGAGTACAGTCGACCTCACGCTCATATTTGATATTTCTTTTAACAGCCAACCTCAAAAAGTGAAAACTACTGATGTGATTTTTACAATTAAGTTATCCTTAATTATTATATGTACTTTTTTTATGGCTTATAAGTCATATCTTTATTTTTTATTTAATTTTTAGGGTCTCTATTTCACTCTAATACATAACTAATAGGTTAAAAAAAAGTAACTGCTGTTTAATTTCTAAGACCTGGCTAAAGCCTCAAACGTGCCAAGATGCCACTCAAAAGAAAAAAAAAAAAAAAAAAAAAAAAAAAAAAAAAAAAAAAAAAGAAGAAGAAGAAACAAAAACAGACGCAGAAAGGGGAATGGGAAGTATCAAAAAGTCTACCAATGCCCACTTGATTTGCTTCAATCAATCTCATATATATATATATATATATATATATATATATATATATATATAAAAAGCATTACTATTATTGGGAGAAGGTATGATAACACATAAATACATATAAATAATGTCTTTGTGGAGCTCATGAAGCATAATCTAATCTAAACATGCTCAATCAAACATTTCACTATTAAGTTCATATAAACTCAGTCTCTCACAATTCCAATTCTATCCCCTAATTTCATGCCACGTGTAACCATTCAAATCCAAAGGGCACCAAACTTCCATACTTCCATTAGTGACAATAACATTTTTGTCCTAATATATTGCATAATGCCACGCTTAACCAGCCTGTGCTCACCAACTACATACTAAACCACCATGACAAATTGTTCCAAACCCCATGTGACCCCATTTCATTCCCTTGATCCAAATTCCAAAATCTAATGGAGAAATACATAAATACCCCAAAATTGGTGCCATATTTCAATTCATGCCACCTAGTGGCATAAACTTTAAATTTATGTCATGCCATATTATTTCTTCAAGAAAAGATATTAATTTAAAAAAATATTTTAAGAGCACCACCAGTATTAAGCAATATTATCTAATAGAAGGTTAACCTCCACCTGTTGATGTCACAATGTGGGATTCATTTTCTATTAAATAATAGTACTTAACACCACCAGTGTCCTATAATATTGCTCATTAATTTATTGTAATTTTCTAATTCAAAGCCATATAATAAGCACTTCTCTCCGCATCTGGCAAAACCATTTTTGGTAACAAAAATGGGGAGAGGCCAAATTCTCTTGCTATGTTCCTTAAGTCTTTGCATTGGCCTAGCTTTTGCGGACTGGAACATTTTGAACCAGAGAACAAAGATTAATGGCCTCAAAATCTCCTTGAAGAACTACTGTGAGGCTTGGAGGATGAATGTTGAGCTGCACAATATTCGAGATTTCGATGTTGTGCCTGAAGAATGTGTTGGTTACATTAGGAAATACATGAGTCCGAGTCAGTACAAGGTTGACTCCGAGAGGACAATTCTGGAATCTACTGTTTATCTTAGCACAAGTTGTGGCTTGAAGAATGATGGCAAAGATGCTTGGATTTTTGATATTGACGACACACTCCTTTCCACTGTGCCATTCTTTAAGAGAAACGGTTTTGGGTATTTCTTCTTCTTGTTCTCCTTTTTTTAAAAAAAAAAAAATATTAAGGTTTTATTGGTGGCACTTGATATGTTTAGATAACAGACTACTTTCATTTTCTATTTTTCTTTTTTGGTGTTTTCTAAGTTTGATAACTTTATACTTCAATATTAAAGGTGAAACTGAGTCACTATCATAATAAATATTCTGTGTTTTTAAAATATATTATACTAATCACTATGGATATTAAGGTCTTATTTGTTAAGTCTTCATTTTTGATAATTAGGTATACTAATAAGACTTTTATTCATGGTTTTTTTTTTTTTTTTTTTTTTTTTGAATGTGAATTTAATAAAAAATATTTTATATTCCACTATCAAAAGATGGTGGATGTGCAGTTGCTGCTAAACGAAATGACCCCTCTATAATCATTGTTTTTCACTTTCCAAATATTTTCCAAAGAAGAAAGAAAACAGAAAAATTTATAAAGGTCACTTTCCAAATGACCGAGTTGAATTTGTAGACCAAATTGTGCAGTTAGTATTGAACTTTGCACAGATCAGGCCATTTAATGGATCAAATTTCATGGAAAACAGGGGAGAGAAGTTGAATTTGACAACTTTAGAGGAGTGGTTGAGTAAAGGCAAAGCACCTGCCTTAGACTATTCGTTAAAACTCTTCAATGAGATCAAATCCAAAGGTTTGCAGATCTTCCTGATTTCTTCAAGAAGAGAGCATCTCAGATCAGCCACAATTGACAATCTTGTGGACGTTGAATATCATGGATGGACACGTCTTATCTTAAGGTCAGTATTAATTTTTTTCTCGGGA
Source organism: Morus alba (assembly GCA_012066045.3). Lineage (NCBI taxonomy): Eukaryota > Viridiplantae > Streptophyta > Magnoliopsida > Rosales > Moraceae > Morus > Morus alba. The sequence continues at coordinate 30,052,227 of CP050225.2, forward strand.
AAAATTGAGTATCCATTTTGTTCCGGCCTTTTCTTATTTCTGATGTCAAATAGGATCAAAATCACATTAAAATCACATTATTTAAAATAAAAATAAAAGTGTATGTTTAAATGCATGTTTTTAATCATATCTGATATCATTAAAATAAAAAATTGTATAAAACAAACGGTTAGATATGATCGGAATCACAATAAAATGAAAAATTGTATAAAAGAAACAGTTGATCATACGGTTAAAAATAAAGATGTAAAGATCTCTCTACTAACAGCTCGATTAAAAATAAAGATTTGCCAGTAGCTCATTTTTTTTTTTTTTTTTTCGAATTCTGCTTCTACGGTAAAAATCTACAGTATTTCATTACTCCCTTGTTTAGTACAACGGGCAAATTTTGTTTTTGGTCACAGGGGTCCTGAGGATGAACTGAAGACTGTACAGGAGTACAAAGCTGAAGCTAGAAAACAGTTGATTAGCCAAGGATACAGAATTTGGGGAATTCTGGGAGACCAATATAGCAGCATTGAAGGGATTCCTAGCGTAAAGAGAACATTTAAGCTTCCAAATCCTTTGTACTATGTTTCTTGATCAAATTCTTTTATGTCGTTGAAAATTAGTCTGCAATATTTTGTCCAAACATTCTATTCCCTAATAAAATGGCCCTATTCTTGATTCTGAATAAAATATAGTACATCTTCAAAACAAAGCAAGCTGATTTTGAAAGATATTTATTTACCATTATAAACTTTTAGCTGATCATGAACTTCATGATAGTCAAAGAGAGTTAAAACTTACAAAAGCAGCTAATAACCAACCTACTTGAGCATAAGCAAAATAAAAAAGCTAAAATGGTCCTGACTCCAACCTTGGAAGATCAAACAAAGACCTTCCTTGCAATTATTCACTGCCACATACTTTGACACACTACACCATCTCTACACAAAAAAGTTTGGATATTTCAGCCCATCTTAGCCTGACCACCGAGATTCATCTTAGCACAATACTCGAACAAACTTCCATCGAAGGCACGCCTGACAGCTTCTTTAGACAGAAAGCCCTCTTCATCCCTGGCAAGAACATACAACACTCCCCACTCCATCTTGCTTACAATCCTGCAATTACAACGGCGGAGCCAGATAATTTTTTAATCACGATATGAAAGGTGAAAGAAATAATTGGTGTATAGTTGAAAGTTTTACTAGAAGTATACATATTGTTAAATGATGAGACAACTATAAGTTTCTGATTTGATTAGGTAAGAAACTTTCAAGCGTTGAACACCAAGGCGGACCGGACCGTATACAATTTGCAGTTTCAAAGTAAAATATTAAGAGCTCGAAATACATATATACCAGCCAAAGGGATCAAATGCAAGCCGGTTTCCCTCTGTCATGTCCCAGAGCTCTCCAAATGTTAACTTGTCAGGCACAGTCCTAGCATATTTGCTAAATGTGTTCTCCAGATTTACTGGCACATACCTATTTAAATGGTGAAATCACACGAAAACAAAAATGGTCAGTTTATATTTTTACTTATAAATAAAAGCAGATCGATGGTGTCCTCACACCCCTTAGTGCGAGACCACAAGTGTCATAAAAAGGGGACCAGTCCGCGCTATCGTCAACAATATCGTCGACCAGTCCACACTGTTATGGACAATCCTTAAGAGGGTTTATACACGTCAAATAGACAACCTTATCATTTGAGACAATCCTCACATGTCCACATTTGTCAAATACACAAGTTCATTGTTTGAGAGGACTAGGTGCAGGCATCCTCATTAAGGCACGGATTCCGTATTCCTGTCCCTTGCCGCAAATTGATTTTGGTGTCCTCAATTATTTCCATTATGTGGGTTAGCATATTATTGAGTCGAGTGTCATGTATGTACCTTCCTTCCGTGTCATATGTTCCAGAATCACTACCATGCTTGGCTTTGTGGATGTTCTGAATGTATATAGGAAGGAAAGGAGAAGGGAACCACCCCTAAAAATTATAAGCAACAACATTAATAAAAGCAAAATAAAATAACTTTTTACCAAGCTCAAGATTTTTAATTTTCACAGGTCACAAATTAACTTACTGGCAGAGTAGGATAACTGAGTGCACCATTGATAATAATGGCCATGACAAGGGAGGCAATTACATTGAACCCAATAGCACGCAGGCCTTGATTAAACAAAGGCATCCAAATAAATTAAAGCATAAAAAAATAAGGGGGGTGGTATTATATGCTAAAAAATGTTAAAACTGAATAGTAATTGTTTACCAGCATAAGTTTCCCAAGGGTAGATGATACCATTGTCATCTTGGTCAAAAAAGGCAGCATGTTGCTGAAGAACACTCAGATTGTAGTGCCTGTGTCCTGGTGTTCCAGCTGGGTGGTATGTGTCTGGAGCAGTCAATGCTCTTGGCAGATCTGATTTTCATTTTCAGTTTCATATATATACATATACATACACTATATATATATATATATATATATTATAGGTATAAATATCAAAGAGAATATTTGTGGATCAATGTATGTTGAGCTAAAATCTAGACACCCTTTACTATCAATAACTAGATGAGCTTTTATGTAGCATTATTCTTGAAAAATAAGTTGAGAATACTTATAAAAAGCTGTTTTTTTTCTTAACATACACACGGCAAAAAGTAAATGGAAGAAATTAAAAACCATATTAGCTTAATAGCAAAACAGACTTGCTTAGTTTGAACCCCAGAAAACTACAGTCAATAAATTCGACACCCAATTGATAAAATTACTAGACCTTTATATATGTTTGGGAAAAGATAAGCAATACAATAGATGCAAAGTTATAGAAAGTAACAGAAAGTAGTTATGTGTGTGTGTGTGTGTGTGTGTGTGTGTGTGTATAAACTTACAAGGTTTTGGAAGAGTGGTTTCCAAGTCACTCCTGACCGTTCTCTCGGAAGTCACCGGAGCATAACGAGCTTCAGTTGCCAATGACTCATTTTCAAAAACTGCAGCCATGACTTTAGTTTCTCCAACTTCTTCTTCTTTTGATTACTTTCTCTAACTTATGTCTTGAACAAAATACTGCATTTGGGTGCAATAATTCTGTAAGTTGTTGCCAATAAAGAGTGCCAGCTAGTGAGAGCAGGAAGTAAGTGCGTGGCAAGCATGGCCTGTCGTGGCAAACTTGAGGACTGCATGGGAAAGTTCACGTGTGACGGTGATATCAAAACTTGGCAGTAAACGGGGCTTTAACGTTATAACTTATCTATACCTTAATTTTTTAGAACTTCTCGGGCGGAGGCTTTCTAGTCATTTTTAATCATTAAATTTCATGAAAGTTACATATTAAATTTAAAAAAATATATACAAAATGAACCGTTTATAATACAAATTTAACATTTTAAAAAATAAAAAATAATTAATAGTTTATTGTTTTTTTTTTTTTCCTACTCCCAAATTCTCGACGATATATTTTGAATTTATACGGTTTTTTTTTTTTTTTTTTTTTTTTTTTTTTTTTTTTTGTCCTAGATGGATTATGTTTTCTTTACAAGTTAATCTTTAGTTTTTGTTCTTTTGTAAAAAGTAGCTTTCTTTTCTCCTTATTCTATAATACTTTACTAGTGTGATATCCGTGCGGTTGCGCGCATATTTAATAATGTAATTAATAGTAATTTAAATGAAAAAATTGTATGGAAAATTTGATATAACACTATAACATGAACGTTTTTTTTATAAGAAAAAAATATGTTAGCATTATTAAAATAATGTAGTTATTAATATTAATGAAAAAAATCTAAACACAATTCGTTTTTTCATTCGAACGTTATTATTATTATTATTATTTATAACAGTATCATTATATAAACAAAACGAAATGCATATATAAATTTTATGATAAAATGTGGAAGAATATAAACTCGCAGAACTTATTTCTGTCGTTCAGATTCTTACTTTTGTGTATGACAGAAGTCTCCACAACGTGAAATTATGTCGTACAGAAATGTTGCCAACTATACGAATTTAAACAAAACGTGAATGCTGCTTCATTAAACTAAAATACAATAAATTGTATTATCATTATTACAAACATTACATAATAATACTGCAAAAGGAGAAAATAAAAATACATTCTTTACAATACATTTATTGTAATATTTACATCATAAACATTTCTGTACTCAAATAATGCTGTATTTTTGTATAACACGCTTTCATTTAATGTTTAAAGCTTCATATCATTTCTTCGTCTTCTAATGTCAAACCAACGTCGGTCATAAATGATAATGGTATAAACATATCATTATAACAGCATCCCTACATAAGTACATTTTTTTTATTCAATTAATTTTAACTATTTTTTTTTCCCATTTACTATTGTATGGAAATAGTGTATATTATTTATATACACTTTTCTTCACATCGAAACAAACTGTTTTGAGTAAATAATGGGAAATAGCAACAGTTATAATACAATATAAAATAAGTAAAGAAATTAGTTCATTAGATATACAAAATTCGGTTCAGGTATTCCTCTTAAATTGCTAAGAATGACGGTAGAATTTCGTCAACACTAAACGGGTTTTGGGTTACCCTTTAGATTACCGGCTTATGGATGTGACGAAAGTGGAATTCGTGTTTGTCTGGTTATTTGAGTGCGTATAAACTATATGTAAATACACAAAGGAATTTTATAGTGGTTCACTCTATTGAATCAGAGTTACATCCACTGTACGTATGTTATATTTCTTTTGAGGGAATTATAATTTGTACAGATAATTCTCTCTCACTTCTTTTTTTTTCTTCTCTTGGGGAATCTGGCCCCCTTTCCATTGGAGTCTTTCTCCTTATATAGCAGGGGGTTTTCCTCCATAGTTAGATGCACTCAAGTGCTTATCCTTTTTAGGCCCAGTCATAGCCCACTAATCAGTACTGTTCACTCAACTGATTAGTCTTTTATTACGGCTCTGTGAGTCTCCGTAATGCTTTTCTGTCCCTCAGAGGGCGGTTTGTAAATTTTCCATTAATGCTGTCAGTGGTTTCTCACCTTCGCACGTAACCTGCTATGTCTCGACCGAAGGTTTCCCTCGTCGCCAGTGCTGCCTTAGCCTCTTTCGTCTTTTCGAGCAACATTTTCTACACTCGAGGGATCTTAACGCCTTAATCCAGACAGTTCGCATCAGTCGACGCCACATGGGGTCGTCGTCCTTATCTGGACCTCGGCTTCAGGCTCTGCGGCTAATCTTGAGGGGTTGAAGCGTCGAGGGTTGTGTATTTGGCGAAGAGCAAATATGGCCATGTGTCGTGATTTTGTTGGTCCAAGTCTTCATCACATTTCCCACACAACACGTATGATAAGTAAGTGAAATAGACTTCAACAATGTTTTTTAGTGTCAACTAAATTATTACATAATTTATGAAAAATGAAGAAAACAAAAGGCATAATAGAGAAGAAATATAATGGAAACAAAACCTAGAAGACTAACTGAAATATTACAGAGGATAGCAAAACACAGAAAACGAACTAAAATATGGAAGAAAGACTTAAAGTTTTAGTTAATTCGGTTCATGTATTTGTCTTAAATTGCTAACAACATGTATTAAAAGTAAGTGAAATATACTTTAGAAATGTTCTTCAGTGCCAAGTAACTTATTAAAGGATTTATGAAAAACAAAGAAGAAAAACGGGCAGAATAAGAAAGAAACAGAGAGAGGAGAATAAAAAGAAAAAATGATTCAGATATTTATCTTTTATTGCTAACCACGTATATCATAAGTAATTGAAATTTAATTCAACAAAATCTTTAGCTGCCAACTAAATTTATTGAAGGATTTATACCAATTACGAAAGAAAAAAATTAAAAAACGGCAGAAGTAAGAGACAAATGAAATTGTAAACATAAGAAAAACAAAAGTCAGAAGATTGACCGAAATTTATAAAAGAAAAAGTGGTTGAAAATGAATCATCAAAAAATAAATCTTTGAAACTAAAGAACCAAAAAAACAGCGTACCGTTAAAAAAAAAAAGTTAAAATCGTTAAAAAATAGATAAAAAATATAAATCCTTAATAATTCAGACAACGGCAAAAACGGCTAAATCATCATCATTAACAATTACTTTATATATGGCAATAATAAAAGGATAAAACATTATTATCACAGAGGAACATGATTTTAAGAAGAAATAAAATTCTCGTAAAACAGGAGAAGTATAAGAGTATAAATTCTAAATAATACGGACAACGTTAAAACCTGCCAAAGCACTATTAACTACTCAATACATGACAACAATAAAAAAAAAAAAAAAAAAATACATCATCATCCCCAAAAAAATAGAACAAAAGGAAAAAGCAAACTCTTAACAGAAAAATAAAACACATTCAAATTAAATGTAAGTTTTAAATTATGTTAAAAAATTAATAAAAATAAAATAATAGCAACATGATACAGTAAACAGATATAGTAACATTTTAACATATTCACATGCAGAATCATGATAATATGAGACATTAACTTTTGAAAGCAGTGTTCACTTCACTAATTCGAGTTTAGAATTTAAGTTTTATTATAGTAAAAAATTTTCAGAAACAGTCATATTTAACTTTTTTATTGCAGTAAAAAACTTACATAAAATCACATTTCAACTCGAATTATAAATTTAAATCAGTGAATTGAACGAATTTTAGCCAAAAAAAGGAAGCGGACAGAGTAGATGAAGGACAATAACCAAAACTCCAAAACAGCTGCAACCAAACAGAACAAAGCGAAATAAAACACAGAAAGAGGAAAAAAAAAAAAAGGTAGAAACGATGGATTATAATAGTATGAGAACAAAAGGAAAGATAAAGTACGAAATGCTACTAATAAAATGAAAGGCAGAAAATATATATGAAGAGAACAAAGTTATGTTCATCCCCGGACAAACAATCCTACAAATACAGATAAAGCAATGTAATAATTATATAAAGATAAAGCAATGTAATAATAATATAAAAACAAATGTTACGCAGCATAAAAGCACCAAAAAAGAGAGCCAATAACAAACGGACAGTAAAACCTTTAATGTATAGACTGAAAAAGAATATTTAATAGAGAAATTCATTTCTTAATTTAAATTATAATTCATAATTTATTATAATATTTTTTTAAAAAAAATATACATAAATTAAAAATAATTTAAATCACATAATTTAAAATTTTTAATTAAACGTCCTGTTAAATTTAAAATTATACTTACTTTACGTTTCTTTTTTATTAAAAAAAAAAAAAAATTATAAATTATAATTAAAATCAAGACAAGTACGAAAAATAAATATAACCGTATAAACATTTCTGGAAAACAAAACAAACCCATGTAATCATTAACAAAAAAAATAGGTGTTACGCAAAGGAAAACAACGGGATAACAAAACCAATAGTCAGAAGGCAATAAAAAAAAAGAAGTCGTTTATTTTACTAATTTAAATTTTTAATTTTAAATTTTTATATTAAAAATTTTTTAAAAAAAATTACATTAAAATTTTTTATTATAATAAAAAATTTAAAAAAATATTATATTTTATTTTAAATTAAAAATTTAAATTTATAAAATGAATTAAGTTACACAATGAGATAAACACGTGTAAAGAAAGAAAGAGAGAGAGAGAGAGAGCGACAACATAACAATAAAAGAAACGAACAAAAAGAAGGCAATAAAAGAAAGGAAAATATTAGAAAAACAGACAAACCCAGAAGATTAACCCAGAAATTACGAAAAAAAAACCCCTGAAATATCAAATGAGAAACCATACCAAATACAAAAAGAGAGAATAAAAAAAAGAAGACGAAATTGACATAAAGGAGGAAAACCTATAAACAAAAAAAAAAAAAAATAGCGAAGAAAGATAATATAACGAAAATGTTAAAAGATAAGAAAACACGCAGAGGATTAACCCAGTAATTAACCCAGAGGATTAACCCAAATGTCAGAAGAAAAAATAAAACAAATGGCCGAAACATCAAAGAAGGAGCCAAAACAATTTTAAAAGAAAAATTATTCAAAGAACCCAGAGGATTAACCCAAATGTCAGAAGAAAAAGTATAAACGGCGGAAACATCAAAGAAAGAACCAAAACAATTTTAAAGCAAAGCAAAGCAAAAGATGTGAAGAAAAATCTAAACCTAGAAAATTAACCGAAAGAAAAAACAAAAGAGAAAAAGAAGAGGAAAACCTAGAGAATCAGAAATCACACAGAAAATAATTAATTATTAACTATTAATTATATTACATATTAATTAATAATTAATAAATATATATTTATATAATTAATAAATACATAATAATTACATAATTATTAATTAAATATTAATTTATTAATATTAAGTTTTTAATTTTATTAATAAAATAATAAATAATATAGTAATCAATTATTTAGTTAAAAATTAATTATATAACATATTAATAATAAAACAAGTAATAATAGATTAAATAATTTATAATTAATATATTAATAATATATTATGTTCATTAGATGTTTTGTTCTAAAATATTTTTATGGACTAAAATCATTTAAAATGGGGCTAACAAGGATATGGACAAGAATATCCTACCTGGACTAGCCTTCAGTTCTCTTAACCTCCGCTTTTCTTAAAGCCATAATACTTGACTTTCTCTAGTACCTTTATCACAAAAGCAATATCTTAGGAAGTATGTCTCATTCCTAAAACGAATTAAGCTCAATCATGTTTAATTGTTTCCTATTAATGTGTCTTGACTCAAATTCAAGTTTCACAAATGATTTTATAATTCAGTTTGGGGGTTCTTTAAAAATTAAAATCCATAGGTTTGGTTTTCCTATTTAATTTCAGTTTAAAAATAAGTTTTTAAAGAAATTTCAACAGCATGCCGGCATAAATAGGAAAAATATCAAACCTATAATTCAAGTTCAATTTATTCTCCAAAATCCATCAAAATCAGTTTCTAATCAATTAAACAAGTCCAATAACTAAAAACTCTCAAATTTCATTTAATTCCAACAACAACTGTTCAAATCTAAACCCTAACTCAAAATTATTCAAATCTAACAAAAATCAAACTTTCTCAAACTTAAAATTCGAAACAAAGAGTGGGTTTCAAAAGGTTTTACCTCAAATCAGTTGATGGAGCTTTGTCTCAATTTCTCCGTTTTTCATTTTTTTTTTATGGTTCTCGTGTTGGAAAAATAATGGCATCGAGTGCGCAGCGGAATTTAAAAATTTTAATCAATGTCAAAGCCAAACAAGAACATGTTCATGATGCTATATAACATAAATACTAAAGATCTAAATCATACCTTTTGAGATTTCAGGAAACAGCACGTTTCTCAGATCAAAGCGTTCCAAATAGCAACCGGAAGAGCCTCAACCAACTGGTCTTCTTTGCTATTCTCGTTTCCACGATCGGTGTGCGGGTGGGCACACTTCGTTTAATCTCCTCTTGGTATTCTTAATCTCCTTCCAATCACAAGAGAGCCAAAGAAAAATTATTCTTGATAATTAAACAATTTTTCCTCTTGGAATCTCTTATCAATAGCCTCCAAAAAGTCTCTCAAGTGATCTCTAATGAGTAATGTGACTATATAGGCTATTTATATTGTTTAAGAAGTCATACTTCCGTAACAATTAGGTTTCCCAAAGATTTAATCGCTTTTCGAGTTGATTTTGCCACATCGAAGACGCGTTACGCGTTACAACCGGTCGACCGGAGACAGAGACGTTATAACTCACCGGTCGACCGGTCATTCACAAACCGGTCTACCCACGGTCAACGGACGGTCGACGGACGGTCGACCGGACCGGTCTACCTACCGGTCAACCCGTATGCAAGACCGACGAAAGTTGTTTTTCTAGTTTTTCAACATGGGAAACTTGCATAGAGCCTCAATTTTCATTCAAGCAACCCAATAGAGAAATTGCACGATCAAAGCGGTCATATAATAGTCTTCCCATATTAAACAACTCTTAAAACAATAATTCAACCAATTTATCTAGAAGCAATTTATCAATTAATTCACCCGATAAATCACTCATGAATTAACTTTGAACCTCTTTTACGGAAATAACACAAGTTATCAATATGTAGGAAATACACCGTATCATTACAGGAAATTATGTGAGCTAGCAAAGGGACCCGATGGACATATATAAATCAAGCTCCTATAATCACAACGCTACTTGTAAACCAACAAGTCCGTCTCATGATTATAAAACTCTAGCGCTATTCCACTAAAAGCCTAGAGCTGCACTCTCGATTTATATAGCATATTTACAAAGCTCTGATTAGCTCTAGTCCATGACTCATATATTAGTATATCATCCCCATAGGATATCCATAATTGACTTGAGGTCAAGTTCTGTTTTACCTTCCTGATTACATTTATCTTATGTTCCATTATCAAACCGTTGGAAAAACACTATTCATACTATTACAAATAGTAAACCATTAGATAACACAGAGTAGTCTAATGGCCGAGCGCTCGTATTTTCCAATCCACTGATAATGCATAAGAGGATATCATTGACTCTTTACAGGAGCTATGGATTCCACTATCTATGAATAACGAATCTACGCATACACGAGTCATACCCCCAATGTACCGGCAAGCGTACCTTTACATAATGTTAGGATGTCTCCCTTTAGTACATCAAAGGATACAAGTCAAGTATACGGGTTCATCATCCATCTCAGGATTAAGATGACAACATATAATTCGTCAAAAGTGAATTGTTTTATTCAAACAGAATTATTAATTAAAACAATTCATCTTTGGTCCGATCCAATATAGATTTCACCATTAGAAACTATATCAATGTCTCTACCCATGGAGTCCCACCTCCGACGACCAAGACAAGCCCTCTCCGTCAGGAAGTAGACAACATAACAATCTTAACATGAATAAAGCGCCCAACTTTATTCCCTCGATTGTGGATCATAAGATTTAGACTATCATCTTTAGATTCTTGTCTTCCGCATGTTCTACACATTACATGCATGATCTAAAGATTTAGAATGACAGTCTCAGACTTTCAGTTTGCTTATCATACATTCAACTATTATGAACATAAAGAGGACAATACATAGATATATGAAATAAACAAATCTTTATTAATAGTCAAAATGTCTCGAAGAAAATTGTTACATTTATTCCTAAGGGCATAAACGCTAACAATTTCCCACTTGCACTTAAGTGAGTAAATGTGACATGCTACGCATCCCCATAGCCTCGACATGCTTCTCGAAGACCTTAGCCGGCAGGGCCTTCGTGAACGGGTCAGCCATATTGTCCTCTGACGCGATCTTGCATATTTCCACATGCCCTTCTTCAATAAAGCTTCTTATCACATGATACTTCCTGTTTATGTGCTTACTCATTTTCTGATATCTTGGTTCTTTGGTGTTAGCTATTGCCGCACTGTTATCACAGTATAGTCTCAATGGCTTATCCACACCAGGAAGAACTTCAAGATCCATCAAAAATTTGCGGAGCCACACTGCTTCTTTTGAAGCATCATTAGCTGCCACATACTCGGATTCCATCGTTGAGTTAGAAGTGCAAGTTTGCTTGACACTCCTCCAAACAACAGAACCGCCTCCCAGAGTAAAGACAGAACCCGAAGTCGATTTCCTACAATCCAAACAGGATTGAAAATCTGAATCTGATATCCTAGAGGTGTCAAATCCTCCCGGAATATACCAAAGATATAATTTCTAGTTCTCCGAAGATACTTGAATATATGCTTGATCGCAACCAGATGGTTAGGTCCCGGATTCGATTGAAATTGACTTACAATCCCAACCGCATGGCAAATGTCCGGTCAAGTACAAAGCATTGCATACATGAGGCTCCCGACCGCCAAAGCATAAGGCACCTTCGCCATGTGTTCTCTTTCTTCAGATGTCTTGGGACAATCACTGTTCGAAAGAGTAATTCCGGACCTAGATGGTTGCCCACCTTTCTTGGAATTCTGCATTGCATACTTCTCAAGAATTTTATCTATGTATGAAGCCTGAGAGAGAGCTATCATTTTGTTCTTTCAATCCCTTAAGATTCGAATGCCTAGAACATAATTAGCTTCTCCTAAGTCCTTCATGTCAAATTGTTTGGTAAGCCAAACTTTGACTGATGATAAAGCCCCTACATCATTGCCAATAAGTAGAATATCATCAACATATAACAAAGAGAAAACCACTTTCCCATCTTGAATATGTTTATAAACACAAGGTTCATCCATATTCTGTTGGAATCCAAAAGTCTTGACCACTTGGTCAAATCTTTTGTTCCAAGAACGGGAAGCTTGCTTTAATCCATAAATGGATTTCAATAACTTGCAAACTTTTCCCTCTTGACCCTTAGCCCCAAAGCCTTCTGGTTGTACCATATAGATACTCTCTTCAAGATGGCCGTTCAAGAACGCCGTCTTGACATCCATTTGCCAGATCTCGTAGTTGAGAGCAGCCGCAATGGATAAGAGAATGCGGATGGACTTAAGCATGGCTACAGGCGAAAAGGTTCCCTCGTAGTCGATTCCTTCCTTTTGTGTGTATCCCTTAGCTACCAGTCTAGCCTTATAGGTTTCGACCTTTCCTTCTGCATTTCTCTTTCTCTTGTAGACCCATTTACACCCAATGGGCTTAATCCCATCAGGAAGATCTACAAGTTCCCAGACTAGATTAAAATCCATAGATTTCATCTCGACTTTCATGGCTTCTATCCGGAGGTTTGCATCAACATCCTCCATAGCTTCTTTGTAAGTATAAGGATCTCTGTCATGTTCCAAAGATTACGCCAAAAGGTTTCCCCATTAGCCATGAATCTCGGGTTCATGTCTAATCCTCCCACTACACCGAAGCCCCTTAGATTGTTGTTGGGTTTCCTCTTCTACTTTGATTGGATCGGTTTCCAAATGAGCAGTTGGTATGACTAAGTCACTCGACATTTCCTCAAGCACTATTTTGCTACCGAGGCTTAAAGTCGTTCATGTAACTTTCCTCAAGGAATGTTGCATTCGTTGAAACCACGACTTTATTTTCCTTGGGATTATAGAAATAACCCCTTTCGTCCCTCTCGGATAACCTACAAAAATGCATATCGAACGCGTGCTTCCAACTTGTTCGCTTCCTTATCCAAGACATGTGCGGGACATCCCCATATGTGAATATGGTTCAAGGATGTCTTCTGCCCAAATCCACAACTCGTGGGGAGTTTTAGGAACCGACTTTGTTGACACATTGTTCGAGAAGATAACATGCGGTTTGTAAAGCATATCCCCGTAAAGATATAGGCAATGTCGAATAACTCATCATGGACCGTACCATGTCCAACAAGGTTATATTTCTTCTCTCGGCTACACCATTCTCTTTGTGGAGTGCCGGTGAAGTTAAATGGGATAGAATCCCATTCTCTAATAAGTATCCGTGAACTCATCGGAGAGGTATTCTCCACCTCGTTCGGATCGAAGTGCCTTTATGGGTTTACCCAGTTGCTTTTCCACTTCAGCCCGAAACTCCCTGAATTTATCAAAAGTTTCACTTTTGTGATGCAATAGGTACACATAACCATATCTTGAGTAATCGTCAATAAAAGTGACGTAATACTCATACCCTCATCTTGCCTTGATGTTCATGGGACCACAAACATCACTATGCACAAGTTCAAGAACACCTTCAGCGCTATTGCCTTTAGACCCAAATGGTCTTTTGGTCATTTTGCCCTCCAAACAAGATTCACATTGGGGTAAGGACTCGACCTTTAAGGAACTTAAAGGTCCATCCTTTACCAACCTCTGTATCCTGTTAAGGCTAATGTGACCAAGTCGCAAATGCCAAAGATATGTCTCATTAGAGTGAGAAGTTTTAAGCCTTTTAGAGTTATTAACAACCCGGTGTTTAGCAATTGAGTCCATCTTTGGTTTGATAAAATATAGATTATTTTGCATCCATCCATTACGGATAAAAGACTTGTTTTTACGAATCACAACTTTATTATTAAAAGAAACTGAATAAGAATCCTTAAATAAACAAACAATGAAATAAGATTCCTCTTAAATTGGGAACATAAAAACAATCTCGCAAAAATAAACTCCTATAACTATCAAAATAAAGATGGACGTCTCCCCCGCTGCTTGACCAACACCAATGTTCCATCGCCCATCCTTAACGTGAAGCTTTCATTTAGAAGACTTCTCGTTTGCTTGAACCCCGCAGAGAAACACATACATGATTAGTTGCTCCAGAATCTATGACCCGGTTGTCCTTTGGATTCCTCAACTAGACATGCTTCCACAATCAAAAGATCACACTCACCTCCTTTGCCTTTAACGGCTAGGTAGTCTTTGCAATTCTTCTTCATGTGCCCCACCTTCCCGCAATGAAAGCATTTAAGCTTGTTCGGGTTCCTCTTCTTCTTGTTCTTGCCCTTGTTTGGCGGGAAATCAAGAACTTTCCTTCTTAGCTACTTGCTTCTTCTTTCCATTCCCTGAAGGGGGTTTGGAAGAAGATGCCTCAGCAAAGTTGGCTTCCACAATGGTTGACCCTTTGATCATCCGCTCGAACTTTTGGAGTTCTTGCATCAACTCTGTCAGGGTTATATTCTGTCTAGCGCTCAAATTGAACGTTGCCCTAAATGGAATATATTCCTTCGACAAAGTCTCAAAGATCATGGTCAATTGAGACTCAGCATCGATGTCGGCCCCATCGGTCTGAACTTCAGCCAAATAGCCCATCACCTTCAGCATATGTTCCTTTATGGAAGACCCAGCCTTCTATCTGCAGTTAATAAGGTTGCTAAGGGCTTCCCGACGTTTTTCAGTGGCTTGGCCACCGAACATGTCCTCAAGATTATCCATAATCTGACGAGCAGTTATGTAATCTTCATGTTGTGCTTTGTAGCAGTGGACATGCTCCCATCATATAACAATGAGCCATATCGTCGAGTCCTTCCGGCGTTGATACGATACGAAAACCTCATTAGGAGCATCAACGGTGGCTCCGGAGGACAAGGTGTGTTCAAGACGAAATTTAGTTTCTCAAAGGTTAGGACGATCTTTAGGTTCCTTTTCCAATCGGTAAAATTCTACTTGATTAAGTTGTGTTTATTAAGTATCGATGATAATGCGCTAGAAGACATTTTGATCTACAATAAACATTCATATATCTAGTATAAGCAAACTTGCATAAACATTTAGTAATCAAACATATATACATGTTATAATGCAACAAATATGTTTGTATGTCAAAACCTTGAAAGAATCACAACCTTACAACGATAATTCCCAACTCAAAATTTTGTAAGTCTCCTAGGGAGATCATGCAAAATTTAATTGGGAACACGGATCCCCTCCGATCAATATATACCATCCGGATCAATCTCATCCAAAGATATATTGATAATCGTTTTCTTTGGCCATTAATTTAATTATCGAGCTCCTAGGGGAGATTAATAATTAAATTAATCTTGAGTGTATAACCATCGTTTCAACTATTTGATCCATATATTACAATTGTCACCTAGGGGTGTACAAACCATAAAAATATGCTCAAATAAATTATCCTCTCGGAAATCCACACCAAGACATAATGAATCCCTTCCTAGGGGTCGGTATCACCATGTGTTACCCGGCGGACCAACGATGGAGGCCATGGGCCTTTTCTTCAAAAACCCTCACCCACTCAATCTTTTTGGAAAACAAGGTTTTATGTTAAGAAATATGCATGAACAATTTTAATGAGCGGCACTCCCTATTCTATATGACATGTTATCACATATATAGCAAATCATATTATATGCAATCATACAAAGCAATTAAGCTAGGCAACAAGCATAATAATAATAATAACCGTAATATTATGGTTTCATCCTAGAGAAAAGAAAGAAATTAAAGATTACAAAGAATAATCGAAACATATATCGATTCTTCATCTTGAATTTTCCTGGTTGTCCTTGAATTCTTCATCACAATCTAATTCCGGTTATCATAAAATTATTTTTCATGTTTTCTTGAAAAAATCTCAAAACCGCAAAATCGTATATTGTCCCGTTAGGTCCGGTCAACCGGGACAGAAAGCGATTATACTCACCGGTCGACCGCTTTTACACTAACCGGGTCGGCCGGTGCCGTATGCGACAAGAACCCAGATTTTCAGAAATCAAAGCAGTTTTTCAATTTATTCAAAAAACACAAAACAATTTTATAAACCAAGAAAAAAATTAGATACCTTCATCTCCTTCATCTTCAATCTCCTCCAAGAATTTTACATACAAATTCCTATACCGTTTTCCAGTTTACAAAATTTCTACTAAAGAAAATAAAATAAACCCTAACGGCGATGATAGGTCGCATATCTAATTACATTGCAAAGAACAAATTCCTATACAACCATTCTAAACTCTAAGGAACCATAACCGGTAAAAATTAAATAATAAATAATCATTGATAATTTATAAATGATAACCAATAATAATTATTTAATCATTCATTCACCATATATTCATGACAACAACATAATATAGAAACCCTAGAGTGCCATCTCTCTAAAATATCAATTCAAGCATAAAAGAGATATTTTTAGATCACAAATCTATGTACATAGCATAATCATGAACAAATAACCATGGCTCGATACCAATTGTTGGAAAAATAATGGCATCGAAAAGCAGCTGAATTTAAAAATTTTAATCAACGTCAAAGCCAAACAAGAACATGTTCATGATGCTATATAACATAAATACTAAAGATCTAAATCATACCTTTTGAGATTTCAGGAAACAGCACGTTTCTCAGATCAAAGCGTTCCAAACAGCAACCGGAAGAGCCTCAACCAACTGGTCTTCTTTGCTATTCTCGTTTCCACGATCGGTGTGCGGGTGGGCACACTTCGTTTAATCTCCTCTTGGTATTCTTAATCTCCTTCCAATCACAAGAGAGCCAAAGAAAAATTGTTCTTGATAATTAAACAATTTTTCCTCTTGGAATCTCTTATCAATAGCCTCCAAAAAGTCTCTCAAGTGATCTCTAATGAGTAATGTGACTATATAGGCTATTTATATTGTTTAAGAAGTCATACTTCCGTAACAATTAGTTTTCCCAAAGATTTAATCGCACTCAGAGTTGATTTTGCCACATCAGCACGCGTTACGGCGTTACAACCGGTCGATCGGAGACAGAGACGTTATAACTCACCGGTCGACCGGTCATTCACAAACCGGTCTACCCACGGTCAACGGACCGGTCGACCGGACCGGTCGACCGACCGGACCGGTCTACCTACCGGTCAACCCGTTCAAGACCGACGAAAGTTGTTTTTCTAGTTTTTCAACATGGGAAACTTGCATAGAGCCTCAATTTTCATTCAAGCAACCCAATAGAGAAATTGCCTGATCAAAACAGTCATATAATAGTCTTCCCATATTAAACAACTCTTAAAACAATAATTCAACCAATTTATCTAGAAGCAATTTATCAATTAATTCACCCGATTAATCACTCATGAATTAACTTTGAACCTCTTTTACGGAAATAACACAAGTTATCAATATGTAGGAAATACACCGTATCATTACAGGAAATTATGTGAGCTAGCAAAGGGACCCGATGGACATATATAAATCAAGCTCCTATAATCACAACGCTACTTGTAAACCAACAAGTCCGTCTCATGATTATAAAACTCTAGCGCTATTCCACTAAAAGCCTAGAGCTGCACTCTCGATTTATATAGCATATTTACAAAGCTCTGATTAGCTCTAGTCCATGACTCATATATTAGTATATCATCCCCATAGGATATCCATAATTGACTTGAGGTCAAGTTCTGTTTTACCTTCCCGATTACATTTATCTTATGTTCCATTATCAAACCGTTGGAAAAACACTATTCATACTATTACAAATAGTAAACCATTAGATAACACAGAGTAGTCTAATGGCCGAGCGCTCGTATTTTCCAATCCATTGATAATGCATAAGAGGATATCATTGACTCTTTACAGGAGCTATGGATTCCACTATCTATGAATAACGAATCTACGCATACACGAGTCATACCCCCAATGTATCGGCAAGCGTACCTTTACATAATGTTAGGATGTCTCCCTTTAGTACATCAAAGGATACAAGTCAAGTATACGAGTTCATCATCCATCTCAGGATTAAGATGACAACATATAATTCGTCAAAAGTGAATTGTTTTATTCAAACAGAATTATTAATTAAAACAATTCATCTTTGGTCCGATCCAATATAGATTTCACCATTAGAAACTATATCAATGTCTCTACCCATGGAGTCCCACCTCCGACGACCAAGACAAGCCGTCTCCGTCAGGAAGTAGACAACATAACAATCTTAACATGAATAAAGCGCCCAACTTTATTCCCTCGATTGTGGATCATAAGATTTAGACTATCATCTTTAGATTCTTGTCTTCCGCATGTTCTACACATTACATGCATGATCTAAAGATTTAGAATGACGATCTCGGACTTTCGGTTTGCTTATCATACATTCAACTATTATGAACATAAAGAGGACAATACATAGATATATGAAATAAACAAATCTTTATTAATAGTCAAAATGTCTCGAAGAAAATTGTTACATTTATTCCTAAGGGCATAAACGCTAACAATTTCCCACTTGCACTTAAGTGAGTAAATGTGACATGCCACGCATCCCCATAGCCTCGACATGCTTCTCGAAGACCTTAGCCGGCGGGGCCTTCGTGAACGGGTCGACCATATTGTCCTCTCGACGCGATCTTGCATATTTCCACATGCCCTTCTTCAATAAAGCTTCTTATCACATGATACTTCCCCTGTTTATGTGCTTACTCATTTTTCGATATCTTGGTTCTTTGGTGTTAGCTATTGCCGCATCTTTATTATCAAAGATAGTCTCAATGGCTTATCCACACCAGGAAGAACTTCAAGATCCATCAAAAATTTATGAGCCACACCGCTTCTTTTGAAGCATCATTAGTCGCCACATACTCGGCTTCCATCGTTGAGTTAGAAGTGCAAGTTTGCTTGACACTCCTCCAAACAATGTAACCGCCTCCCGGAGTAAAAGACAGAACCGAAGTCGATTTCCTACAATCCAAACAGATTGAAAATCAATCAGATATCCTAGAGGTGTCAAATCCTCCCGGAATATACCAAAGATATAATTTCTAGTTCTCCGAAGATACTTGAATATATGCTTGATCGCAAACCAATGGTTAGGTCCACGGATTCGATCGAAATTGACTTACAATCCCAACCGCATGGCAAATGTCCGGTCAAGTACAAAGCATTGCATACATGAGGCTCCCGACCGCCAAAGCATAAGGCACCTTCGCCATGTGTTCTCTTTCTTGAGATGTCTTGGGACAATCATCATTCGAAAAGAGTAATTCCGGACCTAGATGGTTGCCCACCTTTCTTGGAATTTCGCATTGCATACTTCTCAAGAATTTTATCTATGTATGAAGCCCGAGAGAGAGAGCTATCATTTTGTTCTTTCAATCCCTTAAGATTCGAATGCCTAGAACATAATTAGCTTCTCCTAAGTCCTTCATGTCAAATTGTTTGGTAAGCCAAACTTTGGTGATGATAAAGCCCCTACATCATTGCCAATAAGTAGAATATCATCAACATATAACAAAGAGAAAAACCACTTTCCCATCTTGAATATGTTTATAAACACAAGGTTCATCCATATTGTTGGAATCCAAAAGTCTTGACCACTTGGTCAAATCTTTTGTTCCAAGAACGGAAGCTTGCTTTAATCCATAAATGGATTTCAATAACTTGCAAACTTTTCCTCTTGACCCTTAGCCCCAAAGCCTTACGGTTGTACCATATAGATACTCTCTTCAAGATGGCCGTTCAAGAACGCCGTCTTGACATCCATTTGCCGGATCTCGTAGTTGAGAGCGGCCGCAATGGATAAGAGAATGCGGATGGACTTAAGCATGGCTACAGGCGAAAAGGTTCCCTCGTAGTCGATTCCTTCCTTTTGTGTGTATCCCTTAGCTACCAGTCTAGCCTTATAGGTTTCGACCTTTCCTTCTGCATTTCTCTTTCTCTTGTAGACCCATTTACACCCAATGGGCTTAATCCCATCAGGAAGATCTACAAGTTCCCAGACTAGATTAAAATCCATAGATTTCATCTCAGCTTTCATGGCTTCTATCCAGAGGTTTGCATCAACATCCTCCATAGCTTCTTTGTAAGTATAAGGATCTCTGTCATGTTCCAAAGATTCTGCCAAAAAGGTTTCCCCATTAGCCATGAATCTCTCAGGTTCATGTCTAATCCTCCCACTACGCCGAAGCCCCTTAGATTGTTGTTGGGTTTCCTCTTCTACTTTGATTGGATCGGTTTCCAAATGAACAGTTGGTATGACTAAGTCACTCGACATTTCCTCAAGCACTATTTTGCTACGAGGCTTAAAGTCGTTCATGTAACTTTCCTCAAGGAATGTTGCATTCGTTGAAACCACGACTTTATTTTCCTTGGGATTATAGAAATAACCCCCTTTCGTCCCTCTCGGATAACCTACAAAAATGCATACTTCTGAACGTGCTTCCAACTTGTTCGCTTCCTTATCCAAGACATGTGCAGGACATCCCCATATGTGAATATGGTTCAAGGATGTCTTCCTGCCCGTCCACAACTCGTGGGGAGTTTTAGGAACCGACTTTGTTGACACATTGTTCAGAAGATAACATGCAGTTTGTAAAGCATATCCCCAGAAAGATATAGGCAATGTCGAATAACTCATCATGGACCGTACCATGTCCAACAAGGTTATATTTCTTCTCTCAGCTACACCATTCTGCTGTGGAGTGCCAGGTGAAGTTAAATGGGATAGAATCCCATTCTCTAATAAGTATCCGGTGAACTCATCAGAGAGGTATTCTCCACCTCGTTCGGATCGAAGTGCCTTTATGGGTTTACCCAGTTGCTTTTCCACTTCAGCCCGAAACTCCCTGAATTTATCAAAAGTTTCACTTTTGTGATGCAATAGGTACACATAACCATATCTTGAGTAATCGTCAATAAAAGTGACGTAATACTCATACCCTCATCTTGCCTTGATGTTCATGGGACCACAAACATCACTATGCACAAGTTCAAGAACACCTTGCCGCTATTGCCTTTAGACCCAAATGGTCTTTTGGTCATTTTGCCCTCCAAACAAGATTCACATTGGGGTAAGGACTCGACCTTTAAGGAACTTAAAGGTCCATCCTTTACCAACCTCTGTATCTGTTAAGGCTAATGTGACCAAGTCGCAAATGCCAAAGATATGTCTCATTAGAGTGAGAAGTTTTAAGCCTTTTAGAGTTATTAACAACTTGGTGTTTAGTTATGATGAGTCCATCTTTGGTTTGATAAAATATAGATTATTTTGCATCCATCCATTACAGATAAAAGACTTGTTTTTACGAATCACAACTTTATTATTAAAAGAAACTGAATAAGAATCCTTAAATAAACAAACAACAGAAATAAGATTCCTCTTAAATTGGGAACATAAAAACAATCTCGCAAAAATAAACTCCTATAACTATCAAAATAAAGATGGACGTCTCCCACTGCTTCAGCCAACACCAATGTTCCATCGCCCATCCTTAACGTGAAGCTTTCATTTAGAAGACTTCTCGTTTGCTTGAACCCCTGCAGAGAAACACATACATGATTAGTTGCTCCAGAATCTATGACCCAGTTGTCACTGGATTCCTCAACTAGACATGCTTCCACAATCAAAAGATCACACTCACCTCCTTTGCCTTTAACGGCTAGGTAGTCTTTGCAATTCTTCTTCATGTGCCCCACCTTCCCGCAATGAAAGCATTTAAGCTTGTTCGGGTTCCTCTTCTTCTTGTTCTTGCCCTTGTTTGGCGGAACTGAAGAACTTTCCTTCTTAGCTACTTGCTTCTTCTTTCCATTCCCTGAAGGGGGTTTGGAAGAAGATGCCTCAGCAAAGTTGGCTTCCACAATGGTTGACCCCTTGATCATCCGCTCGAACTTTTGGAGTTCTTGCATCAACTCTGTCAGGGTTATATTCTGTCTAGCGCTCAAATTGAACGTTGCCCTAAATGGAATATATTCCTTCGACAAAGTCTCAAAGATCATGGTCAATTGAGACTCAGCATCGATGTCGGCCCCATCGGTCTGAACTTCAGCCAAATAGCCCATCACCTTCAGCATATGTTCCTTTATGGAAGACCCAGCCTTCTATCTGCAGTTAATAAGGTTGCTAAGGGCTTCCCGACGCGTTTTTCGATGGCTTGGCCACCGAACATGTCCTCAAGATTATCCATAATCCCGACGAGCGTTATGTAATCTTCATGTTGTGCTTGTAGCACGGTGGACATGCTCGCCATCATATAACAAATGAGCCATATCGTCGAGTCCTTCCGGCGTTGATACGATCACGAAAACCTCATTAGGAGCATCAACAGTGGCTCCGGAGGACAAGGTGTGTTCAAGACGAAATTTAGTTTCTCAAAGGTTAGGACGATCTTTAGGTTCCTTTTCCAATCGGTAAAATTCTCGCTTGAGTTAAGTTGTGTTTATTAAGTATCGATGATAATGCGCTAGAAGACATTTTGATCTACAATAAACATTCATATATCTAGTATAAGCAAACTTGCATAAACATTTAGTAATCAAACATATATACATGTTATAATGCAACAAATATGTTTGTATGTCAAAACCTTGAAAGAATCACAACCTTACAACGATAATTCCCAACTCAAAATTTTGTAAGTCTCCTAGGGGAGATCATGCAAAATTTAATTGGGAACACGGATCCCCTCCGATCAATATATACCATCCGGATCAATCTCATCCAAAGATATATTGATAATCGTTTTTTTGGCCATTAATTTAATTATCGAGCTCCTAGGGAGATTAATAATTAAATTAATCTTGAGTGTATAACCATCGTTTCAACTATTTGATCCATATATTACAATTGTCACCTAGGGGTGTACAACCATAAAAATATGCTCAAATAAATTATCCTCTCGAAATCCACACCAAGACATAATGAATCCCTTCCTAGGGGTCGGTATCACCATGTGTTGTTACCAGCGGACCAACGATGGAGGCCATGGGTCTTTTCTTCAAAAACCCTCACCCACTCAATCTTTTGGAAAACAAGGTTTTATGTTAAGAAATATGCATGAACAATTTTAATGAGCGGCACTCCTATTCTATATGACATGTTATCACATATATAGCAAATCATATTATATGCAATCATACAAAGCAATTAAGCTAGGCAACAAGCATAATAATAATAATAACCGTAATATTATGGTTCCATCCTAGAGAAAAGAAAGAAATTAAAGATTACAAAGAATAATCGAAACATATATCGATTCTTCATCTTGAATTTTCCTGGTTGTCCTTGAATTCTTCATCACAATCTAATTCCGGTTATCATAAAATTATTTTTCATGTTTTCTTGAAAAAATCTCAAAAACTGCAAAATCGTATATTGTCCCGTTAGGTCCGGTCAACCGGGGACAGAGCAGTTATACTCTACCGGTCGACCGCTTTACACTAACCGGTCGACCGGTGCCCGTGCGACAGTAACCCAGATTTTCAGAAATCAAAGCAGTTTTTCAATTTATTCAAAAAACACAAAACAATTTTATAAACCAAGAAAAAAATTAGATACCTTCATCTCCTTCATCTTCAATCTCCTCCAAGAATTTTACATACAAATTCCTATACCGTTTTCCAGTTTACAAAATTTCTACTAAAGAAAATAAAATAAACCCTAACGGCGATGATAGGTCGCATATCTAATTACATTGCAAAGAACAAATTCCTATACAACCATTCTAAACTCTAAGGAACCATAACCGGTAAAAATTAAATAATAAATAATCATTGATAATTTATAAATGATAACCAATAATAATTATTTAATCATTCATTCACCATATATTCATGACAACAACATAATATAGAAACCCTAGAGTGCCATCTCTCTAAAATATCAATTCAAGCATAAAAGAGATATTTTTAGATCACAAATCTATGTACATAGCATAATCATGAACAAATAACCATGGCTCTGATACCAATTGTTGGAAAAATAATGGCATCGAAAAGCGCAATGAATTTAAAAATTTTAATCAACGTCAAAGCCAAACAAGAACATGTTCATGATGCTATATAACATAAATACTAAAGATCTAAATCATACCTTTTGAGATTTCAGAAACAAAGACGTTTCTCGGATCAAAGCGTTCCAAACAGCAACCGGAAGAGCCTCAACCAACTGGTCTTCTTTGCTATTCTCGTTTCCACGATCGGTGTGCGGGTGGGCACACTTCGTTTAATCTCCTCTTGGTATTCTTAATCTCCTTCCAATCACAAGAGAGCCAAAGAAAAATTATTCTTGATAATTAAACAATTTTTCCTCTTGGAATCTCTTATCAATAGCCTCCAAAAAGTCTCTCAAGTGATCTCTAATGAGTAATGTGACTATATAGGCTATTTATATTGTTTAAGAAGTCATACTTCCGTAACAATTAGGTTTCCCAAAGATTTAATCGCACTCAGAGTCGATTTTGCCACATCAGCACGCGTTACGCGTTACAACCGGTCGACTGGAGACAGAGACGTTATAACTCACCGGTCGACCGGTCATTCACAAACCGGTCTACCCACCGGTCAACCGGACCGGTCGACCGGACCGGTCGACCTGTGACCGGTCTACCTACCGGTCAACCTGTCTGCACTGACGAAAGTTGTTTTTCTAGTTTTTCAACATGGGAAACTTGCATAGAGCCTCAATTTTCATTCAAGCAACCCAATAGAGAAATTGCCTGATCAAAACAGTCATATAATAGTCTTCCCATATTAAACAACTCTTAAAACAATAATTCAACCAATTTATCTAGAAGCAATTTATCAATTAATTCACCCGATTAATCACTCATGAATTAACTTTGAACCTCTTTTACGGAAATAACACAAGTTATCAATATGTAGGAAATACACCGTATCATTACAGGAAATTATGTGAGCTAGCAAAGGGACCCGATGGACATATATAAATCAAGCTCCTATAATCACAACGCTACTTGTAAACCAACAAGTCCGTCTCATGATTATAAAACTCTAGCGCTATTCCACTAAAAGCCTAGAGCTGCACTCTCGATTTATATAGCATATTTACAAAGCTCTGATTAGCTCTAGTCCATGACTCATATATTAGTATATCATCCCCATAGGATATCCATAATTGACTTGAGGTCAAGTTTGCATTTTACCTTCCTGATTACATTTATCTTATGTTCCATTATCAAACCGTTGGAAAAACACTATTCATACTATTACAAATAGTAAACCATTAGATAACACAGAGTAGTCTAATGGCCGAGCGCTCGTATTTTCCAATCCATTGATAATGCATAAGAGGATATCATTGACTCTTTACAGGAGCTATGGATTCCACTATCTATGAATAACGAATCTACGCATACACGAGTCATACCCCCAATGTATCGGCAAGCGTACCTTTACATAATGTTAGGATGTCTCCCTTTAGTACATCAAAGGATACAAGTCAAGTATACGAGTTCATCATCCATCTCAGGATTAAGATGACAACATATAATTCGTCAAAAGTGAATTGTTTTATTCAAACAGAATTATTAATTAAAACAATTCATCTTTGGTCCGATCCAATATAGATTTCACCATTAGAAACTATATCAATGTCTCTACCCATGGAGTCCCACCTCCGACGACCAAGACAAGCCGTCTCCGTCGGGAAGTAGACAACATAACAATCTTAACATGAATAAAGCGCCCAACTTTATTCCCTCGATTGTGGATCATAAGATTTAGACTATTATCTTTAGATTCTTGTCTTCGCATGGTTCTACACATTACATGCATGATCTAAAGATTTAGAATGACAGTCTCAGACTTTCAGTTTGCTTATCATACATTCAACTATTATGAACATAAAGAGGACAATACATAGATATATGAAATAAACAAATCTTTATTAATAGTCAAAATGTCTCGAAGAAAATTGTTACATTT
Organism: Morus alba; assembly: GCA_012066045.3. Classification (NCBI taxonomy): domain Eukaryota; kingdom Viridiplantae; phylum Streptophyta; class Magnoliopsida; order Rosales; family Moraceae; genus Morus; species Morus alba. Next base: position 30,078,285 of record CP050225.2, read on the forward strand.
ATTCCTAAGGGCATAAACGCTAACATCTCGGCCAAACTGCTGAGAGAGAGAGAGAGGGAGAGAGAGAAACCCAGAGAGAGAGCAAGGGAGAGAGAATGGCCTGCGGGAGAAAGCCCAGAGAAGGAGGTGGCCGGCGGTGAAGGAAGAGAGAGAGAGAGACGGTGGTGGTGGCGTGGGAAAACCAGAGAAGAGAGAGAGAGAGAGAGAGAGAGAGAGAGAGAGAGAGAGAGAGAGAGAGAGAGAGAGAGGTTGGGCTGCATAGGAAGGGGAAAGGGGAAAAAAAAAAAAAAAAAAAAAAAAAAAAAAAAAGAAAAGGAAAAAGAAAAAGAAAAATGGAAAAAAGGAAAATGCATTAAAATTTAAGTGTGTTTTCTAAAAATTTTTGGGGTGAAATTATAAATACTGAGAATAACTTAAAGTTCCTTGATTAATTGTGAAAATCAAATTAGGCACACTAATAATTCACAGTTTAGCATAATTAAACAAGTTTAATTCTAGAGGGCGTTATTTTATTAATTTTATTAGAGCTCAAAATTATAGGTTTGTTAGTACCCGCGTCGTCCTAGTAATTCTAGCAGACACAAAGGGCAAAATGAGAATTTTAGAATTACAGAATTGTAAAATTAAACACTCGAAAATAATTAATTGAGAATTAATTATTATTTAAATAATGTGATTAATTTGAATTTGAACACATCTAGTTTTATCCATTTAAGCTTATTTGATAAGTTGTTCAATTTAGAATTCAAATTAATTTAAGTTTGACTTAAATTGGAATTTGAATTTGATTCAAAATTGGACTGCAGGATAAATAATGATTTCCTCTTCCTTCCCAATCTGATATTGGCGCCTACACACGGATAAAATCCCCAATGATGGCCGACCATAATGGATAAAGGATAAGAGGAGATTTTGTTTCAAATTCAAATAGGATATAATTAACAAGCTTTATCTTGGAGATAGATATTGGTTTCGTTCTAGAAGTTTGACTTCTACTTTATTAATAAAGAATGATAGAAAATTGTGGACACAATTTTGAAAACAATTTTGACCTAATTTTAATATGGTGGCCGAAATTCTCTTATTATGAAAAGGAAAAAATTTTCTCCAAAAAAATTTCACATCGTGCATGCATTGGTGTTTGTAAAAATTTGAGTGTTTATTCTAACCCATTTTGTCTCAGGTGTACCCACACACATGTTTTCGTAGATTCTAAGAATTGACATGGAAGACATTGGTTTTCTAAACACAAGGCTTTGGAGCAAGGATTGTTTGTGGTCAAAGAATTCAAGTTATCATCCTAATCGGTTGCCGGGTATAATTCCTAATTGAGTTCTTATTAAATAAATTAATGTAATTAATTTATTCGTGCATAAATTAATATAATCTATAGAGAATCTCAAAGGTTTTGTGAAAATTTTTGTTATACACGATTCTCAAACCCCACATTTCCGAATCCGAATTTGATTCGGTAACCAACAAACATAATAATTGACAATGTTGATTTCGGAGCCCGGCTTTACGGTTTTACCGAAAACACAACTCGCGTAACTTTGATTTTATTAATTGACAATTAAGGATTTATTTAAATGTTAGAGTACTTCTCAAAGCAGTGCTAACACTTTACAGTACTTAGAAATTCTTATGAATAGAATTATGAGTCATAGTCAAATCAAAAATTTCTCTCGTCTTGAATTGCGGTGAGGATTATCGACCCAGTCAAAACATAAAAAATTTTAACATAAATTTTTATATAGAATTTTGGAATAATATTATTAATTCCATAAATCCTACATTACAAAACGTGTCATTATCCAAAAAATTCATGATTTAATTACGTAAATTACACTAATTAATATTAGGATTTTCTTGGTCATTACAAGAACTATGGCTAGGTTGAGCCTTTTATAAGGATTAAAAAAAAAAGAGTACCGGGACCGACCTAAAAAGACTTTTGAGCCTAAAATATAGACACGGCCCAACCCCAAACACTTAAGTGGGTCAGATTGAGAACGAGTCAACTGTGACGATTTTCGAATTGGCCTACTTGGCCCAATCCATACTTACAGATCTATTTGTAGCTTAATTGTTGCTAAATTTTATGTCTGAAAATCAGCTTTTCATAATTTATCCTTCCTTGGAAGTCCATAGTATTTTTTTCCTCATCTTTTTAGGCACGTTTACTTTACCTAGATAAATTTGTTGTGGCTCTTTGAAATGAAAGTTCATGTTTCAAATTCTTACTTTCAAAAGTAAATGGTCTTTTACCTAGCGGTGATTTCGGGTCTAAATCCACTTTTAGATTTATATCCTACCTTCTTTTTTCGCTTTACATTTTTGTCTAGATAAATGAGTCAAGTCCTATGCTGACATTATAGTTTAATTTCTTGGGTCTCGTTCACTTCGCGGATTCGAATTTTTAATTTGAGCTGAGATGTGACATTTTGTGAGAGCTTTTTATTGTAACAGAAAAAGTTAGATGTGACATTTTCTGAGTGCTTTTTACTGTAGAAACCTAAAATTGAAAACTCGAATTGGTGAAATGAACAAAACCTTGTTATCTCAAATATATATTCCCCATTTCTTTCCAAAAGAAAAATGGTACCCTCCGTTTTATCTCAACAAATAGGATCAGCTCGTCACTTCTTAGCTATTATGACAATATTTTGTATACAATAAAATAGAATACAACACATGAAATAGTGTCTTATTCCTCGTGCTAATACATGATATTGACTATAACAACAACAAACAATAAGAAAATTATTTATTAAATTTCTCATCACATGAAACAACATGCAACAACAGTGACTGGTGAGCACATAGCATTGCCTACTCATCCCATCTTCACTTCACTCCACCACCGGAGCGCTTCTTCGCTAAATTCTCGAACAAACTTCCATCAAAAAGGCTCCTAACATCTTCTTTAGACAGAAATCCGTGTTCATCTTTTGCCAAATAATACACAAGTCCCCATTTCAGCTTCGATGCAATCCTAAAATCCACAAATTTAATCCAAGGAATTTTAGACTGATCAGAGTAATGTATGATATGAAATTGCTACTGTAATAGAAAAGTGACTTTTATCCCCACAATTCAGTGGTGGAGCCAAATGTCACTCACCGAGGCAATGCCTTTCTTCAAATTTTAGAATTTTGCTTTTTATCTCTATTACTTTTTTACGTAATTGTGTTCGGATTTTGTACCCAAAAAAAAAAAAAGAAAAAAAAATGTAAAACATTACGACAAGAAGATATGGAGGATATGGTATGTACCAGCCAAAGAGATCATATGAAACGCGATTGGCCTCGGTCATGTTCCAGAGCTCTCCAAGTGTTAATTTATCAGGCACTTTTTCAGCATACTTGCTAAATATATTCTCAAGATTCACCGGCATAAACCTGCAAATTTATTTTATTGCATGGTACTACTGTTATAAGTTTACAGGCCAAGTAATTTTGTTTGAAGAATGCTAACGGAATACAGTTTTATTAAAAAAAAAAAAAAAAAAAACAGTACAACATTACTAGTACTTCTTTATAATGAATGCAACAATTTATGTTACCTTCCCTCAGTGTCATATGTGGCAGAATCGCTTCCATGCTTGGCTTTGTGAATGTTGCGAATGTAGATGGGAAGAGTAGGAGAAGGGACCCACCCCTGATCGCAAGAAATAATAAAAATTAAGAATAATGTTATATTACACCGATAATATCGAGTATATACACTATTAAAAAGGTTAGATCCGTTATATAAAAAAAATAAAAAAAAAATACCGGCATTATGTGGTTCATGTTTTATTAGTTATAGTGTTTAATGTCGATGATGCTCAATAAAGATCTTTTGAACCAACTTTATAGTATCTATAGAATTGTCATTGTTGAAGTCAAATTTCATACATCATTTCTCAACATACACATATCACCCGTTTCTCAAAGAATGAGAATTTATCATAGAATTGGCCTATAAAGTTAGCCGGAAGTTTTCGACAGCTCGCCAGCCCAACATGTCGTCAAACGAGTCTTCAGGCAACAACAAGCCATTTATCGAGTCCAAGACTTCCCACATCACAGAATGACCTAGAAGAATGACTCCAACACATCAGAATCGAGCCACGAGCTCGAACAACTTGCAGGTCGCGACTAGATGGATTGACATCTCATCTGGCGAGCTGCCCAAATTGCCTAGGTGACTTGGCGCCCAAATTATCAGATAGAGATTACATTATGCACGAGATTATCTCTGTAAATCTCAAGGAACCTCATTTAAATGAGGATATCTCCTCTAAATAAGGGATTATCTCAATCCTAATTCAATATTCAAACTTCGGGCTTATCTACAGGACATCTCCTATCATAATTCAAATAGAAGATCTTATCCTATAGAGATTCAGCCACCAAGCCTATAAATAGAGGCCTCATTCATGTTTATAAGGGATCCTCCACGCTTAAACCAAAGCCCTAGCCTCCAAATTGCATTCTGAGCCTCCTACATGCATTCAAAGGCACCCCGGAGCATATTTAGCAAAGTTCTAGGCTTATTTTCCGTTGTTTTCTCTATTATTCTCCCGAATTCCCAACTTTTCTCTTCATGCTTTTCTCTCTACAAGCATTGTCATTTTCACCAATTATAGTGAAAGAGCATCGAAGACCCTACAGTGAACGTACCTTGAATTATAAGGAGAACTACTATGAATTTTTTGTGTCTTTGTCTCTTATATTTACTTTTTCTCGCATTTATTATATCTTACGCAATACTAACTCTCTACTTGGTCTGGATTCGGTCATTGGCCTCGTACAAATTCAATTGTAGCAATCACCCTTTATAGTCATGTACTTTTTTTTTTTTTTTTTTTTTTGTAATGCTAAAGTTTCTTTTTTTTTTCCTATATAAAAAAGTAATCTTTTTATCTTTTCTTTTAAAAAAGAAAAAAGAAAATTGTCAAATTTACTCTTAAAGTGCATAAATCTGAATTTTTACCAAATACTCTTGATTAATACCCTTTTGACTAATATAGTTATTTGACTAAAAAGGATCTTAATTAAGAGTAAAGGGTAAAAATTAAGACCCATATATTTCAAGAGATATTTGTCTCCTTTCCCGTTTATTTTATTCCGAAAAACAAATGCCATTATTTGCTCTTTTGAAGAATAACTGAACTTCACTTATACCCTCAAATTATGAGGGCTGATTTAGCTAGTGCTCCATAACTTCAATTTTAATATCTATGATCTCCTATTTTCCACATTTGGTCTTTACTACAATCTTGGACGATATAATTTTTTTTTAAAGAAAAAATAGGGTTCAGAAGTGACAAAATAAATTTGACTCGGGGTCTAAGATAAAGTAAAATAATAATCATTAACTTACATCAAGAGTTGGATAACTGAAAGCTAGATGGATAAGGGTGGATGCAATAAAGGAGATAACTGGATCGAGTCCAATGGCACGTAATCCTGATAAAAATTGAACAGAGTAATTATATTACAAATGAATATTATCAAGTGGGAAATTCTAATATGACAATAATTGAATGCAAAAAGGTTAGGGCTTATTTCTCAAATTAACATCGATTGAAATGAAGTATAGAGAACGTATTAGTTAAGAGGATATTATATTCTCAAAACTCAAGTGTTAATAATCTCGTTCGCTTCCTCGTTCTAATTAAAACTTTAAATTAAAAAGTGAATTCATGTAAAAGAAAATATAATAATAAAAAAGTTAAACTTAAATTTTTGTGAGAAAAAAACATTGTAATAAAAACTTGAGTTAATTTAAAAATCAACGAAGCCTAAATTACCAGCAAAAGTTTCCCGAGGATAAATTATTCCATTGTGATCTTGATCAAAGAACGCCACATGTTGCTGGAGAACACTCTGGTCATTGTGTTTGTGGCCTACCGTTCCTGCTGAATGCTCCATATCAGGAGCAACCAATGCTCTCGCCAAATCTAAAATACCAATATAATATATATATATATATATATATATATATATATATATATAGTATTACAATTCACACCTTGTTTTATAAAAAATAAAAAATAAATAAACGTGTAACAATGACATAGTACAAATCAAAATAACAATTTCTCATTCCCAAATTCTAACAAGTAACTAATTAGTGAAAGATCAAACAAAATATGAAAAACTTACATGGCTTTGGAAGTAAAATTTCCAAGTGTTCATTGACCTTTCTCTTGGAAGTCACCGGTGCAAGAGGAGCTTCTGTTGCCAATGCTTCATTTTCCCTAATCAACTCATCATCAGTCATTTTTATTATTATTATTATTTTTGAATTCCTTATCCAAGTTATAACTCTAATTTCTCACCACACTACCTCATATTTGAATCAATATATACATGTATGTATACATATATATATCATAGTGACGTACGTGAAAAAATGATTACAATTGTAGTATACATGCAACATCCACGAAGCCCTCCTATTACGTAGATCTAGCTTTAATGGTGTGCATTGGTTGTGAACATGGAGATTAAGTTTGTATTGATTGTAACATTTTTAATGAAGCTTGTGCATTTCAAGTGATGCAAATTACAAGCTATCCCAAAGTTAGGTAGCGCAGTCTTTTTCCTCAATTTGGTGAACGGCACACTTGTTAAACCAATATAATTATTGCAAAATTCTTCTCTCTCCAAGTGAAAATTTTGACTTCACAACTGGCATTTGTGTCATTTTCCTAGATTATCTGTGACATGAATAGCGTTCTGTAGAAGAAGGATTCCATCTTGGAGTGAGTACTCAAGAAAAAGGTACAAAGATTTGTTTGTAGTTGGAATTTTATGGCTGAGCAAAAGAAAATAATAATGTCATTAGTAAATGTGTTTGAAGTACCGTTAGGTTGGTATGATATGATATTTTTGTATTTTTCAGTGATATTTCTTACAAAGAAACTTCCTTTATTGTTTTTTAGTTTGTGACGCTTTTTATCAATTAATCTATTTATTTTTGTAAAATTATTTATAAAAATACAGAATAAAAATAAAAAATTTAAATCAACTTCAAAGAATCAAACAATATTTTGTTTCAATAAAATTCAACATTTAATTTCCCCTATATGTGTAATATTACAAACGCACTATGCCGTTAAGTTTTTAATTGTTAAGTTTCTATTGGGTTTATTCTTGTAGTAGAAACTTCACTCTTGTAGTTAATGATTAACAATTTTAGTACATATTTGGTAAAAACATTGACATATAGATCTTTAGTTTTTTAATCTTTATGTTGAAAATACTTCATTGACTTCTATGAAATTCACAAAATTCTTCTCTAGCCAAGAAAGTTCATCAACTTTTTAATCTCCATTCCCTTGATCTCTTTTTAACATACAAATTTAACATCAACATTCAACGCCAACATCACTAAGCTTTTTTTTTCTCCCCATTGGCAAACTCTCATTGATGCATGTAAAAGACTATTAACATTACTAGATGACATGATCAGTCCTCATCTACTACAATATATTAGCCATTTGTGTCCCCTTAACAATATTAGCCATGACTTAACTATAACACGTCTTTCATGGTAAAGTTTGTACCCAAATGATTGTTATTCGCTAAACAGACGAACAAACTCCTATCGTAAACTTGCCCGACATCTTATTAAGACATAATAGGCTGTTGATTCATTGCAACTGCAGTGAGTACGGTACATACGATGAAAATTTCTCATTATAGCTTAGCTACAAAACTGCAATTATCTACAGTAAACTGAAAACATTAGGTAGAAAATAAAGTGTAACGGAGTGCCGAAAAATGTACGCAATCGAAATCGATTTGTCTGAGTCCCTTAAAAGTGAACTTGTCAGGCATTGTATGAGCATGCTTGCTGAACATATTTTCAAGATTCACTGAACAACGCGAACCTAGAATTATTCCATTGAATATTATAAGATATAAAGATGTTAGACCTTGAATTATAAGATCTTTCAAATTTAATTAAACCAAAAAGACAGGTTTAATATTAAGTATTGTTTCTGTTTGGTAATCAGAAGTAAAAGGGTATGGACTATGGAAGAGAGAGTGTCAAATTGCTGTCACTAGACAGTGAACAGTGTGGCGTTTACTTTACCTTGAGGACAAACTTTTTTTTCCCCCTTTTTTAAAGAGTTGAAATGTCCAAGAAAAACCAACCATCTACAGCAAATATTGCACTCCAGTCTCCAACAAATCATAATTTGCCCAGTAGAATAAGTAATATATATATATATATATATATATATATATATATATATATATATAAAAGGGAGCATTTAGAGATTTGTCAGAAACATGTAACGTGTGGTGCTAAACTCACCAAATACTGCCTTGGAATTGAGAAAATTTTAACATGAAACTAAACTTTTAAAAGCTCTAAAAGGAATTATCTGGAGCAATTTCAGACAACTTGAAAAAATTCACAGCCATAACCAATGTTCGTTGAGCTCTTTGGAAGTTATTTTGATACGGCTAACCTGCAAATAAGTAGCTAGCCACCAATCTACACTCTTCGAGCGAGTGCCGGCTCCAGGAAAAATAGAGGATCAAAAGAAAATACAGAGAACGAAGGAGATTCACAGACGGAAGAAGGAAAATGGGAGGAGAAAGTGCTACTGATTCCTTCATGCCCTCAATATTCTACAAACAGACTCATATACCTCACCTCGAGAATTCCCCAGCTGATGGTAAGGCTAACCATAAAAGAAATTTGTTACAAACAAAATTACTAACAAGGAAAACCAGAAAAACAAAACGTCTATTGTCAATCTCGAGAGCGCTCCTTCTCTTGATCTCCAGACGACATTACTACACTTCAAACGACATAGTCCCTTAACCACGTTGGGGGCCTCCTAACTCGACTTGGGCCTGAGGGATTCTATCTGGGCCCATTCTTCTCTTTAGTCCCAGGTGGGCCAAGGTCTGCTTCGGGTAACCCAACTGGAATAGGCTGGGTAATAGGCTGAGTCGTATCATATTTCCTCAACATTTCTGTCTCCATTTATTTTTTTAATCTATATTAGATAATAAATCTCTTGGGGAAATTAACTTGATAAGAAGTATCTCTTTTCCTAGATCAGCACTTTAAGAGAGTTCAAAGTTCAATCGAATAGGCTTTGTGAAGTTAGAAATGTGACCGTCATATAAAAGAGCTTATAACACCACTTGATTAAAAGTCCCACATGGGAAACGAACAAGGCAATTAACCAAGAGAGTGGCTATAAAATGCCAAGCGGACTCTCTTTTAAACCACGCAGCCACGCGGTGAGCACAAAGCGAACTATTCTTTCGCCTTTTACTAAAGAATACCGTGTGCTCGCCGCAATTAGTGGCATACGCCTATTTTTGGAGGTGTTTTCTCTACGGGGAATCACCCACAATTTAAGTTTAAAGATTTTCAAATTAGTTTTTAAAAATTTAAAATTAAAATTATAAGACAACGAGAAGCATTAAATAATTGAGACGGCGTGAAAAAGGGAAAGGATAATAAAATTTTGAACAGAACTGTAGAAAACAAACTTAAATATACAAAGAAAAATCTATAATGACAAATAATAAAATGACAAAAATATAGTTATTATAATAATAATAATAACAAAACAGAGCGGAAACAAACACAAACGATGTAAAGAGTAGTACTATTATTAATTTCTTCAAATTTAAAATCTAAAATGTGCAAGAAATTAAGAATTCAGTCGTCATCAAAACTCCTTAAACTTTATTTTTCTTTTTATAATTTGTCTACGTACTAAAAATTGTACCAATTTAAACTCAAATTTAGTCCTCAATTAATATTATGTTAAATATTAGATGGAAACATTAATGCAGTCCACCAATTTTAGTCTGTTGCAAAATATGTTGCAATATTTCCTTTGCTAATTTTTGCAGATCAGCCCATGAACCTGGACTTTATTGTACCACGGTGCAGAATCATCCTTGCTAATCAAACAACTCATCAAATTCAAGTTTCGAATAGCACAAACAAGTTTGACTTCAATGAAACAATTTCCTTTTTAAATTCGGATCTTACCAAACATAAAAGCTGCAGCATATCAGTCTCAATATTCTTAAACGCACTAAATCTGCAAATCATTCAAAATAATGCCAATCAGTTAATCACTATCAAACAGAACGAATTCGATTTGCCTTAATCATGATCCAGAGCTGCTTGAAAGTGAGCGAACCTTGCTGAACATGTTCTCAAGATTCACTGGAATTAACCTGTAATTATTTAATTGAATAAAGATATAATAATGTTAGACCTTGAAGATGCTTATTGAAGGTATATTACGTTATAGCTAATGACTAATGTTAACTAGACTAAAGAAATGTCGAGGATCTCATTTTTTTACAATACCATCTAAAATCATATGTAATAATGACATTATTATCCTTACTTTCAATCCTATAAAGATTGCAACTTTATGATATTAAAATAAGCTTAAAAATTACAAGGGGTCGGTGATAGTTTTGTATAATATCCAAATAAGATCATTATCATACAGATCTCAACTTTATGATGATGATCATCATCATTTAACGTAATTGAACAACACAACCTCAATAATAATCAATGACCGGAGCATAAAAATAACAAATTTATGATAATAAGATAAAAGTCATAAATTTAAAGGTTGGATGCTTGTGTACAATATTCAACTATGGTTCTTACAATAAAGATTGCAACTTTATGGTAATGTAAAATATTATGAAATTAATAATTTGTGGTAGATTTTTGTGTACAATATGTAACGATGGTCCTCTTCAAAAGAAAGAAAAAAAAAATGTAACTATGGTCATTATATTATAGATTGTGGCTATAATAATGATCCATATCAAAATATACAAAAGGGAAAAATGGATATCATAAACAATTATTTTTTTTAAAAAAAATACACAATCGTAATATCATGAAAAAGGAGACATTTCAAAATTAAATTCCTAAAATGGCCATTTCATGTAATTACTTCCTAGGTAGAAACTACTTAGTAAATGTTACAATACACGACAAATTTATGAGGGTGGAGTTGAAATATAATAATTTCTTTAAGATATGTTTGAAATAGTACGATTTATTGGTTATGAAACTCGATAAAAAAAAAAAAAAAATTCATTTTTATATAACATATCATAATTGGTTATGTAACATAACATAATTGTTTCCTTGACTAGAGTTGCAAAACATAAAAAGTGTCACGACATAAAAACATAGCAACGAGATGCGAAGAAAAGGGAAACTTTTATTAGAGATACGTCTTCCTCTTCTAATTACATACTATTAATATGAAATTTACATGACACAAATAAAAGAAGAGAATTGGCATCTTAGATTACAGTTCTACTTGGAATTAAGGCATCCTTGATCACCGTCGCAATCCCACTCTTTATGAATTTCCCATCGGTTTCCCCACAGCATCGCTGTTAATGATCTACAAAAGTCGGACGGGATCCGTCGTAAAGGATCATATTCCTTACTGCTTTGGAGACTACCAAAGTTGTAGCCTTCAATATGGTGGAACCGTTAAAAGTATCTGAGCCTACACAGGCAGCTGTTGCAAATGGCTTAGGTGGCATGACTGCATCTCTTTTCTCTCAATATTGATTAAAAAATAGTGCCGCTTGTTACATTAATTCATAAAATTCATGTATTAATTTTAGAATGTAAAATATAAATAAAAATGTGAATTTTTGATCCATTCCGGCCTTTGGGCGACCCACTGCACGAATCAGGGGGTTTTTTGATAGCGTTTTTCTATTTTTATTTTTTGATCCTATCTTTTGTAGACATGCTCATAAAAATATAAGGATTGTGTCTACAAAATTTCATAATTTTTTGACGTCGTTTTTAGTTTATGTTATTTTTCAAAGACGAAAAATAGAGAAAATCATAAAAAATAGAATATTCATCAAAAAATGGTGCCGCTTGTCGTCGTAATTCCTAAAAATCATGTATTATTTTTAGAATGTAAAAAATAAATAAAAATGTGAATTTTTGACCGATCCCGGCCCCTGAGCGCCCCATTGCGCGGATCGGGGGCTTTTTGACAGGGTTTTTCTATTTTTACTTTTTGATGCCATTTTTTTGCAGGCACGCTTAGAAAAATATTAGGATTGTGTATGCAAAATTTCAGAATTTTTTGACGTCATTTTTATTTTATTTTATTTTTCAAAGATGAAAAATAAAGAAAATCATAAAAAATACAATACTCATCAAAACAATAGTGCCGCTTGTCGCATTAATTCTTAAAAATCGTGTATTATTTTTAGAATGTAAAACATAAATAAAAATATTGATTTTTGACCCATCTCGGCCCCTGGACGCCCCATTGCGCGAGTCGACGGCTTTTTGACAATGTTTTTCTATTTTCATTTTTTGAGGCCATTTTTTGCATGCCTACTAAAAAATATGTAAGGATGTGTCTACAAAATTTCAGAATTTTTTGATGTCGTTGTTATTTTATTTTATTTTTCAAAGAAGAAAAATAGAGAAAATCATAAAAAATAGAGTAGTCGTCAAAAAATGGTGCTGCTTGTTGAATTAATTCTTAAAAATCGTGTATTAATTTTAGAATACAAGTGTGAACTTTTTACCCATTCCGGCACCTAGGCGCCCCATTGCATGATCCAGGGTTGTTTTCGTTAGCGTATTTTTTCATTTTTTACAGGCACCCTCAGAAACATATAAGAATCGTGTCTACAAAATTTTTGAATTTTTTGACGTCATTTTTATTTTATTTCATTTTTAAAGATGAAAAATAGAGAAAATCATAAAAATAGAATATTCATTAAAAAATTATGCCGCTTGTTGCATTAATTCATAAAAATCTCGTCTTAATTTTAGAATACAAAACATAAATAAAAATGTCAATTTTTGACCTATTCTGGACCCAAGGCACCCCACTGCGCTGGCCGAGGCTTTTTGACAGTTTTTTTTATTATTTTTAGGCCATTTTTTGTAAGCATGCTCAGAATAATGTAAGGATCGTGTTTGTAAAATTTTAAAATTTTTGACATCGTTTTTATTTTATTTTATTTTTCAAAGACGAAAAATAGATAAAATCATAAAACATAGAATATTCATCAAAAAATGGTACCGCTTGTTGCATTAATTCTTAAAAATAATGTATTAATTTTAGAATGCAAAATAAAAATAAAAATGTGAATTTTTATTCCATTCCGGCCTCTGGACACCCCACTGCGCGGTCCGGGGACTATTTGACAAGGTTTTTCTTTTTTTCATTTTTTAAGCCCATTTTTTGCAGGCATGCTAAAAAAAAAATAGTGCCACTTGTTGCAGTAACTCTTAAAAATCTAATATTAATTTTAGAATGTAAAACATTAAAAAAAAAAAAGAGCAAATTTTTGACCCATCCGTGCCCCTGGGCGCCCCACTACGCGGGCCAGAGGTTTTTTGACAACGTTTTACTTTTTTTATCAGTGTTTAAAGCTATTTTTTGCAGGCATGCCTAGAAAAGTGTTTGGATCCTGTATGCAAAGCTTCATAATTATTAGACGATAATTTTATTTTATTTCATTTTTCAAAGATGAAAAATACAGAACATCATAAAAAATAGAATATTCACCAAAAAATGATGTCGCTTAGTCTATTAATTCCTAAAAATCGTATATTAATCTTAGAATGCAAAACATCAATCAAAATGTAATTTTTTTTATCTATACCGGCCCCCTGGGCACCCCAATACGCGGGCCGAGGCCTTTTAACAGCGTTTTACTCTTTTTTGTCATTTTGACAACATTTTTTACAGACATTTCCAGAAAAATGTAAGGATATTGTCTGCAAAATTTCACACTTTTTTTACGTTGTTTTTATTTTATTTTATATTTCAAAGAGAAAAAATAAAAAAAATCATAAAAAATGGAATACTCATCAAAAAATGGTGCCGCTTGTTGCATTAATTCCTAAAAATTGTATATTAATTTTAGAATGTAAAACATAAATAAAAATGTAAAGTTTTAAACCATCCCGACCCCGGGGTGCCCCATTACATGAGCTAGAGCTTTTTAACAGCGTTTTACTTTATTTATCATTTTTTAAGACCATTTTTTACAGGCATGCCAGAAAAATGTAGGGATTATGTCCGCAAAATTTCATAATTTTTTTACGTCATTTTTATTTTATTTATTTTTCAAAGCTAAAAAATATAGAAAATCATAAAAGATAGAATATTTGTGAAAAAAATGGTGATGCTTGTTGCCTCAATTTCTAAAAATAATAAAAAAATAATAAATATAATAATAATAATTATTATAATAATAATAGTAATAAATAATACAAGTAATAAAAATAATAAAAGAATAATAATAATAAAAATAATGAAACTGACAATAATAAAAATAATAATAATAAAATGGTAAGAAAAAAATAATAATAATAATAATAATAATAATAATAATAGTAATAATTATATTAATAATAATAATAATAATAACAACAATAAAAATAGTAAAAAAAAATAATTATAATAATAATCATAATAATAATTATAATAATAATAAAAAATAATCAAAATAAAAAATAATAATAATAAATTTAATAAAATTAATATAAATAATAATAAAAATAATAAAAACAATGAAAATAATAAAAATAATAATAATTATTACAATAATAAAAATAGTAATAATAATAATAAATATAATAATAATAATAAATAATACAAGTAATAAAAATAATAAATATAATAATAATAAAAAATAAGGAAACTAGCAATAATAAAAATATTATTAATAATAACAATTAAAAATAATAATAATAATAATAACAAAAAAATAGTGAAAAAATAATTATAATAATTTTCATAATAATAATTATAACAATAATAAAAAATAATCAAATAATAATAATAAATTTAATAAAAGAAATAAAAATAATATAAATAATAATAAAAATAATAGAAACAATGAAAATGATAAAAATAATAATAATTACTACAATAATAAAAGAATAAAAAATAAATATAATAATAATAAATAATACAAATATTGAAAATAATAAATATAATAATAATAATAATAAAAATAATTTAAACTAATAATAATAAAAAAATATTAATAATAATAATAAAAAAAAATAATTATTAATAATAATAATAATAGTAATAATGACAATAAAAATAGTAACAAAAAATAATTATAATAATAACAATAATAATTATTATAATAAAAAGAAATAATCAAAATTAAAAGAATAATAATAATAATAAATATAGCAAATGTAATAAATAATAAATAATTATGATTACAATAATAAAAATAATAAATAAATAAGAAATATAATAAATATAATAATAAATAATAATACAAGTAATAAACATAATAATAATAATAATAATAATAACGAAACTAATAATAATAAAAATATTAATAATAATAACAATAAAAAATAATAAATATAATAAATATAATAAAAATAATAATAATAATAATAGAAATCATAATAACAATAAAAAAAAAAAATAAAAAAAATAATAATCGTAATAATAATTATAATAATAATAGTAATATAATAAAAATAAAAAAAAAATAATAAATATAATACAAGAAATAAAAATAATAAATTTAATAATAATAGTAAAAATATTTAAAATAATAATAATAATAATAAATAATAATAATAATAATAGAAATAGTAATAATAATAATAATAATAATAATAATAATAATCGTAATAATAATTATAATAATTATAATAATAATAATAATAATAATAATAATAACAATAATATAAGTAATAAAAATAATAAAAATAATATTAATAATAAAAATAAGAATAAAAATGAAAAAAACTAATAAAAATAAAAATAGTAATAATAATGATAATAATCATAATAATAATAATAATAATAATAAAAATAATAATTAAAATAATTAAAATAATAATATTAATACTAATAATAATAAAATATAAATTTTTTACCTATCCCATCCTCTGGGCTTCCCACTACACGAGCCGGGGGCTTTTTAACAGCATTTATGTTTTTTAATCATTTTTTGATTCTAGTTCTTTAAGGCATTCCTACAAAAAATATAAGGATCGTGTCTGTAAAATTTCATAATTTTTTGACGTCGTTTTTATATTATTTTATTTTTTAAATACGAAAAATAAAGAAAATAATTAAAAATAGAATACTCATAAAATTTTTTTACCGCTTGTTGCATTAATTTCCAAAAATCATATATTAATTGTAGAATTCAAAACATAAATTAAAAGGTAAATTTTTTACCTATCCCGGCCCCTAGGCGCCCCACTACACGGGCCGGGTGCTTTTTGACCTCGTTTTACTTTTTTTTGTCATTTTTTATGCCATTTTTTGCAGGCATGCCCAGAAAAAGATAAGAATCGTGTCTGCAAAATGTTATAATTTTTATACGTCAATTTTATTTTATTTTATTTTTCAAATAAGAAAAATAAAGAAAATCATAAAAAAATAGAATATTCATCAAAAAATGGTGCCGCTTGTTGCATTAATTCCTAAAAATTGCATATTAATTTTCACCAAATTCGGATCTTACCAAACATAAAAGCTGCAGCAAATCAGTCTCAATATTCTTAAACGCACTAAATCTGCAAATCATTCAAAATAATGCCAATCAGTTAATCACTGTCAAACCGAACGAATTCGATTTGCCTTAATCATGATCCAGAGCTGCTTGAAAGTGAACGAACCTTGTTGAACATGTTCTCAAGATTCACTGGAATTAACCTGTAATTATTTAATTGAATAAAGATATAATAATGTTAGACCTTGAAGATGCTTATTGAAGGTATATTACGTTATAGCTAATGACTAATGTTAACTAGACTAAACAAATGTCGAGGATTTCATTTTTTTACAATACCATCTAAAATCATATGTAATAATGACATTATTATCCTTACTTTCAATCCTATAAAGATTGCAACTTTATGATATTAAAATAAGCTTAAAAATTATAAGGGGTCGGTGATAGTTTTGTATAATATCCACATAAGATCATTATCATACAGATCTCAAATTTATGATGATCATCATCATCATTTAACGTAATTGAACAACATAACCTCAATAATAATCAATGACCGGAGCATAAAAATAACAAATTTATGATAATAAGATAAAAGTCATAAATTTAAAGGTTGGATGCTTGTGTACAATATTCAACTATGGTTCTCACAATAAAGATTGCAACTTTATGGTAATGTAAAATATTATGAAATTAATAATTTGTGGTAGATTTTTGTGTACAATATGTAACGATAGTCCTCTTCAAAAGAAAGAAAGAAAAATGTAACTATGGTCATTATATTATAGATTGTGGCTATAATAATGATCCGTATCAAAACATACAAAAGGGAAAAATGGATATCATAAACAATTATTTAAAAAAAAATACACAATCGTAATATCATGAAAAAGGAGACATTTCAAAATTAAATTCCTAAAATAGCCATTTCATGTAATTACTTCCTAGGTAGAAACTACTTAGTAAATGTTACAATACACGACAAATTTATGAGGGTGGAGTTGAAATATAATAATTTATTTAAGATATGTTAGAAATAGTACGATTTATTGGTTATAAAACTCGATAAAAAAATTCATTTTTATATAACATATCATAATTGGTTATGTAAGATAACATAATAGTTTCCTTGACTAGAGTTGCAAAACATAAAAAGTGTCACGACATAATAACATAGCAAGGAGATGCGAAGAAAAGGGAAACTTTTATTAGAGATACGTCTTCCTCTTCTAATTACATACTATTAATATGAAATTTACATGACACAAATAAAAGAAGAGAATTGGCATCTTAGATTACAGTTCTACTTGGAATTAAGGCATCCTTGATCACCGTCGCAATCCCACTCTTTATGAATTTCCCATCGGTTTCCCCACAGCATCGCTGTTAATGATCTACAAAAGTCGGACGGGATCCGTCGTAAAGGATCATATTCCTTACTGCTTTGGAGACTACCAAAGTTGTAGCCTTCAATATGGTGGAACCGTTAAAAGTATCTGAGCCTACACAGGCAGCTGTTGCAAATGGCTTAGGTGGCATGACTGCATCTCTTTTCTCTCAATATTGATTAAAAAATAGTGCCGCTTGTTACATTAATTCATAAAATTCATGTATTAATTTTAGAATGTAAAATATAAATAAAAATGTGAATTTTTGACCCATTCCGGCCCTTGGGCGACCCACTGCACGAATCAGGGGGTTTTTTGATAGCGCTTTTCTATTTTCATTTTTTGATGCCATCTTTTGTAGACATGCTCATAAAAATATAAGGATTGTGTCTACAAAATTTCCTAATTTTTTGACGTCGTTTTTAGTTTATGTTATTTTTTAAAGACGAAAAATAGAGAAAATCATAAAAAATAGAATACTCATAAAAAAAAATGGTGTCGCTTGTCGTATTAATTCCTAAAAATCATATATTATTTTTAGAATGTAACACATAAATAAAAACGTAAATTTTTGACCGATCCCGGCCCCTGAGCGCCCCATTGCGCGGATCAGGGGCTTTTTGACAGGGTTTTTCTATTTTTACTTTTTGATGCCATTTTTTTGCAGGCACGCTTAGAAAAATATTAGTTTTCAAAGATGAAAAATAAAGAAAATCATAAAAAAATACAATACTCATCAAAAAAATGGTGCCGCTTGTCGCATTAATTCTTAAAAATCGTGTATTATTTTTAGAATGTAAAATATAAATAAAAATATTAATTTTTGACCCATCTCGGCCCCTGGGCGCCCCATTGAGCGAGTCGGTGGCTTTTTGACAGTGTTTTTCAATTTTCATTTTTTGAGGCCATTTTTTGCATGCCTACTCAAAAATATGTAAGGATGTGTCTACAAAATTTCAGAATTTTTTGATGTCGGTCTTATTTTATTTTATTTTTCAAAGAAGAAAAATAGACAAAATTATAAAAAATAGATTAGTCGTCAAAAAATGGTGCTGCTTGTTGAATTAATTCTTAAAAATCGTGTATTAATTTTAGAATACAAATGTGAACTTTTGACCCATTCCGGCACCTAGGCGCCCCATTGCATGATCCAGGATTGTTTTCGTTAGCGTATTTTTTCATTTTTTACAGGTACCCTCAGAAACATATAAGAATCGTGTCTACAAAATTTCTGAATTTTTTGACGTCGTTTTTATTTTATTTCATTTTTAAAGACGAAAAATAGAGAAAATCATAAAAATAGAATATTCATTAAAAAATCATGCTGCTTGTTGCATTAATTCGTAAAAATCTTGTCTTAATTTTGGAATACAAAACATAAATAAAAATGTCAATTTTTGACCTATTCCGGCCCCAAGCCACCCCACTGCGCTGGCCGAGGCTTTTTGATAGTTTTTATTTATTTATTATTTTTAGACCATTTTTTTGTAAGCATGCTCAGAATAATGTAAGGATTGTGCTTGTAAAATTTCAAAATTTTTTGACATCGTTTTTATTTTATTTTATTTTTCAAAGATGAAAAATAGATAAAATCATAAAACATAGAATATTCATCAAAAAATGGTACCGCTTGTTGCATTAATTCTTAAAAATAGTGTATTAATTTTAGAATGCAAAATAAATATAAAAATGTGAATTTTTAATCCATTTCGGCCTCTGGACGCCCCACTGCGCGGTCCGGGGACTATTTGACAAGGTTTTTCTTTTTTTCATTTTTTAAGCCCATTTTTTGCAGGCATGCTAAAAAAAAAAAAAATAGTGCCACTTGTTTCAGTAACTCTTAAAAATCTAATATTAATTTTAGAATGTAAAACATTAAAAAAAAAAAGTAAATTTTTGACCCATCAGTGCCCCTAGGCGCCCCACTACGTGGGCCAGAGGTTTTTTGACAGCTTTTTACTTTTTTTTGTCAGTGTTTAAGGCCATTTTTTACAGGCATGCCCAGAAAAGTGTATGGATCTTGTATGCAAAGCTTCATAATCATTAGACGATAATTTTATTTTATTTCATTTTTCAAAGATGACAAATACAGAACATCATAAAAATAGAATGTTCACCAAAAAATGATGTCGCATGGTCCATTAATTCCTAAAAATCCTATATTAATCTTAGAACGCAAAACATCAATCAAAATGTAATTTTGTTTACCTATACCGGCCCCTGGAAGCCCCGATACTTGGGCCGGGGCCTTTTAACAGCGTTTTAATTTTTATTTGTCATTTTTCGCAGACATTCCCAAAAAAATGTAAGGATATTGTCTGCAAAATTTCATAATTTTTTGACGCCGTTTTATTTTATTTTATATTTCAAAGAGAAAAAATAAAGAAAATCACAAAAAAAATGGAATACTCATCAAAAAATGGTCCCGTTTGTTGCATTAATTCCTAAAAATCATATATTAATTTTAGAATGTAAAACATTAATAAAAATGTAAAGTTTTAAACCATCCCGACCACTGGGTGCCCCACTACGTGAGCTAGGGCTTTTTAACAGCGTTTTACTTTATTTATCATTTTTTGAGGCCATTTTTTACATGCATGCCCAGAAAAATGTAAGGATTCTATCCGCAAAATTTCATAATTTTTTTACGCCATTTTTATTTTATTTATTTTTGAAAGATAAAAAATATAGAAAATCATAAAAGATAGAATATTTGTGAAAAAATGGTGATGCTTGTTGCCTCAATTTCTAAAAATAATTAAAATAATAAAAAAAATAAATGGAATAATAATAATGATAAAAATAATGAAACAAACAATAATAAAAATATTAATAATAATACTGAAAAAAAAAAATGATAAAAAAAAAATAATAGTAAAAATAATAAAAATAATAATAGCAATAATAATAATAATAATAAGAATAATAATAACAATAAAAATAGTAAAAAAAAATAATTATAATAATAATCATAATAATAATTATAATAATAATAAAAATAATAATAATAAATAATAATAATAATAAATTTAATAAAAGTAATATAAATAATAATAAAAATAATAAAAAAGAAAATAGTAAAAATAATAATAATTATTACAATAATAAAAATAATAATAAAAAAACAATAAATATAATAATAATAATAATAATAATAATAAATAATACAAGTAATAAAAATAATAAATATTAAAATAATAAAAAAAAAAAAGTTACAATAATAAAAATATTATTAATAATAACAATAAAAAAAATAATAATAACAATAAAAATGGTAAAAAAAATTATAATAATAAACATAATAATAATTATAACAATAATAAAAAAATAATAATGATAATAATAAATTTAGTTAAAGAAATAAAAATAATATAAATAATAATAAAAATAATAAAAAGAATGAAAATGATAAAAATAATAATTATTATTACAATAATAAAAATAATAAAAAATAATAAATATAATAAATGTAATAATAATAATAATAAATAATACAATAATAAAAAAAAATAAATATTATAATAATAATAATAATAATAACGAAACTAATAATAATAAAAAATATTAATAATAATAACAAAAAAAAGAATTAATAATAATAATAATAAATAATAATAATAATAATAAAAATAGTAAAATAATAATAATAATAATAATCATTATAATAATTATAATAATAAGAAATAATAATAATAAATATAATAAAAGTAATAAAAGTAATATTAATAGTAATAATAGTAATAATAATAATAATAATAATAATAATAATAATTACAATAATAAAAAAATAATAAAAAATAAGAAATATAATACTAATAATAAAAATAACTAAACTAACACTAATAAAGATATTAATAATAATAACAAAAAAAAATGATAATAATAATAAGAATAATAATAATAATAATAATAATAATAATAATAATAATAATACTAAGAGAAATATAAAGATAATAAAAGTAATAATAATAATAGTAATTGTAATAATATAAATAATAATAATAATAATAATAATAATAATAATAATAATAATAATAATAATAATAAATATGATAAGTATAATAAAAATATAATAATAATAGAAATAATAATAACAATAAAAATAATAATAATCATAATCATAATAATAATTGTAATAATTATAATAATAATAATAAGAGTAATAATAATAAAAATAATAAAAAAAAATATTAATAATAAAAATAATAATAAAAAATGTAAAAAAATAAAAATAAAAATTGTAATAATAATGATAATAATAATAATAATAATAATAGTAATAATAATAATAACAATAATAAAAATAATAATATTAATTATTAAAATAATAATAATAATTATAAAATGTAAATTTTTTTCCTATCCCATTCTCTGGGCTTCCCACTACATGAGCCGGGGGCTTTTTAACAGTATTTTTTTTAATCATTTTTTATTCTAGTTTTATAGGCATTCCCAGAAAAATGTACGGATCGTGTTTGTAAAATTTTATAATTTTTTGACGTCGTTTTTATATTATTTTACTTTTCAAATACGAAAATAAAGAAAATCATTAAAAATATAATACTCTTAAAAACGTTTTGCCGTTGGTTGCATTAATTCCCAAAAATCATATATTAATTGTAGAATGCAAAGCATAAATAAAAATGTAAATTTTTGACCTATCCCGTCCCCTAGGCACCCCACTACGCGGGCCGGGTGCTTTTTGACCTCGTTTTACTTTTTTTGTCATTTTATGCCATTTTTTGTAGTCATGCCCATAAAAAGATAAGGATCGTGTCTACAAAATTTAATAATTTTTTGATGTCAATTTTATTTTATTTTATTTTTCAAATAAGAAAAATAAAGAAAATCATAAAAAATAGAATATTCATCAAAAAATGGTGCCACTTATTGCCTTAATTCCTAAAATTGTATATTAATTTTAGAATGTAAAACATAAATGCAAATGTAAAGTTTTCACCCATCCCGACCCCAAGGTGCCCCACTACGCGAGCTAGGGCTTTTTAACAGTGTTTTACTTTATTTATTATTTTTTGAGGCCATTTTTTGCAGGCAGGCCCGAAAAAATGTAGGGACTGTGTTCGTAAAATTTCATAATTTTTTTATGTCATTTTTATTTTATTTATTTTTCAAAGATGAAAAATATAGAAAATCATAAAAGATAGAATATTCAAGAAAAAATGGTGATGCTTGTTGCCCCAATTTCAAAAAATCATATATTAATTTTAAAATAGAAAACATAAATAAAAATATAAATTTTTAACCCATTCCATCCCCGGGGCTCCCCCCACTACACGAGCCGGGGGCTTTTTAATAGCATTTTTGTTTTTTTTAATCATTTTTAGGCTAGTTTTTGTGGGCATTTCCAAAAAGATGTAAGGATCGTGTATGTAAAATTTCATAATTTTTTGACGTCATTTTTATTTTATTTTATTTTTCAAAGACGAAAAGTAAAGAAAGAAAAAAAAAAAAAAAAAAAAAAAAAAAGAATTTTCATCAAAAAATGGTGCTACTTGTTGCTTTAATTTCTAAAAATCGTATATTAGTTTTAGAATGCAAAACATAAATAAAAATGTAAATTTTTGACCCATCCTGGCCCTTGGGCGCCCCACTACGTAGGTGGGGGGCTTTTTGACAGCGTTTTACTTTTTTTGTCATTTTTAGAGGCCATTTATTCGAGGCATGTCCAGAAAAATGTATGGATCGTAATGCAAAATTTGATAATTGTTTGACGTCAATTTTTTTTTTTCAAAGACAAAAAATAGAATATTCATCAAAAAATAGTGCCGGTTGTTGCATTGATTCCTAAAAATTGCATATTAATTTGCATTTTAACAACATTTTACTTTTCTTGGTCATTTTTTGAGGCCATTTTTTTGAGGCATGCCCATAAAAATATAAGGATCATGTCTCCAAAATTTCCTAATTTTTTTACGTCATTTTTATTTTATTTTATTTTTCAAAGATAAAAAATAAAAAAATCACAAAAAATAGAATATTTGTCCAAAAAGGGTGCCACTTTATGCATTAGTTACTAAAAATTGTATATTAATTTTAGAATGCAAAACATAAATAAAAATGTAAATTTTGTACCCATCCCAGCCCCTAGGCGCCCCATTACGCAAGTCGGGGGCTGTTTGACAGCGTTTTACGTTTTTTTGTCTTTTTTAAGCCATTCTTTGCAGGCGTACCCAGAAAAATGTAAGGATCGTGTATGTAAAATTTCATAATTATTTGACATCTATTTTATTTTATTTTATTTTTTAAAGACGAAAAGGAAGAAAGTCATTAAAAATACAATATTCATCAAAAAATGGTGTCGCTTGTTGCATTAATTTTTAAAAATCATATATTAATTTTAGAATGGAAAACATGAAAAAAAAATCTATATTTTTTCCCAATCCCGACCCTTGGGCACCCCGCTACGCGGGCTAGACGCTTTTTGACAATGTCTTACTTTTGTTCGTCATTTGTTGACGCCATTTTTTGCAGGCATACCCAGAAAAATGTGAGAATTGTGTAGAGGTGTCAATTGGGCCAGACCATCCATGGATGGCCTGGCCCAGCTCGCTACAGTAGTAAATTTTTGCACGGCCCGGCACAGCACGCCAGAAAGGTCTGGGCTAGGCCTCATGTTTGAGGCCCGCGGCCCAGGCACGGCCCAGGGACGCCCAAGGCCCAGGCACGTCCCAGGCACGCGAAGGGTCAAGCCCACGACATGAAATTTTAATGAGATTTGAGGCATTTTAAGGCCAATTGGCTAACCTATGTCGTCTGGTCAACCAGTCATTTTCTTATAATTATTCATATTAATACAATAAAATCACATATTTTTAGGGCATATAATATATTACTTTTCTTTGTCATCAAATTTGAAATTTAAAAAAAAATCCTAAAAATATTGCTAATCATAAGTGAAACTTAAGTGCATTAAGACAATTAGGTTAAGATTGAGTTTAGACATAACAGAATCTTCTAGAAGCACTTAGGTTTTGCAATTTACTTATCCTAGAATATTGCACTCTTTTTTCCTTCGCTAAGGTTTTGTCCCGATCTCCCCACGAGGTTTACATGACAAGGTTTTTAATGAGTTGATCATTTATATTTACTTATATGTATTATCTCAATTCAATAAAATCACATCTTTTGGGGACCTATGATATATTTTCTTTTTTTAATTAAATGCTGGGCTTGAGGGTTTCTCCTCAGGCACGGCCCAGGCCCACCATGGGCCTAGGGTTAATAGGGTCGTGCCAGCCCGGCAGGGCCCTTTTGACATCTCTAGGATTGTGTATGCAAAATTTCATAACAGTTTGATGTCAATTTTATCTTATGTTATTTTTCAAATATGAAAAATAAAGAAAATTCATCAAAAAATGGTGCCACTGGATACATTAATTCCTAAAAAGTATATATTAATTTTAGAAAGCAAACCATAAATAAAAATGTAAATTTTTGACTTATCCCGGCCCTTGGGCAACCCACTAGAAGGGCCGAGGGCTTTTTAAGGGTGTTTTACTTCTTTTTGTCATTTTTAGGCTATTTTTTACAAGCATGCCCAAAAAAATGTAAGGATGGTGTCCACGAGATTTCATAAATTTTTATTGTCATCTTTATTTTACTTTATTTTTTAAAGACAAAAAATAAAGAAACTTATAAAAAATGGAATATTCATCAAAAAATGGTGTTGTTTGTTGCATTAATTCCTGAAAGTTATATATTAATTTTAGAATACAAAACATAAATAAAAATGTAAATTTTGACCCAGCCCGGTCCCTGCGCACCCCACTACACGGGGCGGGGGCTTTCAAACAACGTTTTACTTTTCTTTGTTATTTTTAGGCCATTTTTTGCAAGCAAGCCCATAAAAATGTAAGGATTGTGTCTACAAAATTTTAAAATTTTTTGATGTCATTTTTCTTTTATTTTATTTTTCAAAGATGAAAAATAAAGAAAATCATAAAAAAAATATAATATTCATCAACAAATGGTGCCGCTTGTTGTATTAATTCTTAAAAATTGTATATTAATTTCAAAATGCAAAACATAACTAAAAAGGTAAATTTTTATCCATCTCGTCCCCTGGGCGCCCCACTACGCGGACCGGTGGCTTTTTAACAACGTTTTACTTCTTTTTGTCATTTTTAGGCCATTTTTTGTAGGCATGCCCAGAAAAATGTAAGGATCGTGTTCGTAAAATTTCATAATTTTTTTACGTCATTTTTATTTTATTTTTTTTCAAAGACAAAAAATAAAAAAAATCATAAAAAATAGAATATTCATCAAAAAATAGTGTCATTTGTTGTATTAATTCCTAAAAATTGAATATTAATTTTTGAATGTTGAATAAAAATAAAAATGTAAATTTTTTAGCCACCCCTGCCCCAGGGCACCCCACTTCGCGGGACAAGGGTTTTTTAACAGCGTTTTACTTTTTTCTCATTTTTTGAGGCCATTTTTACAAGGATGCCAAAAAAAATGTAGGGATCATGTCTGCAAAATTTCACAATTTTTTGACGTCATTTTTATTTTATTTTATTTTTCAAAGATGAAAAATAAAGAAAATCATAAAAAATAGAATATTCATCAAACAATGGTGCCGATTGTTGCAATAGTTCCTAAAAATTGTATATTAATTTTAGAATGCAAAATATAAAATGGAAATATAAGTTTTTGACCCATCTTGGCCCCTAGGCGCCCAAGTACGCAGGCTGGGGGCTTTTGAACAGTGTGTTACTTTTCTTTGTCATTTTTTGAGATCATTTTTTGCTGCATGCTGAGAAAAATGTAAGGATTGTGTCTACAAAATTTCATAATTTTTTGACGTCGTTTTTATTTTATTTTATTTTTCAAAACTGAAAAATATATAAAATCATTAAAAAAATAGAATATTCGCTAAAAAAAATAGTACCGCCTATTGAATTATTCATAAAAATTGTATATTAATTTTAGAATGCAAAACATAAATAAAAATATAAATTTTTTACCCATCTCGGCCCCTGGGCGCCTCACTACGCGAGTCGGGGACTTTTTGACAGTGTTTTACTTTTTTTGTCATTTTTTGAGGCTATTTTTGCGGCATGCCCAGAAAAATATAAAGATTATGTCTGTAAAATTTCATAATTGTTGGACATTTATTTTATTTTATTTTATTTTTCAAAGGCAAAAAATAAAGAAAATAATAAAAAATAGAACATTCATTAAAAAATATTGCCGGTTATTGCATTAATTCTTAAAAATCATATATTAATTTGAGAATGAAAAAGATAAATAAAAATGTAAATTGTTTACTCATCCCAGCCCCTGGGCGCCCCGCTACGCTGGTCGGGACTTTTTAACAACGTTTTACTTTTTTTGTCATTTTTTTAGGCCATTTTTTATAAGCATGCCCATAAAAATGTATAAATCGTGTTTGTAAAATTTTATAATTTTTTGATGTCATTTTAATTTTATTTTATTTTTCAAAGATGAAAAATAAAGAAAAAATAAATAAAAATGCTCAAGAATTTTTCATAAATTTACCCATCTTGGACATCAAATAAAAGTAAAACTAAATATGAAAGTGTTCTTTCATCTCCGACTTTAAAGTTTAAAAACATTAGGCTGTAAAACTACAAGGCTTTACCTCATAGTAATCCGCTCCCATCAATAAGGAGTCTTCGGGGCTTCACTACTAAGTTCTATTTATTTATTATTATTTTTTTTTTGTAAAATAAACACAAATATTTAAATTAAATAAGTCAATTATCCTTCACAACTAAAGAAGCTACAAAGTGGCCTGAAATAGAGCAAATTTTAACATGAACTAAACTTTCAAAAAGCTCTGAACTTTGTTTTACATATAAAGAGCTATGAAAAGTTGGAATTCTGGAGCAATTTCAAATATCTTTAGAAGAAATTTGCAGCCAATTAATGATGTAATATTATCAATATCATTGTTCAACCAATGATACCTCGAGATTTCCGTCTCCATTTGGTTTTCATTTTTTTTTTTTAGCAAATAGTAATGTTGGGTAATAAATTACTCGGGGAAATCAAATGGATATCATTGTTCTGCAGCCATGCGGTGGGCGCAGAGCGAACTATTCTTTCACCTTTTACTAAAGAATACCGTGTGCTCGCCGCATTTAGTTGCATACTGTTGCCTAAATTTGTGTTTATAGAATCTCGTAAGTGCACGTAAAATATCAAGTATGGTCTTATAGAGATTGTGTATTTTTAAAATTAAATTGTTAAGTTAATTCTATTCAAGTTTTAAAAAAAAAACTAAAATTGATTTTAAGATGTTAAAGACTAATAATAACTTGACTATAGACAATGAAAAACAAAGATAAAACTAATTAATAATAAAATGTGTAATTAAAATTGGCCAAATTCATTGTGCGTGGCTTACAATTGCTAAACTGTCTCTTAATAATGCTGTACGATGCTGCAGCAATGGATGATAACGACTACTTCCTGTTAACCAGATTTACTAAACCAGTGATTTTTCAATCCTCTGTCTACTGATTTTAAAGTTAAATCCCACAAATTTTTTTGTAAATCTAGACTCTAAAATCAGAGAATGAAGCTCTAAATCATATAGTTATGCAAGACACAATATATTCCTATATCATGTGAATCAAAGATCTAAAACAAGATCTAAAGAACCTGCACTATTCAAGCTGTATCCACTCAACTAAATCTTCCCAGATCTAATCAAAGCTATACTCCTCTCTTATGATTTCTCAATCACAGTTAAAGCACAAATTCGGCTCACTTGAATAAACAAAGAAATAATCATCCGATCCACTCAACATCAACTAACATTTCAATATTAAACATCTCAACAATTTCAGCCAGCAATTATACTCTTATAGAGTTATATATGGAATCAAGTTCAGATTTATAAAGAGGAACGTAAATATTCTTCAACAAGATGAAAACAGAGTGTAAAGAGTAAAGAAAACTAAGGTGATGAGGAGAGAATCCGAATCCACCTTTTCTAAGGTTTCTTCTAGCTCTTCCCGTATCAACAATGGACCTTCCTTTACGTTCAACACCCTGCTACGTCTCCTTCTTCTTCTTTCCAGTACTGGAGCTGGTACTTGATCAGAGAAATGGAGATGGTTTTCCTTTTTCAAGTTCAGCCGCCTCTACATTACAAATTATGACCAAGGACACCTTCTTCTCTTACAGCTGCAGGTACTTATTGTACCCTAATTACACGTGGCAGCCCCTGAGGAAGCCTCCAATCAGCAGCTAAATCAGCACCCTTCACGGTTAAATCAGCCCATTCTTCCAGCTCAGGTACAGCTGTCAGCAACATGTGAGTCTGGTCCAGCTGGCATTGGCGGAGCAATGCTGACTAGAATTTCCTTGTAAATTCCAAAACGACAAGTAGTTACTTGCCTCCAAAACGACAATGCTTTCTCAATGCTAAAAATAGTCACAATCTGTACCCGGATTAGCTCTTTTTAAACACCAAAAACACGAGAGAGAATTCATGAAACCAAATTAACTAAAAACTAGAAACAATGCAAAATAAAGGAATAAACCAAAACTAAATACTCTCTAAGTAATAATTTAAACCCAAGAAATGCTCAATTAACTCTATTTTCATAGAGTTATCACATACGCATATTTTTGGAGGTGTTTTCTCTACGGGAAACTCCCACAATTTGAGTTTAAGCTTTTTCTATGATTATTACTACGTAATTATACATTAAGTCTTTAATTGCCTAATTACTAGAATTGTGCATACTAATTATGAGATGAAAATCACTATTTTGGTAATTATAAGTGCACACCCAATTAGGAGTGTTTGTTAAATGTAAAATGTCAATGGTATAATAATACATAGTATAATATATATTATATGTAAAATATATATATTGATCAATTTATTACTGAAATGAAAAGGGAAAAAAATTCTAATATCATATAAAATTCTTTATAAATTAACTGAAAAATTCATATATATTTTTTCCGTGAGATTAACCCAGAACTTTAATTAGAGACTATTTGTGAGATTAACCTAAAATTTTAACTAGGTTGAGATTAATTCAGAACTTTAACTATGTTCCAGAACTTTAACTCGGTTTGTGGGTGTTTATGTTGAAACACCTCCAAAAATCAACGTATCTGACAACCCCAATACTGCCACTTAATACTTATTTTATTTTCCCCCTTTTTTTCTTAATGAGAATTATGGGTTTCACGTATTTTGGAAGGTTTTAGAAAATCTGCTAATAAAATTCTGGTGAAAGCAAAGAACTCAACCAAATATCATCAAAATCTAAAAGCAAAGAACCCAAATTCATTTGAAGAGTATCTTCGTAATTGTACATTCAATGCCATAACTCTCGGTGTAAATGAGTGTCAAGTGTCATTTTCTATTAAAAATTTAACAGAAGGAAAAATTTTGCAAGAATTTTGAAGTTTAAGAAGAACAGTGTTATAAATTAAAGTTCGGGGGATATTTTGTGACAAGGATAATAGTTCGAGGGAAACCGTTTAATTTGTCCAAATGAAAATGAACATGAAAAACGACAGTATGAATTGGAAAGCAACAACATTCTGGCGAACAATCAAAGTGAGCAATATAATTAAGATGACATGAAAAACGAAGACGACCATACTGCCGAACCACGACTATAGGAAACAACAGCAAAGCATATACAACAATGATCAAAAGGATAAAAAACCGAAACACCATAAACAATGTAAGAATATGAAACGACAACTCGAACAACAAAGTAGTAAAACTACATCAATGTAATAATTATAAACAACGTCAATAACATTCAAAATGGCGCAAGCTCATTAACGACGATAAATCTTTTAAAGCAACAGCAAACATGAACAACGACAACTGAATAAATACAACAAAAGTTTAAAACGACAAGAGAAGATGACTTCAACTGCATACTCTTTCCAATTACGTGATATGTTTTGTTTACAAGCAACAAAAGATGAGTAATTTAGTCCCGGTTTTGGGTAATCTACTCTTCTGCGAAACTTTTTATATCTTGTCTGACACTTGTAATAAAATAGAACATGCAAATCCCAAATGTAAATAAAATAAAAACCCGATAATTTAATATGCGGTGACTTAGGGATTTTTTGGTAAAGAAATTCAAATCATGATTTAAATTATGGTTTATAATTTGTTATAGTATTTTCTCTCATAAAAAACATACATAAATTGAGAAGAATTCTGAATCATAATTCAAAATCTATGAACTAAACGTTTCTTTAATAATGACGATAAAATAATATTTTTATCTGCCCCGACTTAAACCAAAGGGCTAAATTAAAAAGTCGATAAAATTTTAATGTAATACATGACAATAAAACCATTAAAGGTTTCTATATGTCACGCTAATAATTTGTTCATATTAAATTTATCCATCGACAAAAATGCCTTGAAATATGAGTCGCATGGTTGTTTTTCTTAAAGTTGAAGTCGAGCAGATATTAAATTTTCATACTTTGAACTTATCCATTGGTGTTCTAATCTCATGATTAGCCTGAAACTATTTTGAAATCATTGATGGACACTTCTCAAGTTAGGAAACTATTGGTGGACACTTGTCAAGATGGGAAATCATTAGTGGACACTTGAAATAATGAGAAATTATCTCGATGGTATCAATGGCTAAGATTTAATCAAAATAGTTTATGATTCAAAGGTAGATATTAGATATGAAAATAATGGCAATGATCCCCAGTTGTGTTTTGATTTAAGGACTAGAATGTAAGATGACATACTATAAATAAGTGATTAATTTAGACTTTATTTTATCTTTCATATGAGAAAGAGCTAGAAAGAGAAAGAGAGAAAGAGATGTAGGAAGAAGAAAGAATGAAGGTTTTCTAAATTTTGAGGACAAACCATCACAGAAAGCAAGTTGTAAGATACTATGTAAGTATACATTCTACTGCATCAATTGAACAATAGTATGTTTTTAATGAATGTTTCTAATTTATATATGTTATTGTTAGAATACTTTCATGAGATTGAGATTTAAAAGGTGTTTGTAAAGTATGATATGAATCTTGTATTTATTATGAACTGATTAAAGTATGATAAAGTAAAGAGTCAAATCCTTGAGGAATAATAGGTTCTAAGATAGGAGCCATATGAAAGAGGTTCTAATAACATAAGATGAATGTTATACAAAATGGCTTTAAATGTTAAAGAAAAGTATTTTCAAAGTGGAAATTATTATATGGTTTACTTTCTGAGCTTGAGCTCATATAATTCTCGTGATGTAGGTAAGTGCTAAAATAGAAATTTCAATTGATTGAGTAAGAACGGTTCAAAGTCTCATGGTGAGTTAAAAGATCTTAAGATATGAAATTTATAATATTAAGATTCAGCTCAAAAATTATATTTCCATATTAAGCATTAAGTTAATGTTTTTTTTGAACTGGTGCAATTTTTAGCAGCTGATTCAGGAAGAGTGTTACACCCCTACCACTACCAGGACAGGTTCATTAAATCCCTTTACGTATCATTCATGTTGACGTATCATTAATGTTGAACTCGTGGCAGAGGACAAAGCATATACGTGTCCCACATTGAAAACAAATAACCAATTTTCACTCTTGTTTGCTTTATAAATAAAAGACTTGACCAACAAAATTTTAAGTTATTCTAATTTCATTGGAAATGAGTTGTTGTCAAAGTGGATTAAATGAATTTTTACTGGATCATTTTTCAGGATTTGTTCCAATTATTTAAAAAGTCGAGAACAATAATTATTGTGCCGATGAAGATTGAGGTTAGATCAAGTAACATTGTGAATCAATATTTGTTTTGGTTGGTTTGATACCATATAAGAAATAAAAGCTAAAAGAAATTTGTCAAGAAGTTCGAGGTCAGATGTGATCAATGTTGTTCGTTGCTTTGATACCATCTATGAAATAGAAGCTAAAAGGAATTTTGTGAAGAAAGAAAGAGATGAAAAGAAAGAACTCATTTCTAAAAAAAGAAAATTATCTCATTAATCATAACTTCTGTACAAATTGAATTAGGTTAATAAGAGTCACAAGTTTATCTTTCTATCTAACTTAATAATTACAAGATTCTAGTAGCTAATTGAACTAACTTGTAACTAACTCATTATTCGTAACAGCTACTCTCAAACTTAAAGAGTTGTAAAGTCTCCGACTTTGAGATTGTTACGCATAATCCCAAACTTAGAACTAGAGCAAGCTTTTGTTAAAATATCCGCAACCTAGTCTATTGAAGGCACATGCCTTGCTTCTATCTTTTTGTATAAAACTTTTTCTCTTTCAAAGTACAGATATATCTCTTATATGTTTTGATCTGGCATATAAAATTGGATTTTTGCAATAAGGACACTATTAAGGTTGTCACACCACACTACTGAAGTTGTATTAGGCTCAACTTAGTAAGGATTGAATCGAAGTCATTTCTGCCACCAAGCTTGCTAGGCTCTGATATTCTGCTTCTGCGGAAGATTTGGGGATTGTATCTTGCTTCTTCGATTGCCAAGCTATTAGATTCTTACCGAGGTAGACATAGTGCCTTGAAGTTAACCTTCAATCCTCAATATTAGATGCCCAATCAGCATCACAAAACCCCCACGAAGTAAAGCTCAGTTTCTGAACTTCTCCTAAGGTGTAATCCATGACGCGAAGCCTTTACCAGATACTTAAGTATTCTCTTCACAGCCTTCCAATGAGCTCAAAGTGGCGATTGCATAAACTGGCGTACTTGATTCACACTAAAAGCTAGTTTTGCCCTTGCGACAGTAACGTACTGCACTGCAGAGCACATACGACACTCCTATAAAGTTGCACATCTTCAATAGGATCACTTCCATAAGAGACCAAATTTTCACCTTTAGTCATAGGGGCTGAAACAGACTTGGCAAACTGCATCTTAGTTTCAAGTAGTAAATTAGTCACATTTTTGGTGGACAGATGAAACCATTCTTGTGTCTGCTTCACTTATATGCCTAGAAAATAATCCAGGTTCTCCAAGGTCCTTAAGAGCAAAAGTGCGATGCGATTGTATGATCAATCATTACACTTCTGCTGAATTATTTCCGGTCACCAAGATGTCATCAACAAACACCAACACAAAAACTTTGACATTTCCACTCTCCTTAAATGAATAAAGATCGATATGTTTCTTCAGAACAAAAACCAAGCTTGACAAGAGCCTGATAGATCTAATCAAACCAAGGTCATGAAGCTTGAAGACCTTGTACTTATTCACTGGTGAAAACCTTTGCCGGCAACGTGGCCTTGTACTTATTCACTGTCCCATCAGGATTTTCCTTAACCTCGAAGACCCATTTGCATCCATTGGCCTTTCTTCCGGCAAGTAACTCAACCAAGCTCCAAGTATTTGCTTCTGAACAAAGCTAGATACACATCTGTCATAGACTGTTTCCACTTATCCTGCTGCAAAGCATCTGCCACAGAAGTTGGTTCAGTGACTACAACAAACACTTTATTCCATGTCTTAAGTTTCATATGCCACCCAATTTCCCCATGTAAATCACCGATTGACCAGAGTTCTACCTTTTCAATTAAATTTTGTAAAGTTGGCAGTCAGTATTAGTTCCAGATTAATCACATTGAATGGTTTTTAATTAGTGACCAGAGAATCTAATCAAATACAGGGTCATTGTTTTGAACTACCTAATCACGAGTGGATGAAAAAGACAGTTAGCACTGAGTATTTATTTGAGGTGAAATCTGAGAACTTCTTGCTTGTGCAGGGTAATAACTAAACCTCAAGTGATAATCCCCTCCCTTAAGGTCCACCTAAGTGAGATGTCTTAGCAAATGTACAAAGTTTCGTTAAGTGGCCTCCACTTTAAAATGATGAAATTAGCTAGATGTGTTTTCTGTTCATGGCTTAAAAGTATTTTATCTTTCTTGAATTTAAGTACGCATATGTTGATCCAGCGAATGTTTTGAAGATTCGTTCTTGTTGGATTTTTAGGTTTTCAATTTTCATCTCATCTAGCTATATATAGTACTTTCCATACAGTTCAAGCTCTCAAATATCGTTCTACCAGAAAAAGTTATCAAACATGACTACATAGTAGGAAATCTAAATCCTTTCTTATCCGTCATGTTTATATCGGAAGGTTTCTCTTTGATCAAATGCTTGTTGCTTTGTCTCTTCTCCTTATTTTTAAAGGTTGATTTTTTTTTTTAATTTTTAAATTTTTTATTTGTTTTAATTAATTAAGAATTAAAATAATCTAACAAACATAAAATAGTTAAAGCTCTTTTGTATGAGGTTGCCACGTGACATCTCCTCCACTTACCTTCTTTTTTTTTTCTTTTTTTTTTTTTTTTTTTTTACTTTTTATCTTTAATTTTTATTTTTTGCGAATGTTTTATTACATTTTAAATTTTTTTCTGCGCTCCTCCACTTACCTTCTTTTTTTCCTCTTTTTTTTATTTATTTTTTGCGAATGTTTTATTACATTTTAAATTTTTTTGTGCATTTTTAAAAATATATATTTTTCCACTTTACTCCTACAAAAGTAATTTTTTCACGTGTTCTTATTTTATTTTTTGTCAATTATTAGAATAATTTTCTTCAAATATATCCGTACTTAATTTTTTTCGTCAATTGTTATCTTTACACATATATTTCCTTTTACAATAGATTCAAAAATTCTTAAATGTTGTATAAATGAATTTCTTATTATTCAGTAAATAATAAACTCTCTAAGTGTCTCTAACACGACAATACGTGCTCTGCATGATACAAAACTAGTATCTAGAAAAAGTTAGATGGATGGCCGAACTTTTTATGAGTTTTACAATGGTCAATCACTTATACCATTAGTTTATCACTAATAAGCTATTTCCGTAAAGAAAATTGACTCCTGTAACATAAACTACCAAGAATGTACAGTAATTACCTGAGATTTCTATAAAACTCTTTAATTCTAGTCAGTGCCAAGTTCTGAAACTTCATCGAAATCCATTCATAAGCCAACTACATCCGTGTCCAACTTTTGTACAAGGTAACCTAGTAGTAGGCTTGTCTGATTAACAATAACTTGTGTTTCATGACAAAGTGCCAAGTTCTTCTTCTTTACTTCTGGTTTTGGTTACAATTAAATGGTGTCACTAATAAGCTTTTCCAACTAATAGAAAAAGTGAGCATTGCCTTTACTCCGAATATGAATGCTTGTTCTTCGCCAAATACTCAAACAAACTTCCATCAAAAACTCGTCGGATGGCTTCTTTAGACACAAAACCTTGTCGGTCCCTTGCGACAACATACACAAGTCCCCATTCCAGCTTCGCCGCAAACCTGCAATTAGCCACACTCAAATTTAGAACAGGCTAGGTATATGGAAAAGGAAAAGGAAAAGGGAAAAAAATAAATAAATAAATCAAGGAAGATTCAGGAGATAGAAAAATGTACCAGCCAAAGAAATCGAATGGAACACGATTTCCCTCCGTCATTTTCCAGAGCTCTTTGAGAGTGAACTTGTCAGGCACTGATTGAGCATACTTGCTGAACATGTTTTCGAAATTTACCGGCACGAACCTGGATTTATTCCATTGAATTAGGTCATATAAGAATGTTAGAACTTGAAGCAATTATTAAACATAACAAAGAAATATGTAGGATCTGATTGAATAAACAATTTTTTAATAAAAAGAAAAAAATATGTAATTCGATCACTTCTCATTTCCTACAAATCGGCTAATCATGTAACTTTTTTTGAGGAAAGAATTATGCAAGGGGTTATTTTGTTTTTCCTGCACGCATATTGATACTTTACTTTAAAATTTCTGGAGTCTTTCCTTCAAAAGGTAATTGGTTATTTCAGAAGCATCTTAAGTTTTTATTTATATTTATATATATTTTTATTTATTTTTTATTTTTTGATGGAGGGCTGAAGATAAGAAATGAGAAAAACTGTAAAAGAAACTTGGCAAACAACTATAGTCTGGCTGAAAAATGAGAAAGTAAACAAACTTTGGAAACGAAAAGAAAACAGTAAAAGGACAATAAAGTATATAGACGAAAATATAACAAACGTTCTTAGTCCTTTAGCACAATATTGCAGTTGATCTGTGTTCTACTTTGACTTAATAAACGTACCTTCCCTCTGTGTCGTATGTTCCAGAATCACTACCGTGCTTGGCTTTATGAATATTGCTGATGTATATCGGAAATAATGGAGAAAAGATCCATCCCTGAAATTAACATAATAACCGAATTAAATATATACGAACTAAAATTTCTGCACTGCCTTCGACAATAACCATCTATACAGAGGCAAATAGGGAAGGAAGCATATAAAACAATGTAATGATTCTCACCAGATGCATGAAAAGAAAATAATAGAAAAAAAAAAGTATGATGGCTATATACTTATTCTTGTACCTAATAAATAGATTATTCTCAAGAAACCATCTTTTTTAGGCCATCTAATTACTCAAACATGTTTTACTGCAGAGTAGACGTAAAAGCACATCTTAGGGCCGTTTGGGAAATGTATTTAAACCCATGATTTTGATTCTGCTAAGTGTTTTCCTTCACAGAATTTGAATTCAAAAATTTCCCACCATTATTTCTCTCACAAAGTTCCCACTAATGAATCAGAATCACTGACTTGAATGCATGAACCAAATGGACCCTTAATATTTTTAACACGCTATACTAGAGTTTAATGTTCTGAATTCTTTTATATCTAATGCAAGTTGAATGAAAACAATGGCATGTACAAGTGACACACCCTCAATAGGATGTTGAGAAACAGGCACATAATCTTTTGATAAACAAATGGCATTACCAGAGGATTTAATAAATAACATTAACTTACAGGCAGAGTTAAGAAACTGAGTCCCACATTTATAATGATGGCCATAACAAAGGAGAAAATTACATTGACACCAATGGCACGCATTCCTGATTGAAGAAGAGGCGAAGAAAGAGATGAGAAGTTACTAAGTATAAAAGCAAGATCGAACTATGCTGCTTATTTGATGCCACATTAGATAAATCTATGCTAAGAAATATTAAGCTAAGTTGGTAAAAGCTTAAGATCTTACCAGTGTAAGTTTCCCAAGGATAGACAATTCCGTTATTGTCTTGGTCGAAAAATGCCACATGCTGCTGAAGAACACTCAGGTTGTTATGCTCATGTCCTGGAGTTCCATTTGGATTATCTGTATCAGCAGCTACCAATGCTCTTGCCAAATCTGACACAAGCATATATACAGATTAGCAAACAACACAAACAGAAAAATAGTAGCTTACTTTTCCAATCAGCAATATTATAGTGCAAAGCTACGTTTTAAGTAGTAGCACACAAACGCTTAGAGAGACTCCCGGTTTTCTGATACTCTAGTGAAGTTATAGCTTAACTTGTGTACACACTTGTAATAACAATATCTCATTGTATAATCCCCTTTACTTTATTTTCTTACATCAACAGGTGGATCCAAATCTTACTTGGTAAAGAAGGATTATGCAGGTGAACTTTAGCAAAAGCTCTAGAAAAGGAAATGATAGTGTCCTAATTTAAATGAAAAGAACATTGTGCAAGTTTGATGTGCGTATCATGTTAAACTTTCATTGAAAATGAGATGATGTCAGAATTTGACTGGCATGTATCTTTCCAAAAATAAGCAAATGATGATTGCTTAAGTAATGACATGTTACTTTTAAAAAAAGAACAAAAAATAAAATAAAAACAAGAAAGTAATGTCGTGTTTCATTCTGGGATCTACACCTTTTTCCTTTTCTCGTTTTTTTTTTTTATTTTTTATTTTATTTTTATTTTTTTATACAACACGGGATACAGCCCGCAACCTCTCCCCAAACTCCATCCCACTCAAACACTCAAACCCCCTTACCAGTAGTACTTTTCACAAACAATGTATCAACAACACTTTCTTGTCGACAACAAGCCATAAAATTACAGATCCATTCCAATTTCAACAAAGAAGGACACATATCTCGCGAAAAAAAAAAAAAAAAAAAAAAACA
The DNA here is from genome assembly GCA_012066045.3 of Morus alba. NCBI lineage: Eukaryota > Viridiplantae > Streptophyta > Magnoliopsida > Rosales > Moraceae > Morus > Morus alba. The sequence continues at coordinate 30,117,194 of CP050225.2, forward strand.
CTTACATGGCTTGGGAAGCGAAGTTTCCAGATCTTTCCGTACCTTTTTCTCCGAAGTTACAGGCGCAAAACGAGCTTCTGTTGCCAGTGATTCATTTCCATTAATCGTCGCGGCCATTTTCTTTTCTATCGATCTTTTCTTCTCCTTTTCCTTCTATTCTCGCCAACTCCAAAGAATATTTCTGTCTCTCTCTTCAAGAAAAAAAAAAAAAAAGAGAATTTTTTCTCTCTCGATAGAATCGTATGTTTTTATTACTGCAGAGAAAATTGTTATATTATAAAAAAAAATTATGAGTTTTTACATCATATAAATTATTATTAATTTATATGTATATATATATATATATACACAATGTATATGTATATATATTTATTTAAAGGTCTATTAAAAAGACTTATTAAAAAGGTTTGTATATTATAATTATATAAAAGACATATTAATAAAATGAAAAAAATACATAAATTAAATTATATACAAACATAAAACTTTGTCTAATTAAAGAAACGATTTTTGTTTTATCTAATCAGATCATATTACAAAAATAGACTTTATTTTAAATAGTTAAAACAAAAATAGCAAAAGTCTAAAAATAAAGAGTTGTATATTAGACGAAATAATGAACACCAAAATAAGAGAGGTGATACTGTTGCTATATTGGAAATCAAATTTGTAAAATGATAAGAGATATAATATGGTCCACTCTTTCATTCCTTCATATACCTCCCCACCAATAGATAGAAACAAATAGGAATAACCAAATCACATCTACAAAATATCAGTATCATGCAGTTGCTTCAAAGCCAACGTGATGCTCCTTGGTCAGATCAAATTATATACAAACAAAGAAACAAACATAAAGCTTTCTCTAATTGTGGCTCAGATATTGAGAAGAAAAACACTTTTTTATTTATAAAGCTAATCAAAGAAACGATTAGGAAAAATATATTTAAGTTCAAAACGTTTTTTATATACCAAAAAAAAAATGAACACCAAAACACGGGAGGTGATATTGTTGCTCTATTGGAGACAAATAGGAATAATCAAATCACATCTACAAAATGCCAGTACCATGCAGTTGCTTCAAAGCCAACGTGATGCTCATTGGTCAGATCAAATTATATACAAACAAAGAAACAAACATAAAGCTTTGTCTAATTGTGGCTCAGATATTGAGAAGAAAAACAAATTTTTTATATATAAAGCTAATCAAAGAAACGATTAGGAAAAATATATTTAAGTTCAAAACATTTTTTGTATACAAACAAAAAAATGAACACCAAAACAGGGAGGTGATACTGTTGTTGTATTGGAAATCACATTTGTAAAATGATAAGAGAAATAATATGGAAGAATTTAGTAAATAGAAATAGATAAAATTTAAATGAAGTGAAAATGCTCTTAAATTTTCCGGAGGGGAAAAAAAGGAGAACAAAAAAAAAAGGAAAAAGAGAAAGAGAAAGATTTAAACTATTTTAGTCAAAAGAAAAGAAATAATTGAAATTCAAATAAGATAGATTTGTTCACAGTAATTTTTGAACACATTAGACAAAATTGAATAGGCTAAAATTGATCATCATCATTATCACATATTATAGAAGAGGAAGAAGAAGAAAAAGAAAAAAAAGGAAAAACATTTAAATCATTTTGCTCAATATGAGTAAGGGGCATTTTTTATCAACAAATTTTAAACCGACTACAGAGAGGCGAAGAGATCAAATTTAATTGTAAGTATCATTGTCATATACAAAACCAAGTAAGGGTTAAATATATTAAGCAAAAATGTGTACATATATATATATATATATATGTGTGTGTGTGTGTATGTGATAATGAAGAAAATATGGGCAAGAGTTAGTGAAAGTACCTGTAACGAATATTGCCTGAAATAGTGAATATGAGCTAATGAAACAGAAATCAGGTAGAGTCAGCTTAAAAGAATAAGTAGTAAATATGTCAAGATGAAACGAAAAAGCCAAAAAGCAAAAAATGTTAGAGCAAGTAAAAAGGGAGAAGAAAGATGATATGAAGACAATTTTCCAACTCAAATAATAAGAATAGAACAATAAAGAATCAAAACTAAGATAAAATCTTGACACCAACAGGAAAAAAGGACCAATACACCAAACTAAGTTAAAGTCATCAAAAAATTAGGATGAAATAAGTGGTATTGAAATCAACCTGGAAGCTAAATTCAGTTGGTGGATTTACCTGTAGATGGAGCAACGCTCACTTAAACAACCAAGAATGCGTTTCTCTTTCTCCTCAGGCCCGACCCTAGCATGGCCCTGCATTGTGCAGGGCCACACCAGGCACGGCCCAGGCCCGCCATGGGCCTAGGGTTAATAGGGTCGTGCCGGCCCGGCAGGGCCCTTTTGACATCTCTAGGATTGTGTATGCAAAATTTCATAACAGTTTGATGTCAATTTTATTTTATGTTATTTTTCAAATATGAAAAATAAAGAAAATTCATCAAAAAATGGTGCCATTGGATACATTAATTCCTAAAAATTATATATTAATTTCAGAAAGCAAAACATAAATAAAAATGTAAATTTTTTACCTATCCCGGCCCTTGGGCAACCCACTAGAAGGGCCGAGGGCTTTTTAAGGGTGTTTTACTTCTTTTTGTCATTTTTTGAGGCTATTTTTTACAAGCATGCCCAAAAAAATGTAAGGATGGTGTCCACGAGATTTCATAAATTTTTATTGTCATCTTTATTTTACTTTATTTTTTAAAGACAAAAAATAAAGAAACTTATAAAAAATGGAATATTCATCAAAAAATAGTGCTGTTTGTTGCATTAATTCCTGAAAGTTATATATTAATTTTAGAATACAAAACATAAATAAAAATGTAAATTTTGACCCAGCCCGGTCCTTGCGCACCCCACTACACGGGGCGGGGGCTTTCAAACAACGTTTTACTTTTCTTTGTTATTTTTAGGCCATTTTTTGCAAGCAAGCCCATAAAAAATGTAAGGATTGTGTCTATAAAATTATAAAATTTTTTGATGTCGATTTTCTTTTATTTTATTTTTCAAAGATGAAAAATAAAGAAAATCATAAAAAAAATATAATATTCATCAACAAATGGTGCCGCTTGTTGTATTAATTCTTAAAAATTGTATATTAATTTTAAAATGGAAAACATAACTAAAAAGGTAAATTTTTTATCCATGTCGTCCCCTGGGCGCCCCACTACGCGGACCGGCAGCTTTTTAACAATGTTTTACTTCTTTTGTCATTTTTAGGCCATTTTTTGTAGGCATGCCCAGAAAAATGTAAGGATCGTGTTCGTAAAATTTCATAATTTTTTACGTCATTTTTATTTTATTTTTTTTCAAAGACAAAAAATAACAAAAATCATAAAAAATAGAATATTTATCAAAAAACAGTGTCATTTGTTGTATTAATTCCTAAAAATGAATATTAATTTTTGAATACAGAATAAAAATAAAAATGTAAATTTTTTATCCACCCCTGCCCCAGGGCACCCCACTTTGCGGGCCAAGGGTTTTTTAACAGCGTTTTACTTTTTTCTCATTTTTTGATGCCATTTTTATAAGGATGCCAAAAAAAAATGTAGGGATCATGTCTGCAAAATTTCACAATTTTTTGACATCATTTTTATTTTATTTTATTTTTCAAAGATGAAAAATAAAGAAAATCATAAAAAATAGAATATTCATCAAAAAATGGTGCCGATTGTTGCAATAGTTCCTAAAAATTGTATATTAATTTTAGAATGCAAAATATAAAATGGAAATATAAGTTTTTGACCCATCTTGACCCCTAGGCGCCCAACTACGCGGGCTGGGGGCTTTTGAACAGCGTGTTACTTTTCTTTGTCATTTTTTGAGATCATTTTTTGCTGCATGCTGAGAAAAATGAAAGGATTGTGTCTACAAAATTTCATAATTTTTTGACGTCGTTTTTATTTTATTTTATTTTTCAAAACTGAAAAATATATAAAATCATAAAAAAATAGAATATTCGCTAAAAAAAATAGTACCGCCTATTGAATTATTCATAAAAATTGTATATTAATTTTAGAATGCAAAACATAAATAAAAATATAAATTTTTTACCCATCTCGGCCCCTGGGCGCCTCACTACGCGGGTCGGGGACTTTTTGACAGTGTTTTACTTTTTTTTTTTTGTCATTTTTGAGGCTATTTTTGCGGGCATGCCCAGAAAAATATAAAGATTATGTTTGTATAATTTCATAATTGTTGGACATTGTTTTTATTTTATTTTATTTTTCAAAGGCAAAAAATAAAGAAAAATAATGCAAAATAGAATATTCATTAAAAAATAGTGCCGGTTGTTGCATTAATTTTTAAAAATCATATATTAATTTGAGAATGAAAAAGATAAATAAAAATGTAAATTATTTACTCATCCCAGCCCCTGGGCGCCCCGCTACGCTGGTCGGGACTTTTTAACAACGTTTTACTTTTTTTTGTCATTTTTTGAGGCCATTTTTTATAAGCGTGCCCAGAAAAATGTATAAATCGTGTTTGTAAAATTTTATAATTTTTTGATGTCATTTTAATTTTATTTTATTTTTCAAAGATGAAAAATAAAGAAAAAAAAATAAAAATGCTCAAGAATTTTTCATAAATTTACCCATCTTGGACATCAGATAAAAGTAAAACTAAATATGAAAGTGTTCTTTCATCTCCGACTTTAAAGTTTAAAAACATTAGGCTGCAAAACTACAAGGCTTTACCTCATAGTAATCCGCTCCCATCAATAAGGAGTCTTCGGGACTTCACTACTAAGTTCTATTTATTTATTTATTTATTTTAAAAAAACACAAATATTTAAATTAAATAAGTCAATTATCCTTCACAGCTAAAAAAGCTACAAAGTGGCCTGAAATAGAGCAAAATTTAACATGAACTAAACTTTCAAAAAGCTCTGAACTTTGTTTTACATATAAAGAGCGATGAAAAGTTGGAATTCTGGAGCAATTTCAAATATCTTTAGAAGAAATTTGCAGCCAATTAATGATGTAATATTATCAATATCATTGTTCAACCAATGATACCTCGAGATTTCCGTCTCCATTTGGCTTTTTTTTTTTTTTTAGCAAATAGTAATGTTAGGTAATAAATTACTCGGGGAAATCAAATGGATGTCATTGTTCTGCAGCCATGCGGTGAGCGCAGAGCGAACTATTCTTTCACCTTTTACTAAAGAATACTGTGTGCTCGCCGCATTTAGTGGCATACGCATATTTTTGGAGGTGCTTTCTCTACGGGATACTAGAATTGTGCATACTAATTATGAGATGAAAAGCACTATTTTGGTAATTATAAGTGCACACCCAATTAGGAGTGTTTGTTATATGTAAAATGTCAATGGTATAATAATACATAGTATAATATATATTATATGTAAAATATATATATTGATCTAATTTATTACTGAAATGAAAAGGGAAAAAATTTATAATATCATATAAAATTCTTTATAAATTAACTGAAAAATTCATATATTTTTTTTCCGTGAGATTAACCCAGAACTTTAATTAGAGACTATTTGTGAGATTAACCTAAAATTTTAACTAGGTTGAGATTAATTCAGAACTTTAACTATGTTCCAGAACTTTAACTCGGTTTGTGGGTGTTTATGTTGAAACACCTCCAAAAATCAACGTATCCGACAACCCCAATACTGCCACTTAATACTTATTTTATTTCCCCTTTTTTTTTTCTTAATGAGAATTATGGGTTTCACGTATTTTGGAAGGTTTTAGAAAATCTGCTAATAAAATTCTGGTGAAAGCAAAGAACTCAACCAAATATCATCAAAATCTAAAAGCAAAGAACCCAAATTCATTTGAAGAGTATCTTCGTAATTGTACATTGAATGCCATAACTCTCGGTGTAAATGAGTGTCAAGTGTCATTTTCTATTAAAAATTTAACAGAAGGAAAAATTTTGCAAGAATTTTGAAGTTTAAGAAGAACAGTGTTACAAATTAAAGTTCGGGGGATATTTTGTGACAAGGATAATAGTTCGAGGGAAACCGTTTAATTTGTCCAAATGAAAATGAACATGAAAAACGACAGTATGAATTGGAAAGCAACAACATTCTGGCGAACAATCAAAGTGAACAATATAATTAAGATGACATGAAAAACGAAGACGGTTGTTACAACAATGATCAAAAGGATAAAAAACCAAAACACCATAAGCAATGTAAGAATATGAAACGACAACTCGAACAACAAAGCAGTAAAACTACATCAATGTAATAATTATAAACAACGTCAATAACATTCAAAATGGCGCAAGCTCATTAACGACGATAAATCTTTTAAAGCAACAGCAAACATGAACAACGACAACTGAATAAATACAACAAAAGTTTAAAACGACAAGAGAAGATGACATACTCGTTCCAATTACGTGATATGTTTTGTTTATTACAAGCAACAAAAGATGAGTAATTTAGTCCCGGTTTTGGGTAATCTACTCTTCTGCGAAACTTTTTATATCTTCTCTGACACTTGTAATAAAATAGAACATGCAAATCCCAAATGTAAATAAAATAAAAACCCGATAATTTAATATGCGTTGACTTAGGGTTTTTTTGGTAAAGAAATTCAAATCATGATTTAAATCATGGGTCATGATTTATTATAATATTTTCTCTCATAAAAAATATATATAAACCGAGAAAAATTCTGAATTATAATTCTAAATCCATGAACCAAACATTTCTTTAATAATGACGATAAAATAATATTTTTATCGGCCCCGACTTAAACCAAAGGGCTAAATTAAAAAGTCGATAAATTTTTAATGTAATACATGACAATAAAACCATTAAAGGTTTCTATATGTCACGCTAATAATTTGTTCATATTAAGTTTATCCATCGACAAAAATGCCTTGAAATATGAGTCGCATGTTTGTTTTTCTTAAAGTTGAAGTCGAGCAGATATTAAATTTTCATACTTTGAACTTATCCATTGGTGTTCTAATCTCATGATTAGCCTGAGACTATTTTGAAATCATTGATGGACACTTGTCAAGTTAGGAAACTATTGGTGGATACTTGTCAAGATGGGAAATCATTAGTGGACACTTGTTAAGATGGGAAACCATTGATAGACACTTGAAATAATGAGAAATTATCTCGATGGAATCAATGGCTAAGATTTAATCAAAATAGTTTATGATTCAAAGGTAGATATTAGATATGAAAACAATAGCAAATATCCACTAATACTTGTAGGAATGTAAGATATTAGATATTAGACATCAAGGACTAAAATGTAAGATGGTATACTATAAATAGGTAATGGATTTAGAGTTTATTTCATCTTTCATATGGGAAAGAGCTAGAAAGAGAAAGAGAGAAAGAGATGTAGGAAGAAGAAAGAAGGAAGGTTTTCTAAATTTTGAGGACAAACCATCACAGAAAGCAAGTTGTAAGATACTATGTAAGTATACATTCTACTGCATCAATTGAACAATAATATGCTTTTAATGAATGTTTTTAATTTATATATGTTATTGTTAGAATACTTTCATGAGATTGAGATTTAAAAAGTGTTTGCAAAGTATGATATGAATCTTGTATTTATTATGAACTGATTAAAGTATGATAAAATAAAGGGTCAAATCCTTGAGGAATAAGAGATTCTAAGATAGGAGCCATATGAAAGAGGTTCTAATAACATAAGATAAATGTTATACAAAAGGGCTCTAAATGTTAAAGAAAAGTATTTTCAAAGTGGAAATTATTATATGGTTTACTTTCTGAGCTTGAGCTCATATAATTCTCGTGATGTAGGTAAGTGCTAAAATAGAAGTTCCAATTGATTGAAAGAACGGTTCAAAGTCCCATGGCGAGTTAAAAGATCTTAAGATATGAAATTTATAATATTAAGATTCGGCTCAAAAATTATATTTCCATATTAAGCATTAAGTTAATGTTTTTTTTGAACTGGTGCAATTTTTAGCAGCTGATTCAGGAAGAGTGTTACACCCCTACCACTACCAGGATAAGTTCATTAAATCCCTTTATGTGTCATATTTAAATCATTTTTTTCAATATGAGTAAGGGGCATTTTTTGTCAACAAATTTTAGACCGACTACAGAGAGGCGGAGAGATCAAATTTAATTGTAAGTATCATTGTCATATACAAAACCAAGTAAGGGTTAAATATATTAAGCAAAAATGTGTATATATATATATATATATGCGTATATGATAATGAAGAAAATATGGACAAGAGTTAGTGAAAGTACCTATAACGAATATTGCCTGAAATAGTGAATATGACCTAATGAAACAGTAATCAAGCAGAGCCAGCTTAAAAGAATGAGTAGTAAATATACCAAGATGAAACGAAAAAGCCATAAAGCAAAAAATGTTAGAGCAAGTAAAAAAGGAGAAGAAAAATTATATGAAGATAGTTTTCCAACTCAAATAATAAGAGAAGAAAAATTATGTGATTTGAACCATTTTCGATTTACGTATATTTTTTATGAGAGAAAATACTGTAGCGATCATGAATCATGATTCGAATCAGGAATTCGAATCTAGAAACCAAACGACCTCTAAGATAAAATCATGACACCAACAGGAAAAAAGGACCAATACACCAAACTAAGTTAAAGTCATCAAAAAATTAAGATGAAATAAGTGATACTGAAATCAACCTGAAGGCTAAATTCAGTTGGTGGATTTACCTGTAGATAGAGCAACATTCACTTACACAAACAACCAAGAATGAGTTTCTCTTTCTAAATTGGACAAGTTCCAATTCTCGGCTTTAGAGGGAATTATATTTCCATATTAAGCATTAAGTTAATGTTTTTTTTTGAATTGGTGCAATTTTTAGCAGCTGATTCAGGAAGAGTGTCACACCCCTACCACAACCAGGACAGGTTCATTAAATCCCTTTACGTATCATTCATGTTGACGTATCATTAATGTTGAACTCGTGGCAGAGGACAAAGCATATACGTGTCCCACATTGAAAATAAATAACCAATTTTCACTCTTGTTTGCTTTATAAATAAAAGACTTGACCAACAAAATTTAAGTTATTCTAATTTCATTGGAAATGAGTTGTTGTCAAAGTGGATTAAATGAATTTTTACTGGATCATTTTTCAGGATTTGTTCCAATCGTCTTAAATCATCCAATTATTTAAAATGTCGAGAACAATAATTATTGTGCCGATGAAGATTGAGGTTAGATCAAGTAACATTGTGAATCAATATTTGTTTTGGTTGGTTTGATACCATATAAGAAATTATTATATATACTAAAAGAGAGCCGGAATTCACTATTCATTGTACAGTAAATGAATAGTGAATTCCCGGTTTTGTCTTTAGTTTCTGATGTTTAATTTTTTTAATGCCTGTTGTGTCCTGTTATGTTATTTTACGTTTTTGCCCTTGATTTTTCCTCATTGTTTGGCTTAGCTCGAGGGGCATTTTTGCCATTGCATTTCCCAGTTTTGTTATTATCTTCTGATGTTTAATTTTTTTAATGCCCATTGTGTCCTGTTATATTATTTTATGTTTTTACCCTTGATATTTCCTCATCGTTCGGCTTAGGTCGAGGGGTATTTTTGCCATTTCATTTTTGATGTGATTTTTTCTGCTCTCTCTTTCTCTTGGTCTTTGTGTCTTCTCGAGTCTTCTGCGCTTCTCGAGTCTTCTGTCCTTTCATCGTTTTTCTGCTTCTTTGTTTTTTTTTTTTCTTTTCCGCCCTAATTCCTGCTCTCTTCATTCGCTTTCTTTGATTCCATTTGGTCAGAAGTGAACATCCACGATTTATGTGATAGTTGTTGTGGGTTCTTTGATTTTTTCCTTCCGCGATTTTGGCTTGATTTTTCGATCATTTTTTCCTTTGTTTTCCTCTTTTCGCCTGATCTTTGGATCATTTTTTACTTCGTTTTGCTGTAGGTTTTGTCACTATTCATTGATCTGATTTCCTCATTTACTTTGGTTTCCTCTTTATTTTTTTGTCGAGTTTTTCCCTTTATTTTTTTCTCCAGTCCGTGTTCGGTTCATTACTGCCTTTTCTCTTTTTTTTTTTTGGTTAGGTAAGTATTTTTCTTCCATGTTTCTTTCTTGATCTGATATGCTCATTCAATTTGGTTTCCTTTTTATTTTTTGCGGAATTTTCCCTTTATTTTTTCCTCGAGTTCATGTATTTCTGCCTTTTCTTTTTTTTTTTTTTTTTTTTTTGGTTAGCTTTTGTGTTTGTCGGTTCGATTTTCTCATTTAATTTACTTTTTGCCTCTATTTTTGCTGAACTCAGTGTTATCCTTTTTTTTTTTCTTTTTCTCGTTTTTCTTTCAATTTATGGTTTCTTTTGTCATTCCCATGCTTCAAGAGATAATTTTTTTTTTTTGCTTTTATTTTCGTGCCTTTTCCTTTCTTTTTCTTTGCTATTCACTTTTGTTATTGATATATTTCAGGAAATAAATTTGTGCAGAAAGAAGATTATATGAGTGCCTTTTGATATTATTCTCTCTTTTACGGCTTCACCCGAGATATAGATAAGTATCGATTTTTTTATTCTGCATTGATTAATTTGTTGATCTGTGATATCTACACTCCTGATTTGATTACCTAACTTGATGATTTGTAGCCAAATTGTTGCACACGCATTTACTTAGGCTGATGTCTGTACCTTAAAAATATATTTTTTTGCTCTACATTTATTAATTTGTTGATCTATGATATCTAGACTGCTTATTTGGCTGCCTAAATTGATGATCTATACGTATATTGTTGCAGAGACATTTACTACTTAACTTGATGATCTGTACTTATATTATTGCAGAAGCATTAAATGAATTGTTTTTTTTTTGTTTATCCTTAGTTAATTTCTGAAGTTTATCAAAAATTTGAAAAACAAAAAAAATTGAAAACTTTTCCTTTTTGTTTTGGTTTTTTTTTTTTTTTTTTTTTTCTTTCCTGAAGTCATTATTATCTATTTATAATTTAATTTTTGCTCAATATACCCGTACATTACTTCTATCACCTGATTAATATCTTACCTCCTTCTTACAAACCGACTTTCTTTTACTACGTGTCCTCTCATAAATCATGTACTGTTGAAATTTTTTCCCTCATTTACTCTCTATAAATGCTACTGCTATATGAATATTTTGTTATCTATTTGTCCTTTACTCTCCTATCACTTTGCTTTGTCTCCTTCATATTTCATCTCACGTTCTTTATTGCTCTGTTACATTCTGAATCATTGATTGCTCTTTCTATTCCTGTTCTTCTTCCTTGCGCTTGACTTTTAATCCTTTGCATTTCATCTTCGATCACTTATTACTCTGCTTTAATCCTACTCACTTACTAGCCCAACTTCCTACCTTTGTATTTACTCACTTTCTTTGCTGGTTTTTGACTGGTTGCTATTTCATATTTAAGGCAGTGTTTATAGTGCTCCAGGTAATATTTATAAGCTTTCCCTATAGCTATTCACTATTTGTTAATCTATGTCTACTTTTTTCTTTTATTCTCTTTTCGTTATATCACAATTATGATTGGGATGCATTTTGACATCCTGAACTTTATATAAACAATCCCAAAACAATTGTGATTGGGTTTATCTGACTTCCTCTTCCTATTCTCTGTAAAGCCGAGAATTGGAACCTGTCCAATTTAGAAAAAGAGAGGCATTCTTGGTCGCTCCTATAAGTGAAGCTTGCTCCATCTACAGGTAAATTCACTAACTGAATTTAGTTTCTAGATTGATTTAAATACCACTTATTTCATCCTAATTTTTTTGATAATTTTAACTTACTTTGATGTATTAGTCCTTTTTTCCTGTTGGTCTCAACATTTTATCTTAATTTTAATTATTAATTGTTCTATTCTTATTATTTCAATTAGGAAATTCTCTTCATACTGTTTTTCTTCTCTCTTTTTACTTACTCTTAACATTTTTTGCTTTTTGCCTTTTTGGCTTCACCTTGGCTTATTTAGTACTCATCTTTTAAGCTGCCTCTACCTGATTCCTGTTTCACTGGCTCAAATTCAATATTTCAGGAAATATTCCTTTCAGGTACTTTCATTAACTCTTGCCCATATTTTCTTCATTACAGGTACTTTCATACGCATATATCTGTACACATTTTTGCTTAATATATTTAATTCTTACTTGGTTTTCTATATGACAAGCATACTTACAATTAAATTTGATCTCTTGACCTGTTTATAATTAATCCAAAATTTATTGACAAGAAACGATACTTACTCATATTGAATAAAATCATTTAAATGTTTTTTTTTTTCTTCTTCTTCTTCCTCTTCTATAAGATGTGGCAATGATGATGATTAATTTTGACCTATTCAATTTCATCTAATATATTCAAAAATTACTGTAAATAAATCTATCTTATTGGAATTTCATTTTTTTCTTCCGTTTTCACTATAATAATTTAAATCTTTCTGTTTTTGTTTTTGTTTTTCTTCTATTCTTCTTTTTTCCCTCTCCGAAAAATTTAACACCATTTTCACATAATTTAAACTTTATCTATTTCCATTTACTAAATTCTTCCATATTATTTCTCTCATCATTTTACAAATTTGATTTCCAGTGCAGCAACATAATCACCTTTCCTGTTTTGCTGTTCATTTTTTTTGTTTATATACAAAAAACCTTTTCTAACTTAAATATATTTTTCCTAATGATTTCTTTGATTAGCTTTATATATAAAAAATCTTTTTTCTTCTCAATATCTGAGCCACAATTAGACAAAGCTTTATATTTCTTTCTTTGCTTGCATATAATTTCATCTCAGCAAAGAGCATCACGTTCCCTTTGAAGCAGTTGCATCATACTAGCATTTTGTAAATATGATTTGGTCATTACTATTTGTCTCCAATACAGTAACATTATCACCTCCCCTGTTTTGGTATTCATTTTTTTGTTTGTATAGAAAAAACATTTTCAAGTTAAATATATTTTTCCTAATTGTTTCTTTCATTAACTTTATATATAAAAAATAATTTCTCTTCTCAATATCTGAGCCACAATTAGAGAAAGGTTTATATTTGTTTCTTTGTTTGTGTATAATTTCATCTGACCAAGAAGCATCACGTTGGCTTTCAAGCAGCTATATGGTACCGACACTTTGTAATTGTGATTTCATTACTTTTATGTATCTGTATCTATTTTATTTGTCTGTATCTATTCCTGGGGAGGCATATCAAACAACCAGAGTGGACGATATTATTTTTCTTATCATTTTACAAATTTCATTTCCAATACAGCAACAACATTACCACCACTGTTTTGGTGTTCATTATTCGGTCCAATGTACAATTCTTTGTTCTCGGGACTTTTGCTATTTTTGTTTTAATTATTTAAGCCAAACCCTATTTTTGTAATAGCATCTCATTAAAAATAAAAACAGAATCGTTTTTTTATTAGTCAAAGCTTTATCATTGTTTCTTTATTTGTATATAATTTGATTTACATATATTTTTCATTTTATTAATGTGTCTTTATATAATTGTATTCAGTATTATTAATTTCATATTTTGATCATCATAAAGACATAAATTTTTATTAATTCGTTTACTTTACATCACAATAAAATATATGTAATGTAATAATTATATTTCTTTAATTAATTATTAATCAATCACTATCATTCAACATTTTTTATATCTATAAAAAAAATTCGATGGAATAATATTAGAAAATTAATTGCTCAATTATTTAGTACTGACTTTGAATCATGATCAATTCTTTCTCTAAATAGATTATAAAATCACTTATAGTTACATTACTAAACAAATAATTTTATATTTTCTTTATAATTGTTAAACAAATCTTAATTTTAATAATATAATAAAAAATGTTTTAACTTCAATTTATATAATAATTTTAGATATTAAATTAATTCTTTATAACTACATAAAATTTTGGTAGTTTTTAACTTAATATAGAAATTTAAATTATAAATTTATATTAGTTACTGCAAACTAATATTTTCCTTTCTCTATTAACAGTTAAAATTATATCATATTGTATTCAACAAATGGATAAAGCAAACATTGGAAAAAAAAGATCACGATCAAATCAGCATATCCATTGTATTATTTCAGAAGTGGATCAAGATTCAATCAATATCGAAACCAAATCAATCAAAATAGCGGATCCATATCAACAACTTCTCGATCTAGATTTGATGCAATGTCGATTTCTTCGGAGTCTCTAAATAATATCATGTCACTCCCGTCAACATCTTACAATTGTAATGAACAATGTAATTTTCTTATTTCCTCATTTATAGTAATTACTATATTTTAGCAATTAAAATTTTTCTTTATAATAATAAAATTAATTCCCTATATGTTGGTCTCATAATTACTATTGATTTTCTTTTATAGGTACTATCAATATGTATATTAATCTTGGAGATTGTTCTTACACCTGTCAACATTGTGGTGCTCTATTCTGGTTTAATGAACAAATAAAAAATAGTAATCCTCCTACATTTAATCTTTGTTGCAAAAATGGCAGAATAAAATTACCTTTACTTAAACAAACACCTATTGTATTAGATGAATTACTTAATTATCATGGAGGTCCAATACGTAGACATTTTCAAAAAAATATACGAATATATAATTCTATGTATGCATTTACATCCATTGGAGCAAACATAGAAACAAATACAATAAATTCTGATGGTCCATATATTTTTAAAATAAGTAGACAAATGCATCATCTCATTGGATCTCTATTACTAGTTAATAATAATCGTCCAAAATTTGTACAACTTTATATATATGACACAGAAAATGAAATTGAAAATAGATTATCATCATTCTCATTTGATGATCAATCACAAAATATCAGCAGATTAATAATTGAAAGTCTTATTAAAATGCTAGATAATACAAATGTATTAGTCAAAATGTTCCGAATGATAAGAGATAGATATAAAGAATATAATATACCTTCCATGAAACTGCGACTTATAAGCCGAAGAAACAATGATAGTAGCCAATATGAATTGCCAACCTCAAACGATATAGCTGGCCTAATAGTTGGCGATATTGGTGAATGTGAACAAGGAAGAGATATAATAATTCAAGACAAAACAGATACTTTACAACGAATTACTAAATTACATCCATCTTATATGGCCTTACAATACCCTCTACTATTTCCCTATGGCGAAGACGATTTTAGAACAGATCTAAAAATAACTACACATAACACAAATAATAAATCCACAAGAAAGAGAATTTCTATGCGAGAATTTTATTGCTATCAACTACAAGAACGCAAATTTTAGGGTAATACTCTTTTTAGAGGAGGAAGATTATTCCAACAATATATTGTTGATGCATATGCCTCTGTCGAACAAGATCGTTTAGACTATATTAGAAAAAATCAAAAAAATTTGAGATCTGAAATTTATCAAGGAATTCAAGATGCTATAAATAGAGGAGATACAAATGCACAAGCAATAGGAAAAAGAATCATTCTTCCTTCCGGTCCACACCGAAGCCCAAGATATATGATTCAAAACTATCAAGATGCAATGGCAATTTGTAGATTCTATGGAAATCCTGACTTATTCATAACATTTACATGTAATCTAAAATGGCCAGAAATTACTAGAGCCTTAGCAAAAATACCTGGACAAAAACCTGAAAACAGGCCAGATATTATTACAAGAATTTTTAAAATGAAAGTGGACCATTTTTTAACAATTATCAAAAATGAGAAAATCTTCGGCACAATCATAGTAGGTTAGTAAACTTTTTCGAGATTTTCTAAATTTTATTAATAAAAATAGAGATAACTG
Source organism: Morus alba (assembly GCA_012066045.3). Classification (NCBI taxonomy): domain Eukaryota; kingdom Viridiplantae; phylum Streptophyta; class Magnoliopsida; order Rosales; family Moraceae; genus Morus; species Morus alba. Next base: position 30,133,027 of record CP050225.2, read on the forward strand.
ATCATTTTCTTTTTTTCTATTTAATCAAAATTTAACCAATCTTCTCTTATTTTTTCCTGTTTATTTTGTAGATTTATATGTTATTGAATTTCAAAAATGAGGGTTGCCACATTCTCACTTCCTGTTTTGGCTATAGCCTGATGAAAAATTGCATGAGCCATCACAAATAGATAAATATATCTTTGCAGAAATACCAAATCCAGAAAAGAATTTGCTAGAACATAATATTATTGCTAAATTTATGATTCATGGACCATGTGGTATGACTAAAACAAATGCTCCATGCATGAAAAATTCACAATGCTCAAAAAAGTTCCCAAAACAATTAAGAAATGAAACAATTATCCAAGAAAATGGCATTGTAGATTATAAACGAAGAAATACAGTTTTTTACGTACAAAAAGAAGGCATAAAATTAGATAATAGATATGTAGTTCCCTACAATAAAGATCTATGCATGAAATTTCATGCTCACATCAATGTAGAAATTTGTACACAAAAAATTTAATGCTTAAATAAAATACTTATTTAAATATTTAACAAAAGGACCAGATAGAATAAGAGCTGTTATAGAAGACAACATATATACAGAAAAATCTAGACAAATTATTTATCAAGAAGTCGATGAAATAAAAAAATTATATTAATTGCAGATATATAATGCCATATGAAGCAATGTGGCGTTTATATGAATATCCCATACATCATAGAAATCCTGCGGTTCAACGATTATCAATACATTTACCTGTTAGCATTTATGCCCTTAGGAATAAATGTAACAATTTTCTTCCAGACATTTTGACTATTAATAAAGATTTGTTTATTTCATATATCTATGTATTATCCTCTTTATGTTCATAATAGTTGAATGTATGATAAGCAAACTGGAAGTCTGAGACTATCATTCTAAATCTTTAGATCATGCATGTAATGTGAAGAACATGAGAAAGACAAGAATCTAAAGATGATAGTCTAAATCTTATGATCCACAATCGAGGGAATAAAGTTGGGCACTTTATTCATGTTAAGATTGTTATGTTGTCTACTTCCTAACGGAGACGGCTTGTCTTGGTCGTTGGAGGTGGGACTCCATGGGTAGAGACATTGATATAGTTTCTAATGGTGAAAATCCAATATTGGATCGGACCAAAGATGAATTGTTTTAATTAATAATTCTGTTTGAATAAAACAATTCACTTTTGACGAATTATATGTTGTCATCTTAATCCTGAGATGGATGATGAACCCGTATACTTGACTTGTATCCTTTGATGTACTAAAGGGAGACATCCTGACATTATGTAAAGGTACGTTTGCCGGTGCATTAGGGGTATGACTCATGTATGCGTAGATTCATTATTCATAGATAGTGGAATCCATAGCTCCTATAAAGAGTCAATGATACCCTCTTATGCATTATCAGTGGATTGGAAAATATGAGCGCTCGGCCATTAGACTACTCTGTGTTATCTAATGGTTTACTGTTTGTAATAGTATGAATAGTGTTTTTCCAATGGTTTGATAATGGAAGATAAGATAAATGTAATTGGGAAGGTAAAACATAACTTGACCTCAAGTCGATTATGGATATCCTATGGGGATGATATACTAATATATTGAGTCATGGACTAGAGCTGATCAGAGCTTTGTAAACATGTTATATAAATTGAGAGTGCAGCTCTAGGCTTTTAGTGGAATAGCGCTAGAGTTTTATAATCATGGACGGACTTGTTGGTTTACAAGTAGCATTGTGATTATAGGAGCTTGATTTATATATGTCCATCAGGTCCCTTTGTTAGCTCACATAATTTCCTGTAACGATACGGTATATTTCCTACATATTGGTAACTTGTGTTATTTCTGTAAAAGAGGTTCAAAGTTAATTCATGATTAATTTATCGGGTGAATTAATTGATAAATTGATTCTAGATAAATTGGTTGAATTATTGTTTTAAGAGTTGTTTAATATGGGAAGACTATTATATGACTGTTTTGATCAGGTAATTTCTCTATTGGGTTGCTTGAATCAAAACTGAGGCTCTATGCAAGTTTCCCATGTTGAAGAACTAGGAAAACAACTTTCGTCAGTGCAGACAGGTTGACCGGTGGGTAGACCGGTCACAGGTCGACCGGTCTGGTCGATCGGTCAGGTCGACTGGTGGGTAGACCGGTTTGTGAAGGACAGATCGACCGGTGAGTTACAACCTCTCTGTCTCCGGTCGACCGGTTGTAACGCGTAATGCGTGCTGATGTGGCAAAATTGACTCTGGGTGCGATTAAATCTTTGGGAAACCTAATTGTTACGGAAGTATGACCTCCTAAACAGTATAAATAGCCTATTAAGTCACATTACTCTGTAGATCACTTGAGAGACTTTTTGGAGGCTATTGATAAGAGATTCCAAGAGGAAAAATTGTTTAATTATCAAGAACAATTTTTCTTTGGCTCTCTTGTGATTGGAAGGAGATCAAGAATACCAAGAGGAGATTAAACGAAGTGTGCCCACCCACACACCGATCATGGAAATGAGAATAGCAAAGAAGACCAGTTGGTTGAGGCTCTTCTGGTTGCTGTTTGGAACACTTAGATCTGTCAGACGTGCAGTTTCCTGAAATCTCAAAAATGTATGTTTTACATCTTTAGTATTTATGTTATATAGCATCATGAACATGTTCTTGTTTGGCTTTGACGTTGATTAAAATTCTTAAATTCCGATGCGCACTCGATGCCATTATTTTCCAACATTTGGTATCAGAGCCAAGGTTATTTGTTCATGATTATGCTATGTACATAGATTTGTGATCTAAAAATATCTCTTTTATGCTTGAATTGATATTTTAGAGAGATGGCACTCTAGGTTTTCTATATTATGTTGTTGTCATGAATATATGGTGAATGAATGATTAAATAATTATTATTAGTTATCATTTATAAATTATCAATGATTATTTATTATTTAATTTTTACCGGTTATGGTTCCTTAGAGTTTAGAATGGTTGTATAGGAATTTGTTCTTTGCAATGTAATTAGATATGCAGCCTACCATCGCCGTTAAGGTTTATTTTATTTTCTTTAATAGAAATTTTGTAAACCGGAAAACGGTATAGGATATTTTTATGTAAAATTCTTGGAGGAGATTGAAGATGGATTTCAAGATGAAGGATGTGAAGATTACCTAATTTTTCCTTGGTTTATAAAATTGTTTTGTGTTTTTTGAATAAATTAAAAAGCTGCTTTGATTTCTAAAAATCTGGGTTACTGTCGCACGGGCACCGGTCGACCGGTTAGTGTAAGGCGGTCGACCGGACCTAATGGGACAGTATACGATTTTGCAGTTTTTTGAGATTTTTTCAAGAAAACATGAAAAATAATTTTATGATAACCAGAATTAGATTGTGATAAAGAATTCAAGGACAACCGGGAACATTCAAGTTGAAGAATCGATATATGTTTTGATTATTCTTTGTAATCGTTAATTTCTTTCTTTTCTCTAGGATGGAACCATAATATTACGGTTATTATTATTATTATGCTTGTTGCCTAGCTTAATTGCTTTGTATGATTGCATATAATATGATTTGCTATATATGTGATAACATGTCATATAGAATAGGGAGTGCCACTCATTAAAATTGTTCATGCATATTTCTTAACATAAAACCTTGTTTTTCAAAAGATTGAGTGGGTGAGGGTTTTTGAAGAAAAGACCCGTGGCCTCCATCGTTAGTCCGCAGGTAACACATGGTGATACCGACCCCTAGGAAGGGATTCATTATGTATCGGTGTGGATCTCCGAGAGGATAATTTATTTGAGCATATTTTTATGGTTGTACACCCCTATGTGACAATTGTAATATATGGATCAAATAGTTGAAACGATGGTTATACACTCAAGATTAATTTAATTATTAATCTCCCTTAAGTGCTCTGCTAATTAAATTAATGGCCAAAGAAAACGGTTATCAATATATGCTGGACAGAGATTGATCCGGATGGTATATATTGATCGGAGGGGATTCGTGTTCCCAATTAAATTTTGCATGATCTCCCCTAGGAGACTTACAAAATTTTGAGTTGGGAATTATCGTTGTAAAGTTGTGATTTTTTCAAGGTTTTGACACACAAACATATTTGTTGCATTATAACATGTATATATGTTTGATTACTAAATGTTTATGAAAGTTTACTTATACTAGATATATGGATGTTTATTGTAGATCAAAATGTCTTCTAGCGCATTATCATCGATACTTAATAAACACAACTTAACTAGCGAGAATTTTACCGATTGGAAAAGGAACCTAAATATCGTCATAACCTTTGAGAAACTGCATTTCGTACTGAACACACCTTGTCCTCCGGAGCCACCTGTTGATGCTCCTAATGAGGCTTTCATAGCGTATCAACGCTGGAAGGACTCTGACGATATGGCTCGCTGTTATATGATGGCGAGCATGTCCACTGCGCTATAAGCACAACATGAAGATTACATAACTGCTCGTCAGATTATGGATAATCTTGAGGACATGTTCGGTGGCCAAGCCACTGAAAAACGTCAAGAAGCCCTTAGTAACCTCATTAATCGGCGCATGTAAGGTTGGGTCTTCTATAAAGGAACATATCTTTGAAGGTGATGGGCTATTTAGTGAAGTTCGAGACCAATGGGGCCGACATCGATCTTTGAGTCTCAACCGACTATGATCTTTGAGACTTTGTTGAAGGAATATATTCCGTTTAGGGCAACGTTCAATTTGAGCGCTAGGCGAATATAACCCCACACAGAGTTGATGCAAGAACTCTAAAAGTTTGAGCGGATGATCAAGGGGTCGGCTATTATGGGCGAACTTTCTTTTTGAGGCATCTTCTTCCAAGCCCTCTTGGGGAATGGAAAGAGAAGCAAGTAGCTAAGAAGGAGAGTTCTTGAGTTTTCGCCAAACAAGGGCAAGAACAAGAAGAAGAAGAACCCGAACAAGCTTAAGTGCTTTCATTGCGGGAAGGTGGGGCACATGAAGAAGAATTGCAAAGACTACCTAGCCGCTAAAGGCAAAGGAGGTGAGTGTGATCTTTTGATTGTGGAAGCATGTCTAGTTGAGGAATCCGGTGACAAGCGGGTCATAGATTCTGGAGCAACTAATCATGTATGTGTTTTTCTGGGGGTTCAAGCAAGCGAGAAGTCTTCTAAATGAAAGCTTCACGTTGAGGATGGGCGATGGAACACTAGTGTTGGTGAAGGTGGGGGAGACGTCCATCTTTATTTTGATAGTTATAGGAGTTTATTTTTGCGAGACTTTTTTTATGTTCCTCAATTTAAGAGGAATCTTATTTCTGTTGCTTGTTTATTTAAGGATTCTTATTCAGTTTCTTTTAATAATAAAGTTGTGATTCGTAAAAACAAGTCTTTTATCTGTGATGGATGGATGCAAAATAATCTATATTTTATCAAACCTAAGATGGACTCACTGCTAAACACTGAAGTTGTTAATAACTCTAAAAGGCTTAAAACTTCTCACTCTAATAAGACATATATTTGGCATTTGCGACTTCGTCACATTGGCCTTAACGGGATATAGAGGTTGGTAAAGGATGGACCTTTAAGTTCTTTAAAGGTTGAGTCCTTACCCCAATGTGAATCTTGTTTAGAGGGCAAAATGACCAAAAGACCATTTGGGTCTAAAGGCAATAGGGCTGAAGGTGTTCTTGAACTTGTGCATAGTGATGTTTGTGGTCCCATGAACATCAAGGCAAGAGGAGGGTATGAGTATTACGTCACTTTTATTGACGATTACTCAAGATAAATTCAGGGACGTATGATTATTACGTAACTTGTGTTATTTCCGTAAAAGAGGTTCAAAGTTAATTCATGATTAATTTATCGGGTGAATTAATTGATAAATTGATTTTAGATAAATTGGTTGAATTATTGTTTTAAGAGTTGTTTAATATGGGAAGACTATTATATGACTGTTTTGATCAGGCAATTTCTCTATTGGGTTGCTTGAATCAAAACTGAGGCTCTATGCAAGTTTCCCGTGTTGAAGAACTAGGAAAACAACTTTCGTCAGTGCAGACAGGTTGACCGGTGGGTAGACCGGTCACAGGTCGACCGGTCCGGTCGACCGGTCAAGTCGACCGGTGGGTAGACCGGTTTGTGAAGGACAGGTCGACCGGTGAGTTATAACGTCTCTGTCTCCAGTCGACCGGTTGTAACGCGTAATGCGTGCTGATGTGGCAAAATCGACTCTGGGTGCGATTAAATCTTTGGGAAACCTAATTGTTACAGAAGTATGACTTCCTAAATAGTATAAATAGCCTATTAAGTCACATTACTCTGTAGGTCACTTGAGAGACTTTTTGAAGGCTATTGATAAGAGATTCCAAGTGGAAAAATTGTTTAATTATCAAGAACAATTTTTCTTTGGCTCTCTTGTGATTGGAAGGAGATCAAGAATACCAAGAAGAGATTAAACGAAGTGTGCCCATCCACACAACGATCGTGGAAACGAGAATAGCAAAGAAGACCAGTTGGTTGAGCCGTTTCTGGTTGCTGTTTGGAACGCTTAGATCTGTCAAACGTGCAGTTTCCTGAAATCTCAAAAGGGTATGTTTTAGATCTTTAGTATTTATGTTATATATCATCATGAACATGTTCTTGTTTGGCTTTGACGTTGATTAAAATTCTTAAATTCCGTTGCGCACTCGATGCCATTATTTTCCAACATTACCAAAATCACAAAATGTAACATTTCATTCAAATCAACACCTCAACAACATAATAAGACAACCTAGCATTCATAAAATAACTCTTACTGAATGGATGGAAACTAATAAACATGATATCAATGCTAGAAAATTAACTTATGTTGAATTTCTAAGTAAATATGTTTGGAATAATAAATATAAATATTGGTCCCCAAGACAAGCGGGACATACAATTGGACGAACCTTTTATATACATCCAAATACTGGAGAATTATACTATTTAAAACTATTGCTAAATCATCGAAAAGCAATAACAAATTATGAAGAAGTTCGAACAGTTGACAATATTATATATCCAACAAACCAAGCCGCTTGCTATGCACTAGGCTTATTAGGAAATGATAGAGAAGGGGATGAATCAATATCAGAAGCTGCATTTTCCTCAACATCAATCCAACTACGACAATTATTTGTCACAATTTTACTATTTTGTAATGTAAATGATCCGATCAAATTATTTGAAAAACATTGGAAACTTATGACAGATGATATCACACATAAAATTAAAACCTTATTTAATAATCTAAATTTTCAAATACCCGAAATTGAATTATACAATTTTGTACTATATGAATTAGAAAAATCATTAAATATAAATTCATCAACTTTAACACATTTCAATTTACCACTTCCGACTGGATCATTAATAGAAGATTTAAATAATAAACTACTTTGAGAAGAATTAAACTACGACACAAATGAATTAAAACATCAAAATACTATGTTAGTACAAAATTTGAATAATGAACAAAGATTTATTTACGAAGAAATTTTAAAATCACTTAATCATAAAAAAGACAATATGTTTTTCATCTATGGTCATGGTGGAACTGGAAAAACATATCTATGGAATGCAATCATCACAAAAATTAGATCAAATAATAAAATAATTCTTGCTGTTGCATCTTCTGGAATAGCATCACTATTACTACCTAAAGGAAGAACCGCTCATTCCAGATTCCGAATACCGTTATCAATAGATAAATTTTCCACATGTCACATCAAAAAAGGAACTCAATTAGCAAAATTAATTGAAAAAACATCACTTATACTATGGGACGAAGCACCAATGACTAACAAATATTGCTTTGAGGCATTAGACAAAACACTTCAAGATTTGAAAAATAATTTTCAACAACCATTCGGTGGCATGACTATTGTGCTAGGGGGTGATTTTAGACAAATTTTGCCAGTAATTCCTACCGGAACAAAAGAAACCATAATTGATGCAACAATAAATAATTCTTATCTATGGCCATATTTTAGAGTACTAATATTAACAGAAAATATGCGCTTAAAACGCTATAACATTACTGAAGTAGAAAAAAAAAAAGAAATCACAAAATTTTCAAATTGGATATTAGACATAGGAAATGGCACTACTAAAGGAATAAAATACCTAGAAAATGAAGATGCTACTTGGATAAAAATACCAAAAAAATATATAGTACATTATGAATTAGATCCGATTGAAAAAATTTCATCATTAATCTATGATAGCTTCAATTATTACTTTAATAATATTGAATATTTAAAACTACGTGCAATAGTAACACCCAAAAATAAAACAGCCGACAATATTAATAATCATATGCTATCCTTGGTACCAACTGAATTGAAAACTTACTACAGTTATGACACAATTATGCCATCATCAGAAAACATAGATGAACTTAATCTTTTATATCCTGAAGAATTTTTGCACAGCTTAAACTTCAATGGTATGCCACCACATGAATTAAATCTTAAAGTTGGAATACCAATCATGTTATTAAGAAATCTAAATCAATCCATTGGATTATGCAATGGAACAAGACTTATTATAACACAACTAACAAATAAAATTATAGAAGGACAAATAATAAACTCAAACAATATTAATGAAAAAGTTTATATACCAAGAATAGAAATGACTGTACATAAATCTAAATGGCCATTTACATTAAAAAGACGACAATTTCCCGTAAAGATTTCCTATGCAATGACAATAAACAAAAGCCAAGGACAATCATTAAATAAAGTAGGATTATACTTGGAAAATGAAATTTTTACCCATGGCCAATTATATGTTGCTTTATCAGGAACAACAACGCCAAAAGGATTACATATACTAATACACAATTCAATCAATAAATATCCAAATCATATTAAAAATGTAGTCTACAAAGAAATTATACAAAACATTACACAAAAATATAGATCATAACATAAAAATATATATAATATCAAATTCCTTACAGTATTAATACACCTCTTTCACTATAAATGACTATACCTATTCATACATTAAAACTAAATAATGTATGCATCACTATCATAGTAATAATCTCCAGATTATAAACGAACAACAATCTTGCTACAAAACATTTAATAAATCATGATTACATCTTCATTGACAAAGAAGTAAAAACTTTTATGAATACTAAATTACATACTATTTGATACAGTACTAAACATTGTAATATAACTAACTTTTTAATCTTTCCTATCTACAACATAAAGCAATACAAACACCAATATGGGCACAAGATTCAAATGTCATTTGTCAAAAATGTACAACAAGACAAAATATATAATATTGGTAATATCTTTATTCCCAAAAATAAACAAGCTTATTAATACATCAAAACTATTAACATATCAACATATTAATAATACTTTTCACTAACTAAATAACAAATGTTATTAAAGTCATCAAAAATATCCAAGCAATTGAAAAGACAAACAAACGACAAAGCCTCTAGAAAACAGCCAAAAATCAGGTAATATCACTATTTCTAAATTCTTTATTTTAATTTTCTTAATTATTATACTAATATTTTTAAAAATTCCTATTTTGTAGCTACAGCTCCGAAGAACCATCAAAAAAGAAAAGTCAAAAATATAATGTAATATATAAATCTTTTTACTAGACTTTTTTAGTAGACCTCTAAAAAAAATATATAGATATATATATATATATATGTCTATATATACATGTACATATAAATTAATGCTGTAATGTAAAAATTCATAATTTTCTCTAAAAGAAATTTGTCAAGAAGTTCGAGGTCAGATGTGATCAATGTTGTTCGTTGCTTTGATACCATCTATGAAATAGAAGCTAAAAGGAATTTTGTGAAGAAAGAAAGAGATGAAAAGAAAGAACTCAATTCTAAAAAAAGAAAATTATCTCATTAATCATAACTTCTGTACAAGTTGAATTAGGTTAATAAGAGTCACAAGTTTATCTTTCTAACTTTAAAATTACAAGATTCTAGTAGCTAATTGAACTAACTTGTAACTAACTCATTATTCGTAACAGCTCCTCTCAAACTTAAGAGTTGTAAAGTCTCCGACTTTGAGATTGTTACGCATAATCCCAAACTTAGAACTAGAGCAAGCTTTTGTAAAAATATCCGCAACCTAGTCTATTGAAGGCACATGCCTTGCTTCTATCTTTTTGTATAAAACTTTTTCTCTTTCAAAGTACAGATATATCTCTTATATGTTTTGATCTGGCATATAAAATTGGATTTGTTGCAATAAGGACAATATTAAGGTTGTCACACCACACTACTGAAGTTGTACTAGGCTCAACTTAGTAAGGATTGAATCGAAGTCATTTCTGCCACCAAGCTTGCTAGGCTCTGATATTCTGCTTCTGCGGAAGATTTGGGGATTGTATGTTGCTTCTTCGATTGCCAAGCTATTAGATTCTTACCAAGGTGGACATAGTGCCTTGAAGTTAACCTTCAATCCTCAATATTAGATGCCCAATCAGCATCACAAAACCCCCACGAAGTAAAGCTCAGTTTCTGAACTTCTCCTAAGGTGTAATCCATGACGCGAAGCCTTTGCCAGATACTTAAGTATTCTCTTCACAGCCTTCCAATGAGCTCAAAGTGGCGATTGCATAAACTGGCGTACTTGATTCACACTAAAAGCTAGTTTTGCCCTTGCGACAGTAACGTACTGCACTGCAGAGCACATACGACACTCCTATAAAGTTGCACATCTTCAATAGGATCACTTCCATAAGAGACCAAATTTTCACCTTTAGTCATAGGGGCTGAAACAGACTAGGCAAACTGCATCTTAGTTTCAAGTAGAAAATTAGTCACATTTTTGGTGGACAGATGAAACCATTCTTGTGTCTACTTCACTTATATGCCTAGAAAATAATCCAGGTTCTCCAAGGTCCTTAAGAGCAAAAGTGTGATGCGATTGTATGATCAATCATTGCACTTCTGCTGAATTATTTCCGGTCACCAAGATGTCATCAACAAACACCAACACAAAAACTTTGACATTTCAACTCTCCTTAAATGAATAAAGATCGATATGTTTCTTCAGAACAAAAACCAAGCTTGACAAGAGCCTGATAGATCTAATCAAACCAAGGTCATGAAGCTTGAAGACCTTGTACTTATTCACTGGTGAAAACCTTTGCCGGCAACGTGGCCTTGTACTTATTCACTGTCCCGTCAGGATTTTCCTTAACCTCGAAGACCCATTTGCATCCATTGGCCTTTCTTCCAGCAAGTAACTCAACCAAGCTCCAAGTATTTGCTTCTGAACAAAGCTAGATACACATCTGTCATAGACTGTTTCCACTTATCCTGCTGCAAAGCATCTGCCACAGAAGTTGGTTCAGTGACTACAACAAACACTTTATTCCATGTCTTAAGTTTCATATGCCACCCAATTTCCCCATGTAAATCACCGATTGACCAGAGTTCTACCTTTTCAATAAAATTTTGTAAAGTTGGCAGTCAGTATTAGTTTCCAGATTAATCACATTGAATTGAATGGTTTTTAATTAGTGACCAGAGAATCTAATCAAATACAGGGTCATTGTTTTGAACTGCCTAATCACGAGTGGATGAAAAAGACAGTTAGCACTGAGTATTTATTTGAGGTGAAATCTGAGAACTTCTTGCTTGTGCAGGGTAATAACTAAACCTCAAGTGATAATCCCATCTAAACCTCCAGTGATAATCCCCTCCCTTAAGGTCCACCTAAGTGATATGTTTTAGCATCTTTTAAATGTACAAAGTTTCGTTAAGTGGCCTCCACTTTAAAATGATGAAATTAGCTAGATGTGTTTTCTGTTCATGGCTTAAAAGTATTTTATCTTTCTTGAATTTAAGTACGCATATGTTGATCCAGCGAATGTTTTGAAGATTCGTTCTTGTTGGGTTTTTAGGTTTTCAATTTTCATCTCATCTAGCTATATATAGTACTTTCCATACAGTTCAAGCTCTCAAATATCGTTCTACCAGAAAAAGTTATCAAACATGAGTACATAGTAGGAAATCTAAATCCTTTCTTATCCGTCATGTTTATATCGGAAGGTTTCTCTTTGATCAAATGCTTGTTGCTTTGTCTCTTCTCCTTATTTTTAAAGGTTGAGAAGCTTTTTTAATTTTTAAATTTTTTATTTGTTTTAATTAATTAAGAATTAAAATAATCTAACAAACATAAAAGAGTTAAAGCTCTTTTGTATGAGGTTATTACGTGACATCTCCTCCACTTACCTTCTTTTTTTCCTCCTTTTTTTTTTTTACTTTTTTATCTTTAATTTTTATTTTTTGCAAATGTTTTATTACATTTTAAATTTTTTTGTGCATTTTTAAAAATATATATTTTTCCACTTTACTCCTACAAAAGTAGGGCTGGCAATTTGTGTTCGCGGGCCGTGTTCGAGCTGACACGATTACGGCACGACACGATTACAGTGAGCACGAACATGACACGAATAATAAACGTGTCAGAAACTCAAACACGAACATGACACGCTAATAACACGGTTAACACGACACGACACGCGAACACGATTATTAAACGTGCCGTGACGGGCCGACACGAAAAAAATACGTTTATGACCCGTTTATGACCCAACTAGCAAAAATAGTGAATTTTATATTGTATTCAAAATAATATTAATTGACTACTTAATATCACTTATAATTAAAATCATGCATAATAGCCAACACACATTAAAATATCTAAAACATCACTTATGACATATGTTTCAAAACATACCAATTACTAAACATCTAAAGAAGTTTGAAAATATAACCAAGTACATTTAAATAAGTTTGAAAATATAACCAAATATTTGAAAATTTAAGTGCATAAAACATAATCAACCATCTACAAGTCCATTGGCATATTTAAGTGCATAAAGCATAAAACATATTTAAAGTTTAGGTTTATCCATTACAAATCATCCATTGGCATTTTGTAATCAACCATCTATAAGTCCATCTACAAATCATCCATCTACAAGTCCATTAGCATTTTGTAATTTTATCAACATGCCATAACTTATTTAAAAGTTAGAGTGTTAAATTAAGTTAACCCTTTTATCAAACACCTTTCATGCAGATGAGAAAATATAAATAAAACGGGCTGTGAGAGAATGAGAGAATGAGAGAGAATGAGAGAATGAGAGAAATAGAATTAGAGAAGCTAGGGTTTTATCTTAAATATATATATATATATATATATTAATAAACGGGTCGGTTCGGATCGTGTCGTGTCGGCCCGATTATAGCCCGTATAACTAAACGGGTTAAGCATGCTAAACGGGCTGGCACGAATCCAACCCGTTTATTTTCGTGTTATTCGTGTCAGCCCGTTAACGACCCAATTAATAATCGTGCGGTCTAAACCCATTTATCTCGTGTCGTGTCTGAAATTGCCGGCCCTATACAAAAGTAATTTTTTCACGTGTTCTTATTTTATTTTTTGTCAATTATTAGAATAATTTTCTTCAAATATATCCGTACTTAATTTTTTTCGTCAATTTTTATCTTTACACATATATTTCCTTTTACAATAGATTCAAAAATTCTTAAATTGTTGTATAAATAAATTTCTTATTATTCAGTAAATAATAAACTCTCTAAGTGTCTCTAACACGACAATACATGCACAAAACTAGTATCTAGAAAAAGTTAGATGGATGGCCGAACTTTTTATGAGTTTTACAATGGTCAATCACTTATACCATTAGTTTATCACTAATAAGCTATTTCCGTAAAGAAAATTGACTCCTGTAACATAAACTACCAAGAATGTACAGTAATTACCTGAGATTTCTATAAAACTCTTTAATTCTAGTCAGTGCCAAGTTCTGAAACTTCATCGAAATCCATTCATAAGCCAACTACATCCGTGTCCAACTTTTGTACAAGCTAACCTAGTAGTAGGCTTGTCTGATTAACTATAACTTGTGTTTCATGACAAAGTGCCAAGTTCTTTTTCTTTACTTCTGGTTTTGGTTACAATTAAATGGTGTCACTAATAAGCTTTTCCAACTAATAGAAAAAGTGAGCATTGCCTTTACTCCGAATATGAATGCTTGTTCTTCGCCAAATACTCAAACAAACTTCCATCAAAAACTCGTCGGATGGCTTCTTTAGACACAAAACCTTGTCGGTCCCTTGCGACAACATACACAAGTCCCCATTCCAGCTTCGCCGCAAACCTGCAATTAGCCACACTCAAATTTAGAACAGGCTACGTATATGGAAAAGGAAAAGGGAAAAAAATAAATAAATAAATCAAGGAAGATTCAGGAGATAGAAAAATGTACCAGCCAAAGAAATCGAATGGAACACGATTTCCCTCCGTCATTTTCCAGAGCTCTTTGAGAGTGAACTTGTCAGGCACTGATTGAGCATACTTGCTGAACATGTTTTCGAAATTTACCGGCACGAACCTGGATTTATTCCATTGAATAAGGTCATATAAGAATGTTAGAACTTGAAGCAATTATTAAACATAACAAAGAAATATGTAGGATCTGATTGAATAAACAATTTTTTAATAAAAAGAAAAAAATATGTAATTCGATCACTTCTCATTTCCTACAAATCGGCTAATCATGTAACTTTTTTTGAGGAAAGAATTATGCAAGGGGTTATTTTGTTTTTCCTGCACGCATATTGATACTTTACTTTAAAATTTATGGAGTCTTTCCTTCAAAAGGTAATTGGATATTTCAAAAGCATCTTAAGTTTTTATTTATATTTATATATTTTTTTATTTATTTTTTATTTTTTGATGGAGGGCTGAAGATAAGAAATGAGAAAAAATGTAAAAGAAACTTGGCAAACAACTATAGTCTGGCTGAAAAATGAGAAAGTAAACAAACTTTGGAAACGAAAAGAAAACAGTAAAAGGACAATAAAGTATATAGACGAAAATATAACAAACGTTCTTAGTCCTTTAGCACAATATTGCAGTTGATCTGTGTTCTACTTTGACTTAATAAACGTACCTTCCCTCTGTGTCGTATGTTCCAGAATCACTACCGTGCTTGGCTTTATGAATATTTCTGATGTATATCGGAAATAATGGAGAAAAGATCCATCCCTGAAATTTAACATAACAACCGAATTAAATATATACGAACTAAAATTTCTGCACTGCCTTCGACAATAACCATCTATACAGAGGCAAATAGGGAAGGAAGCATATAAAACAATGCAATGATTCTCACCAGATGCATGAAAAGAAAATAATAGAAAAAAAAAAAAAAAAAAAAAAAAAAAAAAAAGTATGATGGCTATATACTTATTCTTGTACCTAATAAATAGATTATTCTCAAGAAACCATCTTGTTTAGGCCATCTAATTACTCAAACATGTTTTACTGCAGAGTAGACGTAAAAGCACATCTTAGGGCCGTTTGGGAAATGTATTTAAACCCATAATTTTGATTCTGCTAAGTGTTTTCCTTCACAGAATTTGAATTCAAAAATTTCCCACCATTATTTCTCTCACAAAGTTCCCACTAATGAATCAGACTCACTGACTTGATTGCGTGAACCAAATGGACCCTTAATATTTTTAACACGCTATACTAGAGTTTAATGTTCTGAATTCTTTTATATCTAATGCAAGTTGAATGAAAACAATGGCATGTACAAGTGACACACCCTCAAAAGGATGTTGAGAAACAGGCACATAATCTTTTGATAAACAAATGGCATTACCAGAGGATTTAATAAATAACATTAACTTACAGGCAGAGTTAAGAAACTGAGTCCCACATTTATAATGATGGCCATAACAAAGGAGAAAATTACATTGACACCAATGGCACGCATTCCTGATTGAAGAAGAGGCGAAGAAAGAGATGAGAAGTTACTAAGTATAAAAGCAAGATCGAACTATGCTGCTTATTTGATGCCACATTAGATAAATCTATACTAAGAAATATTAAGCTAAGTTGGTAAAAGCTTAAGATCTTACCAGTGTAAGTTTCCCAAGGATAGACAATTCCGTTATTGTCTTGGTCGAAAAATGCCACATGCTGCTGAAGAACACTCAGGTTGTTATGCTCATGTCCTGGAGTTCCATTTGGATTATCTGTATCAGCAGCTACCAATGCTCTTGCCAAATCTGACACAAGCATATATACAGATTAGCAAACAACACAAACAGAAAAATAGTACCTTACTATTCCAATCAGCAATATTATAGTGCAAAGCTACGTTTTAAGTAGTAGCACACAAACGCTTAGAGAGACTCCCGGTTTTCTGATACTCTCCAGTGAAGTTATAGCTTAACTTGTGTACACACTTGTAAAAACAATATCTCATTGTATAATCCCCTTTACTTTATTGTCTTACACCAACAGGTGGATCCAAATCTTACTTGGTAAAGAAGGATTATGCAGGTGAACTTTAGCAAAAGCTCTAGAAAAGGAAATGATAGTGTCATAATTTAAATGAAAAGAACATTGTGCAAGTTTGATGTGCGTATCATGTTAAACTTTCATTGAAAATGAGATGATGTCAGAATTTGATTGGCATGTATCTTTCCAAAAATAAGCAAATGATGATTGCTTAAGTAATGACATGTTACTTTTAATAAAAGAACAAAAAATAAAATAAAAACAAGAAAGTAATGTCGTGTTTCATTCTGGGATCTACACCTTTTTCCTTTTTTTTTTTTTTTTTTATACAACACGGGATACAGCCCGCACCCTCTCCCCAAACTCCATCCCACTCAAACCCCCTTACCAGTAGTACTTTTCACAAATAATGTATCAACAACACTTTCTTGTCGACAACAAGCCATAAAATTACAGATCCATTTCAATTTCAACAAAGAAGGACACATATCTCGCGAAAAAAAAAAAAAAAACACTTACATGGCTTGGGAAGCGAAGTTTCCAGATCTTTCCGAACCTTTTTCTCCGAAGTTACAGGCGCAAAAGGAGCTTCTGTTGCCAGTGATTCATTTCCATTAATCGTCGCGGCCATTTTCTTTTCTATCGATCTTTTCTTCTCCTTTTCCTTCTATTCTCGCCAACTCCAAAGAATATTTCTGTCTCTCTCTTCAAGGGAAAAAAAAAAAAAGAGAATTTTTTCTCTCCCGATAGAATCGTACTATTTTTTTTACCCGCACGTTACTGCAAAAAAAAAAATAAATAAATAAATAAATAAATTAAATTAAATTAAATTAAATTAAAAAAAATTGTTATATTATAAACAAAATTATGAGTTTTTACATCATAATATTAATTTATATGTACATATATATAGACATATATACATATATATATATATATATTTGTTTAAAAGTCTATTAAAAAAGTTTAGTAAAAAGGTTTGTACATTATAATTATATAAAAGACATATTAATAAAATGAAAAATATACATAAATTAAATTATATACAAACATAAAATTTTGTCTAATCAAATAATCGATTTTTATTTTATCTAATCAGATCCTATTATAAAAATAGACTTTAACTTAAATAGTTAAAACAAAATAGCAAAAGTCCAAAAATAAAGAGTTGTATATTAGACGAAATAATGAACACCAAAACAAGAGAGATGATATTGTTGCTATATTGGAAATCAAATTTATAAAATGATAAGAGAAATAATATGGTCCACTCTTTCATTCCTTCATATACCTCCCCACCAATAGATAGAGACAAATAGGAATAACCAAATCACATCTACAAAATACCAGTATCATCCAGCTGCTTCAAAGTCAACGTGATGCTCCTTGGCCAGATCAAAAAATTAGGATGAAATAAGTGGTACTGAAATCAACCTGGAAGCTAAATTCAGTCGGTGGATTTACCTGTAGATGGAGCAACATTCACTTACACAAACAACAAAGAATGCGTTTCTCTTTCTAAATTGGACAAGTTCCAATTCTCGGCTTTAGAGGGAATAGGAAGAGGAAGTGAGATAAACCCAATCACAGTTGTTTTGGGATTGTTTATATAAAGTTCAAGATGTCAAAATCCATCCCAATCATAATTACGATATAAAGAAAAGAGAATAAAAGAAAAAAGTAGACATAGATTAACAAATAGTGAATGGCTATAGGCAAAGGTTATAAGTAATACTTGGAGCACTATAAATGCTGCATTAAATATGAAATAACAACCAGTCAAAAATAAGCAAAGAAAGTGAGTAAATACAAAGGCAGGAAGTTGGAGTAGTAAATAAGTAGGATTAAAGTAGAGTAATAAATGATGAAATGCAAAGGATTAAAAGTCAAGCGAAAGGGAGAAGAACAGGAATAGAAAGAACAATCAATGATTGAGAATGTAGCAGAGTAGTAAATAACGTGAGATGAAATATGAAGGAAACACAGAAAAGTCACCAGGAGAGCAAGGAACAGATAGATAACAAAATGTTGATATAACAGTAGCATTTATAAATAGTAAATGAGGAAAAAAGTTTCAGTAGTACATGATTTATAAGAGGGCACGTAGCAAAACAAAGTCGGTCTATAAGAATTAAGGAAGTAAGATTGCTTAATCAGGTAGCAGAAGCAACGTACGGGTATACTAAGCAAAAACCAAATAATAGATAAATAATATTGAGTTCAAGAAACAGAGAAAAGGGAAAAAAGGGGAAAAAAAAACAAAAAAGGAAAAGCTTTCAATTTTTCTTTTCAGTTTTTTCACAAATTTGAGGAATTAACTAACGATAAAGAAAAAAAAAAGAAACAGTTCATTTAATGCCTCTGCAATAATATGGGTACATATTATCAACCTAAGTAGTTAATGTGTGCAACAATATGGGTACAGATCATCAATTTAGGCAGCTAAATCAGCAGTCTAAATATCACAGATCAACAAATTAATGAATCCAGAGCAAAAGAATCTATGTTTAAGGTACAGATCATCAACCTAAGTAAATGCGTCTACAACAATTTGGGTACAAATCATCAACCTAGGTAGCCAAATTAGCAGTCTAAACATCACAGATCAACAAATTAATCAATCCAAAGCAAAAAAATCAATACTTACAGGTATATCAGGTGAAGTCAGCAACAAAGAATATCAAAAGACGCTCATAGAAACTTCTTTCTGCACAAATTTATCTCTTGAAATAGATCAATGACAAAAGTGAATAGCAAACAAAAACAAAGGAAAAACCACCAAAATAAATGTTGAGAATAGTGTCCTAGAAGCATGAGATATAATAGGATATTTATTAATTATTTAATCAAAGAGTTTATTTATCATTTTATGTGCATATATTTATGAATATTTTATAAATATCAAATAAAAATTCATTGATTATTTATGTAACCTTAAACATGGTATATAAGTATTGTATACAAGAGGATAATGTTTAAGAATAATAATCAAAAAGTGATGTTCGTAATAAATCTAATTAAAGTTCAGAATCTTTAATTAGAACATTACTAATACATGTCATTCCCATTTAGAATGGAACGGTGTTATCCGCACTGTTAATATGGTGAGACATCGAATGAGTGTATTTCACATAATGAGATTATGTGTAACATAGACACACACACAATATGAATTTTTAATAATTTTCGTTAAGCATAGAAATTCCAATTGAGTCTATCGATGGTCATATATAGAATGATCTTAATCCTGAGTTCTTAACAAACTCCTATTTATGAATTTATGTGTTTTGATTTACTCGGTAAAGATTCTGAGACCCTGAATCCTATTCCTTGTATTTTGGAGACATGATGAAATAGGTAGCTGGGAATGTTATTATACGAGATGGAATCCATTCCTTCTTGAGAAAAAAGTAGATAAATAATTCTCTTGAGTGTTGATTCAGTACTTGAATTAGTAAGAACACTCTGGTTCATGAATGTGTTTTATGAATCACTATCCATTAGAGAATTAATGGTACTCAAGGATGAAGATATAATTAGAGAGGTTAACAGATTCTACCTGACTCTAATTATGAATTATTTATGGAGGATTGATCTATATACAATGAATCTATCAAATGGACACTTCACAGTTTAGAAGTAATTAATGTCTATAATTTCGAGAGTTTAATTTCAAGTTTGTAGTGGAGTAACTATTGGAATTAATAGAATTAATTAATTAACTAAAGTGTTTAATTAATTATTAATTTTATTAGAGCTCGGGATTATAGGTCCATTAGTCCCCGCGTCGTTCTTGTAATTCTATCAGACACAAAAGGCAAAATGAGAATTTTAGAATTATGGAATTCTAAAATTAAATACTCAAAAAATAATTAATTAAGAATTAATTATTATTTAAATAATATGATTATTTAAATTTGAATTTGAATTGTAAACATAATTAAATTTATCCTTTTAAACTTATTTGATAAGTTGTTCAATTTAGAATTCAAATTAATTTAAGTTTGACTTAAATTCGAATTTGAATTTGAATTAAAATTAGACTACAAGATAAAGGATGATTTCTCTTCCTTCCCTATCTGGATTTGGCGCCACACACAAGGGAGAAAAACCCTAGGGTGGTCGGCAAGATTTTTGTTCCAAATTCAAATAGGAGATAGAGATTTGATTATGTTTTAAAGTTTGACTTCTACTCTTTAAATATGAGAATGATAAAAAATTGTGGAGACAATTTTTGAAAACATTTTTCCGCCCTAACTTGCATTGGTGGCCGAAATTCTCAAAGGAAAAAAGAGAGGAAAATTTTTCTCCTAAAAATTCCACATCGTGCATTCATTAGTGTTTGTGAAAATTCGAGTGTTTTTGAAAACCTGTTTTGTCTCATGTGTGCCCACACACACGTTTACGTGGAATCAAGGAATTAATGTGGAAGACTTTGATTTTCTAAACACAAAGCTTGGACCAAGCATTGTTCGAGATCAAAAACTCATGTTATCATCAGAGTCAACTTTCAGGTATTTTTCCTGATTGAGTTCTTGATATATAAATTAATGTGATTAATTTATTCGTGCATAAATTAATATAATCTATAGAGTATCTCAAAAGTTTTATGAAAATTTTTGTTATACACGATTCCCCTTTCCACCACGCTTCCGTATCCGAATTTAATTGGCAACCAACAATAAAAAAAAAAAAAAAAAAAAAAATCTCTTGAAGCATGCCAATGACAAAAGAAACTAGCCACTGAAACAAAAACGAAAAAAAGAAAAAAAATGAAAAGAAAAAAACATAACATTGAGTCGACCAAAAATAGAAGGAAAAGTAAATTAAATGAGCAAATCAAACCAACAAAGACAAAAACCAACCAAAAAAAAAAAAAAAAAAAAGAGAGAAAAAGGCAAAAATGAGCAGAACATGGACTCGACAAAAAAATAAAGGGTAAACTCAACAAAAAAGTAAAGGGGAAACCAAACTAAATGAGGAAATTAGACCAAGAAAGAAACATGCAAGAAAAATTTTCAAAAAACCTGCAGCAAAACGAAACAAAAAAGCATCCAAAAATCAAGCGAAAATCCCACAAGAAAAAAAACCAAAGGACCCACAACAAATATCACATAAACCATGGATGTTCACTTGTGACCAAATGGAATCAAAGAACCAGCCACAATCACCAAATCAAGAGAGAAGAAATTGGGGCAAAAAAAAAAAGATGAGGAAGACACAAAGATGAGGAAACGATAGAATGCTCCAGAAGACACAAAGACCAAAGGAGAGAGAAGGCAGAAAAAATCAACATTAAAAAGTCAATGGCAAAAATGCCCCTCCAATTAAGCCAGACAATGAGGAAAAAACAAGGACAAAAACTTAAAATAACATAACATGACACAATGGGTATTAAAAAAATTAAGCATAAGAAAGTAAGGACAAAGGTGGTAATTCACTGTTCATTTACTGTACAATGAATAGTGAATCCCACCTCTCCTTTAGTATATATAATAATGTGTGTTAGTGTGTATATATAGGGAGGTTGATGCGTGGGAATAAAATTTGTCGGTGTTTTTTATTATTATTCGGGCAATTAACACGAATGATTTTCAAATTTGTAAAAAAGTGACAGTTTAGTTTTTTAATTTTTTTTTTTTAATAAAATGTGTCTTAAACTATTTAAAAAGATAAAATATCCTTTAAAAATAGGGATTAAAATCACCTCGTAAAAAACCATAATATCATATTTTTAAGTTGTTATGTCCTTATTTTTTGTACGATATCTGACAGAAATAATTACATTATATTTTTCTAAATAGTTTGAGATTTGTTTTGTTAAAAAAAAAAATTTAGAAATCAAACTATCACATTTTAAAGAGTTTAGAAATTATTCGTGTAATTTACCCTTATTATTCAGGTCCGTTGAGTTCGTTGATTCGAGTTTTTAATTCGAGTTAAGATGTGATTTTATGTGAGAGTTTTTTACTGTAATAAAAAAGTTAGATGTGACTGTTTCTGAAAATTTTTTAATGTTATAAAACTTAAATTTTAAACTTAAATTAATAAAATGAACGGAACTTCAATTTTATTATTTGCTTAAAAGGCAAATAT
The DNA here is from genome assembly GCA_012066045.3 of Morus alba. Lineage (NCBI taxonomy): Eukaryota > Viridiplantae > Streptophyta > Magnoliopsida > Rosales > Moraceae > Morus > Morus alba. The sequence goes on from CP050225.2 coordinate 30,155,515, forward strand.
AAGACGCTAATTCACGAACCATCAAATTTCTTTCGATTAACATCAGCCAATCATATGGTTGTATATTTTTCCGAGTGAATTCCAAAAATGACAACACAACTTGCGTAACACATTAGGACGAGTTTTTAATGATTGTATTTTCTAATTAAATGTAAAAATTAATGATGTGCGGTGATTATTATATATTTATTTATTAATTATCTAATTTATTTTATATATATATTAGATAACAATGTTAAGATTTGCAACCATAATGATTGAGCAACATTGTTTCTTCGGTCCGAACTAAGGAATCCCTAAAATATGATGTAAAATGGATCTTGTTTTATCGTTGATCAGAGATTTCTATATGAACAATATAAATCGGAGTTTGAAGAAAAAAAAGGAGAATGAGTCCTCGACCCACAACGGATTAAGACAAGGATAAGTCTTTTGATATATATATATATATATATATATATACTTTTTACACACTTATTTTTAATATTATTCAAATATTCATTAATAAAATTACTCTCAAAGGACAATTGTTTTTTTTTTTAAATGCTCATTACACACCTTATCATTAAAATATATATATATATATATATATATGTTGCCTTTTAAAAGAAAATTTTGGGCCTCTTATAATCCGAACATTATATGTGTGTATCATCCGTAAGTCCTCTAACACTATGCAGATATCAAACAGGGGTCTTCATTTTTAGAAAACTAAAGACTAAAAAGAAAAAAGATGTTGAAAAACAAATAATTCAAAACGAAGTTTCAACTCAAAGCCAGGGAGAAAAATATATATGGATAAAGAAACCATATGAAGTGTATAATTAAAAAAATGACACAACAAAAACACCTTTTTTATCCATTCCGATCATCAAAACTGGTTTTTAAAGCTTGGTTGAATGTTTTCTGGTCTTGAAGAACAGAATTGACATAAAAGAAAGAACACGATAAGTTTGATTGGTGGGTGGATGAAAAAAAAAATGATTTTTTAAAAATATTTAAAATGGGTGTAACAATATGTGAAATAGGGTAATTTAAGAATGTTTGTGTAAAAGGTAGAATGGTAGGTAATTTAGTTTTGGGTGCTTTTTTAAAATTTTAAAAGAAGTGTAACAAGTAGAATGTTTTTTAAAATTTCAATTGACCTTAAAATAATTAATTTATTGATAAATAAATATTAAAATAGCCATTAGGCATTTGTTAACGTCTAATTGCTAAACCGGAGCAACGTACACGTGAAAAGATCCGGTTGGCTGAAGTTGGTTTTTATAAGACAACGGGTTGTAGGTTTTAGACTTTTCATTGTAATGACCTAGTGCTGGAAGTTCGGGTCGGCGGGCTGCCTGAAGCCTGAATTTTTTTGGGCTCAGACGGGCAAGCCCACCTCCCGCCCGCCCAAGCTAGATTTTTGGGGTCAGGCTCAGCAACCCGAATTTGACACTGATTCTCTTGCCCGCCGCCACCTAACCGCCCTATACTGCCGTCTGCTGGAATTATTTTGAATTTTCCGACCATGCCCAAATTGCCCGCCCCGCCCGAATTGCCCGACCCGAAAATAAGCCCGAAAACCTGAATTTTGCCCAAGTTGCCCGAGTTGCCCAAAACCACCCAAAAATATTAATTGTTACAAATTGGGGCATTTCGAGAATTGAACTCGGGACCTCTCACACCCAAAACAAGAATCATACCACTTGACCCAATGCCCATATTTGTTATTTAAATTTTTAACTTTTTAATTAAGGTAAACACACAATTCCTTAATATAAAGAGCAAATTCCTATTTTAGCAGTTTAATATTTCAGTTTTTACATTCTTGACCCTTTGTTATAATCAATCACATGATAAAAGGATTCCTCAAAAAATAATATATACAAGGAAAGAAACACATTGCCATCACGTTTTTATTATTTTTTATTTTTAAAAAGTGTTGTTTCTATATAATGTCGATTTTGTTCTTATAGATATTTGTGTTTTTCTATTTTATATCACTCTTCTTTCTATCTTTATCTATTTTTCTGTTCACAATCTCTCCTCATCCTCTTAATTATCCTATTTTTTCTTCAACTTTCTTCACTCTCTTTGTGACTCTATATCAAAGTAACTTTCTACTTGCATACCAAAGTAAATTGATAATTTATCAAAAGTCACTCAATGATTGGTTTGGTTTAATAACTTCATCGCTATTTGATGATCTCTATTTTAAAAGATCAGTCACTCAATGTTGAAGCCTTGGTTTGCATTAAGGATTGGGATCGGGCTGATCAACATTTACAAGATACAATTTCATCGGCAAGCCAATAATGGATCGATGAATTTAATCGATTAACATTTAATTTTGAAGACGATCCTTTAGCTTCAAATTAAATTGTAAATTTGTAATTTATAAATATGTATTTATCTTTGACATTGTATTTGTAATTGTATAACTTTGTAAGTTTGTAAAATTTGTAATTCGTCACAATATGATTGCACTCTTTTTTTCTTGCTAAGTTTTTATCCCAATTGAGTTTTCCTTGGTAAAGTTTTTAATGGGGTAATCATGAATTATAAATTTAAAAATTAATAAAGAAATAAATTTTTTATATAGTTCGTGTGTTCATTTCAAATTTCAAATTGTAGTATATATATATATATATAAATTTTAACACAAAATAACTTAATATTAAAAAAAATTTAAATAATTCGGACAATTCGGGCGGGCTCGGGCCGCCTAATACAAGCCCGCGGCCCATTCAAGGTGAAATTCAGGCTTGGGCGGGCGGCCCGAATTTCTCAAGCGGCTCGGGCTTGGGCTCGGGCAAAAACTCGGGATTTTCGGGCTGTCGCGGGCAGCCCGTCTAAAGTTCCAACACTATAATGATCGGTTATTGCTGGTTGACGCCAACTGTAGTCTTGGTTGTATTGCAATTTTTAATTTTAGGTGGAGGTTGTTTTCATAATTGTCAATTTAATAACGAAATAAAATTTAAGAGTATGTTCATTTCACAACTCAAGTCATAACTTGAGTTATGAGTTGAGTTGTGTATGTAAAAAAAAAAAAAAATGTAATTAAAAGGTGAATTTTAATTTTTATTAGATAAAACACTATAGTAATAAAATTTGACTTGTGAAGTTTAAGTGCGGGTTGTTACATCATTGTAACTAATTGAGGCTTTTGTCAGTGACGGGTAGAACAGTGATAGGTGGAATCGCTATTAGTAACTACAATATATTTTTCGAGATTCATGTAAGAATTTATTTTTTAAAATATTATAACTTATTTGTAGTGATAAGTGCACAAATTTGCACTTTTAATATTCATAATTGTCAAATTATTTTATCAAATTTGTGATTTTAATTTCAAATATTCTTAAATTTAGAGAATTTAATTTTAATTGGATTTATTTTATTTTTCAGGTTTTTAAAGAAAACAATTAGATTTGGGCTAGTTTACCAAGCATAACCCAAAAATTAAACCCAAAACAAGCCCAATTCCGCCCAAAGCCCATCAGCCTTCCACCGAGCCGAGCCGCGCGAGTTTCCCCGTGTTGCCACGTGTCACCGTCTGTCGCACCACAGGTCCGTGGGACCCAGTGTCCCCGCATGTACGTGCGCTTGCCGTGCATGGTGCCTTTCCCCGAGCGAGTCTCCTTCACACACGCGTCAGGGCATTCAGCGTTTCTCTCCGCGTGGGTCCCGCATTCCAGCAGCTCGCCAATCTTCGTCCGCCACGTGTCCAAGTTGTCGGCCACTTTGTTTCTCCGCAAATCAGATCGCGCCACGCGTTAGGCTTTCTTCCGCGGGGGCCCCAGCTGTGCAGCAGGTTCTTCCTCTCCGTGAATCAGCAAGCGCCACGTGTCGCAATTGATACAGCTGTCGGCCATTTCTTCATTTTGGCGAATCACAACGCGACACGTGTCCCACCCGTTTGGGATTTTTCAGCCAGCGTTTCGTTTTGTTCCGTTGGGTTGATTTCAGCATTCACTTCTAGAATTAAGCCTTATAAATCCAATTCAATGGGATAAAACGTTCCTTATGTTTTCTTTACCAAGTATTTTCTTTTACATGCCTAGAAACTCTATAAAAAGAGCATTTGTAAAGTGTGTGAGGGGTTAATTTTTAGCTTAAGTTTAGACATTTTCTTCTCTTTGGTGAGGTTAGAGAGAAACCTATATGTAAAGTGATCTTGAGTGGATTTTGATTCTCCATTTGTTCTTCAAAGTTTATATATTTGAGTGATTAATTTTCTTCTATCTTCTTCTAATTTCTCATATTGATATATTTTATTATCAACTTTTATATAAATCTAGTCAAGCTCTTTTTATGTGATTGTTGCATGATACTATATATTGATAGATATTATTTTATGAGTAGTCTTTTACTGCATTATTGCCAATGGTATATTGTCGCTCTTAGATTTCTCTTAAGATGATTTTTTCTAATACTAAACATAAGAATTTTACTTACTCGAATACATTTTAATTCACATGTTCTTCAAATATATATTTTCCGATTGTTAGTTTGGGATGTGAAACTTTCAATTGAGTAATCTTGAAGATCAAAATCCATTCGAGTGAACGAAGCATATAGGGGAATCTCGATGCCTTACCGGTTTTAAATATAATTTTCTCCTACATTTTTCTTAAACTTTAACTTCTCAACAAAAATTTCATTCTCTTTTATTTTTTACTTTATTATTTATCTCCTAAAGTTTTTTATTTGCTAATCTTTTCTTGTGTAATTTGTCTCCTCCTTGTGGATACGACCGCCCTAACTATGCTACCGCGACCGCTTTATTTTCAACACGTTTGGGCGTAATTAAATTTTGACACCGTTGCCGGAGAGGTGCGTCAACAAAATTATTCGGTAAATAATTAGCCAAAAAGGTAAGTAATATTAGTCTTTTACTTATTTTACTCTTTTTGTTTGGCACGTTGTAAAAAAAAAAAAAAAAAAAAAAACCAACAACAACAACAACATTATTATATATTATTAAAGGAGAGCATGCTTTTCACTGTTCATTAAGAGATAAAACACTGTTTTTTGTACAGTAATTTTTTTTGGTCCCTTTTTTGCCTATGGTTTACTTTCTCCGTGTGTTTTAGTGTGTGGTTTTTTGGTCTTTTTGGCTGGTTTACTCTCTCCGTGTGTTTTAGTGTGTGGTTTTTTTGTCTTTTTGGCTGCCTATTGTGTGAGTTCTGACTTTATTGTTTCATTTTTTTAGTTTCTTTTTTGCCTTTTGTTTTTTCTCTTCGGTATGTTTTAGCGTGTGGTTTTTTTGTCTTTTTGGCTGCCTATTGCGTGGTTTCAGATTTCAATGTTTTCGTGTTTGTTCGTTCTCTCATTCTTTCTTCTTTCTTTCATTTGGCTTCCGCCTCTGGTTATTAGGGTTTCTTCTCTCTCTCTCTTCTCTCTCTCTCTCTCTCTCTCTCTCTCTCTCTCTCTCTTTTGGCTACCTATTGCGTGGTTTCAGATTTTAATGTTTTCGTGTTTGTCCGTTCTCTCATTCTTTCTTCTTTCTTTCATTTTTCATTTAGGGCTTCTCTCTCTCTCTCTGGTTCTCTCTCTCTCTCTTCTCTCTCTCTCTCTCTTCTCTCTCTCTCTCTCTCTCTCTCTCTCTCTCTCTCTCTCTCTCTCTCTCTCTCTCTCTCTCTCTCTGCTTTTGTTTTCTTCAGCTTTGGGTCTTAAGTTGGTTTCCTCTTTAGCTGATGATTTTACTTTGGCTGCTTCATCCATTCTTTGTTCTGTCGAAGGTTTGTCTCTTATTCGTTGCTTTATTTATTTTGGGTTTTACATCTTCTTGATTCATGCCTTCTGTTGATGATTTTTCTTATGTATTTAGCTTGCGGTTTTTTTTCCTCTTTTTTTGTCCGTGTTGTTTTTTTTTTTTTTTTAATCACTTTGTTCTTCTACTGTTAGTTTTTTTCCCTCTTACTTTTCTATTGTTTTTTTTTCCTTCACTTAACTGATTATTCAAGAATGTTCTTGGAAATTTTCCCTCTATTTAGTAGCTGATCCATTTGTTCACACAGTGGTTTACGTGGTGCTTGATCCGTGCAGGTAAATCATTTGATTGAAGATTTTTTTACCTGTTGATTTTGTATCTGCCATTTGTCTCAATCAATTTCCTTTGCATTTATTAATTTGCTGATGCATGTTGATGATCTGTAATCCATAGGCTATTAATTTGTACTTTTGCATTGATTTGTGTTTTTTTTAGGCTTATTAATGACTTGGAGATTTTTTTGTACGAAATTTTTCTTGGAAAAAAGGGAAAAAAAGTTTTCTTTTTTATTTTATTTTATTTTATTTTAGGCCCTTACTTTTCTATGCTTTTTATTTTTTTTTTTTTTTCTCATCATTTTACTGATGATTCTCGAATGTTCTTGAAAATTTTCCCTCTATGCTTTTCATTTACATTTTTCATGCACCACCTTATAACCAGTACATGTAACATTATCTTATTCTTTATATACATAAAAAGTTGTTGTTATATATTTTAATAAATTCTCTCCCGTTTTCTCCTTCACAGCAAACATCCTTCCTTCTCTATTTCATCGTTCATCATTTATTGCTCTGCTTTACCTTGGTTTATTTATTACCCCATTGTGTTAGTTATGTTTCTTTGGTTTTGACTTGGCTGGTCGATATAGGCTGATTAACGCAGGACATGAAAATATTCCAAGTATTATTAAGTATTTTTGTCTTACTTTTACCTGTAATCCTTATCAAGTGTATAGTAGATAGAATGTTTAAATATTTACTTTTTTCTTACTTTTTACTTACTCTAGCGTTCTTCACTTTTTGTTTCCCTAAACTTATTTTGAGCTATTTATTGCTCAGCCCTTCAACTTATTTCTGTTTCATCTGTATTTGGCTCACTTTGTAGTACGTGTTTAAGGCCATATTCAGAACATTACAGGTACTTTTACTACTTATTTCCTATGTGTTGCTTATTTAGTCTACAGTCATAAAATCTTTACTCTTTACATTCCTGATTCTTCTTCTTTTTTAGTATGTGGCGATGATGACTAATTTGAATTTTGGCCAATTAAATTTGATCTAATCTGTCCAAAGATTGCCGTGAACATCTCCGTGTGTTTTAGTGTGTGGTTTTCTGGGCTTATCGGCTGCTTATTGTCTGAGTTCTGACTTTATTGTTTCATTTTTTTAGTTCCTCTTTTGCCTTTTTTTTTTTTTTTTTTTTTTTTGCCATCTCTTTTAGTTCACCTGGTAGTCTTCGGACAGATCTTTACCTTGCTATGGCCATTTTAATCTGTGTGGCAAATGTGATATTTGACTAATTTTTGTGCCTTTATGCAATTGCCATAGTTATTACTATCAGGTAGCCATAAAATGGTCATAAAAATATAAGTCAGATTATTTGCCACACATTGCTGACAATACCTAATGTCTGAGCCATATTTCCTCAGAAATTACATTCAATGTATCTCTAGCTATCTAAAATTTTATTTTAAATTATAGTATATTTCATAATTATTGAATACAATTGTTCAAATATTTGCTTTCTTATCCTTTCTTACTTGCTCTAACATTGTTGAGTTTTTCGTTGTTTCATCTTACTTTGGGCTATATGCTGCTCAATTCTTTAATTTATCTATCTTTATCTGTGTTTGGATGGCTTATGGTCTGTGTTTAAGATAATATTCAAAGCGTTACAGGTATGTTTACTACTTATTGACTGCTTTTTTCTACCTCATTGGTATGTAGTAATGAAATTTTTACTCTTTATTGATCCTTTTGATAATGATATATATATATATATATGTATATTCATTCTTTGATTACGTATTTGATCCTTACTTGCCATTTGTGCATGCAAATGGAATAAATATTTACTGCTGCTTTTGTCAACTTCTCAATACTCTTTTTTTTAGTTTATAGTAAGTAATGGTGCTTAATAGCCTTTTGTACATGCGAATGCATTTTTTGATTAATTATTTGATCCTTCCCTTTTGTACATACGAATGCTAAAAATATTTTTTGTCCTTTTGTCCCCTCGATTGCTCTTTTTTTTTACCACCCTGTAGTGATGATGGTTGATAGATGACATATGGCTTTGAAGATAGGAAAACATAAATACAATTTTTTTTTTTCCTAATTTATATTTTGCATGATTATGTTCTTTATTTTTCTTATACATTTAATATTGTAAATTATAAATTTATCTCATTATATACACATAATCACTGTACATATTTCATATATTTTTTGTATTTCCATTATTTTTTCTTTCTCTTTTATTTCTCATTAATTACATAACAATTTATCAATCTATGTTTATCTAATCTTATTAAAAAATTTAATAAAGGATTTATAAACTAAACTTTTCATAATTGACAAAATGATAACACATAATTAATAAAATCATAACATATAAAAAATAAAAATTTGTTGAATAAAATAAAAATATAAAATATAAAATATAGTTTTTAAAAACGTTTAGTACTAATTTATGCAAATGATTTAGATACTGTACACATATTCGATACATTAAAAAAATAAAAAAAAATTAATCTGAAAAAAAGTTTAAAATATAAATCTCTATTATTATCTTAAAAATAACATTTTCTCCCTTTTTTAAAATTATGTTTAAAACAAAAATTTACTAAATAAAGTAAAACCAAGTGTATGTAAGACAAATTTAAATAAAATTTAAACTACATTTATAGAAATAATTTACATATTATTTTTAACAAATAATCCATAAAAACTTTTAACGTCCTTTTAATCTAAAATATATATGCTTTTGTTTTAGGAATAAAATTTTTTCTTTTCTTTTTCTTTTTTCGTTTTTGGCCTTTCTAAGTATCTAAATAGCCTTATATATTATTACTAACAAATAAATAAAAAATATTAATAAAAAACCATCATAATCAAATTAACATATAAATAACCTTAATTCATAAATAACTTAAAATTTTAACAATGTTGTTAATAAATATATAAATCAAATAAATAAAAATATTAACACTGTATCAATAATAATTATGTAGACAACATTCTATACAATAAAGTATCATTACAATCTCTAAAAAATCTTATGCTGGTTTTTTCAGTATATAACAATAATAACAAACTACATAATTCCTATAACTATGTTACTCATTGAACTCAACTACTTATAACTTTCTAAATATAATAATACTAATTTCTTATATATTATTGTTCCCACAACTCTTGATCTATTATCATAGATATTCTTAATATGTATATGATCTAGGAAATTCTTTTCATATTTACCAACACTGCAACACAATAATAGTAAATTAGATATTTACTTAATGCTCATATTACGATCAACAGATGAATAAGACAAATTACACGAAAAAGAGGCCACGTTCAAAATTATTTTCGCATCGTATGACTTCAGAAATGGACCACTATTCCAATGACATGATCGATCAATATCCAGATCATGTCAATAAAAATTATGAAATTACACCAATCACAATATCTCGATCCAGATTTGATAAGATGCTTGGACTGTTGCAGTCTACATCTAGCGGTATGTTGGTCTCACTAAGATCTCAAATCTACAATAAAAAATATTATATCATTATCCATATCAACTATTAGTGTTTACTTTACATTTTTTGTTATAGGTATCCCTAATACATACAATGATCTTGGAGACTGTTCTTACACCTGTCAATATTGCGGTGCTCAATTCTGGTGTAATGAACGCATAAAAAAACCAATCCACCTAAATTTAATCTTTGCTGTCGACATGGAAAAATTAAATTGCCTTTAATCCAAAAAACACCTCCTATACTAGATGAACTACTTAATTATCATGGAGGCCCAATAAGTTCTCACTTCCGAAAAAATATACGAACATATAATTCTATGTTTGTATTCACATCTTTTGGAGCTAATATAGAAACAAGTACAAAAAACTCAAATGGCCCATATATTTTCAAAATAAGTGGACAAGTGCATCATCTTATTGGATCTTTATTACCAGTTAATAATAATCCCCCAAGATTTGCACAACTATATATATATATATATGATACAGAAAATGAAGTTAACAATCAAATGGCATCATTTTCATTCAATGATGAATCAAAAAATTTAACCAAATCAATAACTGAAAATTTAATTAATATGCTGGATAGTACAAATAAATTAGTCAAACTTTTTAGAATGATTAGAGACATATATAAAGAACAGGAAATACCATCAATGAAATTAAGACTTATAAACCGAAGAAATATAGATAGTAATTAATATGAATTACCTACTTCAAGTGACATAGGTGGCTTAATAGTAGGAGATATTGGTGAATATAAGCAAGGAAGAGATATTATTATCGAAGATAGAACAAATAATTTACAAAGAATTACAAAATTACATCCATCTTATATGGCCTTACTGTTGGTTGCCGAATCGAATTCGGCGGCGGAAACGCAGCGGAATAGCGGATCGTGTATAACAAAAATTTTCATAAAACTTTTGAAATACTCTATAGATTATATTAATTTATGCACCAATAAATTAATCTCATTAATTTATAAGATTCAAGGATCAACCGAAAAAATACCTTGTAGCCGACTCGGATGATATCTTGATTTTCTTTGACCACGAACAGTCCTAGCTCCAAGCTTTTGTGTTTAGAACACCAAAGTCTTCCACGTCAATTCCTTGATTCCACGTAGACGTGTGTGTGGGCACACGTGAGACAAAACGGTTTCTTAAACACTCGAATTTCCACAAACACCAACGCATGCACGATGTGGAATTTTTGGAGAAAAAAATATTTCACTCTCTTTTGCTATATGAGAATTTCGGCCACACACTTTCTCTAGGGCTGAAAAGTGTTTCAAAATTGTCTCACAATTTTTCATTTATCTCATATTTAAAGAGAAGAAGTCAAACTTCAAAATAGGATCAAATCCTTATCTCCAATTTTGAATTTGGAACAAAAAATCCCTTCCCCTTATCTCTTTGATGGCCGGCCACCCTAGGGTTTTATCCCTTTGTGTGTGGCACCTAAATAAGATAAGGAAGGAAGATATTTTATCCATTATCCAGTAGTTCAATTTTAATTGATTCAAATTGAATTTAAGTCAAACTTAAATTAATTTGAATTCTAAATTAAACAACTTATCAAATAAGTTTAAATGGATAAATCTAGATATGTTCAAATTCAAAGTTAAATAATCTCATTATTAAATAATAATTAATTCTCAATTAATTATTCTTGATATTTAATTTTAGAATTTCATAATTCTAAAATTCCCATTTTGCCCTTTGTGTGCGGTAGAATTACAAGGACGACGGGGACTAATGGACCTATAATTACGAGCTCCAATAAAATTAATAATTAATTAAACACTTTAATTAATTAGTTAATTCTATTAATTCCAAAAGTTACTCCACTATAAACTTGGAATTGCGCTCTCGGAATTATAGACATTAATTACTTCTAAACTATGAAGTGTCCATTTGATATAGTCATTGCATATAGATCAATCCTCCATAAATAATTCATAATTAGAGTCAGGTAGAATCCGTTAACCTCTCTAATTACATCTTTATCCTTGAGTACCATTGATTCTCTAATGGATAGTGATTCACAAAACACATTCATGAACCAGAGCGCTCTTACTAATCCAAGTACCGAATCAACACTCAAGAGAATTATTTATCTGCTTCTCTCTCAAGAAGGAATGGATTCCATCTCGTATAATAACATTCCCAGCTACTTATTTCATTATGTCTCCAAAATACAAGGAATAGGATTCAGGGTCTCGGAATCCGTACCGAGTAAATCAAAAGACATAAATCCATAAATAGGAGTTTGTTAAGAACTCAGGATTAAGATCATTCTATATATGGCCATCGGTAGACTCAATTAGAATTTCTATGCTTAGCGGAAATTATTAGAAATTCATATTGTGTCTGCGTCCATGTTCCATATAATCTCATTATGCGAAATACACTCATTCAATATCTCGCCATATTAACAGTGTGGATAACACCGTTCCATTCTAAATGGGAATGACATGTATTAATAATGTTTTAATTAAAGATTCCAAACTTTAATTAAATTCATTATGAACAGTTACTTTTGATTATTATCCTTAAACATTATCCTCTTGTATATAACACTTATATACCATGTTTAAGGTTACATAAATAATCAAGGAATTTTATTTGATATTCATAAAATATTCATAAATATATGCACATAAAATGATGAATAAACTATTTTATTAAATAAATAATAAATATCCTTTTACATCTCATGCTTTCAGGACACTATTCCCAACAATCTCCCACTTGTCCTAAAGCGGGTGTGTCATGTCTCTAATCCCAAATCCATCTAAGTGCCGATCAAAAACATTCAATGGCAATGTCTTGGTGAGCGGGTCGACAAGGTTGTCCTCGACGCGATCTTGTAAGCTGCTACATCGCCTCTATCCATAATGTCTCGATCAAGTGATATTTCCTTTCTATATGTTTCGCACTCTTATGGCTTCTAGGTTCTTTTGAATTAGCCACCGCTCCCTTTGTTGTCACAAGAGAGCTTAATTGGCTTATCCATATCCGGAACAACTTCGGATCGGTTAAGAACTTCCTAAGCCATGTAGCTTCTTTTGCGACTTCAAGTCGCAACATATTAAACTTCCATGGTAGAGTCGCAACACACTTTTGCTTTATGCTTCTCCATACCACGGCTCCTCCATTAAGAGTGAACACAGATCCGGATGTCGACCGTCGACTATCTCTATCGATTGAAATCAGAATCTGTGTATCCGGTGAGAGATGATCTTCTCCGGAATATACTAACATATAGTTTCTCGTTCTCCTAAGATACTTGAGAATACACTTCACCGCAACCCAATGATCAAATCACAGGTTGGACTGGGTAGTGTTCGACTACTCCCATCGTGACAGCGAGATATCCGGTCTTGTACACAACATGGCATACATAAGGCTTCCCACACCGAGGCGTAGGGATACCTTCTCATATCTTCTTCCCCTTTCACGGGGTCTTAGGACATTGCTCCTTAGAAAGATGAATACCATGCCTAGAAGGCAAATTCCCTTTCTTGGAGTTTTGCATCGAATACCTAGACAACACTTTGTCTATATAAGATGCTTGTGATAACGCCAAAAGCTTTTTCTTGCGATCTCGAATAATCTTGATCCCAAGAACATAGCTTGCCTCTTCCAAATCTTTCATTTGGAATTGGTTGGCTAACCACTCCTTTACATCTGTCATCATTCCCACATCATTTCCTATGTGTAGGATGTCATCGACGTAAAGAATTAAGAAGACCACTTTCTCTTCTTTCTTGTACTTGTAGACGCATGGTTCATCAATGTTTTGATCAAATCCATAAGAATTTACAGCCTCATCAAACCTGATGTTCCATGATCTAGAAGCCTACTTCAGTCCATAAATGGACCTTTGCAGTTTGCAGACTTTCTGCTGTTGGCCTTCCACTATGTAACCCTCTGGCTGATCCATATAGATGGTTTCATCAAGATAGCCATTCAGAAAAGCTGTCTTGATGTCCATCTGCCATATCTCATAGTCAAAATATGCTGCAATGGCCAGGAGTATCCGGATGGACTTAAGCATGGCTACTGGCGAGAAAGTTTCCTTATAGTTAACTCCTTCCTTTTGGGTATAACCCTTAGCCACTAGCCTTGCTTTAAAAGTCTCTACTTTTCCATCCGCTCCTCTCTTTCTCTTGAAGATCCACTTGCATCCAATGGGTTTTACCCCTTCGGGTAGATCTACAAGTTGCCAGACTGAGTTAGAGTGCATAGACTCCATCTCGAGTTTCATAGCTGCTTGCCATTCTTCCTTATCAGAATCATCCATCGCATCCCTAAAGGTCGATGGATCCTCCTTACCATCATTAGCAGTGACGATTTGGGCTTCCCCGGTATAACGGTCGGGTAACCTGCTTACCCTCCCACTACGACGAGGTGTCGTAGGAGTCTGATCAGGAACTGTGGTCTTTTCTCTGAGTGGTCTGACAACTCTTGTCGAATGTGGTCCGATCTCATCGGAAAGTAACTCTTCTAATACTATCTTACTTCTGGGCTTGAAATCTATCATATAGTCATGCTCCAGAAATGTGGCATTTGTCGATACAAACACCTTTTGATCTGCTTGACTATAAAACAGTCCTCTTCTTGTCCCTTGTGGGTATCCCACAAAGATGCATACTTCTGACCTTGGTTCCAACTTCCCGGTCTTTTGCCTCAGCACATGTGCTAGACTCCCCCATATGCGAATGTGTCTCAAACTAGGTTTTTGACCATTCCACAACTCTAGGGGTGTCTTAGGTATAGATTTAGATGGAACTAGATTCAGAATATACATAGCGTTTTTAGGGCATTACCCCAAAAAGATGTAGGCAGTGAAGAATAACTCAACATTGATCTTATCATGTCGAGCAAAGTCCGATTTCTCCTTTCGGCCACACCATTTTGCTGTGGTGTACCGGATGCAGTCAATTTGGGATACCACACCTTCTTCAATCAAGAAATCCTGGAACTCTTGGTCCAGGTATTCACCCCTTCGATCTGATCGAAGTGTCTTGATTGGTTTACCTAATTGTTTTTCAACACGCTCGAATTCTCTAAACTTTCCAAAACTTTCAGATTACATTTGCATCATGTAAACATAACCATATCTCGAATAGTCGTCAATAAAGGTGACGTAATATTCGTAACCTCCTCTAGCTTGGACGTTTAACGGTCCACATACATCTGAATGTATCAATTTGTAGGGGTTACGTAGCTCTTACTCCTTTTTTTTGTGTAAAAGGTCTCTTGGTCATCTTACCTTCCAAACAAGATTCACAGACTCGAAGCTCGCCAAATTTTAGCTCACGCAAAGGACCATCCTTTACCAGTCTTTCAATCCTATTTAGGTTAATGTGACCAAGTCTAAGGTGCCACGGATATGTGTTATTTTCGTGAGAAATCTTTTTGCTTTTTATTCTTAGGTTCGGCAACTCGAACATTTCAAGATATTAAGCGTTGAGTTAGGTATTGGTTTTATACAATATAAACCATCATCCAGACGTCGAACAAATATTTAAACCATTTTGAGAAATATGAACAAATTCATTATCAAAATAAACTTTAAATAATTGTTCAAATAATTTAGCCACGTAAATCAAATTTCTACGAATGTCCGGAATAAAATAAACATTGTTCAAAACTAAAAATTTATTTTCCCTAAAACGAAGTCTAACTTCTCCCCAACGCTTTTGCCGAAACTCTTGCGCCATTGCCTACTTTCATCGTGTAGTCCCCATCGGCTAGCTCGGTGTAAGAACTAAGACTCTGCAAAGAGAAACAAACATGATTAGTCGCTCCCGAATCAATTATCCGGCCGAGGTATCACCCTCTACTAAACATGTTTCAAGGACTAGTAAACTGATTTACCTTGTTCCTTTTTCTTTTTCGACTCCTCGAGATACTTGTGACAGTTTCTCTTCGGTGCCCTTCGCCATTGCGGTGGAAACACTTTCCTTTGGGTTTCGGATGGGGCCCTTTGCTTTCTTGGGTCTCTTGTTCTTTCCCTTCTTTCCTCTTCCCACGGTTCGGTTTTTCCTTTTGTTTTTACCGAACTTCCTGCAACTTCTAACATTTGCTTCTCCTCCCCTTCTTTTGTTGGTGGATTCAAGTTTTGCAGGTCATTCATGAGTTCGGTGAGATTGCACTTTTTCTTGTTCATAACAAAGTTGTTTACGAACTCATGAAAGTCGAGGACAGGCTTTCGGGATGATGCCAACTTGGGTGGCTTCATCGATTTTGGCACCATTGAGCTCCGCATCGTGGAGGTGATCAATCATGTTCGAGAACATGTGCCTTGGTGAAGAACCTTTCTTCATCTTGTCGTTCATGAAAGCCCCATACGCATCCAAATGAGCCTTTTTTCGGAAGGGAGGCGCGAACATGGCTTCTAGAGACTCCATTATCTCATAAGCGGTCTCCATCTCCTCATGCTTCTTGCGAAGCATATCGCTCATCTTGGCCAAAGATAAAGCACTTTGCTTTATTGTGGGCCTTGATCCGGCGATCAAAAGGCTCCCTCGCGGTTTTGGATGCGGTTGCGCGGGTTCGAGGAGGACATTCCTCCGCTAGGACAAACTTATAGTCTTCGCAGACCAATAGTATGTTCATGTTACTTTTCCACTTAGCATAATTATCACCGTCTAATTTTTTGGGTCGCTAGTAGTGTGATAATGGGATTCGACATATTCTTTGGAAATAAATAGAATATTCATCTAATCAATTTATGTGCATGAATATCAAGGCATGTTAATTTTTGGCACAATTAAATATGATGCATGATGCACATGAAAAATACATAAATCATGTTTTAATTCGGGTGCCAACGATAATTCAATTTACCACGATTATAGTGCCGTAGGGTAGGTCAAAATATCACAAATTGAACCGAGACCTTCTCAATTAATAAATATAATCAAAATATCTCATATTTTCATATTTATTAACTACCGCTAATTTTGGTCAAAAATATAATCAACAATTTGATTATATCTCCATGAGTGTAACCCATCATTTGATTCTACAGACTTAACTCCGAGTGCCGCCGTAGGGTAGGTCAAACCGAAATACATCCTTGAATCCTATCGCTGGGAAGTCAACCTTGTTATTGATCCGAAAGAACACTTTCCGTAGGGGTGCGGAATCGGTGCCCGCCGAAGCCCCTTTTTCGAATCTCACGGTGTTGAACTAATGATGGAGACCAGTGGGTCATATTGTCATACAACCCTCTCCCACTCATTATTTTGCAAATATGTATTTTGTTTGAAAAACATCTAATGATTTTCAAATCGAAAAATAAACAATTTATTTTTCGGATATGTGAAATTCCAAAATTTAACTCTTAAATTTAATTTCACATGTAACATTATTTTTGCAAATCAATTTTGCAACTTAAATCAATTTAATCATATTAAATCAATTTTCAGCGCATGGTTCTTATTTTTATTTTTATTTTCTAAAACACTTTTATAATAAATAAAATAAATAATAATAATTGCGCGTGTATGCATGGCATGTTATAAAAACATATGAGTAGGCACATTATATCTACATGGCATGTTATATGCATGGACATATATAATATATAATTATCAACGTAAAATATAAATATATGCAATCAACTATTGAGATGGATTTGACCGGGTCCCATGGAAAAATAAATTACAACTCAATCGAATCAAATAAATAAATAATTACAATAATTATATTTTTCCGTTACATCAACGGGTCTTCGATTCTTGAATTCTTTATTCTTCGGCTTCATTATTCGTCTCCGGGTTGGATTTCACCTTCCTTGGGATCCGGAACTTTTCCGGGCTCGTCGACGACACGCTTTAACGAGGGTTTCGGAAACCCGGGCCGTTCGGGATCAAATCCCGAACTTGGGGGCAGCCTGGGCCGGCCTGGCCCCTTGTATTTGGGTCGCGGCCAGGCCGTATTTGGGCGCGGCCCTGACGCACTGGGCGCGACACTGGACACGCTGGGGGCGTCCGGCGGCGCTGGGCAGCGTCCCGACGCCACCGGGGGCGTTTCGGAAATTTCCGGGCACTTTTTCTGGGCTTCTTTGAAGGCTTCAAACATGATCTTCAAGGCCTCCTTCTTGATTCAAAATCAAAACCCTAATTCTACCCAAATCCTAGAATTACAATAATTCTAATCCCGAATTAAATTACAAATAAATTATTAACGAATGAATATAACCGATCCATGGAACCATATAATTAACGACCAAATCCATCATCCATACATTCATCATCATGAATAAAAATAAACATCCATAAATGCAAGTGCCTACTCATCACATACATACATAATTAAATATCACATATTTAATATCAATTATGATTATCAAATAATCGAAGCATAAATTAATATTGTCTATAGACCGCTCTGATACCAATTGTTGGTTGCCGAATCGAATTCGGCGGCGGAAACGCAGCGGAATAGCGGATCGTGTATAACAAAAATTTTCATAAAACTTTTGAGATACTCTATAGATTATATTAATGTATGCACCAATAAATTAATCTCATTAATTTATAAGATTCAATGATCAACCGAAAAAATACCTTGTAGCCGACTCGGATAATATCTTGATTTTCTTTGACCACGAACAGTCCTAGCTCCAAGCTTTTGTGTTTAGAACACCAAAGTCTTCCACGTCAATTCCTTGATTCCACGTAGACGTGTGTGTGGTCACACGTGGGACAAAACGGTTTCTTAAACACTCGAATTTCCACAAACACCAACGCATGCACGATGTGGAATTTTTGGAGAAAAAAAATATTTCACTCTCTTTTGCTATATGAGAATTTCGGCCACACACTTTCTCTAGGGCTGAAAAGTGTTTCAAAATTGTCTCACAATTTTTCATTTATCTCATATTTAAAGAGAAGAAGTCAAACTTCAAAATAGGATCAAATCCTTATCTCCAATTTTGAATTTGGAACAAAAAATCCCTTCCCCTTATCTCGTTGATGGCCGGCCACCCTAGGGTTTTATCCCTTTGTGTGTAGCACCTAAATAAGATAAGGAAGGAAGATATTTTATCCATTATCCAGTAGTTCAATTTTAATTCAGATTCAAATTCGAATTTAAGTCAAACTTAAATTAATTTGAATTCTAAATTAAACAACTTATCAAATAAGTTTAAATGGATAAATCTAGATATGTTCAAATTTTCTCATTATTAAATTTAAATAATCTCATTATTTTAAATAATAAAATTAATTCTCAAGGAATAGGATTCAGGGACTAATGGACCTATCGAGCTCAATAAAATTAATAATTAATTAAACACTTTAATTAATTAATTAATTCTAAATTCAAAAGACATAAAAATCCATAAATAAAGGAGTTTGTTAAGAATCCTCCATAAATAATTCATAATTAGATTAAGATCATTCTATATATTGACCTAATGGATAGTGATTCACAAAACTCAATTAGAATTTCTATGTATTAATCAACACTCAAGAGAAATTTATTCTCTCAAGAAGGAAAATTCATATTCCCAGCTACTTATTTCATTATGTCTCCCATGTTCCGTGCATGAGTAAATCAAAAGACATAAATCCTCATTGTTAAGAACTCAAGATTAAGATCATTCTATAATGACACTCATTCAATATTTCTATGCTTAGCGGAAATTATTAGAAATTCATATTGTGTCTGCGTCCATGTTCCACATAATCTCATTGGAAATACACTTATTCAATATCTCGCTCCGGATAACACCGTTCCATTCTAAATGGGAATGACATGTATTAATAATGTTTTAATTAAAGATTCCAAACTTTAATTAAATTCATTATGAACATTATTTTTGATTATTATCCTTAAACATTATCCTCTTGTATATAACACTTATATAGTATGTTTAAGGTTACATAAATAATCAAGGAATTTTATTTGATATTCATAAAATATTCATAAATATATGCACATAAAATGATGAATAAACTATTTTATTAAATAAATAATAAATATCCTTTTACATCTCATGCTTTCAGGACACTATTCCCAACACTTACAATATCCTTTGCTATTTCCATATGGTGAAGGTGGATTTCGAACAGATTTAAAATCAACTACATATAATTCAAATAACAAATCTACAAGATAAAGAATTTCTATGCGAGAATATTATTGTTATCAACTACAAGAACGAGAAACTCAAGGCAATACCCTCTTTAGAAGTGGCAGAGTATTCCAACAATATGTAGTTGATGCATATGCTTCTGTAGAAGAAGACCGTCTAGACTATGTTAGAAAAAATCAAAAAAATTTAAGATATGAAATTTACCAAGGAATTCAGGATGCTATTACAAAAGGAGATACAAATGCACAAGCAATAGGAAAAAGAATTATTCTTCCTGCCAGTCACACTGGAAGTCCAAGATATATGATTCAAAACTATCAAGATGCGATGGCAATTTGTAGACACAATGGAAATCCTGATTTATTTATAACATTTACATGTAACCCAAAATGGCCTGAAATTACTAGAGCCCTAGCAAAAATACTTGGTCAAAGACTTGAAGACAGACCCGACATTATTACAAGAATTTTTAAAATGAAATTAGAACATGTTTTATCTACTATCAAAGATGAATGTTTATTTGGAACAATTATAGCAGGTTAGTATATTTTTTAAAAATTTATTTCATTTTGTCAATAAAAAAAAATTATTTATTCCTTTCTTTACTAAATTAAAATTAAAAGAATTGATTTTTTAAATTTGCAGATCTATATGTCTTCGAATTTCAAAAACGAGGATTGCCACATTGTCATTTCCTCTTTTGGTTACACCACGATCAAAAACTTCATGACCATCGAAATAGACAAATTTATCTCCGCAGAAATACCTAACCCTAAAACAAATCCATTAGAATATAATGTTGTAGCTGAATTTATGATACATGGACCATGCGGTATTGCTAAAACAAATGCTCCATGCATGAAAAACTCACAATGTTCAAAAAGATTCCCAAAACAATTAAGAAATGAAACAATCACTGAAGAAAGTGGAATTGTTAATTATAGACGTCGAAATTCAACTTTCCATGTCGAGAAAGAAGGCATTAAATTAGACAATAGATTTGTAGTTCCTTATAACAAAGAACTATGTCTCAAATTTCATGCACACATCAATGTAGAAATCTGTTCCTAATCTATGCTCATAAAATACTTATTCAAATATTTAACAAAAGGACCAGATAGAATAAGAGTTGTTATAGAAGATAACATCTGTGCAGAAAAAATTGGACAAATTATTTATCATGATGTAGATGAAATAAAAAATTATATTAATTGTCGATTTATAACGCCATATGAAGCAATGTGGCATTTATATGAATACTCAATACATCATAAAAATCCATCTGTTCAACGACTATCTATACATTTGCCAAAAATGCAAAATATAATATTTCACTCAAATCAACATCTTAATAATATAATAAGACATCCTGGTATCCATAAAACAATACTTACTGAATGGATGGAAACTAACAAATATGACATAAATGCCAAAAGACTAACCTATATTAAATTTCTGAATAAATATGTTTGGAACAACAAGTATAAATATTTGTCTCCAAGACAAACAGGACATGCAATTGGATGAGCATTTTATATACATCTAAGTTCTGGAGAATTATATTACCTAAAACTATTATTAAATCATAGAAAAGGAATAACATCTTATGAAGATCTTCGAACAGTTGACAATATTACATATTCAACATATCAAGCAACGTGCTATGCACTAGGCTTACTAGGAGATGATAGAGAATGGGATGAATCAATATCGGAAGTTGTATTTTGGTCAACAGCACCTCAACTACGACAATTATTTGTCATAATCCTATTATTTTGTAATGTAAATGATCCAAAAAAATTACTTGAAAAATATTGGAAATTTATGACAGAAGATATCTTATATAAAATTAAAACCTTATTTCATAACCCAACATTTCAAATACCTGAAACTGAATTATACAATTTTGTACTATATTAGTTGGAAAAATTATTAAACTTGAATTCATCAACTTTAACCCATTTTAATTTACCATTTCTTGCAGGAACATTGGTAGAAGATCTAAATAATAAACTTTTAAGAGAAGAACTCAATTATGATACAAATGCATTAAAAGAAAAAAATGCTACATTAGTACAAAATTTAAATAATGAACAACGACTCATTTATGAAGACATCATACAATCACTTAATCACAAAAAAGACAATATTTTTTTCATTTATGGTCACGGTGGAACTGAAAAAACATATTTATGGAATGCAATTATTACAAAAATTAGATCAAATAATCAAATTATTCTTGCTATTGCATCTTTTGGAATAGCATCGTTTTTGTTACCTAAAGGAAGAACTGCACATTCTAGATTCCGAATACCATTGTCAATAGATAAATTCTCTACCTGTAATATAAAAAAAGAAACACAACTAGCAAAACTAATCGAAAAAACATCACTTATACTATGGGATGAAGCACCTATGACAAACAAATATTGCTTTGAAGCACTAGACAAAACACTCCAAGAGTTAAAAAATAACTTCAACCAACCATTCGGTGGTATGACTATTGTATTAGGCGGTGATTTTAGACAAATTTTACCTGTTATTCCTAACGGAACAAAAGAAAATATAATAGACGCAACCATAAAAAATTCCTATCTATGGCCATACTTTCGAATATTAACATTAATAGAAAATATGCGATTAAAACGTTATAATATCACAGATAAAGAAAAAAAAGAAATCACAAAATTTTCAAATTGGATATTAAATATAGGAAATGGCACTGCAGAAGGAATAAAAGACCCAGAAAATGAAGATGCCACATGGATAAAAATACCTGAAAAATACATAGTGCATTATGAATCAAATCCAATCGAACAAATATCATTATTAATATATAATGATTTTACTAATTCCATCAACAATGTTGAATATTTAAAAGAACGCGCAAAAATAACTCCAAAAAATAAAACAGTTGATGATATTAATAATTATATATTGTCATTAGTGCCTACCGAACTAAAATCTTATTACAGTTACGATACAATCTTATCATCATCCGAAAACATAGATGAACTAAATCTTTTATATCCAAAAGAATTTTTACACACTTTAAATTTTAATGGTATACCACCACATGAATTAAACCTTAAAATTGGAATTCCAATCATGCTATTACGGAATCTAAATCAATCTACTGGACTATGCAATGGAACACGACTCATTATTACACAATTAACAAATAAAATTATAGAAGGACAAATAATAAGCTCAAATGATATCACTGAAAAAGTGTATATTCCAAGAATAGAAATGACCGTACATGAATCTAAATGGCCATTTACATTAAAAAGACGACAATTCCCTATAAAAATTTGCTATGCAATGACTATAAATAAAAGCCAAGGACAGTCTTTAAATAAAGTGGGATTATATCTAGAAGATGAAATCTTTACTCACGGACAATTATATGTTGCTTTATCAAGGGCAACAACACCAAAAGGATCACATATACTAATACATGATTCAATCAATAAATATCAAAATCACATTAAAAATGTAGTATACAAAGAAATTGTACACAATATTAAACAATAACATAAAGAACTACATCACAACAAATAATAACATTTTATTTAGATGATTAAAATATCTTATTACCAACAATTTCCACATATGTTGAATAAAATTGTTTAGTTATTTAATTATATAATAAATAACCATTTACTATATCCAAAAATTAGGAAAAATGACAACCCCTATTCGAGCACTGCGACCAAATGAAGTCTACAATACTATCAGAGCCAGAATCTCCAGACTATGGACAAATAATGACTTAACTACCGGGCGTTTAATAAGCTTGGATTGTATCTTACTTGATGAAGAGGTAACAACTTTTGTAAATACTATATTATATAATATTTTATTCAATATTTAACATTATACAATAACTAACTTTCCTACATTTTAACCATATAGCATGAAGCAATTCAAGGAACAATCTGAGCAAAAGACTCAGATATCATTTCTGAAAAAATTGAACTCGGTAATATATATGACATCAGTAATTTCTTCGTCACTCAGAATAAGCCAACATACAAAATTATACCACACATTGCAATGCTCCAGTTTGCACGAGCAACTTCTTTTACTTTAATTACAGAAGAACCACCACCAATCCCATTCCACAAGTTCTATTTCATTGAATTTGACCAGCTACAATAAAGAGTTAACATCGTCGAAATTTTAAGTGGTAAGAAAAATAATTTACCCTAATTAAAAAAAATTATTATTTATAAATCAATATATATTGATAACAAATTTTATACATTTCATACCAGATGTTATTGGACTCATTATAAGTATCCAAGCAATCGAACAAACAAACATTGCTGGTAGATCAACATCGCGACGCACTATTATCATACAAAACATAAGGTAAATATATTTCAAGAACCTTTTACCACTCCTTTATTACTAGACATTACCACTCTAACATATTTTTACTATTTATTTATTCAACAGGAACGAATAGCTACGAGTTACCTTATGGGGACACAAAGCAGATCAATTTGATGAAAACATAATAAGATCTATTGGACCACCAGCAATAGCAGTCTTTGCCGCAATGTCTGTCAAACAATATCTAGGTATGTTTTAAGAACTTAATTACCACAATTACAAAGATAAATGTAATCTATATAGAAAAAATACTAGCTAATTAAATATCAATATCTTAGGCAATCCATATGTATCAAGTACTGCAGCAACAATTTTCTATATCAATCCAGATATACCAGAAACAAAAACGTTAAAGACAAGGTAACAAAACTAATACAAAATATTTTTTATAAAAATATCTAAAAATACATATTATTCAATCATATAAATACTTTTTCTTTTTCCTAAACAGATTTTCTCACCAAAGTCAACAAATCGAATTCCTACCAGCATCAACAATATCTACACATACGATTGAAGAACAAAAAAGAGAAAACAGAAGAACAATCAATTAGCTAAACATGTTAGATCCAGAAAATAATCAAGTAAGTATTACTTTACTTTTATATTCTTTTATTAATCAAATTACACCACCAAATAATTCCTATTTATCTATACAGGGCACCAAATTCACAGTAAAAGCTACAATCACTGGATTCACAACAGATCAAGAATGGTATTATAGCTCATGTCCTAGATGTTATCGACAACTAAAGCAAACAAATCACGGTT
The DNA here is from genome assembly GCA_012066045.3 of Morus alba. Classification (NCBI taxonomy): domain Eukaryota; kingdom Viridiplantae; phylum Streptophyta; class Magnoliopsida; order Rosales; family Moraceae; genus Morus; species Morus alba. Next base: position 30,180,341 of record CP050225.2, read on the forward strand.
GGTGGTGTGACAATCATGGCCATCTAAAGACAACCCCATCCCCATGGTAACAAAACTTACTAATAAATTATTACTAAAATTCATATACCATTATTAACTACAATAATTAAATGACTATATTAATAAATGATTACTGCATATGTTACAGGTACAGATTAAATGCAGAAATTCAAGATACCACTGGAAATATGACAATCACCATATTTGGAATAGCAGCACAAGCATTAATTAAAAAGCCATGCTCTGCGCTAACAATTGATGAAGGTTTTACTGATCCATATATAATTCCACCAGCAATTGACCAATTAAAAGGACAAACAAAGATCTTCCATATCTACTTCCAACAAAGAAGAACACAAATATCCACAATCATTTCTAAAACATTTGAAGATATTGAATTTGCACTGCCACAGCCACAAATACCAACCGCCACAACAACAGAAGCAAAATTGCCACCTCCACAAATGCTGACCGCCTCAGCAATGGACCCAAAAACACCAGACCCAAAGAAACTAGCAACCAGTTATAGCATATTTATAAGATAATATTAATTATTAATAAATATTATACTTCAACATATGTAATATCCATCTTAATACTTTACTATGATACCAGCTCCGAATCAAGATCAGGAGAACAATTTAGAAAAAGAACAAGAAACAGGTAATATCACTATCTCTAAATCCTTCAATAAATACTTATGCAGCTAACATTATTTAAATATTCTAAAAATTATCACTAATTTCTTTTACAAATATTTTTTATCTTGCAGCTCTGAAGAAGGACAAAAAAAGGGAAAACAAAAGTTTTCGCCAAGCACATAACATACACATATCTATACATGTATATCTCTATATATATATATATATATATATATATATATATATATATATATATGCACTAATATCATACTTTTCTCTCAACCTGTAATATCTTATAAAAAGTTTTTTTTTGTAAACATGTAATATACTTATCTTTTTCTATCTATATATATACATTAGTATTTCTCTCAACCTGTAATATCTTATAAAAAGTTTTTTTTTTGTAAACATGTAATATACTTATCTTTTTCTATCTATATATATACATTAGTATTATATTTTTTTTCTCTACAATATATATATATATATATATATATATATATAAACCAATACAATAAAAACTTCTCCCGCAGCAACGCGCGGGCACATAACTAGTTTTTGTTCTATTTGCTTGGTCGTTTGTCAATTTCATTTGTGTCTGTAATTTGTTGTCAGTTTGCTTTCGTGGTCTGTTTGATTGAAGTAAATTTATTTTGTTAGGTACGTTTTGTCTAATTTTGTTTTCAAAAAAAAAAAAAGTGCAGCTTTTATTAGTTTTTGTCGGAATTGAGTGACCTTTCCGTGTCTTTTATTTTAGAAAAAAAAAAAAAAAAAAGACTTGTTTTGTCCTGTTGTTCGATTAGTTTTCTCCATTTGTTTGATAGGTTTTATTTTTATTTTATTTGTTAAAAAAAAAAAGAAAAAAAAAACTGGATGACGTCTGTTATTGATGTTACATTTTTGTGAGTCTTGTCATTTTGTCGTCTGTTAGTCAAGTGTTTTTTTTTTTTTTTTTTTTTTTTTTTTTTTTTTTTTTTTGTATATCTATTTTCATTTTTGTGTGCTTTTTGTGTTTATGTGTGTTAGTAATCATTAGTTGTGTTTAATATTATTATTTTTTTCCTTTATGTAAAGTTTTATTAGTTTTGTTTTATATTATGTATGTTAGTTTTTATTTTTTTATAAATTTTAATTTTATTTATATTTATTGTTTTCACTTTTATCATTTATTAGTGTTTGTTATTTTATTTTTGCTTTTAATTTTCTATTATAACTAGAATTAATTTTTAGGTTGTGATTTTTAGGTGACCAATTGAGACATTAAATTAGGACTCTTAATTTTTTATAATTTGTGTAACTTTAGGTTTTAGAATAGTATTAACTTAGGTACTAATATCTAACATTTAACAAGTCATAAAACACGTCATAAAAGTTAATAAATTTTTCAAGCAATTTTGTGGAAATGTTGGAAAGTACAAACTAAAGGAGTTCTGTCTAGGAGGCTGGTTCCTATTAGCATTCTATGCCACCTGTCTTTCCTGGGAACGTTGCTCTGTTTAGGAGGTTGGTTTTTAAGGAGGTTTTCCTGGGAGCTCTTGGGGGTTGCGATTCGCGATTCTATATTATTGTTTTCTTTGTTTAAAAAAAATTAAAAAATTAAAAAAAAAAAAAAAGTGAAACGTTGTAAAGTGAATGAATCGTTATAGAGACGAATTAGGGAGATTCGCAAGAAGACCAGAAAACCCTAGTGAAGTTTCTTCCCACACATCTAGTCCTCCCTCGACCCCAGCCTCACTAGGAGTTGCAAATTCGTTTGCGATGGCTCAAAACGAGGAGGTCCAGCAGAAGACGTTGAACGATTATCTTCACCCTACACGTACGGCCACACCATCATGCATAATGTTTCCCCCTAATATGCCAAATTTGGATTTCAAGCCGGGCATGATCCAACTCTTGCCGACCTTTCACGGGTTATAGAGCGAGAATCCATATGTGCATATTAGGGAGTTTGAAGAAGTGGTGGCCACTTTTCACAACCGAGTTGAAGCCGCAGACTCTGTGCGATTGAAATTCTTTCATTTCTCTTTGAAAGACAAGGCTAAAAGCTGGTTGTATTCTCTGCGACCTAGGTCTATTGGAAGTTGGGAAGAAATGACGACAACAGTTTTTTAACAAGTATTTCCTTCACCATAAGACCAATGGTCTGAAGCGACAAATCTCGACCTTTACCCAGAAGGACAATGAAACTCTATATCAAGTTTAGGAACGGTTCAAGGATCTGTTAAATCAGTGTCCTCACCATGGTTACGAAAGTTGGTGCCTCGTTAGTTATTTCTACAAAGGACTCACGATTCGAGAGCGCCAATTTTTAGAGATGATGTGCAATGGTGAGTTTCCCAAAAGGATCCTGAAGAGGCTTTTGAGTATCTCAATGAGTTAGCCGAAAAAGCCCACACATGGACTGGTCCAAGTGCTACTGACAACACCAATAGGTCCCGACCGGTTGGAATCTATCAATTAAGGGAGGAGGACAACCTCAAAGCCCAAGTCAAATCTTTGACAAGGCAAATCGAGGCCCTCAAAGGCAAAGAAGGTAGAGGAATCCACACGGTCGCAAGGGCAGAGACACATGAGCCGTGCTTTGTCTGTGGTAGGGTGGAACATCTAGCTAAGGATTGCCCTGCTTACAATGAAATGAGAGGCGTTTATGAGGAGCAATGCAATGCCTTAGGGGCATACAACAAACCCTTCTCTAACACATACAATCTTGGTTGGAGGAACCATCCAAACTTAGTTGGAGAGATTCCAACCAAGCACAACCATCGGGAGGACAATGGAGCACTGAGCAACAACCGCAACCACCAAAGGTGTATTCTGCACCTCAATACAATTTGCAACATCCAATGAGTTCTCTTGAGAACACCTTGCAATATTTTATGGAGGTGCATAGTAAGACGAATCAAAAGTTTAAGTCACTATTCACGCAAAATGGTAGAAGAAAGTAAAGAAATGAAGAGTCAAATCACGAAGCTGACTGGAACTTTGGCTGTTCAAGAATGCGGCAAGTTCCCTTCACAAGCTCAGTCAAACCCAAAAGGCCAACATATGGCGCAAACCTCTTGAGGAGTTTGCTTCCAATACTTTTGTATCATATTTTTGTTTCTTTATTTTGTTTGGTGTGTTTTGTGTGTTTTGTGTGCTTTTATTTTTAGTTTGTTTTTGTGTGATTTTATATTTGTTTATGTGTTTTGGAGAATCAGTTCAGGATGCTCAGCTTAGTTCCAATGTTCATCATCCAGGTGTTCTCTTTCCCTGTCTTCTTCATATTGCATATATTTTTAGACATTGAGGACACTGTCTGATTTTGGGTTGGGGGTGGTGAGCATATTCATGCGTGAGATTAATTTTTGTCTTGTTGTTATTTTGGATCAAAATTTTTGTGAGATTATCTGAGTATGAAATCAAAATGTTTGGTTTGAGTCAGTTTTTGCTATCTTAATTACCAAGTAATGATTTCCAAAGTACTTTTTGAGCACATGTCAGACCTTGTGGTAAAATGGTTGTTAACACATTTAGTTGAGAAAAACTCCCGAGTTTAAGCTTTTCATTTTTGGTGAGTTGTGAGGATTGAGAAAACAACTTTTTGAACTTTCATTAATTTTTTGAGTTGGTTGAGTCATTAACAGAGCACCTTTACTTGACTTGTGACATTTGCTTGAGGGATGATTTTTGGTTAGGAATAATTTTTAGAATTGAGCCATGTGTTGTAGATATTTATCATTTTTTTTTTTTTTTTTAAAAAGAAAAAAAGGAAGAAAAAAAGAAAAAAAGAGCAAGAGCATCATTTATCATTAATGTTTACGTAGTTTGGTTGCACTCATGTCTTGTGCTGCATATTAGCCAATCAAAAGAATGCCTTACTACATTAGTTTTATCAAATGTATATTGTCTCTTGCCTCAAAAATAAGAAAAAAAAAACAAAAAAATGAAAAAAAAGAAGAAAGAAAGAAAAAAAAAATTTTGTGTATATTTGTTTGTATTTTTCGGCTCTTTATTTGTTTATGAGATCTTCCTCTTGATCAGAATGAAATCCTGAAAGTTTGTTTACGATTTGAGTGATGGTTGTTCCAGATATTTGATTTGCCTATCATTTGATCAATGCTTGTTTATTAGCTTGTCCTTAAAATTGCCTTCTCTCATTTGAGCGTTGATTGATTGACTTCCAACTCTATGAGTGAAAACCCTTTGCATTAAAATACTTTCAACACCGTGAGATAAATGGAGTTGAGAACTTTTCTTGGTGAGTTTTTTCGATGCTATTTGTGTTATGGACTGTGGTAAGAATGATACGGTTTCGTGCACACACACACGACTCTAGAGTTATGACTGAAGTAGTTTTGATAGCATTTTCTGATGACCTACTAATGTTTTGTTTGATTGCTTAGGTGATTTTCCTAGTTTTGATTTGAATTTTCAACTTGACATGATTTTTCTTTCGCTTGAATTGCTAGGGACTAGCAATAAGTTGGTTAGAGGTTGTGATAAGTGCACAAATTTGCACTTTTAATGTTCATAATTGTCAAATTATTTTATCAAATTTGTGATTTTAATTTCAAATATTCTTAAATTTAGAGAATTTAATTTTAATTGGATTTATTTTATTTTTCAGGTTTTTGAAGAAAACAATTGGATTTGGGCTAGTTTGCCAAGCAAACCCAAAAGTTAAACCCAAAACAAGCCCAATTCTGCCCAAAGCCCATCAACCTTCCGCCGAGCCGAGCCGATTGGAGCCGAGCCACGCGAGTTTCCCTGTGTTGCCACGTCTCACCGTCTGCCGCACCGTAAGTCCGTGGGACCCAGGTGTCCCCTCACGTACGCGCGCTTGCCGCGCATGGTGCCTTTCCCCGAGCGAGTCTCCTTCACGCGCGCGTCAAGGCATTCAGCGTTTCTCTCCGCGTGGGTCCCGTGTTCCAGCAGCTCGCCAATCTTCGTCCGCCACGTGTCCAAGCTGTCGGCCACTTTGTTTCTCCGCAAATCAGATCGCGCCACACATCAGGTTTTCTTCCGCGTGGGCCCCAGCTGTGCAGTAGCTTCTTCCTCTCCGCGAATCAGCAAGCGCCACATGTCACAATTTATGCAACTGTCAGCCATTTCTTCATTTCTGCGAATCACAACACGACACGTGTCCCACCCGTTTGGGATTTTTCAGCCAGCGTTCCGTTTTGTTCCGTTGTGTTGATTTCAACATTCACTTCTAGAATTAAGCCTTATAAATCCAATTCAATAGGATAAAACGTTCTTTATGTTTTCTTTACCAAGTATTTTCTTTTACATGCCTAGAAACTCTATAAATAGAGCCTTTGTAAAGTGTGTGAGGGGTTAATTTTTAGCTTAAGTTTAGACATTTTCTTCTCTTTGGTGAGGTTAGAGAGAAACCTATATGTGAAGTGATCTTGAGTAGATTTTGATTCTCCATTTGTTCTTCAAAATTTATATATTTGAGTGATTAATTTTCTTCTATCATTTTCTAATTTCTCATATTGATATATTTTATTGTCAACTTTTATATAAATCTAGTCAAGCTCTTTTTATGTGATTGTTGCATGATACTATATATTGATAGATATTATTTTATGAGTAGTCTTTTACTGCATTATTGCCAATGGTATATTGTCGCTCTTAGATTTCTCTTAAGATGATTTTTCCTACTACTAAACGTAAGAATTTTACTCACTCGAATACATTTTAATTCACATGTTCTTCAAATATATATTTTCCGATTGTTAGTTTGGGATGTGAAACTTTCAATTGAGTAATCTTGAAGATCAAAATCCATTCGAGTGAACGAAGCATATAAGAGAATCTCGACGACTTACCGGTTTTAAATATAATTTTCTCCTACATTTTTGTTAAACTTTAACTTCTCAACAAAAATTTCATTCTCTTTTATTTTTACTTTATTATTTATCTCCTAAAGCTTTTTAGTTGCTAATCTTTTCTTGTTTAATTTGTCTCCTCCTTGTGGATATGACCGCCCTAACTGTGCTACCGCGACCGCTTTATTGTCAACACGTTTGGGTGTAATCATGTAGTAACTTTGATTAAGATGATTTTTATTTCATTGTGTCTGTAGCATCGAGTTGAACAAAACAAGATCTATATTGCGTGCGTTATTTTTCACTGAAGATACTGTATGTTTAATATGTTGTAAAATTATGTCTTTCATATTTAAAAATATCATAACTTTATCGTAATAACTCTGATTGCGACGATTTTTCTTTCTATGTGTCATAACAATGAACAGGATCAAAACAAGATCTATATTAACTGGAATTATTTTCTATGAACAATATCAAATTCGATAGGTATGGTTCTGAATACAATATGGTGCAAAACAATATTCTTCGTATTTAAAAATGATAGGTCTGTTGGAAATATGTAAAAGGCACTAACCACAATAGTACATAAGAGAAAGGTTCTATATGGTCAGATTATCGATGTGGTTATAGACTGCTCTCGAGTGTCGAATGACTTAGTAAGTTGATTGGATCGATTTTTGAATCGATAGAACACTAGAATGAGAACGTAAAGTGCGAGAAAATAAATGAACACACATATTTATAGTAGTTCATCTTCAATGTGAAGGCAACGTTCACTGTAGAGTCTCGGAGTTTCACTTTGTCTTGGAGAATAAGAAAGAGAGAGAAATGAGAAGGGGATTTAGAGAAATAATCTAGAGAGAGAAGGAGTAAATGTGCCAGTGATTGTTCTCAGGTGTTGATCGCATTGGTAATTTTATTGGAGTGAATAGATCGCTAGAACAAGAACGTAAATTGCAAGAAAATAAATGAAGACACAGTTTTATAATGGTTTATCTTTAGTGTGACGGCAACGTGCACTGAAGGATCTCGGGACTCACTGTATCTTGTAAAAGGTACAATTATAATAAGAAAGGGAGAGAAAGGAGGAGGGGATCTATTTTGGAAAGAGGAGTAAATGTGCAGAATATGCAGTAAGCGATCAGAATGAGATGTCTTGAGTTGACGTGTTGTTGATAGAAGAATGGGTAGTTTTCTCTTTCTTTAGTTGACTTTTTTCTTCTTTATTTCCCTATTTGCTTCGTGGTAGCTTTCTTCTTTAATATTGATCTAATTTGTGCCTTTAATATCATATTCAGCTGGATTTGACCTCGTGGCCTACAAGGAACCTTCTTTCCTTATTTATTCAAGTTGTCCCTATAGGTCTGTGCTTCTCTAGTTTACACTATCTCTCAAGTCGATCTTGCAGCTAGTTGATTTCAGTTGAAAATCTTCATCAAAACGTTGTCCACAAGTACAACTGTGATCTTGGTGTTGATTTTACCCCTAACATCATACTTTTACATAACCACATCATATGCTCGTCATATCGAACTTCTCTCCTATATACTATTGTGGTTATAATTTTTCCACTTGCCATATCGACTAATCATTTTTACTTCAACTTCAGTGTAATAAGAATAACAACGTTCAGATTAAGATTAGAGAAACACAGTTTCAATTCAAATTATACAAGCAGTACCAAACCTACTAAATATGACAATGTTTAATGAATAACATCCGGTCAATATCGCTATTGATTCATATTGCAGCAATAGTAGTATGGAATGGTATGTTGATATACTTTATTTTCTAACATATCTCAATTGCGCCAAGAGTATGAGCGTCAATCTCTACTTGGAAGAAGTATCTATGGAAGCTCAATTAGTTCAATTATTTCTACATTCTCACTCATCTATTATTTGGTTATATTTTTATTTTAGTATGGTCTTAATTGATATTTTTAGTTCTTTACCTTTTCTTGTGGATGATCCTATATTTCCAGAAAAATTAAGAAACTCTTGCCTAATTTGAAGCATCAAAAGGTAAAGACACAGTTTGAATTAGAGAGAGAATCTGACCTTGCGTTGGGTTGCACTATCTTTGGAGATGCTATCTGTGGAGTAGTGTTGGGCAAAGATAGCTTATTGCTGTGGACTTAAATCCTTGTTTGTGCTTTCTAGGAGTCGAGATCGATCTTGCTGCACTTATCAATGAGTCCCCATCGATTAGTGGTATTGTATACATTGATTTCTTCATAGTTTGCTATCGATCTTGCTACTTTAGACAGCTTTTTAACGAATAGAGAACTTTTGGGGTTGTTTTTTTTTGCATTTTTAAGTTAAGGTGATTTAAATGATAATTTTAAATTGAGTTTGAGTTATAATTTGAGTTAAAATTATAATTTGAGTTTGTGTTTAGATGTACACATTTGAGTTATAATTTGAGTTGAGAATCTTTTTGAATTTATATTTAGGTGGATCAAACCTTAAATTTGTATTTAGATAGTATTTTAATAAAAATTCAATAGTGATGAAAAATTTTAATATGGTATATGGGTAAAATTTTATTCGTCTTTTCGTTGTAAATGCAAAAAAAAAATCATCTTAATCAGAATTAAAACAAAAAAGTTATGATATTTTTAAGAATAGAAAACATATTTTTCATCAATTTGAGTTTGAGTTTCTAAACTCGAGTTGAAAGAAAAAACTTAAGTTTACAAAAAAAAAGCTTCAAATTTAGTTTAAATTCAAGTTTAAATTCAAATTTTAAATTCAAGTTTAAACTCAAATTTAAATTTTTTTAAAACAAAAAAAAAAAATATAAACTTAAATAAAATTATAACTCAAAGTTTAAAATTATTTTTTAATAAACAGAATAAGTTATGGATAAAAATTTTGGTTCATAACCGGACAAGTTCATAAAAGATCAATAGTATTCTCCATTTTACGAAAATAATAATTTGGCCTATTTATTAACTTATGTAAACTATTGGCCTATTAATTTTAATTCATCTCAAATTTTGGCCTATTTTCCTCTTTCTCCCTTTTATTCGTACAATAACTTTGAGTCCGATTGCTATAATTAGAGGTACAACGTCGGCTTGTTTGTATTTTGAAAAATTGCTGACATGGCCCTCTTATAAGATATTGTTCCTCCACCCATATACAGTTCTTCAAAATTTTGTTGTCCAACGGTGGTGGTGTTGCCGAGGAATTAAGCAGACTCAACGGTGTTGGCTTAATTTGGTAGTACAGTGAATTTAAAAAAAAATATTTTTACTTGTATTAAAAAAAATAACTGTTATAAAAAGTAATTAAGTGTTTAATAAATTATAATTATATTAATTATGTTGATTTTAAAATTAATGTAATAACATTTGATAAATTATGAGATTAAATTATTATTGGCAGTTAAAATAACTAAAATACATATAATATGAAACTTAGATATATATAATTATTTTTAGTATCTAGAAATACTTATTTAACTTAAAAAAAAAACATAATGCTATGATTATGAGTTTTCTAACAATAAATTTGTGATAATTAATTTTTTTTGTTTTCATTTCTTCATTCACAATATAATTACAACAAAAAAGAATATTAGTGAGTAATCAACATATACAATAAAAATGTATATTCTATGTTCAAAAACTAGTAGAGATATGAAAAACTTAAATCGTGTTTATTAAACTTACCACAATTTAATCTCGTACTTCATCCATTTTCAATGATAATAAAAGTTTTTTTTTTTTTTTTACATTGTCCTCTAGTTGATTCTCATCATAAAAAAAAAAAAAAAAAATATCTAAATTATCTTCGACCCTTTAAAAATATTGATCACGCTTATTATGCTTCTTAATGTAGTTATAGAGCATCATTGTTGCAATAATTATTTTCACGCTTATTATTGCTTCGTAAATCAATATTGTACAATCATGTTATAAATGATACGGGTGCTTGGGAAAAATCAGTATCAATACAAACTGTTGCACTCTATTTTTCTCTTGATTTCTCGTTGTTTACTGTTTGTTTTCATTCGACTTAGCTTGATCTTACCACATGCCTACTGCACCTTAACTGCAGAATACGGGCTCGCCTACCAAAACCATTGAAGCCTCGATCCAGACTGTTGGTTGGCTGAATTAAGTGGGTTTTCAATGACATGATCAAGCACATCTTCACTACACATAACGGCAGCGAGATTTAGGTAAAATATAAAAAACAATACCATTCACAGGGTTCATAATCAACTACCCAATTAGAAGCGAAAGTCTGCAATAACCAAGAAACAAATTGAAAAAAAAAATGATATTAACAGAAAAACAATCAAACGTAATCAACAATGCTAATCCAAAAAGAATAAGAATTAAGAGGAACATTAGCAAAATATTATCGAAAGGCACAATGTTAACACAAAAGCTAACTAACATATAAAAGGCAATACCATTTACAGAATTGATAAAAGGCTACCCAATCATAAATGAAACAATGCAAACCAAGAAAAAATTGGACGCATTAGTGTAGTTTAATGCTAACAATCACTATCAAATGGAACAATGCTAATTCAGAAACTAATCAACAGAAAAATGCTCACAAATACCAATCAATCAAGCCTATCAAGAAACCTAAGATAGAGAAATCAAGAAATCTAACACAGATGACTAAGAAATCAAGTTCAATCAAAGATACGGAACGAAGAACCTGAACAAATTCTGGATCAATTTTTTAAAGATAACCAACCTAGGACACTAGAACAAACATTAACCCACATGCCCTTACAGTAACACAAGTTGATAGAATCGAATAAAGAAAAAGTACACTTTGGATGAAAACAGAACCAAAATGGAGAGAAACGAAGCCAGTCAAAAAATTTTCGTCAAAACATAACCAAATCATTTTAAATGAAGATCAATCGAGTACTTACAGAGGCGATAGTCTTGATCTGATGAGCTCCAACCGGCGACCCACAATCGCACGATGTTATGAGAAAACCCTAACCACCACAACCCTGTCTGACCAAGAGATCGGAGAGAGAGTCTGCCAAAACTTCAATCGTAGGAGGATATCAAAACCCTAAAGAGCATAGAGGAAGACCAGGAGAACAGAGAGAGAAGAGAGAGAGAAACAAGGAAAGAGAGAGCACGAAGAGAGAGCAGACCTGAAGGGGAACGAGAGAGCTCGAAAGAAGAGAGAAGAGCGAGCATAAGATGGATAAATGGTTTGGGATTTTTTTCATTCAACGGGGGTGATATGTGTGAAAGTTTCATATTGCAACACTAGTAGTTTGGAATGGTATGTCGATATACTTGATTTTCTCACATGAGTGCATTTGGTTGAAGGGAATGGAATGGAAAAGAAAAATCATTCTGATAATTTTATTGTTTGGTTGCTTTATTTTGGCTAGAAAGGCTTTCCATGGGAAAGCTGATTCACTCAATTTGAGTGAATCCTCATTCACCTGGGGGTGAGTTAAATGGCCTTTCCATTCAGGCATCTTATTTTTTTTCCCCAATTTGGCCCTCGTCCCCCCTCGTCCCCGATCAAAAGGAAAAGAACCCTAGTCGCATCTCCCCTCTACTACCACTCCAACTTAGCTGCATCTCCAACTGAGGCCATCACATCTTGTTGAATCAATTCTATTATGACTTAGTTTTTCAGATGGTTAATACAAGCAGCCTTCAACGAAGATAGAAAAAAAAAATGACTTGTCGTTTTTCTTATGGAATGCAAACTCATGAAGTAGTTGAAGCTGGCGTGGACAAGTACAGCGTAGATTTTATGCTGGCGTGGACAAACTCAGCACAGGTGTCAGTGCCTTACTGGACCGCCTTACTTAATGTTAGAATAAGAGAAATAATTTCTTATATGTTGAGTTCTTTGTATTTGATACGAGAGTCTTCTTCTTCTTGTCTTCTTCGAGAGCATTCTAGAGAGAGAGTGAACAGAAAACCCTGAAGTGTGAAAAACGGTCTAGAGTGAGAAAGGTGAGAGAAAGGTGTAATTTCTTGGGAAATTTCTTGCTCAGTTTCTCGGGAAAGTGTGAGGGTGAGATTGGAGAAAGTCTGTAAACTATCTTGTAAAGATTCGATTTCTTATAGTGCATATCGAACTTCCTCTGGAGAGTTCGCGGAGATGTAGGTGGGATTTCACCGAACTCCGAAATCAATTGTTGCGTTCTTGTTGTTGTTTTTCTGTGTGTGTTTCTGGAAGATTGAAATCGGTGTTGGTTGGATTTCCAACAGTGGTATCAGAGCTTTTTGGTTATAAGAGGGGATCGATCTCAGTCAAGAAACTAGGGCAAGAAACTCTGGAGGTTGAAGGAATTCAAGATTCCGTTAAGGCTCTCTAGATCTGGGTGGTTTTGAAGATATACCGTTGAATTCAGAGTCCTCAGGAGGTGTCGCTTTTTCAGATTTGAGCAAGACTGTTCAACCCACGAAGAATCAAATTCCTTTTAGGGGTTTAAGAAATATGAAGATAGAAATCGACAAGTTCGATGGCTCAGGTGATTTTTTCATCTGGAGAAGAAAAATCAAAGGGCTACTGGCTCAGCAAAGACTGCCCAAGGCGCTGGAAGAAACCCCAAAGTGGCCTGAGGAAGTCTCAGACGATCAGAAGCAGGAACTACTCGAAACTGCTACAAGTATCCTCATTCTTCATTTATCTGATTCTGTCATAAGACTAATTGACAAAGAGCAAAACCCTGCCAAGATTTGGAACTAGTTGGATGAACTTTTTCAAAAGAAATCTTTAACGAATAAGATATTCTTGAAAGAGAGGCTTTTCGGCTTTAAGATGAACACCTCTAGGTCACTTGAACAAAATCTTGATGATTTTCTGAGAATGAACATTGAACTAGCGAACTTAGGAGAAAATGAGGCTCTGAGTGATGAGAATCAGGCAATCATTCTGTTGAATGCTCTACCAGACACATACAAAGAAGTAAAATCTGCCATCAAGTATGGCAGGACCTCTATCACCGTGGAAGAGGTCATATCGGCCTTGAAGTTTAGGGATCTTGAGATCAAGACCGAAAGGCAAGACTCATCAAATGCAGAAAACCACTTTGCCGAGGAAGGAGCCAACAGAGATCAAACAATCCAATTAGGAGAAGCTACGGAAAAGGAAAACCAGTCTCCAGGGGGCCTGATACAGCAAGGAAGTGTTTCTTCTGTAAGAAACCAGGCCACTTAAAGAAGGACTGCTATGCGTTTCAAAGAAAGCAGAAGGAGAAGCAGAACTCATCTCATGGGAATGACAACCAAGAATCTGCAAACTACAGCGATGGATACGAAAGCGGGGAGGTCCTGCTAGTCTCCAACAAAATGGACAACCAAGGATGGATACTTGATTCAGGCTGTACCTACCACATGACTCACAATAAGGCGTGGCTGTCTGATTTCAAGAATGTAAACGGTGGCAAGGTAATGATGGGTAATAACCATACATGTCAGGTGGAGGGAATAGGAACAGTTGCCATTTGAGGATTAGCAAAGGTTCCCTTATAGTGATCAAAGGAGTAAAGAAGGAGGGACTCTACTATTTGCTAGGAGAGACATTGACTGGGAAATTGACAGTGGCTATAGCACCAGAAGACACAAAGGCAGCATTATGGCACAACCGACTTGAGCACATCAGTGAAAAGGGCTTGAGAATAATGAGTGAACAGAAGCTGTTTGGAAAGGATAAAGTCAGTAAAGTCGACTTCTGTGAGTACTGTATCTTGGGAAAACAACATCGACTTAAATTCAAGATTGGGACTCATGAATCAAAGGCCATACTGGAATATGTACATTCAGATCTGTGGGGCCTAGAAACAGTTCCAACACATGGAGGTAATGTCTATTTCTTGTCTATTATTGATGATTTTTTTAGAAGGGTCTGGGTATATTTGCTAAAAAATAAAAATGATGTTTTAAGCAGATTTAAACATTGGAAAATTTTGCAAGAAAATTTAACTGATAGAAAAGTTAAAACCATTAGAACAGACAATGGACTAGAATTTTGTAATAAGGAATTCCATGACTATTGTGCTGAAAATGGAATGCAAAGGCATAGGACTGTCAGAAAAACCCCTCAACAAAATAGGGTTGCTGAAAGGATGAACATAACCCTAGTAGATAAATCTAGGTGCATGTTACTACATTCTGGGCTCCCAAAAAGCTTTTGGGGTGAAGCTGTGGTTACAGCAGCCTACCTAGTAAATAGATGCCCATCAAGTGCCATAAACTTTAAAACACCTGAGGAGATTTGGAAGAATAAACCTCCAAACCTTTCACATCTAAGAACCTTTGGGTGTACAGCATATGCACATCAAAAGGAGGGCAAACTAGACCCTAGATTGATAAAATGTGTGTTCTTGGGTTATCTTGAGGGCACTAAAGAATATAGATTGTGGGTAAGAGATGGTAAAGGATTTAAAACAATAAATAGCAGGGATGTTATATTCAATGAAAGTGAATTTCCATGTTTACTTAACTCTAGTGTCTCTGCAGGAAAAAGTGCTTCTATTACTGACCCTGCAGGTACCATAGTAAGCCAAGTTCAGGTGGAGCCTCAAAATGGCAATACAGATCAGGTGGAGCAGAGACAGGATGGGACTCCTTGAACTGATTATGGAAATAACTCAGATGAACCTGAATGGCACTCACAACTTGTAGAACACTCCATTTCCGAATAGGAGGATAACACACCTAAACCAAGTGACTATGTCCTAGTCAGGGACATACCCAAAAGAGTGTCCAAGCCAACCCAAAGGTATGGATTTACTGCTTATTCTGATCTCATAGCCTATGCATTCATGACAGCAATAGAGCTGGAAAAGAAGGAACCAGCCACCTACCAAGAGGCAATCGGATGTCAAGAGTCAAAGAAGTGGGTGATAGCAATGAAGGAAGAAATGGCCTCTCTGTATAAGAATGAAACTTGGATCATGGTTCCAAGGCCAAAGGTTCAATCAATGGTCGCCTGCAAGTGGATATTTAAAATCAAAGAAGGAGCCTCAGATCGAGAACCAGTCAAGTATAAGGCAAGGCTAGTTGCAAAAGGGTTCACACAAAGAGAAGGAGTTGACTTTACTGAAGTTTTCTCTCCAGTGGTCAAGTATAAAACCATAAGGATAATGCTCTCCCTAGTGACTCAGTTTAATTTGGAACTAGAGCAAATGGATGTCAAAACAACCTTCTTACATGGTGAACTAGAGGAAACAATCTTCATGGAGCAACCAGAAGGTTTTGAAGTCTACAAAAGAAAAAATACGGTCTGCCCGTTGAAGAAATCATTGTATGGGCTTAAACAATTGCCTAGACAATGGTATAAGAGGTTTTATACGTTCATGGTCACACAAGGTTTTCAAAGGAGTTGGTATGACTCCTGTTTCTATTTCAAGGGCTTGAAAATACTAGAAGCTGAATATCTACTGTTATATGTAGATGATATGCTTCTAATATGCAAGGATAGGAACAAGCTAGAGAAGATGAAAGGAATGCTCAAGTCTGAGTTTGACATGAAGGATCTTGGACCTGCCAATAGAATCCTGGGAATGAAGATCAACAGGAACAGGGACAAAGGGACTCTATTCCTAAATCAGAAAGGCTACCTAGAGAAAATGATTGAGAAGTTCTCAATGAAGGGAGCAAAGCCCACCATTCAGCCAATAACTAATCAATTTCAACTCTCAGCCACACAGAGTCCTAAAACCGATGAAGAGAAACAATACATGGAAACAGTTCCATATGCAAATGCAATAGGATCAGTCATGTACTCTATGGTCTGTACAAGGCCTGACTTGGCATTTGCCATAAGTACACTGAGCAGGTACATGGCTAATCCTGGGAAGGAGCATTGGCGGGCAATGAAGTGGTTATTAAGATACATTGCTGGAAAAACTGAGTATGGACTAATGTACAAGAAAAATGGCAACAAGGTGAGCATTGAAGGATTTGTGGATTCAAACTATGCAGGAGATAAAGATAGCAGAAGGTCTACAACTTCCTACGTTTTTGTAGTAAGTGGAAACTATGTTAGCTGGAAAACTCAGTTACAACCGGTAGTGGCACTCTCAACAACTGAAACAGAGTATATGGCGGCAACATAAGCTATTAAGGAAGGAATTTGGTTACAGGGACTTCTGAAAGTGCTGAAGCTTATAGAAGAGAATGCCACTGTTTTCTCAGATAGTCAAAGTGCTATCCACTTATGTAAAAATCCTGTCTTCCATGACAGGACCAAACACATTGAAGTAAAATACCATTTTATCCGGGAGAAGGTGTCTCAGGGAATGATAAGTGTTGAAAAAGTTCCCACAGAAGAAAACCCAGCATATATGGGAACGAAGGTAGTTACACTAAGCAAGTTTAATCATTGTCTTAAACTGGTTGGTATTGACAAAGGATGATTGAAGTGTTAAATCAAGCAAGGATCCAGAGGAATCATGAAATGATATGCACTACTTGGTCATAATAAAATTGAGGTGGAGATTGTTGAATCAATTCTATTATGACTTAGTTTTTCAGATGGTTAATACAAGCAGCCTTCAACGAAGATAGAAAAAAAAAAACGATTTGTCATTTTTCTTATGGAATTCAAACTCATGAAGTAGTTGAAGCTGGCGTGGACAAGTACAGCGCAGATTTTATGCTGGCGTGGACAAACTCAGCACAGGTGTTAGTGCCTTACTAGACTGCCTTACTTAATGTTAGAATAAGAGAAATAATTTCTTATATGTTGAGTTCTTTGTATTTGATACGAGAGTCTTCTTCTTCTTTTCTTCTTCGAGAGCATTCTAGAGAGAGAGAGAGTGAACAGAAAACCCTAAAGTGTGAGAAACGGTCTAGAGTGAGAAAGGTGAGAGAAAGGTGTAATTTCTTGGGAAATTTCTTGCTCAGTTTCTCGGGAAAGTGTGAGGGTGAGATTGGAGAAAGTCTATAAACTATCTTGTAAAGATTCGATTTCTTATAGTGCATATCAAACTTCCTCTAGAGAGTTCGCGAAGATGTAGGTGGGATTTCACCGAACTCCGAAATCAATTGTTGTGTTCTTGTTGTTGTTTTTCTGCGTGTGTTTTTGGAAGATCGAAATCGGTGTTGGTTGGATTTCCAACACATCTCCCCTTGACGGACGGAAGGTCGATCGACTATTGACGCCGGCGACGAGAAACGACTGTTGGTTACTTCATTAATCTAAGCAGGTACAATCTTCCCTCTTCTTCCTTCGTGGTTCTTGGAGATCCCTCTATTCTGGGTTCATTTTGATTTTTTGAAATCTTCTCTCAAAGCCCTAACATTTTTTGCTTGCTGCGGTTAACATCTTAGAAACTAGTGCTACCTAGAAAATCTTAGCTCGCTTTTCTCTTAATTTTTCTTTTCCTTTTCTCGAACTTTCTCGGTTAGGTTTCGGATTTTTTGGATTCTTCTTGCTTCTGCATATTCGTTTTCTTAGATTTCTGAAATTTGAGATAATGCAATGGTTCACATACTAGCTGTTTTCATTTCTTGCTGTTTGGTATCTTAAATGGTTATGTACACTTGCAAGAATTTTTATTTGTCTTCGTGCTCGCTGATTTCTGGATTTGTGGATTCGATTTTAGATTTTGGTTCGATTTTTATTTTTGATTTTGCAAGAATGTACTGTATTTTTAGACTTAAGGAAAAAAAAAAAAACCAGGGAACAACATTCCTGATTACAAACTACGGGATGTTAACAAAGTGTCAACATTGGTGAGTGTTATTATAGAAGTAGCTTGAATTAATGGGTGTTTTTCCTCTGTTTTTCTTGTGCCTTCTCTTCATTTCAGGTGATTTGCGTTGTCTTAAAAGCTTTTGGTTCTTGCCTGGATGTTTGATATCACGTTCACAAAATGTTCATTCTTAGCACTGGCAGATGCTCCTGAAGGAACACCTTTCCGAGATTTGGGTGAGATCATGCCACATCTGAAAGCTTTGGATGGGCAAGTCAATAATATTGATCAAAGCTTGGAGATGGAAGAAGTCAGAGGCTTTGGAGTTAATGTTGGGTCAAATTCACCTTCATCTGCTCTTGTTTCTGGAGTTAGCGATTCATCTGTTGGAAATGAGCCCAGCTCATTACTACCTGAGTTCATTGGCCTCCCAACTGAGCTTGTTCAGTTAAGAATATCTGAACCTGAAGATCCACAGCAATTGCCACATTTCAAGGGTCAAAACTTTCATGATTTTGTTGCGCAGGATGAAGGTTTTTAACTCGTGTCATTATTCTTTTTATGACATTACTATTATTTCGTTACTACCACTACTACTACTATTAGTATTATTATTTTCTTTCAGAACCTATAATAATAGTTCTCTGTTTTTCTAGAAATTGTATTTCCTGGAAGACCTGGGAACCCTGGCTATCCTGCGGCAAAATCCTCTGCAAATGCTCGTGATCCTTTAGCAAGTTCTGGTGGCCACCTTCTTCCGCTGCCTGAATTTGCAGAACCTGGTTTGCGAAATCAGACAGAAACCAAATTGGCGACCTTTTTGGCTTGCTGTGGTCTGAGCTGGAAAGTTCTCAAATAAAACATGCAAAGTCATCTAGTACATCTTCTAGCCTAGGCCGGACTGCTTCTTTTGGTGGCATGACTGATCCAGCTGCTGTTGCTGACACGTGGTCTGATGTCTATGGAAAAAATACACTTCCGGATCCCAACTTATATCAAGATGTGATGAAGGTGCGCAATTTATCACGAATTGAACATGAAACTAGCCATCTTGATTTAGCAGATCAATTTGTGTCGCAATAATTGCAGCAACAGCAGCTCCAACAACGGAATATGTTGTCTAGTTTTGCTCAATTGAATGAATCAGTTTTAGAGCATCTGCCAAGTGAAAATCTTATTTACCACCAACAATTGGCGAGCCTTTCTCCACCAGATCTAGATCATCTTATGACGCTTCAGCTGCAACAGCATCGACAGCTTCAGCTCCAGCAACATCAGCAATTGCAGCAACAGCAATTTCGTCAAAAGCAAAAGCTGTTGCAGGAACAACAGCAATCTCATGCACAGCAGGTGTTGCTAGAACAGTTATTGCATTGTCAAATGCAGGATCCTGGACTAGGACAACCTCATGTTGATCCTATAAGAGCTAATAATGTTCTAGATCAGATATTTTTGGAGCAACACCTTTTTCTTTTAGTATTGTAATTAATTAGGATTATACTTCACTTGGTTAAATTGTATTAATTAGGAACTTGCTTCACTTAGCATATGACTATATTTTGAAATTGTATATGTAGTTGAATGATGTATTGTCATTTTTATTATTGATAGGGGTTAAAGTTATATTTTTCATGGAACATATCATGAAAGATGTTAAAAGTTATCATATTTGAACTTGTGATAATTTATTATTACATAGGAATATCAAATATTATTTTTTTTACAATTGAAATATAGTTTTTAAATTACTATCCTTCAAATAAAAAGTTTTTTTCAATAATTAAATTATGTTTTTACTATTTTAATTAATTAAAATATTAAATTATTTAGGATTATTAATCAAGGGTATTTTTGTCAAAATACAATTTTTTCAATTCTATTATGTTATCAACCAAAAAGTATAATCCTCATTTAGGTGTTGATTCCATAACTTCAATTAAACAAAAGAATCAATTTATAATTCCAGCACATTCCAATTCTATTCTATCACCATTCCTATTACCATTCTCATTACCATTCCGCTACTGCAACCAAACGCACCCAATTGTGCTCAGAGTAGGAGCGTCAATCTCTACTCGGAAGAGGTATCTATGGGAGCTCAATTGGTTATACTATTTCCATGTTTTCATTCATCTATTATTTGGTTATGTTTTTATCAAGTATCATCTTATAAGATGTTTAGTTCATGGATTTGAATCACGTGATTAGAATTATTTTAATTGACGTGTATTTTTTATGAGAGAAAACACTGTAATAAACAATGAATCATGATTCAAATCATGATTTAGATCCTCAAAAGAAACATTAATTGATATATATATATATATATATATTTCTTTTTCCTTCTCTTGTGGAGGCTCTAATATTTTCAGAAAAAAGAAAGCTGTGCAATAGAGTTTGACAATCTTAGGTCACAAGGAGAACCTAATGTGATGTATACAAGAAGAATTAGAGTCTCAGAAGTTAAAACTGCACTACAGAAGATGAAAAAGGGGAAAGCATGTGGACCAAATAATATTCCAATAGAGGTTTGGATGGTGTTAAGAGATGCTGAAATTGTGTGGCTCACTAAGCTTTTTAATGAGATACTAAAGAAGAAGCATATGCCTGATACATGGAAGAAAAGTATTCTTGTCCCCATCTTCAAGAATAAAGGAGATGTGTTGAATTGTAACAATTATAGGAGCATAAAGTTAATAAGCCACACTATGAAACTTTAGGAGAGAGTTATCGAAAGGAGATTAAGAGCCACAACTACCATCTCAGGTAACCAATTTGGCTTCATGCTAGGCAAATCAACCACAAAAGCTATTTTTCTTCTTAGGATACTGATGGAAAGGTACAGAGAAGTCAAGACGGACCTACATATGGTCTTTATAGATTCAGAAAAGGCATATGATAGGGTGCCGAGGGAAGTTTTATAGTGGGTGCTAGAAAAGAGAGAAGTGCATGTGAGGTATATCAAAGTAATTAAGGATTTGTACGATGAGGTGGTCACGAGTGTGAGAACTGCTGGAGGCTACACATCAGAGTTCCCTATTCAAATCGGCATTCATCAAGGATATGCTCTTAGTCCTTATCTTTTCACCATCGTGATGGGTGAGTTGACAAAAGAAATCTAAGATAGAGTTTCTTGGTGTATGCTTTTTGCGGACGATATAGTTTTAGTTGATGAACATAGGGAAGGAGTTAACCGTAAGTTAGAATTGTGGAGACAAACTCTCGAGACGAAGGAATTTAAGTCAAGTATGACGAAAACTGAATACATGCATTGCAGGTTTAGTAACTTAAGTAATCAGAGTGATGGAATTTCTTTATATGGCGTGGAGATTGGGACTTCTAGGAAGTTTAGGTACCTTAAGTCTATATGCAGTACGAAGGAGATATAGAAGAGGATATTCAATATAGGATTTAGGCAGGGTTGGTTAAGTGGAAGAATGCTACAAGAGTTTTATGTGATAGTCATATGCCTATTAAGTTGAAAGGAAAGTTTTATAAAACTGTAATCCGCCCAGCTATGTTATATGAGAGTGAATGTTGGGCCATTAAGAGACAACATATATCTAAGATGAGTGTGGTAGAAATACGTATGTTAAGATAGATGAGTGGTCATATGAGATTGGATCGTATAAGGAATGAAGTTATTCGTAGTAAAGTAGGTGTAGCACTAATAGAAGATAAGGTGCCCGAAGACCGCTTGAGGTGGTATGTGTTAGGAATAGTGTTCTAAAAGCATGAGATGTAATAGGATATTTATTATTTATTTAATAAAAGAGTTTATTCATCATTTTATGTGCATATATTTATGAATATTTTATGAATATCAAATGAAAATTCCGTGATTATTTATGTAACCTTAAACATAGTATATAAGTGTTATATACGAGAAGATAGTGTTTAAGGATAATAATAAAAAAAAAACATTGTTCGTAATAAATCTAATTAAAGTTCAGAATCTTTAATTAGAACATTACTAATGCATGTCATTCCCATTTAGAATGTAATGGTGTTATCCGCACTATTAATATGGTGAGATATTGAATGAGTGTATTTCGCATAATGAGATTGTGTGGAACAATGGACACAGACACAATATAAATTTCTGTCACCCCCCCTCCAAACGGGGTGGGTGACGTGGAGCTCGATTATGGATTAATAAAGAGCTCGATTATGGATTAATAAAGCAGATCCTTAACCGGGTCCCACACTTGGCTGTATTTAAATATAAACAAATTACATAATCCAGGAGCCTCATACAGGGCTCCACCCCACATGACATACAATATCGTACATACATGTTCATGTAAATAATCAATTACAACAGACATCATCCACAGTCTAGTGAATCCAAATATTAAATAAGTTTACATAACCTTTCTCACTTTTCTTACATTTATAAAAGAGGATGAACGCGATCCTCACTTGATCAATCCGAAGCACCGCTCAGCTACGATGCACCGCTCCTCGAGTCTCCTGGGAGGGGTTTAAACATTTGAAACATGAGCGAAAGGCCCAGTAGGATATAATTTAAAACACTTAAAATAAAGAGTACGTGAATGAATCAATAAATAAAATAAGACATTCAGTCGCGACAGAACAGCCGGAACCTCACATCCTTTTTCTCAAAGGAAATATAACAGGAACTAACCATATTATAGGCTTCAGTAAGTAATTAGTACAAAATACTTACCTCACCAAGTGTCTCGCCTACCGGACCGGTTTCGGGTTCTGCCCCCGAGGATGCACTCTCCGCATCCTATCTAGGCTTACAGCAATAGACTCTATTACCAGTTCACAAGATCTCTTATCTTAAGAAATCATCCATTTAACATTATGAAATCGTTCATATAACCCCACGAACTACTCAAGCCGCGGGCCCTATGACTGGGCAAGCCATGAGGTTCCATGACTAGACAAGCTATGGATTCCATGGACAGGACAAGCCAAGAATTTCCATAAACTAACAAGCAATGGTTTTTAAAACATTTTTCTTTCGCAAATCAATCCCTTTTCTTTAAAACATTTTCAAGGCCAAAATCCTTTTGAAAATAGGCTCACAAAGAAGAGGGATAGAAATCCTACCTCGCACAATCAAACTTGGGACTAGCGTTGCCTTTTCCAGGTTCCGCTTCCTCGAGCCCCTTCAGTCTGAATCCTCAGCGATCACTGATACAAAACATCACTTTAGGATAAATCCTCAGTCCTAAAGTAATCAAAACTCAATCATATACCAAGATTTTCAATTAGTGTGCCCTAATCCATTTTCATGTTTCAAATTCCATTCCAAGGGTTTTAAATATCAAGTCAGGGATTAAAGATGCTAATCCTTTCATCCCAGGTCCCCGAATGAAGCTAATTTGGGTTCTCCCCGAAAACAGAGGTCAAAACAACAATTTCAGGCCAAATAGGGTCAAACCCCGTGTACACCGATCGACCGAAGACAGAGGAGTGCATCACCACCGATCGGCCGTTTTGAACCAAAAGTAAGTTTTGAATCAGAAAAAACTTGAAATCCAAGAGAGGTTCTTTCAGTAATCTTACCTTGAATCATTCTCTTGATGTTGAAAACTCTTTGAAATCACTCTTGGTTTGAATCCGATCTTGATTTGAGACAAAAAATGAGAGAGAGAAAGAGAGAGTGCGGGAGTGAGAGTGAAAGGAAGAGAGAGAGGCGCACGGGAGAGAAAAGAAAAGGAAGGAAAAGAAAAGAAAGAGAAAAAGGAAAAGAAAAAGAAAATAAAAGGAAATGACACGTGCACTAGAACAGTTCAGAAATGCGCTCACACACACTTCTGGATTAAAATAAATTACTGTGAATAATTTAAATACCTTGGAATTATTTACACTCAATTAATTAAATCAGATTAGGCACACTAATTATCTTAATTACCTTAATTAATCTCAATTAATTCTTCAGGGTGTTACAATTTCTAATAATTTCCGTTAAGCATATAAATTCTAATTGAGTCTACCGATGGTGATATATAGAATAATCTTAATCCTGAGTTCTTAACAAAACCTATTTATGAATTTATGTCTTTTGATTTACTCGGTATGGATTCTGAGACCCTAAATCCTATTCCTTGTATTTTGGAGACATGATGAAATAGATAGCTGAGAATATTATTAAACGAGATGGAATCCATTCCTTCTTGATGAAAGAAGTAGATAAATAATTCTCTTGAGTGTTGATTCGGTACTTGGATTAGTAAGAGTGCTTTGGTTCATGAATGTGTTTTATGAAGCACTATCCATTAGAGAATCAATGGTACTTAAGGATAAAGATATAATTAGAAAGGTTAACAAATTCTACCTAACTCTAATTATGAATTATTTATGGAGAATTGATCTATATGTAATGACTATATCAAATGGACACTTCACAGTTTAGAAGTAATTAATGTCTATAATTTCGAGAGTTCAATTCCAAGTTTATAGTAGAGTAACTATTGGAATTAATAGAATTAATTAATTAATTAAATTGTTTAATTAATTATCAATTTTATTAGAGCTCGGGATTATATGTCCATTAGTCCTTGCGTCGTCCTTGTAATTCTACTAGACATAAAGGGCAAAATGGGAATTTTAGAATTACAGAATTCTAAAATTAAATACTCAAAAAATAATTAATTGAGAATTAATTATTATTTAAATAATGTGATTATTTATATTTGAATTTGAATTGTGAACATAATTTAAATTTATCATTTTGAACTTATTTGATAAGTTGTTCAATTTAGATTTCAAATTAATTTAAGTTTGACTTAAATTCGAATTTAAATTTGAATCAAAATTGGATTACAGGATAAAGGATGATTTCTCTTCCTTCCCTCTCTGTAATTGGCGCCACACACAGGGTAAAAACCCTAAGGGGTGGTCGGCCACTTAAGAGATAAGGAGAAGAGATTTTGTTATTCCAAATTCAAATAGGAGAAAGAGATTTGATTCTATTTTGAAGTTTGACTTCTACTCTTTAAATATGAGAATGATAAAAATTGTGGTTACTATTTTTGAAAACAATTTTCAGCCCTAATTAGTTGGTGGCCGAATTTTCTCTAAGAAAAAAATAGAGGAAAAATTTTTCTCCCAAAAAAATTTCATATCGTGCATGCGTTGGTGTTTGTGGAAATTCGAGTGTTTTTTGAAACCTGTTTTGTCTCACGTGTGTCACACACGTCTACATGGAATCAAGGAATCGACGTGGAAGACTTTGGTTTTCTAAACACAAAGCTTGGAGCAAGGACTGTTCATGGTCAAAGAACTCAAGTTATCATCCGATTCGGCCTCCATGTATTTTTCCTGATTGAGTTCTTGATATATAAATTAATGTGATTAATTTATTCGTGCATAAATTAATATAATCTATAGAGTATCTCAAAAGTTTTATGAAAATTTTTGTTATACACGATCCGCCTTTCCCCTACGCTTCCGCGTCTGAATTCGATTCGGCAACCAACAGTATGAGCATGTCTAACGTAGACCGCTAGAAGCACCAATTCGTGCTTAGGAGGACATTCTTATACCTAATACTAGGAGATGCAGGGGTAGACCAAGAATTATATGGACCGAAGTCGTTAGGAAAGACATTCTAGATCTAGGCCTTCAGGAAATTTTAATTTCGAATAGAGTTGTGTGAAAAAGTGAAATTCGTATAGCCGACCCCAATTAGTTGTGATTAATGCTTGTTGTTGTTATTGTTGTATTATTTTCATTTCTTTTATGTCGTGTTTTTTTTTTTTTTTTTTTTAAACTTTTTTTTAACAATTTGTATTAGCCGTTATTTTAAATTAATCATGTGTGTGTAGCGTGTGTTTGAGACTAAAACTAAACAAAGACTAAAAAAGCATTAAAAAAGAAATGTGTTGATTTGTGGTCCGATTTTATCCATTTTAATATCATTTTGTGCTAAATTTTCAAAGCCTCTCAAATGATAATAGTATAAATAATTTGAATGAAAAATAAAAATAAATAAAAATACACTAAAATAAAATAAAGTCGCACCTTTTTAAATAAATTAAACTAAAAATTACTTCAGTGGTTAGAAGAGCAACACAAGCATTGATCAAAAAATCATGCTCTACATTAACAATTGATTAAGGCTTTACTGATCCATTTGTAATTCTATCAATCATTGCTCAGTTAAAAGGACAAACACAAACCTTGCAAGTTTATTTTCAATAAAGAGGACCACAAATAACTGCAATTGTTTCAAAAATATTTAGGCCTCGTTCATTTCGCTGATTCGAGTTTTGCTACAGTAAAAAGCTCTCACAAACAATCACATCTAACTTTTTTGCTACAGTAAAAAGCTCTCACATAAAATTAAATCTCAACTCAAATTAAAAACTAGAATCAGTGAACTAAATGAGCCCTTAAAGTTGTCAATCTTTCAATACCACTATCACAAATATCTGTTGCTACAACAATAGATCTAAAAACACCAGATCTAAAAAGATTGACCATAAGGTAAGACATATACCTAATTTATATCAATTATAATTAAAATCAATATTTACTATTTTGAATACATATATTAACAATCTTTAATTAATTTAGTTATGAACTAAAAGCAACAGACCCACCCAGAAATGCCTAAGGACCAGGTAATATAATTACTTCTAAGTCCTTTATTTACACTACATATAATTAAAGATTTGCAACTTCTATAATTATTATTTTTTTTTAAAAAAAATTTGTATTTTGTAGTTAAAAAGAACAAAAGAAAAAAAAGAAACAATAATTATAATACATTGTAAGACTTTTAACTCTCTATATATGTATACATAAACTAATTCTATACTATAAAAATTTTTAATTTTTTATATAATATAACAGTATTTCTCACAACAATGCGTAAGCGGTTAGCTAATTTATATTGTAAACGAGAAGTTTAAGCTCTTGACCATTGCACTTATAACCTATAGGATTAACTAAGTTATATTTAATATATAAATTCTGTTACACTATAAATTTATAATTTTAGTTATTGTACAACTTCAAGTCATATTCAATAACCCTAATTTAAATCTTGATTTGAACTCATGTACTTTACGGACTCATTTTTGCTACTGTACCTTTTTTTGACTCGAAAAAAAAAAGTATTTCTATAAAAAAATTTAATGCATGAAATAAAATTCAGTGAAAATTTTCACATAATCCGCTTTAAAGGAACGGCCATAATACCGTAAATATCCCGAAAGCATTCCAAAAATTACTACCTGTGTCCTCTCAAGCCTAACGTCATCTCTAGAGAGAGGAAAATTTTGAGCTCTCCCAAATCACTTCAACTTCTTCTTCTTCTTCACCTTGTCTCCCATTGCCATTGCCGCCGTCGTCGTTTTCGCTCCGTTCAGAAATCGCCGTCGCTGTTTCCAACACTCTACTCAGAAACGTTTCGCCTATACTTTGTTTAGAATTCGTAAGCTTTAATCAGAACCCTCTCTCTCTCTTAGACGTTACGGTTTTGGATTGGATTTGGGTTGTTCCTCTGTTTCTAAGCTTTATTGTCATAATGTTTTTCAATTTTTGCTTCCTACATAGTGAAGTATTATATTCAAGTGATTACTGATTAAGTTTGCTCTAAAGATTACTGATTAAATTAATCGAGCTTGATTGGCTTTAATTTAATTATTAGTTGACTGGGAATTTTAATTTTAGAAACCCATCAGGGAAATTGAAATGGTTGTTTTGCATTTCATGTAAATTTCATCATGTTCAAAGAAATTGAGTATAAAAGGGGCGTTTTGAAAGGTTTTGGAACAAGTTTAAAGAGATTATAGTAGATTTTCATTGGCAAAAGTTGTTTCTTCCAAGTTTATTTATTTATTTTTTGACGGAGTTTCTTCCAAGTTTAGTTGTCGGGAAAATAAGCTTCACCGTTTTGGGGCTCACTTATTTTCATTGAACTTGTGAAAATTGAATTGCTTTTCTTCTTTTTCTGATGTGTAATGTATACTTGTGATCTTAAAATGTTAAGAAGACTTGTTTATTATGTGTGATGTGTCCTTGTGATCGTAAAATGTAGTAAAGTTTCTAATGCTTCGTTCGAGGAGGCAGCAATAATCCCAAGAAAGAAATCGGATTTAGCAATGAAGAGAGAGCGAGGAAATAGGGATATATTCTGGATGAAAAGTGCTTATAGTGAGGGAGTACGTGAGATAGTTCTGGGCTTATATTAATCCGAACGTGGAGATGAATGAGAAGGAAAATAAGATGATGAATGAGGAGGATCAAAGTGACCCTCCTGAGGTTTTCCCTCATTCGATTCATACTCCGACTCAGCCTCAAGGGCGACGTCCCAGGGGTTTTGCTGCTACTCATCAATTGGGTCCCAACACCACCACCACCAGCGGTCATTCCCCTTCTGATAATCCATCGAAAGGAGGGAAGAGAGAAAGGGAGAGGGAGAAAGAGAAGGAGAGGACCAAGCTTCGAGAGCGTCATCGTCGAGCCATCACCAGCCGCATGCTTGCCGGCCTTCGTCAGTATGGCAACTTCCCTCTTCCCGCACGCGCCGACATGAATGACGTTCTTGCTGCCCTTGCTCGCCAGGCTGGCTGGCTTGTCGACCCTGACGGCACCACATACAGGCCTCAACATCATGGACATCATGGTGATGCTTCTTATAACAACAACAATTGCCAACAATCTTCATCAAGAGATTCTCTTGTAGACGTAGATGTCGATTCCCTTCTCCCAATCCACGACAACACCAACACCAACACCTTGTCAATGTCAATGTCTCCAACATCTCTTGATTCCGTTGTAATTGCGCCACCGCCTGACACAGCAGACACTACTACCTCTATTCATTCGCCTCAAACTCAAAATGTCTGCTTCTTTCATATTACATATAACATTACTAATTTATTTCTGTTTCTTTATATTTTTGGGTTATGCATAAGAATTTTTTTTTTAATTTTTATTTATTTATTTATTTATTTTTTGTTTTTATACTGATGATACAGCAACTTATGCAACAAGAAGATTTTCCTTCTGTGGCCACACCTTACGTCCCTGTTTATGTCAAGATATCTGTAAGTTTTTCCTCCCTTTAATCAAATTAAATTATTCTATTACTCACTAGAACATTTGGTTGCTTTGAAATCTGCCATTTCCACTTTTTATTTCTTCAACTTAGGTGTATTGTTGATTTAAGATGTTCATTCAACTAATAGTTATGATATTATGATTGCTATTAGTACTAGTAGTAGAAAAATAGCAGCGGTATAATTAAGGTTCATTTCCCGTGATTTTAACACTGTAAGTGGTTTAGGAACGGATGGCTTTGGAAGCACAAAACAAGACCTTATCAACAAAATTAAGTATTTTTTTCCCCCTTCAAATCTAACTATTTGTTTGGCAGAGTGTTATTATCAATAATTTCTGTCAACTGGTTGACCCTGAAAGTGTGCAACAAGAGCTAACTGATCTGCAGTCTCTAAACGTTGATGGTGTTGTTGTCCAATGTTGGTGGGGTATTGTTGAGAGTTGGACCCCACAAAAATACATTTGGTCTGGTTATCGACATCTTTTCAACATTGTCCGACACTTCAAGCTCAAGTTGCAGGTAACTAACTCTCCTCATTAATCACATTCCAAGCATAGTAAAATTGTAATGGCATATTCTTGATCGATTAATCTAGCATAGCTGTTTAGAAACATCGTAGCATAAGAATAGTAAGATTCATTTGTTGATTATACATGCATCTACTCTTTGAAGGTTGTGATGGCATTTCATGAGTATGCAGCAAGTGAATCTGGTGAAACACTAATCACTCTTCCTCAGTGGGTTCTAGAGATTGGAAAGGAAAACCCGGATATATTCTTTACTGATCGTGAAGGAAGGAGGAATACTGAGTGTTTATCTTGGGGTATTGACAAAGAACGGGTCCTGCAAGGAAGAACCGGTATCGAGGTACGCAAAGCTCATATCATAATCATATGGAGAATGTTTTACCTCCAATGTGATGAAATCATAACGGCTTCACGTGTATCTGTTCATTTTGCTTCTCTGACTTGGATTGGTCTTTCAAAATCTATTTAGCCATATGTCTATGGGTGTGAGAATACAGCAAGAGTTTGATCTAAGCTGGGCGGTGCCTTTGATATGTGTAGACAAGTTTGTCTCTTCTTCCCTTCCCGGCTTCAAATAAGAGAGGGAGAAAGATTTGGAACTATGCTAGTTTGGGTCTGTGTTGGTCAATCTGGTTTAGAATAAATAGAAGGGTTTTCAATGACTTGGTCTGTTAGGAAATTGAACTCTGGTCTGTTAGGAAATTGAACTCTGGCAGAGTGAAATTTTAAATTGCTATGTGGCTGTCTGAGACAGCTTTTTGTAATTTCAAAATGTCGGATTTGTTTAGGGAGTGGAATCTTCTTTTGTAGGTGCTTTTATTCGGAGAACTCGTTGTCGTCTTTGTTGGCCTTCTTATAAATCATTTTAAATGAATTTTTTTTTTTTCCAGAAAAATGGGAGAGAATAAGACTCCTCCGGCTTTTCGTCTTCTTCTTTTGACTGAGTAGCAACCAATATGCAGGTCTATTTCGACTTAATGAGAAGCTTCCGCACAGAGTTTGATGACTTGTTTGCTGAGGGCATTATTTGTGCTGTGGAGATTGGACTTGGACCGTCTGGGGAGCTCAAGTATCCATCCTTCTCAGAGCGAATGGGATGGAAATATCCTGGTATCGGTGAGTTCCAGGTATCTCCCATTTACGTTTTAGAACCATAATCTTATTAGAAGATAAGTTGTCACTTTTGAGACTCAAAGTACTACATATTTGTGTGCCTATCTCATAAAAAAGTACTGGATTCTGATAGTCTGTGGATATTGCACTTCAAAGCCGGAGTGCTTCATATCTTTTTAGAGTTTTATTTACAGAAACTCCTTAAATTCATATTTGTCATATGTTTACAGTGCTATGATAAGTACCTAGAACAAAGTCTGCGAAAAGCAGCTAAATTACGTGGACACTCATTCTGGGCAAGGGGACCTGATAATGCTGGTGAATACAACTCCAGACCGCATGAAACTGGCTTTTTTTGCGAACGGGGCGACTATGATAGCTATTATGGACGCTTTTTCCTCCACTGGTATGCCCAATCATTGATAGACCATGCAGACAATGTTTTGTCTCTTGCCAACCTTGCATTTGAGGAAACAGAAATGGTTGTTAAGGTAAGGTTATTAGTTATGACTTTTCCCCCCCTAAATTAGTGCGTCATTTTGTTCCCTCTTTGTACTTTGCTACATTATTAATTCTCTACCTGCATTTACAAAGCACAGCTCAATCAGCGTCATTCTTCAAGTCAAAAAGGCAAATCCACAACATATTAATGTTTGTTTAAACTTTAAGAGATGATTCCTATCTTGAGGATCCTTAAACATGAGCGAACCATGTTTCCTATTCTGCCCTTTATCAGGTCATCTGTGCTGAAAATGATAAGCAAATTTCTTGATAC
Organism: Morus alba; assembly: GCA_012066045.3. NCBI lineage: Eukaryota > Viridiplantae > Streptophyta > Magnoliopsida > Rosales > Moraceae > Morus > Morus alba. The sequence goes on from CP050225.2 coordinate 30,211,927, forward strand.
AAGGTTGTATGATAATTGTTGAACATGAAGATGTCGGAAAATAGGAGAAGAAAAAATATTTCTTATTTTCTGAATGATGCTATACAGCCGGCCTTCTTAGGTTTTTATACACAAAAATAGAATCTCCTAGATTACACCTTATCCCATTATTCATGAGATATCAGGAAACTAACTGATTACCCTAATCCTATGGATACAAAATATAAAATTCAAACTTTCCTAATATATCCTATTTACAAAATCAATAAGATTGCGTTTTCCACACTCCCCCTCAAGCTGGTGAAGAGGTGTTCACCCTTCCTCGCTTGGACACAAGATTCTGAAACACTAAACTACTAAGTCCTTTCGTGAGTACATCAGCAAGTTGACCCTGTGTAGATACATAGGGTGTACAAATCAGGCCACTGTCTAGGTTTTCTTTGATGAAGTGTCTGTCGATTTTAATGTGCTTTGTTCGATTGTGCTGTATTGAGTTGTGAGCTATGCTGATTGCAGATTTGTTGTCACAGTAGAGTCTCATTGGGCCATCCCACTTAATCTTCAAGTCTTCTAAAATAATCTTTAACCATAGCAATTCACACACACCCTGAGCGATCACTCGGAATTCGGCCTCTGCACTAGAACGAGCTACAACTTTCTATTTCTTACTCCTCCACGTCACAAGGTTCCCACCAATAAAAGTGCAATAACTAGAAGTTGACTGTCTGTCTACCACTGACCCAGCATAGTCTGCATCTGTATGCGCTTCAAGCACTACTCCTCCATTCCTTTTGAACAAAATACCTCTGCCTGGTGTCCCTTTGAGATAATGCAATACTCGGTATGCTGCATGTAGATGTGCCTCCTTCGGATTATGCATGAATTGACTAATCACACTTACCGCGTATGCTATATCTGGCCTAGTATGAGATAGATAGATAGGTCTCCACACCAAGCGTTGATACATCTCTCTATCCACTGTGACATCTTCCGCTTCTCTGAGCTTCAAATTTGGATCTATGGAGTGCTTGCTGGCTTGCACGCGGTCTTCCCAGTTTCTTTGAGAAGATCTGTAACATATTTTTGCTGTGAGATTAAAATACCTTGCTTGGAATGAGCCACCTCGATTCCCAGAAAATACTTCAGCCTTCTTAGCATCTTAATCTCAAACTCTTTAGCTCAACATCGACTGAGACGCTGCCTTTCCTCATCATCTCCCGTCACTATTATGTCGTCAACATACACTAAGAGGACTGTAACTCCCCTGAGGATGTGTTTGACAAACAGTGTATGGTCTCCTTGACTTTGCTGATATCCCATAGCTGTCATTACCTTTGCAAATCTTTCAAACCATGCTCGCGGCGATTGCTTAAGTCCATATAAGGCCTTCTTTAATCTACATACTATGCGTGCAACTAAGTTGTGACCATAACCCGGTGGAACTTCCATGTATTTCCTCCTCTAGTTCTCCATGTAAAAACGCATTCTTGACATCAAACTATTGTAGCTCCCAATTATAATTGGCTGCTAATGATAACAAAAATCTTACCCCGGAGCGATCAATCCCATAGGTTTGGGTATACCCCTTAGCAACCAACTTCGCCTTGTATCTCTCTATTGAACCATCTACCCTATATTTCACGGTGTAAACCCATTTACATCCCACTGGTTTCTTTGCTTTAGGCAATTTCACAAGCTCCCAAGTCTTGCTTTTCTCCAATGCTTCCATCTCCATATTCATAGCTTGTCTCCATTTTTCATCAGTTAAAGCCTCAGACAAGTTGGTAGGGATGGCAATAGTATTTAGGCTGACAAGAAAGGCTTGATGGGATTGTGAGAATTTTTCAAAGGAAGGAAATTGTGCAAGTGGGTATAGAGGTCGACTTACACATTCTCTAACTCCTTTTCTATTGGCAATGGAAAGATCCTGATCATCATTATTTATATAGGTTTCATAAAAAAGGATTAGAAATTGTTACCCCATTCCTAGAACTTGGGTTGTAGTCTTGAACTTGGACAAATTCTGGGATAGCCTTCTTCCTTCTTGAAGACACTTTGCCTTTGCCAAATCTTACATTCTCAAGGGCAAAATTTGGGTTGTTAGGCTTGGTTTCAGTGGAGTGAGGCTCGGGAGGCTCAGGTTCAGTGGAGTGAGTCTCGGGTTCAGGAGAGTGAGGCTGGGAAAACTCGGGTTCAGTAGAGTGAGTCTGGGGAAACTCGGGTTTTGATGGATGAAGATCAAGAGATAGAAAATCCCCCCTATCCTTATCTTCCACTACTGAAAAATCCCCCTAAAGATAAAGATCAATGAAATAGGATTTGTCTTCATGGAAAGTAACATCAACCGAGACATAGAACCTTTTTTAGGGAGGATGGTAACACTTGTATCCTTTCTGAGTAGAAGAATAGCCCACAAAAACACATTTAACTGCCCTGGGATCTAAGTTCCCTTTGTTTGGAGTATGGATATGGACAAATGCCACACGCTTGAATATCCTAGAAACAAGATTATTCGTAGTGCGTAGATTTGGATAGAATGAGAAAAGTACATTTGTTGGACTTTTGAAACCCAAAATCCTACAAGGTAAACGATTTATAAGATGTGCATATGTAAGAATTGCTTCCCTCCAAAGTGATTTAGGCACATTTTTCTGGACCATAAAGGATCGGGTGAAATTGAGAAGATGGCCATTTTTCCTTTCTTCCACTCCATTTTGCTGTGGAGTATTGACACATGATGATTCATGGATGATTCCTTCCTTTTGGAAATATGGAGTGAGGATTTGATTGAAATAGTCCCTAGCATTGTCTGATTTGAAACTCTTGATATTGAGCCCAAATTGGGTCTTTACCATAGAGCAAAAATTTGGGAGGACATTACTAACATCGGATTTCTGTTTTAAGCAAAAATATCCAAGTGACTCGAGTACAATCATCAATAAATGAGAGAAACCATTTTGCCCATGTCACATTAGGAATAGTAGAAGGGCCCTAAAAATCAATATGAATGAGATAAAAAGGAATAGAGGTTTTTTTATTACTGATTGGAAAAGGTACACGTTTGTGTTTAGCCAGTTCACACACTTTACAATGAAAATGTTCAATATCTAGACCTCTAAATAAGGAAGGAAACATAATTTGGATAATCCTAAACGATGGGTGGCCAAGGCGGCGGTAGTGAAGCCAAAATTTTCCTTTATTTGATGAGAGAATTTCTGAGACAAAAGAGTGAGATGTTGTGCCCTTGGTAATGTTTGATTGACTAGGTGTTTAAGAAGGTAGAGTCCATCCTGTTCTCTAGCACGTCTAATCGTCCTCCCCGAAGCCTCGTCTTGAAATAAACAATGGCTATAGTTAAAAAACACTCTGCAATGTGAATTTTTGGTAAGCTTTTGGACAGAGACAAGGTTTGTGGTCAATCGAGGAACATGAAGAACATTTTTTAATGTCAATGACAGGCTCATTTTAACATCTCCTATGCCTACTACAGTAGTTAATGATCCATCTGTTGTAGTTATTTTTCTACTACTTGAACATGGGACATATGAGGCAAACATGTTTTTGGTGAGTGGGTCCCAGGAGCCGGTAAGGGTTATATCTGAGACATTTAATCTAATAGAAAATGAAGACTCACCTGAATACGCCAATGAACAAGTACCTGATGGTTTGTTGAGATTGCCTATAAGGGATCTTACTCGTTTCTCTGTTTCATCCAGCGACGTTGCAGTGCTTGTTTCTGCCACTTCCGACATCTTCCAAAGCAGTTTTGAGGGCAATTAAGGCTGGTCCTACACTGAAGACTCCACCAGCGATGAAACCTGATTTGATTGGAACAATTTCTGGCGGCAACCGCGATAATTGACAGCAACCTTCCCTGGAGACAGCGACTTGATAACTCCGGCGATGAAGGCCGAACAAGAAAGCGATTCTAGCGATGAAGGCCGAACAAGGAAACAACCCTGGCGATGAAGGCCGAACAGAATCGACAGTAGCAAATAGAAGCAATGGGGCATTTTTTGGTGTGTCCGTACAAATCTGTAGAAATCAGTATAGCTCGTATAGTTGTACAGTTCGTAATGGATATGGGCAATGAAGGCCCTGGATGAGGCTTGGCAATGAAAGCCAAGAAAGAAACGGCAATGAAGGCCTAATAGAAAAAAAAACTTAACCTAGGAAACCTAGGGCTCTGATACCATGTGGGAAAATTGGAGAAGAAAAAATATTTCTTATTTTCTGAATAATGCAATACAGCCGGCCCTCTTAGGTTTTTATACACAAAAATAGAATCTCCTAGATTACACCTTATCCCATTATTCATGAGATATCAGGTAACTAACTGATTACCCCAATCCTAGGGATATAAAATATAAAATTCAAACTTTCCTAAGATATCCTATTTACAAAATCAATAAGATTGTGTTTTCCACAGAAGATGCAGGGGAATTTTTCCTTTATTGCACACGAATTACATTCTGTCCCAATTTATCTTGTACTCATCCTTTTGACTGGGAAGTGCATGTTGGTTATTTCTGTGGGGGATCTAATAGCGGCGTTGAAATCCACTAATAAATGATTGAGATATACACATTTTCAGGTTCCTGCAGTTTACTGGTGGTACAAGACACCTAGTCATGCAGCGGAGCTAACTTCTGGATACTATAACCCGACAAACCAGGATGGATACTCTCCAGTTTTCGAGGTTCTGAAGAAACATGGGGTGACAGTGAAGTTTGTTTGCTCAGGCTTGCAGATGTCTACCCAAGATAGTAATGAATTTTTGGCTGATCCAGAAGGTTTGAGTTGGCAGGTAACGGCCCATTTTGCGTTCTTTCTTCGTCCTAAGCTATGTTAGGTGTTTACTTTCACGTCTACTTTCAGCTTTTTGTGAATGCTGGGTGAATCCTAGAGTTTCTATAGTCATTAGCGTTGCTATGCAGTCAATATTATGTGTTGAGACATGCAGATTTAGAGAGAGGGAGAGAGAGAGAGGGAGAGAGAGAGAGAGCTCTTACATATTCAAATTTCCGTGATATTATTTCTATCTTCACGTAAAGTGGAAATGACAGGTTTGCAATTCTGCTTGGGATCGAGGACTGACTATAGCTGGTGAAAATTTACTGTCATGTTATGAAAGAGAAGGGTACATGAGAATAGTTGAGATGGCAAAACCGAGAAATGATCCTGATCGTCGTCATTTCTCATTCTTTGTGTACCAACAGCCATCTCCTCTAGTTCAAGGAACAATGTGCTTCTCTGAGCTGGATTACTTCATCAAGTCCATGCACGGTAAGGATTTGCACAATTTTGATTCTGTACACAATTTGGTGAGTATTTCATGAAGGATGACATGCAATCTGATTCCATAATAGAGTTGTAGGCATAGTTGTAGAAGCCTGGCATTTTCTTCTTGAGAGTTAACGAAAGATCTATTTCAGCTTAAGCTCACTAAACTTGTTTCCCTTGAAGTTGAGATCACTGATCTTTTGGACATAATCAAATGGTTCAAAATGGTAGTACCAAACTAAGTTGCTCGACGCAATTTGTTTTTATTCCTTGCGCAAATGTTTGTCTTTGGCTTTGGGACAGTGTAGCTACTATATTTGTCTAACATGACGTTCATTTTTATCTGGACAAAAATTTCGTATTTTGGAGATAAATGACGCCAGTGGTTGTTTGATGTTGGCATATCTCTTTTTTCTGGTGCTGATCACTGCAGGTGAAATAGCAAGCGATCTAGTTTCCTAATGGTACAAGTTTCTACTTTATCGAAGGCTGTTACCGACACAAAAACTACAGATATCAAATTGCTTTCTTCATTGGGAGATTCATGGAAAGTTCGGTTTCGGGTGCAAAGTACAAGGTGTTTGTAGGTGTGATTGTGTCGTGTCTCTAATCAGTGCAACATTTTTATGTTATAAATTATGTCTTTCTTAGAAACGCAAGGTAGTTGGTAAATTTTTTTCTGGGAAAGTGTTACAGGTAAAACCCTCCATTCCTTCTTGCCATGAGTTGAGCCTAACTATTTATTCATGTATAGACTATGTATGATAAACTGTGTAAGCCAGCAAATCTCGACTCATCGGTATATGTCAGTTCAATGAGAATTCAGATCCTACCTTTTGGTACAAAAGGTTCAAGTATTTTGAGCCAAAAAGTTGTTTTGAACCAGCGTTTGGCAAAACCTTTTGAGACTTGGTTCAAATTAATAATTTAATATTTTGAGAAAAAAAAAACCTTGAGAATTTTTAGTTTATCCCCCTATTTTTCAATGTTTTGAACCGAAAGTTGAGACCACACGTGTTTAAAATGCAAAGTTTCAAACCACAAAAATGTTCAAACCATCATGTTTTGAACATGTTTACGAAACAGAAGTACCCGTTGATAAGACATAATTGATATAAATGTTTTAGGTGGAATTCTTTCATGCATGCTAAATTTTATGGTTATAGTGAAGCAATAAAGACTCCAGGAGTTTCAATTCTCGTATCGGCATGGTAAGATTTAGCTTTGAGAGCGAGTTTCTTTGAAAAACAATTTCTATCACGAATAGAAAGTGCATCTCCAAAATTATGAGTCAATTAGATGTCACAAATTCCATAACTTCACGATCCCAAAAGCCCTACTCTTTGTATGCATGATACCAAACATTTGCAAATTTGCAAAATTTTCAAATACATTTGGTTGAATCAGTGACCGCTAGTCCCTTCAAACTTGAGCATGTTAAATTCTAATACTTCGTAAGTTCCTTTGAGAAATAAAGACATGACCACACACTGTTCATTTGCACATTGCAAAGCATATAAATCAAGGAAGAATGAAAGCAAAAGTCAGTTTTCATTCGACAGTGTCTCACAGATATAGAATCGCCACAGCTACCAAGTCTGTAGCCATCTTAGCAACCTCGCTCTTGCTGTAGATCTGATTTGAAGTCTCGTTTCGTTGTCTACTGCCACCGTTGTTCTCCTTCAGCCTCTCTTACAAACTCTTCTCACAACGAAAATAACTTACTTAAAAAAAGATAAACATTTGAAGAAAAAATTACTTCCATGATGAAGATGTGAGTTTTAACAGAACAAACTCACAAGATGGAGGGTAAATAGAGGAGATTAACATGAGGATCCGAGTCCTTATCATATCAACTTATGATTGAACAACTTTGTTTCTTTGTTGATTTAAAAATAAATGACCAAAAAGTAGGTCCACAATGAAAATGAAGTTACAGCAGCAGCAACAAAAAGCATGTGAAGTTATGACGTGATGATGTGAGGTGTGTTTCGTTATTTGTTGTTGGCTGCTTCAAAGGGGGTTCTGGTGGTCATGTGATCAACAGCGTGGACGGTGGTTTGAAGCTCTTCCCATATAGCTTTGTAAACCATCCTCTGCCTATTCACCGCCGATTTTCCCTCAAATGCCGACGACACCACATCAATGCTGCAACCAAATCCAGCCAAATGGAAAATCAGTCGAGACATTTCATCGAACATCATATGTATGTACGGCCATTATGTTGTATTATAGACATGAAAGCATTGGACATTTAATCAAACAGCACAAGGACGTTATAAGAGTTGCCTGATGTGACGACCGTCTCCATAAGCATCCGTCACGCACACTGACTCCGCATTCAAATGCTCCTTTATCTGCGATTTCATGAACACTATTAACATTTCAATTAAACACAAAAACAAAAAGACTTGTATGATTTGATTGAATGAAAACTGACCTTGAGTTGCATAGATTGCATAAGAGGGGAGTCGATAGGCCCGGGATTAACAGGATCACTGTCACTGGCTTGGGTGATGAAGCTTCTGCTCTTCAGTTGTCTTGGACTAATGATATCCGCAATGGGAGCTTTGAGTTTGGCATGCCAAGAGAAGTTGAGTTTTTGTGGTGTTGTATTCTTATCAAAAACAAACGCACGCAACGACATTGTAGTAGAAGATGAAGATCTCATCCTCCGCAGCCCCAGTCCGACGGTGAATCCCGGGATTAGCATCTTCGCCCACATTTCTCTTTGCTTTTCCTCCTTCCTTTACTTCTCGTCTTAACATTTCATGATCAAGAACAAATCACACATCAGAAAAAGAGGAAAAGCCATTCAATTTTTATAGGTTCAATGAAAATAAGTGAAGCACAAAACGGTGAAGTTCATTTTTCACAACTAAACTTGGAAGAAACAACCTTTGCCACTAAACCTACTATATAATCTTTAAACTTGTTTTAAAACCTTTCAAAACACCCCTTTTCTGCTCAATTTCTTTTAACAGATGAAATGCAAAACAGCCATTAGAGAATGTCCCTAATGGGTTTTTTAAAATTAAAAATAATCCAATCAACAAATAATTATATTAAAGCCAATCAAGCTCAATTAAGTGAATCACTAATCTTCACCAGCAAAAGATAAACAAATAAATGAAAGAAAAAATAAAGCAAAAATTGAAAAACATGATAACAATCAATCCAAAAAACAGGGGAACAACCTAAACCCAACCCGAAAGCATAACTTCTAAAGAGAGATTGTTCTGATTAGAGCTAAAAAATTGCGAGCAGCAAAACGTCTCTGACTTACAAAATTCCAAGCAGCGAAACGTTTCTGAGTAGAGCGTCGATGCAGCGGCAATCGGAGACGGAGATATGTGAAGAGAGAGTTTCGGAGACCTCAAAAATTTCCTTCTCTAGAGATGCGTTAGGCTTGAGAGGGCACAAGTTGTCATTTTTAAATTCTTTAGGGGTATTTACGGTACTACAACTTTCCATTTAAAATCAGGACGAAATTGCGTTACCCTCTACTCTGTTTACTCCCGCCGTCAATCACCGCACCGCCACCGCCGCCGCCGCCGACGAAATTGCGACCTTCAATGGCGGAAGCAATGGAAAACGCAGACAAACAGACTAAGCAAAACCAAATAGAAGGCGAAGAAGCGAATCCTCAAAACCCATCCCCATTCAGAGGGCCGCCATTCCTCTAGTTCTCGTACGTCACGTTTCTTTCTTCCACCAAATCTCCGTTTCGTTTCGTTTCAGTTGCGAGAACAAAAGAAGAAATGAATGAATCTTGATTTTGATTTTTTTTTTTCTGGTTTTGGATTTGGATTTCAGGAAGGTAAGGACGTGGTTGCTGAGGCAAAGACAGGAGTAAGCTTGCTCCATCTGTGTTCGTTACGCCAACTCTGTCAACAAGTATGTTTGTGTGTGTGTGTGTGTGATTTATTTTGAATTATAGTTGACGAATTAGCTTATTTTCGCATTCGGTAAATTGTGAATTGTGGGTTTATGGGGAAGTCTTGTCTGCTCACGAATTGGTCTGTTCCTGTTCCTTCTAAATTATTTGGAAGTCGCAAACTTTCTTAATGCAAATTCTAATGCTATATTTGACACAAAGAAGTGCAAAAATGAAAATTTACTATGATACTACTTAAAATGCTATATTTAATATTTCTCATACAAATTTTAAGCTTTGGAACTTGTAAGAGGAAAGTTTTCAGTTATTGAATAGTTTAAAGATGAAATATTGTAATTATTAAGTGAAAAAGTTAATACATCAGCCAATAGCAGCCAAATGACAAAATTTGGCATATTAGCAACTTAGTGTGAAATTGGATAAAATTTGGCATATGCTAAACTTGGTGTGAAATTGGATATTATTTCATTGTATTGGAGATTCTTGCCATTTTGCTATGTCTTACTTTAGTCTTGTTTATTGGTATATGATTTCAGAGGAATGCATTGGTGGGGCTGCCGGATATTCTGATTTCGACTCCGGCTTGCATTACCAAGTGCATGTCAGCTGGTGTTCTTCAATCAACTTCTGTTAGCAGTTCGCTCGAGATTCTTGTTCTTGACGAGGTGAGGACTTACTGCTCTTTGTTGAGTTTGGAGATATTGATGGCATCTATGAAATATTTGCGGTTGATAGCTTATTTGCCATTGAAAGAGTGATTAGCTTGAGCTTAAATCATTAGTTATGTAATTGGAAAATGTAGTATATTCTTTTTTCCCCCCTCATATGTAACTGCCAATGCACTGCAATTGTCTGAACTATTTGGAAACCTAGATACTTGCATCTTTTACCACTGATTTCTTGTTTGTAGACATTTTTCTAAAACTTTTTTGTTTCCATAAATTTCTTGGTAGCATGATTGGGGATCAATAACTTATATTCATTTTTTGGAAGATCTGAACTTTGTCACTTGCGTTAATATGCCTCCTAAACTTTAAAATGTACTTATTTTGCCTCCCGAACTATAACATGTCTCCAACTTTTCTCTCTCTATCTTGATTCTATTAGTTTTTTGAACGAAAATATTGATATGACCATTAAATTGCTAATTATATATGATATTTGATCATTAAAGTTTGTTAAGTTAATGGGTTTCTTAAGGTTCGTGTTGATTTTTTTTTTTAAATGTACAATAAAATAAATGACATAAATGCATTTAGATTTAGAAATATTATATATGTTGTTAAAGTATAAAACTATTGTTGGCCCACCTCCCAAGAGCTTAAGCTTTTGGGAATGATTGGTAAACTAACATGGTATCAGAGCGGGAGGTTTGAAGATTTCTTAGAGCCGGATTTAGGTTTTTAGGAGAAAGAATAATTCGTATTATCTCTGAAAACAATTCTGTACAACCACTATTTATACACAAATTAGGGATAACTATAGCTGGTTTTAAATCCTTTGATTTCAGCCTTATAGATAATATATTAGGTAACTCCTTATCTAGAGAAATCAAGAAACAAATCAAATCCCTATAAATTAGGAAACTACAGCTATATAATCAGCCTATTCTAAACGACTTTCCACACTCCTCCTTAAGCTGAAGAATGTATGTCAATCATTCCTAGCTTGGATAGTAGAGTATCAAAGTGGGTTCTTGCAATAGCTTTGGTGAACACGTTTGCAGTTTGTTGTGTGTGGGCGTGTAGACAACTTCCACAATTCCATCCTCTATCTTTTCTTTGATAAAGTGACGGTCTATTTCCACGTGCTTGGTGCGATCATGAAGGATTGGGTTCTTCAAAATACTGGTGGCTGCCTGATTGTCACACAGCAGTTCCATAGGAGTCTTGATTGGGAGTTCTAGTTCTTCTAGGAGTCTTCTTAGCCACATTCCTTCGCAAATTCCGTGAGCTAGGGCCCTGAACTTAGCTTCAGCACTATTCTGAGCAACTACTGATTGCTTTTTGCTCCTCCAACTGACAAGATTTCCCCATACAAACAAACAGTATCTAGAGGTTGATCGCCTATCAGTCAAAGATCCCGCCCAATCTGCATCTGACACGATCTTTATGCCCCTGTTTGTTCCTTTCTTGAAAAATAAACCTTTGTCGGGAGACATCTTTAAGTACCTCAAAATCCTGTATACTGCTTCTTGACGCTCTTCATTCGGACTATTCATGAATTGACTAACCGTGCTGACAGTGAAGCTGATGTTTGGTCTTGTGTGAGATAGGTAGATTGGTTTGCCCACTAACCTTTGATATCTTCCTTTATCTACCGGACCTGAATCTCTTTTAGTCCCCATTTTGTTGAAAGGATCAATAGGAGTGTCTAAAGGCCTGCAGCCAAGCATGTTTGTTTCTTTTAGTAAGTCCAGTGTATACTTCCTCTGTGAGATTGAAATTCCTTTGTTAGACCGTGCTACCTCCATTCCAAGAAAGTATCTTAGAGCTCCAAGGTCTTTGATTTCAAATTCCCGACTCAGGATTCCCTTTAGCCGAGCAATCTCTGCCTCATTGTTCGCAGTAACAATTATGTCATCAACATAGACAATAAGGATTGTAATCCTACCACCCGAAGTTCTATTGATGAATAACGTGTGATCTGATTGTCCTTGCAAATATCCCTACTCCTTAACTGCCTTGGTAAACCTGTCAAACCAGGCTCTTGGCGATTGCTTGAGACCATATAGTGACTTTCAAAGTCTGCACACCTGTTTGACGCGTCTTGATTGCTCGAGCCCAGGTGGAATTTCCATATATACTTCCTCTTCCAAATCAACCATTGAGGAATGCCTTTTTAACATCAAATTGATGCAAATTCCAATCAAGGTTGACAGCTAAGGAAAGTAGTACTCGAATGGTATTCATCTTTGCAACTGGAGCGAATGTTTCTGTTATAACCCTTGGGTAGAACTCATCCCCAAAAGCTAGCTTGTAGGGAGAGGGTGCTCAAATGGTTATAAACCCACATGCTAAGCCCATACTTTAGCAATGTGGGACTCAACCAGGATCTTAACATACCACCACTCTTCCGACACCGACGTCCACGGCGGCCCACTCTGGATGACCTATTCTGGCCTTTCCAGGTCGCCTCTCTCCAGGTCGCCACTCCTCAGGTCGCCCCTCCCCAGGTCGCCCTTCTGGAACGTGGGCTTAAGGAAAGGCATGCTCTGATACCGATTGTTATAACCCTTGAGTAGAACTCATCCCCAAAAGCTAGCTTGTAGGGAGATGGTGCTCAAATGGTTATAAACCTACATGCTAAGCCCATACTTTAGCAATGTGAGACTCAACTAGGATCTTAACAGTTTACTGATAATCGATGCCATAAGTCTGTGTGAAGCTCTTTGCCACAAGTCTTGCCTTATACTGTTAATACTTCCATCTGCTTTATATTTAACAGTGAAAACCCACTTACAACCTACTGCTTGTTTGCCCTGAGGAAGGTGAGTAAGCTCCCAAGTACCATTCTTTTGTAAGGCTCTTAACTCCTCATTAACAGCTTGTTTCCACTCTGGATGTAGTAGCGCCTCTTGGATGTTCCTTGGTATTTGAATACTATCTAGGTTGGTGGTGAAGGCCCTATAACTCGGAGACAGTTTGTCATAGGACACAAAGTATGAGATAGGATGTTGAGTGCACGATCTAATCCCTTTCCTTTGAGCAATTGGCTTAGTAAGATTCAGTGTTACCTTGTACTACTTCATTTGGAGTTGAACTCGGGTTTTCTGCTTGGCAAGGCATAGGAATCTCCGGATGTTCTACTGGTTTAGGGGTTGATAAACCTCAAGCCAATAGACACACAGAATTAACTAAGGAAGTCAACAATGGCGGATGATTGCTTTACAAGTAGGGTATGGGGATTTTCGAGAGATCCCGTGCTCTCCAACAACTTCTACAGTAAGCTTTCTACAATTCTGATAACCACCCTATCACTATCTACTGTCTATTTATATCCTATTCACAATCTCATAATAGACTAACAACTCAGAGACTAACAAACCAACTAACTAATTGCTGACTCATCTTCATTCCTCCTTTCCTGGCCTGCTGACTCAGCCTCATCCCTCAGCCTTTCCTTTGCTCGCCCTCTATATTTCCTCCTAGCATAAGTATAGCGCACAGGGGGCTTATCATTACCCCCGCCCCAAAGACGCACCTTGTACTCAAGGTGAAAATGAGGAAACTGGGCAGCAAAGACATCAAATGACTCCCACGAAGCATCATGATCTGGCAGCCCCGCCCAACGAATCAATACCTCAATCTCGGAGCTACCCCCATTCAGCTTTTGGCGCACTCCCAGTAAAGCCTCCGGTGCAACTTGGAGTTCCAAGTCACGCGACAACTGCGGCGGCAACGGAGTCACTGACTGATCACATCCAATTGCCCGACGTAATAGCGACACGTGGAACACCGGATGTATAGCAGCGTCCGAAGGTAAGGCTAGTCGGTATGCCACCGGACCAACACGATGAGTGACCTCATAAGGACCATAGAAGCGAGGACTTAGTTTCTCATTTATGCGTCGAGCTAGCGACACTTGGCGATAAGGCCGAAGCTTGAGGTAAACGAAATCACCAACCCCAAACTGAACTTCCCTCCGCTTGCCGTCAGCCAATGCTTTCATTTTCTGCTGAGCGCGTAGAAGATGGAATTTGAGGAGGTCCAACATTGCATCGTGATCCATCAACTGCCGTTCCACTGAATCTACCGGCGATGCTCCCACGCCATAACGTAACAACGGTGGAGGGGCCCTTCCATACACAGCCTGAAATGGTGTCATCCGTATGGAGGTATGGTATGAGGTGTTATACCAATATTCCGCCCATGACAGCCATTTGTACCACCTCCCAGGTTTGTCGGAAGTAAAACAACGTAAATACGTCTCCACACATCGATTAACCACCCCCGTTTGCCCATCGGACTGGGGGTGATATGCAGTGCTACGAGCGAGAACGGTTCCCATCTGTTTATGAAGCTCCGTCCAAAAGTGACTAAGGAAGATACGGTCCCGGTCCGACACGATAGTGCGAGGCACGCCATGAAGGCGGACCACCTCTTGAATGAACTTATTGGCCACCGTTTCTGCTGAAAATAGGTGCCTAAGGCCTATGAAATGGGCGTACTTGCTAAGGCGGTCAACCACCACCAAAATTGAATCAAAACCATCCGAACGGGGTAGACCTTCAATGAAATCCATAGAGATATCTTCCCATACCTGCTGGGGTACCGGCAACGGTTGCAACAGTCCGCTAGGAGCTAACGTAGAAGACTTGCATTGTTGGCATACTTCACATGCCGCGACATACGCAATTACATCTTTTCGCATACCGGCCCAATACCAATCCGCCGCAAGTCGCCGATATGTCTTTAATTCCCCTGAATGTCCCCCGAGCACACCATTGTGAGAAGAACGCAACAGTTGTTGGATCATCGGAGAGTTCGGAGCCACAACCATCCGACCTTTGAAAAACAACCGCCCCTGCCTAATTGCATATCCCGGGTGCGCGGTGGAGTCGAGCTGTAAAGCTGCCCATATTTTGGCCAACCGCACGTCTTGCAACACTTGTTGATGTATAGTTTTCGTCCGAATTTCAGAGGTAGCCGCTAATGTATTAAGAGTGGGGTCGGCTGGCCGTCGTGACAAGGCATCCGCTGCACAATTTTCTATTCCCGGCCGGTACTGAATCTCGAAATCGTACCCCAAAATCATAGTGAGCCACTTCTGATATTCCATATTCACCAGGCATTGTTCCAACAAATATTTGAGGCTCCTTTGATCGGTTCGGATGATAAAATGATGTCCTAAGAGGTATGGCCGCCACTTTTGGACGGTTAAAACAATGGCCATTAATTCCCTTTCATACACCGATTTATTTTGAGCTTGGGTTGACAAGGTTTGGCTGAAAAATGCTATCGGCCTCTGCTCTTGCATTAAAACCGCCCCTAGGCCAACACCGGAAGCGTCTGATTCTAACACAAAAGGCTTTGTGAAATCCGGCAGAGCCAAAACTGGTACTTGGGTCATCGTTTGCTTAAGTTGGCTGAATGCATGAGCTGCCCCTGCATCCCAATGGAAACTGTCCTTCCGCAACAAGTTGGTTAGAGGCCCCGCAATGTGGCTATACCCCGCCACAAACTTCCTGTAGTAACCCGTCAAACCCAAGAAACCTCTCAATTCCCGTAAGTTAGTAGGAACGGGCCATTCCAACATGGCTGAAATCTTGGCAGGATCCGCCATTACCCCTTGATCGGAGACGATATGGCCCAAGTACTCAATCGAGCGTTGCCCAAAACTACACTTTTTTTTTTATTTGCGACCAACTGATTCCGCTGCAACTCTTCCAATACCCGAGCAAGATGTTGCTCATGGTCCTCTAACGTCCGGCTGTAAATTAGTATATCATCAAAAAATACTAGCACGAACTTGCGGAGGAAAGCACGTAAAACCTCATTCATTAGGGATTGGAAGGTAGCCGGCGCATTCGTTAAGCCAAATGGCATAACGAGAAACTCATAGTGGCCTTCATGAGTACGGAACGTCGTCTTTGGCACGTCCTCCGTGCGAACCCTAATTTGATGGTATCCCGACTTGAGGTCAATCTTAGAAAAGATTGTTGCACCATGTAGTTCGTCGAGGAGTTCTTCAATCACCGGAATTGGTAATCGATCCGGAACTGTCTCCTTGTTTAGGGCGCGGTAATCTACACAAAACCGCCAACTTCCATATTTTTTTTTAACTAAGAGTACGGGGCTAGAATAGGGGCTTACACTTGGTTGGATGATTCCGGCTGCCAACATTTCTTCCACCAACCGCTCTATTTCAGTTTTCTGGATATGCGGATATCTATATGGCCTAACATTAATTGGCGTCGTTCCCTCCTTTAAGATAATGGCATGATCCTTGGCCTGGTTTGGTGGTAGTCCTACTGGGGACTCAAATACCGGGGCAAACTTTTCCAATACCAACTTCAGCTCCGGTTGTAATTCCCTTTCCAATTCACCTTCCATTGCACCCGGATTCACCAACAAATTTCCCAACTCAACCCACACTCCCTGCCCCTCATGTTTCAAAGCTCGCATCAAAGCCTTGAGAGTAACCGCCGATTTATTCAAAGTAGGGTCCCCCCGCAATGTCACCTGCCGTTCTCCCACATTAAATTTCATGATCAACGATTTTCAATTAACCGTGACTACCCCCAATGTTTCTAGCCATTGAATTCCTAAAATTAAATCCGAGCTTCCCAAATCTAATGGTAAAAAATCCTCCATTACCTCCACTTCCTGCAAGGAAACTCTCACCCCTTTGCACACTCCCTCTCCTTTCACCGACACCCCTGTACCCATTACCACTCCGTATCCTATTGTTCTATCTATAGGCAGCCCCAATTTCTTGACCAATGATAAGATCACAACCTAGTCCGGAATTCCAGAAACAGAATACACCAGAGATTGCAACAAACACAATTCAATCAACAAATGTTTGTTGTATTGCTAGTGGTGAATCTACAGACTGTCGGAAATGGACAATTACAGAGACAGGTATGGGGGTTTTCGAGAGACCCCTTGCACTCCCGATTCACTCCTCTCAATTCTTAGACAAAATGTAAGATACCTCTAATCTCCCTAGCTAGGCTTATTTATACTAATTAATTGCCTAGTAACTAACTCTTCCTAACAAACAGCCTAACCGCCTGACTTAACCCTCAAGCTTTGCCAGCTCAGCTTCGGAACAATCAATCCAATCTTTCTCCCACAACATCTTTCTCCTGCTGGTTAACAACTTCACTGTCAGCCTCCCCTCCCGTCTCAACACCTCTGTTTCCCTTCCGAAATCTTCTCCGTACATACGTAAACCGCACCGGAGGCTTATCAAGATGATAAGATCACAATCTAGTCCGGAATTCCAGAAACAGAATACACCCGAGATTGCCACAAACACAATTCAATCAACAAATGTTTGTTGTATTGCTAGTGGTGAATCTACAGACTGTTGGAAATGGACAATTACAGAGACAGGTATGGGGGTTTCGAGAGACCCCTTGCACTCCCGATTCACTCCTCTCAATTCTTAGACAAAATGTAAGATACCTCTAGTCTCCCTAGCTAGGCTTATTTATACTAATTAATTGCCTAGTAACTAACTCTTCCTAACAAACAGCCTAACCGCCTGACTTAACCCTCAAGTTTTGCCAGCTCAGCTTCAGAACAATCAATCCAATCTTTCTCCCACAACATCTTTCTCCTGCTGGTTAACAACTTCACTGTCAGCCTCCCCTCCCGTCTCAACACCTCTGTTTCCCTTCCGAAATCTTCTCCGTACATACGTAAACCGCACCGAAGGCTTATCAATACTCCCCCCCCCAAAGACGCACCTTGTCCTCAAGGTGGAAAAGAGGAAACTGTCGGTCAATCACCTCGTAGGACTCCCAAGTTGCCTCATGATCCGGAAGCTTCTCCCAGCGAATCAACACTTCCGGCTCAGAACGACCACCTCTCACTTGTTGACGCAAGCCAAGCACAGCCTTAGGCACAACCCGCAGCTCGAGATCACCTGATAATTGAAGGGGAAGTGAGGACACCGCCTGATCCCATCCCAAAGCCCGTCGTAACTGGGAAACATGAAAAACCGGGTGAATGGCAGCCCCCTCTGGTAGAGCCAGACGATATGCCACAGGGCCAATCCGGTGAGTGATAGCATAAGGGCCATAGAAACGAGGGCTCAATTTCTCATTTCGACGACCCGCCAAAGACACATGACGATATGGTCGCAGTTTCAGATACACCAAATCTCCCACCTCAAACTGCACATCCCGTCGTTTACCATCAGCCACCGCCTTCATGCACTGCTGAGCACGAAGCAGATGAGACTTCAGCAAATCCAACATAGCGTCCCGATCCTGTAACTGATGGTCCACCGAATCAACAACTGACGACCCCAGTCCATAACGCAACAGTGGAGGAGGTGCTCGGCCATAGACCACCTGAAATGGAGTAGTATGAGCCGATGTGTGGAAAGAGGTGTTATACCAATACTCGGACCAAGCCAACCATTGATGCCATTTTCCTGGCTTGTCCGATGTGAAGCAGCGCAGATAAGTTTCAACACACCGGTTCACCACTTCCGTTTGCCCATCTGTCTGTGGATGATATGCCGTACTACGCACAAGAGTCGTACCCATGTGCTTATGAAGTTCTGTCCAAAAATGACTAAGGAAGATACGATCATGGTCAGAAACTATAGTTCGAGGAACTCCATGTAAACGAAACACCTCTCGAATGAACGCCTTGGCTACCACTTCAGCTGTGAAAGGGTGCCGTAAAGCAATGAAGTGCCCGTACTTACTAAGCCTGTCCACCACCACTAGGATTGAATCAAAACCTTCCGAACGAGGTAATCCTTCAATGAAATCCATTGAAATATCTTCCCACACCTTGTCCGGAATAGGCAATGGTTGTAACAAGCCACTAGGGGCTAAGTGTGAAGCTTTGCAACGTTGACACACATCACACGCAGCCACATAGGAATTTATATCCTTCTTCATTCCTCTCCAAAACCAATCCGCCGCCAAGCGGCGATATGTCTTAAGGACCCCCGAGTGACCCCCCATAACTCCATCATGATAAGCGTGAAGCAACTTAGGTATGTAAGGCGAGTTCCTAGGTACCCCCATCCGACCACCAAACAATAACCGTCCCTGTTCTAGAGAATAACCACGGTGGGTCCCGTGTTGGGACTGGAGATCCGTGACAATGCGCCTTAGAGACTCATCTTGTAACACTTGCTGTTGCAAAACTTGTGTGTCCACAATAGAAGATACTAGTAAGGCACTCAATTCAGGCGCATGAACCACACGGGACAATGCATCGGCTGCCCGGTTTTCCAAACCGGGTTTGTAATGAATTTCGAAATCATATCCCAACAATTTCGTGAGCCACTTCTGGTGCTCCACACTCACTAGTCGCTGTTCCAATAAAAATTTCAAGCTTCGTTAATCGGTGCGAATCACAAAATGGCGAGCCTAACAAATATGGTCGCCACTTCTGTATGGCCAGCACGATAGCCATCAACTCCCTTTCATACATGGACTTCCTTGAGCTCGCGATGAAAGGCCTTGACTAAAAAAAGCGACGGGCCGTTGATCCTACATCAACACCGCCCCCACGCCAAATCCCGAAGCATCCGTTTCGAGCACAAACGGTTTTGTAAAATCCGGAAGAGCTAACACCGAAACAGAGGACATAGCTTTCTTCAAAGCAGAAAAAGCTTGTTCCGCCTCCACAGACCATTGGAACCCATCCTTCCGTAATAATTTTGTTAAAGGCCCTGCAATCTGGCCATAACCCGCCACGAACTTCCGATAATACCCAGTCAATCCCAAGAAACCCCTCAAATCACGCAGTGTCGTCGGCCGCGGCCAATTCAACATAGCTTCAATCTTTGCTTGATCAGCCGACACTCCCATTCCAGAAACGATGTGCCCTAAATACTCTAGTGATTGCTGGCCAAAAATGCACTTCTTGGCATTAGCAAAAAGAGTGTGCTGTTGTAAGACCGCTAAAACTTGGTCCAGGTGATGTACATGTTCCTCCATTGTCCTGCTATATACAAGAATATCATCAAAAAAGACTAGGACGAACTTACGAAGGAATGCTCGCAACACTTCATTCATAAGAGATTGAAAGGTTGCGAGAGCATTGGTGAGTCCAAACGGCATCACCAAAAACTCATAATGACCGTCGTGTGTACGGAAAGCAGTCTTAGGCACATCCTCCGGTCTAACTCGAATTTGATGATAACCCGACTTAAGGTCAATTTTGGAAAAAATTGCCGCTCCATGTAACTCGTCGAGAAGTTCATCAATGATCGGAATGGGAAAACGGTCAGGCACCGTTGCTTTATTCAAGGCTCTATAATCCACACAAAACCTCCAACTTCCATCCTTTTTTTTAACCAACAGCACGGGGCTCGAATACGGACTTACACTAGGCCTAATAATTTCCTGTAGCCAACATTTCTCCAACCAATTTTTCGATTTCTTCTTTCTGCACTTGCGGATATCTATAGGGGCGAACATTAATCGGAGATGTTCCTGTTTTAAGAACTATTGCGTGATCCTTAGCACATTCCGGTGGTAATTGTGCAGGCATGTCAAACATCGATGCCCTGCGATGTAACACCTCCGCTAATGCCTCGGGAACCTCTCCATAACCCTCCATGGAACCCAACTCAACATTATTCCATTCCAACCACAGCCCTTGTCATTCTTGGTTAAAAGCCCGCTGTAATGCTTTCAAGGACACTGGCGTCCTGTTCAGCCCCGGTTCCCCCCTCAATGTTACCTGTTTGTTCCCTACCGCAAACTTCATGGTAAGGTTTTTCCAATTCATGGTCATTACTCCAAGGGTCTCCAACCACTATATTCCCAAAATTAGGTCTGCACTACCTAGTTCCAAGGGAAGAAAATCCTCCACTATTTCAATTTCCTGTAGTGAGACCAAAACTCCTCTACACACCCCTTCCCCATTAACAGACAACCCAGTTCCCATTATTACCCCATAATCCCCTGTGCGATCCACCGGTAATCCCATCTTTCTTACTAGTTCAGCAGAAATGAAGTTATGAGTGGCTCCACTATCTATCAAAACAATTACCTCATATTCTCGTAATTTCCCTTTGAGTTTCATGGTTCTTGGAGACGTGAAACCGACCACCGAGTTGAGGGAGAGTTCCACCACCTCTTCCTCCGGTCCCGGATCAGCTGTTTCTTCCGGCGACTCTGCATCCTCTTCTTCCTCGCGTACGATCAGCACCTGCAACTCCCGATTGGGACAGCGGTGTCCAAACGAATACTTCCCATCACAGCGGTAGCAAAGTCCTTTCTCCCTCTTCATTTGGATTTCTGCGTCGGTGAGCTGTCTGTACGGCGTCGTTCCACCGGAATTTTCCTTGGCCTTCTCAGTCGGCCCCGTCGAGCGTCCCGTGGCACCAGAGGAACTTGTTGTCTTCGAACTTCCCCCAAACGACATCCCACTCCTCGTCGCTAATCCAGATGAATTGGAATTGGTTCTATTCCATGGGCTTCCTGAAGGCCACTAGGCCTTGGGCCCACGTACCAACTGATTACGCTCTTCAACCCGTTGGGAGAACTCCATTATCCGGCCCAATCCATTTGGCTTGAGCATTCGTATTTCAGCTCTCACCTCCGGCTTCAACCCATTCCGTGTGCGCTCTCTAGCACACTGCTCATTATCGTCATCATAGTAGTGGCTAGCATCTCGGTGCCGGTGATACTCACGGCAGTCGTATCTGGCGCAAAGATAAGGAACTTCTCACAGTGTCCCCTCTGTGTCGACGGAACCGCTCCGGCACCAACCTTTCATTTCCGTCCAATCGCTGAATCGGCCGCCTCCGATCCTCCACTTTGGAACCAAGCCAGCCCCTTCCCTTCCCATACCTACCGCCCACATCCAATTTCTCAAGCTCTGTCAGCCTATTCATGGAGAAATATCGTTCTGCCCTAAAAATCCAACCGTCCGGATTCTCCCCGTCGAACAGAGGCATTTCTACCCTCCGGGATCGAAATTCCGTTCGCACTCCTCCTTCGCGCCAATTGACCGGCTGTTCCCCCAAATCCGCCGTCGGTCCCGACTGTTCCGCCGGAATTCCATCTTCAGTCTCCGGCGATTCCCGATCCGCCGTGCCGCGCTGTTTGAGCAGCTCATCCATTCTTGTCAACAACAGCTCCAATCCTTGCTCCAAACGAGGTATTTTTCCAAGATCTTCACGCATCGATTCTACTTCTTTCAACAATTCCTCTCTACTAACCTTCGTCCGATCTTTATCGCGATCGTCCGTCCGTCTCGTCATCCCGGGATAGTGCTCTGATACCAAATGATAAGATCACAACCTAGTCTGGAATTCCAGAAACAGAATACACCAGAGATTGCCACAAACACAATTCAATCAACAAATGTTTGTTGTATTGCTAGTGGTGAATCTACAGACTGTCGGAAATGGACAATTACAGAGACAGGTATGGGGGTTTTTGAGAGACCCCTTGCACTCCCGATTCACTCCTCTCAATTCTTAGACAAAATGTAAGATACCTCTAATCTCCCTAGCTAGGCTTATTTATACTAATTAATTGCCTAGTAACTAACTCTTCCTAACAAACAGCCTAACAGCCTGACTTAACCCTCAAGCTTTGCCAGCTCAGCTTCGGAAAAATCAATCCAATCTTTCTCCCACAACATCTTTCTCCTGCTGGTTAACAACTTCACTGTTAGCCTCCCCTCCCGTCTCAACACCTCTGTTTCCCTTCCGAAATCTTCTCCGTACATACGTAAACCGCACCGGAGGCTTATCAACTAATTCGCAGGAAATGAAATTGTGGGTAGCCCCACTATCAATTAAAACAATTACCTCGAATCCTCCCACGAATCCCCTGAGTTTCATCGTCTTTGGAGCGGTGAGACCCACCACCGAATTGAGCGACAACTCCACCACTTCCTCCTCCTGCGAAAACTCTTCCTTTTCCTCTTCTATGGCTACCGTACCATCTCCCCCGTCACTTTCCTCCTCCTCTCTGACAATCAACACCTGCAATTCTCGGTTAGGGGACTGGTGACCGAATGTGTACTTTCCGTCTCATCGGTAGCATAATCCCTTTTCCGTTTTCGCTTGTAATTCCGCATCCGTCAGTCGGCGAAAAGCCGCCACTCCGCCACCTCCTGTCGCCATTCTTTTCTCCGGCACGGCAGAATTTCTTTCCCCCACCGGTCCGGTATTTCCAGCTCCCGTTCCTGAATTGCTTGCACCTCCTTTTTGTCCCGAGTATGTCGTATACACATTTCCACTTCTGCTCCAAGTATTATTGTGTGAGCTTTGTGGGCCTGAATTTCTTGGGCCTCGTATGGTCAGATTACGGTCTTCCACCCGCTGGGCTACCTCCATAATTTGGCCCAACCCAATTGGCCTTATCAATATGATCTCAGCTCTAATTTCTGGTTTCAATCCCTTTACAAACGTACTCTCTAATACCTATTCCGAGAGTTCCGTCAATGGCGCCGCCATCACCTCAAACTGCCGCCGGTATTCCCTCACCGTCGACTCTTGTCGGAGTGAAAGAAATTTCTCGCACAAGCTTCCTTCCTGTGTGGGACGGAAACATTCCAAGATCATCAATTTTATCACCATCCAACTTCGGATCGGTCGACGTCCGTCCTCCCACTGGAACCACGCCAATGCATCTCCTTCGAAGCTCACCACCGCAGCATCTAACTTCTCTTTTTCTGTCATGCGATTCATGGCGAAAAATCGTTCAGCGGGAAAAATCCATGCGTCGGGATTGTCGCCATCAAAAACCGGCATCTCCACCCGTCGCGTCCGGAAATCCGCGCGAATCGCACCTTCCCGGTGCAATTCCTCCATCGGTGCCTGATGTTCCGCCGTCGCACCCTCTGCGGTCCACGGCGACTCTTGATCCATCGTCTCTCTCCGTCTCATCAACTCGTCCAATCGCTCCAGTAACATTTCCATACCTTGCTCGAGTCTCGGAATCTTCTTCAGATCTTCACGGATCCCCTCCATTTCCTTCTGAAAATCTTCTCTAGTTCTTTCCGTCTTCTCCTTCTCCCGATCGTCGGTGCGCCTCGTCATCCCAGAATTTCCGCTCTGATACCAAATGATAAACCTCAAGCCAATAGACACACAGAATTAACTAAGTAGTATTATTGCTAAACAGAGCCAATCAACAATGGCGGATGATTGCTTTACAAGTAGGGTATGGGGATTTTCGAGAGATCCCGTGCTCTCCAACAACTTCTACAGTAAGCTTTCTACAATTCTGATAACCATCCTATCACTATCTACTGTCTATTTATATCCTATTCACAATCTCATAACAGACTAACAACTCAGAGCCTAACAAACCAACTAACTAATTGCTGACTCATCTTCATTCCTCCTTTCCTGGCCTGCTGACTCAGCCTCATCCCTTAGCCTTTCCTTTGCTCGCCCTCTATATTTCCTCCTAGCATAAGTATAGCGCACAGGGGGCTTATCAGGGGTCTTCTTCCGCCTGGTGTAGACTAGGAGTTCCTTCTCAGCCTCGGGATGTAAACGGGTGATATCACTCACTGGTTCATCTAACATCATGCTATCCCAAAACTGATATTCTTCTTGCACTTTCTCCCCCTGAATAACGGTTTTGGAATAAAATGGAACATTTTCCATGAAGGTCACATCCATAGTGGTATACGTCCTTCTGGTGGATGGACAGTAGCACGTATATCCTTTTTGATGAGGAGAGTACCTTAGGAACAAACACTCACGAGACTTAGGATCAAGTTTGCTGCGTTGATGAGAGGGAATATGAACATAGGCTGAACATCCGAATACCTTGAGTGGTATAGTGTTCACCACTCGGCTTTGTGGGACGATTTTGAGAAGTATTTGGCATGGTGTACTAAACTTCAAGATTCGAGATGGCTTCCTATTAATTAGATAAGTAGCAGTTAAAACTGCTTCCCCCAAAAATGTTTTGGTACATTACTGGAAAATATGATAGAACGGGCTACCTCAAGGAGATGTCTGTTCTTCCTTTCTGCGATTCCATTTTGTTGAGGGGTATTTGTACATGAGCTTTAATGGATAATGCCATTCTCGAGAAGGTAGGGTCCTAGAATTGAATTGAAGTATTCTCGAGCATTGTTGGTCGAAAGACTTGAACAGTGGCTTGAAACTGATTTTTTATCATAGAGTGGAAGGTTCTAAACAAGGGTCCAGCCTTTGATTTTTTTTTTTTTCATAAGGAATACCCAGGTGGCTTGAGTGTGATCATCAATAAAGGATACAAACCATCTTACACCAGTTATATTTGGAATCTGAGATGGTCCCCAAATATCACTGTGTATGATCGAGAAAGGATGAGAAGGTTTGTACCCTTGAATAGAGTATGTGCTACGACAATGCTTTGAAAGTTGACAAACTTCACATTGGAATAATTTTGGATTTTTATTGATAAATAATGAAGGGAACATTTTTGCGAAGTACATGAAATTTGGGTATCCTAAACGGAAATGTAGTAACCTAATGCTACTTTCTTTATTTGAATAAAAAAACATAGAAGAATCTGAATTTTGAACTAAAGAGGTCATGGAGTGATAAGCCCGAGAGTGAGGATAAGCCTCGTCCTTAATCCAGTAGAGTCCCTGATTTTCCTTAGCATTGCCAATCATCTTCCCCGAATCCAAATCCTGAAATAAACAATAAGTGGGTGAAAACTTAGCAACACATTTAGAATCTTTAGTAAGTTTGTTGACAGATAGTAAATTGCAAGTTATTTGGGAACCAAAAGAATGGACTAAAGAGTTAATGTATTAGAGATAACCACTTTTCCGATTCCTGTTACTAGAAAAAGTGATCCATTAGCAATCTGGACTTTATACTCTTTAAGGCAAGGATAACATTCTTGAAATAATGAAGCAGCACTAGTCATGTGGTATGAGGCTCCTGAATCAACAATCCAGTCTGCGGAGTCCTTTATTTTGACATGATTAGCGGTTGAAAAAATACCTTTCTGGGTAGCAAATCCCGTGGAGACAGTTGGGCCAAGATTGGAATTCTGGTTGAACATTTGCTGCAGCCATTCGATTTGCTCCTTGCTAAAGAGACTTGGTTCCATGCTTGTGGGTTTTTCGTTGTCTTCGGGGGCTGCAACAAAGTTCTAGGCTTCTCTTTCTCGACTTGGCTTCCAATTAGTGGGCTTTCCATGGATTTTCCAGCAAGTGTCTCGAGTGTGACCTGTTTTCTTGCCGTGATTACACCAAGGCCGAGTTTTCTTCTGTTTTGTGTCGTGGGCTGCATTGACTCCTCTTGCTGCAAGGGCTAAAGCTTCGTTTCCTGTGGGCGGTAAGCTTCCTAGCATAAGTTTCTTCCTACTCTCCTCTCGTCTGACTTCCGAGAATGCTTCTCGAATGGATGGGAGTGGCCTGGTTCTAAGAATCCTCCCCCTTCATCAAGGGATTTGTCAAGCCCTAGAAGAAACTTGAAAACTCTCTCTTTCTCTATAATTTTCTTGTAGAGGGTTGCATCTCCAGGACATTCCCAAGCCGGACTATCTAACATGTCTAGTTGTCTCCAATAACGAGTGAGACAATTATAGTATTGAGTGATATTTGATTCACCCTTTCGTAGATCATGAAGCGCCCCCTTGATCTCGAATAATTTAGCAGTGTTTTTGTTATCGGAATAAGTCTCTTGAGCCGCCATCCAAATTTCATGTGCAGTGTCATAGAACAAGAAATTCTGCCCTATGTATGCGTCCATAGTATTGACTAGCCAAGACATCACCATATTATTTTTTGCTTTCCAGATCTTGTACTTAGAGTCAGTCGGCTTTGATGCAGTAGCCAATCCCGTGAGGTAATCGTCCTTCCCTTTGCTTGATATAAACATCATTACTGACTTGGCCCATTGGAGATAATTCTGACCATTCAACTTGTGTTGAGTGATGAGAAGAAGGGACCCCTCTAACCGGCCAGCATTAACATTGTCCTGACCAGCCATGGTTCCTGAAGTGCTATCAGTTTCTAATGCCATGAGGTTTAGGGTTTTTCCGGTTGATGACTAAAACAAAACTAGGGTTATGGAATACTAGGTTTTTTTTTTTTTTTTTTTTTTTTTTTTTTTTTCCAGTTGAGGACTGAAATGAAACTAGGGATATGGCTTGAAAAGAAATCCTAAAAACCGGATCAGCAGCCTTGCTCTGATACCATGAAGATTTCTTAGAGCCGGATTTAGGTTTTTAGGAGAAAAAATAATTCTTATTATCTTTGAAAACAATTATGTACATCCACTATTTATACACAAATTAGGGATAACCACAGCCGGTTTTAAATCCCTTGATTTCAGCCCTATAGATAATATATTAAGTAACTCCTTATCTAGAGAAATCAGGAAACATATCAAATCCCTATAAATTAGGAAACTACAGCTATACAATTAGCCTATTCTAAACGACTTTCCACATATGTATAAAGCATAAACATGTTTTATGTTGAACACTTCCATCTAGGTGAAATATTAAGAAATAAAAACCTAATAAAATTCATTGCATTGTAAAAATTTGCTCCTCATTTTTTCCCTTCTTTCTTGTCTCTAATCAACTAATGTTTTAGAGGAGAAGGTATTCAATAAAACTCAAATATCATAGATAATTAACAATTTAATGATCATATCAATATTTCTGTTAAAAACTAATAGAATCAAGATGGAGATAAAAGTTGGAGACATAACATAATTCGGAGGGCAAAACAAGTGTATTTTAAAGTTCATGAGGCGTATTGACACATGTGACAAAATTCAATGGGTATTTATAAGCATTTCCGTTAAAAAATTTAACGGAGTTAATTTGATGAGATATGGTGACACAAGTGACAAAATCAGAGACACAACATGTACATTTTAAAATTTAAGGGACATGTCGATATAAGTGACAAAGTTAAAGGGGAATTAATAAAATTTGTCATGCAAAAAATGTATATGCTAATATAGAAGTATAATCACATGGATATTAGGCCTTCAATAGATTATCCAATAAATTCCAAGTTTTCTACTGTTCTTCATTTTATTTTTACGATACTTCCGCTTTTATCGTTTGTATTTCCGAAAATTTGCTAACATGATTCACTTGTAACGTATTCGTCTTTCACCAATAAGAGACAAATGTCTTTTAAAATGTATTAAATCTTAGATTTTTACCTCTTTTATCTAGTGATTGATTTAGACTTTTAATTCAGCGAGGTACAAATAAGTAAGAAATTTATAAATTAAAATTGTAGGAAAAGAAAACAAAGACTTGAAAGAGTGAGAGAGAGAGAGAGTCATTTTTGTAGGAGCACATTAAAAAGGGACTTTAGACCGCTTGTTCTAGTCTTTTTTTTTTTTTTTAAAAGAAGAAAGTTGCAATACAATCGCAGTGAATCTGTTACCGAATTTGAAAGTGACGTTGATGTTTAAGAATGCGTGTCGTTTCTTATCAATTTTCTCTTTACTTTGGTTGTCGTTTGCTTAAACAAGTGGCTCGTGACACATGGGTTTTACTGTTTGGAGAGTTTATTTCTGCTTGTAGGGAACTCTTTGCTGCTGTACTCATGGAACTCACTCGAGGGGTTTTAATTCGAGTTGAGATGTGATTTTATGTGAGAGCTTTTTACTGTAGCAAAAAAATTAGATGTGATTGTTTGTGAGAGCTTTTTACTGTAGCAAAACTCAAATTCTAAACTCGAGTAAGCGAAATGAACATGGCTTAAAATTGCGTTCATTTTGAGACAAAATTTGGCTCTTCTTTTGCTTTAGTAGATTGAAAAGACTTATTTTTTTTTTTTAATTTTAAAACTTTTATGTGAAGCAATAGATTGAAAAAATAGTTTTGGTTCTTTTCTTTTTCATTTAAGCTTATTCCATATGAGGCAACTTCGAAGCCTTTTGAAGCCTTGGTGTATTTAGGGCCCGTTCACTTTACCGATTCAAATTTAAAATTTGAGTTTTGCTACAGTAAAAAGTTCTCAGAAAGTCACATCTAATTTTTTTGCTACAGTAAAAAACTCATATAAAATCACATCTCAACTCGAATAAGCGAAGTGAACGGTCCCTTAGTTTACTGCATATTCTATTTCATTGCCATAAGTCCAGACATGGCCCAAAACAGAAGGAAAGTGCATGATGGAACAAAAGAAAAAGATGAAGAACAAAAATTCACGACTCTGGATCTGATATCAAAGCTCCCGGATCATGTTATCCATCGCATTATCTCTTTCTTACGCACCATTGATGTCGTTCCAATGAGACTTGTTTTGTAGGCGTTGGAGACGAATGTGGTACTCAATTTCAGCATTAGAATTTCGTTATTATGATGTTAAGGGATAAATATATTGTACAATTTGTCGAGCAATGTTTGGAGCAGCGCAAGAAGGGTATGCAATGTGATAAAAATTCAGTCATGACCAGGTTTGAACTTTGTATGGACAATCATGGGGACAGTTCTCAAGTAGATAGGTGGTTAAGTATTGCAGCTCAGCCCCATCTCGTGGAATTAATTGTCAATATGAGGAAGAGCGGAAGCTACTGCTTTTAACATCATTGACTGTCCTAAACTTGGCCTTTGTCAAGTTGGAGGATTGTTCTCTTGTATACCTTCCGTCTTTGA
This sequence comes from Morus alba, assembly GCA_012066045.3. Lineage (NCBI taxonomy): Eukaryota > Viridiplantae > Streptophyta > Magnoliopsida > Rosales > Moraceae > Morus > Morus alba. The sequence goes on from CP050225.2 coordinate 30,241,344, forward strand.
AATCTTTGTTTTTAACGGAGGTTCTGGTGGAAGATGAAGAGTTGCATAATCTAGTTTTGTGCTATGCCTTGTCCTATGTTCTAATTTCGAGTTCAAGCCTCAAGTTCTTGGAAGTAGATATGGACTGGAATAAAATCCTAGTTGAAGCTATAAATCTTGAATCATCCGATTATTTTGGTTATTGCAGCAACTATAATCTTCCTTCTTGCTGGAAACTTACTAGTCTCTCATTGAGTTGTGCCTATTTACGTAGAGATGCGCATCTTCAAAACCTAATTTCTGGATTTCCACTTCTTGAGAGTTGTTGTGTGGGAAAATTCACACTGACACGTTGGACAACGGCCATTCCCCACCTAGCCTCGTGCCTACCACGTCACGTAGTCGTCGACGTCTGAGACTCATTCCTCCACGTGGTATAAGAACCAATTGCCTAAGGGGGCATGATACCGTCGACCCTATATAAAGTCGAGGCCTGTGTAACCTGTTCGAAATATCGCGATAGGATCGAAGGGGAGGAAGGCCACACTTGGCTAAGTGTAGCATGGCGCAGAAGGCAAAACGCAAGTCACTGGGTCCGTATCCCAATAAAGACCTCTAAGGCGGCAAGCTGAAGCCTTAGGTTATGTCTGGATTTGGAGAATGTCATTTGTTGAGAGAATGATTACAAATCCCTAAATCGCCTGGAACGGACCAATGAAAGTTATAGAGGACCTGCAAAGTCGTAATAGGGGAACAAATTGGAAGAGTGAATAGTCCAAAAGAGGCTGACAGGCTACAGTCTAGGTAAATAGGATAGTAGGCCACTCAAGGGGAACCGTCAAAAGGCCCCAACGACAGCTCGTCCAAAGGGAATGTTATTGGGTAACCTGTAAGCTATAAAAGAGGCAAAGCCCCAGAGAGAAAGATGATGATCATTTTTTCTCACATGTAACTTGTAAGGGACAAAAAGTGAGCAATATAATATAGTGGATGTAACTCTTTTTCTATAAGGGTGAACCATTATAAAATTTCTGTGCGTTTTTTACTTTCATAAGCACTATCATGCTTTCTTCACAACACATCTAAAACACAACTCTAGTATATTCAGTTAAATTACAAGTTTTAAACCGGTAACCCAAAAGGGCACTGCGGGGTAATCTGGTGCGGTCTTGTTAACGAAAACTGACCGTCAACAAGAGTCTTACCTTACCATGTGGAACCATTGTTGATGTCTGACATCATCAGAACCTTAAAGTCTTGGTTTTGGAGAGATTTGACGACAATGGGAAAAATAAGATTTCAATTGATGCGGCTAATCTAGTCTCCTTTACTTATAGTGAAGAGGATACATGGTTACAAATATGTATGAACTCGCCAAATCTATTGGAAACCAATATCACTCTTAATGTAGATTTGGATGCTCCTAATATGGAATGGTACGTCAATATGTTAAATTTTCTCTCATCTTTTGATTGCTCCAAGAGTATGAGCTTGAATCTCCACTCGGAAAAGGTATCTATTAGAAGCTCAATTAGTTCAATTATTTTCATATTTTCATTCATCTGTTATTTGGTTGCCTTTTTATCAGGTCTTGTCCTAATTGACATCTTTCCTTTCCTTTTTTTCTTCCCCCTCTTCTTGTTTGGTTGTGGAGGCTCTAATATCAGAGAACTTGACGAAGATGATCTGCTGCTCCCCTCTGCCTAATTTAAAGCATCTAAAGGTGAAGACACTGTACGAATTATGGAGAAAATCTAACTTGGAGAATGCCTTGCGCCATCTTTGGAGACATTATCTATAGAGTAAAGAAAGCTCAAATAACTTGTAGTTTACATAATTTGTTGGGGGACTTATTGCTGTGAACTTCAATCTTTGTTTTGTGCTGCCTTTTTCAAGGTGATGGAGTTGAAATTAGTCTCGTATTTTTTGCTTGGATAATTAGCTTTGTAACTACTTTACTAATTTTCGTTTGAAAACTTTGGTTCTGACAGCTTTCTAAGGAATAGTGAACTTAGTTCTCACACCTTTTTAAAGAATAATGAACTTTAAAGTTATTTCTCTAGATATTTAACTTGAAAAAAGTAGTTTGTAATACGTATGCAAGTTTTGTTTTTATTTTTTATTTTTTATTTTAATTATAACCTCTTGTGAAAATCTATCCAATCGACTTAAACCAGTTGGCTGCATTAGTATTACTACTAGTACTACCATTTGTACTCTATGACCAGCAGCTAGAAGCTATCGCTTCTAGCCATTTGCATGAATGAATTGGGAAAGCCAACAGAAAGATTCGATTCTTACTTCGTAGAGCCGGTGCTGTTGTTGCCTGCGCGTAGGGCCGTCCCCTACTCCCGTCTCAGGGCGCTAAGGGGCTTTTGTTTTTGAAACGGCAGTATTTTATTGACGCCTTGAATCAAGCTTTTGTTGCGACATGCTACGTTTTCCCCCATTGCTAGTGGGTTGATGGGTCGCACACCCGGCACACATGTTTTGGCCTTGTGTGTCCATAACTCAAAATAGGTGACCTACTTAAAGTTCACATACCAAGTACTTAATATAGTAATATGATGAGGAATATAGAGCGATATTTAATAGAGCATGTCTAATGTGTATATACATGGTATACGAAACTCATGGTGTTAAGTAATAAAAAATTGGTCCCGTGATGTAAGGCTCACAAATGAAACCAATCTTCTACTATTATTAGTGCTTAACACCGATGTTACCCTTACACATTTTTAATTTATATATATTTGTGTGTTTTTTTATCCACATATACTGTATATATATATATATATATATATATATATATATATATATCTAAATTGAGTTTGGACTAGTGAGTCACCTACTGAAATACCTTTATTTTGATATAAATAAATAAAATACACGTGTTTATTTTTGCAGCCTAGGATATCTGAAATTGAATTTCAAAACCCACTAAAGGCAGGTTCCAAGAAAATGTGGGGAAAAAACGTTAGTGTTGATTGAGTAGTTGCTTATCTACTCCAATATATTTGCCTTCTTTGATGAGAAAAAGGTATCATCATAAAAGTACAATATGTCTTGAATGGATTATGTAACGAATCCCCAAGTATTCCATTGTTCTTCATTTTATTTCCACAATACTTCGAACCTGATTGATTGGTTGGAGCCTTGGAGGTATGGCTTCTGCCGCTTTTATCAAATACTCAAAACACTCCTTATATTATACATATACTAAAGGAGAGGGCGGGATTCACTGTTAATGCTACAGTGCAATGAACAATGTCTTTCCTATTCTAGCCCTGCTTTTTTGTTCTGTTGAAATTTTAATTACCGTTATATCCCATTTGTAAAATTACGATGTTGCCCTCCGTTTCAGTTTCCTGTCCATTTATTTGCTGTGACCATTTTGGTCATTTACTGATTCTTTTGCTTATTTCGTTTCTTTTCCTTTTATTCGCTTTCTTTCATTCTTTTTTGTTTCTGTCTCTCTCTCTCCTTCATCTGCTTTCTTCCGTAGCTTTCTAGATTTTTCGTCTTTAAAACTGAGCCAGGGTTTTTTTTCCCCCTTTTTCGTTTGTTGATTTCGCTCATTTTTTCGTTATGTCTTTCTATTGTCATTTATGTTTCCCGTTGATTTTTACGTAATCTTCATTTTTTTTTTTTTAACCGAGATTGGGTTATTTTTTTTTTTTATCTATTTTTTCCCTTTTGTTTTTTTCCCTTCCGCAACCTTTTAGATCTGCCTTTTTTCTTTCTTCGTTTGTTGATTTCGGTCATTTTTCCATTATTTCTTTCTGTTGGCATTTATGTTTCCCATTGATTTGCTCCTGTAATCTTCAACGCCCCCTTTTTTTTTTTTTACTGAGAATGGGGTTTTTTTTATCTATTTTTTTTCCTTTTTTTTTTCCCTTTTACAACCTTTTAGACCTGCCTATTTTTCTAAATATTTGGCCAGATTTCTTTGTTTGTCGTGTTTCTTATTTTCCCAAATTTTTAGAATTTTTCTTTATTTTCTAGATCTAGATATGTTTTTATTTTCCCGTACCTAGATTGAAGAGGAATAGCTTTTTTTTTTGGTTCGTTCGTTTTTATTATTTTCTAGATTTATGTTTATCTTTTTTAGTTTCTAGATCTATATTTGTCTACTATTTTTTCCCCCTGCAATGTTTTAGGCCTGTATTTTTTTCTAGGTTTTTGGCCAGATTTCTTCATTTCTCATCTTCCTTCTTTCTACAACCTTCTAGATCCTTTTTTTTTCCCCTCCTCGCCAGGTTTATTCGTATTTCATTTTTTTTTTTTGTGTATATATATATTTATCGATCTTTTATATTTGTTTTATCCTTTTGTTGTATATGCATGGTACCTTTTTGTTTCATTACGTTATTAGTTAGCTCCGTAGTTCATTTTGTTGAACATTTTTGTCTTCCTTCCATGGTTTCGTTCATGTCTATCAGATCTATGTTTTTATTAATTTTTTTTTTAGGATGTTGGGTTATTTATTTTAGATCTGTGTTCGTTTTTATGTTGTTTTTTTTTTTACTTCCTAATTTGTTATTCGACTATTATATTGGTGAAGAAATATTTTTTTTTTCATAATTTCATAATTTTTGATTCATTTTATTTATTCTTTTTGTCCCTGTTTTTATCTACTATATTTTGATTTATATGTATTAATTTGAACAAATGTCTAATATTTGTCGTGATCTAAATGTGATAATATTTATATTAATCTTTTATTTTGACACGTGTATTTTTAATTTTTCCGTTTTGTATAATATCTAACCGAATAATAACATTTTTTATTATTTATTGGTTATACCTTTGTGTGCTCTTCATGCATTGTGACAACATTTGTTGCTAACTAATCATCACTTTTATTGGTTTTACATTTTGTAGGATTTGTATCCGAGGTTAAGCAAAACATAGATAACTTTCTCTATATATACTGGATGTTACTCTTTTACTATTTCTTTGTCTACGTTTCTCAGCTTATATTGTCTATCACATTTTGTTATCTCCGCTTTTCCACTCTTTAAAGACCATAATAATACTACTTGTTTCTTACTACTCTTATCGCCTTCTTTATATATCTTTGTTCTATTCCTGCTACTCAGTAATTTTCGTTGCTTTCTTTCACCCATCGTTTTGCACGTGGTCTGTTGAATTAGGTAATAACTTCTTCAGTTTAATTCGGTTGCTTTATTCTAGAATATTATTTTGTAATGTTATGTTTGTTCATTATATGAAATGTTTTATACTACACTTTACTTTTTTCCTTCTCTAATCTACTCTCGGTTACCTGTTTCTGTTCTGAGTTGATTACCTTATATTTTATGTTTACAAACTTTTCTAAATCTTATTAAGATATAATGCTTATCTTTATCAAAAATCCGGTTTTTAATATTAAAATACTTTATTCTCTCCTGATTATGATGATGTTATATTTCATTTGTTGTTAATATGTGCCGGGTAATTGTTACTACAAATATGACTGTCATTGATGTTGCCCTTATTATTCGGGATTTATGCCAATATATTTTAATTTGTCATTTGTTTTAGTTTTATTATATATATTTGTATTTATAAAAGTTGATTTTTTGTCTACGCTACTACTTTGTGCATATCCATTTGTTTCCTCTGTTGTTTACTCTTTTTCTTTTTCATTGTATTTTGTATAATTTACTGTTACTCTTAATTTATTAACTGACATTTGATATTACCGCAGTGTTATAAATTTTGTTACAACCGAATGCCTTTATTTATCAAAAACTTGATTTCTTATATTCAAACATTTTATTTTTCCCGGTTATGATGATGTTATATATCATTTGTTGTTAACATGTGCTGGGTAATAGTTATTATAGATATGCCTATCATTAATGTTGCCCTTATTATTTCAGAGTTATGCCAATATATTTTATTTTCATAAAGTCTTTAATAACGTGGTTGGTAATCATGTATGTTGCCGGATTTTGTTTAAATTACTTATGGTGTATAGTATTGACAGCAAACAGATTTTGTTTCAATTACTTATTGCTAATCTAAGCTATACTATTCTGTCTTACTTATGGCATAAATTCCCTGATAATATTGCTAGTAGCCGTGTATATTGCCATATTTTGTTTAAATTACTCATGGTATATATTTTTTCCAACGTTTGAATATAACCTGAATCATTTGTATATATAGTCTCCCTAGTTATGGCATAAATTTCTTGATAACATGTGTGGCAGTTGTGTATATCACTATATGTCATATATATAACCTCATTTTGTAATTTTCTGTTTTCCTTACTGTTTCCTCTTGTATAACCTCATTTTTTCCTCTTATATATGTCATATATATAACCTCATTTTGTATATCACTATATGTCATATATATAACCTCATTGTGTATATCACTTAATTCTCACTGTTTTCCTCACCTGTAGTGGACATTTTTCCTCACCTGTAGTGGACATTTTTCCTTTTCCAGCTCACTTTTGATCATTCCCTGCTATTTATATTCCAGCCACTAATATTTATTGCCTGTACCGGACTATTTTTACTTTCTGCTTCTTTGCTCATTTACTACTTTTTTTCCACCGTTGCCTAACATTTTGTATTTATACAATGGTCTGAGCTTTGTTTCAAAATATTATTTTCTTTATCAAAAATTTTGTTTTTTATATTCAAAAATTTAATTCTCACTGTTTTTTTTCCTTTTCTTCTTACCATGTATCGAGAAATAAGTTACAAATTTGTTTGAAGAAACATTACAAGAGGGAATCCGAAAATTTTCTTGCAGGACCATGAAATATCTCACATGTCCAAATTTATGATGTAATTGAGATATAAATTTGTATATAAATTTTTTGTCTTATTCTGTTATAATTATTTTCAGGGAGCAATAATAGCTTCCCTTCTTTTTAATACATGTAAAATAGTGTATATTACTATTTATAACTATATTACATTTATTTGTTTACTTTAACGTTTATCATCTATTAAAACAAACAAAATAACAACTACAAAAAGGAACCAAAAAAATACAAATATAACAGTCCAAACATTTGGGCCCGAAACAGCAACAAAAAAGTGCATTTGTAAGTCGTTTGTATTAAGTACAGCCGAATTTGTACAGAGCAATAGTTTTTGACATAATAATTTCATTTAACATCCTACAATTTTGGTTTTTTTCCCCTCTAGAAATCTCATTTCCCTTTATTTTATATTTTATTTAAATTTTTTCTCTCTTAAATATGTTTCAATTCCGCAGCAACGCGCCGATCTCACACTCGTTTTGTCTAAATATTACTTTTGTTCATTTTGTCATTGTAAATACCCAAAAGACTCCATATATTTCTATAATCAGTCACAAAATACCCCATAAATCAATTAAATTCTTTTAAAAAAATACCAAATTACTTTCTCAATCTATATTAAACATTATTCTAAATATGACTTAATAAAAAATTAAATAAAAATTTTAAAATGGTCAAATAAACATTTTAATCAAACAAGAATTTCAATTATTTTGAAATTTTTTTATTTTTTAAAGATAGATTTTATTTAACATTTTAGTTTAATAATGTTTAAATTGTATTCGATATGGGGCGGGGAATCTTGATATTTATAAAAATATAAATGTTTCAAAGAGTATTTTGAGATTGATTTTATAAACACAATTATATTAGTATTTGTATAATAAAAGAAACAAAGTGATATTTAGACTAAACACGAGCAAGCACGAAACAACAGCCAGCTCAATGGGGGCTTAAGCCCCACTCAAATTTTAAATCCTTATATTTATATATATATATATATATATAATTATTTTCATAAATACCAACTATGGGGCCTAAACCCCACTCAAAATACCTCATGATAGATAAAAAAAGACCAAATTACTCTCTCTGTCCAAATCTGTCTATAATTGTAACATATTTATGTGGCAATCATTAAACGTTATTAAAGCCATTAAATTTTAATTAAACATATAAAAATGCTTAAATATATTTTTTTAAAAGAAAATGCTTATTTAAAAAAAAAAAAAAAACATAAAAGCGTCTTGCATTCTCTATATTTAAGAGGTAGCCATTTCCAACAGGAAGGGCGCCCCAGCGCCAAGTTTGGGCGCTGCGGCGCTAAAATAGACTCAATATAATTTCCAACAAGCAGGGGTCTTAACGCTGATTTTTGGCGCCGCCCATTGATTTTGGCGGCGCGCCGGTGATGGGCGTTGGAATCTGATTTCTGGTTTTCGAGCGGCCGGTGATGCCGAATCATTTGCAGAAGCGCGTAACGATCATACATATTTTTGAAACTTGAATTGACACCAATTCAAATGGAAAATATGCATTTTCAAGTTTGGTTGTGTTTGTACGTATTGGTGTGATAAAAAACTATAAAAAGAACAAGAATTGCTGATAAATATATAGAAATTATACTCTACAATTCTTCTCTCTTCTTGTTCAAAAATTTCCATAAATTCAAAAAGTTCTTGTGTTCTTAGTGTTGTTGTCAATTTTCTTATGATTAACAACTTGAAGGCTTGTCATATTCTAAAAGCGATTTGCTGAGAACCCGAAGCAATTTCTAATGAGAGGGGCCAAATTACGCTTTAAGAAAAGTGTACTTTCTATGTGTTTCAAGTCTCCTATCCCTCAATATTTCCAACATAAACCTCGAATGTAATTAAAAAAATCATAAAAATAAAGAATATCCATAAATATGCAACAATAATTCTTGTTCATCAAAAATAACTAAAAAACACATGAATTCAAGTCTTAGTAAAAATAAAGTAGTAATCACTTTTTTTTTTTTTTTACAACTTCAATTATAACACTGTAAATAGAAACTAAAATTTTCAATTTTCTGTAAAAAATAAATAATATATAAATATATTTTGTTTTTATATATATATAACTAATTAAAAATCTAAAAGAAAATAACTAGAAATTACAAACTAAATAAGTATACTACATCGTTTATATAGTTAGATACTTTATAATAATAATATATAACATTACATAACCGAATGAAGTTTTATGATTGCTCATCTATCTGACACTTGCTTTTGTACTTTTTCTTTGTTTTAATGAAGTTTTTACCTTTTACCAAAAAACATAATCGAATAAGAGTGTTATTTAATATTAATATAACATAGAAAAAGTAAAAATAAAAAACTAAAAGTGTTGACGGTGTTTTTCTGACAACTCGTAATATCCTCCGGTAAACACTCACGATTACGTTAATCACAAGATTATGAGATGAGCAGAAAATAATACAGAAGAAACAACAAATTTATAGTGGTTCGGCAATAATATTGTGCCTAATCCACTTGTGCATGCACTATATTTTTGAGTTGAGTACAAGTATTCTCTCTCTGTAATACAAATGATCTTCCAACCCCCTTCCTGGGTTCTTTTGGTTCTATTTATAGCCTCTCTCATGTGGTTACACATTCCCGGTTCCCAAGAGAGAAGCCATCTCCCGTCCTCGGTCTTCGTGAGGGTAGGTGAGTTCTCATGATGGCTTATCCCTGGAAATTCGGCTGATCTCCCCAGCCTGACACCTGATTTCCTGACTCCAAAAGTAGCCGTCAGATCAGTACTTCCCTCCTCGGGTTGACATGACTTCTGGCAACCAACAATGATTCCTCGACGTCACTGAATTGGCCCGTCGAGGCCTTATACGGCGCAACTCCTCCTGTGGGACATCTCGACGCATAAGGCACGTCCGCTACGCTTTACCTCACTGCCAACAGTCGATCCTCCACGAGGAGTTCCTCGACGTCGGTCCTTAGAAGCAGTGGTCGAGGTCTCGACCATGGCGTAACAATTACCCCCTAGGCTGGAGTGTCGCGATGTGACATTCCAGCCTGAACAACGTCGAGGATGCCGCGTGGAAAGGAGCCTGTTTTGGCGGTTGACTACTGCTCGCGAGTAATGTGATCATTGCAGTTGCTTTCTTGGGCAGTGGAGCGTTCACGTCGACTGTACCAACCACCACGTCCTCATTTCACTAGTCGACACGTGGACGATGGAACGCATCCTCGCCGTCGGATCACGTCCTTTCCCGTTGCTCTTTCCCCAACCGTTCGATCATGTCTTCTCGGATTCACCGTTGGATGGGGCCGATTCAAATTCAACGGTCAAGATCGAGAGGCCTTTGACCTCCTCGAGGGCTCTCTGCCTCCTTCGTTTACGGGTATAAATACCCCGTCTTGGCATTTCTTGTTCATTGATCACTCAACAAAGTCGTTGCTCTGCCAGATTTTCTCCCGAGCTTCCTTCTCCGTGCATCCTCCGTGCTAACGTCGTTCACCACTCTCAGATCCGAGCATCGATCAGCTCCGGTAAGTCTTCACTTTCTCCGTCTTCCATTTCTTCCGCTTCTCCCTTAAGTTCGGTCGTCGTGTCTATGGCTGTTGTGCCAAATGCGCCGTGGGAAAGAGGGCAGAAAACGCCCTTCCCTTGACGCTGCCAGCTTCACGCCGGTGATGTGGCTGGCACGGTCTGACCTTTTGGGCGCCGCCGAAGCCACCGGACTTGGTTCTGGACCTCCGTCACTTGCGGCGTTGTCTGTCCTACGACCTGTCTTGCGCAGAGCCTCTCGACCATTAGGAGTTGATTCCCTTTTGTCTTTTTCCTTTTCAGGAAATGTCATCGAAGCAGGTTAGAGGTCGAGGGGCCACCGAGGCTAGGGTCAGAGAGGATCCTGAGGACGTGGCCACTTCGAGCATGTCTTTGGGCGAGAGCGGGGATTCCCTGCTCCGCCAAGTCGAGGAGTACACCGACGCCTCAGCGTCGTCGTCCCAAAGCGACACGCTTGTCCTTCTCGACGATGAGGGTGTCACCCTGGAGGTCGGCCCCCAAGAGCGTCTAGGATACGGCGCTGCGCCCACGAATACCCTTTCGGGGCTAGCCACCGACCTCGACCCCTCGAAGATTCGACCCCATGCCGCCAGGAAGGCGTTTATCGACGCCGAGATAGATGCAAACCACTTCTATCTAATCCTTCTGACTCCTCACGATAGGGCTCACAACCCTCCTCGCGGTCATATGACCGTGTATACGCGGGCATTGACCTTCGGGCTCACCTTACCCTTCCATCCTTTCGTGAAGGCCCTCTGCGGCCTTTACCGGATCTCTCTTGCACAGTTGTCACCCAATTGCTGGGTGAGAATTAACTCCATGATTATACTCTGGAGAAAATTTTTTAACCTCGACCTCAGCGTCGAGGAATATTGCACTGCTACTCTCTTCAGGCTTATCTGAAGCAGAAGGGATTTTTCTACGTCTCCTCCCATGCACAGTCCAAACCTCCGGTCCCACCCGTGGTCATTAGGAAGACCACGCACAGTCCAAACCCCAATTTTTCTTCGTGGGGGGGAACTTCAACTCACACCCCCTCGACGGCGAGCGACCGGCAGGGACACAGACAGTACTCAGCAAATACTATGGGTTTTCCTCTTTTCCTCTCTAGTTCCCGCATGGCCGTCGACCTATCTGACTACTTTGCACTTGCAGGTGAAACCGTCGACCGTCCAACGCTCTCGACGTCTGTGCTTGCTTGCATCGAGAAGATTTTGTCACTCTCGCCCGACCATAGGCGCGCCTCGGTTCTTAATAACAAGAAGAACCAACGCTTGTACGGTCTCCTGGTCGAGCTTCCTCCTCCACGAGTGCCTGTCATCCCTCCAGCAGATCTCCTCAGCGGTGAGTTGCATTTTTCCTTCTTTCCCTTTTTTTATTGTTGGGCATGGTCGACGTGCACCTGGATTAATTCAGTTTTCTGAATAGTCGTGCCTTCCGGGATGAAGTTCAGTCTCCCCACCAAGCAAAAGGACAAGGTGCCCGCCTCGACGAGTGCTTCGTCGAAGAAAAGAGTGGTCGAGGCCGCTCCCCCTGTCGACGTCGCTGCAACCCTGAGGGGGGGGGGGTTCTCAGGATTGAACCCTCCTCCAAGAGGTAAAAAGTGGGCGAACAACAAGCCCCACCCGCGGCTGAAGGTTCCTCCAGCCTGAGTCAGAGTCGGGAGAAGAGCAAAGCCGCCGCCGTCGCAGCCGCCATGGCGGTGTCCAAATTCTCCTTCCTGCCGGGATCGAAGGTCGGCGATCCCGAGCACCCCGTCAACGAAGTCGCCGACCTTGACCTCACCCACGGTCTGCGCCTACCCTCGCGCTTCAGCCTTCCTCTCCAGGCCATTTATTCCTTCTTCAAGGAGGAGCACTGGGAGGCTTACGCTGAGGAGGGCATCATGGATCGGCAGCGCTTGACCGTGAAGCGCCAGATCCCGGTAAGGCTCGGCTTCATGCCATCACTTTTGTTTGATTAACTCCGTACGGATTTCCCTACTGACCGTGCTTCATTTGTTGAATTTAGGCCCTCGAGCTCGCTCTCCAGAACTATGTGGATCTGGAGATCCACTTTAAGGGGGAAAGGGCATCAGCAGCCGCCGAGCGGGAAATAACAGCCCTTCGCTCTATCCGGGACGAACTCTCGACCAACCTGGAGGTCGAGAAGGCGAAGCTGAAGACCCTCGCGGACAACGTCGAGGAAGTGAAGACTCGCAGCTTTGACGCGGGCTTCAGCGAAGGGAGCTCTAAAGGGGTCGAGGCTTACCTCTCGTCACCGGAGTTTCTTCAACGGCAGAGGGATACAGCTGCGAAAGCCGTTACGGACTTCTTGGCCTCGGCGGACTTTAACCGCGTAGCCGACGCCCGGGTAGAGGCCTTTAAAAGGTCAGAAGAGTTCAAGGGGCTGGTCGCGGATGAAGTCGAGATGTATAAGTCCTCAGCGGAGTTTGAAGAGCTCCAGCTTACTCTGTTGCAATCTGCAGGGGATCAGATCTTCCACCGCTTCGGCAAGAAGCGCCCAGACGTCGACTTGTCGTTCTTGGACGAGTCGGACAGTGAAGAGGTTGAGGTGATCGAGTCGGTGCTAGGGGCCGATGACGCTGAGTGATAAGTGATCAAATTTGCACTTTTAATGTTCATAATTGTCAAATTATTTTATCAAATTTGTGATTTTAATTTCAAATACTCCTAAATTTAGAGGATTTAATTTTAATCAGATTTATTTTATTTTTCAGGTTTTTGAAGAAAACAATTAGATTTGGGCTAGTTTACCAAGCATAACCCAAAAGTTGAACCCAAAACAAGCCCAATTCCGCCCAAAGCCCATCAGCCTTCCGCCGAGCCGAGCCGAGCCGATTGGAGCCGAGCCGCGCGAGTTTCCCCGCGTTGCCACGTGTCGCCGTCTGCCGCACCGCAGGTCCGTGGGACCCAGGTGTCCCCGCGAGTACGCGCGCTTGCCGCGCACGGACGCTTCCCCTGCGCGAGTTTCCTCCACGCGCGCGTCTGGCGATTTTCCTTCTTCTCCGCGTGGGTCCCGCGTGCAGGTGCTTCCCAATCAACGATCGCCACGTGTCCCGCCCGTTCAGCAGCTCTCCAACCAAGCTCCGCCAGGTGTCGCGTGGGTCTCGTGTGCTGCGGAGTTCCTACCAGCGCTCGCCACGTGTCCTAAGGTGTGCAGAACTTTCCTCTCCGCTAATCAACACACGCCACGTGTCCAAAGAAAGCAACGTTTCCTTCCTCAACGCGCGACACGTGTCCCAGCCGTTTGGTATTCTCCAGCCAGCATATCCGTTTGGTTCCGTTGAGTGTTCAGCATTGAGTATCCGAATAAAGCATTGTAATTCCAACTTAATTAGGCAAAACGTCCCCTTATTTGTGTTCATTCGTTGAGTGCTTTTTAGACATCCTCAAACACTATAAATTAGAGCTTTGTTAGATGTATTAGTGGTTAGAATTTTTAGCTTAAGTTTAGACATATTTTTCTCTAGTTGGTGAGGTTAGAGAAGAACCTATATGTGAAGTGATCTTGAGTGAATTTTGATTCTCCATTTGTTCTCCAAAGTTTATATATTTGAGTGATTAATTTTCTTCTATCTTCTTCTAATTTCTCATATTGATATATGTTCTTGTCAACTTTTATATAAATCTAGTCACGCTCTTTTTATGTGATTGTTGCATGATACTATATATTGATAGATATTATTTTATTAGTAGTCTTTTACTGCATTATTTCCAATGGTATATTGTCGCTCTTAGATTTCTTTTAAGATGATTTTTCCTAATACTAAACGTAAGAATTTTATTCACTCGAATACATTTTAATTCACATGTTCTTCAAATATTTATTTTCCGATTGTTAGTTTGGGATGTGAAACTTTCAATTGAGTAATCTCAAGGATCAAAATTCATTCGGGTGAACCAAGCATATAGGGGAATCTCGACGCCTTACCACTTTTAATTATATAATTTTCTCATACATTTTTCTTATGCTTAAACTTCTCAACAAAAATTACATTCTTTTTATTTTGATTTTATTATTTATCTCCTAAAGCTTTTTATTTGCTAATCTTTTCTTGTTTAATTTGTCACCTCCTTGTGGATACGACCGCCCTAACTGTGCTACCGCGACCGCTTTATTTTCAACACGTTTGGGCGTAATCAAATTTTGGCGCCGTTGCCGGGGAGGTGCGTCAACAAGATTGTTCAGTAGATAATTAGCCAAAGAGGTAGGTACTATTCATCTTTTATTTTATTTATTTATTTGTTTTTATTTGGCACGTTTCCCAAAAAAAAAAAAAAAAACCTTTGCTTCGTCATATTAGTTTGTTGTCGGTCTTTAGTTTTCTGTGTTTGTTAGGTTTTGTTTTGTCTTATTTTGTTTAAAAAAAAAAAAAAAAAACCTTTTTGACAGCATCATTGTTTTATTTGTTTAGTTTCGTCCGTAAGTCAAGCTTGTCAAATACATTTGTGTCATTTTCTTGTGTATTCTGTTTTCTTTTTCTTTAGTTTTGTCTTTTAGTGTTATTTGTTTGGTCGTTTTTGTTAGTTTATTTATTTTCCTTTTTCTTTTGTTTAGAACGTTTGAAAAAAAAAAAAAAAGTTTCTGTTAGTTTAACTTTTCATTTACTATTATTGTTAGTTTTCGTTCTTGTTCTTAGTTGTGTCCGTAATTAGTTGTCTTTGAAGTTTGTAAAATGTGTTGCTGTGTCTTTGTAGTTTTGTCACATTGTTTTTAGTTAAAACCAATACATTTGTTTTAGTGCAGTAATTTGTCAGTTTCCGTGTTGGGTTTTAGGTTTTTTTTTAGTTGGCTTATTTTCTTTTCTTTTCTTATTCTTCTTTACTTTGTTTCATTTTATTATTATTATTATTATTTTTGTCATTTTGTTCGTTGACAGTTTTGTTGTTTATGCTTTTGTTAAATTGCACTTATAAATTTCCGTCTCTTAGTCAATAGCTTTAACTCTTTTCTTTTAATTTTGTACCTTATTATTATTAATTGCCTAACATTGCTATTTAATTTTTCATTCATAAATAGAATTAATTTTTAGGTTGTGACTTTTAGGTGACCAATTTAGACATTAAATTAGGACTCTTAATTTCTCATAATTTGTGTAACCTTAGGTTTTAGAATAGTATTAACTTAGGGTACTAATATCTAACATTTAACATTTCATAAAACACGTCATAAAACTTAATAAATTTTTTTCAAGCAATTTTGTGGAAACGTTGGAAAGTACAAACTAAGGGAGTTCTGTCTAGGAGGCTGGTTCCTCTTAGCGTTCTACGCCACCAGTCTTTCCTGGGAACGTTGCTCTGTCTAGGAGGTTGGTTTTAAGGAGGCCTCGCCCCACCAATCTTTCCTGGGAGCACTCTTTGGGGTTGCGATTCAGCGGTTCCATTATTATTTTTTTTTTTTTTCAAAAAAAAAAAAAATAAAAAAAAAAAAAAAAAAAAGTGAAATGTTGTAAAGTGAATGAATCGTTATAGAGACGAATTAGGGAGATTCGCAAGAAGACCAGAAAACCCTAGTGAAGTTTCTTCCCACACGTCTAGTCCTCCCTCGACCCCAGCCTCACTAGGAGTTGCAAATCCTTTCGCGATGGCTCAAAATGAGGAGGTCCAGCAGAAGACGCTGAACGATTATCTTCACCCTACACGTACAGCCACACCATCATGCATAATGTTTCCCCCTAATATGCCGAATTTGGATTTCAAGCCGGGCATGATTCAACTCTTGCCGACCTTTCATGGGTTAGAGAGCGAGAATCCATATGTGCATATAAGGGAGTTTGAAGAAGTGGTGGCCACTTTTCACAACCGAGCTGAAGCCGCGAACTCTGTGCGATTGAAATTCTTTCCTTTCTCTTTGAAGGACAAGGCTAAAAGCTGGTTGTATTCTCTGCGACCTAGGTCGATTGGAAGTTGGGAAGAAATGATGACAGCATTTTTCAACAAGTATTTCCCTCACCATAAGACCAATGGTCTGAAGCGACAGATCTCGACCTTTACCCAGAAGGACAATGAAACTTTGTATCAAGTTTGGGAACAGTTCAAGGATCTGTTAAATCAGTGTCCTCACCATGGTTACGAGAATTGGCGCCTCGTCAGTTATTTCTACGAAGGACTCACGATTCGAGAGCGCCAATTAGTGGAGATGATGTGCAATGGTGAGTTTCTCAAAAAGGATCCCGAAGAGGCTTTTGAGTATCTCAACGAGTTAGCCGAAAAAGCCCACACATGGACTGGTCCAAGTGCTACTGACAAACACCAATAGGTCCCGACCGGTTGGAATCTATCAATTAGGGAGGAGGATAATCTCAAAGCCCAAGTCGAATCTTTGACAAGGCAAATTGAGGCCCTCAAAGGCAAAGAAGGTAGAGGAATCCACACGGTTGCAAGGGCGAGACACATGAGCCATGCTTTGTCGTGGTAGGGTGGAACATTTAGCTAAGGATTGTCCCGCTTATGGTGAAATGAGAGGGGTCTATGAGGAGCAATGCAATGCCTTAGGGGCATACAACAAACCCTTCTCTAACACATACAATCCTGGCTGGAGGAACCATCCAAACTTGAGTTGGAGAGACTCCACCCAAGCACAACCATCGGAAGGACAATGGAGAACCGAGCAATGGCCGCCAACCACCAAAGGCGATTCGCACCTCAATACAATTCTCAACGGCCAATGAGTTCTCTTGAGAACACTTTGCAATCTTTCATGGAGGTGCAGAGTAAAACGAATCAAAAGTTCGAGTCACTGTTCACGCAAATGGTGGAAGAAAGTAAAGAAATGAAGAGTCAAATTACGAAGCTGACTGGAGCTTTGGCTGTTCAAGAACGTGGCAAGTTCCCTTCACAAGCTCAGTCAAACCAAAAAGGCCAACATATGGAGCAAACCCCTTGAGGAGTTTGTTTCCACACTTTTGTATCATATTTTTTTTTTTTATTTTATTTTTTATTTTGTTTGGTGTGTTTTGTGTGATTTGTGTGCTTTTATTTTTAGTTTGTTTTTGTGTGATTTTATATTTGTTTGTGTTTTGGAGAATCAGTTCAAGAGGCTTGGCTTAGCTCCAATGTTCATCATCCAGGTGTTCTCTTTTCCTGTCTTCTTTATATTGCATATATTTTTAGACATTGAGGACACTGTCTGATTTTGGGTTGGGGGTGGTGAGCATATTCATGCGTGAGATTAATTTTTGTCTTGTTGTTATTTTGGGTCAAAATTTTTGCGAGATTATCTAGGTATGATTCCAAAATGTTTGGTTTGAGTCAGTTTTTGCTATCTTAATTACCAAGAAATGATTTCCAGAGTTATTTTTGAGCACATGCCAAATCTTGTGGTAAGATGGTTGTTAACACATTTAGTTGAGAAAAATTCCCAAGTTTAAGGTTCTCATTTTTGGTGAGTTGTGAGAGTTGAGAAAACAACTTTTTGAACTTTCATTGATCTTTTGAGTTGGTTGAGTCATTATTGGAGCACCATTGCTTAACTTGTGACATTTGCTTGAGGGATGATTTCTGGTTAGGAATAATTTTTAGAATTGAGCCATGTGTTGTAAATATTTATCATTTTTCTTTTGTCTTTTACCATCAAAAAAAGAAAAAAGAAAAAAAAAAGAGAAAAAGAAAAAAAAAAAAGAGCAAGAGCATCATTTTATCATCAATGTTTATGTAGTTTTGTACTCACATCTTTCGCTACATAGCAGCCAATCAAAAGAATGCCTACTACATCAGTTTCATCAAATGTATGTTGTCTCTTGCCTTAAAAAAAAAAAAAAAAAAAAAAAAAAAAAAAAAAGAAGAAGAGAAAAAGAAAAAAAGAGTGTGTTTATTTGTTTGTATTTTTCGGCTCTTTGTGTGTTTATGAGATCTTCCTTTTGACCAGAATGAAATCCCAAAAGCTTGTTTATGGTTTGAGTGATGGATTGTTCCAAACATGTGATTTGCCTATCATTTGATCAATGTTTGTTTATTAGCATGTCCTTAAATTGCCTTCTCTCACTTGAGCGTTGACTGATTGAATTCCAACTCCATGAGTGAAAACCCTTTTGCATTAAAATACTTCCGACACCCGTGAGGTAAATGGAGTTGAGACTTTTTCTTGGTGAATTTTTCGATGCTATTTGTGTTATGGACTATGGTAAGAGGGATACGGTTCGGTGCACACACACACGACTTTGGAGTTATAACTGAAGTAGTTTTGATAGCATTTTCTGATCACTTACTAATATTTTGTTTGATTGCTTAGGTGATTTTGCTAGTTTTGATTTGAATTTTCAACTTGACATGATTTTTCTTTCGCTTGAATTGCTAGAGACTAGCAATAAGCTGGTTGGGGGTTGTGATAAGTGCACAAATTTGCACTTTTAATGTTCATAATTGTCAAATTATTTTATCAAATTTGTGATTTTAATTTCAAATACTCCTAAATTTAGAGGATTTAATTTTAATCAGATTTATTTTATTTTTCAGGTTTTTGAAGAAAACAATTAGATTTGGGCTAGTTTACCAAGCATAACCCAAAAAGTTGAACCCAAAACAAGCCCAATTCCGCCTAAAGCCCATCGCCTTCTTCGAGCCGAGCCGAGCCGATTGGAGCCGAGCCACGCGAGTTTTGCCACGCCACGTGCCGCCTGCTGCACCGCAGGTCCGTGGGACCCAGGTGTCCCCGCGAGTACGCGCGCTTGCCGCGCACGGACGCTTCCCCTGCGCGAGTTTCCTCCACGCGCGCGTCTGGCGATTTTCCTTCTTCTCCGCGTGGGTCCCGCGTGCAGGTGCTTCCCAATCAACGATCGCCACGTGTCCCACCCGTTCAGCAGCTCTCCAACCAAGCTCCGCCAGGTGTCGCGTGGGTCTCGTGTGCTGCGGAGTTCCTACCAGCGCTCGTCACGTGTCCTAAGGTGTGCAGAACTTTCCTCTCCGCTAATCAACACACGCCACATGTCCAAAGAAAGCAACGTTTCCTTCCTCAACGCGCGACACGTGTCCCAGCCGTTTGGTATTCTCCAGCCAGCATATCCGTTTGGTTCCGATTCGGTGTTCAAAGATTGAGTATCCGAATAAAGCATTGTAATTCCAACTTAATTAGGCAAACGTCCCCTTATTTGTGTTCATTCGTTGAGTGCTTTTTAGACATCCTCAAACACTATAAATTAGAGCTTTGTTAGATGTATTAGTGGTTAGAATTTTTAGCTTAAGTTTAGACATATTTTTCTCTAGTTGGTGAGGTTAGAGAAGAACCTATATGTGAAGTGATCTTGAGTGAATTTTGATTCTCCATTTGTTCTCCAAAGTTTATATATTTGAGTGATTAATTTTCTTCTATCTTCTTCTAATTTCTCATATTGATATATGTTCTTGTCAACTTTTATATAAATCTAGTCACGCTTTTTTATGTGATTGTTGCATGATACTATATATTGATAGATATTATTTTATGAGTAGTCTTTTACTGCATTATTGCCAATGGTATATTGTCGCTCTTAGATTTCTCTTAAGATGATTTTTCCTAATACTAAACATAAGAATTTTATTCACTCGAATACATTTTAATTCACATGTTCTTCAAATATTTATTTTCCGATTGTTAGTTTGGGATGTGAAACTTTCAATTGAGTAATCTCAAGGATCAAAATTCATTCGGTGAACCAAGCATATAGGGGAATCTTGACGCCTTTACCACTTTTAATTATATAATTTTCTCATACATTTTTCTTATGCTTAAACTTCTCAACAAAAATTACATTCTTTTTATTTTGATTTTATTATTTATCTCCTAAAGCTTTTTATTTGCTAATCTTTTCTTGTTTAATTTGTCACCTCCTTGTGGATACGACCGCCCTAACTGTGCTACCGCGACCGCTTTATTTTCAACACGTTTGGGCGTAATCACTGAGGGGACAAACACAGGCGCCGACCAGGCCGCGGGGGGCGACGGCGAGCTTTGAGCTGACGATGCCGTGGATCTGCTGTTTTTGTTCTTTGCTTTGGGTGTTTGTTGTTTTTTTTTTGTGGGGCCGCAAGGCCCAGACAATATTTATTTGATATTTTGTAACGGCCATAAGGTCGAGACTCATTTTTATATATTTTTATATATGCTTTCCCACAATATTCATGCTATGATGCTTATTGCTTGCGTACCTTTCTGATTTTTTGTTGGGGAAATTTTTTTACAAGTGTACGCTCAACTGCCTTAGTACCCCCTCGCCGGAGTTGAGTTCCTGAAGTCGACTCTGGCGTATGGTCGATGTCGATAGTAGAATAAGTAGAATGTTGAATCTGTTAGTAGGTAGAGTACGGTTGAGCCAGAGCCCTATCGTCTCTGCGAATTCGTGGGGACTTGTATTGCCTCCTTGTTTCTGGTGCGTCGATGTATCGATGCATTTCAGTCGACGTATCGACAATTTTTTGGAAGATAACCAAACTCACATAGAGAATTAGTCGACGTAACTGTTAGCGTTTATGCCCTTAGGAATAAATGTAATAATTTTCTTCGAGACATTTTGACTATTAATAAATATTTGTTTATTTCATATATCTATGTATTGTCCTCTTTATGTTCATAATAGTTGAATGTATGATAAGCAAACTGGAAGTCTGAGACTATCATTCTAAATCTTTAGATCATGCATGTAATGTGAAGAACATGCGGAAGACAAGAATCTAAAGATGATAGTCTAAATCTTATGATCCACAATCGAGGGAATAAAGTTGGGTGCTTTATTCATGTTAAGATTGTTATGTTGTCTACTTCCTAACGGAGACGGCTTGTCTTGGTCGTCGGAGGTGGGACTCTATGGGTAGAGACATTGATATAGTTTCTAATGGTGAAATCTATATTGGATCGGACCAAAGATGAATTGTTTTAATTAATAATTCTGTTTGAATAAAACAATTCACTTTTGATTTAATTATATGTTGTCATCTTAATCCCGAGATGGATGATGAACCCGTATACTTGACTTGTATCCTTTGATGTACTAAAGGGAGACATCCCGACATTATGTAAAGGTACGCTTGCCGGTACATTGGGGGTATGACTCGTGTATGCGAGATTCGTTATTCATAGATAGTGGAATCCATAGCTCCTATAAAGAGTCAATGATATCCTCTTATGCATTATCAATGGATTGGAAAATACTGAAGCGCTCGGCTATTAGACTACTCTGTGTTATCTAATGGTTTCTTGTTTGTAATAGTATGAATAGTGTTTTTCCAATGGTTTGATAATGGAACATAAGATAAATGTAATCGGGAAGGTAAAACAGAACTTGACCTCAAGTCGATTATGGATATCCTATGGGGATGATATACTAATATATTGAGTCATGGACTAGAGCTAATTAGAGCTTTGTAAATACGCTATATAAATCGAGAGTGCAGCTCTAGGCTTTTAGTGGAATAGCGCTAGAGTTTTATAATCTTGTTGGTTTACAAGTACCGTTGTGATTATAGGAGCTTGATTTATATATGTCCATCGGGTCCCTTTGCTAGCTCACGTAATTTCCTGTAACGATACGGTGTATTTTCTACATATTGGTAACTTGTGTTATTTCCGTAAAAGAGGTTCAAAGTTAATTCATGAGTGATTTATCGGGTGAATTAATTGATAAATTGATTCTAGATAAATTGGTTGAATTATTGTTTTAAGAGTTGTTTAATATGGGAAGACTATTATATGACTGTTTTGATCAGACAATTTCTCTATTGGGTTGCTTGAATCAAAACTGAGGCTCTATGCAAGTTTCCCATGTTGAAGAACTAGGAAAACAACTTTCGTCAGTGCAGACAGGTTGACCGGTGGGTAGACCGGTCACAGGTCGACCGGTGAGTTATAACGTCTCTGTCTCCGGTCGACCGGTTGTAACGCGTAACGCGTGCTGATGTGGCAAAATCGACTCTGAGTGCGATTAAATCTTTGGGAAACCTAATTGTTACGGAAGTATGACTTCCTAAACAGTATAAATAGCCTATTAAGTCACATTACTCATTAGATCACTTGAGAGACTTTTTGGAGGCTATTGATAAGAGATTCCAAGAGGAAAAATTGTTTAATTATCAAGAACAATTTTTCTTTGGCTCTCTTGTGATTGGAAGGAGATTAAGAATACCGAAAGGAGATTAAACAACGTGTGCCCACTCGCATACCGATTGTGGAAATGAGAATAGCAAAGAAGACCAGTTGGTTGAGGCTCTTCCGGTTGCTGTTTGGAACACTTAGATCTGTCAGACGTGTAGTTTCCTGAAATCTCAAAAAGGTGTGTTTTAGATCTCTAGTATTTATGTTATATAGCATCATGAACATGTTCTTGTTTGGCTTTGACATTGATTAAAATTTTTTAAAATTCCGCTGCGCACTCGATGCCATTATTTTCCAACAGTAACGACATACATTAATTCAAGTACGGATTACAAAAGTTGCTTTTCAACCTGTCAACGAGGAATGAAAATACAAGTAGGACTTAGATCTACCATGTCGACGCCTTTCGTGATCACTGATAGTAGACCTTTAACTGGTCTGCGTTCCAAGTGTGCTTGATGTTTCGACCATCGAGCTCTGCCAGCCAGTATGATCTGTTTGCTACAACCTCTTGTATTCTGTAGGGACCTTCCCAAGTGGGACCCAAGACTCTGGAGTTCTTGGGCTTTGTGTTGGGGGTGACGACACGCAAAACTAGGTCCCCGACTCTGAAGCGCTTCGGCTTAACCCTCTTGTTGTAGTACCTGGCCGCCCCTGCCTGGTACGCGGCGAGCCTTAGTTGCACGTCCGTGCGCCTTTCTTCCAAGAGTTCGAGCTCTAAGTTCATGAGCTTGACGTTCCTATCCTCCTCATATCGGGTTACCCGGTCGGTCGGAATCGACACCTCCACTGGCAGGACCGCTTCGAATCCGTAGGCCATTGAGAATGGGGTTTCTCCTGTGGTAGATCTGCTAGTTATCCGGTAGGCCCATAGCACTTTTGGCAACTCATCGGCGCATTTCCCTTTGTAGCCGTCGAGGCACTTTTTGAGGGTGACCTTGATGATCTTGTTGACATCCTCGACCTGACCGTTAGACTGGGGATAGACGACCAAGGAGAAATTCTTGTGGATCCCGATAAGCTCGCAAAACTGGTTGGTGTTGTTGTTATTTAACTGCTTCCCGTTATTGGACACAAGAGAGTGCGAGACCCCGAATCGACACACAATGTTATTCCATATGAAATTCGTGCATTTCGCCTCCGAGATGGCCGTCAGCGGCTCGGCCTCGACCCACTTCGTAAAGTAGTCGATGGCAACGATTGCGAACTTGTATCCCCCTGGAGTTTTGTGCAATGGGCCAATAAGGTCGATCCCCCACTTAGCGAAGGGCCAGGGGGATGTTATGGACGTAAGGTCCTCCGAGTGCAGTCGAGGGGTGGGGGCATACCTCTGGCTGCTTTCGCATCTTTTCGCATATTCTACTACATCCTTCCTAAGGCTGGGCCAATAGTATCCTTGTCGTAATATTTTGTAGGCTAGGGACTGTCCTCCCGCGTGGTTCCCGCAGACTCCATCGTGCACCTCCGATAGGACCCTCTTCGCCTCCTTTGCGCCGAGACATCTAAGTAAAGGCGTCGAGTACCCCCTACGGTAAAGGAGGTTGTCGTGCACCGTGTATCTTGCCGCTTAATACTTGATCCTTTTGGTTTGCTGTTTTGCCTCTGGGAGCTCGCCGTCGACCAAGTATCTGATGATTGGGTCCATCCAGCTAGGTTGGTGTTCCACTGGTGTGACTTCAGGTCGCTTCTCTGTGGATGAGACCCTCAACACCTCTAGAGGCACTAGGTTCAAGAGATCGGCGTCCCTCGACGTCGCCAGTCTGGCAAGCGCATCGGCATTACTATTTTTTGCCCTTGGTACCTGTTGTATATTGAAAGCAGAGAATTTTTCAGAGCTTCCTTAACTTTCCTCAGATACGCCGCCATCTTCTCATCCCTGGTCTGGTACTGGCCTTTTACTTGATTCACAATAAGTTGGGAATCACTAAAGATGTCAAGGCTTTTCGCCTTCAGATGCTCCGCCAATCGGAGTCCAGCGAGTAAGGCCTCGTACTCTGCTTCGTTGTTGGACGCGGGGAATTCAAACCTGATGGCCGAGGTGACCTTGTGTCCTTCCGGCGTGTGTAGCACCAGTCCCGCGTCACTGCCGTTATCGTTCGAGCTACCATCGACGTAGAGCTTCCAGTGTGGGAGTTAGATAGCTCCCTCTTCCTCGGCTGGTAGGCCCGTGAACTCCGCCACAAAATCGGCCAAGGCTTGACCCTTGATAGCTGTCCGTGGTTTGTAATCGATGTCAAACTGGCTGAGCTCTATTGACCACTTGAGGAGCGACTAGAAGCGTCAGGCTTTTGTAGCACTTGCCTGAGAGGGTGATTGGTTAAGACCTGGATACTGTGGGCCTGGAAGTAGTGTCGTAACTTCCTTGCTGTCACGACTAACGCGAGGGCGAGCTTTTCCATCTGGGGATACCTTGTCTCTGCGTCGAGGAGGCGCTTGCTGGCATAATACACCAGCAATTGCACCTTCTTCTCTTCGCGGATTAACACTGAACTAACGGCGTGTTCCGAGACCGCCAGGTAAAGGCTCAGCATTTCCCTGGTCACTGGCTTGGACAGCATAGGGGGCTTACCAAGGTGTTCCTTCAGTTGATGGAATGCCTGTTCGCACTCCTCCGTCCATAGAAACGGCTTGCTTCCCCTCAGTGTGTTGAAGAATGAGACGCACTTGTCTGTGTATTTGGAGATAAACCTACTCAGTGCGGCCATGCAGCCTATCAACTTCTAGACCTCCTTGGGCTTCCTTGGCGATGCCATGTCGATGAGGGCCTCAATCTTTTTCGGATTGGCTTCGATTCCTCAACTGCTCACCATAAAACCCAAGAACTTCCCTGAAGCGACGCTGAAGGCACACTTCTGAGGGTTCAGCTTCATTTTGTACGTCCTGAGCACACCGAACATTCTCCTCAAGTCCTCCTCATGGCCTTCAGCTCTTCTACTCTTCACCAGCATGTCATCGACGTATACTTCCATGGTTTTCCCAATTAGCCCCGCGAACATTTTATTGACGAGGCGTTGATACGTTACCCCAGCATTCTTGAGGCTAAAGGGCATCACCCTGTAACAGTAGAGCCCTCTATCTGTGATAAACGAGGTATGCTCCTCGTCACGCTCAAGCATGGATATCTGGTTGTACCCAGAGTATGCATCCATGAAGCTCAACAGCTCGTGCCCTGCCGTGGCGTCGACCAGCTGATCAATCCGGGGCAACTGAAAGCTGTCCTTAGGACAGGCTTTGCTCAGGTCGCTGAAGTCGATGCACGTCCGCCACTCCCCATTTGGCTTCTTCACCAGGACAGGATTGGACACCCACTCGTGGTATAAGACTTCTCGGATGAAGTTGTTCCTTGTGAGCTTGTCCACTTCTTTTCGCAGGGCCTCGGACCTCTCGGCGTTCATTGGTCGACGCTTCCGTCTCTTTGGCGGAAACTTATCGTCGATGTTCAACCGGTGGCACATGACATCAGGGCTTATCCCTTCCATGTCCTCATGGGTCCAGGCGAACACGTCGATGTTTCCCTTTAGAAATTTGACCAGAATTCGCTGGCTTTGGGCTCCCAGCTCCGAGCATATCCTTAGCGTCCTTGTTAGGTCCCTTTCGTCAATGGGTCAATGGGGACCTCAACCAGTTCCTCGACAGGTCCTGCTTCCAGCCCCTCCCCGGGGAACCTTGGATCCAAGTCGGGTTCCTCTGCCCTGGTTTCGACCATACGCAGCTCCCTGCGAACCTGCGTTGGTTCGGCATAGTGGCGGACTGTTTTGGAGTATGTGAGCATTGACTCGTATTGGTTCCCCCTAGCTTTGCCGATCCCACTCGGCGTGGGGAATTTCATCGCTTGATGATAAATCGACGTCACCGCCCGCAAGGCCCGCAATGTCGGGCGCCCTATGACCGCGTTGTATTAGTCGCCTCCCTTCACTACCAAGAATTTTGACATTATTGTTGAAGTGTGTGGTCGGTCCCCAATGGTCATAGGCAGCTCGATGGCTCCTTCTGGGATGACGCTGTCCCCTGTAAAGCCATACAAGGGTTGGGCGCTGTTCTGGAGCCTCGAGCGAGGAATTCCCATCTTGTTGAGGCAGTTCCCGTACAAGATGTCCACGGAGCTACCGTTGTCGACCAGTATGCAGCATACCGTGTGATTGCCGATCATGGCCTCGACTACCAGGGCGTCACTCTGGGGAAATTGCACACCTCTGGCGTCGACCTCGGAAAAGGTGATCTCGGCGTCCTCGTACCGAGCAACCTTGAATTCACGCCCCGAGATATTCATGAGTGACCTTGAATTTCTCCTTTGCCTCTCAGGCGTATTCTTTCTGTGCACGTTGAGAGGTACCGTCGAGTTACGGTCCCCCAAATATCGTCCTTATGACGCCAACTGGTTCAGGGGGGTTGTCGCGATTATCCCGCCTATGCTCATCTCGTCGGTCGTCATTGTGCCTATTATTATTCCACCGGTCAACTCGGTATTCGCCTAGCCTCCCATCTCGGATGAGCCTCTCGACCTCGTCCCTCAGGTCGTAACACTTGGTTGTAGTATGACTAGTCTCGTCGTGGAAACGACAGTATTTGTTTAGATTTCTCCGTGCTGGGTCGGCCTTCAGGGGTAGAGGTCGACATAGGACCTGGAGGTGGCTAATCTCGTGGTAGACGTCCTCGATCCCCATTGTCAGACGGGTGTAGGCGTCATACCGTTGCGGTTTGGGCCGCTTTGTTTCCCCCTGGCTCGTCGAGGCATTGCCGCCTCTATTATTCAGAGCCGGGTTGTGCTTGGGCTCGGCTTGCACCTAGGGAGGACCTCGGCGCCTCTTGCCGTTGTTCTGAATGCTAGCTTGGCCGACCTCCTTCTTGGCCGGGGCTGCTGCCTTGTTCTTAAAGGCCTTTTTGGCCTCCTCGGCGTTTATGAACCCCTGAGCCCTCGTCAAGAACTCTTGATAAGTGTGGAGCGGCCTTCGGTCGAGGTCGGTACTGTAGGGGATGTCCTTCTTCATACTGGACAACACCCCCATTAGAGCCACTTCATCGGAGTTTCCCTCGGTGGCTGCGATCTGCTCTCCGAAGCGAGCTATCCAGTCCTTCAGGGACTCATTAGGTCCCTAGTATACTCTTGACAGGTTCTGCTTCGGTGGGATGTACTTCTTGACAACTATGAACTGAGTCAAGAAGGCGTTCTTTAGGTCATCCCAACTGGTGATGGAGTTCGGTTTGAGAGACATGAACCATCTCCTCGTATAGTCGGAAAGGTGATTTCTGAACGCCCGGCACATCACCTCCTCGAGGTATCCATGCAGGACCATGTGCCCTGTGTACACCTCGAGGTGGTCGTCCAGGTCGCTCCTTCCATCATACAGTAGAATGGGGGGCGACTTGTACTTATCTGGGAGTGGGACTCAGATGATATTCTCCGTGAACGGGTGGTCGTGAGACGTGTACATCTTTGCGTCGACATTCACTGCCTCAGCCACCTTTCCCACAACCTGTTCAAAGTTGTTCAGCCAGCTCCCCATCTGCTTTTCTAACCTGGCCATCTTCTCAGCGAAGGCCTTATTCTCCGCTGCGAGCTTGTCCTCTCTCGCCAGCTGCACGGCCTTCCCGCGACGGGCGTCGATCCTTGCCCTTAGGTCTCCACCGTGCACCAACGTGGAATCCATTGGGACGGGGTTCCTCCTATGCGCGTCTTGTGGCGGTTGAGGGAGTGCACCTCTGTTATCCGTAAGGGGCACGGCAGCCCTCGCCCGCGCTCTCCTATGTGCTGCGCGTTGTCTGCTCCCCACAGACCTATTTGACTTAGCCGGCCGGGAATCATTAGCTCGACTATCACCGAACTCCTCAGTGTCACCGCGTTGGTCACCAATTCCTTGGTCCCCATCGGCGGCGTTCATCGGGTCCGTCGGCGCGTCTTCGAGCGTCGGCAGTGGATTCTGCCGTTGATCCCGTTCGGCTAAGGCCGTAGCCATTCTTTTTACGGCCGCAGCCAGTGTTTCGACCTGCCTTTGGAGCTGGTCGATGCGGTCGGGGGGGTTTTCTGCGGCTGGTGGGAGCGTGTTCGCTGAGGGCCCAGCGACGATGGAATCCAAGGTCGCTTGGGCTAACGGGTTAGCCGCCAGCTGGCGATTTCTGGGAGGCATGATGAGGATTTCTGCTTGTAAAAGACTGACTTCAAAGCTGTATTAAATTTCTGGGCTTATGGCCCTTCCTTCTAGCGCCATGATTACGTTTTCCGACAACTCGTAATATCCTCCCGTAAACACTCATGATTACGTTAATCACAAGATTATGAGATGAGCAGAAAATAATACAGAAGAAACTACAAATTTATAGTGGTTTGACAATAATATTGTGCCTAATCCACTTGTGCATGCACTATATTTTTGAGTTGAGTACAAGTATTCTCTCTCTGTAACACAAATGATCTTCCAACCCCTTTCCTAGGTTCTTTTGGTTCTATTTATAGCCTCTCTCGTGCGGCTACACATTCCCGGTTCCCAAGAGAGAAGCCATCTCCCATCCTCGGTCTTCGTGAGGGTAGGTGAGTTCTCATGATGGCTTATCCCTGGAAATTCGGCGGATCTCCCCAGCCTAACACCTGATTTCCTGACTCCAAAAGTAGCCGTCGGATCAGTACTTCCCTCCTCGGGTTGACATGACTTCTGGCAACCAACAATGATTCCTCGACGTCGCTGAATTGGCCCGTCGAGGCCTTATGCGGTGCAACTCCTCCTGTGGGACATCTCGACGCATAGGGTACGTCTGCTACGCTTTACCTCGCTGCCAACAGTCGATCCTCCACGAGGAGTTCCTCGACGTCGGTCCTCAGAAGCAGTGGTTGAGGTCTCGACCATGGCGTAACAAAAAGCATTACCTATAAAGCAAAAATAAAATAAAAGTTAAAGCCAAGACCAAAAGAGCTTATATGATTCAGTAGCTATGGAAAACAAAATAAAAATAAAAATAAAAAACAAAAAAGAAAACAGAGCAGAGTAAGTAAATAGTGGAGAGAGGATTAGTCGCTGGATTGCTACTGCTCTGGTCATCAATGCTCAAGTCGTCAGGAGATCTAGAAGGTGGGGGAAAAGAGGTCGAGATTTTGCGTGCTGGGTGTGTAGGATTTGGTCTTTGGCACTAGAGGCCATAAAAACGTAGCCTCGACTCCTTGAGTGAGAGCCTCAGTTTGAGGCGCGCCTTGAGGCGTTTGAGACGTACGTTTTTTTAATACATGGCTAATATGTATATGTATGCACTAGTTTTTTACCCCGCGCATTGCTCCGGGAAAGATTGTTATATTATAGAAAAAATCATGAATTTTTATATTACAGTATTAATTTGTATGTATATATATTTACATATATATATATTTTTTTAAAGGTTTACCAAGATAATTTATACATATATGTACATATGTGTATATATTTGTTTAAAGGTCTAGTAAAAAGGATTGTATATTACATTAAATTTTTTACTTTTCTTTTTTTGATGGTTTTTTGAAGCTGTAGTTGTAGAATAAAATTTTTTGAAAATATTAGTATTATTATTGAGAAAATTTTTTAAAGGGGGAAATAGAAGATTCTAACAAAATATAGAAATTTTTTTTGGAGGTGCAGATACAAAAGTTGAAAGACTAACAAAAAAGATATAAAGAAAAAGAAGGTACATTGAGTGTTGCAACGGGTAGTGATATTATAGGAGATAACATAAGAGGTTGATAGTTTTTAGAATATGGGAATAGTTTATATATATACATATACATTTATATATATATATATATAGATATTTGTACATGGATGGGATATCTATTTACATTGGGATTGAGCTTTTTGTTGTTGCCGTGCTTTGCTTTTCTTCTTTACCTATGATATGTATAGTTTTGAAAAGTTAGTATTCATAATTGATGAAATTAGTAATATTTTGATTTAGAGAAAGTGATATTACCTGTTCCTTAGGCGCTTTGTAGATTGTTCTGGTTCTTTTGATCATGAACTATAATGCTAAGAGTTTGTTTAGATACATATAAAATTATAAATATTGTTTTTGATTTATGAATAATGTAAATTAGTTTATGACTTACCGAATGGTTGATTTTTTTGGGTCTGGAGTTTGTGAATCCACTAGTGTTTGAGTTGTTGCTACTGTTTTTGTTTGAGAGCTGAAATGGTAAAATATAGTTTAGATATTAGACATTATTTTTTCATTTGTAATAGGTAGAATTTAATATAACTATTTTACCTTGTTGTTGTCACTATATTTGTTGATGTTGGTGTTGGTAGTGGTAGAGGCTCTGTGTCTTCAAATATTTTGGCAACGATTGCATTTGTTTGTGATCCTTTTTGTTGAAAGTATAGTTGGAAAATCTTTGTTTGTCCTCTTAGTTGAGAGATGATCGGCGGGATTGTAAACGGATTAGTAAAGCCTTCATTGATTGTTACTGTAGAGCATGGTTTTTTTATTAGTGCCTGTGCTGCTCTGCCAAATATAGTAATGTTCATGTTTCCAGTTGCATCTTCAATTTCTGCTGTTAATCTGTACCTGTAATATGTAAAATTATAGTTTATTTATGTAATAGATTAATTACTATGAGTAATAAAAGTAAATTGATTTTGGTAATTGTATATTTGGAAGTTTGTGTACCATGGAGATGGTGTTGTTTTTATGTGGCCATGACTGTCACACCACCAACCAATCCCAGCTTGTTTTAGCTGTCGATAACATCTGGGGCAGGAATTGTTCTACTGAGAATCGGGTTATTTTAGCTCTTATTGTAAATCTTGTTTCCTGTGTAGATAGATAAAGATTGTTAGCTTGAATGATATAATTAGAACAAAAAATAAGAATGTGGTATTGTTGTTGTAACCTCAGTTCTTTGTTAATATAATGTTTTTGCTTCATCAATTGTTGTTCTATTTTGTGTTTTTTGTTCTTCGATGGATTGACTTGATGTTGTTGATGCTGTTGTAAACTCAATTTCTTGATATTGGTGTGAAAACCTGTAGATACAAAAATGTGAATGATTTTGAAAAGAAGTAATACAAAATTTTTTGTTTTTAGATATTGTGAATTATTTTTCTTACCTTGTTTTTAATGTTGTTGTCTCTTATATATCTGGGTCAATATAAAAGATGGTTGCTGCAGTGCTTGAGACATATGCATTTCCTAAGATTTGGGCCATGAATTGATTAATTTCTTGGTGTATTTTTGTGTGGGTATTATGTTTTTATTATAAAATGGTTAGAAAGTACCTAAATATTGTTTTATCAACATTGCTGCGAAAACTGCAACAACTGGTCTTTTCATTGATTTAATAACATTTTCATCAAATTGGTCTGCTTTGTGTCCACATAAAGTAACTTGAAGTTGTTCATTTCTGTCAGCAAAAGGAAATGGAAAAATAAATATTAGAATAAAATATAGTAAGTGATGTAAAAAAATTGGTGCAAAATTTATTTACCTTATGTTTTGTATCATTAGGGCACGTCGTGATGTCTGTTTGCTGCTAATGTTTGTTTGTTCTATTGATTGTATTTTTGTCAGGACACCAATGACATCTGTTGGTATATTAATATGCCATCAAAAGAATATAGATAAGTAATTTTTTTTTTTTTTTGGAAAGAGTAGTTTATATTACCTGTTAAAAGTTCGGTTGTTTGGATTCTGTGATGAAGCTGATCGAATTCAGTAAAATAAAATCTGTGGAATGGAATGGGAAGTGTGTCTTCGATGACTGGGAGAAAAACTGTTGCACGTGCAAATTGTAACATTGCAGAATGTGGAACAACTTTGTATGTTGGCTTGTTTTGTGTGACAAAAAAGTTGCTGATGTCATATATATTGCCTTGTTCAATTTTTGGGGAAATGATGTCAAAATCACGTGCTCGAATTGATCCTTGAATTACTTCGTGCTGTGAATAAAAAATATGAGAATGTGATATATTTTATAATATTATATAGTATTAAGTATGTTATAATATAGTTATTACCTCTTCGTTCGGTTTTAGTGCGCGGATTGGTGTTGTCATTTTTCCTATTTATTGAGAAAGAAAGATTATTATTTAATATATTCATGTGATAATATAGTTTGGAAATTTATCAACTATTTGATTAAAATGTTGATATATTTCTAAAGTAATATGATGTGTAGTATAATTTAATTTCAAGGGTTTTCTTTTTTGTTATTTTTGTTTTATTTATTTATTAATTATATTATAAGGTTGTTTAAAGAATTGAAAAATATAAGGATATTGTTTTTGGCGCAATATTTAGGGATTATGGTTTATTTTTTTTATTTTGGTTTAAAAATGGTTGAGTCGTTATTTATTATTAATTGTTAATGAAAGATTTGATTTGTTTAGGGAGATTCTTGTTTTATTGTTGATGAAAAATATTAATAAAAGGTTTTGAAGTTGTGTGTTCTATATTTATATTTATATTATTTAATTAAATATTATTTTAATGATGGAATTATTTTGTAAATTATTATGATTATATTTTATGGCGATTGAAAAGAGTAGTTTATATAAATTGCATTTGATGGGATTTGATGCTTATTTTATTATTATGAAAAATAGAAAATTTGATAAGGGTGTTTTTAAACCTTTTTCTTGGATAAAGAAAGGTGTATTCATGATGAAGTGATTTTTATATTATTTATTATTTTGTTCCGGTTGCTATTTAAAGTATCAAGTTGTTGATATTAGTTGAAAGGCTGAAAAGTAGGCTTTGAAGATTATTACATGTGTTTGGTAATAGTACAGTGTTTGAGTTGTTCTTTATTTAGATAAAAGTGGGGGTTTATGATAAAGTAGATTTTAGAAATAATAATTGGTCAATGGCGTATTTAGGAAGTGGAAAAAACAATAAGATTATGTAGGATTATAATTTAGTGTGAATAAATTAATAAAAAAATGTTTATGTAATAATAATGTAGGTATAATAATCTTAATCTGAGATTAGTGAAAACAAATAGAATTATATAGATATCAGAAGGATAAAATATGAATAATACATGTAATAAGGTTAGAAATGAATTATGTATAATGGGAGGTATTTATATTTGTATTTGGTTACATTGAGGTTTGTGCTTTATACATAGATAAATATATTAAATATTTTGTGTTAGAATAGTTGGTTATAAAAAAGAGTTATAAATGGTATAATGGATGAGTAAATGATTAGGAGAGTTTACAGAGGAAAAAATTAAGAGACTATGTTTGTTGTTTTATATTATATATTATTGGTAATGTATGAGAAGTCAAGTATATATTTATATATATTATAGTTAAATTAAATAATATGAAGATGAATATAACCATAAAAGTGTGAAATTTGTTGTATGACATAAGATTAAATAATAAGGTAAGAAAATTTCATAAGTTAAGTTTGTGTAGGATGAGAATATAAATAAGTGAATTGGGATATGTATTTGTGTAAGTTGTGTTTGTTAGAAAATGCTTAGACAAAGCAAAAGTTGTACGTAGTAGATTTTGTAATGAAGTTATAGTAGGAATAAAGGTTGATTAGTATTTATGTAGGGATAGATAGTGGGAAAAGATTAAAGAAATGAAATAAAGATTGATGATTACAAAAGTAGTAAAAATGTTGGTAATTATATTTATAATCAAATTATAATAAAAAAGGGGTTGATAATTGATAATAGTAGTGATTAGATATGATTAATGAAGTTCAGGGATAATTTTTTGGATAATAATATTTTTTAGATGACAGGAATAAATATTTCCTAGATGAGTTGGATGGATAAATGGTTAATGGTAAGATTAATATATTTTGTTAATATATTTAATATTAGTAATAGAATCGTACAGTATTTAGTGTTAATGTATAAGGTAATGGAAATGGGGAGAAATAGGAAAAGAAGATGGAAGATGTACATTGTAATATATATTTGAGCAAAAAATGAGTAATTGAAGTAAGATATGAAATGATTGAAAAAATATAAAATGAATAACTAAAACATGGAAAGAATGGGAATGCTTTTCGAAATAATCCTTTTCGCATTATTTGGTTGGAGGCTATATGTTGTTCCTATCCAATATAATATGGCGAAGTTTGTTCATGATGAAAGTTGAGAAAATATAACATGTGATGATAAGTCCAGATTAATGATGAAATAGACATAGAAGAAGAGAAAATTGGAAGTAGTTGAGAAAAGAGAAATGTTAATCGCTAAGCAACCATAGTTCATATAAAATGAGGAGTGATAAAAAGGAAGAGAAAAAAAAAAAAAAGCAAAGATGATTACAAAAAATTATATAAAAAATGGGTAATAAAATGGGAAAAAAATTATGTAAACAGATTAGGGGAATGTAAAAACCGAAGAAATGGATTGCTTATAAATAAGGAAAAAATAGGAAAAGTGGGGGAATTAATATAATATTATTGTCAATTGATGACGGGTATTTCTACCAACAAATCAAGTACTTTTAAGCTTGAATATTTGTAAGTTTTCAAGCATTTTTGTTAGTTTAATGTCTTTTGTGTGATTTTTATAGGAAATATAAATAAATGCCAAGTTGGATGATTTTGCATGAAGAAAGGAAGAATATTTGCCTAACTTGTGAATCAATGAAAAGAGGATGTGAAAGAGGATTTTGTGGCACAAAAGAGGAGGCTTTGGATTCCAAGAGAAGCTTACTGCAGCTGGGCGCCTTCATGGGCTCTGTTGCGAACGAAGACCGAGAGGGGAGGCGCAGGGCCGCAGCAAGACAACATGCGCTTGCAGCGCGCTGCAGCGCATCAAATGGCGCGCCGCAGCGCGCCCAGCGTGTGTTGTTGCATAACGTGGCGCTGCAGCGCGCTCCAGCATGTTTTGTGCAAAGAACGCGCGTCGCAGAAAGCAATTAAATGGGCACGCAACAGCCCAGGGTGTTTTACCCCAGAACACGCGCCGCAGCGCACATCAATGGAGGCTGCAGCGTGCCCACTTGATGCCACGCCGCCGCACTGGATTGACGCTTGCAGCGCCCCAGTCCGCTTCTCCGTTAAAGATTTAGGCTGCAGCGCGTTTTCACGCAGGCCGCAGCGCCCAGGGCCAAAAACGCGCAAGCAGCCGCGTAATCACGCAGGCTGCAGCGCGCGTCTGAAGCCCTAGCTCCGAAGTGTTTCATTATAAAAGGAAAAAGTTGCCATTTGAGAGGGGAGCCCGGAAATGTGAAGAAAACATCAATAGGAGGCCGAAATCCTTCATCTTGGAGGTCCTTGGAAGCTCTTCAATGGATATTGGGTTTTATCTTCCTTCATCTATTTTTCCATGTTGAGCTAGACATTTAATCTAGAACTTGATGTAGTTTTATTTGAACTATGTTTTGAATATTTTGTGGATTGTTAATTTAATTTCATTTTTCAATTCATTTATGTTTCTCTATGCTTAATGCTTTTAATTTATTTGGCCAATGAGTTAGATGATTTTTAGATTGCGAATTTGATGCTCGAGAGAGATTGAATTCTTTATCTAGATTCTAGAAGCATAGTCTAGGTTGTTGTGAGACCGGGAGGAGACCAACGCTTAGATAATCAAATTAGGATTTAGGTTGTTTTGAGGCCGGGAGGCGATCGACATTCCTATTTTCTAATCACAAAGCGCGGCTTAATTTGTGTTTAAATGTTCATTTTCGAATAGGGATATTGTTTTGGGTATTTAAATGCAATTTCTTGTGAGGCACTCGGGAGAGGTTGCAAGATGAAATTAGAGCCTTGATTAATGAATTGAATGGAATTGATTAGCGATTACATAATAGGATGAACATAGGAATAATAAAAGCGAAATCAAGTCCCTAGACCATTTGTGTATAGATACTTTATTTTCTTATTTTCATATTTATTTTGTTTTATTTTCTTAGTTGTCATTTTATTAGGTTGCCTAGATAAAGTCAAGTTACAATAATTGCGGTATTTTAATGGCAATTCTAAACCCAATCCTGTGGAGACGATACTCACTCACCTTA
Source organism: Morus alba (assembly GCA_012066045.3). Classification (NCBI taxonomy): domain Eukaryota; kingdom Viridiplantae; phylum Streptophyta; class Magnoliopsida; order Rosales; family Moraceae; genus Morus; species Morus alba. The sequence goes on from CP050225.2 coordinate 30,277,680, forward strand.
TACTCAAAACTTGACACCGTGACGCTATGAAATTTAATATACAAAAATTAAATTCGCATCAAGTTTTTGGCGCCGTTGCCCGGGATTGGCGTTTTAAATTGTTGTTAATATTGTGAGTACATGACTTGATTTTAATTTAGGCTTTTATTTTTCATTTTTAATCTTTTGTTTTATTTTTATTTTCTTTTGTTTTATGAGGTACTTGGAGATGGTTGATCGACAAGTCCTCTCAAGATTTTCTCAACGAGACTCCGAGCCATTTTTTAGTGCTTGGGAGAAATTCAAGGAACTGCTCATTCAGTGTCCCCACCATGGTTTCCCGAGGGAGGTGCAACTACGAATCTTCCTCGACGGGTTAGATGCCGCAACAAGGATGTGGGTGGAAAGAGGAAATGGTACCACCTCTTTTCACCAACTATCCGCGGATGAAGCTTATTGGTTGTTGGAAGACATGGCCGATGTTAACTATCGGTATTGGAGGTATTCAGCAAACCACCACGGTTTAGAGGATAGCTCCAACAATTCAGAACCACGGCTTGACACCCCCCGTCACCAAGCGGAGTCTTCTACCTCACTTGAAGACCTTGTCGCCCAATTTTCGGAGGAGACAAGACTCCGAATAGAGAAGTTAGAGAGGATGGAGGCGCTCGACCAACTTCACAAGGAAATGGAGACAAATCTAGCGGAGTTGTTTAGGTTGATGCTAATTCCAGATGAATCTGCTAACGCCATGAATAGGGAACTACAAGAGGAGGAATGGGAGTTATTTGAAGATGACTCTTTGAGAGAGGAGGAGACTCAACAATTGGTTGGTGAAGAATTTCAAGAAGAAATCAATGAGTCTCCGCCCCTCGAGATCCCCATTGTCGTGCCACCCCCGGTTGAGAAAGATCACATCTACGAAGATCCAATGTGGCCGGCAATCCCTCCACCATCTCGAGCGCCATTCTTCCAAGCATACCAAGCTTATGAGCCAGTGCCGAGTCAAGTTGAGCAAATGGCCCGAAAATCGCCAAATCTTGCCAAGCTTGAGGGTGTAAAGAATCAAGACCCATACGTTGTGTTGTATGACACGTACTATGGGCGAAAGCCACTCTTTGACGAGTTGGCTCGGCACAGGAATAATTGAGCCTAAAGACGCAATTTATGGAGGAGAGACTCACCCCAACCCAAGTTTATGCCATCATGCCCGGTGCATCATCGCCAACGATACTAGGAGGCGAGATTTTTTCACCTCCCCGGTACGTGTTCTTATTCCCTTGTACTTAATTTTAATGATTGCTTGATTTTGAGTTTGGGGGTGAGACACTTTGTGGTTGATTTTAGTGGATTTTGAGCATTACTTGTGACTTGGTTGTTATGACTTGTCTCCATTGAGTTATGTTCTTTTGGCCATGTTTTTACTTGTTTTTCATTTAGGTTGTTTGAATAAATTGTGAGTTTTGTTGAGATGAAATGACTAGATAATAATGACGAGTATAGTCACTTGATGCCTTCTTAGGTCTTTTGAAATGTATTTCATTGAGATTTCTGTGTGCTTGACTCGCATTGATTGAAATTCACTCTTGACTCTCTACTTTTGAGCACCATGAATCATGATCACTTGATCTTTTGAGCATTAGGAGAACATTTATGTGCATTAGGTAGACTTTGATATCTCATGAACACTAGAACCCATTTGAGTGAAACTTGAGGCGAAATTGTCAGTTTAGTGTCATTGGAGAGATGATTAAGGCATTTTATGTGGATCGTTTGGGCCTTTGAAGCAAACCCTTGAAAAGAAAATTCATCATTTGTTTACCCCCTTTGAGCCATATTGCTTACTTCATTCATCACCCATGTTTGTACATCCAAACCACCAAATGCACTTTCACTTCCTAAACCCATCACTAATAGGCATGATTGCGTTAAACGCTAAGATTGAGAGTGAGTGTGGGTTTTGTTTGAGAAATCATTAGTGGATTGGCTTGTGACGTTATTATTTTTTTTTTCCTCAAAAAAAAAAAAGAAAGAAAAGAAAAAAAAAATAAAAAAATAATAAAGAAAAAAAAAAAGCAATTGGATGAGGAATTGAGTTACCATTTCCATTTCTTTACAACATTGGGGACAATGTTGAGTTTGAGTTTGGGGTGTGGTCTTTATTTCTCAAATTTTGTGGTTTTTATTTCTTTTTGGGTTCGATTGAAAGCGAATGTATCTTTGAAAAGAGGAGTCGGTGAAATTTTTTCTTTTCTTTTCTTGGAAATCATGTGAGATACATGAGTTGTGATGCATGCCTAGTGTGATTTGAGCCTAAAAATTCTAATCTCATCCACCTTTCACCCTAGCCATATATTACAACCCTCAAAAGTCCTTTTGATCTTCAATGACAAGTGAACCTTTATTAGTGGAGAGTGACACGAAAAATGGGCCTATGGTAGTTCTTATTAAGATATCACTCATAGTCTCCTTGGCTCATAGGTCTATCCGGATTTTATTTGGTTGATTGAGATTGATTGTGCACACACTTACACTTTGAGAGTCTTGAGTGGAGTGAGATTGATGCTTGATGTTGAAATTCTAGATAATCTCAATGTTTGCATTTCCTTTGAGCTTAGAGCATTATGTGACTTTGAAGATACATGCACAGTTGTTGACTCGATACAAAACTCACACCTTCTTTTTCGTTTGTTTCTTAGTACTTGATTTGTGTTTTCTTTTTTCTTTCTTTTCTTTTGCTTGAGGACAAGCAAATGTTCGAGTTTGGGGGTATTTGATGACGGGTATTTCTACCAACAAATCAAGTACTTTTAAGCTTGAATATTTGTAAGTTTTCAAGCATTTTTGTTAGTTTAATGTCTTTTGTGTGATTTTTATAGGAAATATAAATAAATGCCAAGTTGGATGATTTTGCATGAAGAAAGGAAGAATATTTGCCTAACTTGTGAATCAATGAAAAGAGGATGTGAAAGAGGATTTTGTGGCACAAAAGAGGAGGCTTTGGATTCCAAGAGAAGCGTTGCAATACGCCTTCATGGGCTACACAAGAACGAAGACCAGAGAGTAGGGGAAGCGCAGGGCTGAATAAGACAACATCTTGCGTAGCAGTTACCGCAATACGGCCAGCGTGTGTTGTTGCAAAGAACGCGCCGCTGCAAGCGCCCAAAGATGTTTTGTTTAAAGAACGCGCGCAAATAAGACCACCAAATGGTATTGCAGCGCGCCCAGGTGTTTTACCCAAAGAACACGCGCCGTGAACAAGCGCACCAAATGGGCCGCAGGCCCACTTGATGCCACACGCTGCAGCGATCGATGGCGCTGCAGCGCGCCCCCATCCGCTTCTCGCCAAAAGACGCAGGCTGCAGCGTTTTCACGCAGGCTGCAGCGTGCCTAGGCCTAAAAACGCGGCGCATAAGCGTAATCACGCAGGCTGCAGCAGGCCTCAAGCCCTAGCTCAAGTGTTTCATTATAAAAGGAAAAAGTTGCCATTTGAGAGGGGAGCCCGGAAATGTGAAGAAAACATCAATAGGAGGTCAAATCCTTCATCTTGGAGGTCCTTGGAAGCTCTTCAATGGATATTGGGTTTTATCTTCCTTCATCTATTTTTCCATGTTGAGCTAGACATTTAATCTAGAACTTGATTTAGTTTTATTTGAACTATGTTTTGAATATTTTGTGGATTGTTAATTTAATTTCATTTTTCAATTCATTTATGTTTCTCTATGCTTAATGCTTTTAATTTATTTGGCCAATGAGTTAGATGATTTTTAGATTGCGAATTTGATGCTCGGGAGAGATTGAATTCTTTATCTAGATTCTAGAAGCATAGTCTAGGTTGTTGTGAGACCGGGAGGAGACCAACGCTTAGATAATCAAATTAGGATTTAGGTTGTTTTGAGGCCGGGAGGCGATCGACATTCCTATTTTCTAATCACAAAGGCGAAGCTTAATTTGTGTTTAAATGTTCATTTCGAATAGGGATATTGTTTTGGGTATTTAAATGCAATTTCTTGTGAGGCACTCGGGAGAGGTTGCAAGATGAAATTAGAGCCTTGATTAATGAATTGAATGGAATTGATTAGCGATTACATAATAGGATGAACATAGGAATAATAAAGCGAAATCAAGTCCCTAGACCATTTGTGTATAGATACTTTATTTTCTTATTTTCATATTTATTTTGTTTTATTTTCTTAGTTGTCATTTTATTAGGTTGCCTAGATAAAGTCAAGTTACAATAATTGCGGTACTTAATGGCAATTCTAAACCCAATCCCTGTGGAGACGATACTCACTCACCTTATACTCAAAACTTGACACCGTACGCTTGCGGAAATTTAATATACAAAAATTAAATTCGCATCATCAATGTAATAGATTGGGTATGTGTGAATTGTTTACAAATAAGGAGAAGGAGAGAAGTCGGAAAAAAGTAGAGGGAAAAAAATGGGAGTTATTAATAATATATGAATGGGATGAAATGTGAGTAAAGATTATTACTTGATAAAAGTGATGAAAAAAGGCAACGGCAAATGTTAATAAAATGAAATGAAGTATTAATAAGATATGAATAAAGAAATGGGGAGTTATTAATGGTACCTGGATTAATATGAAAATTATCTTAGCCGTAGGAGGTGAACAATCCAGGAACAAACAGAGGTAGCTAAGGACAGTAAAATAAAAGTAAAAAGTAGTAAGGGATAAATTGTGGGGTGAAAGAGTGTGGTTGTAGGTAAAGAAATCACAGTGATAAACAGTGAGGCATTTGGAAGTATCAAAAGACAGTGGTAAATATGGAGTAATGAAGGAAAGTAGATGGGGGAAGAGGATGAGATGGAATGGGCAGGGGAATTGGTAGGAGTGAATATGTTCTGTAAATGTATAAGAATATAATAGGCATGTGCTTGGAGAAAAATTGGAAAATAAAAATTTATGAATTAGTGAATAAAATGGGTACAGATTAATTTTAGTACTAACAATATAGAAAATAAAAAAATGCAGAAGGAAGGAAAGGATCGGGGAAAAAAAAGGACGAAAAAGCTGAGAAGGAAGGACGAAAAAATCGTGAAAAAGTATTCTAGCAAATCTGATGAAATTTGTAGATAATAGGAAATGATGGTAAAAATGTGTTGCAGGAGATACGAACAGAAGAAATGATGCAGAAAGAAAAAAAATTTTGATTTTTCTAATATTTCCGTAACAAAATCAGAGTAGTCATTGGCCTAAAAAATGAAAAGGACAGCCTAAAAAATGTAGATGATCAAGATAATAAATGGAGAGGGAAAAAATCTTACATTCTCTGGATATTGTGTGAAATCACGCCGTAGAAAAAGGAGGGAAGTAGAGAAAGGATCTGCAGAAAATAAATTTGTTAGTAAGGATCGTAAACAAATGTTTTACAGGAGATAACATAAGACGTTGATAGTTTTTAGAATATAATAGTAGTTTATATATATATATATTTATATATTTGTACATAGATGAGTTTATATAATGTTTTAGTAAATATCTATTTACATTGTGATTGAGATTTTTGTTGTTATTGTGATGCTCTGCTTTTCTTGTTCACCTGTAATGTGTATAATTTTGAAAAGTTAATATTGATAATTGATGAAATTAGTAATATTTTGATTTAGAGGAAGTGATATTACGTGGTCCTTTGTCGCTTTGTAGATTGTTCTTGTTTTTTTGATCGTGAATTATAATGATGAGAGATTGTTCTTATAAATTTTTTTTTTATTTTTCTAATATTTTCGTAACAAAATCAGAATAGTCATCGGCCTAAGAAATCAAAAGGACAGCCTAAAAAATGTAGATGATCAAGATAATAAATAGAGAGAGAAAAAATCTTACATTCTTTGCATGGTGTATGAAATCACGCCGAAGAAGAAAAAAGAAAGTAGACAGATGATCTACAGAAAATAAATTTGTTAGCAAGGATCGTAAACAAATGTTTTATATCAATTGTAAAGGTAAGTAAATGAAAATGAGGGAGAAAAATTAGGGGAAATATATATGATTTATTCATTATGAATAGAGAGCAGAGGAAAAAATGGTTGGCAAAGAAAGAAAGAAGAACGATGGTAAATAAAAGAAATGTCAAAATGCAATATAATGAAAAGTAAAAGTATTTAGAGAATGCAAAGAAGAAAAACAAAATTTGTAAATCCTTGTGCAAGACCTACGGAAGGAGTTTTTATATGAACAACACAGGAAAAGGTTGAGGATTGGAACGGAGGAAATCACAGTAGAGAATAGAAGGAAATGATTATATGAAGTCAATAGGAAAAAAAATGTGAAACAATGGGATAGAAACAGTGAAGAAGGAAAGGAGGAATGGGTAGAAAGTTCCAGGCCCTCTGTGGACAAACAGTGAAAGGAGGAACGGAGGAAATCAAGGTGATGTTAAAAGAATTAGGGCTTGTTCTTTTGATATTTTTGAGTTAGGTAACTTGTGTGTAGATTTTGAGTTGAGTTTGAATTATAACTTGAGTTGAAGTTATAACTTGAGTTTGTGTTTGATTGTGTACATTTGAGTTATAGTTTGAGATAAGAACCTTTTTTGAGTTTGTGTTTGAGTAAGTCAAAACTTGAATTTGTTTTTAAATAGTATTTTAATAAAAACTCAATGCTGATGAAAAATTTTAATAGGGTACATGGGTCTAGTTTTATTCGTCTTTTCGTTGTCAACGCATAGAAAAAAAATTATCTCAATCAGAATTAAAACGAAAAAGTTATAGCATTTTTAAAAATATAAAAAATATTGTTTATTAACTTGAGTTCGAGTTTTTGAACTCGAGTTGAAGGAGAAACTTTAACTGAAGTTTTAGCTCCAAACTCGAATTCAAACTTGAGTTTAAACTCAAGTTCAAATTTAAAACAACATGAATTCGAATAAAGTTGTAACTCGAGTTACCTTTTTTTGAGTTTTTCACTCAAAAACTACCTAAACGAACAAGCCCTTAAAATTACAAATAGGCCCTCTGTGGACAAAGGCAAGAACGGGGGAAAATGAAAAAAGAAGCCCAAAACATTGTAATATTACTGTACAAATAATTGATTAGTGTTGGATATAGACTGGACGGGGAATTTGGCTGGTAATAGTAGTTTTATGATGTGGAAAAAAGTTGTAATATTTATGATGTTAAAATAATTTATATTTATATTTAGATATATATATATATAATTCTGTATTATAAAAAATTAATATTTTTTATAATATGGAGATATTATATATAGTAAATTTTTTTTTTTGTGATTAAAATGAAAATTCTTAGATGTGTAAATTTATGCATTATAGTAGTAATTAAATAGATGGTAATATTGTATATATTAACTTCTTAATCTTTTAAGAGGTAAGATTTGAGTCATATGTTTAACTGGATACTTGGATTGCTTAATAGAACAAAAGGAAGGATAAGATTGTTATTTATTTTATAATATTCAATATCAATATTAAATTTAAATTAATGTAATATGATGTTTGCAAAAGTTATTACCTGGTTATTGAGCGAGAGGCAATCTAGATTTATTAGATATTTTATTATTAATTTGTTATTTGTGTATAATTTGCAAATGTTAGTTCTAATAGCTTGATAAATTTTAGTTGATTTTAATGTATGAATTTGTCTAATTATTTTGCCTATACTTTGTGAAGGGACAGTAGCTATTTGTATGAATAATGTCATGTAGTATATGTTATCAATTTAGTAGCAATAATGCATTTAAATGTAATAAAATTATTAGTATCATATTGGTATAGTTTTTTTGCAATATTTTTTGGTTTTTATGTAATATTGTGTAGAATTTTTTTGTAGACAATATTTTTTATATGATTAGGATATTTATTAATTAAATTATGTATTAATATGTGTAATCCTTTAGGATTTGTGGCTCTTGATAAAGCAACGTATAATTGTCCGTGAGTAAAAGTTTCAGTTTCTAGGTATAATCCAATTTTAGCTAATGATTGGCCTTGACTTTTATTTATTGTCATTGCATAGCATATTTTTATTGAAAATTATCATCTTTTTAATGTAAATGGCCATTTTGATTCATGTACAGTCATTTCTATTCTTGGAATATAAACTTTTTCATCTATATTATTTGAATTTATGATTTGTCCTTCTATAATTTTATTCGTTAATTGTGTGATAATAAGTCTTGTGCCATTACATAATCCAATAGATTGATTTAAATTTCTTAATAACATTATTGGAATTCCTATTTTAAGGTTTAATTGATGTGGCAGTATTCCATTAAAATTTAAACTGTGTAAGAATTCTTCAGGATATAATAAGTTAAGTTCATCTATATTTTCGGATGAGGATACAATTGTATCATAACTATAATAGGATTTTAATTCTCCAGGGACTAAGGATAATATGTAATTGTTAATATCATCAGTTGTTTTATTTTTTGGGGTTATTATTGCTCGTTCTTTTAAATATTGAATGTTGTTGAAGCAATTATTGAAATCATTATATATCAATGTAGACATTTTTTTCAATTGGATTTGATTGATAGTGCAATATGTATTTGTCTGGTATTTTTATCCATGTAGTATCTTCATTTTCTGGATCTTTTATTCCTTGCGCAGTTCTGTTTCCAATGCTTAATATCCAGTCTGAAAATATTGCAATTTCTGTTTTTTCTTCCTCTGTAATGTTATAGTGTTTTAATCTCATATTTTCTGTTAGTGTTAGAACACGAAAATGTGGCCATAAGTAAGATTTATTTATGGTTGCATCTATTATGTATTCCTTTGTTCCTGTAGGAATAACTGGTAGTATTTGCCGAAAATCACCTCCTAATACAACTGTCATTCCACCAAATGGTTGTTCAAAATTATTTTTTAGATCTTGAAGTGTTTTGTCTAGTGCTTCAAAACAATATTTATTTGTCATTGGTGCTTCATCCCATAATATAAGCGATGTTTTTTCGATTAATTTTGCTAATTGTGTTCCTTTTTTTATGTGACAGGTTGAAAATTTGTCTGTCGATAGTGGTATTCTAAATCTTGAATGTGCGGTTCTTCCTTTAGGTAATAATAATGATGCTATCCCGGAAGATGCAACAGCAAGAATTATTTCATTATTTGATCTAATTTTTGTAATAATTGCATTCCATAAATATGTTTTTCCAATTCCGCCATGGCCATTAATAAAGAAAAGATTGTCTTTTTGTTGATTTAATGATCCTAAAATTTGTTGGTAAATAAATTGTTGTTCTTGATTTAAATTTTGTATTAATTTATTATTTTCTTCTTTTAATTTATTTATATCATAATTAAGTTCTTCTCTTAAGAGTTTGTTATTTAAATCGTCTATTAATGATCCAGAAGGAAGAGGTAGATTAAAGTGTGTTAAGCTTGATGAATTTAGATTTAATAATTTTTCTAATTCGTACAATACAAAATTATATAATTCGTTGTTGGGAATTTGAAAATTTGGATTATTGAATAAGTTCTTAATTTTGTACAAAATGTCATATGTCGTAAGTTTCCAATGTTTTTCAAGAAATTTTATTGGATCACTTACATTGCAAAATAATAGAATTATAACAATTAATTGTCGCAGTTGAGGTGCTGTTGATATAAATGAAACTTCTAATATTGATTGATCTCATTCCTTGTCATCTCCTAGTAAGCCGAATGCATAACATGTAGCTTGATTCATTGGATATTTTATATTGTTGACTGTTCGAAGGTCTTCATAACTTATTTTTCCTTTTTGATGATTTAATAATAATTTTAGGTAATATAATTCGCCAGAATTTGGATGAACATGGAAAGTTCGTCCAATTGCATGTCCTATTTGTCTTGGAGACCAATATTTATATTTAGTATTCCAAACATATTTAGTTGGAAACTCTATGTTAGTTAAATCTCTGGCATTGATATCGTGTTTATTTGTCTCCATCAATTCAGTAAGAGCTGTTTTATCAATACCTGGTTGTCTTATAATATTATGTAATTGTTGATTTGAATGAAATGTTATATTTTGCATTTTTGGTAAATGTATTGATAGCCTTTGAACAGTAGGATTTCTGTGATGTATTGGAAATTCATATAATCGCCACATTGCTTCATATGGTGCGATATATCTACAATTAATATAGTTTTTTATTTCATCTATTTCTCTATAACTGGTTTCCCCAGTATGTTCTATAGATATATTGTCTTCTATGACTGCTCTAATTCTATCTGGTCCTTTTGTCAAATATTTAAATAAATACTTTATGAGCATTGATTGCGAACATATTTCTACATTGATATGAGCTTGAAATTTTAGGCATAAATCTTTATTGTATGGAACTACATATCTATTATCTAATTTAATACCTTCTTTTTCAATATAGAAGGATGTATTTCTTCGTCTATAATTAATGAATCCAGTTTCTTCGATTGTTGTTTCGTTTTTAAATTGTTTTGGGAACTTTTTTGAACATTCTGAATTTTTCATGCATGGAGAATTTGGCTTAATAATGCCACATGGTCCGTGCATCATAAATTCAGCCATTTATTTTGTATTCTAATGGATTGTTATTAGGATCGTATTATTTGCAGAAATGAATTTATTTATTTGCCATGGTTCACGCATTTTGTCGTCATTGTGAAGCCAAAAGAGAAAATGAGAATGTGAGAGACCTCGTTTCTGGAATTCTATGACATGTAAATCTACAAAATTAAAAAATAATTTGTTGTACTTTCTATTGTATTAGAAATTATAATTTATTTATTTGTATTAGGTATTCATGGAATAAAATAAATGTGAATAGAATGAAGTAACCTGCTATAATTGTTCCAAATATTTTTTTTTTTCATTTTTAATAATATATAGAATATGATCTAATTTCATTTTAAAAATTCTTGTAATAATGTTTGGTCTATCTTCTGCTTTTTGTCCTGGTATTTTTGCTAAAGCTCTAATAATTTCAGGCCATTTTGGATTACATGTGAATGTTATAAATAAATTTGGATTTTCATAGTGCCTGCAAATTGTCATTGCATCTTGATAATTTTGAATCATATATCTTGGACTTCCTGTATGGCTAGAAGGAAGAATAATTCTTTTTCCTATCGCTTGTGCATTTGTATCTCCTTTGGTGATTGCGTCTTGAATTCCTTGATAAATTTCAGATCTTAAATTTTTTTGATTTTTCCTAATATAATCCAGTCGATCTTCTTCTACAGAGGCATATGCATCAACTATATATTGTTGGAATAGTCTGCCAGCCCGAAAAAGGGTATTTCCTTGTATTTGTCGTTCTTGTAATTGATAGCAATAAAATTCTCGCATAGAAATTCTTTTTCTTGTGGAGGTATTTCTTGTATTATTGATATTATATTTTAAATCTATTCGGTAACCGTCCTCTCCATAGGGAAATAATAGTGGATATTGAAGGGCCATATAACATGGATGTAGTTTTGTAATCCTTTGTAAAGTGTTTGTTTTATCTTGAATTATAATGTCTCTTCCTTGTTCATATTCACCAATATCTCCAACTATTAAACCACCTATATCATTTGAAGTAGGTAATTCATATTGATTACTATATGTATTTCTTTGACCTATAAGTCTTAATTTCATAGATGGGATATGATATTCTTGATATTGATCTCTTATCATTCGAAAAAGTTTATCTAATTTATTTGTATCATCAAGCATTTTTGTTAAATTTTTAGTTATAAATTGTATTAAATTTTTAGATTGATGATCATGTTGAAATGATGAAGCTATTCGATTTTCAATTTCATTTTCGGTGTCATATATATATAATTGTGCAAATTTTGGCGGATTATTATTAATTGGTAATAAAGATCTCATAAGATGATGTATTTGCCCACTTATTTTAAAAATGTATGGGCCACTTGAGTTTGTTGTATTTGTTTCTGTATTAGCACCAAATGATGTAAATGCAAACATGGAATTATATATTCGGATGTTTTTACGAAAGTGTGTACTTATTGAACCTCCATAATAATTAAGTAATCTATCTAGTGTAAGAGGTGTTTTTTTAGTTAAGGGCAATATTACTTTTCCATTTCTACAGCAAAGATTATATTCAATTAGATTACTGGTTTTGGTTCGCTCATTGAACCAAAATAACGCACCACAATGACGACATATATAAGAACTATCTCCGAGATCAATGTATGTATTAATAGTACCTGTGAAAAGGAAAGAAAAATGATAATAAAGTTGATTAATAAAATTTAGATATTATTTCTACAAAGAATTATATTATTATTTAAATGAAATGATTGATATAGATAAGAGAATTACAATTTTCATTGTAAGTGCTAGATGCCGAAGGTAATGATATGGTAATTTGTCCTTCAGATTGAAATTGTCCAAGCATTGTGTCAAATTTAGATCTTGAACGTGTTGTTGATGTAGCTTCAAAAGCTTCATTTCTCTGATTTTCAAAATTATTTGTTGTGTTTGCATATTCTTGATTTATTAGAGAAATGGCGCGTCGCATAGATTGACTTTGTCGGGATGATATTTTTTGAAATTTTTTTTTATTGATCTGTGTTTATGATATAAAAGCATTTAGGTATTACATAGAAAAGCCAAAAAAAAATTAAATAAATTAGATTATTTATTGAATCTTATAATATGTTAGGAAGGAAGCTAACAGCTAAATATGTTTACATATGTTTTGGAATTTAATATGTAAAGTATTTTTATCTTATATCTGTGTAATTTTATAAGAAGAAAAATGTACAAATGATTAATTTATCAAAATAAAAGTAAAATAGGAACTATTACTAAAAAATAAGATAAATGCGTAGGAAAAATATATGAAGAAATATAATATGAATATAGTATAGTCGTTAATATTATTGGCATTAGTAATAATTAATGATAGTATATAAAGAAAACGTTATTGATTATTTACGTTAAGGGAGATGAAGAGGAAGAAGAAATAAAATGTACCAAAGTGCAGGCGGAAGGGAAAAAACAGGGAAAAAGATTGTAGGCAAAACAGTATTTAAAAAGTAGAAAAAACAGGGAAAAAAATTGTAAGCAAAACAGTATTTAAAAAGTATGAATATTATAGTATTTTTATATAATAATTGTTGTTTATGTGTTAATTTTTTTAATTTATTTGTGATGAAGAAATAAAATTATATTGTGATAATGATTATATCATACGCCTAATTAATTATAGTTAAGAATATTACTACTTGAAAAAAAAATTATAGTTGGAATATTAATCATGTCTCTCTCTCACCGATTTCTGAATAATAGGACACTGTACGTAGGACACTGTAGCTAATGCTTGTCTCTCCACCGCTTATTCTTTATATATATATAGAAGTAGTAAAAATAATAATAATAATAAAAAAAGTAGTGGCCAAAAGAAACTTGATAAGGAGCTAATATGATTGTATTTTTATACATTTATTGTTATTGGACGCTTGAATTTTTTGATGATTCTGTCGTAAAGAAATACAGTTGTAATGTTATAATTATTTTATAACTGTGTACAGCAGGGAAATGGATATAGCTATAATACTATGTAATATATTTGATTCATTATACATATCATAAGTTCTATGTGATGAAAAGTAATGACATAGGCTAAGGATATGAGATTGTTCAAATACTCCCAAGTCTACTAAGGAAAAATAAAAGAAATGAAATTTCTCTCTCAATTCAGAACACGTACAAAAAAAGAATAAAATAAAAATATACATTGATTCAATATAGCGGGAATAAAAAAAAGACAGAAATGATTAGAAAAAAAAGTATGAGAAAAAGCTAAGATTATGGGAAGTAAATTGTCCAAACATATAAGGACAATATGAGGGGCTAATGGATTGAGCAGTTAGTGACAAAAAAAAAAAAAAAGAAGAGGAGAAGGTACAAATACAAAGAAAATACAGAAAAAAGTACTTAATAATGGAAAATTGTTAGGATTACAACTAAAATCAAGCTAAAGAGAAGAACTAAAACATGTAATTTAAAAACATAGTTAATATAATGCCAAAAAAAATAAATAAAGTAGAAATAAATATTTGGATGCCATTTAAATCATAAATACTAATAAGTTTGAATCAAGGGTTAATAACAGGAGAAAACAGAACTGAAGTTAGTAATAGTAAGTAGATGACTTTGAAAAGTGTTTTAGCTGTAAAACATTAAGTAGACAAAAACAAACACAATTAATCAAGTATAGGTAAATATTAATAATATGAGAGCAAGTGTAAATAAGGTAAAAAAAAAAGAGAGTAGAAGTTATTAAATGTACCTGGACCAGTATGAAAAGTGTGGTAGCAGTAAAATGTCAACCAAATAGGGAGAAATAGAATTAGTTAAACATAAAAAGAGAGGATGAGTATAAAAATGAACAAAAATAGGTATAGAACACTAATAAAAGATACTGAATTAACAAAAATAAGAAGAAATAGAATGAGCTCAACAACATATATTGACAACAACATATTAAATTTATGTTTCCCTATCATCATTATAAGAGAAAGAAAAATAAAAAAAAGGGAGAGAAACAAAAGAAGGTAAGAGAAAAAATATGAGAAATTGAAAATGAATAGTAAAACATAAACGTGTAGCTTAAATACATATTTAAATATAATCCCAAAAAGTAAATAAAACGCAAATAGATAGTTTAATCTGATTCAATAATGATAAAACAATAAGGCCGTACGTTGGCAAAAAGAATGAAGGAAAAGAATGGTATATATTAAAAACATGGTAGGAAGATAAAATAGAAATAAATATTTCAATTGTATTCTAGAATAATGAAAGGAATGAAGAAAATAACAGCAAGTATTAATAATGTAAAACGTAGCATTAATAACGTGAGAAAAAATGGACTAGAAGTTATTGATAGTACCTGTAGCAGTATGAAATTTGTGCTAAGCGTAAGATATTGAGCAACCGGAACAAAATATGGCTAGTTAAGGATAGAAAAACAGTCAAAGCCAGAAAACTGTAAAAGGGAAGTAATGGGAAGTAAGTGAGAAGTAATGAGGGAAAATCAGTAGTAATAATGGATAATGTGAAAGGGGAACGAGAATGGGCGGAGGAAAATATACATGGTAAATGTATTCGACAAACAACATTAATAAATAATAAGCAGAAAAGCTGTTATCAATAGTGGACAATGTATAAAAATATAACACGTATTAATCTATATTGCTTTAGAGAAATAGCTAGAAAAGTTATAATAAAGAAAAGTACTGGAAAAAGGACACAAAAATAGGAAAAAATATTGTTTTAGATAATATCACACGAAAAAATCTTTGATTCATTTAAGAGATCTGCAAGAAAATCAAAATGAGTTACTAACCTAGTAAATGAAAGGACAACCTAAAAGGCTTAGATGATCACTGTAATAAATGAAAAACAAAAAAAAAATATGATATTACCGATATAGAAAGCCAAATCAAGTAGGAGAAAAGCTATTAAAGTGAATAAGATACCTGCAAAAATAAATGGTTTAAAAAAAATAATATTATCAGTACAGCAAACTAGAAGATTGAGAAAGAAAAAATCTGTAAATTATTTAATGCAATCGTAATCAAATTGCAATGAATCATTAATCTAGGAAATCAAAGGACAGCCTAAAAATGCAGATCATCAAAACAATAAATGGAACAGAAAAAAATCTTACATTTTCTATATCCATCCTAAAATGCATGAGTAAAAGCGACAAATAGATAAGAGACCTGCAAAACAAATTTTATAAAAGTAACCGAGTGAAATTAGAGGAAAAATATGTAATCAAATTAGTAATGTATGAAGAACGAAACTGAGAATACTAATGATACAAACCAGAAAGTAAGAAACGTGAACAAAGAAAGGACAAAAATTGAATGTAATGTTGAGGAGGTCATCGAAAATCATATGAATTAAAACAACAGAATGAGGAAATGGAAAAAAAAGGTAAGAAAAGAAAATCAAATAGGAAAAATTGAATACCTGCGGAAAGGCCACAAAAAGGATGCACTGTAGGAAAATGGTCAGCATCTCAAGTAAAATCAAATCATAGAGAAATAAAAAATGAATAGATGAGGGTAAAAACAAAAAGGGAAAAAAAAAAGGAATAACGACACATCAACAACACAAAGAAAGAGGAAAATCTGCAGCAGCCCAAGCAAAATCAACAGAGAGAGAGAGGGGAAAAAAATAAAACCAAGATGAAAAAATAAATAAATAAAATCCAGAACCCACCAAAAGGAATGTGCGACAAAAAATAGAGAGGAAGAGCAAAATATGCACTATCCGAAGCAAAATCAACGGAAAGGAAAAAAAAATTCAGACCCCAAAAAAGGGAACGACGCACCGACAACAGAGAGGAAAAGAAATATCTCCAGCATCGAAGCCAAAATCAAGGGAAAGGAAAAAAAAAAGCACAGCCCACAAAAAGGAACGATGCACCAGCAATAGAGAAGAAAATTAAAATCTGCAGTATCTGAACCAAAATCAAGGAAAAGAAGACGGAAAAAAAAGCACCGAGAAATTTCAAAACCAAAGAACAAAAAATGACTTCTTTCTAAAAACCCAACAAAAGTACCCATAGACAAAGAAGACTGAGGAAAATCTTCGGCATGCAAAGCAAAATCAACAAAAAGCAAAGAGCCAAAGCAACTGATGGAAGCAAAGAAGGAGAAAAAAGAAAAAAAAAAGACACAGAGGAAGAAGAAGAAAGAGAAACGGCGGATGAAAAGAAAACCAAAAAAGAGGTGCTATTAGGGTTTCACAATCACACGATAGGACTAAACAAAAAACCAAAACGGCAACCACAAAATTGTCGCATCACTGAACAAAAGTAAAAGACCAAAAAGCCCACAACCAAGAAACGAAAAGAGCAGAAAGAAAAAGGGAAAAATCGTCAAAACACCACTGGAAAAATAGTAAAATGACCGTGGATGAACAGTGCTGGATGGGTCTGCTTTCAACAAAATGAAAAAGATAAAAAAGCCCACAACCCACAAACAAAAAAAGAAGAGAGAAAAAAGGCAAAATGGTAAGAACACTATTGCAAGAACAGTAAAGTGAGTGTGGGTGAACAGTGCCGCAGGGGTTTCCTTTAGTATATTTATTAATATGATACTGATGGTGCCAAATATTACTCACTAATAAAAAATGATGGTACTAAACATTACTCACTAACAAAAAGTTATCTTGTAACATGGAGCCACTTTTTAATTACTAGTGCTTAATGCAAGTGTTACCACAGAGAATTTTTAAAATGAATTGCAATTCAACTTTTGCATTACTTTTCTGTGTATTAAGTTACAACAAGAAGGCCTATTTATAGTAGAGTACACGAGAGATAGATACACATGATGACAGCTGCAAAATTAGGAAACCATTCCTGATTTGGTCCCTAACGGTCAATAGGGGATTGAGGAGCTATTAGTGGCAAACCAACAGATTGCTCTAACAGTCAAGAGAAAATTAAGAAATAAATCTTGATTGAGGAAATCCCTGAGATATGGTAGCATATTAAATGAGATTTGCTTCCAGGTGATTGGTTCTTTCCATATGTGACTCATGAGCTATGGCTGTTGTAGGAGGGAGTTGACCAACATTATTTTCACCCTTTTTCAAGATGGAGGAAATGATTGAATGTACTCATAGCTTGTTCCTAAAATGACGAAATAGGAGTTTGGACAAAGGCTTGGTGAAGATATCTGCAATATGATGTGATGAGGGAATATATCGGGTTGTCAATGCCCCAATGGCAACTTTTTCCCGAACAAAGTGGTAGTCAATCTCTATGTGTTTTGTACGAGAATGGAACACTGGATTTATTATCATGTAGAGTGCACTTTTGTTGTCACAAAAGAGTTGTGGTGGATCATGTAGTTTAATTCCAACATCTCTGAGTAAGAAGGTAATCCATACTAATTCTGCTGTTGCCGATGCCATTGACCTATATTCTGCTTCAGAACTTGATCTTGAAACTGTCGGTTGCTTCTTTGATGACCAAGAAATGCAGTTGGCCCCTAAATATATGCAGAACCCACTAGTGCTTCTTCTAGTGTCTGGACATCCTGACCAGTCTGCATCACAGAATCCATACAGCTTTAGTGGACTTTGGGCAAGAAATTTGATTTCATAGTGCATTGTTCCTTTGAGATAGCGAAGTATTCTTTTTACTGCTTTCATGTCTCCCACTGTTGGTTCTTTAAGCTTTTGACATACTTTGTTTACTGCTTGGACGATGTCAGGACGAGTATAGGTCAGATATTGAAGGGCACCAACTAGACTTTGATATTCCTTTGCGTTGATTGGCTTGGAATATTGTGGTGTTATTTGAGGTTTCAAAGCCATTGGTGTATTGAAGTGAGATCTTTCCATGAGTTTTGCTCGATTGAGAAGATCTTTGGTGTACTTGCCTTGAGAGAGAGTGATTCCTCCTGGAAAATATTGTACTTCTAGTCCAAGGAAGTAATGTAGTTTTCTCAAGTCCTTTAGCACAAATTCTGAGCTGAGTTGGCTTATCAAGGCTTGAATAGATTTTTCATTGTTTCCTGTAAACACAATATCATCAACATAAATTAGCATAAGTACAATGACGTTTTCTTTTGTTAAAATAAATAACGAAGAGTCTGCCCTGCTATAGACAAAACCAATGTGAATTAAGAATTCAGATAATCTATTAAACCAGACACGTGGTGCTTGTTTGAGTCCATAGAGCGATCTGTTTAGTTTGCACACATGATCTGAGAACTTTGGATCCTTAAATCCCGGTGGTTGTTCCATGTATACTGTTTCTTTTAGGATACCATGAAGGAAGGCATTTTTAATGTCCAATTGCCTCAGTTTCCATTTTGATGATACTGCAATAGCTAGCATAAATCGAATAGTGGTGGCTCTCACAACTGGACTATAGGTTTCCTCATAGTCTAGTCCTTCCACTTGTGTGTACCCTTGTGCAACTAAGCGGGCTTTGTATCATTCTATTGATCTGTCTTCCTTGTATTTGACTCGAAAAATCCATTTTGACCCAACCACATTAGTGTTTGTTGGTCTGGGCATGAGGGTCCATGTGTGGTTCTCATGTAGTGCATGTATCTCTTGTTTCATCGCTTCTTGTGTGAGTGAGCAAGTGCATCTTTGTATGATTTTGGAGCCGCATCATTACTGGTTGTTATGAAGGTAATATGATGCAATTTGCCTCGTAGCTGATTCCTTTTGTTTCAAATTTGTTGAGTTTCATTTGCCAAATCAAAATCTAGTTCTAGGTTATTCCTCAACTTCATTCAAGTAATCATATGGGTGTCTTTTGAAGCTTGCATTGGACCCGCATCACAATCATTGAAAACATTGGTTAGGTTGTCACTCGAATCAGGTAAGTCATATGCAGATTGATGCCCAATCATTTGAGGCTGATCATGGTTTGCGGTTGCATGTTCATTGCTTGGTGAATCCGGTTTTTCACTGTTGATTTGGAGTTCTTCATTTTTCGTTCCATTTTCTGTTTCAACAATGAGTTTTGGCAGGGTATTGCTTTTTGATTCTGTGTCATCTAGCTGAGTTGCCACATCATTTTCTTCTTGAGAGTTGATGACATTATCTTCATCACAAAGAGTGCAAGATCCCCTTTTTGAATTTGTGCATAGATTTCTTCAGTTGCTTTTGATTGTTGTGTGTTCCCTTTTTGAATTGTGCAGTCAAGTTCTTTCTTTTTCCATGCGTTTGAATCTAGGAATGTTGTCACTTCTAGATTTTTCTGCAAAGTCATTTCTTTGTGGGAGGCATAAAGAAAAACGTTTTCATAAAAATAACATGTCGTGAAATCCAAACCTTATTAGTTGAGGGATCAAGACATCTATAACCCTTGTGAATAGGGCTATATCCAATAAAAATGCAAGGATATGTTTTCTTCGCAAACTTGTTTTTCCTATAGTCTCTTAGATATGGAAAGCACCTGCATCCAAAAACTTTCAAACTCCCATAGTCTGGGTGACGATTAAACAGTTTAAAGAAAGGTGTTTCCATGTTGAGTTTTGTGGATGGCATGCGATTTATTAGAAAACATGATGTAAGAAAAGAATCCACCCAATATTTAGAAGGAAGATTTGCCTGAAACAATAAGGTGAGGCCTGTTCAACAATATGTCGGTGCTTCCTTTCAGCCACTCCATTTTGTTCAGGAGTGTGTGGACAAGATAATTGATGATAGATTCCACATTGAGATAGGTGTTTTTCAAACTCAGTTGAGGTGAATTCACCTCCACCATCACTTTGAAAAAATTTTATTTTTCTTTCAAACTGATTTTCAACTTGTCTTTGGAACTTAAGAAAACTCTCAAAGAAATCAGATTTCTTCTTTAGAGGAACAAGCCATGAGTAACGACTACAGTCATCAATAATAATAGCATAATATTTAAATTGTTGGCAAGATAAAATTGGAGCAGGGCCCCACAAGTCACAATGCAATTTGTCTAGAGGAAATTTTGAAATATTATTGGATAAAGTAAAGGGAACTTTGCAACTCTTTCCCATTTGAAAACTAATACAAATAGATTTTTCTTTTTCCCAACTGGAAACATTGATTAAGTTTTTTGAATGTAAGAGTTTCAAAAACTTTGAATGAGGATGGCCCATTCTCTTGTGCCAAATGTTTTGAGAGGCAGGATCCTTGAAAGCAGCTAGTGCTTGATGCTTTATATCAACTAGTGCATACAACCCTTTGCTTTTACGTCCTTTAGCAAGTATTTTGCCTTCCTGAGACTTAAACAAAAAAATTGTTAGCATTAAACTCAATGGTACATGCATTATCATGAGCTAATTGTTCCACAGATATCAAATTCTTTTTGATATTAGGAACAATTAGGACATTTTTAAGATCTAAAGTACCATTTTTAGTCTCAAGTTTTCCTTCACCAATGTGGGAAATATTCAAACTTTCTCCATTTCCAACAAGAATTGTATCCTTACCTTTATAGCGCATGACTTTAGAGAGTTTACATGTATCATTTAGCATGCGTGTTGTTGCTCCCGAGTCTGCATATAGATTTGGATCATCTTCATTTTTCAGACTCATTGCAGCAAGTGCCTTTGATAGGTGATCCTCCGGTTGAAATGAATGGTTGAATCGGTTCCAACACTCAAGGGCAGTATGATTGAACTTTCCACATATTTGGCATGTTGTGATGCTTTCTCCTTGTGGGGTTTGTTTCCAGTTGGAGTTTTTGCTCTCTCGTTATTTTTATTTCCATTGAAGTTGGAGTTTTGGTGAGAGTTTGAGCTATACCTTGCTGTTGGATTGAATCCTCTGCCTCGAGAACTGAATCTGCCTCCGCCTCGACCTTGTCCTCGTTCTCTTTGGCCAACAAAGGCTTGGTCATGGCGTGGTGTGATTTCTTGTTCCTCGGTATTACTATTAAGCATTCGTTCATAAGCTTGCATGGATTACACAAACTGATGATGAGTAGGATAAGGTGCTTTGGTTAGCAGAGGAGTTCGGAAGTCCTGGTATTTCAGTTCGAGACCTCTAGCCAACTGAAACACCTTCTTTCTTTCATTTACTGGTTTCTTGATTGCTGCAAGACTATCACAAATACTTTTGAATTTCTTAAGATATTCATCTATAGAGAGACTTCCCTTTTTTATGGTCATTAAGGTATCATCAAGCATC
Organism: Morus alba; assembly: GCA_012066045.3. NCBI lineage: Eukaryota > Viridiplantae > Streptophyta > Magnoliopsida > Rosales > Moraceae > Morus > Morus alba. Next base: position 30,299,284 of record CP050225.2, read on the forward strand.
ATTTCCTTTTCTACATTATTAGGAAGAATTTGTTCTTCAATAGATTTCCATACCTTTTAAGATGAGGTTATATTTTCTAGAGAAATCAGTGCCTCTGTTTCGATGTTCCTTAGCAACCAAGCCCTTAACAGACTGTCATTCTTTGCCCAGAGGATGTAGTTTGGATTTGACTCATCCTTCCTATCGTTCCTAGTTATCTGCTTCGTTGGTTCACTGCCTTCGACCAGATGGTGTGCCATGTCCAAGCTTTGAATCAGTAGCTCCATTTGTGATTGCCATAGCAGGTAATTGAAGCTGTCAATTTCAGGGAGATAAGGCTGGAACATTGATGAAGACCTTGAATAGTAAGTTCAGGTTCAGAGGTGGTTTTAGTGACAAGGGTAGAAGAGGCCATATGGCTGATCTCTCGTGAGGCTATGATACCAAGACAATTTTTAGAATGAATTGCAATTCAACTTTTACATTACTTTTCTGTGTATTAAGTTACAACAAGAATGCCTATTTATAGTAGAGTACACGAGAGATAGATACACATGATGACAGCTGCAAAATTAGGAAAAGATTCCTGATTTGGTCCCTAACGATCAATAGGGGATTGAGGAGCTATTAGTGGCAAACCAGCAGATTGCTCTAACGGTCAAGAGAAAATTAAGAAATAAATCTTGATTGAGGAAATCCCTGAGATATGGTAGCACATTGAATGAGATTTGATACCAAGTGATTGGTTCTTTCCTTACGTGACTCATGAGTCGTGGCTGTTGTAGGAGGGAGTTGACCAACATTATTTTCAACCACTAGCGAAGCTATATGGGGATGAGTGGGGGCGGCTTTTTTTGGAACTAAAATTTGACCCCTTAAAAATTTTAACATTTCAATTTCACTCCCACTAAAATTTAATATTTTTATACAATGACCTCACTAAATTTTATTATTTTATTTTATTTCTATATGTTTTTTACAAACAACTTTGCTTACTTATATGTGTGGGAGCTCTTTTTTTTTTTTCATTTTTATACCCTACATTTTGAGATAAAAAAATCATATACTTTATATTTTGAATTGTATCTCATTTATAACTTTAAATTTCAAATCATGTTAATTACTTGCCCATTTTTGGTCAAAAATGTTTTGGTTATAAAAAATACCTAAATATCCTCATATTTTACAAAATTTTCTTATTATTTCTATTTTGTTGAGGGTATTTAGGTTGTTTTTTATTCAAAATTGACCGGTAGCTGGTGATTTGATAAAAGGTAAAACTTCAGCACAAATTCAAAATCTAAAAATATAGATAAGATAAACTCTAAAACATTAGGTATGATTTTTTATAACGTCGAGAAGAAATTAAAAACTATATAATAGGGTATCCTTATTGATCTAATCAAAACAATATTAAATTAAAACATATGCAAAACAAATTATTTTCTCATATGTTTATACAAACATGACGTTTTTTTTTTTTCATAGTAGTGTAAAATTCTCTAAATGTATTTGGCCACTCTTGAAAAGTAATATACTACAATATTTTTGCTTTTTCATGTTAATTATTATTATTTTTTTAAAAGTTAGTGGATCATTATGTCTCCATTGAGACCGAAGGTTAGCTCCACTACTGGGTGTTACCCTACACATTTTTCATATGCATATATTTGTTTGTATTTATTCATGTATACACATATCTAGAATGAGTTTGGACTAACAGTGGGTGACTTACTAAAATTACCTTTATTTTAATAAAGAAAATTAAATTAATATGATATTTTTGTATTAGCGTAGAATATCCAAAATTGAATTTGAAAAACCTACTTAAGGCAGTTTCCTCGAAACTGTGGGGGGAAAAAACGTGAGCGTTGATTGGAGCAACTGCTTATCTACCCCTATTTATTTGTCTTCTTTGATGCGGAAAAAAAAAAAAAAAAAAAAAAAAAAAAACGTATCATCCATGTAACACCCTAGGTGGGGGTTATGCATTAAGAATAAAATACGAGGGACAAACGAAAATAAAAATAAAATATAACTCCCGACATATAAACTATAAGTGCCCATGGGACTTTCAACGAAAAATTTATAATTAAAAGTCACAACTCGACAAAGAAAATAAAACTAGAAATCCACAGTACAATGTAGCACCAAGTAAAATACTTAAATAATACAACTATCATCAGTAACATCCCTATCGAAACAACCCAGTTTAGAATCTTACATAAAGGAAGAAGAAGACCAAAAGAAGAGATAGGTCTCCAACATGTGCGCATTACGAGACGTCTACTCCTCGTCCAAAAGATTACACTGTACACCACCTGGGAATGGGAAGAGAAAAGGGGTGAGCATAGAATGCTCAGTAGGAGGACTATTACTCACCTTTAGTTTTATTTATTTTTCCAATTAAACATGCATGGTTAGTAGTTTTTATGTTTTATGTATAATGAGTCAGATGATCAGTGTTAGTGAGATAACCCAATCCGTATGCTCGTGACGAAAACCCCCCGAAGGGCGCAGTTATTCAGAGGCACTGATGGTAAGGAGCTCTATCTCGGTGTCCCTACCAGATCAGTTCTCGAACCACGGGCAAGGGTGAACTGTCGTTCTGAGCCCTCACCAAGACGCAACCACTGTACAGTAACCTTAGGGATTCTCAACCCCGAAGAGCGTCATTACCTCTCCACTCTTTTACCTTTTCAGGTTCACACCCAGGGATGGTGAACGGCCATACCTATTGTTAGAACACTATCTCACTATCATGTCCGGTTTACATTCTCCTAACCATGCTTTTGTGTCAGATTCCAAAATTATGTCAAATCCCTTGGCCATACTGTACATTACAAGACGGGCCCCCTAATGGCTCTATTCAAGTCATATCGTATAACAGTAATAAATAAGTTTGATATACAATTTCAATCTTCTCAAATTTAACAAAATAAATTAAATTAAATTAAAGTAATAAATAAGTTTGATATACAATTTCAATCTTCTCAAATTTAACAAAATAAATTAAATTAAATTAAATTCCACAAAAGTTAAGTAATAGGACCCCTACCTCGAAACGGATCGTCAATCGGAAGTTGAGAAGCTGAGAAACGAAGCTTCGTCAGAATCTGGCCACCGGCAGCGACAGTATGGTGGCAGAGCTTCCCAGAGAATAATCCCGTGGTGGTGGACTTGGGTCCTACCCCCCTAAATCGATAGTTCTGAATCTAATGGCGATGTCAATTTTACCAAATTCGGCCTCTAACAACTCGGATCGAGATCCTCAATTCCAGTCGAATTTCAAGTCTTGAATCTTTGTTTGTCAGCCACGGATCTTCAAAATTGAGAGGGATTTCATTACTCGTGAGATTCTGAGTATTTTGACACTAAGATCACGAGGATCCAATGGCTAGATCACCGGAACAATCCTCCTATTTTTCTCATGGTGGCGGCGGCTCATTTTTCGGCAAGGCAACAGCAGTGACCACGGCTGGTGGCCCAGAATGACTCACTGGCTCCCTCTGAAGCTAATGGGCTGGGCGGTGTCGTTCACGGCGGCCAAAGGAGAGAGGTACGAAGGCGGCGGCGTCGAGAAATCTAACCACCACAGGCGGTGGTGTTCCGGTCAGAATCAAGCCGTGCTGCTGGTATAGTTTTCTTTGTCTCTTCACTCTGAGTCTATTGAGACTAGAATCACCTCGATCGTACACCGGATGACGAAGATATCACGATCGAAAGTTTGGGTGTTTTTCAAAACTTTGGCCAATGAGTGTGGCGCCGTCCGGCGGAGTTGGCGGCTAGAAGACACGTATCCGGACTTAGCTCGACGAGATCTTCTCAATGAGCCGGGAGGTGTCGAAAATGGACACTAGCGGTGGGTTGGCCGTGCATGGAGAAAGAGAGAGAAAGAGAGAGAAATGAAGAGAGAGAGAGGGAAAATGAGGATTTCTGATTGGTGAGGATGAGGGATACGCCCAAGTGGCACTAAATGACAGGTTGGCATGCTGACTATTAAAATCTTCATTTTTGACCCTCACATTTCTCTTAAATTCGTAGTCTAGCCTAGATTTTTAAAATTTTTACGATAAGTCCTTAAAAATTACAAATTGACCCCAAATAAATTTTGGGTTTTACAACTTCATCCTCCTTAGGAAATTTCGTCATCGAAATTACAATTACAACTGTATTCAGAATAGATAAGGGTACTTTTTCTACATCTCTGGCTCAAGCTCCTAAGTAGCTTCCTTATCTCCATGATACTGCCATAGAACTTTTACCAAGGAAATCTCACGACGACGCAGAGTCTTAATCTCGCATTCTAAAATCCGAACAAAAAACTCCTCATAAGTCGTGTCTACCTGGATCAGGACATCTGTCCATGTTATTATCTGAGACAGATCTGGTCCGTACTTTCGTAGCATCGACACGTGGAAGACATTATGGACATGAGACAATTGGGATGACAAGTCTAGGCGGTATGCAACTGGTCCAATTCACTCTAGTATCTGAAATGGCCCTATGTATCTCGGTGCAAGCTTGCCTCGAATACCAAAATGAGAAACACCACGTTTTGGGGTCACTTTTAAGAACACAAAATCTCCAATCTCGAACTCTAACGATCGTCTCTGATTATCTGCATAACCTTTTTGTCGACTCTGAGCAGCTTTGAGGCAATCAAGAATAAGTTGAACTCTATCTGTTGTTTCCCATACAAACTAAGGCCCAAGATTAATGCGTTCTTCTTCCTCAGCACAACATAAAGGAGATTTGTAGGGTCTACCATACAGAGCCTCAAAGGGAGCCATTCCAATGCTAGCTTGATAGTTGTTATTGTAGGCAAATTCAGCATTTGGTAGGTACTCATCCCATCTGCCTCTAAAGTCTAAAATATAAGCGCGAAGCATATCTTTAAGAATCTGTATGACCCACTCTAATTAGCCATCAGTCTGGGGATGAAAAACGGTGCTAAATCTCAACTCAGTTCCCAAAGCATTTTGTAATCCTTTCCAAAACTTGGAGGTGAATCGAGGGTCACGATCAGAGACAATAGATATGGGGACATCGTGTAATGTGACTACCCTCTCGATGTACAATTGACACAGCTTGGGAACCTTATAATCAGCTCTTATAGGAATGAAATGGCCAGTCTTCGTCAGGCAATCGACAATAACCCATATAGCATCATACCCTTCTTGGGTTCTAAGTAATCCCGTGACGAAATCCATTGTCACGTGATCCCATTTCCAATCAGGAATAGGTAAGGGCTGTAACTCGCCACCAGGTCTCTGATGATCCGCTTTGACTTGTTTACATATTGCACATTTAGCCACAAAATTGGCAACGTCGCGTTTCATTCCATGCCACAAGTATTGCCTTTTCAAGTCCATGTACATTTTAGTGCTCCCAGGGTGAATGGAAAACTTAGAACGGTGAGCCTCATACAACACAGCATCTCAGAGATCAGGATCATTCGGGACCATAAGCTTCCCTTTCCGAATGAGGAATCCCTTTGGACTTATCTGCCATTCCTCAATCTGTTCTCCACTTTAAAGCTGGTTCCAAACTTCACCAAGTTCTTCATTATGCCATTGGCCTTGCTTTACCAGCTGTATCAAGGTAGGAGTTACCACAATGTTAAAGATGCATGCCTTGTAACTATCCTCATAGTACTGTAAATCAAAACTCTCAACGGTAGCTAACCTATTCCAATCTTCAAATGCTAAACTAGCCAAGACTCCATGGCTCTTTTGGCTCAGAGCATCTACTACAACATTAGCCTTTCCTGAGTGGTACTGAAAATTGAAATCGTAATCTTCCATATACTCTATCCATCTTCGCTGCCTCAAATTCAAATCTCGTTGGGTGAACAGGTACTTGAGACTTTGGTGGTCAGTAAAGAGCTCAAATTTTGCACCGTAGAGATAACACCTCTAAATTTTGAGTGCAAAGATCACTGCAGCTAGTTCTAAGTTGTGGGTAGGGTAATTCACCTCATGGGGTTTAAGCTGTTGTGAAGCATAAGCTAGTACTCGACCTTGCTGCATCAACACACATCCCAATCCATTTCTGAAAGCGTCGGCAAACACTGTGTAGGGCTCATTACTGCTAGGGACTCTGAGAATAGGAGCGCTAGTGAGTCGATGTTTCAGCTCCATGAACGCTTCCTCACATTCTTCATCCCAAACAAACCTAACATCCTTTCTCATTAACCTTGTCAAAGGCGATGCAATGCTCGAGAAATTCTCCTCAAATCGTTGATAATATCTTGCTAACCTAAGGAAATTGCGAATCTCTGACACGTTCTTCGGACGTTCCCAGTCCAACACAGCCTCTACCTTGGAGGGATCAACTGATATGCCCTCTTGGGAAATAACATGTCCAAGGAATTTCACTTCAGCATCCAGAAATCACACTTTGCTTTCTTAGCATATAGTCGATGTTCCTTTAAAGTCTGTAAGGCAATTCTCAAATGTTCTGCATGTTTCTCTTGAGTCTTAGAATAAATCAAGATGTCATCGATTAAAATGATGATGAACCGATCTAAATGCAGACGAAAAACTTTGTTCATGAGGTCCATAAATGCAACTGGTGTTGGTTGCTGAATCGAATTCGGCAGCGGAAACGAAGCGGAAAGGCGGATCGTGTATAACAAAAATTTTCATAAAACCTTTGAGATACTCTATAGATTATATTAATTTATGCAGGAATAAATTAATCTCATTAATTCATTTATTAAGAACTCGATTAGGAAAAATACCTGTAGGCCGACTCGGTTGATAACTTGAGTTCTTTGACCTCGAACAATCCTTGCTCCAAAGCTTTGTGTTTAGAAAACCAATGTCTTCCACATCAATTCTTAGAATCTACGAAGACGTGTGTGTGGGCACACATGAGACAAAACGGGTTACAGTAAACACTCGAATTTTCACAAACACCAACGCATGCACGATGTGGAATTTTTGGAGAAAAATTTTTTTCCTTTCTTTTGCTTGAGAATTTCGGCCAGCACTAACCATTAGGGCTGAGAAATTGTTTCAAAAATTATGTCCACAATTTTCTATCATTCTCATATTTAAAGAGTAGAAGTCAAACTTCAAAAAAGAATCAAATCTCTATCTCTAAGATAAAGCTTGTTAATTATCTCCTATTTGAATTTGGAACAAAATCTCCTCTTATCCTTATCCATTATGGCTGGACACCTTAGGGGGATTTTATCCCTGTGTAGGCGCCAATATCAGATAGGGAAGGAAGAGAAAAATCATCATTAATCTTGTAGTCCAATTTTGACTCAAATTCAAATTCCAATTTAAGTCAAAATTAAATTAATTTGAATTCTAAATTGAACAACTTATCAAATAAGTTTAAATGGATAAATCTAGATGTGTTCAAATTTAAATTTAAATAATAACATTATTTAAATAATAATTAATTCTCAATTAATTATTTTTGAGTGTTTAATTTTAGAATTCCGTAATTCTAAAATTCCCATTTTGCCCTTTGTGCCTGGCAGAATTATTAGGACGACGCGAGGACTAATGGAACTATAATCCCGAGCTCCAATAAAATTAATAATCAATTAAACACTTTAATTAATTAATTAATTAATTCTGTTAATTCCAATAGTTACTCCACTATAAACTTAGAATTGCACTCTCAAAATTATAGATATAAATTACTTTTAAACTGTGAAGTGTCCATTTGATATAGTCATTACATATAGATCAATCCTCCATAAATAATTCATAATTAAAGCCAGATAGAATCCGTTAACCTCTCTAATTATATCTTTATCCTTGAGTATCATTGATTCTCTAATGGACAATGATTCATAAAACACATTCATGAATTGGAGCTCCTACTGGTCCAAGTACCGAATCAACCCTCAAGAGAATTATTTATCTACAAGAGTTATAATTATTAATTATTATTGGATAATAATTATAATTATAATTATTTATATTAAATTAAATAATTTTGTTTGGCTGAAATAATTTAGTAATTTTCTTATTGGTAGGAAATTACGGATAAATTATTTTTAACCAATGTCAAAATTATTTAGACCTATTGGCCCATTAGTGTTTTGAACCCGAACGGTACTAAATTTTTCTGGAAGAGTTCCGGAACCTGAAGAAGGTGAAATCTGACCCGAAGACGAAGAACGAAGCCAAAGAATGAAAAGTTCAAGAATCAAAGACCCGTTGATGTAACGGAAGACAATAATTATTGTAATTATTTATTTATTCGATTTTGGTTGTAATTTATATTTTCCATGGGACCCGGTCAAATCCATCTCAATAGCCGATTGCATATATTTATATTTTATGTTGATAATTATATTTTATACGTCCATGCATATAACATACCATATAGATATAGTGTGCCTACTCATATGTTTTATAACATGCCATGCATATACGCGCATTTATTATTATTTATTTTATTTATTTAAAAGAGTTTTAAAAGGATAAAATAAAAATAAACCATGCGCTAAAATTGATTTAATATGATTAAATTGATTTAAGTTGTAAAATTGATTTGCAAATTAATGATACATGTGAAATTGAATTTAAGAATTAAATTTTAGAATTTCACATATCCGAAAAATAAATTGTTTATTTATCGGGATTGGAAAAACATGAGATGATTTTCAAATAAAATACATATTTGCAAAATAATGAGTGGGAGAGGGTTGTATGACAATACAACCCACTGATCTCCATCGTTAGTTCAACACCGTGAGATTCGAAAGGGGCTTCGCGGCGGCACTGATTCCGCACTCCCTACGGAAAGTGTTCTTTCGGATCAATAACAAGGTTGACTTCCTTGCGATAGGATTCAAGGATGTATTTTCGGTTTGACCCACCCTATGACGGCACTTCGGAGTTAAGTCTGTAGAATCTAAAATGATGGGTTACACTGATAAAAGTATAATCAAAATGTTGATTATATTTTTGACCAAAATAACGGTAGTTGATAAATATGAAAATATGAGATATTTTGATTATATTTATTAATTGAGAAGGTCTCGGTTCAATTTGCGATATTTTGACCTACCCTACGGCGGCACTATATTCGTGGTAAATTGGATTATCGTTGGCACCTAAAATTAAAACATGATTTATGTATTTTTCATGTGCATCATGCATCATATTTAATTGTGCCTAAATTCACATGTTTTGATATTCATGCACATAAATTGATTAGATGAATATTCTACTTATTTCCAACAATACGTCAAATCCTATAATCTCACTATACAAAACTGAAACACTGACTAGAGATAAACTATGCGAAGTGGTAAAGTAACATAAATAACTTACATTCATGTGATGAATATAAGTTTGTCCCAAATGGAGGATTGTCCTCATGTCTTTGACGAAAACACAGTAGCTAACTGTTAGCTAGGGTTGTACGTGGTAATTCACAAGAAGTATGAAGGCATGGAGACAGCTTATGAGATAATGCAGTCATCAGATACTGTATCTGAGAATCCATAAAACAAAAGGCTTAGCTAAATACTGTAAGGACCTGAGTAAAAGACAAAAGGAAAGTCGTTTTCACTAAAATAAAGGAAAAGAATCAAGCAAATACGATTTTCCAGTTCTAAAAACATGTTTAGTAAAAAGGGTGATTCCTTATTCCTGGATAGTAGATTCAGGAGTTGCTACTCATGTTTGTTTTCTTTATTAAGTCTTAGTTCTTACAAAGAAATTGTTTCCCGAAATAAAAAAAGGAACTCAAGCATATATGATTTGCTAGTTCTAAAAACATGTTTAGTAAAAGGGTGATTCCTTATTCTTGGATAGTAGATTCGGGAGTTGCTACTCATGTTTGTTTTCTTTATTAAGTCTTAGTTCTTAGAAAGAAATTGTTTCACTGAAATAAAAAAAGGAACTCAAGAAAATATGATTTGCTAGTTCTTAAAACATGTTTAGTAAAAAGGATGATTCCTTATCCTAAATAGTTGATTCAAGAATAACTATTCATGTTTGTTTTCTTTATTAAGTTTTAGCGCTTAAATGGAAATTGTTTCCACCTAAACAAAGAAAATGTTTCAAAGTAAATAAGATTTACTAATTCTAGAAACATCTTTAGTAGAGGGTGATTCCTCATCCTGGATAGTTGATTCGAGAGCAGCTAATCATGTTTTGGTTTTCTTTGCAAAATATTAGTTCTTACAAAGAACTTGCCATCAGGGACTACACGATGAAAGTGGGAATACCTCAAGGATATTGGCAAAAAGCAGTGGGAGAAATTAGACTTCAATTTTGGAAATACCTTGTTGTGAACAATGTTTATTTCCCTCCAAGCATAAACAGAAATTTGATTTCTAATTCCAAATTATTTGAACAATTGCTTTTAAATAAAAATCTAGTCCACATCTTTCGGAATGGTTCCGATATATGTTCTGGATATTTGGAAAATGGTTTATACCGTTTAAATCGATGCCTGGCTCACTGCAAAATATTGAAAAGTTCAAAAGTTGCCAAACTTAAGAATAAGGAGCAAAGGATCTCTCACGATAAATAACACATATATGAGACATCTTAGACTTGGTCATATTAGCCTAAACACGATTTAAAGACTGGTAAAGGATGGTCCTTTACGCGAACTAAAAGTTAGTGAGCGTCCAGCCTATGAATCTTGTCTGAGAGGCAAAATGACCATGGGCCTTCCATGATGAAAGGAGAAAGAGCCACATAATCTCTTCAGCTAATACATTCGGATGTATGTGGACCGTTAAACGTCCAAGACAAAGGAGATTACGAATATTTCATGACAATCATTGATGATTATTTGAGATATGGTTATGTTTACCTAATGCAACGGAAATCTGAAGCTTTTAGAAAGTTTAGAGAATTCCGAGTAGAAGTTGAAAAACAATTAGGTAAAACAATCAAGACACGTCAATTAGATTGAGGGGATGAATACCTGGACTAAGAGTTTCAGGATTTCTTGATTAAAGAAGGTCTGGTATCCCAATTGACTACATCTGGTACACCACAGCAGAATGGTGTAGCCGAAATGAGAAATCGGACTTTGCTCGACATGATAAGATCAATGTTGAATTATTCTTCACATCCTACTTCGTTCCGGGATCATGCCCTAAGAACCACCATGTATATATTGAATCTAGTACCATCTAAGTCTATACCAAAGACACCCCTAGAGTTGTGGAATGATCGAAAGCTAGTTTTGAAGCATATTCGCATATGGGGTGTCTGGCTCATGTGATGAAACAATAGACTGGTAAGTTGGAATCAAGATCGAAAATATGCATGTTTGTGGGACATGCAATGGGGACAAAAGAATGATTATTATTTTATATAGTCATAAGAATCAAAGGCAATTGTATCGACAAATGTCATGTTTCTAGAGCGTGACTATATGATAATTTTCAAGCCTAGAAGCAAAGAAGTTCTAGAAAAGTTACTTTTTAATAAGATTGGACCACAACCGACAAGAGTTGTTGGAACACTAAGAATGACCACGATTCCTAATCAAACTCTAGTGGCACCTCGTTGTAGTGGGAGGGTAAGCAAGTTACCTGACCGATATACTAAGGAAACACATATCGTCACTGCTGATGATGGTAAGGAGGATCCATTGACTTTTAAAGCTACGATGGATTATTTGATAAGGAAAAGTGGCAAGCATCTATGAAACTCGAACTAGAGTCCATGTACTCTAACTCAGTCTAGCAACTTGTAGATCTACCTGAAGGGGTAAAATGCATTGGATGCAAGTGGATCTTCAAGAGAATAAGATAAGCGGATGGAAAAGTAGAGTCTTATAAAGCAAGGCTAGTGGTTAAGGGTTACACCTACAAAGAGGGAGTTGACTATAAGGAAACTCTCTCACCAGAGACCATGCTTAAGTCCATCTGAATACTCTTAGCCATAACAACATATTTTGAATATGAGATATGGTAGATGGATGTCAAGACGGTTTTTCTGAATGGCTATCTTGAGAGAACCATCTATATCGATCAACCAGAGGGTTACATAAAGAAAGGCCTAGAGCAGAAAGTCTGCAAACTGTAGAGATCCATTTATGGATTGAAGCAAACTTCTAGATCATGGAATATCAGGTTTGATAAGGCTATTAAAGTCTTATGGATTTAATCAAAACCAAGATGTTTCGAATGAAAGAAAAGAAGATGTTCTTATTCTTTACAAGCCCGAATATATGATATTCAGTGGGAATAGTTAGTCGTTGTCAGTTGAACTCAAGATTTGATCATTGAGTGGTCGTTTAGTGTATCCTTAAGTATATAAGGAAAATAAAGAAACTATAAGATAGTTTAGTCAGTGAAAGAGTTGTCTTTCACTGGATACATAGACTTTGACTATGAGTCATACGTGGATTTTGAGAGTCAATATCTAAGTCTGTGTTCACACTAGGTGAAGGAGTCATGACAAGAAAGGTTGTTGGTAAAGTGTGATTGCTAATTTTATCATTAAGAGTTAATGTGTAGCAGCTTGTGAAGCAGCAAAAGAAAGCAACGACTCTAGAAAATTCTTAACCCGATCCGAAATTGTTTCGAAAGCATAGATCGGTCATAGACACCTAGAAAGTTTAAGGATTGGAGACATATCCTACCTGCTTTAGGACAAGTGGGAGATTGTTGGGAATGGTGTCCTAGAAGCATGAGATGTAATAGGATATTTATTATTTATTTAATAAAAGAGTTTATTCATTATTTTATGTGCATATATTTATGAATATTTTATGAATATCAATGAAAATTCTATGATTATTTATGTAACCTTAAACATTGTATATAAGTGTTATATGCGAGAGGATAATGTTTAAGGATAATAATCAAAAAGCAATGTTCATAATGAATTTAATTAAAGTTCGGAATCTTTAATTAAAACATTATTAATACATGTCATTCCCATTTAGAATGGAGCAGTGTTATCCGACTTTGTTAATATGGTGAGATATTGAATGAGTGTATTTCGCATAATGAGATTATGTGGAACAAGGACACAGACACAATATGAATTTCTAATAATTTCCGTTAAGTATAGAAATTCTAATTGAGTCTACCGATGGTCATATAAAAAATGATCTTAATCCTGAGTTCTTAACAAACTCCTATTTATGGATTTGTGTCTTTTAATTTACTCGGTACGGATTTCGAGACCCTGAATCCTATTCCTTGTATTTTGGAGACATGATGAAGTAGGTAGCTGGGAATGTTATTATACGAGATGGAATCCATTCCTTCTTAAGAAAGAAGTAGATAAATAATTCTCTTAAGGGTTGATTCGGTACTTGGACCAGTAGGAGCTCCGATTCATGAATGTGTTTTATGAATCACTGTCCATTAGAGAATCAATGGTACTCAAGGATAAAGATATAATTAGAGAGGTTAACGGATTCTACCTTCCTCTAATTATGAATTATTTATGGAGGATTGATCTATATGCAATGACTATATCAAATGGACACTTTACAGTTTAGAAGTAATTTATATCTATAATTTTGAGAGTGCAATTCCAAGTTTATAGTGGAGTAACTATTGGAATTAATAGAATTAATTAATTAATTAAAGTGTTTAATTGATTATTAATTTTATTAGAGCTCGGAATTATAGGACCATTAATCCCCGCGTCGTCCTAGTAATTCTGCCAGACACAAAGGGCAAAATAGGAATTTTAGAATTACGAAATTCTAAAATTAAACACTCGAAAATAATTAATTGAGAATTAATTATTATTTAAATAATGAGATTATTTAAATTTGAATTTGAACACATATAGATTTATCCATTTAAACTTATTTGATAAGTTGTTCAATTTAGAATTCAAATTAATTTAAGTTTAACTTAAATTCGAATTTGAATTTGAAATAAAATTGGACTAAAGGATAAATGATGATTTTCTCTTCCTTTCCTATCCAGTATTGGCGCCACACAGGGATGAGAGTCCCCATCTTGGCCGGCCACACTAAGGGATAAGGGAATAGGAGATTTTGTTTAAACTTCAAATAGGAGATAATTAACAAGCTTTATCTTAGAGATAGAGATTGGATTCCTTCTAGAAGTTTGACTTCTACTCTATAAATACTATTTTTTGAGACAATTTTCGGAATGGTTTTTTGCCCTAATTTTAGAGGTGGCCGAAATTTCTCTATAGAAAGAATGAAACAATTTTTCTCCAAAAATTTCACATCGTGCATGCGTTGGTGTTTGTGGAAATTCGAGTGTTCATTGTAATCCGTTTTATCTCATGTGTGCCCACACATACTTCTTCGTGGATTCTAGGAATTGACGTGGAAGACATTGATTTTCTAAACACAAAGCTTTAGTGCAAGGATTGTTCAAGGTCAAAGAACTCAAGTTATCAATCGAGTCAGCCTCCAGGTATTTTTCCGAATTGAGTTCTTAATAAATAACTTAATGAGATTAATTTATTCGCGCATAAATTAATGTAATCTATAGAGTATCTCAAAGGTTTTATGAAAATTTTTGTTATACACGATCCGCCTTTCCGCTGCGCTTCCGCATCCGAATTTGATTCGGCAACCAACACTAGGCAGTGTCGTTCACGGCGGCCGAAGGAGGGAGGTACGAGGGCGGCGACGGTGAGAAATCTGACAACCACGGGCGGTGGCGCTCCGATCAGAATTAAGCCGTACTACTAGTACAGTTTTCTTCGTCTCTTCGCTCTGAGTCTATTGAGACCGGAATCACCTTGATCGTACACCGGACGACGAAGATATCACGATCGGAATTTTGGGTGTTTTCAAAACTTTGGCCGACGAGTGTGGCGTTGTTCGGCGGAGTTGGTGGTTGGAAGGCACCAATTCGGACTCAGCTTGACGAGATCTTTCCAATGAGCCAGGAGGTGTCGAAAACGGACGCCGAAATCTCGCCGGAGGTGGGTCGGCCATGTGTGGAGAAAGAGAGAGAAATAGAGAGAAATGAATAGAGAGAGGGAAAATGAGGATTTCTAATTGGTGAGGATGAAGGACACGCCCAAGTGGCACTAAATGACAAGTTGGGCATGCTGACTGTTAAAATCTTTATTTTTGAACTCCATATTTCTCTTAAATTTGAATTCTGGCCTAGATTTCTAAATTTTTACGTTTAAGTCCTTAAAAATTACAAATTAACGAATCCCAGTTATCCCATTGTTCTTCATTTTATTTCCACAATACTTGGAACCTGATTGCTATGATTGGAGGTATGGCTTCCGCTTTTAACAAATACTTAAAACACTTTTTATGTTTCCTCTAAATTCACTTTTACCCCTTTTATAATGCAACTACCCAAAACACACCAGGTGTTTATATAATCAGTCACAAAATCCACCCTAAATCAATTAAATTTTTAATAAATACCAAATTACCGTGCTCAATCTATATTACCATCATTTTAAATATGAATTAACAAAATAAATAAATAAATTTTAAAATGTTCAAATAAACATGTTAATCAAACAAATGTTTCAATTTTCTAATCAAACAAACATTTCGGTTATTTTGAAATTTTCTTATTTTTTAAGAATAGATTTTTTTTTTTTATAAATATTTTGGCTTAATAATGTTTAAAATTGTATTTGATATTGGTGGGGAATGCCATCTTGGTATTTGAAAAAAATAATTGCTTCAAAGTGCATTTTGAGATTGATTTTGTATACACTATTGGGCATTTCAATAACAAGAAGCGCAGAAAACCAAACACAAGGACTAAAATCTTTTGGAGGATTTTGGTTAGAAGTTTTAAATTACGTGATTTGAATTATTTTTTATTTACGTGTATTTTTTATAAGAAAAAATATTACAACGAATTATAAATTATGATTCAAATTAAGGAACGAATTTCTCTTGGTATGGTGAGATTAGGAGGTTTAGATGGAGTAAAATTAGAGTAGGAGTTGCGAATTTAATTTCGTTTGGCCCATCACGGGCCCAACGGGAGGCCCGTGACGGGCCAAACGGGAGGCCCATCACGGGCCGAACTTTAAAGCTCGCGAAAAGGCCCACTGGACCAAATCAAACGGGCTTTTTCGTGGGCCGTTCGCGGGCTTGGGGTGCCGAATAAGGGGCGAATCTGGGCTTGGGCCGGGCGAATAAAGGGCCGACCGCGGGCCTCCGCGTGCTGGGGGCGCTGGCTGAGAAGTTGAGGCCCAGCCCTAATCCATTACACGTGCCGTGCCGACACGGCCCGTAACAGTAACGAACCGTGCCGTGCCGAATCATGCACTATTGCGGGCTGGGCCGGGCCGTCCATGGACGGCCCGGCCCATTTGACACCTCTAAGTTTGTTGTTTGGATATTTAGTTTTGTAATTACTAATTACTAATTTTTGTTTGAAACTTGGATTCTGTATTCTTGCTACTCTAGACAGCTTGTTAAGGAATAGAGAACTTGAAGTTATTCCCCTAGATATATATTATTACTTGAAAAATGTTGTTTGTAATGTGCAAGAATGTTTTTGGCCTCTTGTCTAACTCTGTTCAAATCAATTTGAAACAGTGGGCTGCAGCCTGCATGATAAAACTTTTTCTATTATTTATTTATTTATTTATTTTTTTTTCATAACTCCAGATGAGCGACAAGTTCTTGACATTGTAATATAATGATTAACGAATACAGTTAAATATTTTATTCAAATAATACATATATGTGTGTGTGTGTGTGTGTGTGTTTCTGTATGTATACACATGTCTAGAGAGTAGGAATGAGTTGGGACTTGTGAATAGTGTCATCATTTTCACGTGTAAAGCAGATTGGCCTTCCATATCCTACTAAAAAATGTTGCATTATGTCAACCTATATATTTTTCAAGTTCATATTAGATTTCAATATCTTTTTAGTCACTGGATTTTGACAGTTGGAAGTGATCAATTTATGCTTTCTGTTCGGGCGATTTTTTCTGATCTAGCCCCCAATCAACTGCAGACTTTTCCAATTCCCAAATACTCATTATTAAGACTAAAAGCGCTAGACGAAATACAGTGATTGTAGTCCCAGATCTCTCTCAAGAATCAATTCGACCGCCTCAGTGTCTGAAAGTGTAAAAGCCCCCTTCTTTCTTGTCTACTTCTCTAATTATAGGCAAAGATTCACGTGAGAACCTTCTCTAACTCTATCTTCATCAACGTTGATCTTTAAGATTTCTTCTCCGCCATTCGATTTAGTCCGTTTCTCTCAATCTTGTTTTGGCTTTGACAATTCACTTAACTTTGTTTCAGCACTTGCTAAACTCAACTCCAAAGCAGTGATCTTCCCTTCTACATACACTCTCACGTCAGAAATATGTTCAAAGGCATGTTTAGCATGTTCTTCTTGCTCACGGATTCTAAAAGAGGACTAGTGGCTCTTGTACGGAGTTGCATCCCATTTAGCCCCGTTTGTGGTTCGAATTACTCTTTAAATTTTTTTTTTTGTTACAGTATTTTTTCTCACAAAATTTAAACGAAAATAGTAGAAAATATACTAATATAAAAAGTTTAAGAAAGTATATAGGCTAATTTTTAGTTATAGAAATTAATAGACTATAACTTGTTAAGTTATGATTCATAACTAGATAAGTTATGGATAAATTTGTTAAGTTATGGTTCATAGTCAGACAAGTTATGGATAAAAATCGTGAATTATAGATAATAACTTGTCAAGTTATGGTTCATAACCAGATAAATTATGAACAAAAATAGTAATTTAACTTATTTATTAACTTATGTAAACTATTGACCTAATAATTTTAATTCATCTCAAGTCTCGGTCTCTTTCTTCCAAATTTAAATTTCTGTTTAAATTTATTGATTGCCAAGACCATCAACATGCTCATGTAGTCCAAGAACTCGTCTGAAGTTTCCTCCAACTTGTTAACGAGCGACGTCGGGACTCAAGAGGATGTAAAGGTGGTGGGTTATCCATGATATTGGTAAAAGAATTGGTTGAAGGCAAGGATAAGTTACCTTCATCAGATCTAGAGGATGCTTCATTTGATGCGACAGACGTGGTAAAAACTGAGTAACTCTAACAAAATTGAGAGCAAATGGTGGAGGTATTATGTGCATAAC
Organism: Morus alba; assembly: GCA_012066045.3. Taxonomy (NCBI): domain Eukaryota; kingdom Viridiplantae; phylum Streptophyta; class Magnoliopsida; order Rosales; family Moraceae; genus Morus; species Morus alba. The sequence continues at coordinate 30,317,292 of CP050225.2, forward strand.
GGATGACATAAAGGGTGAGCACTAGTGAATGGTCACAGCTCAGAGAATTTAATATTTTAGGTATTACTGAAAAATAATTACGTAACCACAAATTATGTAATATTTTTCCTTAGTAGCATCTCACCCTAAGTTAAGTAAGATGTCAACTAAGGTGAGTTGACACTTGACAGCAGGTGGCAAGATTGGAGAAATGATATGTAGCATAGCCCTACTCATGATAAGTATCCTAATAACACTTGTCAATGAGACTTAGAACTTGTTTATTTATATTTTTTGAGTTAAGATGATTTGAGTTCAGATCTTAATTTGAGTTAAGGTGTATTTGAGTATGATTTAAGTTGGGACTCTAATTTAAGTTTGTGCTTAAATAAGCACATTTTAAGTTATGGTTTAAATTGATAATTTATTTGAGTTTGTGTTTGAGTTGGTTAAAACTTAAATTTATATTTTGATAGTATTTTAATAAAAACTCAATGATGATAGAAAATTTTAATAGGATATATGAGTAGAGTTTTATTTATATTTTTGTTGTGAACGCATAAGAAATAAATCATCCTAATCGAAATTAAAACGAAAAAATTATAGCATTTTTAATAATAGAAAAAATACTGTTAATTAACTTGAGTTTGAGTTTAAGAATTGAATTGAAATGAAAACTTGAACTCAAATTTTAGCTTCAAACTGAAGTTAAAACTCAAGTTTTATAAAACAACATAAACTTAAATAAAATTGTAACTTAAATTTAAATTTTTTTTTTTAAATTTGAGTGTAAATGGTCTTTACTCAACCTACCGTGAGTTGGGTGTCACTAATACTTAGTTATTGGCCAATTAATCCTATATATATATAGCCTTAAACCTCCATAATACAACAATTAAAACATCAAGAAAGGCATTACCCCATCAAATTTCCATCGCTTGACTACTTTCTTCTCTCACTTATTGCCTCTCCCTTAACGCAAAAGACATATATCCACCTTTCTATGTCTAGTTGGTCCATGCAATTCACAAAAATTCACTTTCTTGATCTTAGAGCCAAGCCTTTGTCTACCACACATAAATTTTCATATATTTCAACTTACTACAACTTCCCATACGTAAACTCATAAAGTGTTGTCCTTTTGTTGTCTTTCTCAGTCACCTTGTCCTTTTCCAAGAAACTCCCACTACATATTTTATTTTTAAATGTGGTAACAAAGCTCTTTCTCTTCAAATTCACGTATTCACTAATTTATTATATATATATATATATATATATATTTATATATATATATTTGAATGAATTCTTTTTTTGAATTTTCAGTGTGTTGATGCTACACACCTTATTATCCTCTACTCTGTAATTTATGCCATCATACACATAATCGTACATCTCTATTTTGTTTTTTAATTTCTCTTGAAGATTTGCAAGGCCAATATTTGCCAAGAGCCCTAAACAACACAGAATCAAGACACAGAAAATTTACTTAGTTCAGGTTTTAGGGAAAACCTACAACCAAGACAAAGGTAAATTCCGTCGCACGATCCATTATCATAACAGAACAATTTACTGTTAGAATACTTTTATATGGACTTCCATAATCATAATAATTTACTCTGTAATTAATTAAAGCATTTTATAGACAACTCTGTTAATGTAAATTGACACATGTATGTATGTTAAATATCGGTTCATAATGGGATGAACTCTTGTTTTATTAACTCGCTTGAGGCATATGAACTCTCTCTATCTCATAATATTTAGTCAACCGCTCATTGGACTAAATACCCTCTCCATTGAATATTGCTTAAAAGCCCTTAGGGTTATTTAGTTTATGTGTGCAACACCCCTTCTTTAGTAAAAAAAGGGGGCTTGCGCTTGTGGTGTGTGTTGCCGTGAAAGGGGCTGAGAGGGAGAGATAGAGAGGAGCTCAATGGCTCATCTTGCCCTTCTTCTTCCTTTTGCAGGTTCTCCACGGATTCCAGTTGGCCATCGACGTTTTCCAGCGACCATGAACGACATGCTTCCGCTGCCCACCGAAATATGACGTATGCCTAAATCCCAAATAAGAATTATGTGACATTTTTAGATTTTAGGCTAGATTTGTTATTATGATCTTGTTTAGATCATGTTTAGATCATTTAAAATCTAGCAAATCGTATCAGAGTCAACTTATTTGGGTTTAGAGCTACAATTTTTCAAATTTTTCCATTTTCGGTGGAACAAAATCCAAAATTTTGAATCCATGTTTTAGCTCAAAAAAATGATTCTTTGAGGTTACCCACTTCGAATATGGTTTATGGGTGATAATTTTTCTAAGTTTCGTGAGGCGATTTGGCCAATTTATTGTGGTTTGAAGCTTGAAAAATGACCAGAATGGGTTTCGTTCTCGTTTGAAATTTTGAGTGTTTTGAGTCATTTTGATGTTATGGATCAAAAGAGGGTGAAATTTGGAGAAAACACCCCTTTGATTCATCAAAAATGAAGTTCCTGTTGGAAAATAATGGCATTGAGTGCGCAGCGGAATTAAAAAAATTTTAATCAACGTCAAAGCCAAACAAGAACATGTTCATGATGCTATATAACATAAATACTAAAGATCTAAATTATACCTTTTGAGATTTTAGGAAACCGCACGTCTGACAGATCTAAGCATTCCAAATAGCAACCGGAAGAGCCTTAACCAACTGGTCTTCTTTGCTATTCTCGTTTCCACGATCGGTGTGCGGGTGGGCACACGTCGTTTAATCTCCTCTTGGTATTCTTGATCTCATTTCAATCACAAGCGAGCCAAAGAAAAATTGTTCTTGATAATTAAACAATTTTTTCTCTTGGAATCTCTTATCAATAGCCTCCAAAAGTTCTCTCTAGTGATCTTATGAGTAATGTGACTTAATAGACTATTTATAGTGTTTAGGAAGTCATACTTCCGTAACAATTAGGTTTCCTAAAGATTTAATCGCACCCAGTGTCAATTTTGCCACGTCAACATGCATTTTACGTTAGAACCAGTCAACCGGTGATAGAGTAGTTATACTCAACCGGTCGACCTGTCTTCACTAACCAGTCGACCGGACCAGTCGACCGGCTGCACTAACGAAAATTGTTTTCTTAGTTTTCAATACGGGAAACTTGCATAGATCCTCAGTTTTGATTCAAGCAACCTAATAGAGAAATTGTCTGATCAAAACAGTCATATAATAGTCTTCCCATATTAAACAACTCTTAAAAGAATAATTCAACCAATTTATCTAGAATCAATTTATCAATTAATTCACCTGATAAATCACTCATGAATTAACTTTGCACCTGTTTATAGAAATAACACAAGTTACCAATATGTAGGAAATACACCGTATCGTTACAGGAAATTATGTGAGCTAGCAAAGGGACCCGATGGACATATATAAATCAAGTTCCTATAATCACAATGCTACTTGTAAACCAACAAGTCTGTCTCATGATTATAAAATTCTAGCGCAATTCCACTAAAAGCCTAGAGATGCACTCTCGATTTATATAGCATATTTACAAAGCTCTGATTAGCTATAGTCCATGACTCAATATATTAGTATATCATCCACATAGGATATCCATAATCAACTTGAGGTCAAGTTCCGTTTTACCTTCCCGATTACATTTATCTTATGTTCTGTTATCATGCCATTAGAAAAATACTATTCGTACTATTACAAATAGTAAACCATTAGATAACACAGAGTAGTCTAATGGCCAAGCACTCGTATTTTTCAATCCACTGATAATGCATAAGAGGATATCATTGACTCTTTATAGGAGCTATGGATTCCACTATCTATGAATAATAAATCTACGCATACACGAGTCATACGCACCGACAAGCGTACCTTTACATAATGTCAGGATGTCTCCTTTTAGTACATCAAAGGATACAAGTCAAGTATACGGGTTCATCATCCATCTCAGGATTAAGATGACAACATATAATTCGTCAAAAGTGAATTGTTTTATTCAAACAGAATTATTAATTAAAACATCTTTATTATACATAACCGGTATACTTCAGTTTGCTTATCATACATTCAACTATTATGAACATAAAAAGGATAGTACATAGATATATGAAATAAACAAATCTTTATTAATAGTCAAAATGTCTCAAAGAAAATTGTTACATTTATTCCTAAGGGTATAAACGCTAACAATCTCCCACTTGCACTTAAGTGTGTAAATGTGACATGCTACGCATCCCCATAGCCTCGACATGCTTCTCGAAGACCTTAGCCGGCAGGGCCTTCGTGAACGGGCCAGCCATATTGTCCTTTGATGCGATCTTGCATATTTTCACATGCCCTTCTTCAATAAAGCTTCTTATCACAAGATACTTTCTGTCTATGTGCTTACTCATTTTCTGATATCTTGGTTCTTTGTTGTTAGCTATTGCTGCACTGTTATCATAGTATAGTCTGAATGGTTTATCCACACCAGGAACAACTTCAAGATCCATCAAAAATTTGCGGAGCCACACTGCTTCTTTTGAAGCATCACTAGCTGCCACATACTCGGCTTCCATCGTTGAGTCAGAAGTGCAAGTTTGCTTGACACTCCTCCAAACGATAAAACCACCTCCCAGAGTAAAGACAGAACCCGAAGTCGATTTCCTAGAATCCAAATAGGATTGAAAATCTGAATCTGTATATCCTAGAGGTGTCAAATCCTCCCTGGAATATACCAGCATATAATTTCTAGTCCTCCGAAGATACTTGAATATAAGCTTGACCGTAACCCAGTGGTTAGGTCTTGGATTCGACTGAAATCGACTTACAATCCCGACCGCATGACAAATGTCCGGTCGAGTACAAAGCATTGCATACATAAGGCTCCCGACCGCCGAAGCATAAGGCACCATCGCCATGTATTCTCTTTCTTCAGATGTCTTGGGACAATCACTGTTCGAAAGAGTAATTCTAGACCTAGATGGTTGCCCACCTTTCTTGGAATTTTACATTGCATACTTCTCGAGAATTTTATCTATGTATGAAGCCTGAGAGAAAGCTATCATTTTGTTCTTTCGATCTCTTAACATTCGAATGCCCAAAACATAATTAGCTTCTCCTAAGTCCTTCATATCAAACTGTTTAGTAAGCCAAACTTTGACTGATGATAAAACCCCTACATCATTACCAATAAATATAATATCATTAACATATAACAGTAGAAAAACCACTTTCCCATCTTGAATATGCTTATAAACACAAGGTTCATCCATATTCTATTGGAATCCAAAAGTCTTGACCACTTGGTCAAATCTTTTGTTCCAAGAACGGGAAGCTTGCTTTAATCCATAAATGGATTTCAACAACTTGCAAACTTTTCCCTCTTGACCCTTAGCCCCAAAGCCTTCTGGTTGTACCATATAGATACTTTCCTCAAGATGGCCGTTCTAGAACGCCGTCTTGACCTCCATTTGCCAGATCTCATAGTCGAGAGCAGCCGCAATGGATAAGAGAATGCGGATAGACTTAAGCATGGCTACAGGTGAAAAGGTTTCCTCATAGTCGATTCCCTCCTTTTGCGTGCATCCCTTAGCTACCAGTATAGCCTTATAGGTTTTGACCTTTCCTTCTGCATTTCTCTTTCTCTTGTAGACCCATTTACACCCAATGGGCTTAATCCCATCGAGAAGATCTACAAGTTCCCAAACTAGATTAAAATCCATAGATTTCATCTCAGCTTTCATGGCTTCTGTCCAGAGGTTTGCATCAACATCCTCCATAGCTTCTTTGTAAGTATAAGGATCTCTGTCATGTTCCAGAGATTCTGCTAAAAAGGTTTTCCCATTAGCCATGAATCTCTCAGGTTCATGTCTGATCCTCCTACTACGCCGAAGCCCCTTAGGTTGTTGTTGGGTTTCCTCTTCTACTCTGATTGGATCGGTTTCCAAAAGAACATTTGGTATGACCAAGTCACTCGACATTTCCTCAAGCACCATTATGCTACGAGGCTTAAAGTTGTTCATGTAACTTTCCTCAAGTAATGTTACATTTGTTGAAACCACGACTTTATTTTCCTTGGGATTATAGAAATAACCCCCTTTCGTCCCTCTCGGATAACCTACAAAAATGCACACTCCTGAACGTGCTTCCAACTTGTTTGCTTCCTTGTCCAGGACATGTGCAGGACATCCCCATATGCGAATATGGTTCAAGGATATCTTCCTGCCCGTCCACAACTCGTGAGGAGTTTTAGGAACCGATTTTGTTGACACGTTGTTCAGAAGATAACATGCAGTTCGTAAAGCATATCCCCAGAAAGATATAGGCAATGTCGAATAACTCATCATGGACCGTACCATATCTAACAAGGTTCTATTTCTTCTCTCAGCTACACCATTCTGCTGTGGAGTGCCAGGTGCAATTAAATGGGATAGAATCCCATTCTCTAATAAGTATCTGGTGAACTCATCGGAGAGGTATTCTCCACCTCGATCGGATCGAAGTGCCTTTATAGGTTTACCTAGTTGCTTTTCCACTTCAGCCCGAAACTCCCTGAATTTATCAAAAGTTTCGCTTTTGTGACGCAATAGGTACACATAACCATATCTTGAGTAATCTTCGATAAAAGTGACGTAATACTCATACCCTCCTCTTGTCTTGATGTTCATGGGACCATAAACATCACTATCCACAAGTTCAAGAACATCTTCAGCCCTATTGCCTTTAGACCCAAATGCTCTTTTGGTCATTTTGCCCTCCAAACAAGATTCACATTGGGGAAAGGACTCAACCTTTAAAGAACTTAAAGGTCCATCCTTTACCAACCTCTGTATCCTGTTAAGGCTAATGTGACCAAGTTGCAAATGCCAAAGATATGTCTCATTAGAGTGAGAAGCTTTAAGCCTTTTAGAGTTATTAACAACTTCAGTGTTTAGTAATGAGTCTATCTTAGGTTTGATAAAATATAGATTATTTTGCATCCATCCATCACAGATAAAAGACTTGTTTTTACGAATCACAACTTTATTATTAAAAGAAACTGAATAAGAATCCTTAAATAAACAAGCAACAGAAATAAGATTCCTCTTAAATTGAGGAACATAAAAACAATCTCGCAAAAATAAACTCCTATAACTATCAAAATAAAGATGGAAATCTCCCACTGCTTCAGCCAACACTAGTGTTCCATTGCCCATCCTCAATGTAAAGCTTTCATTTAGAAGACTTCTCGTTTGCTTGAACCCCTACAGAGAAACACATACATGATTAGTTGCTCTAGAAACTATGACCCAGTTGTCACTAGATTCCTCAACTAGACATGCTTCCACAATCAAAAGATCACACTCACCTCCTTTGCCTTTAGCGGCTTGGTAGTCTTTGCAATTCTTCTTCATGTGACCCACCTTCCCGCAATGAAAGCACTTAAGCTTGTTCGGGTTCCTCTTCTTCTTGTTCTTGCCCTTGTTTGGCGGAACTAAAGAACTCTCCCTCTTAGCTACTTGCTTCTTTTTTCCATTCCCTGAAGAGGGTTTGGAAGAAGATGCCTCAGCAAAGTTTGCCTCCACAATAGTCGACCCCTTGATCATTCGCTCGAACTTTTGGAGTTCTTGCATCAACTCTGTCAGGGTTATATTCTGTGTAGCGCTCAAATTGAACGTTGCCCTAAACGGAATATATTCCTTCGACAAAGTCTCAAAGATCATGGTCAATTGAGACTCGGCATCGATGTCGGCCCCATTGGTCTGAACTTCAGACAAATAGCCCATCACCTTCAGCATATGTTCCTTTATGGAAGACCCAGCCTTCTGTCTGCAGTTAATAAGGTTACTAAGGGCTTCCCGATCTTTTTTAGTGGCTTGGACATCGAACATGTCCTCAAGATTATCCATAATCTGACGAGTAGTTATGTAATCTTCATGTTGTGCTTGTAGCACAGTGGACATGCTCGCCATCATATAACAGCGAGCCATATCGTCAGAGTCCTCCCAGCGTTAATACGCTACGAAAACCTCATTAGAAGCATCAACAGGTGGCTCCGGAGGACAAGGTGTATTCAGTACAAAATTCAGTTTCTCAAAGGTTAGGACGATCCTTAGGTTCCTTTTCCAATCAGTAAAATTATTGCCAGTTAAGTTGTGTTTATTAAGTATCGATGATAATGTGCTAGAAGACAATTTGATCTACAATAAACATTCATATATCTAGTATAAGCAAACTTGCATAAACATTCAGTAATCAAACATATATACATGTTATAATGCAACAAATATGTTTGTGTGTCAAAACCTTGAAAAAATCACAACCTCACAACGATAATTCCTAACTCAAAATTTTGTAAGTCTCTTAGGAGAGATCATGCAAAATTTAATTGGGAACACGGACACCCACCGATCAATATATACCATCCGGATCAATCTCTGTCCAGCATATATTGATAATCGTTTTCTTTAGCCATTAATTTAATTATCAGAGCTCCTAGAGGAGATTAATAGTTAAATTAATTTGAGTGTATAATCATTGTTTCAACTATTTGATCATATTTTATGATTGTCACCTAGGGGTGTACAACCATAAAATATGCTCAAATAAATTATCCTCTTGGAGATCCACACCGGTACATGATGAATCCCTTCCTAAGGGTTGGTATCACCATGTGTTACCTGCGGACCAACGATGAAGACCATGGGTCTTTTCTTCAAAAAACCCTCACCCACTCAATCTTTTGAAAAACAAGGTTTTATGTTACGAAATATGCATGAACAATTTTAATGAGCAGCACTCCCTATTCTACATGACATGTTATCACATATATAGCAAATCTTATTATATGCAATCATACAAAGCAATTAAGCTAGGCAACAAACATATTAATAATAATAACCGTAATATTATGGTTCCGTCCTAGAGAAAAGAAAAAATAAAGATTACTAAGAATAATCGAAACATATATCGATTCTTCATCTTGAATCTTCCCAGTTGTCCTTGAATTCTTCATCATGATCAAATTCTGGTTATCATAAAATTATTTTTCATGTTTTCTTGAAAAAATCTCAAAAAACTGCAAAATCGTATATTGTCCCGTTAGGTTCGGTCGACCGGTGACAGAGTAGTTATACTCAACCGGTCGATCGCCTTACACTAATTGGTCGACCTATGCGGTCGACCGGTGCCTATGCGACAGTAACCCAGATTTTTAGAAATCAAAGCAGTTTTTCAATTTATTCAAAAAACACAAAACAATTTTATAAACTAAGAAAAAATTAAATACCTTCATATCCTTCATCTTCAAGATCCATCTTCAATCTCTTCCAAGAATTTTACATAAAAATTCTTATACCATTTTCCGGTTTACAAAATTTCTACTAAAGAAAATAAAATAAACCCTAATGGCGATGATAGGCCACATATCTAATTACATTGAAAAGAACAAATTCCTATACAACCATTCTAAACTCTAAGGAACCATAACCGGTAAAAATTAAATAATAAATAATCATTGATAATTTATAAATGACAACCAATAATAATTATTTAATCATTCACTCACCATATATTCATGATAACAACACAATATAGAAACCCTAGAGTGTCATCTCTCTAAAATATCAATTCAAGCATAAAAGAGATATTTTTTAGATCACAAATCTATGTACATAGCATAATCACGAACAAATAACCATGGCTCTGATACCAATTGTTGGAAAATAATGACATCGAGTGCGCAGCGGAATTTAAAAAATGTTAATCAACGTCAAAGCCAAACAAGAACATGTTCATGATGCTATATAACATAAATACTAAAGATCTAAATCATACCTTTTGAGATTTCAGGAAACTGCACGTCTGACAGATCTAAGCGTTCCAAACAGCAACTGGAAGAGCCTCAACCAACTGGTCTTCTTTGCTATTCTCGTTTCCACAATCGGTGTGTGGGTGGGCACACATCGTTTAATCTCCTCTTGGTATTCTTAATCTCCTTTCAATCACAAGAGAGCCAAAGAAAAATTGTTCTTGATAATTAAACAATTTTTCCTCTTGGAATCTCTTATCAATAGCCTCCAAAAAGTCTCTCTAGTGATCTTATGAGTAATGTAACTTAATAAGCTATTTATAGTGTTTAGGAAGTCATACTTCTGTAACAATTAGGTTTCTCAAAGATTTAATCGCACCCAGTGTTGATTTTGCCACATCAACATGTATTTTACGTGGCAACCGGTTGACCGGTGACAAAGTAGTTATAGTCAATTGGTCGACCGGTCTGCACTAACGAAAATTGTTTTCTTAGTTTTTCAATACGGGAAACTTGCATAGAGTCTCAGTTTTGATTCAAGCAACCCAATAGAGAAATTGTCTGATCCAAACAGTCATATAATAGTCTTCCCATATTAAACAACTCTTAAAACAATAATTCAACCAATTTATCTAGAATCAATTTATCAATTAATTCACCTGATAAATCACTCATGAATTAACTTTGCACCTGTTTTACAAAAATAACACAAGTTACCAATATGTAGGAAATACACCGTATCGTTACAGGAAATTATGTGAGCTAGCAAAGGGAGCCGATGGACATATATAAATCAAGCTCCTATAATCACAGCGCTACTTGTAAACCAACAAGTCCGTCTCATGATTATAAAACTCTAGCACTATTCCACTAAAAGCCTAGAGTTGCACTCTCGATTTATATAGCATATTTACAAAGCTCTGATTAGCTCTAGTCCATGACTCAATATATTAGTATATCATCCCCATAGGATATCCATAATCGACTTGAGATCAAGTTCCGTTTTACCTTCCCGATTACATTTATCTTATGTCCCGACTTGAGATCTAGAATTCTTCTTGCTTCCCCTAGCTAGGTCTTTCATCTTGAACTGTAAGAGAGTTTTTGTCCTTGCAAGCTATCAACATGTCATCTACATATGTTAGTAAGTAAATGAAATGTTGTTTCTAATCTCCTTGAGATACACTCAGTGGTCAAATTTGATCTCTTGAAACCATTCTCAATCACGAAGGTGTCGAATCTCTATTACCACTGCCTCGGGATCGTTTCAATCCATATATGGGCTTCTTAAGAAGGCATATACCTTGTTCTCATTCCCCTTTTGAATAAAACTCTTTGGTTGTTCCATGAATATCTTCTCTTCCAAGTTCCCAGGTAGAAAGGCTGTTTTAGTATTTCACGTGGTTACAATTCCAAATCCATCATAGCTACTAATGACAACAGCAAATCTCATAGATGTGTGTTTGATAACAAATCCAAATCCATCAAGTATGGTCCTTACTCTCTCTTTGTCGTTTCTCTCACTCTCTCTCACATAGCTCTCTCTCTCTCTCTCTCTCTCTCTCTCTCTCTCTCTCTCTCTCTCTCTCTCTCTCTCTCTCTCTCTCTCTCTCTCTCTCTCTCTCATTATCTTCAAAATTTGTCAAATCTTCCAAAATCTTGAACCAAAGAGGAACTTCAAGGAGTTTTTAACGTCAAGGGAAGGATTTAGGGTAAGATTTTTGAAAAACCTCTATTGAATCTTGAATTTTTCCTTTAGAAAAACTTATTTTTAGTTTGAATTAGATTTTGATGGATCTTGGGTAAAATCACGATGAAAATTGGGAAAAATTGGCTCTTTGAACTGGATTTGTCGTCTAAAACCTGGATTTAGTAATTTTGGCTATGTTTTCTTTGGATCGGCCATGTCGGCTGATCTGTTCAGCTCCCACCGGTTGATCGGTTCCCTTTCCACCGGTCGATCGGTGGAGAATTACTTCTCTGTCACTGGTCGACCGGTGCTGTGGCGACCCGCGCCCTCACGGCGCGGTCGCCGTTCCTTATACTACTCTACCAATGGGCTAAGCTATAGTCTAATCCATTATTCGTTGTTAGACTATTGTCTCTTTAATTTATGTTCATGTGCGGGTAAATTTTTTTTCTTTACTTTAACCATCGGGTTCTTAACATGTTATATTGTTACACTAATAACATATCTTGCTATTACTTTAAAGATTCGGATATCAAACTAGTTTCCGATAACTTGTCATAATTTATTACAGTCCGTTGTTCTTTACTAAGACAATGGTTGTAATATCTTCTTCTTAGAACTGAACATATATACTAGTATTCTATATTACATTACTTTGCAGCGGGATTTAATTTCTAAGCGAGTGTAGTAGAGACCACTCCCGTGTACCCATGACATTTCTGCCATCCTTGCCTCTGCCTGTCCATCAAGCAAACCCACTATATGGCTGGATGCTTACCTTTGTTACCTGCACACGAGTAAACTGATGAGCTAATGCTTAGCAAGTATAAACATGCATACATCATAAACTAATAGAAATTACATTAAGAGTTATGATGCCAATATGCTCGTGTGAAACATGCTTTAAACTACTTTCTATCTTTCTGTTCTTACTTCTGTGGGCCTGGGCCCCTGCTTACTGTCTGGTCTAGTCGGAATCTCTACTCTTTGAGATTTTTCCTCCCTTGCGGAGGCCGATGACCCTTCAGTCTTTTACTTTACTGGTCATTTCTTACTATCTAGTCTAGTCGGAATCTCTACTCTGTGAGATTTTCCTCCCTTGCGAAGGCCGACGACCCATCAGTATTAGCTGTGCATAAGGGTAACCATATGTTGCCCTTTTTCAATCTAGAGCACTAAGCCCTCCAAACACGTGTAATCACATGTAATCACATAGACTTAGGAACATAAGTAAATTCATAGTTCTAAGTCTAACTATAGCTTACTCGAGTCCAGACAAACATATATGTCTATACTTACCGGTAATCCGCTGGGATTCCCGCTCGTTTGAAGTTCTTTCTTGTTGCTTTGGTTCTCGTGCCAAAACCTGTTCCATGGAAATAGGTATTAACCACCTATTTCAAGCATCAAAATTTCTCATACTTGGATTCCTAAACCCAATTTCAACTCATTTTCGAACTTAACCCCTCTAGGACGAATTCTAGCTCAAGAGGTAATTTACACATATTTGTGTATCTCGGTTTCTGAATCTTAATCTATTCATTTCCGAGCTTTAAAACTGTTATCCATTCTCTAGAATCGGATTACTAACTCATTGCTTACTAACTAGATTTTAGGAAATTTTGGCCGAGTTTCGCCTTTTTAATTTTTGCTTTTTCCGAGTTTTCAATAACTCGTTTTACTCGATTTGATTGCACTGTAGTCCGATTCACATTCCCGAACACAAATTGCTACATAAATTGAACAAAAATACATTTCCTCCATTTCTAGGGATTTTCGGATTTTTAGTGCAAATCCAAAAAAATTTGTTCAATCGTTTCCATACTTACACATTAAACTCCTATTGTAGTCCCGACAAAACCTTGGTTTCGTTTTTCAGTTTTACGGATTTTTTCCGAGATGAGTTACTATTCATAAAAATGAAAAAGCAAGCAGTTTCTCATGAAAAATCTAAAATCTTACCTTGAAAAGTTGAGATTCTCCGCTAGAATACCTCGGGTTATGTTTCTACCGGACTGAACGGAAGAAATTTCGGCGAAAACGGGTGATTCTTTGCTTTTCCCTTGATTTTCTCTCTTTTCTCTTTCTTTCCTCTATCTCTCCGCTACACTTAGAAAAAGAAGCAATTTTGGCTTCTAATGTCATCCGTATGCCTCTTAAAGTGTAATAATGAATATTATAATATTATTTCTAATAATATCTCTTATTATAAATATACTAAAGGAGAGTTGGGGTTTCTTGTTCACTTGAGACTCGGTTCTTTGTTTCTTCTGATGAAATAGCGTTTTTTTGCCCTCGATTTACTGTTCCCTTCTTTGTCTGGCCCAGGGACGGTTCGGTCTTTTACCGTGTGTCTGATGGGTTCCTTTTCCGATTTTACCCTTCTACTTTTCTTTTTTTCCCGGCTTCGTCCTTTTGCTTTCTCTTTTTCTCCTTCTAATGCCCGTGGCCTTTTGTGTCTTTTTATTGGTTTGGGCCTTTTTGTCTTTCCGTTGTCCCCTTTCATTGGCCTTACTTTTTACTTTTTTGCAGAAACTTCTGGGTTTTTCTAGCTTGAAGAACTAGAAGCTTCATCGTTGAAGCTTTGGGTTTTTCTCTCTCTTTTTTTTTTCTTCTCTTCCTGCCTCTCGAGCGATTTTCTTTCCTCCATCGTCCCCGATCCTTACCTCTACATCACCACTACCGTTGCTGTCAGCCCTTCTTTGATCACGATTGGATGTGGTTCAATGACAAGGTTTTAATTTTCTTTCATTTTTTTCCATTTCATTTCTGTGATTTCGTTCTTCGTGTTTTTGCTTTCCTTGGAAGAAATTTTTTTTTCTTCTCTGAATTCTTTGTTTAGCTAATCCCTATTTCTTCCTTTGCATTTCTGCTCTCCGCCGCTATTGGCCCCCCCTTTTTTTTGTTTCTTCTCTTCCCGTCATCCATCTCTGTGGCTTTTTTTGTCAGAATCTTGCTTATGATCCTTTGTGGTTTCAGTGTGTTAGTTGTGTTGGTGGGATTTTGGTGGAAATTTGGGAGTTGTATCTCTCTTCCCTTCTGGATTCTTCTATTGCTTTTATTTGCTGTTGATGGAAATTTGGGATTTTTATCTCTCTTCCCTTCTGGATTCTTCTAAGTTTCATTTGTGTTGGTTGTTTTTGTTTGTTTCTGGATCTTACTTTATTGATCCTTAGTTGTCTTTGTGGTTTAGGCGGTTTCGGCTCTATTTCTTGATTCATTTTTTTTTTCTTTGGCGCTTTATCTACTACACGCTTGTTTTTAATATTTTCTCTTTTTTTCCCCGGATGTTTTTTCTCTACTGGTTTCTTTTTGTTGTAGTATTTTCTTTGTTAATGCTTGCTGCTAGGTTCAAAATTTTTGGCAGGTTCCCTATCCTCTCCTTTGATGAATTTATTTCTCTGGTACTCTATTTTGCCGGTGAACCTTTTTTGTTGGTGATTCAATGGCGCGTATGGGTAATTTTTGGTTTTTTAGTTCATTTATTGCATTAGTTGTCCTTTGCTTTTTTGGGCTGATGATTTATTATGCTTTTGTTACGGACTTATTAAATGAATCGGTGATTTTTTTTCCTGTCTATTTTTTCTGAAATCTGGGCCATTCTTATCCTGCATAATCTAGCGTCCTTGGCGGTTTAAGGAAAACAAATATTTTCCTATTTTTCCCCTTTTTCTTATTTTTCTTGCTCCTGATTTTCTTATTTTTGAGGATGTTATTTTTAAATTGTTTCTAGGGCTTAGTAATTAAGAAATCTCGGGTCTTTTAATTTTTCAGAACTGAATATGCATTATTATGTCTCATATTACTAGAGGTTACTTACTATTCATGCCGACTTTTTCACTTATTATTTACCAATGTTATTGCTTCTACAGATCTTTGATAGATGTTGCTGCCTTCTTTTCCTTTACCTATTATTTTTCCCGTTCCGTTCTATTCTTCACCATCTACTGTTTCACTCTGTTGCTCTTCATTTACTGCTTTGCTTCTCTATTTCTGTGCCTTTGTTTGCTCCTATTTGCTATTGTCTTGCCCGTGATCCTTAACTGCTTCATCTTATTGTTTAGTATTTAATACTTTCTTTACTTATCCTTCTACCTTTGGTCCATATCTTACATCTACAGCAGTGTTTGAAACGTTCCAAGTATTATTGATAGCTTTTACTTACCTTTTCCTAATGTTATTAATGTTTGTTGTTTTTTTTTTCTTTAGCATTTTTGTTGATTTATGATTTTAGTATTTTATTATTTTTTAATGGCATTAACAAGTTCACTTGCACTTTATTCGCTTCTTAGTAACATGCTTAGATATATATAATGATTTCAAATGTTTTAGTTTTAGTCTCCATTTTTTTTCGTCTTCCTTTTTTTTCTCAGTACCCCTTTCCTATTCCTTCCCCTCTTCCACCCCTTCCACTTCTTTACCCTTTTTTTTTCTCTCTCTTATTTCTTGGCCCCTCATGACAGCGATGAGCAAGAGTAATCTTGCTATGTTGAGTTTGATATAATTTATCCAAAAATTGTTGTTGATGTACCATTTTCATTTTGTGTTACTTTTTTTCTTTTATTATGTCTTATTCAGAATCTTTAATTGTTCCTCTTTTTTTTTTTCATTTTTTCTTATTCTGCTCTTTTTATTTTATTGGGATCATTTTTTAATTCAAGACTTATTTTTGTGTGTGTATTAGTTTCCTTTTTACGGTATTAAATGTTATTTTCTTTTCCCTCTGTTTTCTTTTATTATGATAATTTCTCATGATCTTTTGTTATCACAAATCCCTAATATTTTTACTTTCACTATTTGAATTGAGATTTATTTATTCATATAATATGTTATTGTGTCTCCTTTTGATATTTTTTTCCCTCTTAACTTTGAGTTATGTAATTTGAATTATCTTTTTCCAAAGTAGGTATCTCTCATTGTGCATGATGCACTTCTCAATATCTTTATGTGTTCTCTTTTTGTTTGCTTTTACGCCTTTTTTCTCCCTTTTGTATCCTTTCCTTTTCTACTTATTTCTCTATTTTTCCTTTTTTTATTTTCTTTCCTCCGTTTCTTTTTTCCCTTTGCTACCCTATTCGATTTCTTTTTTTCTTTCCTCTCTTTCGTTTTTATCTATATCTTTTACCTGATTTTTGTTTTCTCTCTACTTCGTATAACTAAGAGGATTACCTATCTTTTCATATCTAATAGTTAAAACAGTGTTTGGGAGTGGTTCCGATACTATTAATATTTTCTACTTATTTTCCTTCAATGCCATTAGTATTTGTTCTTTGTTTGATTTATTAATTTTGTTCATTTATAGCCTCACTATTTTATCATTACTTAACAACATTGATATCTTTACTTGCAACTTATTTGTTTCTTAGCAACATGCTAGATACATGTCTTTTATTTGGATGTTTTCTAATTAATTCTCTCTTTCTATTACTTTAGTTTACTTATTCATCACATCTTAATAAAAAAATTCTATTCTTTGATCCATGAGAGCTGTGTGAAAATACTATGATATTCATGTTTTATTAATTTATCTTCAATATTTCATTTTTTTCCCCTTTTCTTTCCTCAATTTTGTTTTTTTGTCTCCTATTCCTTTTCGTTGCCTATTTGTTTATTTATCCATTTGCTTACTTATTCATGTACATTCTTTCAGGTTTCTGTCATCCACTGCTTTGCATTTTTATTGCCCTATCCTTTTCTAAGCATTGGTGCTTGCTTGGTACATCTTTCCCATTTGGAGTGCTATTTGCAGCGCCTGAGGTATTACTAAGAAGTTTTATCTATACATTTTAATTAATGTTGTTGATAATTGATGCAGTAATTTACTATATAAAGTGTTAATATATGTTATTGTCCTTTGTTATTCACATCAACTTGAACTTATATTACACTATTGATATATATCACCCATCTAGAAAGACTTAATCGCCCACCTAAAAAAAAGAAGAAGACTCTTCCTTTTCACTTTTAGTGAATATTGGTAACCTCTCTTACTTTGTTTTTTGTTTCATAAATAAATGACTATGTTGTGTTTACTTTGTTTTCTGGTTCATAAATAAATGACTATACTATTTTTGGCCTTTTTTTTTATTAATTCCTGACCCATACATAGACATAGATATGTATACTGGCAATGATGATCATACAGAATTTTTACATATTAAAGTATATTTGATTTGTCCAAAAACTATTGTTGCTATATCTTTCCTATTTCATTTCTTACTCAGACTATTTTCTCTTCCTTTGCTTTGCCCTAAAATTCCAACTTACATCTTTTTTCTTTTCTCTGTCCTCTCTAATGCTCTTGCCTTCTCCACGTGTCTGCTCTCTTAAAAAAAATGCAATTACTTATATTATTACATATTATGATATATTATGACATATTATTAAAAGAAGCTTTTAGATCACTTTGTTTACACATACTTATTTTATTGCTAATCGTCCAAAGAGAGTTATCGGTTTGCCCTTCTCATTCCTCTGCTCTATGTGTAGGTAGTCGGTATTTTGGTCTTTTTAGGCGCCTGATTATCATCAAACACTTTTGGTCTTTGTTTCTGCTGTCAAACTCTTTGTCGTTTTAGAAATGTGAGGATTACTATTCACTCACAATTATTCTATTACTAATCATACAATGGGGTGATGGTCTTGCCCTTTTTATTTCCACTCTATGTTTCTACATGGTGCCTACTTTAATCTTTTTAGCTTCTTAAATGTGTTGGAATGCTTTTGCCCCTGAATTTTTAGTCAATCCTTTGCCTGTGTCGTGGGACCTTTTGTTGTTCTAGGAATATGGAACATCAACATTGCTTTCTTCTTCAATTTCCATTTTCATTAGCATTTTTAGTTTTTGTTTTTTCTCCTTTCTTTTGTTTTGGTCTGCTCTGTCTATTATACTTAGTCTTTATTCAAAAAAATGTATATATATATATATATATATAAGGAAATAAAATTAGATCACTACTTCTTAGTCTCCCGTTTAAGCTACCTGGTGATTTTTGGACAAATTGACAATCTACTTTTCCAAGTTCTTTTTTTTAGAACATATCGTCACAACTTATATGATGGATATGATGTCCTACAAATGTTTGTGCCTTTGTGCAGTTGCCCATAGTTAACTGCCACAAATTGATCATAAATGTCTAAGTTTTCTTATCCATCATATATTGTTGAAAATGTTATGTATCTGAGCCCCCATTGCTATGTCAAATGATCAAGATGCTTATATTTAACCTTCTCCCTTTTATTTCTGTGATTCTAAGTTCATTTTATCACTCATTTTTTTTTTTTCATGTTCTTCCATACTCTTCATTATTTGCTACCTTATTTTCTCATTATACCATCCAAACAGTTTTTTCCTCTCCCATATAAATCAATTTATTAATTACATGTTGACAAAACATCCTATATCTAAGCCATTGTTATTATACAAAAATAGTACTATAATTATACCTTATTGAATTTGATGTTTTCTTTTAATTCTTTCTCTCACATCATTTACTTAATTCATATTTTGATACATGTCCTACTTCTATTTTTTATCTTACTCAAAGTTTGTGCAGTGAAATCTTATCACATAAAACTTTTACTTTGTTCATCTTTGAAGGAAGAAGCTTAGAAAAAGCAGATGTATATGCCAATTCGTTCATTTATGTTGTATTTGTTGATAAATTTAATTTATCTACTGTTGCTATGTTATTATTTAATGTTATGTGTAATTTTGTATAGCAGTGTAAATTTTACATTCCTATGTTTATAAACATTTTAATATTATTAAACTTATCCTAGACATATAAAGATGCAAATATAAATCTTATTCAATCTATGTAAAACATATAAGGATACAAATTTGAATTTCTTTCTTTATCAGTTATTTCATTATGTGTCTACTTAATATATTGCCACCATCTTATTAGTAACTTTTATAAACATTACAATTATTCAATTGTTCATATTATACACTTTGCTAAATTATTTCATTTAGAATAAATTACATTTGCAATTAATCAATAATAACAAAATTATTTATTTCATCATTTATAACCAATTCTAACATATTGTAGTTAAGCTTAACGTTTCCAAAGTCAGGGACCTAACGTAGTTAATCAACACACTGACTTTTTGCCTCTCAACCATTGTGATATTCAGGGACCTAACGTTTCCAAGCTTTCTTCTTTCTCGATATTGTCTTCCTTCTATTCTTCTTTTTCCTCAGATTTCTTCTCAAATTTCTTACTTTTTCTAGATCTAAAAATTGATCTAATTTTCCTGCTCTATTCTTTATTTTATTTTATTTTACCTGTCTCACTTTATCTATCTGTTTTCTTTTCTCTCATATTTTTCTGTTTTCACCATTTCATCACGGTTTTCATTCTTTGGTAGTTTGTATATATCTTTTAATAATTTAGTTGGCAATCAAAAACATTGTTCAATCGTATTTTACTTATCTGTGATATATGTTAGGCCTGTTCGTTTCGTTGATTCGAATTTAGAATTTGAGTTAAGATGTGATTGTATGTGAGAACCTTTTACTATAGCAAAAAAGTTAGATGTGATTGTGAGAACCTTTTACTGTAGCAAAAAAGTTAGATGTGATTGTTTGTAAGAGCTTTTTACTGTAACAAAACTCGAATTCTAAACTCGAATCAGCGAAACGAACGAGGCCATGTCAACATATGGGCTTCTTCTTCCGCATTTCTTTTTATGTTTCATATTTATTAGTCTTATCAATCTTTAAAATTACATAAAAAGAGTTATATATATATATATATTGTAAATAACTTTATATAATAATATATTATATATATTGTGTATATATATATGTATTTGTATTTATTGTAAATAACTTCATATAACAATGTTCTATGTATATATTCATGTATAAATATACATAAATAATTTATTTCTATTATATACAAATTATTAATTTTTTCTAACATACAAAATTATCTTCTACTGCAATGCGCGCAAATGCGCGCGTCCATGGCTAGTTACTTTCTAAATTAAATTAAAGAAATCCCTTTAATTCCTATAATTTAATTTGACTAATTCTAATTAAGTTTCACACTTAATTTAAGTGGTCTCGTGTTCCCCCCATTTTTCTTATTGAGACTAAACTTTTCGTTTTTCAAAACGAGTCTCTTTCCAGTACTGATAATTTCACACCCAGTACAGGTTCTATACTGCTTTTTTGGACTGCCGAGCACCCTGGGCCAAATTTCTCATATTCAACCCACTTCTCTTGGGTATCTCAATAGTCAATTTCTTTTTCTGAAATTCTCATTTTAAACGATCCAGAATTGCCCAAAACGCATACCTTCGCGGCACTCGTTTTTTTTTTTTTTGCAGTTTCTCGCTTTAACTGACTCAGGAAAATTCTGTTTCAGGAACTTTTTCCATTTTCCTTACTTCTAATATTTCTACTCTTTTTCTAATTGGTCATTTGGTCATTTACCAAATATTTCAGTTTTTCATAACTAAAATATACCTGTTAAAATTTCTCACTTTTAACTGATATTTTACTATTCACAACTGATATTTACAAATTTTCCCTATAAAAATATTAGTATTATAACTTTATACTTTTCGGGTGATTTTACCCCGTATATAAAGTTTCTACATAACACTTTCCTGATTACATCAATATTTCTACTACTTTCTGTTCCAGGAGGAATTACGGTCAAATACCGGACTGTCCGAATTTGACTTAAAATTTTCCCGGTCATTACAGGTGCACACGTGAACTTAACCTATTTTTGTCTTAAAATGCTGTTTTGACCCTAATTTTCAAAGAGAACCTAAATTAGCTTCATTTGGGAACCTAAAGTAGATGGATTAATATCATTAATCCATGTTTTGAGATCAAAATCCTTGGAATGATGATTTGAAACATAACATGATTTATGAAACTTGGAATTGGATTAAGGCACACTAATAGGAAATTGAACAGTACAATTGAGCTTGATTTATTTAGGAATGAAGATTGAATTCTAAAATGTTGTTTTGTGTAAATGCTAGTTGAAGGATCGGATTGAAGGCTTTGAGGAAAGCGAAGGCTAGGATAGCGCAACGCTAGCAACAAGTTTGGTATTTGAGAGGTAGGATTTCTTGTCCTTTTCTTTTATAGCATGTTTTTAAAGAGTTTTGGCCTTATGAATATTTTAAAGAAAGGACATGTTTGTTAAAGAAAAATATTTTAACACAATAACTTAATTTTAGCTATCGGAATCATAACAAACTATTTTAAAGTTTTAATGAATGATTTCATAAGATAAGATATCTTGCGAACTGGCAAGCCTGTTGATAGCCTAGATAGAATATGCAAAGAGTATCATCAGGGGTAGAACCCGAAACCCAGACCGGGCCACTACGATGGTGTTAAGGCTTGTGCTTTGTGGTTGTTTAAGTAATTTATCATAGTATCAATTACTTATTAGTGCTTGTAATAAGGAATTTAAAGTTTATACTTCCTTTCAGAAAAAGGGATGTTAGGTTCCGGCTGTTGTGTTGGAACTAGATATCTTTATTTACTTACGTAATCATTTATTTACTTGTTTATAAATTTTTCTTAAAATACATCCTATTGGGCCTTTTGTTCGCGCTTTATTTTGTTTCTATAAATATTAAGCCCTTCTCAGGGGACGCTAGAAGCAGTGCTGAGTGAGAAACACACTCAGGTAGCCTAGCTGGTGTAGTACAAAGGAAGGAATTGCACTCTTTCATCCTTGTTGAAAAATGTAAGGATTGTAAATTCTAAGACTATAAACTTCAACTATCGAGATTGTGGTTGATGTCTGTAATGTTATTTACATGTTCATGTATGTACAATATTGTATATCCTATGGGTGACACCCTGAATGATGCCAAAGGCTTAGTTTTTAAACTCGTTTTATCAGAACGTTGTGAAAGTCCCTTTCACTTTCTTGTAATCTAATTTCAATAAAATGTGAGGGTTGTTTGAAAATTTATTTAATGCTTGACTTTTGAGATTGATTTTATATTTTTAAATGCTTAATTACTTTCTTAATTGTGTTTAACTTCTAAATGAGCCTACACATCACTACCCCTGTTTTGGGGCATGACACATAGAACAAGCATGCAATATGATCTAAACATGCTTATTTTCAACTAGTCCAACTTTATTCTTTATGAGATCATATTAAAACTAAATCAGAGTAAAAATAAACTGAATACTTTATTTTTGCAGAAAATATCCATAAACATAAGATGTGTCTAAAATAGAAAAGCATATAAATACAGACTCCCACTAATTCAGCATATCATCAAATGATACAACACCCATATGAGTAGTGTGCTTATGAAAGACCTTGGGTGGTAGCCCTTTATTAAGCGGATCCGCAATCATGGAGTTTGTGCTAATATACTCTATAGACATTTGACCACTCTAAACTCTTTCCTTAATAACTAGGAACTTGATGTCTATATGCTTTGACTTTGTCAAGCTCCGTTGTTGTTGGAATATAAGACTACTGACTTATTGTCACAAAATATCTTATGTGGTCTTTCAATTCCATCTAAAATTCATAGCCCTGTGATAAAATTCTGTAGCCATATTCCATGATTATGCCTCATAACATGCAATAAACTCAGCTGCAATGGTAGAAAAAGCTATGAGTATTTGCTTGGCGCTTTTCCAGGATATAGCTCCTTCAACAAGCAGATAAATATAGCCTGAAGTTGATATACGACTATCTTGACATCTAGCAAAGTCAGAATTTGAATACTTGATGACCTCTAACTTATCCGACATCCTGTACATAAGCATGTAATGTTTTGTTCTATGAAGATACTGCAAAACCCATTTGACTACTTTCAAATGATCCATTCCTGGATTGCTCAAATATCTGCCTAACATCCCAATAATGTACGCAATATCTGGATGCGTATAAACTTGGGCATACATTATACTTCTCATTGCTGAAGCATAGAGAATCTTTTGCATTTTCTTAGTTTCAAAACCATTCTTGGGGCATTAATTGAGACTGAATTTGTCTCCCTTAGCAACAAGGGTGTCTCTTGGTTTGCAACTCTACATGCAAAATCTCTTAAGTACCTCCTCAATATAGGTCTTTTACAATTCTGCATGCGAAATCTCTTAAGCACCTTCTCAATATAGGTCTGGTCTAAATCTGTCAAATTTGTTAGTAATAATATGGATAATACAAAGAAGGACAATATATATAACAACTTTTGCAATAACAAAATAATGAAATTGTTACAACACTAATTCAACCTTTCTACCAAACTTGGAAAAAACGAATTGGCAAGGATGCCGAGGCACGTGAAGTACGCTTTCCTTAAAATAGATTCGTCTCGTCCGGTGAGTGCTTGAGGTAACGTTGGACGTCCGTCTCCCAGGATACAACGACAACGATGTTAGTACGACGTACTATCAGAACCGTCTTAGCGAACTAGAATTGCACCTTTCCTCTTTCACCAAAAACACACAATAAAAGAAAAACACACAAAGAACTTGAAAACAAGAGATTAACTGAGAGAGAGGGGAGAAAAGAATTCTCGAAATGGTTGTGTTTTGTTCAAGTGGAGTATGACCTTTTATATAGGCTCCAAATTCGAGTGTTACACCATGACATTATGGTGTATAAATCTGAATTTATTCTCAGATTAATGAAGATTAAAATAAAGGTTATAATCCCTGATGAACATGTTCCAAAGTACGTCCATATTCGGAAGTTAAATATCCATAAACCAAGCAATGATGTTGATTAATGCTATAGTTTTTGCAACTTTTGCAAGAACAAATAATGAAATTGTTACAACACTAATTCAAGCCTTCTACCAAACTTGGAAAAATGAATTGGCAAGTATGTCGAGGCACGTGAACCACGCTTTTCTTAAAACAGATTCATCCCAATCGGG
Source organism: Morus alba (assembly GCA_012066045.3). Taxonomy (NCBI): domain Eukaryota; kingdom Viridiplantae; phylum Streptophyta; class Magnoliopsida; order Rosales; family Moraceae; genus Morus; species Morus alba. The sequence continues at coordinate 30,341,620 of CP050225.2, forward strand.
CGAGTGCTTGAGGTAACGTTGAACATCCGTCTCCCAAGATACAACGACAACGACGTTAGTACGACGTACTATCAGAACTGTCTCAGCGAACTAGAATTGCACCTTTCCTCTTTCACCAAAAACACACAACAAAAGAAAAATGCACAAAGAACTCGAAAACAAGAGAGAAACCGAGAGAGAGAGGGGAGAAGATAATTCTCGAAATGGTTGTGTCTTGTTCAAGTGGAGTATGGCCTTTATATAGGCTCCAAATTCAGGTGTTACACCATGACATTATGGTGTATAAATCCGGATTTATTCTCGGATTAATGGAGATTAAAACAAAGGTTACAGCCCCTGATGAACCTACTCCAAAGTACGTCCACATTCGGAAGTTAAATGTCCATAAACCAAGCAATGATGCTGATTAATGTTGTAGTTTTCGCGAGAAGAGAATTCTCAAAAATTTTGTGTCTTGTTCAAGTGGAGTATGGCCTTTATATAGGCTCCAAATTTGGGTGGTACACCATGACATTATGGCATATAAATCTAAATTTATTCTCAGATTAATGGAGATTAAAACAAAGGTTACAGCCCCTGATGAACCTGCTCCAAACAACGTCCACATTCAGAAGTTAAATGTCCATAAACCAAGTAATGATGCTGATTAATGTTGTAATTTTTGCACCCTGCAATGCAGAGTTAATCATCCACTAATGCAGCAGTTTCAGATTTCAGTTTGAAAAAATAACAAGAAAAAATTGCAAAATAAAGCTCATACAAAACGAAATTTTTGGTCCAACATTTGTGTTTGCAAATCGCAAGCGCGCACATTGACAGTGATTCATACCCTACCTGGACGTGAGAGAGCCTCTCTAATATACATGCTTATCTAGGTTTCAAAGTACAATTACTTATAAACACCATCAAGGCTTCATTTCTAGCTAATGTGGGATTTTTACAATTTCCAACCACCTTAACTATTCCAAGTAACATACTTTGAACATCAATTTCTCATTCACCCAATATCCATTTTGAGTGTAAGAATATTCGATTTTGATCTTCTTGTGACGGAGAACGCAAATCCATCGAGACCCGTCTAAAAATCCAATTGGGCCCTTTCTAATATGGGCCTCAAAATGATCCTTTAACATGGCTTAATAAGCCATTTTGCCAACATAATCAACTTGAATTGGCGGTCTGTATAATTAAACTTTATTATTTTATTTATTCCATGATCTTAAGAAGTTAACACAGCATGTAGTTATATTGTAATATAATAATTAATGAATAAAGTGCAATATTTTATAAAGCAAATTACTAGTGATTCAAATAATACATATATTTCTGTGTGTATTTGTCCCACGTATACACGTCTAGAATGAGTTTGGACTAATGTAGAGTCTCCTCAAAGTTACGTGTAAGACAGATTGGTTTTCCATCCTAAGAAAGCTTTTATACACCCAGTACATGCATACAAATATATACATATACAAAGACACACACACACACACACACACACACACACACACACACACACACACACACACACACACACACACACACACACACACACACACACACACACACACACACACACACACACACTTACATATGCGAGTCTTCAAAGTGAAGAACAACTAGTCTACAAAAATAACCGTGAATGGTGACTTATTATTGTTATTCAATCTAGTCTGCAGTATAGATAAAACTACTGGCATACAAATCGATTGGTTTTTTTTTTTTTGAAAGATTTTTTTTTTGGGTAATATATAAAAATCGATTGTTGTTTGAGGAAAAAAGTAATATATATATATATATATATATATAAACAGTTAGCAGTTCTACATATATATGTATATATACACTATTTTATGCTTCACATTTTCAGTTTGTCAAAAAAACATTGCATTGAATAAACCTACATAATATTTTTGTACTTTCAAATTCAAGTTCATATTAGATTTCTATATTTTTAGTCAGTGGATTTTAACGGTTGATGTAATGAGTTTATGCTTTTTACTAATTAATTGAACTTTATAAGTTATAAATTAACTTAACGATTAAAGATACAACTTTTTACGATTAAAAAAAAAATCATGACGCTTAATTTGTATTTGATTATACTTTTATGTATAGGGAGTTCTACAAGTTCTTCAATGGGGGCCTTTTCAAGAACGCCCCTTCAGATTTGATTTTATGGGGCTTTTTTTCAAAAAGTTAGATGTGATTGTTTTAAACGCTTGTAGCAAAACTCAAAAATTATGTCTTCTTTACTTCCTCTCATTTTATATGGACAGAAAAGACAGAAAATTCTAAGAGAATCGTTCAAATAAAATAAAATAAAATAAGAACGTATGATTCTCTGATTTTCTCTTTTATCTCCGTCAATCTCTTCTGTGAGATTTGTGAAACGACAATGAAAAATGCATGGCCCCTACTGTCTATGAAAGGTAAAATTTAATTACATTGTATGTTTATAAGAGTATAAGGATGGAAATGGAAATATATAATTTTTTAGAACATTTTTGAAATAACAATTGGGCAGTAATTATTATAATGATACTCATGTTTTATGCTACAAATTTATGTAAAAATTATTATATTGATTTTAATTTATGCCAAATTTTTTTTTTAGGTGGCACGTTATAACTTTTATATGTTTTAAATTTACCGCACAATTATTATTTTTATTTTTTTATTTATTTTTTTACAATCAGATAAATGTGACGTTTTGTTGACCTTTTAGCTACTCTATTTGCGTGTCTCAAATCTAAAAAACTCCAATAAGTCTATCACAAATCTGAAATGAAAATCATAGCAGATGAGTCATTTTTAAAAATATTTATGGTAAATATGATATTTTAAAAAATGTATGATTTACTATAAATACTCTTTGAAAATGAATCATTATAGTAAATATGTTGTTGACCATAACTGTTTACCATATTTTTTTTTTTTAGAAAAATAACGTTTAGCTCTTTCTCTCGATGCTAAATTTCTGTTCCAACATCTAAAGAAACTGTAGTAAGCAACATTTTTATGCAACTAAATTAAATAAATAGTAAATTTTAAAATATTTAAAGTAAATAATAACAAAAAAAATTACCACTTAAATTTTTTATTTACGCTAGTAAATTTTTTTTACTATATAAATTTTCTATTTATGACTAATAAAAATAATTTTATGACAAATTTTAAGTTATTGCTATTTATTTGAAATAGTTTTAGACTCTACTATTTACCACCTTCTCCATCCTCCCCTCCAATAGAAGTTGTAGAAAATAGCAGATTTATAAAACTAAATTATTTAAATATCATATTTAAAAATTATTTCAATTAAATAGCAGTTTATTTTACAAATTTTTTATTTACGTTTGATAAAAATAATTTAAGTGGAAAAAATTCTTTATTAATGTGCAAAGAAATCTTTTACTTGTCATAAAAGGAAAGTTTGCGTGGAAAAAAGTCTTTTTACTAGTCGTAAAAGGAACATTTATACGATAAACTGATATTTATTTTAAATAGTTTTAGAATTGAGTAATACCTAAAATATTCCTTGTGTTTTGTCAAAATACCAACTTTCGTCCATCTTATTATGCAAATACCCAAAATATTCCCTTTATTTGGAAAAACAAAACCAAAATATCCCCTAAAGCAGTTAAATTTTTTTAAATACCAAGTTTATCCTTCTCGATCTTTATTAAATACAGTTTAAAACATTATTAAACTAAAAAGTTAAATAAAATTAACCTTAAAAATAAAAACCTTAAAATAATTAAATTATTTTTTATTGGAATATTTATTTGAGCATTTTAAGTTAAATCATATTTAAAATAACATTTAATATAAATTGGAAAGGATAATGATGACATTTTTAAAATTTTAACTACTTTAGGGGGTATTTTGAGTCTCCTTTTATAAACATAGGAGGTGTTTTGGATTATTTGTATAAGAAGAGGGGTGAAAGTAGTATTTTAACAAAATACAAAAGGTATTTTGTGTATTTTCCCATTAAAATTGTTATTTACTTCAATTATTTATTATGAATATGCTATTTACTTCATTATCTCTTTTTAACAAAGGAATAAATAATTTACATTTAAGAGTGCATAAATCTGTACCTTTATTTTTAATGAATATCTTTTTATTAGTGTAATAATTTAATTAAAAAGATTATAAATTAAATATAAAAAAATAAAAATCCCGACTCATGTGTATGTATTCGTGAAGATTATCCCCTTTTTAACATTTACTTCGCTTTCCCCAAAGCCCCATATGTTGTTTAGCCCAAAAAAAATACAACGAAAAGCCCATAAGGCCTCTCGCTCCCGACCCAACCCCAAAACTAAAGCCAGCATTGGTATAGCATCCTGTTCTGTTCTATATCAAATCAAAAGTAGACCTAAAACCTTGTCGCATCACCAACCAAGTTGAGATCAAGGATTTAGCTATGGCGACCGAGTTATCATCTTCTGCGGCTACAGAGCAACAACCAGAGGGAGGTCCGGCCATGGCGGCGGCGAAAGCTGGGCCCCACAAGCTGGAGAGGAAGTGGACATTCTGGTTCGACAACCAGTCCAAGCCCAAGCAAGGCGCCGCCTGGGGCACCTCCCTTCGCCAGGTCTACACTTTCGACACCGTCGAGGAATTTTGGTGGTACCGTGTTCATTCTCTTCACTTCTTTCGTTAAGTTTGGGATTTGATTGCTTTGCTCTTGTTTTTGTTAGATTTTTTGAGTCCGTTTTTGTTTTTTGTTGATGTTCGCGTTTGGTAGCTCGGAAAATCTTGAGGGGAAGTTGAAATTTTGGTGGGTTTTTTTTTTTTTTTTTTTTTTTTTTTTTTTTTTTTTTTGGTGGAAGGGTTTTTAATAAAAATTCAGTGAACCTATCTGGAACTTGAAAATTTTGTCTCTGTTGCCACAAGATTGCTGAAATTAGGTTTCAGATCCGAAGTTACAGAAGTTAATTTTTCGTATTTTTCAATGATCTAGGTTTACTCTTTAACCAAATACGTTGTCTAACCCAAAAAAAGATCTAGCTTTAGTTTTATAGTTGAAACCCCCAGAAATAGGTTATAAAACAGAATTTGAACTTGGTTTTTGGTTCTTTCATTATAATTGATCCTTTTGACCCATGGTTGAGTTAATTTAACTTATCTCAAACGTTTGATTTTGATTCTTAGTATTGAGATTTTGATGTCAAATCTGTTTACTTTTACAGTTTGTATGACCAAATATTCAAGCCCAGCAAGTTGCCTGCACAAGCGGATTTCCATTTGTTCAGAGCTGGGGTTGAACCCAAGTGGGAAGATCCCGAATGTGCTAATGGAGGCAAATGGACTGTTGCCAGCAACACAAAATCTAGCCTCGATACGATGTGGTTAGAAACTGTAAATATCTTACTTTTGCCTGTCTTTCTTCAAATGAACAATAGATGTGTAGCTTCCCCTCCCCCTCCTTCCCCTTGCAATTTCGCGGCACATTAATGGGATTTTGGTTGGTTGAGCAGTTGATGGCTTTGATTGGAGAGCAATTTGATGAGACTAATGAGATTTGTGGTGTGGTGGCGAGTGTGCGCCTGAGGCAGGACAAAATTTCACTATGGACCAAGACAGCTGCAAATGAAGCTGTCCAGGTATGTCTCTCAAATCCTTGCTCGTTTGCCTTTCTTCTGCATTGGAATTTTCTCAGCTGTTCTGTTGTGATAACTTATGCCTCAGATACCCGGGTATATATTATTTTGATTTATATTACAATTTCTCTACCAACCTTGATAGAAAGATTGAAATGGATCTCCTGACCCTCAAGGCCTCAACGTCTTTCCGTCTCTGTCTTCCCCATTTAAAAATGCTATTAATATTTCTCTGGAAACATTTTGACAAAAGTATAATCCCTGCGAGGTGGTTTTGCGGAAAAAATGATAACCGGCCCAAGTAGACTGGAAGTTTGTTTAACGAATTACAAAAAAAAAAAAAAAAAGTAAACAAATTATCATGTCTGGTGCCTTAGTGATACGAACCACGCCAACAATGTGACGAAACCCGATACCAAATCTGGAAACGACTCAAGATCTCTCAAGTTGGATGGAAACCGCGACCCGTTGCTTTACAAAGCAAGAACCTTGGTATGGTGAAGACGTCACAAACGAGTATGTAAATTCCGTTTGGTAAGTCAAGTTGAACGCGACAAGGAATCCTTGATAAGTTCGGAAAAAGTTTCTTCAAGAACTCAAGAAGAGTATCTCACAATATGAATAAACATCAAAATTATTTTGCGTTATTTGAAAGTCAGCCTTAAATAGCCGAAACTTTCATGAAGAGTTTTTAATTGTAAAAGTCCTAATCTACCCTTAATGAGATAAACATGCCTAAAACAAAACCTAGGAAGGAATCTGAATTTGACCATAACAAAGTCCGTTGAAATATCAATCTAAGGTGAACTAGGAATAGGTAGAGGCGTGTAAAGACCATTCGGCTAAACCTTCGATTTAGCTTGCTTACAAGTGACACACCTACCACAAATTCTCTCAACATCCCGTTTCATGTGTGTCCAATAGAAGTGCTCCTGCAGCATAGCTAGGGTTTTAGCGACTCTAAAGTGTCCCATTAATCCCCCACCATGGGATTTCTGAACTAACAAGTCTCTCATTGAACAATTAGGCACACACAACTTATTCTCTCTAAACAAGAAGCCCTCATGCCTATAGAACTTGCCCTATGCAGCCTTTTCACAAGCTCTATAAACTCCCCCAAAGTCGTGGTCATCATGATAAAGTTCCTTAATGTGTTCAAAACTAAGGAATTTAGCATCAAGAATAGATATTAAGGCATACCTGCGTGAAAGTGCGTCCGCAACCACATTTTTCTTACTTTGTTTATACGGAATGACATAGGGAAAAGTCTCAATGAATTCAACCCATCGAGCATGTCTCTTGTTTAGCTTTTGTTGACTTTTCAAATGCTTCAAGGATTCATGATCCATACAAATCATAAACTCCTTTGGCCACAAGTAGTGCTGCCTTGTCTCTAGAGCTCGAACCAAGTCTCTAGAGCTCGAACCAATGCGTACAACTCTTTGTCATAAGTGGGGTAGTTAAGTGTAGCCTTGCTTAGCTTCTGGCTAAAGTACGCAAGTTGTCTCTCATCTTGCATAAGAACAATGCCTATACCTACACCAGAAGCATCACATTCAATTTCGAATGTTTTAAAAAAGTTAGGTAAAGCAAGTAAAGGAGCGTGAGTAAGCTTTGGAACGCCTTCTCTTGTTCTTCACCCCATTTGAACACAACGTTCTTCTTGATAACTTCGGTAAGCGGTGCATTGATGGTGCTAAAATCTTTCACGAACCTCGTGTAAAAACTAGCAAGTCCATGAAAGCTTCTAATATTACCTACATTGGAGGGGGTCGGTCACTCTTGGATGGCTTTGATCTTCTCTTCATCAACCTCAATTCCTTTAGCACTCACAACAAAACCTAGGAAAACAAGCTTATAGGTACAGAAAGTACACTTTTTGAGATTAGCATATAACTTCTCCTTTCTAAGCACCTCCAAAACCGAATGTAAATGTGAGCATGATCATGCAAACTCTTGCTATAAATTAGAATATCATCAAAATAGACAACAACAAATTTATCAATGAAAGCACACAAGACATGATTCATTAAGCGCATGAAAGTACTAGGTGCATTAGTTAATCCAAACGGCATGACTAACCACTCATACAATCCATATTTAGTTTTAAACGCTATTTTCCATGCATCTTCTTCGTTCATTTGTATTTGATGATACCCACTCTTAAGATGGATCTTAGAAAACACACAAGAACCATGTAGTTCATCCAACATATCATCTAAGCGAGGGATAGGGTGTCGATACTTTACCGTTATGTTGTTGATGGCTCGACAATCAACACACATCCTTCATGTCTCATCCTTCTTAGGCACTAGAATCACCGGAACTGCGCAAGGACTCATGCTTCCTCTCACGTGCCCTTACTCCATCAATTCTTTGACTTGCCTTTGAAGCTCCTTCGTCTCTTCCGGGTTGCTCGTATATGCGGGTCGGTTTGGAATTGATGCAACCTGGAACAAAGTCGATTTGATGTTCAATCCATTGGATAGGTGGTAAACCATGCGGAACCTCCTCGGGAAACACATCCTCGAATTCTTGCAAGAGAGAAGAAAGAAACAACAACACTAGGCAACACAGAGTCAAGTTTGCTAGTGCTTAAAAAGGTCTCCCCGTACATGAGTACAATCATTAGCCGTTTTGAAATCAACGCTCGTTTAACCTCACTTGTTTTTGCATAGAAATTTCTTTGTTTTTTCTCTGTTTTTACCTCCTTGGCCAAACTCTTCTCTCTTTTCTTCCTTACCAGATTCGACATTACTCTCTTTTTCTCTCTTTGGCCGTGTATCTCTCTTTCCCCTTACTCTCACTATGCACGGCCTCACTCCTCTTTTCACTCTCATTGTTTTGTTCTCTCATGTTCTTTTGTTCACTCAGTTTTTGCAAACCTCACTTGGTCCTCATAGACTTGTTTTGGTGTCAACGAAACTAGAATGATAGTCCGTTGATCGTGCGTGAATGAATACTTGTTGGTGAAGCCGTCATGCTGCACATGCCGATCAAATTGTCACGGTCTTCTGAAGAGGAGATGTCCGCTTGCATTGGTACCATGTCGCACAATACTTCATCCTCATAGTTACTGATTCGAAACGGTATGACAACCTGCTTTGTAACCCTCATTTTATCGCTATTATTCAACCATTGCAGCTTGTAAGGACGAGGGTGCTTGAGTGTTGTGAGCCCTAGTTTTTCAACCATGGAAGTGCTAGCAACATTAGTGCAACTACCGTTATCGATAATAACACTACATATCTTATCTTTCATGTGACAACGAGTGTGAAAGATGTTCTCCTGTTGTACTTCTTCCTCTTCTTTAGCTTGCAAGTTTAAGGCTCGACGTGCGACTAGCCCAAGCATCTCACCATGATCTGCCCCAAACTCCTCATCTCTTATGGGGGGTGTCCTCCAATGGTGGCATGTCATCTAGATCAGCTTCATCTTTAGAATCAATTTCTCCATTTTCCCAGATCACCATAACTCGCTTGTTTGGATATTGGCTAGCTATGTGTCCTCTTTCTTGACATTTGAAACACTTAATCTCGCTAGAACGAGTAAAAATAGGGGCTGATTTAGCTTGAAAAACCGTGGTATTGGTGGTTGGTTTGGGTTCGGGTTTGGCCTTGAAGGTGGATGAGTTTTCTTCTTTTTTTGGGTAGTTCGTCCTCCAAGGTGTTGCATTCGAATTTTGCAGGGCTGGTCTTGGTCATGTACCACCCCTCTTGAGTTGCCGCTAAACTTTGGTTGCCATATGCACCAAATCCTTCAATTCCACATAATGGTGTATCTCGATTGTATTGGCAATCTCTTGGTTTAAACCATTCCAAAATCTGGCCATTGTCGCCTCCCAATCCTCCTCCACATTGGCTCTAATCATAGCTATCTCCATCTCTTTAAAATACTCATCAACGCTCCGGTTACCTTGATGGAGACCTTGCAGCTTGAGGTATAGATCCCGGTAGTAGTGACTTGGTACAAATCGCCGCCTCATTACCCTTTTCATCTCATCCCAAGTTTCAATATGACATTCTCTGTTTCGCCTCCTATTCTTGCATGCATGGTCCCACCACACAATAGCATAATCAGTAAATTCGATTGCAGCAAGTTTTTCCTTTTTTATTTCGGAGTAGTTGTGATAGTCAAAAACCAACTCCATCTTCTTTTCCCACTTGAGATGTGCTTCTGGATCACTTTGTCCTTGAAACTTAGGAATTTTCATTTTGATACTTCCCAAGTTGTTATCCGCTCAGTTCCTAGCTTCTCTATTCCGTCCATATCTCATATGGCTGCCCACTGACATTCTATCAATCCTCCTCTAAGCTGTCCCCTTCAAATTCACCAATATCCTCAACTCCCCTTCGGTGCATCATGTTCCTCCTTGGAGCGTTCGGAGCAAATGGTGGTTGATCCTATTGTGTTTCCTCTTCTACTCTATCCAACCTCTCATGTAAGTGTTCGAACTCCGCCCTCATCATCCGCCTCATCTCTCCCATTAATGCCTACATTTGCAGATTTGAATTAACGGGAGGTGGAATCTATTCGCTTGTGTTTTCCTCCTGATTTTGCGACATGATTAAAATGTGTTTCACTGAAATCACTCATGTTTCACTCAAATCCGCTCGTGTTTCACTCAAATCCACTTGTGTTCACTCAATTTAATTTGACTTTTACCCTCTAATATGCTCACACACTCTGCCTTTTTTTTTTTTTTTTTTTTCCATTCGCATTCTTCTTCTAGTTCTTTCAAAACTAATCCAACAATAAGGAGTCAAGCAGCCAATCAAGGCGAGACTCAAACCAAACGAAATCAAATTTTGTCATGGATTTTTTTTTTTTTTTTTTTTTTGACACTCAAGATTTAAGGGTTTTGAAACTAATGAAAAAAGCAAATTTTGGCCCTAAAAATAGGGTCGACAGGCTACGCCCAGTCAAAGATTGTAGAGCTCGAAAAGAGCTTCGATTTGATAGATTATGGGCCCCGTAACGATTCCTAAATCAAAAGTTATAGCCATTCCCGTTATTTTTCTTCTTTTCCTAGCTTCTTTTTTTTCAATCGGTTTTAGAAACACTAGAACCCTAATTCACGTTTTCTAGGGTTTGTAAACCTAGTGGAATTTGAAATCAAGCAATAGTAGTTGGACTCAAACTCAAAGCAAGTAGGGAGTTTAACAATCGGTTTTTTTTTTTTTTTTTTTTTTTCTTCGAATCTTAATGCCCGACTTTTGACAAAGAAGAGAAGAAAAAAGCAATAAGAAAAGGATAGGAAAACCTGACGATTCTAGGCTCTGATACCAACTGGTACGAACCACGCCAACAACGTGACGAAACCCGATACCAAAATCTGAAAACGACTCAAGATCTCTCAATTTGGATGGAACCCGCGATCCGTTGCTTAGTAAAACAAGAACCTTAGAATAGTGAAGGCGCCACAAACAAGTATGTAAATTTCGTTTGATAAGTCAAGTTGAACGCCACAAGGAATCCTTTGATAAGTTCGGAAAAAAGTTTCTTCAAGAACTCAAGAATAATATCTCACAATATGAATAAATATCAAAACTATTTTGCATTATCTAAAAGTCAATCTTAAATAGCTGAAACTTTCATGAAGAGTTTTTAATTGTAAAAGTCATAATCTACCCTTAATGAGATAAACACGCCTAAAACAAAATCTAGGGAGGAATCTGAATTTGACTCAAAACATCTTTCCTTCTAAACATGCCTATAATGGAATTCAAATTTTAAACTGAAACTTAAAACTAAAAAATAGAATTATAACGAAATCAAATCTTGATCCGCAAGCTTGACTTGATCTCTTGCTGGAAAACACGCCCACATCCGCTTGGACTTCCCCTTGCACGTGTATCCCGGAATGACATGCAAGTTGGCCATGCAATGGCTCAATGGACATGTATGACTGATTGGCTCTCTTCCGGATCAACTTTGATGAGTAAAACCAGCCTTTGTTCACCCGTAGTGGTGAACACTCTCTTCTTGTTGTAGAACTCTCCGGATTAGGTTATTCAACTCTTTTTTGAATCTTTTAGCTCGATTTCTCATCACCGGATCAACTGGGACTTGAATTGGATCGTGAGTATACCTTGCCTCCCTGATGTCTCATCACTTAGACAATTGTCAATAGCTACTCGCTAATAAAGAAGTTCCCACAAAAATATTTACAATTTACATATATACAATGGACGAGATACTAAGAACAAAATAATAAGTGTACAAAATTATCATCTGGTGCCCTGGACAATAGCTACTGTCTAGTGAAGAAGTTTCCACATAAAATTTTCGTACGAGTCATGGATGAGATCCTTAAAAAAAAAAAAAAGAAAAAAAAACCCAATAAATATAAGGACGTAGTCTTCTTATTGGAACACTCGCTTAATTCCCCAATCCTATACAGTTTTTCAACTGTTTTCTTTGACGGTACTGTTATAAAATTGCATCTTATATCTGGTCTTTGAATGTCCACTTCGACAAGTATCTTATTTGAAATGTTCACTTGGACTGAAACTCGTCTTGTTTACTTTATTGCTGGAATCAGTGACCCTGTGTGCTACTATTATATCAGAGGTTTATCTATTGATCATATTTTAGTTTCACTTGACTAAATATTATAAACTATTGTGGTTGTACAGATTAGCATTGGAAGGAAGTGGAAGCAGATAATTGACTTAAGTGACAGGATCACTTACAGCTTCCATGTAAAGTTCAATCCACTTTTAATTTCTGACAATTGCACATTTTCTTCTCTGTATATCTCACTGTTTTCGTGGTTGCAGGATGATTCTAGAAGAGATAGGTCGGTGAAAGCTCGATATAATGCATGAACTGGCACTCGACGATTTTGTTGCATGGATCTCTACATGTTAGTTACTTAAATTGTTACAAATATTGGCAACTCGTTGCAGATTTTGATGTTCTGTTTACTGAGGAAAACCAAGTAGATCAAATATTTTATATGTTTTGTTTGTTAATGTAATATGGCGATTATTGGTCTTTATATTTTGATATTCACTTTTTTTTTTTTCTTGAAAAAGAAAACTACTAAACTGAAGTTTGATTTGTTCGTCGCCTCTCCTTTACTCAAACCTGAACTGAAGAGTTGGATTCGGCTCATTGCTAGATTTTTCCTGTTCAAGTCTCCTATTAGGGATGTAAAAGAGCCGATTTACCATTATTAGTTTCTAAATCTCTCTGTTCCCGCCAACCCTTTCTTATTACTCTACCTTGTCGACAATTGCAACCAATCGTAAGATTTATCCTTTGTTTATTGGATTATTCTCACTGGTATCCTGACTATTGAAGTCATTTTTATTTTGTGTTCTCATTGTCGCTTAAATTTTGAATTTGTCCTATTTAAATCTTTTTGTAAGAATTTCTATTAAAATTAAATGAAAAAAGAGGGGTAAATATGATTATGTGATTTTTTATCTGTTTGTTTTTAGTATAAATTCATTAAGAAATGCCACATTATTCTCTTTTTTTTTTTTCAATATGCTTTTAACATAAATTACAACATAAGGGTCTAAGTGGAAGTAATTCAAAATTTAGGGGGTAAAGTGGGGTTTTTTTTTTTTTTTTTTTTTTTTTATGTAAGTTTTAGAACAAATTAAGAATGATTTTAAAATTCAGAGGCACCATTAATAATGATCTTTAATCTTTGTTTATATTAAAGCATTTAGGATGAGAAAAAAAAAATGATATTGTGTTGTTTGTAAATTGAAAATGTGAGAAGTTTTGTAAACTGAAAATTTAGAAGGAATGAAAAATATTGAAATGTGAAAGAAGTTTTGTAAACTGAAAATTTGGAAGGAATGAGAATATTGAAATTCTTTTTGTTTATTATAATCATTTTTTTATGGCCATTAACTGAAAATTTGGAAGGAATGAAAATATTGAAATTCTTTTTTGTTTATTATAATCATTTTTTTATGGTCATTAAAAATAATGGATTTCCGTTTCCATCCCTTTTTTTCTATACTAGAAACCTGGGGTCGTTCAATGGAACAAAAAGTAATACTTGACTCAATTATGCTCAAGAGGATGGGAAAATAGTTTCACCCCCCATTATCCTTCGAACCTAAAATGCCGCACAATTTATTGACCGGACAAGAACCTTACAGTAGCAATATGAAGTATCGAACTTTAAACTTACTATGAGACAAGAAAGAAATGCATTCTAATTAGTGCATCATTCTGTTGGTGGGAATTTTAGTCTCTTCCAATGACTTTGAGTGAATGAATGACAATCTTACTTGTGTATTTCATCTAGAAGTATACGATTAACTTTGCATAGATCTTTCCCTCTATTTTCTTTTTCAGATGATTTTGCTACAAGAAATCTATCAACGTTTAAACATGTCCATTCAGCTGAATGGAAAAGCAGGCAAAAAAAATCTGCACTTGGATTTTCTCTCCAAGCTTGTGCTTAAGGGTGAAAATGCAATTGCAAACATTTAAAAACCAGGAAAAAAAGTGGTATTATGGCTGCGTTTTTAGCCTTCATTATATATGATAAAAACACTAAAATTAACATCTCTGGCTCTAGCAGTTTGTTGATTCTGAGACCAATGTTGAACGCTCATCGCTTTGAGATACCATTAAGTAACGTGTTCTGATTTTATTTCAATAATCTGAGAAAGATTAGTATTACAAACTGAAGAATGATACGGTTCAAGCATATATAAGAAGAGGGGGAGAGAGAGAGAGTTTTGATTCTGGACCGGAAGCCAGGAGAACAAAAATATCTACATCAGAAGATCAGTCCTTGGAAAGACCTCTGAAATCCTTAAACAATTCTCAACGAGAGAACAAAACATGGGACTGCAATTCATCATGCAAGGAACCCCAACCTTTCTCCATTTTTCTTGGCCAAACGAATAAGCCCTTGTCGTTGTTTCGGATCGGCGCCTATGGATTTGCAGAACTCGGTGATTACCTGGCCAGAAAAATAACTGGGTGTCAAAAAATAAATCCTCTATGAAGAGCCCAGCAATATGATTAATACTCGATACTTGGAAATATAATAGTATTTCTTGGCTTTAAATAGGTCAAGCGTTGTTTTATGTTGGTATCATTTAGTCTCAAAATTTTGTGAGAATTATTTGCTTTCAACAGGTGAGGTATCAATTTGTTTAGAGAGCTTTTTTGGTTTCCACACAACAGCCTTGAACTAAAATTGACCAGCCATAGCCTTGTTTATCCAAAATCAAACAAATATGATTGAAAGTTTTGCAAGACCAAAATAAAAATATTTTTAGTATTAAGTCTCTTTCGTTTTATAGTTGCAAAATATATTTTGCACGGGGTCCTAAAAATAGGCAATTTATGTAAATACTTCACTTTCTTTTACCAGGTGAAACTGAACCAAAACCAATATTCATTACGAAACTAAGCATAATGTTAATAAACAAGAAACATGTCATCTCTACCTAAAAAAAAACAACAATATAATAGTTTTGTTTTTTTATTTCTGTAAAGTGAATTATATCTTATTATCCAATACAAGGGAAAATTCCATAATAATATTTATTACCTGTGAGTGTAAAGCAATAGCTTTGCCCCTAAGTTGATTGAAACGTTTCTTCCCAACAATTTGGCGTGTGACAACAACAATTGGCGCAAAGAGACCCTTTCCTTCATTGACGTTCTTCATCATGGGCTGCGATCTTATTGGCTTCCCAACCCTAACTTGTGCTGGTACTGATTTGGCTAACATGGTGTAATCTTCACCAGCCATTGAACTTCCCCAACTTCCATGGAAAAAAGAGCACAACCCAGTTGCTGAAATTGAAGTTGCCATTAGAAACTCCCAAAAAATATATAAATAAAATAAAATAAAAAAGTCCACCAAAATACGAGTTATCTAGAGCAATTCCCAGGAACAAATTTGCAGCAAGTTATTTTTACTCTCCTAGAAATTTGTGATAGATTTTCTATGTGGGTTTTATTCACTTGTGTGGAAGAAGGGATATTTTGTTGTAAATTTGAGAGCCTTGGGTTTATAAAGCATTAAGGGCCACACAAACTGGTGGCTTGGGTTTGTGTCATGGTCTCCAAACACACGTGTATTAATTGTACATTCTTATTACTTTATCGTCCCCAATTTTTTGGAGGAGATCTAAAGCTGAATTTCTAGTGGCTGTTTTCCATGGATTTGGTCCATTTGTCATCCTTCTATTAGACGTTAGGTCATGAGATGAAAAATTACTTAAAAGGTGTTTTATCTGTATTGCACTTTTCTAATAAATAGATTTGATTAAAATTATATCAAAATAATAAAATTATGTATGTAGAAAAAAAAATATTTTGAATATAAATATGATGATTGAAATTTTTTTTTTTTTTTAAAAAAAAAATTATCCATAATTTATTTTTTTCATTTTTTGTTGTAAAAATTTCGGGAAAAAAAGAAAAAGAACAAAAAAGTAAAATTTGAATGGCATCAAATAGACGGTGCAAAATAACAGAGGACTTTCATGGTTTTGACTTGAATTGTTCGTAGCCAGACACGTAGTTACAAAATTGAAGTTTGATTCGTGTGAACAAAACATTTGGTGCTAGGAAGTTGTAAGTGTTGGGATATATGCCCATAAATTAAATAAGATGTAAATATTTTACTGATTATCAATAAAATGAGGAATTTTTTTTAATATTATTTTACATACATGTGATGTTTAATAAAGATTAAAATCCTTAGATTATTTTTAGATGTAACTTTAAACATTAGATATAATTGTTATATACAGAGAATAATGTTTGAAATAAAATAATTTAAACTTGTATGTAATTATTAATTAAAGTTGAGATCTTTAATTTAAAATTACTAATGCGGTTCATTACATTCTGAATGAAACAATCTTATTCTAGATTGTTAATAATGAGATTATTAGAATGAAAGCATTTTATGTAATATGATTACATAGGACCGGAACGCGATTAATTATGAATATCTAATAAATTCCGTTATTCAATAGCGTATTCAATTTTAATCAATGATGGTCATATATGAATTAATCTTAATTCTGAGTAATTAATAAACTCTTATTTATGATATTATTTTCTTTGACATATTGAGTAATGACACATGTGAATAGTGTCAAAGTCTTGGTATATTGGGAGCATAGTAAAATAAATAGCCGAGAATATTAATTTATAAGATGAAATCCATTCCTTCATAATGAAGTAGATGGACGGTTCCCATAAGTGTTGTTTCAGGACTTGAATAATAAGAGCGCTCAATTTTATGATTAGATCATAAAATATATTATTCATTAGAGGATCAATGGTACTTGTGGAGAAAGATATAATTAAAGAGGTTAACGAAAAATATATAGCTTTAATTATGAACCGTTTATAGAGGATTAATTCGTATGTAGTTGTTGTCCCTTGTAAGGCTACCCAAGAGGGGGGGTGAATTGGGTTTTTACTAATTTTTCAGATTTAACAATCTCTATCAAGATTAATTACAATTGTAGACAATTAATCTTACACAGTCAATTTATCAAACACTTGGTGTGCAGAAATTATGTAAGTTTTGATAATATCACAAACACTTAATATACACAAAGTGAGTCAATCTAATATCATATGACAAGTTCACCAAGCTTATTATCAAGAGTTTAGATCAATTAATATCAACTAACAAATTTAAAATTCGGAAATTAAAGAGATAAGGGTAAGAGAGATGCAAAACGCGATTTATAGTGGTTCGACAAATAAATTTGCCTACATCCCATTGTTGCCGAGATATTCCGCCTCTCGACCTCTTCCACTATACGATCGTCTAACCGCACGATCACTCCTCTTACAAGAAGGCGAATCTTTCTACCCGAGGCTTCGCCTAACCTCTTACACAATGTCGATTTTCTACGGAGATCGACTAACCAATAAACCCAAAACGACAATGAGGATTATGAAAATGAATAGCTCAGCCGTACACTCCTTACAATGATTTTACACACTTGAAATGATTAGGAGATTTTGAAATCACACTATCAAGATATAATCCAATGTAGGCTCAAGTGAGTGTGAGAAAGTGAAGTAAGGCTTTTTAGAAGATGATGATTATGGAAGCACTTTGTAGAAAGCTTTTTGGAGTTTCAAGAGATTTTAGAGCTAAAAGACAACTTTTCACTTTCAGAGATTCGTTCTTTTTTTAGAAAGATGACTTTTGTCTATTTAAACTCACTTTCCAACGGCCTCATTTATGACCGTTCACCCGACACCGGTCGACCGGAGCGGTTGACCGGTTGAATCAAATTTGAAATTTCAATGTTCAACGGTCTTAAATGCAGGCAATTGATCATGACCGGTCGACCGGAGCGGTTGACGGTTGAGGCATCACCGGTCGACGGTGCATTTGGCCTTTCTCTGTCTCCGGACAACATAGGTCGACCGGTTGACGTTTAATTAAGTTCAAACCTTCACAAAGTTATTCTTTTAGACCAAGTGTCATTAAACCATCAGTTTAGTCTCATTTTAAAAGAGTGATGTGAGTGTGTGCATGAGCCTAAACATGATTTAATCAAGATAGCATGACATCAAAATCAAATACAAGACTATTGAGATATAAGAACCTATGAATAACTTGTCTTGCTTGATTTTGTTTGCTTGCTCTTGATCTTTGATTTTTCAACACTTCAAGCTTTGAGTTCCTTCTTCAATTTGCATTTCTCAACCTTGAATGTATGCATTGCATTCCATACTATGCTTCTTGAGTTGATTTATAATATCAATTTTGCTAACAACACAACTCAAAGTAGAATCATTAGTAACATAATACATTTTGTTTGTTATCATCAAAACATGAGATATATTTAACCTTGGGCCAACAATCTCCCCCTTTTTGATGATGACAAACACTTGATTGCTAAGATGGCAAAGGCAATACCATGTTCTCTTTTACACTTGTTTGTCTCCCCCTTAATTAATCACTTGATATTATCTTAAAAAATGTTCTCCCCCTTAATCTATTAAGCCTTTAAAGAGAGTATTACAATGATCATTGTTAAGTCTTCCATCCAACATCAAGTGTGAATAATCTCAATCACACCCTAAACAAATATGAAGAATCATAGCAAGAGTAACAATCTCATCATAACATTGATCAATCACAACCTAAAATAAATATGAAGAATAATATCAAGAATAATAATCTCATCATAACAATTAGCAGTCACTACAATTAGCAATCACTACATCCATCTCCCCCTTTTGTCATCAACAAAAAGAAGAACAAGTAAGATAATGTCACATTGATTGCTAGAAAGATAAGTTACAATGAAAAATCCAACTAAAAGTCATAATGAGGGAGGAGGCCCTCGGAAATTGAGAGGCCGAAGTTGTTCGAGAATTTGAGCTTTAACCTCGGCGTTGGCTTGATGATTTGCTTGGAGTTGTTGGAGAAGATCATTCCGGAGGTTTGTCATGCTCGTGTCGACATACGAGTAGAGGTTTTGGAAACCATTCTGTACTTGTAGTTTAAGCTCATCATGACTTGTGCAGAGAGACTCAATCCGTCCATGGAGAGTATTGAATGCACCATCGTCGAACTGAGTCGAACTGCCTCCAATTTCTTCTTCCTGTTCTTCATCTTCAACTCGGACTCTTTTCTTGGAAATCCACCTTCCATTTTGAAATTTGTAGCCCATGAGTTTGATGGTTATCTTATTATAGTCCGATTTGGGTGGACTAATCTCAGTTTCGTCATCAAGATTAACTTTGAAATAACGAAAGATCCTTGTTAGTGCCATCCCATAGGGAAGATTAGGATCTCTAGCTACATTGTTCCCATCAGCCATCTTGTGAAGAATCAAGAAGGGAAGGTTTGTTCTAATACCCTCAAGAAGGCAGAATATAAGATAGAGATCTATGAATGAAATCTCATCCCTATGCCCTCCTCTAGGAATGATGTTGTTGGAGATAATGTGGTGAAGGATTCTACTCCTAAGGGGTAATTCATTTGTTTTCGGCTTTGGGGGTATAGCATCATCATCCTCTTCATCATCCCCTTGAGTTGAGTCCCTCTCCATAATGATCCTTGACATTGCTTCTCCATTAAAAGCCCATGAATCATAAGTGTGCACACATCGTCCAACATCCGGAATCTCAAAAAATTTTGAGATCACTTCTTTATCAAGTTCTATTCTTTGTCCCTTAAGAGTGCATACTATCTGAACATCCATTTCACAAGTATTGAAATTCATGTGAGCATAAAAGGCTTTCACTAATCTTGGATAGACTTGTTCCTTAACCTCCACAAAAGATTTCCATCCTAAAACCTCAAATAATCTCTCAATATCCAATTCTCTAAATTCAGTAAAATCCACAAATCTACCTTCCACAATGGATCTCTTTTCAAAAAGTTTGAAGTTACGAGAGTTGAATTCATCGTTTAATACCTTTGTTCGTGGACCAGATGTTGTAGTTTTCACCCTCTTTCCTTTACCCCGTGATGATCCAGCCCCTGACGCCATTGAAGCAATTTGTCGAACACTTGGCGGGTGAATTTCGGATTTGAGTGGATTTGGAGTAAAACTCGTGAAGAGGAGGAAATAGAAGGAAATTTGAGAGGGATGAAGTTTCTTTGACGGATTTTTGTGTGATTCGGGAAGAAATTTGACCAAATTTGGATGATTTTAAGCAATGGTGTGAATTTGGGGGTGTTTTTCTCTCCTAGGGTTCGTGCTCGGTTTTTGAAATGAGAAAAAAAATTTCCAGAACGGATTTTAAATAGAGCCTGTCGCGCTCACCGGTCGACCGCACCGGTCGACCGGTCAAGGCCAACTGGTTGACCGTTTGATTATAACTTCTCTGTCTCCGGTCGACCGGTGTATAGAGAAAACCTGAAAAAAAAATTGCTAATTCCGCCAGAAAAGCCTAACTTGACTAACAACCAAGTAGCATATGTTTTCTCATACACCATCACACAGACAAAATGATAATATTAATTTGTTCAAGTATAAGAATCATCAAATCATGGATCAACCACTTAATTCCTAAGTAATCAAATTTAATTCTGTAGCATCTAATAGTCCTAAACCTCCTCTAAGTGAGGCAAATCTTTCAAGAGCTAAAGGTTTGGTAAAGATATCCGCAATTTGATGATTGGTGCTAATGAATTCTAATGTGATATCACCCTTTTGCACATGATCACGTAAGAAATGATGTCTAATCTCTATGTGTTTGGTACGTGAATGCAAAACTGGATTTTTTGATAAGTTGATCGCACTAGTGTTATCACACATGATAGGTACATGATCATAGCTTAATCCTAGGTCCAGAAGTGTTTGCTTCATCCAAAGGACTTGTGCACAACAACTGGCTGCCGAGATGTATTCGGCTTCCGCGGTTGATAGAGCAACCGAATTTTGCTTTTTGCTAAACCAAGAGACTAGTGCAAATCCTAAGAAATGACATGTTCCACTTGTGCTCTTCCTATCTATGGTGCAACCTGCCCAATCGGCATCCGTATAGCTGAACAAGTCAATGTGTGTACCCTTTGGATACCATAATCCTAAGTTCTTAGTTCCACTTAAATATCTAAAAATTCTTTTTACAACATTTAGATGTGATTCTTTAGGATTTGATTGATATCTAGCACACAAACAAACTCTATACATTATGTCCGGTCTACTTGCAGTTAAGTAAAGTAAGGATCCGATCATACCTCGATATTTCGTTATGTCCACGGCCTTACCATTTTCATCCTTGTCTATTTTAATAGATGAGCTCATTGGAGTTGATAGAGGCTTCATTCCTTCAAAGTCAAACTTCTTAAGTAGATCTTTGACATACTTAGCTTGATTTATGAAGATGCCTTCCTTTGTTTGTTTGATTTGAAGACCAAGGAAGTAGTTGAGCTCTCCCATCATACTCATTTCGAACTCACTATGCATGCACTTTGAAAACTCTTCACAAAGGGAAACATTAGTAGAGCCAAAAATAATATCATCAACATAAATTTGTACAATAATAGATCAACACCCTTGGTTTTAGTAAATAGTGTAGTATCCACTTTTCCAATTGAAAATCCATTTTGAAGTAAAAATTTGCTAAGTCTATCATACCAAGCTCTAGGAGCTTGCTTTAAGCCATATAAAGCCTTTTTCAATTTAAAGACATAATTTGGATACTTGTGATCTTGAAAACCGGGTGGTTGTTCTACATATACTTCTTCTACGATGTACCCATTAAGAAAAGCACTTTTAACATCCATTTGATAAAGAATGAATTCTTTGTGGGATGCAAATGCTAATAACATTCTAATGGATTCTAATCTAGCAACCGGTGCAAAGGTTTCTTCATAATCGATTCCTTCTTCTTGATTGTAACCTTGGGCCACTAATCTAGCCTTGTTTCTTACAATCACACCATGCTCATCTCTCTTATTCCTAAAGACCCACTTGGTGCCAATCACGGATTGAGTACTAGGTCTAGGGACTAATTCCCATACATCACTTCTTTCAAATTGATTTAGCTCTTCTTGCATCGCTAAGATCCAAAATTCATCATTTTCGGCATCTTTAAAATTCTTAGGTTCAATTTGTGAAAGAAAAGCTAAGTTATTCCAAACATTTTAAGTGATGACCTAGTAGCCACTCCTTGTGAGATGTCACCTAAGATTTTGTCTTTAGGGTGAAAGGTACTATACCTCCATTCCTTGGTAGTTGATAGGATGCACTATCTTGTTTTGGATCATCAACTTGTTCCTCTTGACGTTGTGATGTGTTGGAGGTTTGTGGTTCATCCATCACTTCTTTGTCATTCAAATCTACATTGCTCATTTGATGCTCCAAACCTAAATCATCATCATCTAGATTTCTCTCCACAAAGGTGTTAGTTTCATCAAATACTACATGCATCGATTCTTCCACAACTAGAGTTCTTTTATTAAATACTCTATAAGCTTTGCTAGTAGTGGAATAGCCAAGAAAGACTCCAACATCGGATTTTGCATCAAATTTTCCCAAGTTGTCTTTAGTGTTTAAAATAAAACATTTACAACCAAAGACTCTAAAATAGCCAATGTTAGGTTTTCTACCCTTCCAAAGCTCATATGGAGTTTTATCCATTTTTGGTCTAATAAGAACTCTATTGACAATGTGACAAGAAGTGTTAACAGCCTCGGCCCAAAAATATTTTGGTAATCCATTTTCATTTAACATTGACCTAGCCATTTCTTGTAAAATTCTATTTTTTCTTTCAACAACACCATTTTGTTGTGGTGTTCTTGGTGCCGAAAAGTTGTGTTTATATCCATTTTCATTACAAAGTATTTCAAATGCATCATTATCAAATTCTCCACCATGATCACTTTTAATGGTGGTAATTAGATAACCTTGCTCATTTTGAACTCTTTTACAAAAATATGAAAATGTTTTCAATGCTTCTTCTTTTGTTGCTAAAAAGATTACCCATGTATATCTTGAAAAATCATCAACAATGACAAATGCATAATGCTTTCCACCGAGGCTAGTTGTCCTTGATGGACCAAATAAATCCATGTGGAGCAATTGCAATTGTCTTGTTGTAGAGATTTCTAAAATAGATTTGAAAGAGGATCGAACTTGCTTTCCAAATTGACATGCATCGCAAATTTTATCTTTTTGAAAGGGAAGGTTTGGTAAACCTCTAACAACTTCCTTCTTAGAAAGTTTTGAAAGTAGATGCATGCTAGCATGGCCAAGTCTTCTATGCCAAAGCCAAGAATCATCATTTAAAGCGGAGAGGCATTGATTTTTACAAGTCAATTTTTCAATATCTATTGTATAGACATTTTCACTCCTATCACCAAAGAACACCACTTCATTATTGCAAACATTTTCAATCAAACATTTTGATGATTCAAAAATAACTCGGTATCCCTTATCACATAATTGACTAATACTAAGTAAGTTATGTTTTAAATTATCAACAAGAAATACATTTTCAATTAAGGGAGAGGTACCGTTACCAACATCGCCGACTCCAAGAATTTTTCCTTTTGTGTTGTCGCCGAAGGTCACACGTCCTCCATTTTTCCTTGTGAAATTTTTAAGTAAGGAAAGGTCTCCCGTCATGTGTTTTGAGCATCCGCTATCCAAGAACCACTTGACCTTTTCCTTTCTTGGCTCCTACAAGGTAAAGTTAAGTCTTGATTTTTGGTACCCATATAAATTTGGGTCCTTGATGGTTAGTTCTTGAACCTTGTTTGGTCTCAAAATATGTGTTCTTCTTGATGGCACATGAGAAGGATGTGTGGCCATTTTGATTACAATAAGTACACACATATTTTGGATCCGAAGTTGATACTTTGACAAAATAGTTTTTAAAGTATTTTTGCTTTACATGAGGCTTGTAACCAAGACCCCCTTTGTTGAAAACACATCTTTGTCCACCAAGCATTTGATCAAAGTTTTTCTTTCCATTGGTGAATTTCAAAACGATTTTTGTCAAGTCGTCAATCTTTTCTTTTAGGGAAACATTTTCACATAATGCATTATTTTTCTCATTTGTCAACAATGTTATTTCTTCCTTGAGTTGTTCTATAGTTTTCCTATGAGATGCATTTCTATGAGCAAGTTTACTATATTCTTCATGTAATTCGGAGAATTCAAGTTCTATATCTTCATATGACAAAGATGTAATACTACTTTCCTCAATATGAAGTTTAGAATTAGATGTTACCTCATTATCGTCAATGGCCATGAAGCACATGTTTGCTACTTCCCCTTGCTCATCATCATCGGATTCTCCAAGTTCTAATTCATCCCATGTTGCTTGGAGAACCTTCTTAAGTTCATCTCTTTTGGAGCTCTTCTTGTAGCTCCTTTTGAGTGGACACTCCGTCCTCTTATGTCCGGGCTTCTTGCAATCATAACAAATGATTTCATCCCTTTTCATTTTCTCTCCCTTTTCCTCATTTCTCCTTGAGCTCTTACCTTGACTAAATTTGTTATAAAATCTTTTGTACTTCTTAGTGAATAGGGAGATCATCTCTTTGTCCAATTGATGAAGATCTTCTTCTTCTTCATGCTCATTTACTTCTTCTTGAGTTGAAGCTTTCAATGCTATTCCTTTCTTCTTCTTGTCTTCTTCTTGGTTGTCTTTTATCCGGGAGAACTCGTGAGTCATTAGCGATCCAATCAAATCATCGAGTGAGATTGTCGATAGATTCTTCATTTCCTCTAAAGTAGTCCTCTTGACATTCCAAGACTTGGGCAATGACCTCACGATCTTGTTCACCAACTCATTTTCCTTGAATGGTTTATCAAGAGAAGTTAAACCGTTAACAATGTCGGTGAATCGAGTATACATAGAAGTAATTGATTCATCATCTTTCATTTCAAACATTTCATATGAGCGAATGAGATGATTAATCTTGGTTTCTTTTACTTGGTTAGTTCCCTCATGAATTACTTCTAAGGTGTGCCATATGGCTTGTGCGGATTTGCATGAGGTGATTCTATTAAACTCGTTTCTATCTAAGGCACAATACAAGATGTTCATTGCCCTAGAATTTAAAGATAATTTTCTTTCATCATCTTCATCGAATTCACTAGGGTCCTTGGGAATTAACTTATCCTTATCCGACTTTGTGGGAACAAATGGACCATTTTCAACAATCCTCCATAAGGCATAATCAATAGATTGTAAATAAACTCTCATTCTTACTTTCCAATAATTGTAATCAACTCCATTAAAAAAAGGAGGTCTATGTGTGGATTGACCTTCCATGTTGTGAAAGTTTTGAGTAGCCATACTCAAGATTGTAAAATCTTTTTAAGAAAGTTTGAGCAACCTTGCTCTGATACCAATTGTTGTCCCTTGTAAGGCTACCCAAGAGGGGGGGTGAATTAGGTTTTTACTAATTTTTCGGATTTAACAATCTCTATCAAGATTAATTACAATTGTAGACAATTAATCTTACACAGTCAATTTATCAAACACTTGGTGTGCAGAAATTATATAAGTTTTGATAATATCACAAACACTTAATATACATAAAGTGAGTCAATCTAATATCATATGACAAGTTCACCAAGCTTATTATCAAGAGTTTAGATCAATTAATATCAACTAACAAATTCAAAATTCAGAAATTAAAGAGATAAGGGTAAGAGAGATGCAAACGCGATTTATAGTGGTTCGACAAATAAATTTGCCTACATCCACTGTTGCCGAGATATTCCGCCTCTCGACCTCTTCCACTATACGATCGTCTAACCGGCACGATCACTCCTCTTACAAGAAGGCGAATCTTTCTACCCGAGGCTTCGCCTAACCTCTTACACAATGTCGATTTTCTACGGAGATCGACTAACCAATAAACCCAAAATGACAATGAGGATTATGAAAATGAATAGCTCAGCCGTACACTCCTTACAATGATTTTACACACTTGAAATGATTAGGAGATTTTGAAATCACACTATCAAGATATAATCCAATGTAGGCTCAAGTGAGTGTGAGAAAGTGAAGTAAGGCTTTTTAGAAGATGATGATTATGGAAGCACTTTGTAGAAAGCTTTTTGGAGTTTCCAGAGATTTTAGAGCTAAAAGACAACTTTTCACTTTCAGAGATTCGTTCTTTTTTAGAAAGATGACTTTTGTCTATTTAAACTCACTTTTCCAACGGCCTCATTTATGACCGTTCACCCGACACCGGTCGATCGGAGCGGTTGACCGGTTGAATCAAATTTGAAATTTCAATGTTCAACGGTCTTAAATGCAGGCAATTGATCATGACCGGTCGACCGGAGCGGTTGACGGTTGAGGCATCACCGATCGACGGTGCATTTGGCCTTCTCTGTCTCCGGACGACATAGGTCGACGGTTGACGTTTAATTAAGTTCAAACCTTCACAAAGTTATTCTTTTAGACCAAGTGTCATTAAACCATCAGTTTAGTCTCATTTTAAAAGAGTGATGTGAGTGTGTGCATGAGCCTAAACATGATTTAATCAAGATAGCATGACATCAAAATCAAATACAAGACTATTGAGATATAAGAACCTATGAATAACTTGTCTTGCTTGATTTTGTTTGCTTGCTCTTGATCTTTGATTTTTCAACACTTCAAGCTTTGAGTTCCTTCTTCAATTTGCATTTCTCAACCTTGAATGTATGCATTGCATTCCATACTATGCTTCTTGAGTTGATTTATAATATCAATTTTGCTAACAACACAACTCAAAGTAGAATCATTAGTAACATAATACATTTTGTTTGTTATCATCAAAACATGAGATATATTTAACCTTGGGCCAACAGTAGTGACTATATCAATGGACAACATAAATTCCGTGAACATAATTGTTTTATTATTTTAAAAGTGCAATTTCAAATTTATAGTTGAGTAATTTAGAATTAATAATTTTGATATATTAATTAAGGTGTTAATTAATTGTCAAAATTATTGGAGCATAACATTATAATATCTTTAATTCTTTTTAATGACTCTATATGATTAATGTGAACTGAATATATCATATTGGATTATGATTATTAATTTAGAATTGAGAATTCTAAATACATATATTAATTATATTGATTAATTGAAAAAAACAGAAGCGGGAGGAAACGCGCTGTTGCACGTTTCCTTACCATGAGGAAAAAGGGAATGTGTGGCTGCACATTAACTAATAAAAAGAGAAATCAGTTCTCGTAGTTTTTTGGCCGCACAGGAGGCTTTTTCCAGAGAAAAGGAAAAAAGAAAAACGGGAGAATAAAAGAAAAATCAATGAAAATTTCTTAAATGTCATCACATACTTTTAAGAAAAGTGAGTAATAACTATAATGGCTTCTCTATTTATCTCTCTTATGTGTTGAAAAACCCATTAAAACGTCTACACGTTCGAGTTTATGTTAATTCGAAAATACGCTGAGAAAGAACTGTAGTGTTCTTAGAATTTAAGAGCTTAAGACAGTGTTGGAGGAGTTTAAGATTTACGTCATAATCGAGCGACGGTAAAATCCTCATTTTTTTCTTTAATATCTTTATAGTTAAATTAACATGAACTAATGATCGCATTAACTTTTGATTTATGTAATTCGATCGATACCACGCTTCCGCACAATTTTTTTTGAGAATCCGATTCTAAAAAGTCACAATTGGTATCAGAGAGGTCTTTATTTCATGCTAATTTAACGTTTAAAATTATGTGATAATTCTTATATGTTTAATGGGTAGGCACTTATGCATATGATGTATAATTATTGTGTGATAATTATGTTTTATGCGAGTGAATTGATTGTAAATTTTTCTGATTCTATGAAATTAGTTTTTGCTATTTTATTTTAATTAAATCAATTATAAAATAAGAATCAATATGTAATTTATTATTCTCCAAACGAAGAGGATCATCCTGGAAGAGTTTCAACTATTTATTTTGGAAAAATTCCAAATATTAAAAAAAAAGGTACGGTTGCCGGTGGCAGCCGCCGGCGAAGGGCGGCTGCCATGGCCAAATGTCGACCATGGTAGGTGACTGAAGGTGCAGCCACAGATGCAAGGCCTTTGCACCTTATGGTGCAAAGGCCCAGGCCCAATATGGGCCTGCTCTGCCTCATTAGTGAGGCAGAGACTAATGAGATCTGGGCTGGTTTTCCAGCCGGCCCAGATCTAAAAAAAAGGCCCAAAAACCATTTTTTTTATGGACGAGAAAGGAGACATGAAGATGGAAAATACTTCGAGATGGAGAATTACAAGAAGACCTATTTTTGATGTAATTTTATTTTTATTATTATTTTAGGGTTGTAATTATTAGGTCTATCATACCTTTTGAGATTTCAAGAAACAGCACGTTTGACAAATCAAAGCGTTCCAAACAGCAACCGGAAGATCCTCAACCAACTGGTCTTCTTTGTTATTCTCGTTTCCACGATCGGTGTGCGGGTGGGCACACTTCGTTTAATCTCCTCTTGGTATTCTTAATCTCCTTCCAATCACAAGAGAGCCAAAGAAAAATTGTTCTTGATAATTAAACAATTTCTGTAGAAAAACCACTTTCCCATCTTGAATATGTTTATAAACACAAGGTTCATCCATATTCTGTTGGAATCCAAAAGACTTGACCACTTGGTCAAATCTTTTGTTCCAAGAACGGGAAGCTTGCTTTAATCCATAAATGGATTTCAACAACTTGCAAACTTTTCCCTCTTGACCCTTAGCCTCAATGCCTTCTGGTTGTACCATATAGATACTCTCCTCAAGATGGCTGTTCAAGAACGCCGTCTTGACATCCATTTGCCAGATCTCGTAATCGAGAGCAGCCGCAACGGATAAGAGAATGCGGATGGACTTAAGCATGGCTACAGGCAAAAAGGTTTCCTCGTAGTCGATTCCCTCCTTTTGCGTGTATCCCTTAGCTACCAGTCTAGCCTTATAGGTTTCGACATTTCCTTCTGCATTTCTCTTTCTCTTGTAGACCCATTTACACCCAATGGGCTTAATCCCATCGGGAAGATCTATAAGTTCCCAGACTAGATTAAAATCCATAGATTTCATCTCAGCTTTCATGGCTTCTGTCCAGAGGTTTGCATCAACATCCTTCATAGCTTCTTTGTAAGTATAAGGATCTCTGTCGTGTTCTAGAGATTCTACCAAAAAGGTTTCCCCATTAGCCATGAGTCTCTCAGGTTCATGTCTGATCCTCCCACTACGCCGAAGCCCCTTAAGTTGTTGTTGGGTTTCCTCTTCTACTCTGATTGGATCAGCTTCCAAAGGAACAATTGGTATGACTAAGTCACTCGACATTTCCTCAAGCACTATTTTGCTACGAGGCTTAAAGTCATTCATGTAACTTTCCTCAAGGAATGTTGCATTCGTTGAAACCACGACTTTATTTTCCTTGGGATTATAGAAATAACCCCCTTTCGTCCCTCTTGGATAACCTACAAAAATGCATACTTCTGAACGTGCTTACAACTTGTTCGCTTCCTTGTCCAGGACATGTGCAGGACATCCCCATATGCGAATATGGTTCAAGGATGTCTTCCTGCTCATCCACAACTCATGAGGAGTTTTAGGAACCGACTTTGTTGACACGTTGTTCAGAAGATAACATGCAGTTTGTAAAGCATATCCCTAGAAAGATATAGGCAATGTCGAATAACTCATCATGGACTGTACCATGTCCAACAAGGTTTTATTTCTTCTCTCAGCTACACCATTCTGCTGTAGAGTGCCAGGTGCAATTAAATGGGATAGAATCCCATTCTCTAATAAGTATCCAGTGAACTCATCAGAGAGGTATTCTCCACCTCAATCGGATCGAGTGCCTTTATGGTTTACCCAGTTGCTTTTCCACTTCAGCCCGAAACTCCCTGAATTTATCAAAAGTTTAGCTTTTGTGATGCAATAGGTACACATAACCATATCTTGAGTAATCGTCGATAAAAGTGTCGTAATACTCATACCTTCCTCTTGCCTTGATGTTCATGGGACCACAAACATCACTATGCACAAGTTCAAGAACATCTTCAGCCCTATTGCCTTTAGACCCAAATGGTCTTTTGGTCATTTTGCCCTCCAAACAAGATTCACATTGGGGTAAAGACTCAACCTTTAAAGAACTTAAAGGTCCATCCTTTACTAACCTCTGTATCCTGTTAAGGCTGATGTGACCAAGTCGCAAATGCCAAAGATATGTCTCATTAGAGTGAGAAGTTTTAAGCCTTTTAGAGTTATTAACAACTTCAGTGTTTAGCAGTGAGTCCATCTTAGGTTTGATAAAATATAGATTATTTTGCATCCATCCATCACAGATAAAAGACTTGTTTCTACGAATCATAACTTTATTATCAAAAGAAACTGAATAAGAATCTTTAAATAAACAAGCAACATAAATAATATTCCTCTTAAACTGAGGAACATAAAAACAGTCTCGCAAAAATAAACTCCTATAACTATCAAAATAAAGATGGACGTCTCCCACTGCTTCAGCCAACACTAGTGTTCCATTGCCCATCCTCAGCGTGAAGCTTTCATTTAGAAGACTTCTCGTTTGCTTGAACCCCTGCAGAGAAACACATACATGATTAGTTGCTCCAGAATCTATGACCCGGTTGTCACTGGATTCTTCAACTAGACATGCTTCCACAATCAAAAGATCACACTCACCTCCTTTGCCTTTAGCGGCTAGGTAGTCTTTGCAATTCTTCTTCATGTGCCCCACCTTCCCACAATGAAAGCACTTAAGCTTGTTCGGGTTCCTCTTCTTCTTGTTCTTGCCCTTGTTTGGTGGAACTGAAGAACTCTCCTTCTTAGCTACTTGCTTCTTCTTTCCATTCCCTAAAGGGGGTTTGGAAGAAGATGCCTTAGCAAAGTTGGCCTCCACAATAGTCGACCCCTTGATCATCCGCTCGAACGTTTGGAGTTCTTGCATCAACTCTGTCAGGGTAATATTCTGTCTAGCGCTCAAATTGAACGTTGCCCTAAACGAAATATACTCCTTCGACAAAGTCTCAAAGATCATGGTCAATTGAGACTCAGCATCGATGTCGGTCCCATTGGTCTGAACTTCAGCCAAATAGCCCATCACCTTCAGCATATGTTCCTTTATGGAAGACCCAGCCTTCTGTCTGCAGTTAATGAGGTTGCTTAGGGCTTCCCGATGTTTTTCAGTGGCTTGGCCACCGAACATGTCCTCAAGATTATCCATAATCTGACGAGCAGTTATGTAATCTTCATGTTGTGCTTGTAGCACAGTGGACATGCTCGCCATCATATAACAGTGAGCCATATCGTTAGAGTCCTTCCAGCGTTGATACGCTACGAAAACCTCATTAGGAGCATCAACAGGTGGCTCCGGAGGGCAAGGTGTGTTTAGTACGAAATTTAGTTTCTCAAAGGTTAGGACGATCGTTAGGTTCCTTTTCCAATCGGTAAAATTCTCGCCAGTTAAGTTGTGTTTATTAAGTATCGATGATAATGCGCTAGAAGACATTTTGATCTACAATAAACATTCATATATCTAGTATAAGCAAACTTGCATAAACATTTAGTAATCAAACATATATACATGTTATAATGCAACAAATATGTTTGTGTGTCAAAACCTTGAAAAAATCACAACCTCACAACGATAATTCCCAAATCAAAATTTTGTAAGTCTCCTAGGGGAGATCATGCAAAATTTAATTGGGAACACGGATCCCCTCCGATCAATATATACCATCCGGATCAATCTCCATCCAGCATATATTGATAATCGTTTTCTTTGGCCATTAATTTAATTAGTAGAGCTCCTTAACGAGATTAATAATTAAATTAATCTTGATTGTATAACCATCGTTTCAACTATTTGATCCATATATTACAATTGTCACCTAGGGGTGTACAACCATAAAAATATGCTCAAATAAATTATCTTCTCGGAGATCCACACCGGTACATAATGAATCCCTTCCTAGGGATCGGTATCACCATGTGTTACTTGCGGATCAACGATGGAGGCCATGGGTCTTTTCTTCAAAAACCCTCACCCACTCAATCTTTTGGAAAACAAGGTTTTATGTTAAGAAATATGCATAAACAATTTTAATGAGCGGCACTCCCTATTCTATATGACATGTTATCACATATATAGCAAATCATATTATATGCAATCATACAAAGCAATTAAGCTAGGCAACAAGCATAATAATAATAATAACCGTAATATTATGGTTCCATCCTAGAGAAAAGAAAGAAATTAAATATTACAAAGAATAATCGAAACATATATCGATTCTTCATCTTGAATCTTCCCGGTTGGCCTTGAATTCTTCATCACAATCTAATTCTAGTTATCATAAAATTATTTTCCATGTTTTTTTTGAAAAAATCTCAAAAAACTGCAAAATCGTATACTGTCCCGTTAGGTTCGGTCGACTGGAGACAGAGTAGTTATACTCTACCGGTCGACCACCTTACACTAACAGGTCGACTAGTGCGGTCGACCGGTGCCCGTGCGACAGTAACCTAGATTTTCAGAAATCAAAGCAGTTTTTCAATTTATTCAAAAACACAAAACAATTTTATAAAGCAAGGAAAAATTAGATACCTTCATATCCTTCATCTTGAAAATCCATCTTCAATCTCCTCCAAGAATTTTACATAAAAAATCCTATACCGTTTTCCGGTTTACAAAATTTCTACTAAAGAAAATAAAATAAACCCTAACGGCGATGATAGGCCGCATATCTAATTACATTGCAAAGAACAAATTCCTATACAACCATTCTAAACTCTAAGGAACCATAACCGGTAAAAAATTAAATAATAAATAATCATTGATAATTCATAAATGACAACCAATAATAATTATTTAATCTTTCATTCACCATATATTCATGACAACAAAATAATATAGAAACCCTAGAGTGCCATCTCTCTAAAATATCAATTCATGCATAAAAGAGTTGTTTTTAGATCACAAATCTATGTACATAGCATAATCATGAACAAATAACCATGGCTCTGATACCAATTGTTGGAAAAATAATCGCATCAAGTGCGCAGCGGAATTTAAAAATTTTAATCAACGTCAAAGCCAAACAAGAACATGTTCATGATGCTATATAACATAAATACTAAAGATCTAAATCATACCTTTTGAGATTTCAGGAAACAACACGTCTGACAGATCAAAGCGTTCCAAACAGCAACCGGAAGAGCCTCAACCAATTGGTCTTCTTTACTATTCTCGTTTCCACGATCGGCGTGCAGGTGGGAACACTTCGTTTAATCACAAGAGAGCCAAAGAAAAATTGTTCTTGATAATTAAACAATTTTTCCTCTTGGAATCTCTTATCAATAGCCTCCAAAAAGTCTCTCAAGTGATCTACTGAGTAATGTGACTTAATAGGGTATTTATATTGTTTAGGAAGTTATACTTCCGTAACAATTAAGTTTCCCAAAGATTTAATCGCACCCAGAGTCGGTTTTGCCACATCAGCACGCGTTACGCGTTACAACCGGTCGACCCGAGACAGAGACGTTATAACTCACCGGTCGACCTGTCCTTCACAAACCAGTCTACCCACCGGTCGACCTGACCGGTTGACCTGTGACCGGTCTACCCACTGGTCAACCTATCTGCACTGACGAAAGTTGTTTTCCTAGTTCTTTAACATGGGAAACTTGCATAGAGCCTCCGTTTTGGAAAATGGAAAATGGAGCCATCATATGGAGGAGTATCAAGCAATCTTGTATTCCTGACTCAACCACGGAAGCTGAGTATGTAGCAGCTTGTGAAGCAGCAAAGGAAGCTGCCTGGCTTCGTGAATTTCTGAAGGAATTGGAAGTTGTTCCAAATATGCATGAGCCTATCGTACTCTATTGTGACAACAGTGGAGTAGTGGCCAATGCCAAGGAGACCAGGAACTGGCCAATGCCAAGAAGACTAGGAAGCACCGCAAAGGAAAACATATAGAGCGAAGATTCCACCTGGTCAGAGAAATTGTTTCTAGAGGAGACGTTTCGGTTGAAAAGATCGCATCCATGAACAACATAGCTGATCCGTTTACCAA
Source organism: Morus alba (assembly GCA_012066045.3). Classification (NCBI taxonomy): domain Eukaryota; kingdom Viridiplantae; phylum Streptophyta; class Magnoliopsida; order Rosales; family Moraceae; genus Morus; species Morus alba. Next base: position 30,375,731 of record CP050225.2, read on the forward strand.
AACATTACCAAATGTGAGTTTTGAGAGACATCTTGAAAGTATGGGACTTAGAGACATGCCTCATTTGCTTTAGGGCAAGTGGGAGATTATTGGGATATATGCCCATAAATCAAATAAAATGTAAATATTTTGTTGATTATCAATGAAATGAGGAATTTTTTCAATATTGTTTTGCATACATGTGATGTTTTACAAATATCAAAATCCCTAAATTATTTTTAGATGTAACTTTAAACATTATATATAATTATTATATGCAGAGGATAATATTTGAAATAAAAAAAATATAAACTTGTCCGTAATTATAAATTAAAGTTGGGATCTTTAATTAAAATTACTAATGCAGCTCATTACATTCTAAATGAAAAATCTTATCCTAGATTGTTAATAATGAGATTATTGGAATGAAAGCATTTTATTTAATATGATTACATAAAACTGGAATGCAATTAATTATGAATCTCTAATAAATTTCATAATTAAATAGAGTATTCAATATTAATCAATGATGGTCATATATAAATTAATCTTAATCCTGAGTAATTAATAAACTTCTATTTATGATATTATGTTATTTGACATATTGAGTAATGACACATGTGAATAGTGTCAAAGTCTTGGTATATTAGGAGCATAGTAAAATAAATACCCGGGAATATTAATTTACAAGATGAAATTCATTGTTTTATAATGAAGTAGATGGACGGTTTCCATAAGTGTTGATTCAGGGCTTGAATAATAAGAGCGCTCAATTTTATGACTGAATCATAAAATATATTATTCATTAGAGGATTAATGGTACTTGTGGAGAAAGATATAATTAAAGAGGTTAACAGAAAATATCTAGCTTTAATTATGAGCCGTTTATGGAGGATTAATTCTTATGTAGTGACTAAATCAATGGACAACACAAATTTTATGAACATAATTATTTTATAATTTTAAGAGTGCAATTCCAAATTTATAGTAGAGTAATTTGGAATTAATAATTTTGATATATTAATTAAGGTGTTAATCAATTGTCAAAATTATTGGAGCTTAAAATTATAATGTCCATAGTTTCTTTCAATGGCTCTATATGATTAATGTGAACTGAATATATCATATTGGGTTATGATTATTAATTTAAAATTGAGAATTTTAAATACACATATATTAATTAATTTGATTAATTGATATTAAAATTAATTTAAAATTATTTTAAATTAATATGGATGAATTTAATCAACTTTTATAATAAGTGAGAATCTCCTCCCTCCTCTCGTTAATATGTATGTATATATATATATATGTGTGTGTGTGTGTGTGTGTGTGTGTGTGTGTGTAAGAAAGGAAACGTGTAGGTGCACGTTTCCTCAAAAAAAAAAAAAAAAAAAAAAAAAAAAAAAAAAAAAAAATGAAGAAGAAGTGCACGTTTCCTCACCATGAGGAAAAAGGAAACGTGTGGCTGCACATTAACTAATAAGAAGAGAAATCAGTTCTCGGAGTTTTTTGGCCGCACATGAGGGAACAAAAGGCTTTTTCCAGAGAAAAGGAAAAAAGAAGAAGGGGAGAACAAAAGAAAAATTAACGAAAATTTCTTGATTGTCACACGTACTTTTGAGAAAAATGAGTGATAATTATAGGTGGTTTACTTATTCATTCATCTCATGTGTTGAGAAACTCATTAGAAGACTCACGTTTGAGTTCACGTTAATTCAGAAATACGTTGAGAAAGAATCGTGGTGCTCTTAAAATTTAAGAGCTTAAGACGGTATTAGAGGAGTTTAAGATTTATGTCCTAAATGGTAAAATCCTCATTCTCTTCTTTAATATTTTTGTAGTTAAATTAACATGAAATAATGATTGCATTAAATTTTAATTTATGTAATTCGATCGATAGCACGCTTCCGCACTTTTTTTTTTTTTTTTTTTTTTTTGTAAATCCGGTTTGAGAAACTAACAGTAAGTTGGTGAGAAAGTTAATAGGAATTTTCGATGGTTTGAAGTTTAGAAGGTTCTGAGAAATAATTTTGCTTTCTCATGAAAGCGTCTGATGGGCATCACATTTGGCGTTTAGAAAAACGTAGAAAGAGTATTCAATTTCAATAAAACATTGTAGGATAAAAAATGCAGAGAGAAAACAAAAAAAAAAAAAAAAAAAAAAAAAAAAAAAAAAAAAAAAAAAAAAAAAAATTTGCAACTTAAAATGTGGACCACAAATTCGACTGCTTTCAACACCCCAACAAAGAATAGTAATAGAGGGGCATTCGGTTCATGTTGCTAGTACGGGATGCCGGCCGATCTAAGTTAAAGGAGGGGTCGGTCGCAGCCTGGCTCAGAAGTTTGGGCCTAGCCAAGATAAAGACAACATTGAGGGGTCTTAATTCATATTAAATTTACAGTTCCAAATTCGATAAATGTTATTTATCATTTATTTATCTATTTATAAAGAATTATAAGTTGTTAAATGAATTAAAAAAACTACAGGAGAATTAGAACAATTTTGTTCTTAGTATTTAGTCATTGAAATTTCAAAAAAAAAAAAAAAAAAAAAAAAGGCCATTAATTTCAATTATGATTTTCAACCAAAACATTATAAGTCAACACCCTGGCCCTATTAACACTTGATGTAAAACGACTAAGTACCACTAAAGTGCACGTTAACTAAACATACATAAGAACGTCATTTGCGGACTCGGGATCATTTTCTAATGCAAAGAGAGACTTTTGTCATTTAGATAAGTGTCTCTGTAATTTGGGGGCTCAAAACTTATTTAGTATAATTAATCTAAGTTTGATTCAACTAAAAAAAAAAAAAAAAAAAAACCAAATGGCTTTTTACTAATCTTTTACATTAGTTTCTAAAAAAATATCTTCTTTAAATAGTTTATTTAATGTATATATATATATATAACATGTGTATATATCATTGCATAAAAATTTATCATTGTATATATATCATTGTATGTATCTTCTTTAAATACAACACCTAAAATTTATTAAAGAAAACTTTTCTAAATAATAATTAAAACTATTTTATCATTTTTTAATTGGTTAGCAATTTTTAAAAATAAAAAAATGAGAAAGTGCATAAAAGATAATACAACACCAAAAATTTAATTTAAGAAAAATTATCTATATAATAATTAAAATTTTTTGTAGGTGTTTTTTGATTGCGTATCATTTGTTTTTTGCTTTTTTTGCCAAAAATTTTGGAAACTCATTACTGAAGGCCCAAATGTAACGGTCACTCAGCCAAATCAGACTTGTGGGCCCAGTCAAAAAAGTCAGAATGTCGATATAGGGGGGGGGGGAGCCCATTCAATTTTAATTAACGCCTTACCAAACGCCAACTACAAACACAATTTAGGACCGTTTTGTTAAACGGTGAGTACATTTAGTCGGCAGATTTAAATGATGATTTAAATTATAATTCATAATTTATTATAATATTTTTTTTATAAAAAATACAATAAGTTAAAAATAATTTTGAATCATAATTTTAAATTTATAAATTAAATGTCTATTTTATGTGAATTTTTTACTATAATAAAATTTAAATTTTAAATTTAAATTAATAAAATAAATAAAATTGTAGATTGAGTTAAAGCAGAATTAGGCTGAATTACCCAACCAAATATGGGGTAAGTTTATTGGGCAAAGTGCCAAGACAATGCACAATTGCACATTAATTCTATCCAAAATTTTTCCTCTATTAACTAAAAGAGATAATTGTTTGAGTGCCAAATATTCAAGACTAAATTATTGAGGTAAAACTTCTAACTACAAAATTGCCAAAAATTCAAATGAAACAAATGTTAAAAATCAAATTAAAAATATCAAGAAAATAAAAATACTATCATCCCATTATTATTATAAAAGCTTCGTTACTTTTCTGTGGGTTCTTCATTTATTTCAATTACACATTACTCTTAATTCCACAGCAGAAGCTATTCTTTTTTCACCAATAATATATATGCAGCAAAAAAATATGAATTTCTCAGTTCATTGATAAAGTATTTTATCATTGGCAATAATATGCAGAATTTTTAGTTATTATTCGTTATTTCCTTTCAGCATTAAATGTGAAGTTTTTGGCTAAATAATTTATGCATTTACTTTACTTTCCAATGTATGTATTAATGATTTACTATCCAATATTATATTTATTTTTTTATATTTTGTTACATATTTTTATATTTACTTTACTATCCAATATTATATATATTAACACTTTACTATCCAGTTCCAGTATCATATCATTTATTATAATTATGTATTTTTGAACATTTAAAAAAAATACATATTTGATCTTATTTCCCTTTTTAAATAATTCAATTTAATTAAAAATATTTTATTTAACATATGATTACGACAAAGTACGGATTATAATTAGAATATAATATACGAAATGAGGAACTAACTTGTTGTTAATCTTATTTAATTTCATACCATAATTTTTTAACATATTTATCCTTTTGCACCAAAAACATATGAGAAAAGAATAAAATGAAGATATATATTTCAAAAAAAAAAAAAAAATTACACTGGAATTATGTAGGCCTTACTCGTTTTCCTTTTTATATCGTTAGTGTTTGTTTCCCGCTCCGTTTTGTCATTTTATTATTGTCATTATCGATTTTTCTTTGTCTTTTATTTCCGTTTTGTTAAATATTTTATTATCCTTTCCCTTTCTCACCCCGTTTAATTTGAAAAACTTTAAACTAAAATTGTGGGTGATTCCCCGTAGGAAAACACCTCCAAAAATAGGCGTATGCCACTAATTGCGGCGAGCACACGGTATTCTTTAGTAAAAGGCGAAAGAATAGTTCGCTCTGTGCTCACCACGTGGCTGCGTGGTTTAAAATAGAGTCCGCTTGGCATTTTATAGTCACTCTCTTGGTCAATTGCCTTGTTCCTTTCCCATGTGGGACTTTTAATCAAGTAGTTTTCTTTTCAAAGTTGACTTAAAATTGCCCACGAACGCTTCAACTACACGCTTCTAACTTCACAAAGCCTATTCAATTGAACTCTCTGTATCTCTTATGAAACCGATTATTTAGGAAAAGAGATCGCACATTTTATATTAGTTGATTTTACAGTGAGATTTATAATCTGGAATTACTTCAACTTGCTGAGGGAAAAAGCTTCGTGCACAAGTTCCCAATAGCAAATTATTCTGAATCTCTAATCTTTCAAGGCTTTTTTTTTTTTTTTTTTTTTTTTTTTTTTTTTGCTTGGATAGTCTTTCAAGGCTATTAGAAGCTCTTTTCCATTATGTTGTTGTATTTAATTTACAAGGCTTTTTAAAAATTAAAGTTGCTGATAAAACTGTCCCAATTTCAAGCCACTTGATGAGTTTTTAGCAATCGATAGTGTAGCATCAAAAATTACAAAATAGATAGCAAATTTTAAATCTTTCTATTAGCTCAATAACATATGTTCACGGGAGTTTTCTCAAGGAATAGTGCTCTCCAACTTCCCCAGATCTTCACTTCCTACTGGACAATTTTCCCTCAATCCAAGTGCTTTCTTCAAAGTAACACTTTAATCAAAACCAAAATTAGCCTTATCTTAAATCCCTTGTGCAATACTCTGATCATGGCCGTTCAGAAGAACATGATTTCCTTCAAGCTTTTGACCCATATTCTTATCCCAACGGTGAATTGGGAATAATATTTAACTGTAGTCATACGACATTTGCATTAAAAAGAATTGTAGTTATATGACATGAACAAATGACAAGCCAAAACCAAATATTTTTTTTTTTTGGTTAATTTCATTTTTAGTCAATAAAGTATAAGCTAAATCTCATTTCGGTACTTAACTCTTAAAATTTGTCTAAATCTCATTTCGAAAATGTCACATCAAAATTTTCCGCTACAATAAAAACTCTTAAAATTTGTCTGAACAAACATGTAATCTATAAAATTGTCCTAAATTACTCATTTTGTCTATTCAATTATAAATCTCGATGGAAAAAGATAAGTAAGGACTATGTACTATTTAAATCATGACTATTAAGAAGGAATTTATTCATTTTTTTTTATTGAAATTTTAACATTTGAATGAATAAATGATTAATTTATAATAGTATGGTTAACTAAGAACTTGTTTTAGGACGTTTAAAATTATTAATCAAAATTAAATTTGCCCTCTAGTTTGTAAAAAAAAAAAAAAAAAAAAAAAAAAAAAAAAAACATGAACTCACGAAATTGATAGTTGAGACTCTGTCAACGACTTCTTTGGAATGGAACTGAAAAGAAAACAGAAAGAACAACCAAAACATAGAATTGAAGAAGAAAAACAAGTACAAAAATGGCGTCACTATCACTAGCGACCCATTTCTCTGCATTCCTCTTCCTCTTCCCGACAGGCCTGACCCGCCTTCTCCGCTCCTCATCTCTCTTCATCAAAACCCCATCTCTCTTCAAATCCAAAACCTGGTACTTCTCCAAACCCAAACCCAGATGGAAAAACCTCAACTTTTTCTCTCTCCTCATTTCCCTCCCTCTCTCCTCCTTCTCCGAGATGTTCCTCTTCTTGACCCTCCCACCATCTCACAACTTCTCTTTTGCCCACCAATCTTTCGTCCTTTTCCTCTTCTGGGCACTCCTCCTTTTCATCATTTTCCGCAAAAGCGTTGAGTTTTTGCTCGTCAACGATAGCCTAGTATTCGTTTTCGCTTCTATATACTTTTCTCTCTGAGTATTCCATCATGGGAAAAGGGACTGTGTATGAGTTGTGTTGACGCTAAAAATTACTCAACACATTAATAACATGTTTTTTTTTTGTGATTTATGTTCAGATTAAATAAACTCAACGAGAATAATAAAAAGAAAAAAGAACAAAATCATTATACGGGTTTTATAGTAGTTTATTTTAATATAAAACTACGTCCACGAGTTTTTCATTAGTTTTAGTAGAGAAAATACAAGTTTTGAGAAAATGGTGTTTAAAAATCTGACATTCCTTTCAGTTCATTCTTTCTGATTATATATATGTTTTTGTTAGTTGTTAATCATCTAATCAAATCCCGTGATATTTTTACCCTACTCCGAACAATAATTTTTGATCACCGAGATTTTAGTTAGTCTGCCTGACTCTCTCCACCGGCTTCACTACCTACTCTGCATGCATTTAGTGCACGTCAAATTCTGATACAGTTGTACTTTAATCTAGACGTGGGTGGGTTCGTCACCTTCGGCCAGTGAAGCGTTCGTCTTCATGGTGTGGCCTTGTTCTTTCTAATGAACTCTCTCGACAGGGATATTTGATCGCTAAGGGTCGTCGTTCATACAATATGCTCTACTATCACTTTGTATCTTTGTCTTAATTATTTTTTACTTTAATCATGTCACGTGTTATCCAGTCATTACTTCGTGTGAGGCTTAAGATTTTACCCCACAACAAGTTGTTGGGCCTTTTGACTCTTCTTTGTGCGTTTTGTTCCTTGTACTTATCAATTAGGCCCTCGTCGTTTTTTGCCGAGTTTTTACTATCTTCAGGGATGGTCTTTAAAGGGATTTGGATGTTGCAAATCGGATTGTCATTTTATACAGATAAATTTAGATTCAAAGGGTGTAAAATTGTTGAGAATTGGGGTTTGAAATGTGATGTTGAGAAGGATGGTTTCAGGGTTGAGGCTTTGATGGGATTGTTGTTTGTTGGGCATGCGGTTTTGGTGTTGGTGTTGGTGTTGGGTTTTGTGTCATTTGGTTTTTTAGGTGCGTTTGGAATTGGTTCCAAAATGATTTTGTTTTCTGTATGAAAATGGAAATAAAAACGTTTTTATTTTCATTTTGGAATTATTTCTGAAATGCGTTTGGTAGTTTTATTCAGAAATTGATTTCAGTTTTAAAAAAAACTGAAACTGCGTTTGGTGGTTTAATTTTTGAAAACATGTAATAATATTTAAAATAATAATATATTAAATAAATAATATTATTATTAAATAATAATATATTAAATAAATATACTAAATAATAATATATCAAATAAATATATTAAATAAACATCATTATATATACATCAAAATGGAAAGAATCGTGCGGGGGATTCGGAGAAGAGCGTGGCGGCGGGGGAGGTAGCGGTCGGACAAGAGTGAAAATTGGCGGTGCGATCGGCGCAGAATGAGGGTTGGGCGGTAGTCTTACGAAAAAAAGAAGAGTTGGGCGCACTCCTTTTGCGGCATGGGGCCGTCGGCCCCAGAGACGACGCGAATCGTGCCATCCATCTAAGCGGCGCCGGTGATCATGTTCTTGACGTAGTCGGCGTGTCGGGGCAGTGCACGTGGGCGTGGTGGCGGTTCACAGTCGTACTCGACGGTGGCGGTGTTGATGGTGGGGGGTTGGGTGGGGAGTTGGAGATGTGCTCCTTCATCTCCCGCATCTCTCTCTCTCTCTCTCCCGCCATCCTTCATCTCCTTCAGTCGGTGTTGATGGCGGTGTTCACGTGGGCGTACTGACGGTGGCGGCGTCCGACGATAGCCACCGAGCGAGAGAATCTCCGGCGATGTCTCTCTCTGTCGTCCTTCATCTCCTTCAGTCGGTGTTGATGTCGGAGTGGGGGAGGGGCGGTGCAGTCGGGGGTGGTGGGCAGTGGAGAAGAGAGAGAAGAAAAAAGAAATAAAAACCGTTTTTAGAAAAAGAAAACGAAAACGAGAAAATGGCTTTTTTTTTTTCAATTTTTCACAAAAAGACAAAAAACGTTTTTGTTTTTGTTTTTTGAAAAGTTTTGCGCCAAACGTGTTTTTAGATTGTATTTTCATTTTTTAGCTTTGAAAAACGTGAAAAATGAAAACAAAAACAAAAACAAACAAGACCTTTGTCACGTGACCGCTGAGGCAGGTGGGTCGTTGCTGGCTCAGCTTGATTCAGACACTAATATTGGCCATGAGCTTGAGATGGAGTGAAGTGCGTGTTGTTTTTATACTTTGTATAACATTTTTTTTTCTTCGAGATGAAATAAGATTCAACTCTTTTTTTATTTTTTTTTTTTTTTTTTTATTTTGTTTTTTTGGGTCCATTCATATGGTAGGAGATAGACATTTGTTTTGAAGAATGTTTTTTTTTTTTTTTTTTTTTTTTTTTTTTTTTTTTTGTTCTTCGTCTAGTATTAATAATCATTTGATGCTTAGTGTTGATTGTAGTTTGAGTTTCTGAAATTTCTCTTATTTGTGTGACATGTGTTGTTGAGTTCTGTTTAGTTTGGTACTACCTTTCTTTCGCCAAATAAGAAAATAGTCAGTTCTTTGGATAAACAATATAAAATAAGACATGTTTCTTTTCTGTTTGAATGTTTATTAAACTATCTTTTCATGTCATTTTTGTGATTGATATTGATCTTTAGATTCATAATCACCTAGTCTCTCTATATAATGAAGACTAGCATAGCTTCATCATGTGTCCAATTTGAAACTAGTTTAACTCTCTTATAACAAAAATGTCTTGAACCTCTCTCTCTCCTTTTGTTTTTGTTTTTTTTTTTTTTGTTTTGTTTTGTTTTTTTTTTTTTTTTTTTTTTTTTTTTTTTGCCACTTTTTGAAGCTATTAAGATTCATGATATATTCAATATGTTTAATAGAATGTCAACGTAGGATAACAAATTGAACCTCTTGTATTCTAAGGTAGAAGAACATACACGTATTTGGCTGACATTCGATACATGAAGCACTTGAAAAATTATTGTTACCATGAACAAAGCTATATCTAATGTCATATGATTTCAATATCTAACTTCAGTCACAAAATGGCTAATGTGTATAAATGGAAGAGAGATTAATCTAATTTGGTATATCTCAGTGATGAAGCAAAGCTTGAAATTTTCCACCAACCTTAACAAAAATGCCCGAATCCGCTGATCTTGATGCAGAAAGAGATTCTCTTGATCTTCTTATCAAAGTTTCCACATCTTCGTCTTATGATATTAAACTTCAGTAGTTTGATTGAACAGCTTTCTCACAAACTTAAGTTCAGCATTTTTCTAGAAACAGGCAGTCAGGTTACTAGGACTAAAACCTTAATGAAATTCATCACTTTGCTGCAGAACATAATAGGATCTGTGGAAAATCAATCACTGCGTTATTGTACATGAGTTTATTTCAGAAGCTAAATACAACGTTTCTTATTTTTGTGGCAAGCATACCTTGAACCTTTTAATCTCGCTTCCTTTTCTTCCGAGCTTGGAGCATGCAGGAGCTGCAATTTCAGTAAGTAACATTACTAATCTTGTGTTGTTGAAATTTTGACTGTATTTTTTTACGTCTGAAAGTAGTTTAATTGGACATTTCTTGTTTTCAACAATCGGCGTACTATTTCCAATTTGGAAGCCCTTTTTTTATATGAAGGAAAAAAAAAAAGAAAAGAATGTAGCATACACTAGCATCGTCTAAGTAAAATAGTCCCAAGTAGCTTTGGTTTAAAGGTCTTGTTTGGTAGGAGGGGAAAGTAGGAGGGATAGGGGTAGGAGGATTAGTGGATAGGTCTCGGGACTTATGGTTGTTGGGTAAGAAAAAGATTAGAAGAGGGAATGACTTTGGTGCCAAAATCCTTTGTACGAGACCCGAATTTGATCGTTCAAACTTTGAAAGGATTGGAGGTAAGAATCCATACTAAACAAAATAAGAGGAAGCTCCTCTCCCTCCTCTCCCTTTTTCCTCACCTATATATATTATATGCTTCTTCCATCCTATTTTCTTTCCTCTATAGACAGTCAGGTCCTATTTTCTTTCCTCTATAGACAGTCAGGTTGTTGGTTCATAACCTGAATTAGTCCTTCCAACTGCTTCAGCATTCTCCTTTGAATAAAACCTCTGGAGCTCTGTTTGGAGAATCTTATTAGCCAAAGATGTAAGGATTCCAGATTTTAACAGCTCCACGAATAACCAAGAAAAATCATTTGCAGGAAAGGTTAACATAGGTATAGAAGTTCAATAAGCTCCAGACGATTTTGTCTTAGCCATTTGTGTTACAATCACATGCCACGTATTGGTCTGCACGTATTCAATTGCATGTTTAGGATGTGGGCTTCTTTCGTTGAAGACTTGGTCTATATTTTTAATAAAAGATTATTATTTAATTTCTTTTATTCCTTTAGATTCGGTCAAGTACGTTTCTACGCGTTGGTAGTTAGCTGCTAATTTTCTCATTGTAACATTAGTTTTTGAGCCTATTTATTGGCTGCCAGATGTGGAATAAAGCGCAACTATTCAAATCAATTTATTTGTTTGTATCGCTTAATAACATACAGTTTGGTATCAGAGCCAGCCATGGCTGACGACCAGCGTAATCTCGACTTACTTCAATAGGAGCAGCAGATCGCAAGCTTGAGTGTTGGACTAGAACAAGTAATGAAACAGTTGGCAGAAATGTCCCACGTCAAAGATGAGGCTTCTGCCAGTAGACACATGCCCTTTTGGAGGAATATGGAAGGCGAAGCAACGAGCGGGAATATCGTCCCCAAGCTAGCGAAATTAGACTTTTCAAAATACAACGGCTTAGAGGATCCAACTGCTTGGATCTATTGTGCTGAGCAATTTTTTGATTTTCAGGACTCTTCCCCTGAAGATCAAATACGCTTAGCAGCTTACCACATTGAAGGGGATGTTCAACTGTTGTTTTAGCGACTCCGATGGCCGGCAAGAAATTTATCGTGGGATGATCTAAAGGATGGGCTGCTCAAAAGGTATGGGATGTCCGCTTTTGAGAATGCTTTTGCTGATCTTTGTAAGTTAAAACAAATAGGTGCTCTCAGAGAATACCAAGGGCAATTTGATCGTCTCCTCGCCAAGGCGGGGTCACTAACGGATGCTCAAGAAGTAGGAGCATTCCTCAGTGGGTTAAAGGAAAGTTTACGAGCAGACGTTCAAGCACAACAACCTTCAAACCTGAACGAAGCAATTGGGCTTGCCAAGGTCTTCGATAGCCGATCCAGCAAAGAGCCCAATACACGATTAGGAGGACCACCCCAAATCCAGTGGAGGAGCCCTAGTGAACTGATCTGAGATTTGACTCGAAGTAGCCAGCCCCCTTGGATGCGCTCGAAGGCTAATTCGATCACATCAACTACGCCGGCCACCAATGTCCAGCAATTCACTCAAGCCGAGCTATAAGAAAGGAGCCGCCAAGGCCTTTGCTTCCATTGTGATGAACCGTTTATGGCAAGGCACGATTGCAAAAAGCTTTTCCTCATAGAGATGGAACAAGAGGATGACAATGCTGCCGTCGATGACGAAATTGGCTTATCAGCGACCATGGGTGTCGTAGAAGATGAACCACCCGAGATCTCACTCCACGCTCTCACCGGAGTCCCTACACCACAGACGATGTGCGTTCACGCCAAAATTACCAGAACGAGCATTACCGTGTTGGTAGATTCGGGTTCTACCCATAATTTCTTGCACGAGAAAGTGGCTCGATCTCTGGGGTTGCCCATCAAGCCAGGACCTACCCTGCGAGTTATGGTGGCTAGCGGGGTGAAGTTACAAAGTATGTATGTGCCGCCGTGTACCCCTGGTTCTCCATGATAGCTCCCTTCATGTAGATTTCTTGTTGCTTGCTTTGGAGGGTTGTGATGCAGTATTAGGTGCCCAATGGCTCCAAACCTTGGGGCCAATCCTATGGGATTTCAAGAGCATGTCTATGAAGTTCAAGACAGACCAAGGTGTGGTGACTTTACAAGGAATAAGAACTCCGGAAGCTCAATTAATCAAAGAGAAGGCCTTCACCAAAGCTCTTCGACAAAATAGTGGTAAGGGAACTCTTTTACAAATTTACTTGGTGAGTATAGACACAAATACTGAGGCGGAGTTGGTGGAATGGATACAACTTCAACAAGACTATCCTGAAGTCTTCACAATTCCCAAGGGATTGCCGCCCCACCGAGAGCAGGATCATCACATACCCTTTCAACCGGGTAGTGGACCAATTAGTGTTCGCCCATTCTGTTACCTGCATTTTCAGAAACAAGAGATCGATCGTCAAGTTTCAAAATGTTGGAGCAAGGGATTATTCGACCTAGTCAAAGCCCCTTTTCTTCGCCCGTACTCTTAGTAAAAAAACATGATGGATTATGGCGGTTTTGCGTTGACTACCAGGCTCTCAATCAAGTCACAGTCAAAGACAAATTTCCTATTCCAGTAATCGAAGAGCTGTTAGATGAATTACATGGAGCTAAGTGGTTTACTAAGCTCGATTTGCGTTCTGGGTATCATTAGATCTGAATGAGCGAAGAAGACGTCGCAAAAACAGCTTTCCGAACACACCACAGATATTATGAATTCATGGTAATGCCTTTCTGACTTTCAAATGCCCCTTCGACTTTTCAAGTGCTTATGAATTCAATTTTTGAGAAATATTTGCGCAATTTATCTTGGTATTTTTTTATGATATTTTGATATATAGTCAAGGGTGGAATGAGCATCTTAATCATGTCCGAATTGTTTTATCAATTCTAAAAAAGAATCGGTTGGTGGTGAAAAAAGAAAAGTGTCATTTTGCTCAAGAACAGGTTAATTGTCTAGGGCATATAATCGGGGCTCATGGGGTAACGGCAGATCCGGAGAAAATTGAGGCCATGACAAGTTGGCCAAAACCCAAGAACGTGAAAGAGCTAAGGGGATTTCTCAGTCTAACTGGTTACTACCGCCGATTCATAGCAGGATATGGAATCATTGCTCGGCCATTAACCGACATGCTAAAAAAGAATGCTTTTCTCTGGACTAAAATCACCGAGGATGCCTTCTATCAACTGAAAGAGGCTATGACTAAGGCCCCAGTCCTTGCTTTGCTAGATTTTTCTATTCCCTTCACTGTGGAGTGTGATACCTCCGGCACGGGCATTGGTGCGGTTCTCATGCAAAACAAATGACCCATTGCATACTTTAGCTCTAGTCTCAAGGGAAAAATCTTTCCCTCTCCACGTATGAAAAATAGCTAATGGCTTTAGTCCTTGCAGTACAAAAATGGTGCCCTTATCTCCTCAAAAGACACTTCGTTGTGAGAACTGATCAACGTAGTCTCAAGTATTTATGGGAACAGAAGATAGCAACTGAGGCCCAACAGAAATGGCTTATCAAGCTCCTTGATTATGATTTCAGCATTGAATATAAGCCAAGAACAATCAACTCCGCTGCTGACGCCTTATCTCGAAGAGGTCAACCACCTGAAGTTTTTACTTTATCATATCCCTTCCCCTAATGGTTAGAGTCTATACGAGATGAGAATCAACACCACCTGGAACCCCAACGTCTCCACCGGTTAGTACATGATGATGAAGCTGTGGAACCTTGGCAACTGAAGCACGGGATATTATTCTTTAAGGGTAAGATCTTTCTTCCCAGTGACTCTTCTTTAATTCCTCTCATTCTAGGAGAAATTCATGGGGCCAGCCACGATGGATATTTCAAGACATTCCATCATCTCCGAGGGGTTTTCTATTGGAAGAAGATGAAAGATGCAATTCGACAATTATCAGGGAGTGCGACATTTGCCAAAGGCACAAAGCTGATTTACAAGGACCAGCGGGCCTTCTACAACCTCTTCCCATTCCCATGCAAGTGTGGACAGATATTTCTATGGATTTCGTGGATGGATTACCAGCTTCTAAGGGAAAAACCACTCTCTTAGTGGTGGTGGACCGCCTATCAAAATATGCGCATTTCGTTCCCATGTCTCATCCTTATACCACCACCATCGTCGCTCAAGTATTCTTTGATCACATTTTCAAGTTACATGGCATGCCATAGTCAATTGTATGTGATGGGGACCTAACGTTTACAAGTGCATTTTGGCGTGAGCTATTCAAACTACAAGGGGCTCATTTCAACTTCAGCTCTGCCTATCACCTCTAGACGGATGGGCAAACTGAAGTGGTGAATCGCACTATCGAGATGTACCTTCGGTGTTTCACAAGTAAGCGGCCGAAAAAATGGACCAAATGGATTTCATGGGCAGAGTATTGTTCCAATACAAGCATACATAATTCGACACAAACCACTCCCTTTGAGGTAGTCTATGGAAGACCTCCACCTACTCTTCTCTCATATATTCCTGGGACGGCCAAGATACAAGCCATAGAAGACTCGCTCCTTCAATGTGATGTTGTTCTTAAGGAGCTTTGATGCCGCCTTCAAGAAGCACAGAACCGTATGAAGCAAGTTTATGACTGCCGACATGTGGATCGAGAATTTGAAGTTGGCAATTCGGTCTATGTTAAGCTCAAGACTCATCAGCAAAATTCGGTATCCCGACGCACTTCACAGAAGCTCGCTGCTCGCTTCTATGGTCCCTTCAAGATAATCAGAAAGATCAGTAAAGTAGCTTACAAATTGTAACTGCCACCATCCAGCCTCATTCACCCCATCTTTCATGTATCTGTCCTCAAGAAACATGTGGGCACTGGAGTAGACGTCACCCCTAGTCTTCCTGAACTTGGCGTTGATTTCTTCGACAATTCCAAGCATCCTGAAGCCATCCTAGATGTACGTGGACAAGGGAAGGAACAAGAGTTTCTTGTTAAATGGATGGGTTGTGATCCATTAGAGGCCTCTTGGATCAGTTGACAAGAGTTCAGCCAAGACTATCCAGAATTTCCTCAGCCTTGAGGACAAGGTTTGTTTAAAGGGGGAGGAGCTGTTACAATCACATGCCACGTATTGGTCTGCACGTGTTCAATTGCATGTTTAGGATGTGGGCTTCTTTCGTTGAAGACTTGGTCTATAATTTTAATAAAAGATTGTTTGTTAATTTCTTTTATTCCTTTAGATTCGGTCAAGTACGTTTCTACACGTTGGTAGTTAGCTGCTAATTTTTCTCATTGTAATGTTGGTTTTTGAGCCTATTTATTGGCTGCCAGATGTGGAATAAAGGGCAACTATTCAAATCAATTTATTTGTTTGTATCGCTTAATAGCATATAGTATCATTTGTTGTTCTTTTCCATTTCAAAAATAGCTCGCAGGCGTACTGCCCAGCTCCAAGGACGAGGCCGAGGCCGTGGATCCGCAGGGGACTGTAACAATTTGCCTTCCACATGACTTGAAGAGATATCTGTTTATATTGCAAAAGGTGGATTTAGCTCTTAGCCAGAGTCGAACTCATTGGATACATGGAAAACCACCGGCTAAAAGATATTGATGTATGTATATTCAAACAGAAAATATGTTTAGGTTTAGCCAAAGTCAAACTTAGATAAGCGGAGCAGATAAGTGGAGCAGCACCAGCTAATTCGTTAAGAAGTACCAGTCGCTATGGTTGGCGTAGAATTGAGAAAGCGTACAGGGCAATACTTCTTTCTCTGTCCTAAAATAGGGCAAAAAGTAGATACCTCGTAGTGTCACTAAGGTATAAAAATTGTTTCTAGGTTTTGAGGTCATTTCGTGATGTATTACTCTTTTGTGGATTGAGGAGCTATTCATACGTGGATTACTTTGCTTGCTGTTTGTTTTTCAGACCGTGGTCAATTATAGATCTCTAGTTTAGTTACCAGACTTTAGTTCAAACTTTGGTTTCAGCATCTTCAAAGAGCTTTCCTCTCAATTTTGAGCGTGGAATGTGTAATGGGAGACCAACTACTTGAAGGTGCTTTGGCCCATTTTTCGGAACTTCCTACATCCATGAGTTCCTGTTTCCAGAAGGGGAAAAGGAGAAATTTTTGTTTCCATTCTAGGAAATAATAGCAAGACAAAGGATCATGTATATAAAGTTCCATGGTTTATGAGGTAATATCTAGTCTCAATCTGTCAGCCACAAGCCTGAAAGAAGGCTTTTGCAATGATCACACCTGAATTGTTTTTGAAGCTCATTGGGAAATACTGCGATGATTTTCCACGCTTGTAAAAGACACGAAACTCTTTTTTTCTGGAATTGCTGTAAAAAGGAGAGAGCTTTCAAGAGAAATTACTCTTCAGAAATTTGTACATTAGTGGCTGAAGTCGAGCTAATAGACCTTTCAAGAGTGTTTAAATGGCATGAAATGTGTTTTCCTTTTCTAAAACTAAAATTGCTTTACTTCGAGAGTTTGTTTTTCCTTTCCCAGACTCCAGAAGATAATTTTTTTGTTCATAAGAAGAAAGACAACGAGGGAGAAAAAATGAAGAGCAGCCTCCTTCTGCGCCTCACTTATTTGTTCACAGCCAGGTCCCTCATCTCCTTCAGAATCAGTCATCTCCTCACACTCAAACTTGACAGTTTCCTCATTTTCCTCATCAGAATCACTCAACTCCTGTTGTACCATGACAATTTCTGGATGAAACTGCTCATTCATATCATCCACATATCGATAAATGTCACTGTTTGGTAAAACCAACGAGCGGCCACCTGAAACGGCCCTGAGAACTTTCAGTATGATATGTAGTGAATCGACATCCCTTAAGCTTAAGGTATTTCGCATCCCTTAAGCTTGATATGTAGAGAAATACGTATGTCTTGATATGGAGTGAAATACGTATGTAATTTGGATATTTTGAGATGAAATAGGGTTTTAAAGGGAAATGTGTTTTAAGTTTGAATCGACATATGACAGGGGACAAACTCTTGCAGAAATTATCGATCACATTTTATTTGGAATACCAAATG
The DNA here is from genome assembly GCA_012066045.3 of Morus alba. NCBI lineage: Eukaryota > Viridiplantae > Streptophyta > Magnoliopsida > Rosales > Moraceae > Morus > Morus alba. The sequence continues at coordinate 30,393,288 of CP050225.2, forward strand.
TACCTTTAGGATATCGGTAGGTCTACGACCTTCATACCAGTAACCGAGATACCTGCCGATATCCGACTACAAAACAAGTATCCAATTAAGATACCTGTTAGTCTCCTACAGATAACCGTAAGTATTGGCGGTAGCAGTCGCCAACATCTATCAACCACTGGCTCCAACTGAGTCACTGGTAGATACCGATTAGTGTCCGCCAAGATACTAGTTACTGAATGGTAACCCCTAAAATTATCGGGAAACCACCATTACCGGCGGTCGCCAACTGGAAAACCAAATCACAAAAAAAAAAAAAAAAAATCAAGTGATGGTATCTCGGCCGGTAACTGATGGTATCTCTGTCAGTAACCACTGAATCTGCTGAAAAAACCGCCATTATCAGCGGCGGACAAAAACCAAATCCCATAAAAAGAACACCAAAATCACAGAAATACAGGAAAAATTCATCGAAACCAAAATAAAACACATAAATTACAAAAATCCGTAATTAGCAAATACAAAAAATAAAAAAATAAAAAATAATCAACATTCATTCGGCGCAAAATATAATCGATCGTCGGCGAATCTCCGATGCTGGCGCTGTGGTACTGTACATATGGTTTGACGCGGATCGGAGGCGACCAAACGAATGTTGTAGATCTCTGATGGCGGCTCCGATATCCTCCTCACAACGGCGACGGTGTGAATCCAAGAGTGGCGCACCGGCCCTCACCAAGTGTTAGGGCTCCCTCTCGTGGACAAGGAAAGGCAAAGATCCGTCGAAAGGTGGCTTCGCGGCATCGTCCGTATCGTGAAGATTGGAAGCTAGGGAGGACCTAGCAGATAACATTGCAGATCGCCAGAAACTTAGAGATCTCCTTCCAGATTGCCTGTCACTCTACCTTCGTAAAGAAAAGGCCTCAGCGTTGTTCGTCGTTGATCGATGAGAAAATTCCGGCGACGAGATTATGGATAGAGTTGTGCGAGAACGAGAGAAAGAGAAGGGAAAGAGGGAAAAAAATAATTGTTTGAAAAGAGGAGAAAGTTACAAAAGGTTCCAGGCAGTCTCATAAATAACACTAAGGGCAAATATGCCTTCACGGTATTTTAATTTTTAAGCTTGTGAAGTAATTATGATAACTTATTATTGAGAATGGTATCTTATAAATATGAGGTGTAATAAGATATTTATTATTTATTTAATAAAAAATTTATTCATTATTTATTTGTGCATATCTTAATAAAATCTATTTTTATCTTTATTTTAATGTTATATCATAGTTGTATTAAATCTATTTTTTTTAGTTTTATCTAAAATACTAACAGAAAATGTTTGAAGTAAAATTAATGAAACTAATTGCTAAAGAAAAAAATCGTAGTAATAAAATACTTACACAATAATATCTTATTATTGAGAAAAATACTAAAGGTTTAACCTATTTTTTATTATTCTAATTTGTAAGTTTAATTTTTTATATTTTTTAAACGCTAAAAATTTTACATTTATTTGTGTCCTCGCTGAAATCAAATTTTAGATCCGTCACTATGAAGCAAGCCTTAAAACTTGGAGCGTTGCTATATAACGCGACTCGTAAAAACCCAAGATCCAAATGTACAAATACGACTATGCAACATGGCCACCAATGCCATATCATTTTAAAAACTCATAAACTCTTATTTGTCTTTTAATAAAAGTGATGAAAGAAGACTTCAAAAAATATATAAATAAATAAATGTGATGAATAAAAACTCGTAGGTTATGGTCACCAGCAAAATGAAATGATAGGCCGACTTTCTATAATGAGCCACTAAAACAATCACTTAACGTGATGAAAATAGTGTTTTTTTTAGGGAGAAAGAGGAAAATAGGCCAAAATTTGAGATGAATTAAAATTAATAGGCCAATAGTTTACATAAGTTAATAAATAGGCCAAATTATTATTTTCGTCCATAACTTGTCTGGTTATGAACCATAACTTGACAAGTTATTATTCCTAATTGTCCATAACTTGTCCGGTTATGAATCATAACTTGACAAGTTTGTCCATAACTTGACAAGTTTGTCCATAACTTATCTGGTTATGAACCATAACTTGACAAGTTATGGCCTATTAATTTCTATAACTAAAAATTGGCCTATTTCCTTTCTTAAGCTTTTCATATTGGCCTATTTTCTACTATTTCCCTTTTTTTTATTTTTTATTATTATTTTTTTAAAATTAAAAGCTTTGAGAAGACATGAACAGACCGCTTCATTTTTCAAACTTGCTGAAGCTAAAGATTTGCACTTTCTGTTAGGATTTTTAAATGATCTAAACATACTAATGAGGATCCTAAATGGCAATTAGATCAATGCGGAATTGAAATGGACTGATCGAGAAAAACACCTCCGGCCATTGAAGCTCTCGGTGGAAAAAAACAGAAAATCGATTTTGGCTCCTCTAAACCTCTTCAATCTCTCATTTGATGGTGTATATTATGACTGAGTGGAGATAGCAGGCTTAGGGACCAAAAACCAATGTTCTCGTCCGTTTTTATAGACTCTGCCCATCACGGAGTCTTTCTCGGATGCTCGGACGTGCACCGATCGTGGGCGTCGTGCACAATTGAAAATGAACGTGGGATGAACGTGACCAATCACGTTCCTTAAGTGGGAAAGATAATGGATCACGTTTTGAGAGTTGTTTCGGTTGGTTACCGAAACTTAAGGAAATCCAACATTCTCCCACTTGGTCTATATATTCCATCGTTCACCATAGTAAGAAATAAAATACATGAATCATGGCGACAAGTCCTCTAAAACGAGTATTATCTTCCATGTATTACAATGCATAATATTTCTTAACTATAGCCCATATAACTTAATGAATAAACCCTATGTTTATTCTAGGTCCAAACATTAATGATACTTCTCAACAAATAAATGAATGTGTACACAAGGAAAACAAATATGAGAAAACATCACAAATAAAGTTTCATTAAAAATAACATTCGTTCCTACAACGAAATTTACATAAAGGAACCAAGTCCCATTCTATCTACATGATCCTTAAATTTCAATGGTGGCATGCCTTTAGTCAAAGGATCAGCAATCATCAATTCAGTGCTAATGTGTTCAATAACTACTGTTTTATCTTTAACACGTTCCCTTATGGCTAGATACTTGATGTCGATGTGCTTGCTTCGACTACCACTTTTATTATTTTTAGCCATAAAAACTGCAGCTGAATTGTCACAATACATCCTCAATGGCCTATAAATCGAATCCACAATTCTAAGCCCAGAAATGAAACTCTTCATCCATACACCATGCGAGGTAGCCTCAAAACAAGATACGAACTCAGCCTCCATAGTGGAAGTAGCAATCAATGTTTGCTTTGCGCTTCTCCAAGACACAGCTCCACTGGCTAGCATAAAAACATATCCTGAAGTTGATTTAAGCGAATCAATGCAGCCAGCATAGTCTGAATCAGAGTAGCCAATCACCTCCAAGTTTTCAGTCCGTCTGTATGTAAGCATGTAGTCTTTGGTCCCTTGAAGGTATCTCAGCACCTTCTTTGCAGCTTTCCAGTGGTCCATACCTAGATTACTCTGATATCTCCCTAACATCCCAACAGCAAATGCAATGTCAGGTCTCGTGCAGACCTGAGCATACATCCGGCTTCCAACAGCTGAAGCATAAGGAATGTTTTTCATTTGTTCCTATTCAAGATCATTCCTCGGGGACTGGTTCAAATTGAACTTGTCACCCTTCACAATGGGAGCTATATTGGGTGAACAATCTTTCATCCGAAATCTCTCTAAAACTTTATTGATATAGGTCTCTTGAGACAGACCCAAAATACCTCGAAATCTATCTCTGTGTATTTTGATGCCAATGACATACGATGCATCACCCATATCCTTCATGTCAAAGTTTTTAGAGAGAAATTGTTTCACTTCATATAACAAACCCTTATCATTAGTTGCAAGTAAAATATCATCCACATATAGAAGAAGGAAACAAATCTTGCTCCCATTGACCTTCTGGTATATACATTGATCCATGATGTTCTCCACGAATCCAAATGAAGAGATAACATCATGAAATTTCAAATACCATTGACGAGAGGCTTGTTTCAATCCATATATGGATTTCTTGAGCTTGCACACCAAATGCTCACCACGACTAGAAGAGAATCCTTCTGGTTGTTTCATGTAAACCTCTTCTTCCAGTTCTCCATTGAGAAATGCAGTTTTCACATCCATCTATTGCAACTCTAAGTCAAAATGTGCAACTAATGCTAGAATAATACGAAGAGAATCTTTCTTAGATACAGGAGAAAAGGTCTTCTTGTAGTCGATTCCTTCCTTTTGAGTGAATCCTTTAGCAACGAGTCTTGCTTTATATCTTTCAATGTTGCCCAATGAGTCTTTCTTTGTCTTATAGACCCATTTACATCCTATGGCTTTGACACCATCAGGCAACTCAACAAGATCTACCATAAATTTGATTCTTTACTATCTATGGCTTGTGAAAACGTTTCAGGATCATTTTCGGCTCCAATGTTGTAGTCAAACTCTTGTAGATACACAACATAATCACTAGGTATTGCTGATTTCCTTACTCTAGTAGATCTCCTTAAAGTTGTATCAACATTTTCTTGGGGATCATATTGTGCAATTGGTTGTTCAATAATTTCTGGCAATTCTTGAACATCTTGATCTATTGGATTGTCATCAGTAGTTTGTGGAGCTTCAACAATTGGTTGTCCAACACCTGTTTGAACTTGAGGGGTGTTGTGAATGACAATCAATCTGTCACTTGAAGTGGAAGGCTGAATATCAGTATGATTTCTTCCAGAAATAATGTCTTGAAATCGATGACTCCCACTAATCAAGTCATTCTCAAGAAACTTTGCATTTCTTGATTCCGCAATCCTAGTGCTGTGAGATGGACAATTGAATCTGTACCCCTTAGACCTTTCAGCATATCCGATAAAATATCCACTGATGGTCCTTGGGTCCAGTTTCTTTTCATGTGGGTTATAAACTCTTACTTCAGACGGGCATCCCCAAACGTGCACATGTTGCAAACTTGGTTTCCAACCTTTGAATAACTCAAAAGGCGTCTTTGGAATAGCCTTGGTTGGAACTCGGTTCAATATGTACGCAGCCGTTTTAAGAGCTTCTGTCCACAAGAATTCAGGAAGCTTGAAGTTGCTACGCATACTCCGTACCATGTCCATTAAGGTTAGGTTTCTTCTTTCTGCCACACCATTATGGTCTGGAGAACCAGGCACAGTGTACTGGGCAACTATCCCATTTTCTTGAAGAAACTTAGCAAATGGACCAGGTGCTTGTCCATTTTCAGTGTATCTACCATAGTATTCTCCACCTCTATCTGATCTCACGATCTTAATTTGTTTTCCACATTGTTTCTCTACTTCAGCCTTAAAGACCTTAAAGGCATCTAACGCTTCGTTCTTGTTATGAAGCAAGTAAAGATACATATAACGTGAGTAATCATCTATGAATGAGATGAAGTATTTTGGACCTTGTGAGTCCATGTCTGGACAACAAATATCTGTATGTATAATTTCTAATATGTCTGTACTCCTTTTTGCACCTTTCTTGGATTTGTTAGTCTGCTTTCCCTTAATGCAGTCCACACAAGTTTCAAAATCAGTAAAATCAAGAGTGTTGAGTACTCCTTCATTTACCAATCTCTTAATCCTTTGAATGGAGATATGCCCTAGTCTCCGGTGCCATAATATAGAGGAATTGTCATTTATAACACTTCTTTTAGTGCCAGTGTGAACATGCATAGCATTATAAGTGATATTATTTTGCAAGTTAATAAAAAAAGACTATCAGATAATGTACCATTTCCAATAAGATTAGATTTATAAAACAAACTGAAAGAAGTTTCATAAAAATTAAAGGAATATCCCAAAGGTACAAGTCTTGAAACTGAAATTAAATTCCTAGAGAAACTTGGAATATAAAATGTCTTTTCTAAATTTAAAATAAAACCACTACTTAAAGCTAAACTGCATGTTCCAACAGCCTCAACATGTGAGCGCATCTTGTTCCCTGAATAAATGCACTGCTCACTTTCCACTAGCTTCCTTAGGTTTCGCATACCCTGCAAGGTATTTGAAATATGGATTGTAGAACCAGAATCAATCCACCATATGTTATAAATAACATCAACCATATTAGATTCATAACAGACAAATGAGATTGGCATACCTTTCATCTCAAGCCATTTCTGGAATTTAGTGCAACCCTTCTTCATGTGCCCTTTCTTCTTGCAGAAAAAACACTTGGATTCCTTCTTGATTCCACCTTGGGGCGGTATTTTACCTTTCCCCTTCCTTTTGGCTTGAGTCTGATCCTTTCCTTCTATTACCATCAATGCACTCTCTCCTATTTCCATTGACAGCCTACCCTCTTCCTGAACACACATGGTCATAAGTTCATTAATTGACCATTTATCCTTATGTGTGTTGTAGGATATCTTGAAGGGTCCGTACTGTTGTGGAAGAGTGTTCAGAATGTAGTGCACAAGGAAAGAGTTAGACATTTCAACCTCAAGTGTCTTCAATTGAGCCGCAATGTCTCTCATCTGCATGATGTGCTCACGCACACCTCTTACAGTAGTGAGCCTTAAGGATGAAAATTTCATAATTAGGGTGCTAGCAAGTGCCTGATCTGAAGACTCAAATTGTTCATCAATGGCCTTCAGTAATGCCTTGACATTGGTATGCTGATCAACTGAACCACGAATGCCAGCAGAGATTTTGGTCTTAATGAACATCACACTGAGGCGATTGGATCGCTCCTATTGTTCATAAAGAGCAATTTCATTTGGGGTGCTGGTCGGAGTAATGACTGGTTCGCCTTTCCTTTTAGCATAATCAATGTCCATCCACCCTAAATGAAGAAGGACTCTCTCCTTCCACATCTTATAGTTATCACCCCTCAGTTTAGGAATGTCACACTTCATATCAGAGAAATTTGCAGGTTGTATAACTGCAAAAATTAAACACATGCTTATAATTAAAATTTTGAGACTCATAAACTTATATTATGTTTTACCAATGTAAATCATGTTTTGTGGATCTAGTGACATAAAACTTGCCTGTGGGCTAAAGTTTTAACTTAATTAGATCATTCTTTGACCTTATGATAAAACTATCAAATTATGCTTTATTTCCTAATTCCTGTGGGTAAATTAAGAAATTTAATTTGATATTCTATCCTAATTAATCATACAAATATAATAAAAATTCCTGTGGGATAAAATTTATTATATTACATATGATTAATCACAATTAATGTCATAATGTAATCCAGAAATACTTAATATATATAATTTTAAGTAATTAAAGATGATGTGGCTACTCCCTAATTAATTAAAATTATATGGATTACTTAACATTAATAAATCATAAAGGTTCATATTTAATTGCTTGAACTCTATGCAATATTAACCCAAAATATTTGAATATCAATGTACTAACACTGCTAATAAATAAATAATGTATGCACATAAATATTCAAATTAATCCATTAAACACATAAAATTAATGAACCTTTCATTTGTATGTTTTACTTATGAAAATTCCATAAAATCATAAAATGGGTGAACATCTACTAAATACCCATATATATATATACTGAATTTATGTTTTTTTTTTTAATTTTCAGGGTTTTTTTTTTTTTTTTTTACTTCATCCAAAACGACAAGTTGTTTTGTCCTAATGAGGCTGTTTTGCATTAACCGGAAACGACATGTCATTTTCCTTTCTAAATGAAAACGACATGTCGTTTTGAAATGGCCTGCATTTATGTCTTCAACAGAAACGACATGTCGTTTTATATACCCAAAGGGCGCAAAACGACATGTCATTTTTTCAATACTGTTGATGCTTCTTCAACCTCCAGCCGGGTAATTTCGACCCGGTTTCAACCCGAACGAAAACCCGACTTTTCCTCTCGATTTTGACGTTCAAAATTGATGTTTGAAACTCAGAAATGATAGGAATTCGATTACCCAATGATTCCTAATCTCAGTTTCCATCAAAAACGTCAAAATCAAGAGTTGCCAAAAAATTTTTTCTTCCGGTATTTAACGTGAGCAGAACAAGGCAGAGGAAAAACTGTGCTCTAATACCAAATGTTAGGATTTCTAAATGATCTAAACATGCTCATGAGGATCCTAAATGGCAATTAGATCAATGCGGAATTGAAATGGACTGATCGAGAAAAACACCTCCGGCCATTGAAGCTCTCGGTAGAAAAAAACAAAAAATCGATTTTGGCTCTTCTAAACCTCTTCAATCTCTCGTTTGATGGTGTATATTATGACTGAATGGAGATAGCAGGCTTAGGGACACAAAACCAATGTCCTCGTCCGTTTTTATAGACTCTGCCCATCACGGAGTCTTTCCCGGACGCTCGGACGTGCACCGATCGTGGGCGTCGTGCACAATTGAAAATGAACGTGGGATGAACGTGACCAATCACGTTCCTTAAGTGTTCGGTTGGTTACCGAAACTTAAGGAAATCCAACACTTTCTTCTATTTAGTTCATATAATCGTCGTTTTGGGAAGATTTCATTTTTCTTCGGTCATTGATTATGTTAATTCAGTTGATGCTTAATGTTGATGAGTGACATTACATAGCTTCATTTATGCCAAACAGTTTCGTTGGAAATGCTAGAGATTACGAAATTTAAACAACAAAGTCTTGAATCTCTATTAACATAACAAATCAATCATCTTGTAAATTATTTTGGCAGAAAGTCAAGGCATTTAGTTGCAATGAAAGCATGAAGCATTTGAAGAAATATAAATGTTACCTTGAAAAAAGCTACAATGATCTTAGCATCCTAGTCACAACAACGGCTAACGTGTATTAATGGTACGTAAATAAATTATTCTAATTTGGCGTATCCCATTGAAGAAGAAAAGCTTGGCATTTTCAACCATCGCCGACGGAAACGCCCGAACCCTCGGATCTTGATTCGGAAGCGAATTCTCTTGATCTTCTTACTCAAGTCTCCACATCCTCGTCTTATGATGTTAGATTTTGATATTTTCCCCAGCTTTCGCATGAACCTACGTCCTGCATTATGAAACAAGTTATTTACTTTGCTACAGAAGAAGAAGAAAACAATAGGACTTGTGGAAAAATCAATTTGTTCTTTAACATGAGTTAATTTCAGAAGCTTAATAGATTATTTTCAAATTATTGTGGCAAACATACCTTGAACCTTTTTACTTTTGTCTTCTTTTTCTTCTGAGCTTGGTGCGTGCAGGACCTGCAAGTATATTAGGTATCATTATATTAATGAAACAATTTCGCATGTGCTCATGATTCCGTCTTTGTTGGTAGTTCGATACATCTTGTTTTTTTTGTTTTTTGTTTCCTTGTATCATATATTTTGTGTTATAATTATTAGTCATATATTCTATCTCATAATGAATTTATCATTAAACTGATGAAAATAATTTATCATTAATCTAATGAAAATAATTTTTAGTTTTTTAATTCCCAGATCATGAAACAATTTCGCATGTTCATGATTTCGTCTTTGTTGATAGTTTAATACATCTTGTAATTTTTTTTTTATTGCTTTCTATCATGTATTTTGTGTCGTAATTATTATTCATATATGCTGTATCATAATGACTTTATCATTAAACTAATGATAATAATATTAGGTTTTGTATATTGTATATACTGATTTTATCATTAATCTAATAAAAATAATTTCTATTTTTGTATATTTTCGTGCTTCATATGTAATTTAAATTTAGTATTCATTTTTATAATGATGACGGATTTTCACTCTACAAAGTTTGTATTCATTTTTTAGTTCAATAGCGGGGGATAATGGTATCACACTCATTGATGTTGTGACACAATTCTTTTTGGATTATGTTTCTACTTGACCTTGAGAACAATAACTTAGAGGGGGAGGATGTTGGCATAGAAGATGTCGATGTTTCGAAGATTCTTGGTGAATTAGGGAGGACGGGTTATACACAAATAAGGATGAGGTCGGAAAAGTTTTAAACCTTGTTGGCCATAAAGAGGAATTAAAGCACGATGAAAGCGCACATAACATTATTATAATAATTAAAGCACACATAACATTAATAATGATTTAGGAGTGGTAATCAGATAAAATTATGCCAATAAATATATTTATCACAATGAGAATTTCCAGGAATTAGAAATATATATGGAAAAAAAAAAAAAAAAAACAAAACCCATTACCCCACTACACGTTCTGTTGTCGTGTTATATTACTTTTTTAAAACACAACCTATTTTCATTAATGTGATCTGTATCTCTGTGTCATAATGAAAGTATATTGAATTTTCAATCAAATGTAAAGAAAAGGGTCAACTAAATAGCAGCAAAGTGGGGCAAACTATTACTCCCTTCATATTTTTCACAAAAAATTGTTAAGTCATGTAAGTTCATTTTCTTTTCCCATTTATATATGCTATAAAATAATTTAAATGAAAGTTTAAATTTATTATTAGCATTAATTCAGTCTTTAACATAATGAAAACGTCATTCAAATATTGAATGTTTTCTTTTACAAAAATTCTTATTTAACTTCTTTTGCTACAATATTTTGTCTAACATAATTAACATTTCACTCAAATTCTCAACTCGATCTCACAAAATAAACGAGCAATACAATGTTGCTTGTCTACGTGGACTTGAGGAAAGTTTTACTTTTTGCATGTTTAAAATGCCATGAGTAAGTTTGACTTTTCTAAAATTTAATGTTACACCATGGTCGAGTAATCGACCATTCTCTCGAACGACAAGCACCGAGGACTCCCCGTTGAGAATCGGTTGCTGGCGTCGAGGGAACCATTGTAGCTAAAGTGTCCTTTGGACGTCGAGAGCCCATGCAGGGTGATGCGCGTCGAGCACCATGACTCGACTTGTGGTGGCCATTACGTCGAGGCAGCATGTCCAGTCAAATCCATCAACAATCTTGTCAACTCAGGGGAGGATGCACTGTTCCAACTTCTACTGTCGTAGCTAGGAAAGTCGGTAAGAGAGGTTGGCCTGATTTCTTGAGATTGTCATCATGAAAGTACACCTACACCACCCCTAGATCCCGGGATAGAAGATTGCTCCCTCGGGGAATGCAGATGAGATCATTATATGTAGAGGCCTATAAATAGAGTCAAAAACCCATTGAAAGGTTACGCACTATTCCATTATAGAAGGAAGAACTTGTAATCTCAGAAAGATTAGTGCATCCACAAGTGGACTAGGCCAAGAAACCTTACCGAACCACTATAAATCCTTGTCTTCTTTACATTATTTCATTACTTTAATCTCTAATTAACCCATGAGTGTTATTGTGAGTATTGCCGGAGAGGTAATTATGAGTTGTCAAAAAAAACACCATCAACAATTGGCGCTAGAAGGAGGGCCTCCAAACCCAGAAATCTAATCCAGTTCTAAAAAAAAAAAAAAAAAAAAAAAAAAAAAAAAAAAAAAAACCAGCAACCATGCCTCCTAGGAATACTCGCGGCGTGATGGCCAACCATAAAAGCCAGGCAGGCCAAACTCCCACCGTCATAGGAACTTTAACGAATCCACCCTTACCGGCAGCTGGAAATCCCCCTGACCGTATTGACCAACTTCAAAAGCAGGTTAAAACGCTCGCTGCCACCATGGAAAGGATGGCTATAGCGCTTGCCGGGCGGGATTAAGGGCAGAACTCGATGCCACCATTGGAGGCCGTGCCGATGAACCCAGTGAACGCTGCTGTTGGGAACCATGAGATTGGTGATCAACGCGGTGACGCCGAGGAGGTCGGTGATAGTAGAGCCAATAATCCCCGCCCGACCAAGTTGAAAAGATCTGTGGGGAGCAGACAACGGGCGGCAAGGAGAAGAGCACTGGAATAGGATGTGGCGCAAGCTGCGAATAACAGGGACGTACCCCCTCAACCGCAGTAGGACGCGAGCATGAGGAACGCTGTCCTAGTGGAATCCTCGTCTGTGCACAAGGGAGACCTTAGGACAAAGCTGAACGCTTGACGTAACAAAGGCGTTCAACAGACTAGAGAGGAAGAGCTCATGACCAAAAACAAAGCTCTGGCCAAAAAGACGGCCAGGCTAGAAAAGCAAATAGGGAGTCGATTGAACAAGCAGGTCATGGGAAAGTGGCCGAGGCTGTAAACGTCGATGCCAAGATGTACACATCCCACGATGACCCATTTACAGAAAGCATTATCTGGGTACCATTGCTTGACAAGTACAAACCGCCCCTATTCCGCTGTATGACGGAAGGAGTGATCCGGATGATCACTTAGAAGTCTACACAGGGCATATGGTCCTACATGGGTACTCCGAGGAGGTTATGTGTCGGGCCTTTAGGAATCATCTTTCTGACTCTGCCAGGAGATGGTGTGAGGTCCCTAAAGCCAAATTATATTACTATCTAGGACGATTTAAAGAACGTCTTCCTGACTCAATTCATAAGTGTCAAAAAATACATCCCACCTAAACAATTGTCAATACGTCGGCTAAAAATTATCGATATGTCGACCTAAACAAATGTCGATACGTCAACCACAATACGTCGATACGTCGACCAACAAAAAATTGTCGATACGTCGACCAACTAAAAATTTTCGATACGTCGACCTAAAGAACTGTCGATACGTCGGCTAAAAATTGTCGATAGTCGACCACGATATGTCGATACATCGACCACGGTGCGTTAAAAACAAGCCCAAGGCTTTGTTTTTGACGAGGGGGTAATAAGGCAACAAGGCCAACAATAGGGCCCAAAAAAATAAAACCCTGTTAAGGTGGTGAGCTCTAACTCAACCATACTTAACCAAAATTCTTCTGAAAATCTTCGCGAAATAGCTAATCTATAGTATTCATATGCAGAATAAGTAAGCATGAGCATATATAAAAAGAAATAAGAATAATATAGGTCTCGACCTTATGGTCGTTACAAACCAACGAATATAGTCTTAGCCTCACGGCCTTTCAAAAAAAAAAAAAAAAGGAAGTAAGAAATAGAAGCAACAAAAGTAGAGGAAACCCCTTACAGCTCGCCACCATCCCACGGTGCCTGCTTGCGACCATCTCCCAGTGCCTGCTCGTCGTCGCCTCCTAGTTCCTGCCCAGCGCCCCCAACTTCCTAGTCCAAATCGACTACCTTCACGTCCTCGCTGTCAGACTCATCGAGGAAAGATAGGTTGACATCTGGACGTTTCCTCCGGAAGCAGTCGAGGATTTGCTCCCCAACAGACTGCATCAAGGACAGCTGGAGTTCGTCAAACTCAGCGGAGGCCTGGTAGGCATCGAGCCTCTGGTTAACAAGGTCCTCGAAGGCCTCTGAGGATTTGAACCGCTCCACCTGTCCCTCGATCAGGTCCTTGAGCTCATGAGATGTCTTGAACAACTCCAGTTTGGCGTCGACCAAACGAAGGAACTCTTCGGAGGCCATGAATTCCCTAACCACCGTAGAAGCTGCTTCCTTTTGCCGCTATTGGAACTCGGCAGATGAGAGGTACGCGTCAACTGCCTTGGAGCTCCCTTGCTGAAAACCCTCCTTGAAGTTGTCGCCCTTCTCTGTGGCGATCTTTTCCCGAGGGACTGCACCTTGGCTTTCTCGACCTCCAAGTTTGAGGAGAGCTCGTCCCAAACAGTGCCAAGAGCAGTAAGCTCTTTTTCGGTGGTCTTCGACGTTGTCTCCGCTGCACAAGGGTCTCCAACTCTATGTAATTTTGGAGGGCAAGCTCAAAGGCCTAAACACCAAAAGGAGAAGGGAACACGGTTAGGGGATGGAAACCAGATCCTCAAAAAAAAAAAAAAAAAAAAAAGAGAAGGTCGAAGAGTGGGGGTAGAACGTACAGAGATCTGGTGCGTCACAATTAGGCGCTGACGCTCCATGATACTTTTCCCGGCAAAAGTGTCCTAGGAATCCGGGTGGAAGTGTGTAGACAACTTAGATGGGGAGGCTAAAGCGGGGAGGAAGCTGCAGACTAGAGTGGAGATGTCGGGGGACCACGTTCGTGATAAGGAATTTGGAGTCAACAATTTTCGACCTCGGCATCACCAGGGGCTCCCCCAGTGCAAGAGGAACCACCAAGTTGGCAGCCACCATGGGACATTTCCCCATTTCTAGGGGCCGAGATGGCTGGGACACGAACCCTTCGACCGTAGCCGGATCCTAAGACTCATCGACCCTTGTCTTCTTGGGGGATGGGTTGGACACGTACATCCCCCGGGGAAGAACTTCAGTGACACCAGGAGCGGGAGGGACCTAGACGACGGTTGGCTCAACGCATAGGAAGAGTCTTTCTCTCTTTCTTCTTCTTTGGCTTTGGGGGGATGACGTACCTCATGTTCGGACGGCACAGCTGCACAAAAAAGAAAGGGTCAGCCTAAAGGTCCTTCGACCATTTCCCTTGGCTTCAGCTAAAAAAGATGGGAAGAAAAACCCAACTTACCACTGAAAAGATCTGCGGGAGGATTGATGAGCTTGTGAGGAGTGTCGAGAACCAAGGCATGTCAGTGGGCATCAGGAAGAGCAAGTATCTCCTCGATGTGTGTGAGATCGGAAGTGGAGAGTCGCGGTCAAGGACCAATGTTACATATATGAGAAGGCTCGATGGGCAGAACCAATGTTATCAAAGCAAAGTATAGAAAGTAATGGACCTACAGTATTTGTTGAATATTATTTGTGTCCCAGGGGATGCTCACCGTCAAGAGGGTGGGAATTGAAGTTGCCACCAACAAGGAATAATTTGGGCTTGTACCCATGGGAGTTGGAGGTCTTCTCGACCACCAGAGGGGGGACAGGAGGCTTGGACTTGGCATGGAGGCTAAGTAGAAAAACCCTCTTTGGTCTGGGGAAGCCTTGAGGGATTAGCAATACAAAAATTCCTCAATGGTTAGGTCGAGTCCCAAAAATTTTCTCCACAGAATTATCATGGAATTTATTGTTACCCAACAGTTGGGTGACAGCTGAACTGGGGAGATTCTATGAAGGCCACAAAATAAGGGCACGTGTGTAGACGGTCATGTGGTTGGCTAGGGGGTTGTGAGCCTGGTTGTTGGGGGTCGGGATGATTAAGTAAAAATGCAGGGGTTGATCCCTGCATCGTTGGAGGACTTCATTGAAGCCTGGGGTTTGATCTTCAATGGGTTGACATCTGTGACCATCCCCGTAAGGCCACCGGTCGACGCCACTCCATAGCCGCGGCCTTTGAAAGGGCCGACCTCTAGGCCAACATCCTCATCCTCAAGTAGTATCAACTCGTCCGGCTGAGAGGCTGAGGCTGATGCCTTAGGGTAGTCATCCACCTAAGCGAGCAGGGAATCCTCGCTTTCGCCCGAGGACGAGCTCGTTGTCGCCATCTCTGCAGGGTCGTCCCTTACCCCTAGATGTGGAGACCCCTCGACCTCTAAATTGTTTTGACGACATGTTCTAGAAAATAAACAGAGGGGGCTGAGTTAGATCCTAGTGGTCGATAGTTCAAAAGTATAGTGTGAGAAGAAATGAAGAGTTTGTTCAGACCAGAGGCCCCAGAGTCGAGGGTTTGACACTCGAGTTTTGCAGCCATGGAAGCGAAAAAAAAAAAAGAGACTGTGCCATAGGTCTGAAAAACCCAGCACCAAGTTCGAAGGTCTCAGGCCAAAGCAAAAGAGCCCAAATAGACCAGGCCATGGACTCAACCTCAGGCTCATGGCCGGCAACACCAGGTAAGTACATTTTCTTTTTTTTTTGTTTACAACGCGACTTGGCCTGGATTTGTAGGCGCTGGAGCTAGACTCACAAAGAAAAGAACAAAGGGAGTGAAGACTTACCGGTTTTGAAGAAGGCTTGAACTTGGAGACAAAGATGAGCAACACGCGAAGAGAGTGCACAGAAGTAGAGGTTCGGAAACAAAGACTTCTGGTGGAAATCTGGAAGAGTGACGACGTTCTGAAAATCTGGTGACCAAAGAATTGTGATATGGGGGTATATATATACACCCGAGGAAGAAGTTCAGGAATCCTTAGGGAGCCCAAAGGACTCCAAATCTCGACTGTAGAATCTGATTCGACTCCATCTGACGGTGGATCCGAGGAGATATAATCTAACGGTCGGGGAGAGAACAAGGGAAAAGGGGTTTGATAAGACGGCTACAACTCATCTTCTCATTGCCGCGTGGCACCAAGGCAGTAGAGACGTGACTATTGACACGATCGACGTGACTACTCCACTGCCCGAGGAACCAACCGCAATGATGCACTATACCGACAAGTGGCTACCATTACCTGCAGAAAAGCAATTCCACATGGCGTTCTTGACGTTATATAGCCAGGAACGTCGCAATGTGACATCCCAGTCTAGGGGGTAATTGTTACACCATGGTCGAGCAATCAACCATTCTCTCGAACGAAAAGTGCCGAGGACTCCCCATTGAGAATTGGTCGCTGGTGTTGAGGGAACCACTATAGCTACAGTGCCATTTGGACGTCGAGAGCCCATGCAGGGTGATGTACGTCGAGCCCCATGACTCGACTTGTGGTGGCCATTACGTCGAGGCAGCATGTCCAGTCAAATCCATCAATAATCTTGTCAACTCAGGGGAGGATGCACTGTGCCAACTACTACTGTCGCAGCCAGAAAATCGGGTAGTCGGTAAGAGAGGTTGGCCTGATTTCCTAAGATTGTCATCATGAAAGTGAACCTACACCACCCCTAAATCCCGGGATAGAAGATTGCTTGCTCGGGGAATGCAAATGAGATCATTATATGTAATGGCCTATAAATAGAGCCAAAAAACCCATTGAAAGGTTACACACTATTCCATTATAAAAGGAAGAATTTGTAATCTTAGAAAGATTAGTGCATCCACAACTGGACTAGGCCAAGAAACCTTGCTGAACCACTATAAATCCTTGTCTTCTTTACCTTATTTCATTGCTTTAATCTCTAATTAACCCGTGAGTGTTATTGTGAGTATTACCGGAGAGGTAATTACAAGTTGTCGGAAAAACACTGCCAGCATTTAAGTTGCAAAAGTAAAACAAAAAAGAAATATTTCGGGCATCACTATTACTAATATAATATAAGTCTTACCTATAGATTTTATACTATAAAACTTACTTTTTATTAGTGGGTGATGCCAGTATTCTAGAGCATTCTTGTAATATTTACTATCAAATTAACTCTAAGAAAAATGAAACAAAATTTGGTTTGGTTCTAAGGTTGTTGGTTGAGTACCTGAACTAGTCCTTCCAAGCGCGTTCTCATCCTTCTTTGAATAAAACCTCTAGTGCTCTGTTTGTAGAAACTTAATTGTCAGCCAAAGATGATAAATCTTGACAAATATTTTAAAAGTGTATAGTCTTAATTTTTACTTTTTATTTTTGATTAATATTTTTTTTAATTAAATAATTATATTAATAAAAGGATACTAATCAATAATTAGAGGTAAAACTCTAGACTCATACATTTTTAAGATTAAGTTCAACAATTTTCTCCAACTTTTTTTTCGTCCCTCTTTCTCTAGCTCTTTCCATGAAAAACAAATGGTGGAGATATTTTTACCTTTACATGGTATTTAACGCAAGCAAAGAAGTTCAATAAGCTCCAGACAGTTTTGTCTAGCCGTCTGCCTTCCACATGACTTGAAGATATATCTGCATGTGTATAATGTTGAAACAGAAATTGTGTTTAGTTTTAGCCAATCTCAAACTCATCTGGTATGAGGAAAAACCCAACTTAAGATATGGTGGTGCAGACAGATATTATTACTATTATTATTTTCAGTGGGGACATTACGGAAAAAAAAATTATACAATCTTTTGCTCAGCAGGGACTTAGTATATATTTTAATTATTCAATAAGGGCACAATTATATTTTTTTTAATACAGCTGGGCATGATTGAAATTTAATAAAAAAATTCAAAAAAAAAAAATGAAACTTTCAAAATTTAAGCGCGGGCTTGTACTCCTCTCACTTGACTACGGCTCTACCAATGTGGGTTTATGTAGCAAATCCATAAATTTTTATTAGTGGAAATAATAATTACAATAAATATTAAAACATATGCAAGTCTTGGCATATTTATTCTCAAACTTGGCTGTTTCATCATTTTTTCCCTATAAAATGTCTATCTACTCTAAGGAGTTATTCATATTTTGATTAATTTGCTTACTACTATTTATTTATTTATTTATTTATTTTTTCAGCCTGTGGTCAATAATAACTTTATAATTTAATTACATTGTGGTCTAACTGGTTCGAACTTTGGAAACTGCATTTAAAATGTGGAGAACTATGAGAATACCAAAAGAAACAAATCCTCCATTGGTGCTTAAATCTTCAAAGAGTTCTCCTCTCAATTCTGGAGGTGGAATGGGTGACCAACTACATGGAGGTGCTTTGGCCCATTTTTCGGAACTTCCTACATCCATGAGTTCCTGTGCCCAAGTGGGGAAAAAAAAATCTATTATTTTTATTTGTACTAGTAAACCACTAAGGGCTCGTTTAGTTTGTTAATTTGAATTTTTAATTTAAATTTAAATGTGATTTTATGTGAAAGTCTTTTACTATAATAAAAAAATTAAATATGATTATTTCTGAAAGTTTTTTATTATGACAAAACTCGAATAGATAAAATGAACTGAGCCTAAAGTGACCCGTCAATGCTTCAAATCTGATCATACCATACAATCTTTTTTACGACCCTCATGTTTTTTTTTTTTTTTTTTTTTTTTTTTTTTGTTATTGGGTCATATCTGATAAAAATAACTCAATTTAGCGATTCGGATTGATTTCTCCATCATCCGGCACATAATATATTGGACACACGGTACGACTAGAAAAAAGACTAGACCAACCTAATTTTGACATAAATTTCATGGTTAATGGGAATGTCTAATCCTACAAACCTGAAAGAAGGCTGTTGCAATGGTCACATCTGAATTGTCTTTGAAACGCATTGGGAATACTGTTACGATTTTCTGTGGCTGCCAAAAATACATGAAACTCCAAAAAAAAAAAAAAAAAAAAAAATGAAACTCTTTTTATTTCATATGGAAATGCGGTAAAAAGGAAATAACTTTCGAAGAGAATTTAGGTTTCAATTTTTTTTTTTATCAGTAATGAAATATATATTCATTAAAGAGACACTAAAGAATTAGGATACAAGACAACACCAAAAATAAAAAAATGGGTCTCACTCATTAAAATAATGACTACGTAACAAGAATAGTAAAAATTAATACCATTAAAATGATGATTGTATCATTATATAGTAAAAAACGTAACATTATTATGATAATTACTATGCCATTTATGTTAATTTTCTAATATTTTAAAAGTTTTGTTAAATTTCAACTCAAGGTATAAAATTTTGTTGTGTAGATTATCTCCTTTTTTTGCCCCCTTAACTATAGTTGCATTCTTAGATAGTTTGATTTTCCCTTAAAGTTTCCTAGACTAGAGAAGATATTGTCTCCAATATAAATTTTAATGCTAGTGTTATTTTAGCATAAAAAAGTGTAAAAAGAGCATATTTTGATGTTGTTTTATTTTGTAATCATTGATATAATATTATTCAAAAAACTAATTATATATACACTTTGTTATACCAGTTAAGTTTCGGGAAAATTTAAAATGCTTGTAGGACTGAAAAATATTAATGGTATAATTTATTAAGCGAAAAGACAACATATTAACCATTAATAAATTAAATATTAATTCCGCATATTATATTTGATGTTAAATTTCACACCATTTATAGTGTATCATTTAACATTATACTTATGATGTGTTTGTTTCAAGGGTTTTATATGATTCAAATCATAATTTTTAATTCTAGTACAATATTTTTCTCTCATAAAAAATTTAAATTTCAAATGTCAAAATCATAAATCATGGTTTGAACCTATAAACTAAACGGATTCTTAATTAACATTGATTTTATATTTTTATTATTCAAATGCCATAGTTGGCATTGGCACAAAGTTTGGCATTGCTCGGAGATGCTCTAATTACTGAGTGGAATTTACCTGTTTAATGACAAAGAATGGTTCTCTTGGGTGGTATACGAGCTTAATTGGTTTAAACGCTCCTTGATAGGTGTCCTGTGAATTCACATTCTGCAACATCTCTTTCAGCTGGGAGCTTATTATTACTGCTTGCACTGCAGAAGTCTTTGCAATTATCTTCTCACCATCTGTAACAAATAGGAGCTTGCATGATCGCAGTTTTTAATCATTAGATTTTCATTAAACTCTGTTAAATTTTCATACTTTTTTTAATTTGATATGATTTTAATATAATTTAATATGTATTATGTTTACATATAGTATATATTTTCGTACTCCACTACAGAATTCATGGCTTCTAAAATCTACGAATATCAACTCTAAAATAATGATGTACTAATTATTTTTCCTTCACTATATTAGAATTTAGAAGCCTTTCGAAACCTTTTTTACTAAGAATTTTGGCAAAGTCAAGTCTTAGAGTAAGCTGGTATCCTTGTTTTGCAGGCTCAATGATCTCCACAACATCAGAACAAATTCCCTCAACCATCTGAATGGTATAATGTGAGAGCCCATGTGATAGTAGCACTCCTTGGGACAGTAGTGGGGTTGATATTGATAAGAAGGTATATTGTGGATCTGATGCTGAGGACTGTTAAAACATCACAGGACAGTTATCAGAAACATCTTATAAGCACATCTTGACAACCACAAAAACAAAGTAAAACACGTAAAAAGAAAAAGCAAAAATTATTTTTTATTTACCCATGAAACTTGTTTACGCAGGATGTTCAAAACAGAATTACGATACGATTTATTATTTTAGAACAATGTATTGGGTACTGGCCGTGTTCGTACTACATGCTAATAAAGATGTGTTTTACAGTATAAAGTTTACAAAGGGGACTCATTTTTTGTAACATCTAGTTAAATTAATTAAAATTAATTAATTAAATTTAATAGTTAATATTAATTAATTTAATATTAATAAAAGATTTTAGTTATAATTATCAAGTAAATAATTTTTTTTAAAATAATTATTTTAAAATTAACACTGTTATTTCTCAAACAACTTTAAATATTGATAATTAATTTTTCAGAATATAAATAATGAATCATTTCATACTTTATTCAAATTAAATTTTAAAATCTAATTATTAAATTTGTACAAAAAAACCCAAACCTATTTTTTTTTTTTTTTTTTTTTTTTCATTTTTCTTTTTTTTTCTCTCTCTCTCTCCTCTCTCCCTCCCACGTTCTCTCTCTCTCTCTCCACGCCAGCCACATACCACCGATGAGATTCCGGTGTCATTTTACGACACCGCCCACACCATGGGAAAGCTCTTGACGAGTTGAGCACGTTGACATGTCGCACGACCTCAAACTCCTTCGAACGAAGCTACAATCGCCGACCGAAGTTCTGAAAACAACCAAAGATTCCGATCGTGATATCTTCTCCGTTCGGCATCCAATCAAGGTGATTCCAGTTCCTATAGATTCAGAACAAAGAGACGAATAAAACCCATCATTTTTCACAACTCGATTCTGGCGGTCGGAGTTCCCGCCACTGCCGCCACCGTTCACTTCCTTCCTGGCCGTCGTTTTTGACACCACCAGTGTCAATGGACTCAGAGAAGAATACTGAGCAAAACCCCTTCGTCAATTTCACGGGTCCACCATCGTTTGCGGGAGATCGAAGCTGCCGCCGCCGCCATTTGGGTGGAGGGCGGTTCCGATGATCCAACCGTTGGATAATCATGATTTTGGTGTCTAAATGCTCAGAAGATCATGAGTAATGAAAGCCCTCAATCAATTTCAAGATTCCGTGGTCGGAGAATTGAGAACCAAGTCCCCGAAAATCTTTAAAGTTGACTGTCCCAATCTGTGTAGTTAGAGTCTGAATTTTGTGAAATTTACTGCACCATTAAACTCAAAAAGGTCGATGTAGGGGGTAGGACCCAAGTCCGCCGCAGAAATATGCTCCGGCACTACGCCACCGCTGCTGCCGCCGCCGCCGGTGGCTGGATTCTGGCAAGTCTCTGTTCTTGAGGTTCTTGACGTCCGATCGAAGATCTGAGACCATATCCTGACTCATTTTGACGTGCTAAACACAACGATGACCTCCGTTTATGCTAATTCCACTCCGTTCAAAAGTCTATGGGTATGGTGAACGCAGATCGAGGCGAATCGAATGACTTCGTTAAGGTTCAGAGCGAGCCATGGAGCTTCAAGAATAGACGGTTGGACAACGTGAAGTTATTCGTAGATTAAATTGTCAAGAAGTAGGATATTCTTCTCATTTCCTTGTTAGCCTATTTTATAGTGTTTTGGTCAAGTATTGTTTTCAAAAGACAAGGTTATGTTAATAAAGAAAAGTACTTTCAAGATAATAGCTTGATTTTTGCTATTGATCTCATAATAGACTAATTTCAAGTTTTTAATGAACATTTTCTTAAGATAAGATACCTTGCGAATTAGGATGCCTGTTGATAGCCTAGATAGGATATGAAGATCGTATCTTTGGGGGCAGAACTTAAAACCCGAACGGGTGACTACAGTGGTGTTAAGGCCTTGTATTGGTCGTAAGTAATTTAATTATTTAAATTACTTTCTGGTTGCCTGTAATTTGAAATTTCAGTTTATTTACCTTTTAGTAAAAATGTTGTTTGGTTCCGACTGAGTTGTTTGGGCCTGTAGTTTTATTTATTTATTCAGTTTTATAAAATTATATCTTACTGGGCATTTTGCTCATTTTTTCTTTATTTTCAATGTTTTAACCTCTCTCTCCAGAGTTAGCGGTTTAGATGTATAGCATGGCCCGATGGATTGAAGGCGTGAGATTTGAAGTGGTTAGTTTATTCTGAATTTGTAGTTTTTAATTCTGAGTTATACTGTATTTCTGTATATAAACTGTATTTGGTCGACACTGTCCCAGAGTTGTATTATTTCAAACTTTATGGACTGTTTTAATTTATTTTTTATTTTTTTTATTTTTTTTATTTTTGTAAAAGAAAGACTCTGAAGTTATATATTTTAATATCTATTTTGATATTTGTATATTTTATTTTATTTTCATGGATTCTTAATTAATTCAGTTTAATGAAGTTAAATTTTAAATTAAATTTTAATAATCACGGTCATATTCTCGGGGTTGTGACACTTTCTATTAGCAGTGTGGTGTTTCTAAATATCTTTTATTGCTTTAAAATGTGCCGTGTACAGTCGTTTGAGACATTAGATGACGGCTAAATCAAACCGAATCATTGGAGTTTTTGTTTGCTAAGTCCTACTTGATAGAAAGCATTCCAATTTTCAACAGTCGGATTGGTTTAACCATCATCCAGTGGCTCAAAACAGACTGCACAGTAAATAACTCATCTTGTTGAAGCTGAAAACAGAACAAAGGTACCTGAATGTGGTATTCCACTGACCCGAATTCGTACAAGTGATGATCAATCTCCACGGGCTTTTGAGCGCTGTCATATGAGAGGAACAACATTTGATTATCCAAATGCTTTAAATTTTTGTAAGATTCACTCTTTACTTGACTCTTTTGGTTGATGAAAACTATAATGTACAATATTGAAAACTAACTCTTCCATTGATACCCTTTTTGTTCCTGTCAATTTTTGGAATTTTCCTTTCTTTCTCTAATCACTCTTGATAATTTGCCATTTCTAGGGTCATCCAATTTACATAAAAAAAAGAGAGCAATTGTATGGTTATGCAAGTCAATGAAGTAATTTATCCTCACATGAACAACACCCTTATATCCTAATATATTGATTTCACAATACAAATGGGGAACTTTATGCGGTAGAGATCTCACTGATAGTGCATGTTTTATGATTCTTATATCTTATTAAAATCACATCAGAATAAAAAAATATGTAAAATTTAAAGAACTCAATATCATCTTTATTGGTAGAGATTCCCCCTACTATAAAGTTTCCTAAGGATTAAATGTTGGAGTTAGATGTGACAGCAAATTGCCCATTTAGACTTTAGTGAAATGTAGGCACTGCAATTATCATATGAACAATGGTCCCATATTGGACAGGTTCATTCTGTCCATAAATTCCCCATGGGAAATTGCCTACCACCTGGAAACTACATATGTCTGTCTGCCAAAGTGCTTCTTACTATATATATAGATAAACATGTATATACGCGCTATATATATATATATATATATATATATATATATATATATATATTCCACAATAACAACTATTTCAGAATTACAGTTTTACTAAGATTCATAAATTCATTTATTTGACTATATTTTTGCACTTGTTGTTACATTTTTTTTTTTCTTGTAACCCCCACCCCGGCATCCCCACACCACTCGTGTAGATGCATGGACTAATTATTCCGTGGTAGTGATCATTTCAAAAATTTGTTCACGTTAGGAAGATAGCAATTTTCTTGCTTTTAGTCTGATCGCATTCTGTTATGTAAAAGTGTCGTTGAAAGTGCCAAAACTAGAAATTAATACATAGTAGCAAGTTTTTTGGACTTCACTAGCTACATAACAATTTTATGGTTTTAGTCCAATCACATTCCACTATATAAAAGTGCCGTTTAAAATGCACAAACTATCACATCACTTAAAATAAAAAAAAATAAAAAAAATAAAAAGCAAACAAACAAAATCCTTGTGATGCTAAGCACCGAGATGGTGAATTTTAGCATTTTTTTTTCTTCCATGAAATAAGAACTTTTTTCAGTACGTCTCCTTATCGATAGTATCAGTTTACAACCATTAGATTTCATCAAATCACATCAAATTAAGAAAGCACGTAAAACATATAGTTTCTAATATAAGTCTGATGACTGAAAAATAAAAAACTACTAATAGTTCTTTTTTCTGATCTTACAAGAGAAATTTCCCATGAAATACTCTAACAAATATAAATTATGAATGCTTAACTAAATAAGCAGTGTAAAATAGCGTGTTAATTTTCTTACCGGTATAGTTTGAGTAGGATTTCCTTCAGTGCTGGAGATTCCCTCTCAAAGCATGCCATGCTAAGAAATGTGAATTGTAAATCTCTCTCTCTCTCTCTCTCTCTCTCTCTCTCTCTCTCTCTCTCTCTCTCTCTCTCTCTCTCTCTCTCTCTCTCTCTCTCTCTCTCTCTCTGTAGTATCACATATTACTGCTGGAATTGAAGCCTGATATACCATGTTGCAAAGATAGTACTGTTTTTTATTGGGTAAGAACTTTGAGTAAAACTCAAGTTCTCAAAGTTGCACTCAAGTTTGGCAATCTTCGAAGCAAGTTTTGTCTTTGTCCTCCACTCTCCACTACACCTAATTTTCAACACCTATACAATTCATTTCAACTTTTCTTCATGGATTAATATTGATATTTAGTCTACATTTTGGTTGTAAGACAATAGTTTGTTTGTTGAGTATAATCTTTTACCAAACGTCACGAATTAGATTCAAAGTTCACATTTGGAAAAAAAAAAAAAAAAAAAAAAAATCTTCATGTATTTATATATTTATATTAGTCTAGATCTTGGTCCAAAGATATCAAAACTTTGTTCGTTAAGTACATATTTTTTAGCAAACGTCATCAATATTCAAAGTTGACATTTGGAAAAAAAATTAAAAAAGAAAAAGGAAAATTAAAAAAGAGAGAAGAAGAATAAGAATATAGCCTAAGGCCATGAGTTTTAGGGGTTTTAAGAAAAATGGAGAGAAAGAAATAAATAAATTATTACACGAAGAATTGAAGTCATTCTATTATTATATGACAATGATTTCAATAGCGACTTGCTGATAAACATATTTGTCCTACAACCTTGACAATATGATTTTATAGTTTTACTCATGGGATTTGAGGTTTGCTAAGGACACTTGTGGGGATACTTTATAAGGTTTTGCTTCTTTTTTATTATTAATATATTTTTTTTTTTTCTAATCTTGAATATTTACCTTTTCCAAGTAGTTCAAATTGCTCTGTTCTCATAAATAAATGAAAACGGGGTTGAAGACTTAATGTAAATTCACCCTCTATTTTACAATAATTTACCAAACTATGGCGCAACAGCAGCAGCAGCAATAATAATAATAATAATAATAATAATAATAATAATAATAATAATAATAATAATAATAATAATAATTATAATAATAATAATAATAATTATTATTATTATTATTATTATTATTATTAATAGCGGGGCTTCCTTCAACGATAAGAAAAAAAAAAAAAAAAAAAAAAAAAAAAGAAAAACGTGTGGGCTGTATTCTACAATGATTAAAGATTCATTGATATTCGGTAGGTTGAGATTCCATCCTTTTCTTTTTTCTTAGAAGTGTCGAACAAGCATTGATAGAGGGCCATATTTCTATATTTGCCTCTGATCCCCAAAGAAAAAAGTCAAAAGAAGCCAATTTTTTTTTTTTAAATGATAATCAACTTGTGGTATTATTATGATGTTTCTATGATGACATGTTTAATGAATGGAACAAAAGTTTTTGGCTAAGGAAAAACAATTTTCTAAGCCTCACCCTAGAGATATCTCGTTTTTTCAACTTAAGTACTGTATTGTCATTCTCATGAACATCATGGCCATCATTTATTGTGAAATTGTGCTTAGCTGTAACAACCTAAAATTTAAGCATGTTTAATTATATTAATTGTGATATATTAAAATGTCTAATTTGAGTTTCTTAATTAATCATGATTATTAAATATTTTCTTATCTTCAAGTTTTAAAATACTCCAAAAAATTTTAATTATTTTCAATATTTACAATTCAACCTCAAAAGTAAGCGGGAATAAATTTTTCCTTCCTATTCTTTAAAATATCTTTTGATACTTATCCTTTTCTTTTCTTTATAATTATTTCCTTTTCTTTATATTTCTTTCCTTTTCTTTCTTTCTCTCATTTCTCTCTCAGATCACCCTCTCTCGTCTCACTCTCTCTCTCTCTCTCTCTCACTTGACTCTCTCTCTCTCCCCCCCCTTTTCTCCCTCTCAAATACGTTACTCTCTCTCTCTCTCTCTCTCTCTCTCTCTCTCTCTCTCTCTCTCTCTCTCTCTCTCTCTCTCTCTCTCTCTCTCTCTCTCTCTCTCTCTCTCAAAGGAAAACCAAGAAGCTTTCTGACCAAAATATGAACCAAAGAGGATTTTCAAGAAGTTTTCTTCACAAAAGGAAAGATTGAGGTAAATTCCTCTCTCTCACTTGACTCTCTCTCTCTCTCCCCCTCTCTCTCTCTCTCTCTCTCTCTCTCTCTCTCTCTCTCTCTCTCTCTCTCTCTCTCTCTCTCTCTCTCTCTCTCTCTCTCTCTCTCTCTCTCTCTCTCTCTCTCTCTCTCTCTCTCTCTCTCAAAGGAAAACCAAGAAGCTTTCTGACCAAAATATGAACCAAAGAAGATTTTCAAGAAGTTTTCTTCACAAAAGGAAAGATTGAGGTAAATTCTTTGAGAAATAAACTCTTAATTTTCGGATCTTGCTTTGTTGGAACATATTTTGCTTGAGCTTGGTGATCTCTTGGTTTTGGCCTCGTTTTGAGATAAATTATGGTTGATTTCATGTTTAAATTTTGGAGTTTTAATTCTTTGAACTTGATATAGTGAATGGAAACGGGTTTTAGTGATTTCTCATAAAAATATCTTGAAATCGAACAAGAAAATGTAGGATTTGGTGCTATTCTTCGTTGATTCGGCCAAACTTTCAGGCCTACAGAACACCTCTGGTCGACCGCTCTGGGAAACCAGACCAAGCACCACCCATCGACTAGTAGGGTTGCACTTCTCTATCACCGGGCGACCGGTTGCACAAGAAATGCTCCAAAATGTTTTAAAAACTTGTTTTGACCTAAAATTTTAATGGAGAACCAAATTAACTTAATTTGGGAACTCAAAATGAGAGGATTAGCCACATATATCCTTGTTCTATTCTATCTATCTTGTTTGAGTTCCAATTCTCAAAGAACCATAACTTGGATTATGAAGTTGTTTATAAACTTTGGTTTTGAGTCAAAGCACACTAGTATGATACAATTGTACATATTTAAGCTAGATTGTTTTAGAGGTGAGGTCTAAACTCTAAACCGTTGTTTTGATGACGAAGCTAGCGGCGAGATCAGATATTGAGCTTCAAAGATAAGTGAGACTAGGACGATGAGAAGCCAGCCGTAGAATTTATATCCAAGAGATAGAATATTATTGTCCATATCCTTGTTAGCCTTGATTTAAATATTATTGGCCTATGGAAATGTTTTAAAGACAAAACATTTTTGACTTTATTCAATTTTAGAGAAGAGTTTAAAGTAATATTTTCTTAAAATAAGATATTTTAAGAAATGGTAAAACGCTTGATGGCCTAGAGATCGGGGTATGCAGATCATATCCTTACGGGCAAGCCCCAAAACCTATACGGACAACTTCGGTGGTGATATCATGGCTTTGCGATAAGGTAAGTGATTCATCAAAATCTTAAAATTACTTACTGGAACATGGAATCCTGAAATTTATGATTATTTCCTTTTATAAAAAGGATGTTTGGATCCGGATGATATGGTCAGACCGTGTACTCTTTTAATTAATGAACTTTTATGAAATTGTATCCTACTAGACATTTCGCTCACTGTTATTTTGTTTTCAATATTTTAAACCCCTCCTAGATGATGCTTAAAGTAGTGCTGAGTCGATAGTGACTACCGGTGATGCTAGCTTGATCTCCAAAAGTGAAGAAGTTGTAATTTACTTCCCTCTTTGTTGCTTATTAGGCATGCATAACTTTATGGTTTGTAACCTTAAATTCTCCTAAACTATGGTTGATGTCTATATTCAGTTACTTACTTTGTTTATGTATGCTACAATATGAATTTTCTTGTGGGGAATCCTAATGTGATTGATACCAGAGGCTGGTTTTTAAACTTGTTTTATTATGGTATTATGAAATCCACCTCATTTTTCCTGAAACTTAATTCACTTAAATCGTGGGGTTTCTTTGAAAATTCTTAAATATATATTATCTTGATATTGATTTTAGCATTAATACATGTTTAATTACTCTCTTAATTCGCTTTAATTTCTAACAAGCCTTCACGTCACTAACCCTTATTTTGGGGCATGACATTAGCAACCAACATAAGAAAACAAAACCATTAAAAGTTATGGTCACATCATTTCTATATATGTCAATTTCACTTCCAAAATTATCAAAGTGACTTATGGTGTTGTTCAAAATCGGCCATAAATTAAAAATTCTATTAAAAAAAAACTAGCTGCTTATATCTTTGAGAAAAAATTTGCATAAAGAAGGTTCTTTTTTTCTCTTCTCTCTTTTTCTCTCTCTCGCGAGGCGACTAGAATTTTCAGTTTGGGATCTCTTCTTAGGGCCGACGTCTCGCACAACTACTAGTTGGTCGCCAGATTCTTGGCCCTTGAGACTGTGGTTGTGGTCGTGCAGGTGTGGTTGGTGGATGATGGGCACAGTCCATTGGCGATGGAGGAGTAGATCTGGCGAGGAATGGGATATTGCTGGTGGATATGTGGTGCAAGGACATCGTTCAAGTTGTTATTGCGTTCAACTCTATCAGTGGAGGTTGCACTTCAGCTGCGAACGACTCTGCTTAGATCCAATTTCTTTGGCTTTCGTACAATAGTTTTTGGCTCGTTGTCAGCATCTATTCCTGTATGGTTAAGGCTATTCATAGGTTTCATTGTGTTTGGTTAATTTTAATAAAGGTGTTGTTTTCACTAAATTTGTGTATTGTAATAACGGTGGTGGTTTCCTTACATTCTGTTGGGAATAGTGTCATGAAAGCATGAGATGTAAAAGGATATTTATTATTTATTAAATAAAATAGTTTATTCATCATTTTATGTGCATATATTTATGAATATTTTATGAATATCAAATAAAATTCCTTGATTATTTATGTAACCTTAAACATGGTATATAAGTGTTATATACGAGAGGATAATGTTTAAGGATAGTAATCAAAAGTAATTGTTCATAATGAATTTAATTAAAGTTCAGAATCTTTAATTAAAACATTATAAATACATGTCATTCCCATTTAGAATGGAACGGTGTTATCCGCATTGTTAATATGGCGAGATATTGAATGAGTGTATTTCACAGAATGAGATTATGTGGAACATGGACGCAGACACAATATGAATTTCTAATAATTTCCGTTAAGCATATAAATTCTAATTGAGTCTACCGATGGTCATATATAGGATGATTTTAATCCTGAGTTCTTAACAAACTTCTATTTATGGATTTATGTCTTTTGATTTACTCGGTACGGATTCTGAGACCCTGAATCCTATTCCTTGTATTTTGGAGACATAATGAAGTAGGTAGCTGGGAATGTTATTATACGAGATGGAATCCATTCCTTCTTGAGAAAGAAGTAGATAAATAATTCTCTTGAGTGTTGATTCGGTACTTGGATTAGTAAGAGCGTTCTGCTTCATGAATGTGTTTTATGAATCACTATCCATTAGAGAATCAATGGTACTCAAGGATAAAGATGTAATTAGAGAGGTTAATGGATTCTACCTAACTCTAATTATGAATTATTTATGGAGGATTGATCTATATGTAATGACTATATCAAATGGACACTTCGCAGCTTAGAAGTAATTAATGTCTATAATTTTGAGAGTGCAATTCCAAGTTTATAGTGGAGTAACTAATGGAGTTAATAGAATTAATTAATTAATTAATTAAAGTGTTTAATTAATTATTAATTTTATTGGAGCTCAGAATTATAGGTCCATTAGTCCCCGCGTCGTCATTGTAATTCTACTAGACACAAAGGGCAAAATGGGAATTTTAGAATTACTGAATTCTAAAATTAAATACTCGAAGAATAATTAATTGAGCATTAATTATTATTTAAATAATGAGATTATTTAAATTTGAATTTGAACATATCTAGATTTATCCATTTAAACTTATTTGATAAGTTGTTTAATTTAGAATTTAAATTAATTTAAGTTTGACTAATTAAATTCGAATTTGAATATGATTTAAAATTGGACTACTAGATAAAGGATAAAATCTCTTCTTTCCCTATCTGATATAAGCGCCGCACATAGGGATAAACCCTAGGAGGGTGACCGCCACTTTGAGGATAAGGGAAAGGGATTTTTTGTTCCAAATTTAAAATTGGAGATAAGGATTTGATTCTATTTTGAAGTTTGACTTCTACTCTTTAAATATGAGAAAGATAGAAAATTGTGGTAACAATTTTGAAACACTTTTCAGCCCTAATTCCAGAGTGTGGCCGAAATTCTCATAGAGGAAAAGAGTGAAAAATATTTTTCTCCAAAAAATTCAATATCGTGCATGCGTTGGTGTTTGTGGAAATTCGAGTGTTTCAGAAACCTGTTTTGTCTCACGTGTGCCCACACACACGTCTACGTGGAATCAAGGAATTGATGTGGAAGACTTTGGTGTTCTAAACACAAAGCTTGGAGCTAGGACTGTTCGTGGTCAAAGAAATTCAAGTTATCATCTGAGTCCGCTATCAGGTATTTTTTCAGTTGAACCTTGAATGATATAAATTAATGTGATTAATTTATTCATGCATAAATTAATATAATCTATAGAGTATCTCAAAAGTTTTGTGAAAATTTTTGTTATACACGATCTGCCTTTCCACTGCGTTTCCGCCGCCGAATTCGATTCGGCAACTAACACATTCCGATATTGTTTATGTATCTCACCTGTCTGAGTTGGTTATTGACGATGTGTGTGTTTGTTTACAATTATATTTATTTCTAGGCTATGTCGCTTGTGTCTCCTGTATTAGGGGTTCTGTTTCGGTTTACTGGTTTTATCCATCAACTGTAAAGGTTTTTATTAACGAGCTTTGATTGTGTTTGTTGGGGTCTGGTTAATTTGGGGTTACTATGTGGCAAAGGTGTATACGTGTATGTACCTGATTTGATGGTGAAGCTCACGTTGGTGCAATACTTGGCACTTCTGGATGTAGACCCAATGGCAGGACCTCTAACGAACTCGAATCAAGCTTAAGAGAATTGACTCTAGGAACCTTTTTGTTGTGAAAATGACAAAAATAACCTTCTGGAAAGAGTTAGAAAATCCGCAACAACAAGAAGAAACCCACGTAAGCTGAAGTCGATGCGAGGAGGAATCAAGTAGTTGATGGAGAGATGACTCGGGTTTGATAAGGCATTGATGAAAAAAATGAGATTATTCGGTGAACTCGCACAGGCAACTCCGTGGGAGAGATATTGAGAGAACCCTAAAAAGGGTGAGGTTGAGTGCTGCAAGGAGGTTGATGGCGAGAATGAAGTCTTGACGCCTTTTGAGTGCCGAAATATGCTCCGTGGTATGGAGGTATTCGAATTTGCTAGTAAGGGCTCAAGAACTTCCTTGTCCTCCAAGAGAAGAGAACTTCCTTGTCCTCCAAGAGAAGAGTGGATAAAGCTCTTGCAGAGCTTTTTGAGTGGCGCTGTGGCTTAGAGCAGACCAAGACCAGTATAACTTCAAGAATAAGAGAAAATATGGAGAAGCTCTGGAAGAAGTTCAGTAGAGTGGAAGTAAGCTATATAGGCTTGATTAGTTGTTGTGAATGAATGTGAAGGAAAATGCGGTGTTAATAAGAGAAATCTGAAAGCTGTGGCACTTTGTAAAACTTGAAAAAAATCCTAAAGTATAAATTTTAATGACAAAATTTAACTTATGATTTTTCTTGTGAAACGTATATTTACTACCTTTATAATAGGATGTAAAGTTCCATATCAGTGAGATTTCACGGGATATGCCAATGAAGTTATGCATTAGCACACATTTTGACAACAAAGAAAAGTGTCTTGATGACTTTCTTCAAGGATCTAAATCATTGGTCTAATAAAGAAAGAATAATAAATGGGAAATTCAGGTCATACCACCTAATTGAAATTCAGATGTTAAGTGTAGAATTTCTGTCATATGGATATTGTTTGATGATCATTTAAATAATTTCATGAATATTTAAACCTAGTATCAATGATTGCTTCTATAATGCTGATGAAATATATATAATGAGGCGATAATGTATTTGTCGAACAATAATCTCCATTTTCAAGAATGAGTCACATTAGACTCTTTGGTGATTTAATAGGAAATAAACCTCAATAGAATTTTCTGAAAGCAAATCTTTAGTGCAAAAATCCTTGAGGGGATTAGCACCTTACGATGTATGACGTTTCTTTCAAATAAGTGTATTAAAATACCTTGGAATGATGCCACTTTTTATTTTAAGAAGAAATTGATTAAAATTGGCATAATTAAGTTAATTTAGTTAGAAGAAATGTTTAGGCAGATATTTAGATAATGGACCATTATAGACAAAGTTTTGAATCAAGGGTCTAGATTTGGTCTAAAGTTGATCAATGGTGTAGAATGAATTTAGGTTTGACCAATGGTGTGGATCGAGTCTGACAAGATCAAACGGTTGATATTAAAGATGATTTTGATTAGATGGTGTAGAATATGATTTGACTAGATCAATGGTGAAGATTAATTAGAGAAAGTGATGACGGGTATTTCTACCAACAAATCAAGTACTTTTAATCTTGAATATTTGTAAGTTTTCAAGCATTTTTGTTAGTTTAATGTCTTTTGTGTGTTTTTTATACGAAATATAAATAAATGCCAACTTGGATGATTTTGCATGAAGAAAAGAAGAATATTTACCTAACTTGTGAATCAATGAAAAGAGGATGTGAAAGAGGTTTTTGTGGCACAAAAGAGGAGGCTTTGGATTGCAAGAAAGCGGGCTGCAGCGCGCCTTCATACGCTACAGCGCGCTGCAGCCCCTAGCCCCAGAGACACGCGCTGCAGCGCACCAAATGGGCACTGCAGCGCGCCCAGCACGTTTTGCTGCAGCAACGCGCGCTGCAGCGCACCAAATGGGCACGCTGCAGCGCGCCCAGCGCACCAAGGTGCGCTGCAGCGCATCAAATGGGCGCTGCAGCGCGCCCACTTGATGCCACACGCTGCAGCGCACCAAGGCGCGCTGCAGCGCGCCCACTTGATGTTCCGCACGCTCCAGTGCACTGATGGGCGCTGCAGCGCGCCCCAGCCCGCAACAGCGGTATTCTCTGCCAAAAGACGCAGGCTGCAGCGCGTTTTCACGCAGGCTGCAGCGCGCCTAGGCCCAAAAACGCGCGCTGCAGCGCGTAATCACGCAGGCTGCAACGCGCGTCTGAAGCCGTCGCTCCGAAGTGTTTCATTATAGAAGGAAAAAGTTGCCATTCGAGATGGAGGCCCGGAAAAGTGAAGAATACATCAAAAGGAGGCCGAAATCCTTCATCTTCGAGGTCCTTGGAAGCTCTTCAAATGGATATTGGGTTTTACATTTAATCTAGAACTTGATGTAGTTTTATTTGAACTATGTTTTGAATATTTTGTTGATTGTTAA
Organism: Morus alba; assembly: GCA_012066045.3. NCBI lineage: Eukaryota > Viridiplantae > Streptophyta > Magnoliopsida > Rosales > Moraceae > Morus > Morus alba. Next base: position 30,427,728 of record CP050225.2, read on the forward strand.
TTTAATTTCATTTCCAATTCATTTATGTTTCTCTATGCTTAATGCTTGTAATTTATTTTGCCAATGAGTTAGATGAATTTTAGATTGCGAATTTGATGCTCGGGAGAGATTGAATTCTTTATCTAGATTTGAGAAGCATAGTCTAGGTTGTTGTGAGACCGGGAGGAGATCAACGCTTAGATAATCAAATTAGGATTTAGGTTGTTGTGAGGCCGGGAGGCGATCGACATTCCTATTTTCTAATCACAAAGGCGAAGCTTAATTTGTGTTTAAATGTTCATTTCGAATAGGGATATTGTTTTGGGTATTTAAATACAATTTCTTGTGAGGCACTCGGGAGAGGTTGCAAGATGATATTAGAGCCTTGATTAATGAATTGAATGGAATTGATTAGCTATTACATAATAGGATGAACATAGGAATAATAAAGCGAAATCAAGTACCTAGACCATTTGTGTATAGATACTTTATTTTCTTATTTTCATATTTATTTTGTTTATTTTCTAAATTTTCATTTTATTAGGTTGCCTAGATAAAGTCAAGTTACAATAATTGCGGTACTTAATGGCAATTCTAAACCTAATCCCTGTGGAGACGATACTCACTCACCTTATACTCAAAACTTAACACCGTACGCTTGCGGAAAATTATTATACACAAAAAAATTACGCATAAGAAAGAATGGATGGTTTAAATTCAATAGAAGGAAAAATATTAACCAAAATTTAAAAAGATGGATAAATGGAGTATGCATGGCTTTCATACAAGCTTAGACAAAGGAGATGTTTGGTTGGCGGATTCGTCCCCCGATTCGAATCATGATTCGTGGTTCGCTACAGTAGTTTCTCTCACAAAAACTACACGTAAATCGTAAATGGTTCAAATCACATGATTCGAATTCCTAAACCAAACGTTCCTAAAGTTTGTGTATGGCCTTAAAGGAGATGGGACGTCACTTTCAAAATACATAAAGCATGCAATATGAGACAAACTATGTACTTACCAATCAAGTAGCCCAACTTCACTCTTCCTCTCTCTTCGTTGTCCCTCACGTTCCCCCTCTCTCTTTTCTTCTCTATAACTAAAATCCCAGCTGATATTAAAAAAAAAAATTGTTCCAAATATACCCTCCCATAATCCCTCCCATATAAAGAAAAAGATGTAACTAAAAACCCTACTTCCCTCAGTCATTTTTCTCTCTCACTCTCACTTCTCTAAGCTAGAAGACTCTCCTAAATATCTCCCTCTCAGCGACGCCTCTTCACAGCCCAACTCTCCTTGATTTCACCCTCAAGTCTCAAGGACATCACTTCTAAGGAGCTTGAATGGAGTAGTCTATAAATTAGAGATGCTAGCAAGGTAAGTGCTTAAGATCCAAGTCTTGTAGTTGATTTTCTCCTCCTTATTTGAGTGTAACCTAATCAGAGAGTGTTTAAAGGAGATCAAGGAGCTTTGGAGCTCAAAAGGAAAGGAGAACTCCAACCAAGAAAAGAAAGAGGTATAGATCTAAACAAGAAACCCTAGATCTAGTTGTACTTGAGTATATGTCTTATAGAAATGTGATTTACGTCTAAGTCTTGAATATAGAATGAAAATATATTTATATGGCATGAAAATACAGAGAATGACTTACAAATAGGCTTTTGAATCATTTGACTTGAAGTTGTATTGATCAAGTTATGTTAGATTTAATCTTAGGTTGCAATTACCATTTTTTTTTTCTGACGAGCATATAAAACGTCATATATTGTTTAAATTGTCCTAAAAATCGGACTCTCATATTTTAGGGGTAGAAAGTAGACATTATAAGCTTTCTAACGAGATATATGGACCCCAATACGACTTTTGTATATTTTATTATGAATTTTTGAATCCAAGGTTTGGAAATAGGAAATTTTGCAGCACCCTGAGCCTAAGTTGTCCAATAGGATGAGTTATAAATTGAATCTGGTAAAAATGTTTTAACGGTAGTTGATATGACATATATAGACACTTGTGTTAAAATTTGAGGATGAATGGAGTAGAAACGAATCCGGAAACATAATTTAGAGTTTAGAGGGCCTTTTCTGAAAACTAGAAAAAATGGAGTGTCCAAAGTGCTAAGTTGTGAATATTTAGGGGTTGTTTAGGATGATATTCCCCTATCCCAAATGAGAGAAAACCAAAGGATTAAACTTCTTGTAAGTTAGTTACCCAGTATGAGGTCTATAACGTAAAAGTTATAAAATTGGAACCATTTTACAAATTAAAAAACTGTATGTGAAATGGGGGTTTAGATCTATGTGAAAATACTTCTTAAACCCAAATAACATGCTTTGAGTGAGTAAACGACTTAGATTGGAGTCCGAAACCTAGTAGGCCCATATAGGGGTAAAAGTGGGTTGGTTTCCGAATCAAATTCGGATGTGGAAGCGTGGAGGTAGTAGATCGTGTATAACAAAAATTTTCATAAAACCTTTGCAATACTCTATAAATTATATTAATTTATGCACAAATAAATTAATCACATTAATTTATTAATTAAGAACTTGAATAGGAATTATACCTAGCAACCGATTAGGATGATAACTTGAGTTCTTTGACCTCAAACAATCCTCGCTCCAATGCTTTGCTTAGAAAACCTGAGCCTTCCTCATCAATTTCTTGAATCTATGAAGATGTGTTTGTGGGCACACCTGAAACAAAACGGATTAACAAAACACTCAAGAATTTTCACGAACACTAACCATGCGTGATGTGGAATTTTTAGAGAAAAATTTTTCCTCTCAACTCTTGGAAGAATTCAGCCACTCTAAAATTAGGAGCAAAAATTGTGTCAATAATTGTTTCAAAAATTGTCTCACAATTTTCTACTATCTCCTTAATTAAAGAATAATAGTTAGACTCCTAGAAGAAGTATTGTCTTTATCTCCAAGATAAAGCTTATCTATTTTCTCCTATTTGAATTTGGAATAAAATTTTTCCTCCCTTATCCTATGTATGGCCGGCCAAGATAGGGATCCTTATCCATGTGGTAGATGCCAAAAGCAGATAGGGAAGGAAGAGAAAATCATCATTTATCCTGTAGCAAAATTTTGACTCAAATTCAAATTCCAATTTATGTCAAACTGAAATTAATTGAATTTCAAATTGAACAACTTATCAAATAAGTTAAATGGATAGTGCTAGATGTGTTTGTTGGGAATAGTGTCCTAGAAGCATGAGATGTAATAGGATATTTATTATTTAATTAATAAAAGAGTTTATTCATCATTTTATGTGCATATATTTATGAATATTTTATGAATATCAAATGAAAATTCCGTGATTATTTATGTAACCTTAAAATTGTATATAAGTGTTATATACGAGAGGATAATGTTTAAGGATAATAATCAAAAAGCAATGTTCATAATGAATTTAATTAAAGTTCAGAATCTTTAATTAAAACATTATTAATACATGTCATTGATAAGTGCACAAATTTGCACTTTTAATGTTCATAATTGTCAAATTATTTTATCAAATTTGTGATTTTAATTACAAATATTCCTAAATTTAGAGGATTGAATTTTAAATGGATTTATTTTATTTTTCAGGTTTTTGAAGAAAACAATTGGATTTGGGTTAGTTTACCAAGCAAAATCCAAAAGTTAAGCCCAAGAAAAGCCCAATTCGGCCCAAAGCCCATCAGCCCATCATTCAGACGAGTCGAGCCGAGAACGCGAGCCAAGCCAAGAAGCCGCAAGCTAACCCAGCGGACACGTGTCGATCACTGCCGCACCGCAGGCCGTGGGACCCAACTGTCCCCTCGCAGACGCGCGCCTGGCGCACACCGCCCACTCTCCACGCGAGTTCCCCTCACGCGTGCGTTAGGTATGTTTCCTCTCTCTTCTGCGTGGGTCCCGCATGCCAACACCCCTCCAGCCATATCTCGCCACGCGTCCCAGTGGGCTCCACCTGTTCCCCCGCGTACGCGTGTTTTGCGCGCACTTTCCCTCTCCACACGAGTTTCTCTCCCGCACGCGTCCAGTTTTCCTCCACGTGATCCAGCTATGCGCCACGTCTCTCCTGTGCACGAATCGCCTGGCGACACGTGTCCCACTCTTCAGAAACATGATGTTTTTCTCCCCGATTAAGCCTTGTAACTTCTTAATTAGGATATGGTTTTTAGGTTTTTAGCATTCTCAAAACTCTATAAATAGGATCATTATCAAGGTGATTAGAGTTAGATTTTTAGAGTTTAAATTCTCACATATTTTCTTGTTCTTATTCTCATACTTTCTTTTTAGAATTTTATGAGAATTATGTACAAGCTAGGCTAGAGTATTTAGGTGAGGCTAGAGATGATCCTATATGTGTAGTGAACTTATTTGGATTTTTGATTCTCCAATGGTTTGTAAGTTTTATACATTTGAGTAAATAATTTTCTTTTATCATATTTCTTCTTTTTATCAATATATTTTATTGTCAACTTTCATATAAATCTAGTCAAGCTCTTTTTATGTGATTGTTGCATTATATTATATATTGATCAGTATTATTTTATGAGTAGTCTTTTACTGCATTATTGCTAACGGTATATTGTCGCTCTTGGATTTCTCATAAGATAATTTTTCCTAAATCTAAAGGTTAGAATTTTATTTACTCAAATACATTTTTAATTCATATGTTCTTCAAATATTTATTTTTCGATTGATTGTTTGGGATGTGAAACTTTCAATTGAGTCAATTTATGAATCAAAATCTAAATAGGTGAGCAAAGCATATGGAGGATTCACAAAGCCTTACCACTTTTAACTATTGAATTTTCTCTATTTTAAATTGTTCAAAAAAAATCATCAAAAACACTCATTCTTTTTCTTTGTTTGATTGCTTACTTTCCTAACGCTTTTTATTTGCTAATCATTTCTTGTTCAATTTAACACTCCCTCATAGGATCGACCGTTCAAATTGTAATACAATTGACCGCTTATTTTTGTACACGTTTGGGCGTAATCAGTCATTCCCATTTAGAATGGAACGGTGCTATCGCATTGTTGATATAGTGAGATATTGAATGAGTGTATTTCGCATAATAAGATTGTGTGGAACATGGACACAGACACAATAGGAATTTCTAATAATTTCCACTAAGCATGCAAAGTCTAATTGAGTCTACCGATGGTCATATATAGAATGAACTTAATCCTGAGTTCTTAACAAACTCCTATTTATAGATTTGTGTCTTTTGATTTACTTGGTACGGATTCTAAGACCATGAATCCTATTCTTTTTATTTTGAAAACATGATGAAATAGGTAGCTGGGAATGTTATTATACGAGATGGAATCCATTCTTTCTTGAGAAAGAAGTAGATAAATAATTCTCTTGAGTGTTGATTTGGTACTTAGATTAATAAGAGCGCTTTGGTTCATGAATGTGTTTTATGAATCACTATCCATTAGTGAATCAATGGTACTCAATGATGAAGATATAATTAGAGAGGTTAACGGATTCTACTTGGCTTTAATTATGAATTATTTATGGAGGATTGATCTATATGCAATGACTATATCAAATGGACACTTCACAGTTTAGAAGTAATTAATGTTTATAATTTCGAGAGTTCAATTCCAAATTTATAGTGGAGTAACTATTAGAATTAATAGAATTAATTAATTAATTAATTAAAGTGTTTAATTAATTATTAATTTTATTAGAGCTTAGGATTATAGGTCCTTTAGTCGCCGCATCGTCCTTGTAATTCTACCAGACACAAAGGGTAAAATGGGAATTTTAGAATTATGGAATTCTAAAATTAAATACTCAAAAAATAATTAATTGAGAATTAATTATTATTTAAATAATGTGATTATTTAAATCTGAATTTGAATCATGAATATAATTTAAATTTATCCTTTTAAACTTATTTGATAAGTTGTTCAATTTAGAATTTAAATTAATTTAAGTTTAACTTAAATTCGAATTTGAATTTGAATTAAAATTGAACTACAGGATAAAAGATGATTTTCTCTTCCTTCCCTATCTGAGATTGGCGCCACACACAGGGATAAAAAACCCTAGCATGGCTGGCCACATAGAGATAAGGTAGAGGAGAATTTTTGTTCAAAATTCAAATAGGAGAGAGAGATTTGATTTCTTCTAGAAGTTGGACTTCTACTCTATAAATAAGATATGATGAAAAATTGTGCGTGACAATTTTTAACCTAACTTAATGGGGCTGGCCGAATTCCCAAATATAGAGAGAAGGAAAAATGTTTCTCCCAAAAAATTTCACATCGTGCATGCGTTGGTGTTTGTGGAAAATTTGAGTGTTTGATCTAACCCATTTTGGTCTCGAGTGTGCCCACACATACGTCTATGTAGATTCAAGGAATTGACGTGGAAGACTTTGGTTTTCTAAACACAAGGCTTTGGAGCAAGGATCGTTCGTAGTCAAAGAGCTCAAGTTATCATCCGAGTCGGCCTCTAGGTATTTTTCCTAATTGAGTTCTTGATATATAAATTAATCTGATTAATTTATTTGTGCATAAATTAATATAATCTATAGAGTATCTCAAAATTTTTATGAAAATTTTTGTTATTTTTCCTTGGGACCCAATCAAATTCATCTCAATAGCCGATTACATGCGTTTATGTTTTATGTTAATAATTATATATTATATGTTCATGCATGAAATATGTCATATAGATATAATGTGCCTACTTATATGTTTTATAACATGCCATACATACGCGCGCATTTATTATTATTTATTTTATTTATATAAGAGGGTTTAATAAAATAAAATAAGAACCATGTGCTAAAATCGATTTAATATGATTAAATTGATTTAAGTTGCAAAATTGATTTGCAAAAATAATGTTACATGCGAAATTAAATTTAAGAGTTAAATTTTGGAATTTCACATATCCAAAAAATAAATTGTTTATTTTTCAAATTGAGAACCATAAGATGTTTTTCAAACAAAATACATATTTGCAAAATAATGAGTGGGAGAGGGTTGTAAGACAATACAACCTACTGGTCGCCATCGTTAGTTCAAGACCGTGAGATTCGAAAGGGGCTTCGCGGCGGCACCGATTTCGCACACCATACGGAAAGTGTTCTTTCGTCTGTGCCCGGTTTGTTGGGAATGGTGTCGTAGAAGCATGAGATGTAATAGGACATTTATTATTTATTTAATAAAAGAGTTTATTCATTATTTTATGTGCATATATTTATGAATATTTTATGAATATCAATGAAAATTCCATGATTATTTATGTAACCTTAAACATTGTATGTAAGTGTTATAAACGAGAGGATAATGTTTAAGGATAATAATCAAAAAGCAATGTTCATAATGAATTTAATTAAAGTTCGGAATCTTTAATTAAAACATTATTAATCCATGTCATTCCCATTTAGAATGGAATAGTGTTATCCGCACTGTTAATATGGTGAGATATTGAATGAGTGTATTTCGCATAATGAGATTATGTGGAACAAGGACACAGACACAATATGAATTTCTAATAATTTCCGTTAAGTATAGAAATTCTAATTGAGTCTATCGATAGTCATATATAGAATGATCTTAATCCTGAGTTCTTAACAGACTCCTATTTATGGATTTGTGTCTTTTGATTTATTCAGTACGGATTCTGAGACCCTGAATCCTATTTCTTGTATTTTGGAGACATGATGAAGTAGATAGCTGGGAATGTTATTATACAAGATGGAATCCATTCCTTCTTGAAAAAGAAGTAGATAAATAATTCTCTTGAGGGTTGACTCGGTATTGGACCAGTAGGAGCTCCGATTCATGTATGTGTTTTATGAATCACTGTCCATTAGACAATCAATGGTACTCAAGAATAAAGATATAATTAGAGAGGTTAACGGATTCTACCTCGCTCATGACTATATCAAATGGACACTTCGCAGTTTAGAAGTAATTAATGTCTATAATTTTGAGAGTGCAATTCCAAGTTTATAGTGGAGTAACTATTGGAATTAATAGAATCAATTAATTAAAGTGTTTAATTAATTATTAATTTTATTGGAGCTCAGAATTATAGGTCCATTAGTCCCCGCGTCGTCCTAGTAATTCTGTCAGACACAAAGGACAAAATGGAATTTTAGAATTACGGAATTCTAAAATTAAACACTCGAAAATAATTAATTGAGAATTAATTATTATTTAAATAATGTGATTATTTAAATTTGAATTTGAACACATCTAGATTTATCCATTTAAACTTATTTGATAAGTTGTTCAATTTAGAATTCAAATTAATTTAAGTTTGACTTAAATTGGAATTTGAATTTGAGTCAAAATTGGACTACAGGATAAAGGATGATTTTTCTCTCCCTTCCCTATCTGATATTGGCGCCTACACAGGGATAAAATCCCCTAAGGTGGCCGGCCATAATGGATAAGGATAATGTTGGTTCCCGAATCGAATTCGGATGCGGAAGCGCAGCGGAAAGGCGGATCGTGTATAACAAAAATTTTCATAAAACCTTTGATATACTCTATAGATTATATTAATTTATGCACGAATAAATTAATCTCATTAATTCATTTATTAAGAACTCAATTCGGAAAAATACCTGGAGGCCGACTCGGTTGATAACTTGAGTTCTTTGACCTCGAACAATCCTTGCTCCAAAGCTTTGTGTTTAGAAAACCAATGTCTTCCACGTCAATTCCTAGAATCCACGAAGACGTGTGTGTGGGACACATGAGACAAAACGGGTTACAATAAATACTCGAATTTCCACAAACACCAACGCATGCACGATGTGGAATTTTTGGAGAAAAACATTTTCCTTCCTCTCTACTTGAGAATTTCGCCAGCCTTAACCTTTAGGGCTGAAAAAAATTGCTTCAAAATTTCTATAGAGAAATTTTGGCCACCTCTAAAATTAACGCAAAAAAAGCATTCCGAAAATTGTCTAAAAAAAAATAGTATTTAGAGAGTAGAAGTCAAACTTCTAAAAGGAATCCAATCTCTATCTCTAAGATAAAGCTTGTTAATTATCTCCTATTTGAATTTGGAACAAAAAATCCCTTCCCCTTATCTCTTAATGGCCGGCCACCCTAGGGTTTTATCCCTTTGTGTGTGGCACCTAAATAAGATAAGGAAGGAAGATATTTTATCCATTATCCAGTAGTCCAATTTTAATTGATTCAAATTGAATTTAAGTCAAACTTAAATTAATTTGAATTCTAAATTGAACAACTTATCAAATAAGTTTAAATGGATAAATCTAGATATGTTCAAATTCAAATTTAAACAATCTCATTATTTAAATAATAATTAATTCTCAATTAATTATTCTTGAGTATTTAATTTTAGAATTCGTAATTCTAAAATTCCCATTTTGCCCTTTGTGTCCGGTAGAATTACAAGGACGACGCGGGGACTAATGGACCTATAATTCTGAGCTCCAATAAAATTAATAATTAATTAAACACTTTAATTAATTAATTAATTCTATTAATTCCAATAGTTACTCCACTATAAACTTGGAATTGCACTCTCGGAATTATAGACATTAATTACTTCTAAACTGTGAAGTGTCCATTTGATATAGTCATTACATATAGATCAATCCTCCATAAATAATTCATAATTAGAGCCAGGTAGAATCCCTTAACCTCTCTAATTATATCTTTATCCTTGAGTACCATTGATTCTCTAATGGACAGTGATTCATAAAACACATTCATGAATCGGAGCTCCTACTGGTCCAAGTACCGAATCAACCCTCAAGAGAATTATTTATCTACTTCTTTCTCAAGAAGGAATGGATTCCATCTCGTATAATAACATTCCCAGCTACCTACTTCATCATGTCTCCAAAATACAAGGAATAGGATTCGGGGTCTCGGAATCCGTGCATCGAGTAAATCAAAAGACACAAATCCATAAATAGGAGTTTCTTAAGAACTCGGGATTAAGATCATTCTATATATGACCATCGGTAGACTCAATTAGAATTTCGTACTTAACGGAAATTATTAGAAATTCATATTGTGTCTCGTGTCCTTGTTCCACATAATCTCATTATGCGAAATACACTCATTCAATATCTCACCATATTAACGGTCACGGATAACACTGTTCCATTCTAAATGGGAATGACATGTATTAATAATGTTTTAATTAAAGATTCCAAACTTTAATTAAATTCATTATGAACATTGCTTTTTGATTATTATCCTTAAACATTATCCTCTCGTATATAACACTTATATAAAATGTTTAAGGTTACATAAATAATCATGGAATTTTCATTGATATTCATAAAATATATAAATATATGCACATAAAATAATGAATAAACTCTTTTATTAAATAAATAATAAATGTCCTATTACATCTCATGCTTCTAGGACACCATTCCCAACAATCTCCCACTTGTCCTAAAGCAGGTAGGATATGTCTTAGATCTTAAAACTTTCTAGGTGTCTATGACTGATCTATGCTCGGAACAATTTCCAGATCAGTTAAGAATTTTCTAGAGTCAGGTTGCTTTCTTTTGCTGCTTCACAAGCTGCTACACATTAACTGTTAATGATAAAATTAGCAATCACGCTTTGCCAACAACCTTTCTTGTGATGACTCCTTCACCTAGTGTGAACACAGACTCGGATGTTGACTCTCAAAATTCACGTATGACTCATAGTCAAAGTCTATGTATCCAGTGAAAGACAACTCTTTCACTGACTAAACTATCTTATAGTTTCTTTATTTTCCTTATATACTTAAGGATACACTACACGACCACTAATGATCGGATCTTGAGTTCAATCGACAACGACTAACTACTCCCTTTGAATATCATATATTCGGGCTTGTAAAGAATAAGAACATCTTCTTTTCTTTCATTTGAATCATCTTGGTTTTGATCAAATCCATAAGACTTAATAGCCTCATCAAACCTGATATTCCATGATCTAGAAGTTTGCTTCAATCCATAAATGGATCTCTACAGTTTTGCAGACTTTATGCTCTAGGCCTTTCTCTATGTAACCCTCTGGCTGATCGATATAGATGGTTCCCTCAAGATAGCCATTCAGAAAAGCTGTCTTGACATCCATCTGCCATATCTCATATTCAAAATATGTTGTTATGGCTAAGAGTATTCGGATGGACTTAAGCATGGCCTCCGGTGAGAGAGTTTCCTCATAGTCAACTCCCTCTTTATGGGTATAACCCTTAACTACTAGCCTTGCTTTATAAGTCTCTACTTTTCCATCCGCTTATCTTATTCTCTTGAAGATTCACTTGCATCCAATGCGTTTTACCCCTTCGGGTAGATCTACAAGTTGCCAGACTGAGTTAGAGTACATGGACTCTAGCTCGAGTTTCATAGATGCTTGCCACTTTTCCTTATCAAATTATCCATCGTAACCTTAAAGGTCAACGGATCCTCCTTACCATCATCAACAGTGACGATATGTGTTTCCTCAGTATACCGGTTAGGTAACTTGCTTACCCTCCTACTACAACGAGGTGCCACTAGAGTTTGATTAGGAATCGTGATCATTCTTAGCGTTCCAACAACTCTTGTCGGTTGTGGTCCAATCTTATTGGAAAGTAACTTTTCCAGAACCTTTTAGCTTCTAGGCTTGAAAACTATCATATAGTCATGCTCTAGAAACGTGGCATTTGTCATACAATTACCTTTGATTCTTATGACTATATAAAATAATCATTCTTTTGTCCCCATTGCATATCCCACAAACATGCATATTTATGATCTTAGTTCCAACTTCCCAGTCTATTGTTTCATCACATGAGCCGGACACCCCCATATGTGAATACGCTTCAAAACTAGCTTTCGACCATTCCACAACTTTAGGGGTGTCTTTGGTATAGACTTAGATGGTACTAGATTCAAAATATACATGGTGGTTCTTAGGGCATAATCCCAGAACGAAGCAGAAAGTGAAGAATAACTCAACATTGATCTTATCATGTCGAGCAAAGTCTGATTTCTCATTTCGGCTACACCATTCTCATTGTGGTGTACCGGTGTAGTCAATTGGGATACCACACCTTCTTCAATCAAGAAATCCACGAAACTCTTAGTCCAGGTATTCATCCCCTCAATCTAATTGAAGTGTCTTGATTGTTTTACCTAATTGTTTTTCAACTTTTGCTCGGAATTCTCTAAACTTTCTAAAAGTTTCAGATTTCCGTTGCATTAGGTAAACATAACCATATCTTGAATAATCATCAATGAAAATGATGAAATATTCGTAACCTCCTTTGTTTTGGACGTTTAACGGTCCACATACATCCGAATGTATTAGCTGAAGAGGTTATGTGGCTCTTTCTCCTTTCGTCATGGAAGGCCCGTGGTCATTTTGCCTCCCAGACAAGATTCATAAGCTGGACGCTCACTAACTTTTAGTTTGCATAAAGGACCATCCTTTACCAGTCTTTAAATTGTGTTTAGGCTAATATGACCAAGTCTAAGATGCCACATATATGTGTTATTTATCGTGAGAGATCCTTTGCTCCTTATTCTTAAGTTTTGGCAACTTTTGAACTTTTCAATATTTTGCGATGAGAGGGCATCGGTTCAAAGCGGTATAAACCATTTTCCAAATATCCGAACATATATCGAACCATTCCGAAAGATGTGGACTAGATTTTTATTTAAAAGCAATTGTTCAAATAATTTGGATTTAGAAATCAAATTTCTGTTTATGCTTGGAGGGAAATAAACATTGTTCACAACAAGGTATTTCCAAAATTGAAGTCTAACTTCTCCCACTGCTTTTTGCCATTATCCTCGCGGTATTCTCACTTTCATCGTGTAGTCCCTGATGGCAAGTTCTTTGTAAGAACTTATATTTTGCAAAGAAAACCAAAACATGATTAGTTGCTCCCGAATCAACTATCCAGGACGAGGAATCACCCTCTACTAAAGATGTTTTTAGAATTAGTAAATCTTATTTACTTTGATTCATTTTCTTTGTTTAAGTGGAAACAATTTCCATTTAAGTGCTAAAACTTAATAAAGAAAATAAACATGATTAGTTATTCCTGAATCAACTATTCAGGATAAGGAATCATCCTTTTTACTAAACATGTTTTAAGAACTAGCAAATCATATTTGCTTGAGTTCCTTTCTTTATTTTGGTGGAAACGACTTTCCTTGTAAGAACTAAGACTTAATAAAGAAAACAAACATGTGTAGCAACTCCTGAATCTACTATCCAAGAATAAGGAATTACCCTTTTTACTAAACATGTTTCTAGAACTAGGAAATCGTATTTGCTTGATTCCTTTTCCTTTATTTTATTGGAAACGACTTTCCTTTTGTCTTTTACTTAGGCCCTTACAGTATTTAGCCAACCCTTTTGTTTTATGGATTTTTCGACCATGTATGTCGATGACGCATTATCTCATAAGTTTGTCTCCATGCCTTCATACTTCTTGTGAATTACCACGCACAATCTTAGCTAACGATTAGCTATGTGTTTTCGTTAAGGACAGGAGGACAATCCTCCATTTGGGACAAACTTATATTCATCACATGAATGTAAGTTGTTTACGTTATTTTACCACTTTCGCTTGGTTTATCTCTAGTCGGTGTTTTCAGTTTTGTATAGTGAGATTATAGGATTTGACATATTCTTTGGAAATAAGTAGAATATTCATCTAATCAATTTATGTGCATGAATATCAAAACATGTGAATTTAGGCACAATTAAATATGATGCATGATGCAGATGAAAAATACATAAATCATGTTTTAATTTTAGGTGCCAACGATAATCCAATTTACCACAAATAAAGTGTACCTTTGGGTAGTCAAATTATTTGCAAATTGAACCGAGACCCTTCTCAGTTAATAAATGTAGTCAAAATATCTCATATTTTCATATTTATTAACTACCGTTATTTTAGTCAAAATATAACCAACAAACTTTGATTATATCTTTATGAGTGTAAACCACCGTTTCAGATCCCATAGACTTAACTCCGGATTGCTACCTTTGGGTAGTCAATTCGAAAATACATCCTGAAATCCTATCTCTAGGAAGCCAACCTTGTTATTGATCCGGCAAGAACACTCTCCTTTAGGAGGGCGATTCAATGTCGCCGCAAAGCCCCTCTCCAGATCTCACGGTGTTGCGCTAACGGTGGAGACTAGTGGGTCGTATTGTCACACAACCCTCTCCCACTCATTATTTTGCAAATATGTATTTTATTTGAAAAAATCTCATGTTTTCCCTATCCCGATAAATAAACAATTTATTTTTCGGATATGTGAAATCCTAAAATTTAACTCTTAAATTCAATTTCACATATAACATGATTTTGCAAACTAATTTTGCAACTCAAATCAATTTAATCATATTAAATCGATTTTAGCGCATGGTTCTTATTTTTATTTTATCCTTTTAAAACTCTTTTAAATAAATAAAATAAATAATAATAAATGCGCATATATGCATGGCATGTTATGAAACATATGAGTAGGCACATTATATCTATATGGCATGTTATATGCATGGACATATAATATATAATTATCAACATAAAATATAAATATATGCAATCAACTATTGAGATGGATTTGACCGGGTCCCATGGAAAATATAAATTACAACCAAAATCGAATAAGTAAATAATTACAATAATTATTTTCTTCCGTTACATCAACGGGTCTTCGATTCTTGAACTCTTCATTCTTTGGCTTCATTCTTTGTCTTCGGGTTGGATTTCACCTTCTTTAGGGTCCGGAACTTTTCCGGGCCCGTCGGCACGCTTTACAAGGGTTTCGAAAACCTTCTGGCCCGTTCGGGATCAAATCCCGAACTTGGACCTTGACCGCCAACCTGGCCGCTAGCGTCTGCCGCCCGGCGGTCGCGCGTTGGGCTGGGCACGCGGGCGCGGGATGACCGTCTGTTGGCCATGCCGGGTGCACGATGCGGGCGGACTATCCGGCTGCCACGCCCGGCCGTGATGGGGCGCTAGCGGACTATCAGCAGCGGCGCGCGCCCGATCGCGGTGGGGCACGCGGACTATTGCGCTGCCCACACGAAAAAACGATGATGGGGCAGCGGACTATCCGCTGCGCACGCCGAACGCCGGCGCGCGGGGCGCGCGGACTATGGGTGCATCCCACGGGCCCGGCCGTGATGGGAAGCGGACTGGCGCCCGGCCGCTAGGGCGCTCTATGTCGTGGCCGGCCATGCGCGCCGCGTGGGTCGCGTCGGCGTCTTTGGGCGCCGCGCCGGCGCAGCCGTCGTCATGGCAGCGGCGGTTGTACAGCCGGCCGGGCGCGCACGCCTTCTTTTGTTGTGCGATTTTTTCTGGGCAATTTCTAGGCATCTTCAAAGGCTTGATACTTGATCTTCAAGGCCTCCTTTTGATTCAAAAATCAAACCCTAATACTACCCAAAACCTAGAATTACAATAATTCTAATCCGAATTAAATTACAAATAATTTAATTTGAAGCAATTTAATGTGATCCATGGAACCATATAATTAACGACCAAATCCATCATCCATACATTCATCATCATGAATCAAATATAAACATCCATAAATGCAAGTGCCTACCCATCACATACATACATAATTAAATATCACATATTTAATATTGATTATCAAATAATCGGAGCATAAATTAATATAGTCTATAAACCTGTCTCTGATACCAATTGTTGGTTCCCGAATCGAATTCGGATGCGGAAGCGCAGCGGAAAGGCGGATCGTGTATAACAAAAATTTTCATAAAACCTTTGATATACTTTATAGATTATATTAATTTATGCACGAATAAATTACTCTCATTAATTCATTTATTAAGAACTCAATTCGGAAAAATACCTAGAGGCCGACTCGGTTGATAACTTGAGTTCTTTGACCTCGAACAATCCTTGCTCCAAAGCTTTGTGTTTAGAAAACCAATGTCTTCCACGTCAATTCCTAGAATCCACGAAGACGTGTGTGTGGGCACACATGAGACAAAACGGGTTACAATAAACACTCGAATTTCCACAAACACCAACGCATGCACGATGTGGAATTTTTGGAGAAAAACATTTTTCCTTCCTCTCTACTTGAGAATTTCGGCCAGCCTTAACCTTTAGGGCTGAAAAAATTGCTTCAAAATTTCTATAGAGAAATTTTGGCCACCTCTAAAATTAGGGCAAAAAAGCATTCCGAAAATTGTCTCAAAAAAAAATAGTATTTAGAGAGTAGAAGTCAAACTTCTAAAAGGAATCCAATCTCTATCTCTAAGATAAAGCTTGTTAATTATCTCCTATTTGAATTTGGAACGAAAAATCCCTTCCCCTTATCTCTTAATGGCCGGCCACCCTAGGGTTTTATCCCTTTGTGTGTGGCACCTAAATAAGATAAGGAAGGAAGATATTTTATCCATTATCCAAGAGTCAATTTTAATTGATTCAAATTCAATTTAAGTCAAACTTAAATTAATTTGAATTCTAAATTGAACAACTTATCAAATAAGTTTAAATGGATAAATCTAGATATGTTCAAATTCAAATTTAAACAATCTCATTATTTAAATAATAATTAATTCTCAATTAATTATTCTTGAGTATTTAATTTTAGAATTCCGTAATTCTAAAATTCCCATTTTGCCCTTTGTGTCCGGTAGAATTACAAGGACGGACCTTGGGGACTAATGGACCTATAATTACGAGCTCCAATAAAATTAATAATTAATTAAACACTTTAATTAATTAATTAATTCTATTAATTCAATAGTTACTCCACTATAAACTTGGAATTGCACTCTCGTAATTATAGACATTAATTACTTCTAAAGCGTGAAGTGTCCATTTGACATAGTCATTACATATAGATCAATCCTCCATAAATAATTCATAATTAGAGCCAGGTAGAATCCCTTAACCTCTCTAATTATATCTTTATCCTTGAGTACCATTGATTCTCTAATGGACGGTGATTCATAAAACACATTCATGAATCGGAGCTCCCTTGGTCCAAGTACCGAATCAACCCTCAAGAGAATTATTTATCTACTTCTTTCTCAAGAAGGAATGGATTCCATCTCGTATAATAACATTCCCAGCTACCTACTTCATCATGTCTCCAAAATACAAGGAATAGGATTCAGGGTCTCGGAATCCGTACCGAGTAAATCAAAAGACACAAATCCATAAATAGGAGTTTCTTAAGAACTCAGGATTAAGATCATTCTATATATGACCATCGGTAGACTCAATTAGAATTTACGTACTTAACGGAAATTATAGAAATTCATATTGTGTCTACGTGTCCTTGTTCCACATAATCTCATTATCACGAAATACACTCATTCAATATCTCACCATATTAATAAAGTCACGGATAACACTTTGTTCCATTCTAAATGGGAATGACATGTATTAATAATGTTTTAATTAAAGATTCTGAACTTTAATTAAATTCATTATGAACATTGCTTTTTGATTATTATCCTTAAACATTATCCTCTCGTATATAACACTTATATACAATGTTTAAGGTTACATAAATAATCATGGAATTTTCATTGATATTCATAAAATATATAAATATATGCACATAAAATAATGAATAAACTCTTTTATTAAATAAATAATAAATGTCCTATTACATCTCATGCTTCTAGGACACCATTCCCAACAGATAAGGGGAGATTTTGTTCCAAATTCAAATATGAGATAATTAACAAGCTTTATCTTAGAAATAGAGATTTGATTCCTTTTTGAAGTTTGGCTTCTACTCTTTAAATATGAGAATGATAGAAAATTGTGATAAAAATTTTAAAAACAACTTTTCAGCCCTAAGAGTTAGGTGGCCGAAATTCTCAAGAGCAAAAGGAAGGAAAAATTTTTTCTCCAAAAATTCCACATCGTGCATGCGTTGGTGTTTGTAGAAATTCGAGTGTTTATTGTAACCCGTTTTGTCTCATGTGTTTCCACACACATGTCTTCGTGGATTCTAGGAATTGACGTGGAAGACAATGGTTTTCTAAACACAAAGCTTTGGAGCAAGGATTGTTCGAGGTCAAAGTACTCAAGTTATCAACCGAGTCGGCCTCCAAGTATTTTTCCGAATTGAGTTCTTAATAAATGAATTAATGAGATTAATTTATTCGTGCATAAATTAATATAATATATAGAGTATCTCAAAGGTTTTATGAAAATTTTTGTTATACACGATCCGCCTTTCGCTGCGCTTCCGCATCCGAATTCGATTCGGGAACCAACACGGTTAACTTCGGCCGGTCGTGGCTAACTGCATAACAATGTAACGGTCAGCATTATGAGTAAGAAAAGGGAAAGAAGGAGAGTAATCTTCTTAATTCTCACTTAGGTTTCAAAATGATATCTATACTTTTTGATGGTGGGGTTAGTGATCTGCAGGGTGAAAGTTAAAAGGCCCCCTGACCAGAAAGAACATGGGTTTCCAACCATGAGAGGAAGAAGGGATCCCTTGTATGAGCCTTCCTAATCAAGGCTGAGATCGCTAGTGGCCACCCAAATAGAACCACCCCTCACACTTGGTGACATAGCTCAGCTTATATATATACATAAACTCGTCCAGCGGCAGATCTATGTCAATCGCTGGCTCCACAAAACCCAAGCACTGGCGTAGCAATACCAAAAGTTTGGCACCAACTGGGCAGGGGAGATGCTATGATGATGGCAAAAATCCTTCACAAGAGATGAACTAGCAAAGTCATCCCTACTGTGAAGGCCCGGGTGTATACTGAAAGAAATGTAGAAGGAGGGAGGATGGACCTAAAGTGTGCATCCGGGAGAAGGTAATCAAACCATCTCCCATCTGTGTACCCCTTTTTATAGGGTTCGACGATGACCCTATTCTGAGTCCTTGGCACTATCACATCGATCATGAAAAAAGGCCGATCAGGGTCTCCATTCATGCCGACCAGCAGGGTGTTCAGGACGAAGGTGGGAAACCTATGTGTTTCTTCCCCTACCAGGGAACTTTCATCACTATTATCTCCTTTGACCAAAACGTCGACGCTGTCGACTTCCCCCGCCTCTGCCGCGTAGTTCTCGATTTCCCTCAGGATGGGGTCGTCATCTGTCGAGGAGGATGTCCACGAGGTCTCGGCAACAGTAGGAGAGTCTCGCCTTACGGTAAGTGAAGGACCCTCTCGATGGTTAGACAGTTTAGAAGCCATTATTCTGATATAACAAAAAAGAAAGGATGATATGATGAGCTAAGTTAAAAGCCTAAGTCGAGAGGGAAAGGACAATCTATGACAATGACGACTGATTAAATGACTGCCAAAGGCGTAGGGCCGCTGATGACTCATGAAGTCGCCGATCATTCACAATAAAAAGATGACGAACGCTCATGCGAAATCCAGAGTTCCCAGCCAAACACCCCGAATTCGGGATCTCACCTCCTTATAAATAATCAGAGACCAGAAAGCTAGCCTATGGGGGTTCATATGTATGCAAAGTAAGTTTTCTAGCCTCCTATATGTCTACTTCAGACCTAAAGCACATAACGGTCCAACAGACCAAGCAAGAAAAAAAAAAGAAGAAGGAAGCTGGAGATAAAAGGACTTACCAACGAATCAAGAAATGCTGGATTCTGGGGTGCGACTTTAGCTAACTTCACGGAATGCCAGAAAGAATGAGGAAGAAGAGGGATGAGTTTTGGAAAAAATTTGGGTAGAGTGACGATACAGAAGTTTGGGTGGAGGTCTCGGTTAGAAGCAGCCTTTTAAAGTAAGGCGAGTCCTCGACCCCTGACCGGTGGATAGATTCCTAGTAAATCCAATGGCAGGGGCAATCAGTCGAGATCAAACGGTAAAAATATAGGCGGGAAGCTGAAGAGACGCGATCCAACGCCTCGGACTCGCCTGTTTGAATAGAGAACAACGTCAGCATGATGACTGAACTGATGCAACGTTTGTGTTTCTCGAGGGACTTTCCAAGTACCCATCATTATTACAGGGTAAGTTCGGAGGTGGGTTCCCACGTTTGAAGCAAACAAAGAAAGGACCGAGGCAGATCCCAAACCTAGCTTGAGGCAATCCGAAGGAAAGCCTCAACCTGAGGAGCAACTATTGTGTGGGAAAATTCACACAGACACGTCGGGCAACGACCATGCCCCACGTGGCCCAACCCCTGTCACGCCATGTAGCCCTCGACGCCTAAGAAGATTTTCCCTCTCCGCGTGATACAATTGGCCGAGTGCATAAGGGGGGATATACTGTCGACCCTATGTACTCGGTCGAGGCTTGTGAGTACCGTGTCAAGTGTCACGATAGGATCGACTGAGAAAGACCATGTGTGGCATCTTTTGGCGTAAGCACAGAGGCCAAGGCGCGAGCAACTGACACAGAGGCCAAGGCACGAGCAACTGGACCCATATCCCGAGAAAGAACCTTGAGGTGACCCATTGGAATCCCAAGGTGGCGTTTGAGTTTGGAGAAGGTCAGTTGCACAAGGAATGATGACAAGCCCCTTAAATTGCCTAGAACGGAGCCATTGGTATTACAGAGGATCTACAAAGCTGAAATGGGGGGACAAATTCGATGAGTGAACAGTCTAAAGGGCATTGGCAAGCTATGGATTAGATAGATGGGATGGTAGCCCACTCGAGTGGATAGGCCACTTGGAACCGTCAAAAAGCCCTAAAAGCAACCCACCGTTGGATAGGTTCAAGAGGGAACTTCTCAGCTATAAAAAGAAAAAAGCCCTCAAGAGAGGGGGTTGGTCCTCCATTTTTAATGTAATCTGTAAGAGCCAAACAAGAGAAATACAATATAGTAGATGTAGCTCTTTTTTATAAGAGTGAACCACTATAAAATCTCAGTACGTTCTTATTTTTTGAAAAAATCATAATATTTACTTCACAATACATCCAAAACACAAACATAAACTAGCATATTCAGTTAAAATACAAGTTTCAAACTGATAACTCAACGGACTACCGCGGGGTAACCCGGTACGGTCTTGTTAACGAAATTTAGCCATCAACAATATTTATGATGATGACTAGCCTTTGTTAAGGAATAAAGGTATTTGTTTTCGGTAGCTTTTTTTTACTGTACAAAAGAGTACTTTAAGCATTTACGAGTAATTATATTTGCATGTGGTTAACGTTCATTAGGCATAAACAAAGCCTCCAAGATTTAAATTTTAGTGCTTTAAAAAGATGCTTAATTAGAAAAGTACTGAATATATGCGGGACAAAAAAAAAAAAAAAAAAAAAAGAATAATAATGGGGACTAATACCGACGATAACAACAAAACAGACTACAACTATAGTCACTTATTTGAGAAAAAAAAAAAAAAAAAAAAAAAAAAAAAAAACTCTAACCATACGACTAAAAGAAATCTCACCCTTATCCCTTTTAAAACAAAAAGATTCTTAATTCCCAAAAATACAAAAAGATTGAGAATTCTACGGCAAAATACCATATAACTGTACAGTCTATACTACAACTTATTTGAGGGGAAAAAAAAAAAATAAAAACTCTAACCATACGACCAAAACAAAACTCATCCTTATCCCTATAAAACAAAACTCTCCTCGGATTCCAAAACTAGAAATGGATTAGAGAATTCTACGGTAAAATACCATACTTATACAGCCTTATCAGCTCTTTTCAGTTTTTTTATTTTGATTTTAATTTTGATTTTGATTTTATCTATTACGGAGAATTCCTTTTTAATAGTGCTCTAAAGGAACTTCTCCAACGTTGTAGCTCCTCTCTTCCCCATTTTTTATTTTTTCTCTTTTTATTTTTTATCTTTATTTTTATAAATTTTAAATGTTTTTTTTTTTGAGTTTCTCTTTTGAGGCTTCCTATCAGTAGGGTCAGTTTTTTATACTGTTAATCTAATTAAAATCATATTAAATTAAAAAATATGGAGAATAAATATATTCTGACACATATCTAATTGTTAAAATTAAAAAAATATCAGTAATTTATTTTTTTAAGACCTAAAAAAACTCCTTTTTGTATTTTTTTTGGTGCAATTTAACTTCGTACATGTTTTTTAAAATATATTTTTTCGTACTTTACCCCTCCTAGTACCTATTGTCTATCTTTAGGAGAATGTGTTTTTAAGGAGAGGTATGCGAAACGTTTCAGACATATATGTCTTAAAATATTATTGGGCATGTTCTTTTGACGTTTTTGAGTTATGTAACTTGAATATAAATTTTGAGTTGAGTTTGAATTATAACTTGAGTTATAGTTGTAATTTGAGTTTATGTTTGGTTGTATAAATTTGAGTTATAATTTGAGATTAAAATTTATTTGAGTTTGTGTTTGTTTAAACTAATTCTTGAGTTGTGAATAGTAAAGAGAGAAAAAATATTTTTTTCTTTATTTAAATTTATACAATTTAAAATATCACATTATCATTTTATCTACATCCATAATTCAAATTCAGACCTATTTATAAAATTTTTCCAAAAAAAAAAAAAGACAACAATTAAACCAAAAAAAACCTTCACGCACCAATCCAATTTTTTGCAGACACATCAACCCAATCCACCCCTTTCCAAATCCCCTCACGCACAAAACCTATTCTCCTTAGACACATCAACCCAATCTACCCAATTTCCAAATCCCCTCCAACGACAATGCCAAGAGCCTCCCCTTCCTGAACGGCAAGACCTTGAAATCCGTAGAAGCTACCACGTGGTTGCTATCCAGAAGGTGGGTCTTGAGGGTCTCGAGAACTTGGGAAGGAGAAAATGGGTCGCCGGATTTTGGGGTCTTGGAACGGAGGGGGTTGCCGGCGAAGGCGTGGGATCGGAGGTTTATGGACATGGTGGTGGTGATGGTGGTGGTGGTGGGGATGTGAGAGAGAGCTCGGGAATCTGAGTGAGTTTAGAGAGAGAAAATGTTAATGATGATATTGATGGTGATGAGAGAGAGAGAGCTTGGGAAGGAGAAAATGGGTCGCCGGATTTTGGAGTCTTGGAACGGAGGGGGTTACCGGCGAAGGTGTGGGATTGGAGGTTTATGGACATGGTGGTGGTGGGGATGTGAGAGAGAGGTCGGGAATGGGGGAGTTTAGAGAGAGAAAATGTTGATGATGACATTGATGGTGATGAGAGAGAGAGGAGAGACAACTCAAGTTGATGGAAATGGGGTAAACTCGAGAATGGGGGGTGACTCAAATAAATTTTCGAGTGTTGGTTTGAGTGAGTTAAGAACGAACACAAACTACACTCAAATTATTCACTCGAGTACAGATAATCTGAGTGAATTAAGGCTACCGAACAGGGGATGCGTTTTTCCCTTTTACTTTCTTTTACCCTTTCTTTCTTTATTTTTTTCTCCACTTCTTTCTTCCCTCTTTTTTTTTTCTTCTATGCAATACATTCTTTTTTCTCTTTCTCAAATGCGACCCCATAAATATTTTTCCCTCTAATTGTCTTATTAAAACAATTTCTTCTCATATATGTCATAATCAAAACATTTATTTTTTTTTTTTTTGAAAAATCCTCTCAAATACTTTTTTTTTTCTATATATGCCTAGTATATTTTTTGCTTTCTTTTTCCCCCTCATTTCTTTCTTCTCTTACTTTTTTTCCCTCTACAAGACATTCTTTTTTTCTTCTTTCTCAAATGTGACCCTCAGATATTTTTCCCCTAATTGTCCATTTGAATAATTTCTTCTCGTATATGTCCTAATCAAAACTTTTTTTTTATTTTTACGAAATAACCCTCTCAAATATTTTTTTGACTATATATGCTAATAAATAATCTTTAATATCCTGTTCTAAAATATTTTGTTCTAAAATTTGTTTTTACAGAAACATTTTATCTGCGATCTTTCAAAGTAAATTTCTTCCATCTATACTAACTAAATATTTTTTGACTAATTCACCCTGTTGAGATCTTTTTTCCCTTTTAATGTTGCTCTATTTAATATTTTTTTTACTGGATTTAATCGTTAGGAAAATAATGATAAAAAATTATAAAAATATTCAAAAAAGGATCTCCATATTAAGAAAAAAAAGAAAAATATTAAAGATGCACGCACGGTGTGCGTGATTACGATTAGTTTCTATATAAATCTAAATCTAAATCTAAATAAAAACAAACATAAAAGAGCCAAAAAAATGTTGTTTCTCTTTTGGCCATATGTCAACATCTCCTTTTTGCTCTATCATTTTTTGTCAACTTTTCCTTTCTAGCCTTTTGTTTTTATTTCTTATTCTTTAACTCTTTCTTATTTATAATATTTTTCTTCCTTCTTTCATTTAATTAAAATAATTCATTCTAAATATGTTCCTACTTAATATTTTTGTATAAAAACTCTCGAATAATTTTAAGAAAAAAATTCTTGAACTTGTCTTTAAAATGTATAAGTCTAGATTTTATCTCTTTACACTTAGTTAATACCTTTTGAGTAATATTTTATTTGACAAAAATGATATTATTCAAAAATAAGAGGTAATAAGCCATACTCATTTACTCTAAGAGAGTATTTATCTCATTTTCCCTAATTCAATTCTTTTTATGTGTGATATTTTAACAATTTTTTTCCTCTTTACTCAAAATATTGGACTTAATTTCTAAGAAGGTCGCATGTTGTAAAACAGGATCAAACTTATGAAGTTAGTACGTACTTAAAAGAGCCAAGGAGATAGCTTCTAAGGAGGCTATGTGTTGGCCTTTACAGAGCCCACATGTTAGTCTCTACTTTCTTTTTCTTTTTTTTATTCTCTCTATTTTCTTCTCTTTTTTCATTTTTAGACTTTTTCATATTTTTCTTCTCTCCATTTTTTTTTTTTTTTTTTTTAAGTTTTCCCTCATTAAAGCATACCAATTGCCTTTGGCAGTAGTTTTTTTTTCCCCTCATTAAAGCATACATATTGCCTTTGGCAGTAGTTTTTTTTTTTTATTTTTTTATTTGCATTCACTAACTGTCAATGAGTTTTTAAATAGGGACGGACGAGATATGGGATGAAACATACAAAATTTCGTTTGTCTCTTTATATAAAAAAAGATATTATATTTAGAACCATGACTTATTGAAACATCTTTACCTAATTTGAATTGTGCATTTTGATCCTTTTGTTTGTTTGTTTTTTTTTTTTTTTTTTTTTTTTTGTTCATTTCAAATATTGTGTTTTGTAATTGTGTCTTATTAGACTTTATCCCTTGCTCCCACTTAATAATTTCAAATATGTGTGTCGGGGTCTGGTAGATTCGAAGGGTCGACATGTCGGGGGTTGACACAAGTAAACACGCAGTTTGTCAGAAGTGGATCTAACGTGGCCGAGCTTTGATGTAGATGATGATGGCGAGACCTCCGATGAAAAGGCCATGTCAGTTAGGCCCAAATTAGGCCGAAGGATGCGTGTCCTAGAACCTTCTTTGTTTTGCCAAAATTAGGGGTGTAAGAAATGTACCCGAACCCGACAAACCCGTCCGACCCTACCCGAGCCTACCCGAAAATGTAGGTTTTTTTTTTTTAAAAAAAAATCAGATTATAATAGGCCCAACTCGCAATTTGCGGGTTGGACCGCGGGTGGGGCAACTGCTCACCCGAGTTGCCCCGACCCGGCCGATTAACTTGACTCATTAATGTATATATATATATATAATGAGATTGTTGTCGTTTCTTGTGTGTGTGTGTCGTTTGTGTGTGTGTGTGATGTTAGAAATCTGAGAAACTTAATCGAGTAAACCTAATTTCTTCACTCTTCACTTCAGTTTCCTTTGTCCTTCCTCGGTTCCTCCCCCACCGCCACCACCATGTTGCCCGATCTCGATCGCCCGCCGATCGCCACAAAACCAGAGGACTCCTCTGTCTCTTTCTCTCTCTATCCTTTGTACAACTAGGGTTCCCATTACATTTACAGCAGCACAACCCGAAGCCAATCTTCTTCTTCGGTTTCGTTGCTCTTGCCTAAGAATCTGGTAAAGTTGTCGTCTTTAATCTCGGAATAATACTTTCCGCTCACGCCCGACCTTGGCACAAATAAAATCGGAGGAATTGGGGGTAGATTTCTGCTGAGTTTCAAAGAAATTCCCTGGGGAATTGGAAGTAACGCCACCTTCGATTGCTCTCATTCTGGTCCATGCCTTCCTCGCCTCTATTTCGAAAAGGTCTCGCTCTTTCTCTGATTTTATTGAAACTTTCGATATGTTTGTTTGGGATTGGGAAATCTAACCAATCCTGTCTCTTTTAAGTGTATTATGTAACCTTAATTGAAAACATCGACATTCTTCCATATTTGAATCCTTTCTAAATCGTTTTTTTTCTTTTGTCGTGGTTTATCTGTCGTCGAAATCGAATCAATTTTGACTTCTGTTTGCCTATGGAAAATATGCTACTTTACCTTTCAATCGATGAGTTCAACGAACCTCCCATCTTCGAAGTTGTGTCCAACTCTTGGATGTGTGTCTTTTGGATGTGTGTCGTTTGCTAAGGACATTTACCACTAATTGGATGTGTGTCGTTTGGATCACTAATTGGATGTGTGTCGTTTGGATCCTCTCGGTTTGAGTCTCATCTCATGGTTATTTGGCTTTATTTTAAGAATTTGTTTTTGACATTCAGAAGTTTGTTTATTTAAATTTGTTTTTTCTTTGGGTAATTCAATTAGAGTATGGTACTACTTTGCATAATTTGATTTGGGTTAATGTTGGTTTGGACTCATTCTCCAGTTTCATTTTTTCTTGAATTTTGACGCAAGGCAGGACTTAAAGTTTGAAGCACTGCCCTGAATTGTTTGCTTGAAGCACTGCCCTGAATTTCATTTGAGGAGGAGCTGCTGCCTCTTGGTAAGTTCTAGCGTTGATGTTAAATTGTAGGAAAATTGTGTTTCAATGCAGATGTTAATAATGCAAATGTTAGTGTCATTGATATTTTGTAAAAATGTATTTCTCGGGTTAGTGTCATTGATTTGATGATGCAGATGTTAGTGTCATTGATATTTTGACGGGTTAGTGTCATTGTTAATTAGGTTTTGTAAAATTAGGTTTTTTTTGATAATTAGTGTCATGGCTCAAACTATTCATGTTATCTGTTTTTTAGGTTAATTTGCGTGCTAGATGGAAAAATTTATCATCCATTCGACAAAAACTTCTGAAAGCACTTGCAAGTCTTCTCTTTGAATACGAAAGTGTCTCTATGCCTAAAGAGCCCATTACATTGCCCACTCCCACACCCAGCCCTACTCCAATACCTAATTTGGGCACTACAATTGAAAACGAAAAAGAGGAGGGAGACAGTAAAAAGAGGAAGAAGTCACAAAAAAAATCTCCTGCTTGGGATCATTTTAAAATCATAGAGAGTGGGGATCCAAATGAGCCTAGGTGTAAGTGTATTTATTGTGAGGCAACATATGCATGTAATAGTAGGAGGCACGGTACCAGTAGTATGAAGGTTCACATCGAAAAGCAATGCAAGAAATACCCATATAGGAACCAAGACAAAAGGCAAAAAACTCTGAGTTTCCAAACAAACACTGAAACTAGGAGTAGTCTTGTTGCTATAGGCTTTAACAAGGAGCATTCTAGAAAAGCGTTAGCAAAAATGGTGATTGTAGATGAGCTTTCATTTAGGTTTGTTGAAGGTGAAGGATTTAAGAATTTTTGTCAAGTGATGCAGCCTAGGTTCTCTATCCCCTCCCGTGTTACGATTGCTAAGGACATTTACCAACTTTTTTTAGAAGAGAGGAAGAAACTAAAGGCTGAATTTAGTAAGGGCAGTCAAAGGATTTGCCTAACAACTGATTGTTGGACATCCGTGCAAAATATTAATTATTTGTGTCTAACTGCACACTACGTTGATAGTGAGTGGACTTTGCAAAAAGGATTATAAACTTTTGTCAAATTTCAAGTCACAAGGGAGAGAGTGTTGGTAAAGTCATTGAGTCATGTTTGCATGCTTGGGGTATTGAGAGAGTCTTCACTATGACTGTTGATAATGCCTCCTCAAATGACTCCATGATTACCTACTTGAGAAGGAAGATTAAGGGGTGGAAAGGGGTTGTTTTAGGTGGGGAATTTCTTCATGTTAGGTGTTGTGCCCATATAGTGAACCTGATTGTCAATGAAGGTTTAAAAGACCTACATGATTCCATAGCTGCCGCTTAAATGTATTTGTGAGGTATGTGAGGTCTTCTCCGGCTAGGTTGCTGAAATTCAAGTCATGTGTGGAGCGAGAGAAAATTGAATACAAAGGTCTTGTATGCTTAGATGTCCCTACTAGATGGAACTCCACCTATATGATGTTAGATGTAGCCATTAAGTTTCAAAAAGCTTTTGAAAGATATGAAGAGGAAGATGACAAGTTTGTGTCTTATTTTCGGAAAGATGAGGGGGGGAAGCGGAAGATTGGGCCGCCACTTGATGATGATTGGAAGAATGTTAAGGTGTTTGTGAAATTTCTGAAGACTTTTTATGATATAACTTTGAAGTTTAGTGCCACTTTGAATGTCACTTCAAATTCTTACTTTCATGAGCTGTGTGAGATGCAAAATCAACTATCTGAATTAAGCAAACAAGATGATTCAATGCTTTCATCCATGGCTGTGAGTATGAAAAAGAAATATGATAAGTATTGGGGGAGTGTTGAGAATATAAATTGTCTTCTCTTTGTGGCTGTTGTACTTGATCCTAGGTACAAAATGGATTATTTGACATATTGTTTCTCTATAGTGTATGATTCTTCCATTTCTGAAAAATTAGCAAAGAATGTGAAGGATACTATGTACCGGCTGCATGAGGTTTATAGTGGGGACAAAGGTGAATCTGTGGCTAATGCAAGTAGTGGGGAGGCGGCAACAACAAGTACAACAGAGACAAAAACGACTCCAGAAGGAAAAGGGTGTTTGTGGAGCTCCTTTCTTAAGAAAATGAAGGAGAAGAATGTGAATGAGTACAAAAATGATGTGGACAGATACTTGACAGACCCTATGGAGGATCCAACTCGGACAAATTTTGATGTTTTAGAATGGTGGAAGAATAATGCAACTAATTACAAGGTTCTCTCACTAGTTGCAAGAGACATTCTTGCCATCCCTGTTTCAACGGTAGCCTCGAGAATCCGCTTTCAATCGGGGAGGCGCATCCTCGATCCCTTTAGGAGTTCATTGAGCCGAAGATGGTGGAGGCATTGATTTGTACAAAACGCGGCTGCGTGAGTCGTGAGCACATCAACCTTATTGACGTGGAAGAATTTAATGAATATGAAGATATTGAGTCGGGGTAATCTTTTTACGTTTTACTCTTTTTTCATTTTATTTTATTTCATCTCCTTGTTGTTTATTTTGTTCTAAACTTGATTCTGATGATTTTTTTTGTTATGTTTTCTTCTCAAGATTTGTCAACTTCTACTGCAACACATGAGGGGCAAGTTGGGAATGAATATGCTATTATTCTGGATTAAACAGTATGGAGTGGACTAACTTTTATTTCATGTCCTATTTTGCGACTATTTTTATATGGACTGTTTATCTTTATATGGCTTATTTATTCTGGATTAAATTGTTTATTTTATATGGACTATTTTGCATGTTAGAAGGGTACCAATCTAATTGAAATATTCTAGTTGTTTTTTGATTAGTTATCTACTTATCTGCTTTCACCAACCCGAGTAACCCGAGTAACCTGAGTAACCCTACCCTACCCGAGGTCACCCGAAACGTCACGGGTTTGTAGATTTAAGAGAGTGTCGCGGGTCAAAATTTTCTCAACCCGAACTAGTCGGGTAGGCTCATTTTTTCGGCTCAACCCTACCCTACCCGGCCGATTTACACCCCTAGCCAAAATGACGAAAATGACCTATACAATATGTTAGAGAATCTGCAAAGACAAATAAAGAACTTTAGAGATGAAGCATGGGGGCAGGTGTGACAAAATAGTTGATGGAGATGGAGATTTGGAGGCTAAAGGTGCTTTGGCAGAGTTTTGGAAAGGTTTTGGAAAGGTTTTGGAGATGAAGAAACTTCGAAGAACTTTGAGATGGTGGTGGTGGAAGATCAAAAACTGTTTGAAAGGGTTTCTAAGGCTGTCAACACTTGGAAGCTTTGAAGAACTTTGAGGGGCTTGGAGAACTTCAAGTCTCTATAGCAAGAGACTAAAGACGTCTAGAGAGAGTGATATGAAGAGAATGTGAAGTGTCTAGTGATGATAATGAGTGATAAGAGTTCAAGCTCTTATAAAGTTCTTCTAAAATGAGGATGATGAGGGTATTTATAGGTGAAGTTTGTAGGATTTTGGTGGCTCCTCCAGGGGTCCATACGGTGTGCTTTGATGAACGCTTACACAAGCAATCTCGATGGAGCAAAACTATCTGGCACCTTTCTAGAGTTGAAAAAGAGATTGACCGAAAAAGGAATGAAGACTTCTAGGCACTTGCTCATGGGATAAATTGGCAGCGCTCTCAAGTAAGCATGTTGTCATGCCCCCCAAATGGGGTGGGTGACGTGGAGCTTAAATCGGGATTAATAAAGTAGATTTCCAACCGGGCCCTACACTTGACTGCATTAAATTATAAATAAATTATATAATTCAGGAGCCTCTGACACACAGGGCTCCACCCCACAGGACATACAGTATCATACATACATGCTCATGTAAATAATCATTACAACAGACATCAACCACAGTCTAGTAAATCCAAATATTAAATAAGTGTACCTAATTTTCACCAAATTCCTTACACTTTATATCAGAGGATGAACTCAATCCTCGCTCGATCTAACGGTAGCAAACTCCAGCTACCCTGCACCACTCCTTGAGTCTCTTGGGAGGGGTTTAACATTTAAAACATAAAACGTGACCGAAAGGCCCAGTAGAATATAATTTGAAATACTTAAAATAAATGAATATATAAGTGAATAAGTAAATAAACAAGACATTCAGTCCTAACAGAACAGCCGGAACCTCACATCCTTTTTCTCAAAGGAAATATAACTGAAAATAACCATATTACAGGCTTCAGCAAGTAATTAGTACAAATTACTCACCTCACCAAGTGCCTCGCCTACCCGGACCGAGTTTTGGGTTCTACCACCGAGGATACACTCTCTGTATCCTATCTAGGCTTACAGCAATAGACTCTATTACCAGTTCACAAGATCTCTTATCTTAAGAAATCAACCATTTAACATTAAGAAATCGTTCATATGACCCCACGAACTACTCAAGCCGCGTGCCCCATGACTGGGCAAGCGATGAGGTTCCATGACTAGACAAGTTATGGATTCCAAGGACAGGACAAGCCAAGGATTTTCATAAACTAACAAGCCATGGTTTTTAAAACATTTTTCTTTCGCAAACCAATCCCTTTCTTTAAAACATTTTCAAGGCCAAAATCTTTTTTGAAAACAGGCTCACAAAGAAAAGGGATAGAAATCCTACCTCGCACAATCAAACCTGGGACTAGCGTTGCCTTTTCCGGCTTCCGCTTCCTCAAGCCCTTTCATTCTAAATCCTCAACGATCACTGATACAAGACAACACTTTAGGATCAATTCTCATTCCTAAAGCAATCCAATCTCACTTATGTACCAAGATTTTCAATTAGTGTGCTATAATCCATTTTTATGTTTCAAATTCCATTCCAATGGTTTTAAATATCAAATCAGGGATTAAAGATGTTAATCCTTTCATCCCAAGTCCCCAATGAAGTTAATTTGGGTTCTCCCAGAAAATAGGACTAAAATAATCTTTAATATATGCTAATAAATAATCTTTAATATATGTTTCAAATAATATGTTAATTTGGGTCCGCTTCCAAATAGTTTATACTAGTGATGAACGCGCGCGTTTGCGCGCATTGCAGTAGATGATAATTTTGTATGTTAGAAGAAGATAATAATTTATTTATATATGAATATATACATAAGATATTGTTATATGAAGTTATTTACATATACATCTGTATACTATATAAAGTTATTTACAATATATTTACAATTCTTTCTCCTTTTTTTTTTTCTTTGTTGTAGCTCTCATTTTTTTTTTTCAATTTTGCAAAATGTAAATATTAAAAAATGTTAGTATTAGTAGTTGAAAAAATTTAATATAATAAGATTTAGATGTAGTTATATTACCTGGTCCGTGGACGCTTTTTTTTTGGTTGTTCTATTTCCTTGCCTTTGGAGTGGAATAAGGCAAAGTTGATAAATTTCAATAATTTAAAATTTTAAGTATTGTTTTTAATTTATAAATAATGTAAATTGTTAAATATGTATTACACGGTAGTTGATTTTTTGGGTCGGTGTATGCGGATCTATTGATGATGTTGTGGTTGAGCGGGGGGCTACGCTTTGTGAAATGTTGTTTGAATATGTATTTAAAGTAAGATATATGTTTGTTTTTATATAATTAATAAACATGATTAAATATGTTTTACCTTGTTGATATTGCAGTCTTGATATTTGTGGTGGTATTTTATTATGAACTCGATTTAAATCAAATATTTTTGAGACAATTGTGGCAATTTGGGGCCCTTTTCTTTGAAAATATATTTGGAAGATCTTTGTTTCGCCTCGTAATTGGTTGATGGTGGTGGGATTGTGAATGGATCTGTAAATCCTTAAATCGATTGTTAGTCTTGAAAGGAGGATTTTTTTATTAGGGCTGTCTTTGCTCCGCCAAATATGATGATGTCCATGTTGCCGGTATGGTCTTCAATAGTTGCATTTAGTTTATACCGTAATTTATAACATAATAGATAATTTAGGTTATAAAATATTTATTATTGGTAGTCAAAGTGAATAAGTTTTAGTTATTGCTTATTCATAATTTTGATTACCATGGGGATGGTGTTGTCTTTATGTGTCCATGGCTATCGCACCACCAATTGGTTCTCGCTTGTTTGAGTTGTCGATAACATCCGGGGGCGGGAATTATAATACCGACCTTGATTTGTTGAGAATGTAGTTATAGTGGCTTTTTCTTTGTGAATTTAGTTTCCTATATACATGTAGAAAGATTTTTTACATTAAATTTGATATACACATGGGAAGATGTTTAGATTAAATGATATAATTAAAGGAAAAGAAATAGATAGAATATTATGATACTAACTTTGGTTATTTTCTTGATCTAATGTCTTTAGTTCATCAATTGTTCTTCTATTATTGTTTTTTTGTTCTTCAATAGATTGTATTGGTGTTGTTGGTCTTTGTTGAGAACTCAATTTCTTGAGGTTGCTTGGAGAACCTATATATATATATATATATATATATGTGTGTGTGTGTGTGTGTGTGTGTGTTATTAATTATTATTATGAAAAAATTTTCATAAAATTTATTGTTTTTAAAGTTTTGGGATTTGATTCTTACCTTGTTTTCAATGTTTGCATTTCGGTATATCTACGGATCAAGGTAGAAGATTGTTTGCAGATACTTGATACATATGCATTACCTTAAAAATGAACAATAAAGTGGTTAATATTTTAATTTATTAGATGTCAATAGTTTATGTTATTTGTTATTATTTTTATAAGTTGTTAAAAGAAATACCTAGGTATTGTTTCACTAACATTCTTTGCAAAAACCGCAACTCTTGGTCCTTTCATTAATCTAACGATATTTTCATCAAATTGATCCGCTTTGTGTCCCCATAATGTGATCAAGTCATTCATTTCGTGAGAAAAAAAGTGGTAAAACAAAAAGTTAGAATAAAGGCTTTTAAATGAGGTAATAGTTTTATATTTTTCTTAAATAAAATTTTTTATATGATTATAGTAGTGATTATGAAAAGTTAATTTACCTTATATTTTGTATCATTATTGTCCGTCGAGATGTTTGTTTGCCACTGATATTTGTTTGTTCAATTGTCTGTACTCTTGTGATGACACCAATAACATCTGTTGAAAAATAAATAGTAAATGTTAATGGCATTAATTAAAATATTGATGATGTAATTTTTTTTTTTTTTTTTAGAGAAAGTAATGTTATCTTACCACTTAGGATATCAGTTGATTGAATTTGTCTTTGGAGTCGATCGAATTCAATGAAGTAAAATCTATGATATGGAATAGGTGGTGCCTCTTCGTATTGGAGCAAACACCGCTATTCTTGTGGGCAAATTGTAGCATTGCAATGTGTGGGACAACTTTGTATGTTGGTTTGTTTTCCATGAATGAAGAAGTTCTTGATATCATATATATTGCCTAATTGAATTTTTTTGGTAGATAGTATCCGAGTCTCGTGTCCGAATTGATCCTTGAATTGCTTCATCTTTGTAGATATAAATGGTGGTATTGTTATTTTATTTATAATATTTGGTATTAAATGAGGATAATAAAATATTGTATCGGTAAAAAGTATTACCTCTTCGTCAACTAAAACACGGTCAAGGTGATCAAGCGTCCGATTGCTTAAATCATTATTTGTCCATAGTCCGCATATTTCGGCTCGATAGTTTCATAAACTTCATTTGGCTTTAGCGCTCGAATTAATGTTGTCATTTTGGCTAATTCTTCGATAAAAGAAGGTAATCGTTTTAGTGTATAAAAATAGAAAGGTATAGTTGATGTGTTTTTGATAGATTAATGATAAATAATTTTGATTATAAGGGAAAAATTATGAATCTAATATTCGATTTATTATAATATTTATATTTTTATATAGTGTTTTTTTTTTTTATTTGATACTATGTAGAATTTCTTTGTAAACAATATTTTTTACATAATTTGTATATTTATTTATTGAATCATGAATTAGTATATGTAATCCCTTTGGAGTTGTAGCTCTTGATAAAGCAACATATAGTTGTCCATGAGTAAAAATTTCACTATCTAAATATAATCCTATTTTATTTAATGATTGTCCTTGACTTTTATTTATTGTCATTGCATAGCAAATTTTAATAGGAAACCTGTCGTCTTTTTAATGTAAATGGCCATTTAGATTCATGTACAGTCATTTCTATTCTTGGGATATAGACTTTTTCATTAATGTTGCTTGAGTTTATGATTTGTCCTTCTATAATTTTATTTGTTAATTGGGTGATAATAAGTCTTGTTCCATTGCATAATCCATTTGATTGATTTAGATTTCGTAATAACATTATAGGTGTTCCTAGTTTAAGTTTTAGTTCATGTGGTGGTATTCCATTAAAATTAAGAGTGTGCAAAAATTCTTGAGGATATAAAAGATTAAGTTCATCTATGTTTTCGGATGAGGATGCAATGGTGTCATATTTTGTAATAACATTTTTCTTGTTCGGGGATTAAGGATAATATGTAATTATTAATTTCATCAGCTGTTTTATTTCTTGGTGTTATTATTGCTCGTTCTTTCAAGTATTCGAGATTGTTAAAGTAAATGTTTAAATTATCATATACTAAACTTGAAATTTTTTCAATTGGATTTGATTCATAATGTAGTATGTATTTTCTTGGTATTTTTACCCATGTAGCATCTTCATTTTCTAAATCTTTTATTCCTTCAGCAATACCATCTCCAACATTTAATATCCATTTCGAAAATGTTACAATTTCATTTTTTTCTTGTTCTTTATGATTGTATCGTTTTAATCTCATGTTTTCTGTCAATTTTAAAATTTTGAAATATGGCCATAAATAAGAATTATTTATAGTTGCATTGATTATATCTTCCTTTGTTCCTGTAGGAATAACTGGTAAAATTTGTCGGAAGTCACCTCCTAGCACAATTGTCATGCCACCAAATGGTTGTTCAAAGTTATTTCTTAAATCTTGAAGTGTTTTATCTAATGCTTCAAAGCAATATTTATTAGTCATAGGTGCTTCATCCCATAATATAAGTGATGTTTTATCAATTAATTTTGCTAAGCGAGTTCCTTTTTAATATGGGGGGTAGAAAATTTATCTATTTGATGGTATTTGGAATCTAGAATGAGTTGTTCTTCTTCCTTTAGGCAATAACAATGATGCTATTCCGGAAGATGCGACGACTAGAATTATTTCGTTATTTGATCTAATTTTTGTGATTATTGCGTTCCATAAATATGTTTTTCGGTTCCACCATGACCATATATAAAAAAAGATTATTTTTTTTTCATGGAGTGATTGTAAAATTTGTTGATAAATAAATTGTTGTTCATTGTTTAGATTATTCACTAATTTAATGTTTTCTTCTTTTTAATTTGTGTATATCATAATCAAGTTCTTCTCTTAAGAACTTATTATTTAAATCATCTATTAATGATCCAGTTGGAAGAGGTAAGTTAAAATGTGTTAAGGTTGATGAATTTGTGTTTAATATTTTTTCTAGTTCATATAGTACAAAATTGTATAATTTCGGTTCGGTACTTGAAAATTGGGGTTGTTAAATAAAGTTTTAATTTTGTATAATATATATCATGTCATAAGCTTCCAATGTTTTTCAAGGAATTTTATTGGGTTATTTACATTGCAAAATAATAAAATTACGACAAATAATTGTCGTAGTTGAGTTCTTTGTTGACCAAAATGAAGCTTCTTGTATAGATTGATCCCATTCTCGATCATCTCCTAATAGGCCTAGTGCATAGCATCTTTGTTTGATTTGTTGGATATATTATGTCATTAACTGTTCAAGAGCTTCATAACTTGTTGCGCCTTTTGATGATTTAATAATAATTTAAGATAATATAATTCGCCGAGCTTGGATGGACATGAAAAGTTCGTCCAATTGTATGTCCCATCTGTCTTGGAGACCAATATTTATATTTATTATTCCATACATATTTAATAGGGAATTCTGTGTAAGTTAATTCTCTTGCGTTAGTATCATATTTGTTTATTTCCATCCATTCAAGAAGAGTTGTTTTATCAATACCGGTTGTCTTATTATGTTATTTAGGCGTTGATTTGAATTGAATGTTATGTTTTGCATTTTTGGTAAATGTATTGATAATCTTTGAACAATTTGGATTTCTATGATGTATTGAAAATTCAAATAGTCTCAGATTGCTTCATATGGTGTTATGTACCGCAATTAATATAGTTTTTTTATTTCATCTATTTCTTGATAATTGGTTTTCTGCAGTTATTTTCAGAGGCATATTGTCTTCTATTCTTCGCTCTTATTCTATCTCGGTCCTTTTGTTAAATATTTAAATAAATATTTTATAAGCATAGATTGCGAACAAAGTTCTACATTAATATGAGCATGAAATTTTAGGCATAAAGTTTTATTGTATGGAACTACATATCTATTATCTAATTTAATGCCTTGTTTTTTTCAACATAGAAGGGTGTGTTTCTTCGTTTATAATTAACAAATCCATTTTTGTCAATTGTTGTTTCATTATTAAATTTTTAGGAAATTTTTTTGAACATTCTGAATTTTTCATACATGGAGAATTTGTCTTAGCTATGCCACATGGCCCATGCATCATAAATTCGGTTATAATGTTGTATTCCAGTAAATTATTATGAGGATTAGGTATTTCTGCAGAAATAAATTTTTCTATTTGTGATGGCTCACGTAGTTTGTCATCATGGTGAAGCCAGAAAAGGAAATGAGAATGTGGTAGGCCTCGTTTTTGAAATTCAACAACATATAAATCTGCAAGATCAAAAAAATATTTTATCATAATTTGTTTTTTTTGTAGTGTTGGAAAAAAAAGAGTGTTATTTTTTTTTTAATTAGGAAACTAAAAAAGCTTTAGGAAAAGAAAACTAACCTGCTATGATTACTCCAAAAATGTTTTTAGTTTTAATAGTGGATAGAAGACTATCTAATTTCATTTTAAAAATTCTGGTGATAATATCTGGTCTATCTTCAGGTTTTTGTCCGGGTATTCTTGCTAAGGCTCTAGTAATTTCAGGCCATTTTGGATTACATGTGAATGTTATAAATAAATCAGGATTTCCATAGCGTCTGCAAATTGCCATTGCATCTTGATAATTTTGAATCATATATCTAGGGCTTCCAGTATGGCTTGAAGGAAGGATAATTCTTTTTCCTGTTGCTTGTGCATTTGTATCTCCTCTTGTAATGGCGTCTTGAATTCCTTGATAAATTTCGGATCGCAAATTTTTTTGATTTTTTCGAATATAATCTAGTCTATCTTCTTCTACAGAAGCATATGCATCAACTATATATTGTTGAAATAATCTACCCCCTCGAAAAAGTGTATTGCCTTGAGTTCTACGTTCTTGTAATTGATAGCAATAAAATTCTCGCATAGAGATTTTTTTTTCTTTTATATTTATTACTTAAGTTATTTATATTATATTTTAAGTTTATTGTGTAACCATCTTCTCCATATGGAAATAATAAAAGGATATTGAAGGGCCATATAACATGGGTGTAGTTTTGTAATTCTCTGCAAGCTATCTCATTTCTATCTTGGATAATAATGTCTCTTCCTTGTTCATGTTCACCAATGTCTCCAACAATTAATGCAGCTATATCGTTTGATGTGGGTAAGTTATATTGGTTACTATCTGTATTTCTTTGTTCTATGAGTCTTAGTTTCATAGATGGTATCTCATCTTGTTGATATCTATCTCTTATCGTTCGAAAAATTTTGACTAATTTATTTGTTTTATCAAGCATCCTAATAAGATTTTCAATTATAAATTGTCTTATGTTTTTGGATTCATTATCAAATGAGAATAATGTCATTCGGTTTTGGACTTCATTTTGTGTGTCATATATATAGAGTTGTGCAAATTTTGGAGGATTATTATTAATTGGCAATAGAGACCCTATAAGATGATGTACTTGCCCACTTATTTTAAAAATATTTGGTCCATTTGAATTTTGTGCACTTATGTCTATATTAGCACCAAATGATGTAAATGCAAACATAGAGTTATACGTTCGAATGTTTTTTTTCGAAATGTGTACTTATTAATCCTCCATGATAATTAAGAAGTGTATCAAGTGTTCGAGGTGTTTTTTTAATTAAGGGCAAGGTTATTTTTCCATCTTTGCAGCAAAGATTGTATTTAGGAATAATACTATTGCTAATTTGTTCGTTAAGCCAAAAGAGAGCGCTACAATGTTGACAGATATAGGAGCAGTCTCCGAGATCGATGTAGAGATTAGCAATGCCTATAAAAGAAGTTTTAAGAAAAATAACAACAATATGTAAAAAATTAGTATTGTCATTGTATGAATTTTTTTTTTTTTTTTTTAGTTTTTAAAAAAGAATAGCTAGAATGGATGAGAGAATTACATTCTCTATCATGGTTTCGGATGTTGATGGCATCGATGATTCAAAATTCTTATCTCGAGACCTGTGTAAGTTTGTGTTGTCCGAAGATTGAGGTGAGAAGCTCTTGCCCGCCAAGGTATAGCTATTTCATTTATTTCAATTGAATCTTGTTCTGTTATGCGAGTAATTTTGATTCATCCGAGAAAATGATAAATGCGATACGCTTGTTTGATTGTGTTGTTTTTGTTGAGTTTTTCTCTTGTCCATTTGTTTCTACGATAGAAGGTTAATTTGATTAGAAAAGAGAACAAAATATATTTATGTAAATAATTTATATGTAATTAATATTTTTATTATAAGATTACTTATAGGAAATTAAACAAATAATTTTTTCATAATAGTATTTATCATATTTTGTTATTTTAATTATGATTTATGGGTAGAAAAATGATATAGTAATATTAATAGTATTAAAAAAAGATTATTAACAATATTAATTTCTGCGACAACAATAATTATGGGCAAAAATGAATTAATAAAATAGAATTTGTAATAATATTTGTGATATTCTATTATTTTAATTATGAATTTATTGGAAGGAAAATAAAATGTAGTAGTATTAATAATATTAAAATAATAATATTGATAATGCTAACTTTATGATAAGATTAATGCTAATTATAGGCAAAATTAATTGATAAAGTATAAATAATTTATTGATTAAATTGGTAAACAAATGATATATAAGGTAATAAATACATATATATATTTGTATCCTTTTGAAATAAAATAGGTAATGTAAATATATTTACAAAGATAGAAGATAATAAACTTACAACATTAGGTGTTATTCAGTGGAAAATAAATTCATCAAATTTTTATTCGAATAAAATGGATTTATTAATAAATAGTAAATAAATAAATAAATCTATATGAATAGTTAATAGTTTTTAATTTCTTAAGTTATAGGTAAAGAAAACAAAAAATTATTATCTTTTTAATGTAAATGATAATTTAAATTTATGCACAGATTATTTTTATTCCTAAAATATAAACTTTTTATTAATGAAATTCATATAGTGTTACAATGATTTTTTTTTTTCTTTTGTCTATAGTGAAGATGAAGATTTTTTTATGCTATTTTGTATGAGTAAAAATTTTGATATTTAGATATAATTTTATTTTATTCAAAAATTGTCTTTGATTTTTATTTATTATTATTAGATAGTAAATTTTAATAGAAAATTATTATCTTTTTAATCTAAATGACAATTTAAATTTATACACAATTATTTCTATTCTTAAAATATAAACTTTTTTTATTAATAAAATTCACATAGTGTTACAATAGTTATCTTTTTTTTTTTTTTTTTTTTTTTTATTTACAGTGAAGATGAAAATTTTTTAAGTTATTTAATCCTTAAATTTGCAAAGTACAGTATACCTTTTTTGGCCGAAAAAAATACATAAAAATTAATCTTGTTGTTTTATTTTTTTTGTCTCTCTCTCTTTCTCTCTCTCTCTCTCTCTTTTTTTTTTTTTTTTTTTTTTGGTTCTGCCGTTTATGGTGAAGATTTTTTAAGTATTATATGACAACAATTTGGTAATTTTTTTTTTTTAATCTGAAGATGAATCTTTCTCTTTTTTTTTTTTTTTTTTTTTTTTTTGTTCCTAATACATAAAGATCAATCTTGTCGCTTTTTTTTTTTTTTTTTTTTTTTGTTTTCCGTTTATGATGAGGTTTTAAGTGTTATTGCCTTTGTATTATTGTACTTATTGTTTTATCCTTGTTTTCATTATCTCCTATTTATGGTAAAGGATTTTTCAATTTTTTTTGCCATGTGAATTGCTCTTAAGTTATGATTATAACATTTTTAAATAAATATGATAGTACAAAACTACCTAGAAAGATAGAAAGCAATAAATTTACAACATCGAGATATTATTGAAGGGCAAAAAATTAATTACATATTAACATTAAATAGGCTAAATTTATTAGTAAACACTAAGTAAATAAATGAATCAGTATAAACCATTAGCTGTCTTCAATGACTTCACATTCTTGTGTTTTTTCGTTAAACATGAGGGAAAAAATTAAGTGTGAATAACAATCAAAATATTTATCTGAGAAAAAAGGGTGAGAGGAAAGAAAAAAAAAAAAAAAAAAAATAAAAAAAAAAAAATAAAGGAACAATATAATAACGAAGTATGATAGAAGATGTAGGAAATACCTCAAGTGATGTTATAAATCCCACGTTAAATATGGAATGTCAACGAACTAAAGGTCGAGCAATAACCAATATAAAGGCAAAGAATAGAATTGTGTGCAACAGCGAGACCTTAGAAAATACAAATAATCAAGTAAACAAATAAATTAAGTAAATAGCGGGAGAAATAAATTTAAAAAAAATAATGATATAGACATAACAAAATTATTGGCAGAGATTGATACTAATAGGTGAAGTACTCAGATTTTGAGTAAATTGGTGTATATGAGCATGAAATATCACCAACAATATTCAAATGAAAGAATAACATAATGAATAAAAGCGGTGGCTCGGTATTTAATCTTTTCAAAGAATGTGTGACAAATACATAATGGCTTCCTCGCTAAGGCAACCGCACAAAGGGTAACACATTGTGTATCCATCACCTGATTATAATTTTGATGTAACGGAATATAGATAACTTGAGTAAGATATGAAATTGTTCAAAGACTACCGGTGAATTAAATACAAAACCCAAAAGGAGGAAAAAACAATGTAAGGAAGATAGTATAATATAAATTATATGATCGACTTAGAATAGGAAGACTAAAGAAAAAGAGATTGTAAGCAATAGAAAATAGAAAAATAAAAACGTGATCAATAGAATAAGGAGAGGAGAGTGAAATAACAAAGCCCTCATTACGTGTGTGTGTTTGTGGGGGTGTTTTTTTTTTTTTTCCTCTCTGCAGGAGATTTTTCGTGTAAAATAATAGGAACGGAATAAGAAAGCCAAGGTGAGTAATAGAAAAGAAAGGTATTACACATAGAAAAAGGTCCTGAATCAAACTGCGATAAGAGGGTGGGGAAGAAAAAAAAAAAAAAAGAAAGAAGAGAAGAAGAAGAAAGAATAGTATAAACTTTTTTTTTCCCCCGGATGGTAAGAACAAAATGAAAAAACCAGGGCTCAACAATTGGAAAAACAGAGGTGACAAATGGATATTCACAAGCAATCTTTGAACAAATTACATAGAACTCAATATATAAATATTGATTATACTCATCATCGCCACCAAAAAGAACTTACGGGAATAGAATATGTGACATAAACATGTATATATATATATATGTATGTATGTATGTA
The DNA here is from genome assembly GCA_012066045.3 of Morus alba. Lineage (NCBI taxonomy): Eukaryota > Viridiplantae > Streptophyta > Magnoliopsida > Rosales > Moraceae > Morus > Morus alba. The sequence continues at coordinate 30,470,158 of CP050225.2, forward strand.
TGTATGTATGTAAGTCTCATGAGAAACAAATAAAAAAAAGGGTAAACATATTAGCATTATAGAGTAAGGAACTACAAAGAGAGGTAAACATAGTTAATAAAATGCAAAGGACAAAAATTAATGCCACAGGAGGAAAACAATATATTTAATATCAAGATGAGAAATTAAAAGAGTTACGGATAGGGTTTATAAATAATACTGGAACAGTCTTGTCTTATTTTCGAGATATCACCAAACCACTATAAACAGAGAGAGTAAAAAACGCGTCAGAGACAAATAAACAGGCAGTAAATGAGAAAACAACGTAGTAAATGATGGAAAGTGAAATAGGGAAGGAAAGGCGTGAAATGCAAGGAAGGGGCGAATAGAGGGGTAGATGACAACTCGGTGTAGAGGAAAAGAAGGCAAAGGCATAGGCAATAAATTGAGGTGCAGGAGTATTTATAGATGAAGAATAGAAAGAAGAAATATAAACAGTTCTGACCTATAATAACATTACACGTAGATGTTATAAGTCGGTGAATAAAAATAATGGGGCAGAAATTTAACAATGAGAGAGAGAGGCAATTTATAATAAGAAAAACAGGAAATAAATATAATATTATAATAACAATGAGACAGAAGAAAGAGAAACGGGAATAAACAAATAAAAAAAAAAAGTCATGATTAACTTCAAGGTTTCATTTAATACATTTGCAGCAAGTTGTAAGTCGGTGAATAAAAATAATGGGGCAGGAATTTAACAATGAGAGAGAGAGGCAATTTATAATAAGAAAAACAGGAAATAAATATAATATTACAATAACAATGAGACAGAAGAAAGAGAAACGGGAATAAATAAAAAAAAAAGTCATGATTAACTTCAGGGTTTCATTTAATACATCTGCAGCATAATAAATACAACTAAGCAAGGTGGCACGACAAATCACTGCCATCCATAACACATATCATCAAGTCAGTAAATAGGAGGAAAAAAAAAAGAGCGATATAGATATATGTAGAAGACAGTAGAACCATCTGGATACATTTTTTTTTTTATTCCATAACACGTATCATCAACTCAGTAAATAGGGAAAAAAAAAGAAAAAAAGAACAATATAGATATATGTAGAACCATCTGGATACAATTTTTTTTTATTCCATAACACGTATCATCAAGTCAATAAATAGGAGAATAATAAAAAAAAAGAACAATATAGATATATGTAGAACCATCGGATATTTTTTTTTTATTTATTTTTTTATTTTTTATTTTTTTTTATTTTTAAGATTCATTCAACACATCCGCACAAAAATGAGTACAATTAAGCAAAATGGCAAGATAAATAATTACAGTCCAAAACACGGATCATGAACATAATAAACAGAGGAAAAAAAAAAAGAATCAAGATAAATTAAAAAAAAAAAAAAAAACTCAAAGCGGAAGCTAAAATCAACATTTAAACGAATATAAAGACAAACCGGCAAAATAGAAGAAACACAGGCCAAAATGTGGATAAATCGAAAAGCCCCCGCATCAAAACGAAAACAAATGAGGACAAAGAAGAACCAAAATCACGGGAAAAAAAAAAAAAAAAAAAAAGGAAAAAGAAGAAAAAAAAGAAATCCAAACCCGGATGAATGAGAGAGGAAAAGTCCTAAAGAAAAAAAAAAACACGCACCGGGATCCAAATAAATGAGGACAAAGATCGCCAAAATCACGGGGAAAAAATAAATAAAAACCATAAAAAAGAAAAAAAAAAAAAAAAAAAGGGCAAAAAAAAGGGACAAAAATATTCCAAAATGGCAGAGGAGGCGTTCAAACAAAGAAATAAAAAAATAAAAAATAAAATAAAAAAATAAAAACCGCAAATCCATTTTAGAGAAATCGCCAAGATGAAGAATAAGGAAACCGAGAAACCAAAAAAAGGTCGGGACTCCATTTTGCAGACAAATTACCGAAGAAAAGAGATAAAATCCCCAGATTTCCACCCAAATCTCAAAGGAAAGAGGGCCAAGGAAATAAGAGAATCGAGAGAGAAAAGGAAATCAAGGCCAAGGAGATGAGAGAATTGAGAGAGGCGGATCTCAAAATCACACTAAGAAGAAGAAAAGGAAAATAGGGTTTCAGAGAGGAAATGAGAGAATCGAGAGAGAAGAGGAAAGTAGGGCAAAGAAAATGAGAGAATCGAGAAATCAGAGAATCGAGAGAGAAGAGGAAAGGAAAATCTCAGAATCACACGAAGAAGAAGAAAAAGCAAAATAGGGTTTCAGAGAGAGGAAATGAGAGAATCGAGAGAGAAGAGGAAAGTAGAGAATCGAGAAATGAGAGAATCGAGAGAGAAAACGGAAGGATAACCTAAGAAACCGAAAAGACCAAAAGGCCCCTGGGCCAGACGAAGAAGTGAGCAGTGAATCAGGGGCAAAAGCGTCATTTCACTGTAGAAAAAACAGTGAACTGAGTCTGCGTGAACAGTAATCCGGAGCTCTCCTTTAGTATATTTATAATATGCTAATAAATCATCTTTAATATCCTGTTCTAAAATATTTTGTTCTAAAATTTGTTTTTACGGAAACATTTTATCTGCGATCTTTCAAAGTAAATTTCTTCCATCTGTACTAACTAAATATTTTTTTTTGGCTAATTCACCCTGTTGAGATCTTTTTTCCCTTTTAATGTTGCTCTATTTAATATTTTTTTTACTGGATTTAATCGTTAGGAAAATAATGATAAAACATTATAAAAATATTCAAAAAAGGATCTCCATATTAAGAAAAAAAAGAAAAATATTAAAGATGCACGCACGGTGTGCGTGATTACGATTAGTTTCTATATAAATCTAAATCTAAATCTAAATAAAAACAAACATAAAAGAGCCAAAAAAATGTTGTTTCTCTTTTGGCCATATGTCAACATCTCCTTTTTGCTCTATCATTTTTTGTCAACTTTTCCTTTCTAGCCTTTTGTTTTTATTTCTTATTCTTTAACTCTTTCTTATTTATAATATTTTTCTTCCTTCTTTCATTTAATTAAAATAATTCATTCTAAATATGTTCCTACTTAATATTTTTGTATAAAAAACTCTCGAATAATTTTAAGAAAAAATTCTTGAACTTGTCTTTAAAATGTATAAGTCTAGATTTTATTTCTTTACACTTAGTTAATACCTTTTGAGTAATATTTTATTTGACAAAAAATGATATTATTCAAAAATAAGAGGTAATAAGCCATACTCATTTACTCTAAGAGAGTATTTATCTCATTTTCCCTAATTCAATTCTTTTTATGTGTGATATTTTAACAATTTTTTTCCTCTTTACTCAAAATATTGGACTTAATTTCTAAGAAGGTCGCATGTTGTAAAACAGGATCAAACTTATGAAGTTAGTACGTACTTAAAAGAGCCAAGGAGATAGCTTCTAAGGAGGCTATGTGTTGGCCTTTACAGAGCCCACATGTTAGTCTCTACTTTTTTTTTTTTTTTTTTTTTTTTTTTTATTCTCTCTATTTTCTTCTCTTTTTTCATTTTTAGACTTTTTCATATTTTTCTTCTCTCCATTTTTTTTTTTTTTTTAAGTTTTCCCTCATTAAATCATACCAATTGCCTTTGGCAGTAGTTTTTTTTTCCCCTCATTAAAGCATACATATTGCCTTTGGCAGTAGTTTTTTTTTATTATTTTTTTTATTTTTTTATTTGCATTCACTAACTGTCAATGAGTTTTTAAATAGGGACGGACGAGATATGGGATGACACATACAAAATTTCGTTTGTCTCTTTATATAAAAAAAGATATTATATTTAGAACCATGACTTATTGAAACATCTTTACCTAATTTGAAATGTGCATTTTGATCATTTTGTTTGTTTGTTTGTTTTTTTTTGTTTTTTTTTGTTTTTTTGTTTTTTTTTGGTTCATTTCAAATATTGTGTTTTGTAATTGTGTCTTATTAGACTTTATCCCTTGCTCCCACTTAATAATTTCAAATATGTGTGTTGGGGTCCGGTAGATTCGAAGGATCGACATGTCGGAGGTTGACACAAGTAAGCACGCAGTTTGCTAGAAGTGGATCTGACATGGCCAAGCTTTGATGTAGATGATGATGGTGAGACCTCCGACGAAAAGGTCATGTCAGTTAGGCCCAAATTAGGCCGAAGGATGCGTGTCCTAGAACCTTCTTTGTTTTGCCAAAATGACGAAAATGACCTGTACAATATGTTAGAGAATCTGCAGAGACAAATAAAGAACTTTAGAGATGAAAAATGGGGGGAGGTGCGACAAAATAATTGATGGAGATGGAGATTTGGAGGCTAAAGGTGCTTTGACAGAGTTTTGGAAAGGTTTTGGAAAGGTTTTGGAGATGAAGAAACTTTGAAGAACTTTGAGATGGTGGTGGTGGAAGATCAAAAAGTGTTTTGGAAGGGTTTCTAAGGCTGTCAACACTTGGAAGCTTTGAAAAACTTTGAGGGGCTTGAAGAACTTCAAGTCTCGATAACAAGAGACTAAAGAGGTCTAGAGAGAGTGATATGAAGAGAATGTGAAGTGTCTAGTGATGATAATGAGTGATAAGAGTTCAAGCTCTTATAAAGTTCTTCTAAAATGAGGATGATGAGGGTATTTATAGGTGAAGTTTGTAGGATTTTGGTGGCTCCTCCGGGGGTCCGTACATCATGCTTTGATGAACGCTTACACAAGCAATCTCGATGGAGCAAAACTATCTGGCACCTTTCCAGAGTTGAAAAAGAGATTGAAGAAAAAGAAATGAAGACTTCTAGGCACTTGCTCATGGGATAAATTGGTAGCGCTCTCAAGTAAGCATGTTCACGCAATCCCAATGGAGCATACTCTTTAGAAGCTTTTCTGGGGTTGAAGAAGGGCTGGTTAGAAAATGGAAAGAAAGGTTCATTGGTTTGACACATATAGAGGAAGTTTGGGGGCATGTGCCTATTATGGACGATGGCTACGTTAGGCATTTCCAGTGCGGATAGAGCCTCCGTTAGAGTCAAAACACTGAGAATCAATCTTAACGAAGAGGAGAAGGTGTTAATGTGTGCTCTTAAGAGTTTTGGCTTCCAAAAGGACATGAGGAAGGCTTTTGAAAATTCTCTATCACCCAATTGCATTTAATCAGATTAGTTCTGAAAACCCCTAGTGAGATTCAAATTGGATCGAATCAAATGACAAACGGACCTAATTGATCACTCATGGCCCACTAAACAACAACCCACGGGAGTTCCCCAAGCGTGCATTGGGTCCACGAAGCGAGCCTAATAACGTCGTGTGACGCAATGGTTGGACATGGACCCTCGAATGGGCCTGTTATAAAATCGTGTATTAACAATGTGTTTGTTTAAATATTTTTCTTTGTTGTTAATATTTTTTTCCTAAATGTATGTGTCTAAAAACTATAACATACGAAATACTCATGTGCGTAGCGCGTGTTTCAACTACTATTAAGAGAAAAAATGCTATAACCTTATTTCTATTCAAAATATATTATTTTTAAATTGAACATGTGTATGTGGGTCTCAATTTCTTTGAAATAGTGTTGAAAAAAGTGTGTTAAGTTATCAATATTTGATAACCCTACTTAAAAATGTGTGGATTTTTTGGTGAAAAAGTCATGTTAAGAGTCATGTGTGTATTCGATTATTTATTAAATTTATATTTAAGGTATGTTTATTTTACAATTTAAGTTAAAAATTGAGAAATAGTAGAAAATAGGCCAATATGAAAAGCTTAAGAAATGAAATAGGCCAATTTTTAGTTATAGAAATTAATAGGCCATAACTTGTTAAGTTATGGTTCATAACCAGATAAGTTATGGACAAACTTGTCAAGTTATGATTCATAACCGGACAAGTTATGAACAATTATGAATAATAACTTGTCAAGTTATGGTTCATAACTAGACAAGTTATGGACGAAAATAATAATTTAGCCTATTTATTAACTTATGTAAACTATTAGCCTATTAATTTTAATTAATCTCAAATTTTAGCCTATTTTTCTCTTTCTCCCTTAAAAATTTAAGTTATATATGTGAAAGAAAAATAATGCAAGGAATGAGAAAGTACCGTAGGAATATTTGAGACACCGTTCGTATTTCCTTGATTTAGTTTGTGTTCCTCTGTTCAAAATAAATAAACACAAAATCAGCCACTTCCTTTTCCTTTGACGGCAACACGATTAACTACCTTATACTCTGAAGTCGATCATCCCAGTCCAACGGACGGTTAGTATTCACTCCTGAACAAATTCCCCAACAGGATCCTGCCACGTTTGTTTAATCATGTGCGTAGCTATGCCTGCCGCACATGATCCTAATAAAAAAAAAAAAAAAAAAACTAAACGCCCCTCACAAATCACAATGGAATTTTTGTAATGTTTAATTCGTTGAAATATCAATATTCGCGATTAGCATTTAATAAAACAAAATTAATTAAATACAAATTGATTAAAATTAAAAAGTAATTAAAATACAATCGGACTCATCCCTCGCCTGTCTTTGTATTGACTCCTTTCCCAAAAAAATAAATAATAAAATAAAAAGATAAAAAAGAAATGTTAAATAATGTTACATTGATTTAAATTTTATTATAATTAAAATTTTTATAAAATAAATTATATTTAATTTTTTTTATTACAGAAAAATTTTTTTTATATAAAATTATATCTCAATTAAAATTAAAAATTTAAATATGTAAAACTCTCAAAAAAAAGAGAAATTTCTTTCTGGTTGTTATTTTTCTAAAAGAAAAGAAACTTCTCAAATTTTAATTTTTGCTTAAAAATAAAAAGAAACTTCTCAATTATAATATAGTCGTCCGTACTTGCTCCAATTTTTTTTTTTTTTGTTTCCTGTAACTTCTATACGATCTGGCTCTGAGAATACGAAATTTTCCGTCACTTTCTCGGGAAAGTCAATTTTTCCCCGAGTAGATTTTCCTAGTTGGCGAAGCGATTATTAGTTTCTCTTTTTCTTCTTTTTGTGTCTTTGCAAAGCCTGATCTCGCCGAGAATGGGCGTTGACCTCTGTCAATGCTCTGATTCCCACGCTCGAAGAATCGTAGGTCTTGAATTGGAGGTTTAGGATCTGCAAATCGTTAATTTTTCTGGCATTGGCAAGAATTAGGTTTCTGAGAAACTACGAAGAATTTGAGGCGGATTTCGTCGGTGGACACTGTATTCTCCTTGTTGATGGATACGCGTGGTAATGATGCTAATGGCTGCAAAGAAAACCCTTTGGGTTCTGTAGACCCCAAGACTGAGAAACTCATCAATGGAGAACGAGAAGGAGGAGAAGAGGAAGAAGAAGATAGCGATTGTAATTCCCTTTTGTCCCCGCGCAGAGGAGGCATGTCGAGAAAATCGGATAAGATTCGGCGAAAAGTCCAGTGGAACGACAAGAATGGGAATAAGCTTGTTGAGATTTTGGAATTCGAACCGAGGTAATGATTTTTTGTTTCTGAATTCAATCCGATTCTATTGTCCTTAAAGTTCAAGCTTTATTTTTTTTTTATTTTTTTTTATTTTTTATTTTTTTTGTTCTGCCCTTTAATTTTTCTTCTTGTTGTTGTGATTTGGAGGTTGAATTTTCTTTTTTTTTGTTTTTGTCATTTGTGCGTTGATGGGGTTTTAGGCAAATAATTGACGATCCTTTTTTCAGAATTCAACAAAGAGTAGATTAAAAGATTTTGTATTGAAGCTAAGATTCAGACGAAATGTAATATCATTTGCTTGTTTGTATCGGCAAATATTGGAATGATAATGGTGGTTTTCCATTATGTAGAAACAGGTTCTTTTTTGGTGATGTCAAAAGTAGTCAACTTTTTGTGTCCTTGATCTGTCTACATTTAATAAGCGCTTTTTGTGCCCTTGATCTGTCTACATTTAATAACGCTTATTCCAATGATTTTGTGTATGTTTCTGGTAATGAATTGCGGTTTAAGGCTTTCATTTTAAGCAATCCATAAGATGATAAAAACTAAAAAGTTTTTTTTTGGATTGGTTGTTGTTCTATTACCTTCCCTTTTTGCTATTTTACCTTAGCTTATTAGAATAGTAGTTGAGTTTTTTAGTAGGAGAAAACAGAAATAGTTACGTTTCCTTTGTTCTCATATAGACTTTCCTTTTTTATTCCGAATTTCCGAGTTAGAAACTTGTAGACTCACATTGGCCCTTCTGCATCTCAATTATCACAGCAGTTTTAGTTTTCTCAAAAGAAGTTTATAGGAAAGTGGGTTGTAGTTATCTGTGGTTTAGAAACTTACTTTATGGTGAAAAGTGGAGTAAGGGAAATTTTTAGGATTTTGGAGGTGAACTTAAAGGCAGCGTGGTTCTCATAAGGCGAGATTTTGTACGAGTATTTGAAAGATTTTGGGATGTGTTTTCCTTTTAAATGTTACAATTGAAAATGCCCATCACCTTGTGTTTTTGTTTTTATTTGTAATTTTTTATTTTTTTAAAATTGAGTAAGAGCCTGGTGTAGGAAGGGAGTTTTAGTGAGTGCCAACATTGTTGGGATGTACTAAAGTTCCTGGATGCTAATTTTTCCTTCTCTTCCTTTCTCCAAGCAAAGAAGAAAAAAAAGAAGCCCATCACCTTTTCACAACTCAAGAATTCTATTGCTACAGAGTTTTCTCTCACAAAAATTCAAATTTCACTTTTTTGCTATAGTGTTTTTCTCTCACAAATACAACTCAAGTTCTTGAACTTGAGTTGTGAAACAAACACCCTCTAAGTCTCTTGAAGTTCAAGTTCGTAAATTCTACTACATGAATGTTAGTGTAGCAGATTACTTGGGAGGTTTGCCTGGTAAGTTTGATGGGAATCTTATGGTAGTAAGGTTGATGGGAACCATGGGAATCTCATGGTTGTAAGTGGGATCAGTTGGTTCTTGAGGTTAAATAGAGCTTGTCTTTCCTCTTTAGCATCAGAATTTTGGGCTCTAATTATAGATGTGATAGAAGGCTTTTTCTTTTGTTTTTTGCTTTTGTTTTGTTTTTTTTTTTTTTTTTTCCCCCGTAAAAAGCAGAAAGAAGCATAGTATTGTAATTTCCTTTCAAATATCTTGCTGAAGCCTCCTAAAGTACCATATTAAGAGCTTAAACCATTGATTCCTTTCAAGGAGATAACAAGATTATTGTGAATAACTTATGGTCATTGCATCTCATATTCAGAACATTGACAATTACTCACACTCAAAAATTGATTTACAGGCTTGATTAACTTCTTGTAATTATAAATCTACTCCTTCGACTTGTGTCACTGGTTTTCTTAGATAGGCTGGATTTAGTTGGGCATGAGTTGGACTTGAAATCTAGCATGTTGCCTCACAGGAAACGTAGTATGATTTAACTTCCCATTTGTCATTTGATATTCTAAGACAATTCGACAATTTTTGTTTCGGATAATCGATTACTGTGAATGAGTCTTTGTCAGAGGTTATGAAGGACCACGTTTATAACCTCTGACTTGACTTCGTTGGACAATGGTAGTATGCACATATCTTCATGAAATGCAAAGACTACATTTTGTAGTTGGTTATTCTATGACATGATTTTTCTTTGAGCATGGTTTTGCCGTTGCTTTCCTCTAATCAGGTTGTGAGTCACTCTCACCCCATCCTCTTGTGTATTGCAGTGATGTGAGCGACTCTGACGACGATGAGGATTCAGATTCTTGCATATGTACCATAATGTAGATAAAACTTCACTACACCAAATCATCATCATCAAATTCGGCTATATCAAACAATTGGGGTATTCTCAGCAATCTGACTTGAGAAATTTTTTTAATATACAAAGTGGCCCTGGCTTCAACAAATATTATAAGCAATGCGAGAAAAAAAAAAAAAGGTCTCATATTACATTCCGAGATGCAGTTCCATTTGTTAGGTTGATGCTTTTTTGGGTCGAAAGCAGACGAGATGATGAGAATATGTCTTTCACTATGTGTAACATATTTTACAGCATACAAGCTTTTTTGATGCTTTTACCACGGCTATTGGTATGTAATGCAGATTATACACTCAGCAAAAATACTTGGACAACTTTGTTCATTACTTTTCCCTCTATTCCCTCATCATCAGGAAACACACAAAAAAAATTGTCCTTCATAAATATCAATTTTGTGTAAAAAAAAAAAAAAAAAAAAAAAAAAAAAAAAAAAAAACTAGTAGAAAGTGTCGGTGAATGTAGGACTTAGTATCATTGAGGGGGAAAAAAAACTAGTAGAAAGTGTTGGTGAATGTAGTAGGACTTTGTATCATTGTTATTCTCTTACTGTGAATTTTTGGACACTTTGTGAAAGTCACTGATCGGAAAAGCCACTTCCATATTTTTGTCCCCAGGTCAAAACCAATAATAGCATAAAATCCTTGAAGTAAATTTTTTCAACATTTTTTTTTTTCAACTTTTATCGAGGCTTTAACAAACAGTGAAAAACTCAATCTTACAGCAGTTCACAACCGAGCAACACCCATCATTCACGAGGCATTCAAAAAAGAGCATTAAAGACAAGCACACACACACAAACACAAGAAAAAAACAACACACGCCCATAAATTCTCACTTTCTGTTGGTATTTGCGCCGGGAAGATGGCAAAAACTAGCCTCAGTTTCTACTGTTGCAAAGATTTTCTTCACCTTTGTATCAAAATTAGACGTGTTTCCCCATCCTTTAGGATTTTTTTCACCAAAAAAAGTAGGCCAAGTTCCCGATTTTTCGGCCCTGTTTTATTGATGACACTGATATCTTTTCTCTTAACTTTCCATCAATCTGATTTATCCTACTTTCTTTGGTGGGTAACATGATTCAGAAGCAATACAACTGGTTAAGTGTTTTGAGAACTTAACCAACTCGAAAGGCTTGAATCAACCGTGATTTCTTGAAGAAGAGGTTTGGACTGGTTACGGGGTTGTCTCTCTTCGACAAGTAACGGTTTGGAACTAGGCATCGGTGCAAAGGGCACTGAGAATTCTTGAGACAATAAGTTATTCTCCTTCCTTTGATGCTGCTTAGATGGTGTTGCTGCTTTCGCTTTTGCCGCTCTCCACTGAGTTAGATTTTCCACAGGTTTCAGTACAGAATGTGCGTAGTCACTCTTATCAGAAATCCTGGCCTTTTCTTCAGCATGTTCATCAGAAGAAACGTTCTTCTCTGAACTCATATCGTCTTTGCTTACTCTTTGGCTGTCAATATCACTATCTCCATCGTATTCATCATCATTGTCATCGATATAATCAATGTCATAGTCATCCAAATCACTGTCCTCGAATGCAATATCATCATCCTCTTCATCATAAAAATCTCTACAATTTTGGTATCTGTAGTTTAAGTTGGAAGAGCCGCTTCCAAATAGTGAAGTAGACAAGCTTCCTTCTTTGATTTCTTCGTGTTTCTTCTCCACTTTCTCATCCTCTTCATCCTTCAAGAAATGGTAAGATGTTGAGATTGGCTCATAGGTCTGCACATTTAGATTAAAGCTAACTTTCTTCCGGATTTTCGAGCTGAGTTGCTCCTTCGGCTTGTGCCTAACAAACATAAGAAGTTAACACCCAAAAAAGGAGACAATTAACATTTTCACAAAATTTTCAATCTTAGTAATGTCAAAGAAAGCTCACAAATACTATTTATTCACCTGGGCTCAAAATCTGCACTAGTAGTTAGATTCTCTGCAGTGACAAGTCTTACTATAGATACAGATGAATCTAATGGTTCATAACTCCCATATTTCTGCAACGAAATTTGAGAAGCGTTTAGATTCAATATTGAAAATAAGTGAGAAAACAAATACTTTCAAAAGGGTCACAAGCTAAGACCTTGTCGGCAGATTTTCGCTTCTTTCTTTTGTTGGTAAAACCAAAACAGGCAAGGAAACACCCCATAATTTGAAGTTCAAGATAATAGCTATAACTTACAAAGAAACAAATGAAAGGAAAAAAAAGAAGAAAAATAGAGACGATATTCTCCTAGTTCAAAAGGGCATTTCTCTTCTTCATGGTGAAGAAGAAGTGAGGAAATATGGCATCAAATACAAGCAGAAAAAGAAAGAAGAAGAAAGGGGGTCTAAATGGTAATGGGAAAAATTTTAAACCCAATTTGGCTCCAACGGTTTTTGAAACTAGTGTGACGTTGGAGTTTAATCATACTTCTCTTTTATTTCAATTAAAGGAATGTGGGGACAAAGAAAAAACAGCTTTGTCTGTAGCGTAAACTATGAACTGCATTTAAACTATGCGGTTCTTTTACAGTTTGTTGTTTTTGGTTTTCCCTTTTTGCCCTTTTGGAACTTATAAAGGCAGCCATTTCATGCTTCAACAATTTATCCGTTGGCCAACTCACAATATATATGTGTTTGTGTGTGTATATATATATATATATATATATATATATATATATATATATATATTTGGAAGGCCAGTTCACGAGCTTAGTGGCCATGTTCTTGGGCAATTGCTATAACCTATAGTACAGAACATTGATGTTTGAAAATTAAAAAATGAAATAAAATAAAGGGCAACAAAGAAATCTTTGAATTAAGGAGATTTGATTGAACAAGTTTCAGAAGTAGAACTCAGGCGGGATGGTTATGGGAGACCACATGGCCGGTTCTGATTATGGTCATATAATCGCAAAACACAAGTTGACATGTTTCTTCAAAGATATACTGTAGCTATGAATATTGTTGGAGCATGATTTTGTCCCTTTAATCTCTGCCATCCATGTGTCAACTTGGATTGATTCTAGTCACCGCTACGAGCTAACAAAGCTCGCGTTTCAACTATGGATAGATGCCTACGACTAAAGAAATCGATCCCGCGAGTCGTCTCCTCAGCGAGATCCTAGAAACAGCAGCCACCCTGGTCATTTTAAGGAGATATTAGCAATTAATATCAAATCATCAGCCATTTTCTCTAATTGTAAATTGGGAAAAGTAGTTAAATCCTTCTAAATTTGACAAGTTCTTGACAACTTGACATTTTTTTTTCCCCATTCATTTGACGCTTTAAATGCTTCACGCACACACGTATATAGATTTTTATATTTTTCAATCATAAAATAGGAATTCTTTTGGGTGAAATTTCAAAGGTAAGCGCTGCTTTTTTAACTATTAGATTAGTTTTTTAACGGTAAGATTTACACAGATTTATAGTAAAAGTTTACAACGCACCTCACAAAACTGCTCTTACTGCAGATTAACTGTTAAAAAAAATCCAACAATAAAAAAATAGTACTCCACCAATTCAGTACTTTTTAAAATTCCACCATAAAGAATCCCCATAAAAGAATTGGGTGCTTATTAACTTTGGGCCCTTTTAGTTCGCTGATTTGAGTTTTTAATTCGAGTTGAAATGTGACTTTATGTGAGAGTTTTTTACTGTAGTAAAAAAATTAGATATGACTGTTTCTGAAAACTTTTTACTGTAGTAAAACTCGAATTCTAGACTCGAATCGGTGAAATGAACGGGACCTTTATAAGTTCATTTACATTCATGTGAGTTAGAAATTATTAAGCATATATTAAATTATTAATAAATATGTCTTGGGATTTATAAAAGGTCTAAACTAAAAAGTTAAATACTATTGTTTAGGGCATGTTTATTTGATCATATTAGAGCACTATATTGTATAATAATATATTGATATAATGTTTGTTGTGATCATCGTATTGTATGAATTATTACGGATTGTAAATTAATGCAGTCTATGTCGTATTATTAAATACGGGTTAATTTTCAGCGTATTGTGTTGTATCATTCTATAGCAGATTCATAATTCATGTTAGGATTGAGCATAACTCACCACAACAAGTTTCACATTAGACGACACTTATTTAATGACGTTTTAAGAAAAAACATTCTCAACGACCGTTTTCTAAAAACAATTGTAAAATGTTATATATTAGATAACTGTTTTTTAAAAACCGTCATCTAATGTAAATATTAACAAACGGTTTCCTAAAAACCATTGTTAAATGTCAAAACCTTTTGAAAAAAAGGACTTTTTCCCGTTTTTAAATTTTGAAACTTTATCTTTCCCTTTTATAATTTCGAGCGCTCTCTTCCAGTTTTCCCTCACTCGCACTTACAAACACTAAATTTTTCTCTCAAATCCTCCTCTCACTTCCTCACTTCCTCACTCTTTCTCTTTCCTTGTAACACCTCGAGAAATTAAACAGGGTTAATTGAGATAATTGAGATTTATTAGTCTGTCTAATCTGGTTTAATTAATTAATTATTGTTTATTAAATGTTTCTGATGTGTAAATTTAAATACTTCCAAGGAATTTAAGTGTTTTCAGTATTTACATTTTCACCCCAAAAGTGTGTGTAGACACATTTTTTGGACTATTTTCTTAAATATCTTTGACATTTGCTTTTTTTCTTTTCTTTTATGGACTCTCACTCTCTCTGTCCCTCTCACTTGTTCGTTCCTCTTATTCTCTCTCCCATTCAAATTGTCACCAAATCATCTAGATTTCAAACCAAGGAAGGATTTTAAGGAGTTTACAATGTCAACAGAAGGATTTGAGGTAAGATTTTTGAAAAACTTCTCTTGAATCTCGAATTTTTTCTATTAGGAAAACCTATTTTTAGTTCGAAATGGATTTTGATGGATTATGGGTAAAGTTCCGATAGAAATTGGGAATTTTTAGTTTTTTGGGCTAAATTTGTCATTTGGAACCTGAATTTGGTCATTTTCCTTCAAAAAATCTCAAATTAAACTCGGATTTGCAGGTTTTCAAACTGATTCGGTGAGTTTCCTCGCCCTGCTGATCTCCACCGGCCGACCTAAGCGGTTGATCGGTTAGCACACCATTAGCACACCATCGGCCGACCGGAGGTGATGCACCTCTCTGTCACCAGTCGGCCGGTTGATAGAGGAAAATGGGTGAGTCATTTTGAAAACCCTATTTTGACCTCGATTTTCAAAGAGAACCCAAATTAGTTTCATTTAGGCATCTAAAGTGGATGGATTAACATATTTAATCAATGTTTTGAGATCAAAATCCTTGGAATAATGGTTTGAAACATGAAATGATTTATAAAACTTGAAATTAGATTAGGGCACACTAACAAGAAATCGAAGTGTATAATTGAGATTGATTTGCTTCAGAAGTGAGAATTGAATCCTAAAGTGTTATTTTGTATCAATGATAGTTGAAGAATCAAACTGAAGGCTTCAGGGAAGTAGAGGCTAGGATAGTGCAACGCTAGCCATAGGTTTGGTGCTTGAGAGGTAGGATTTCTTGTCATTTTCTTTGATAACATGTTTTAAAAGAATTTTGGCCTTACAATTATTTTAATGAAAGGACATGTTTGCAAAAGAAAAGCATTTTAACACAATAGCTTGATTTTAGCTATTAGAATTATAATGAACTATTTCAGAATTTTAATGAATGATTTCTTAAGATAAGATATCTTGCGAACCGGTAAGCCTGTTGATGGCCTAGATAGGATAGAGAGTGTATCCTTGGAGGCAGAACCCAAAACCCGGACCGGGCATCTACGGTGGTTGATTAATGCCCAAAAGTGATGTTCACAAGTGGTCAATTGTAGCACAGAAGGGCGGTCATATCCACATAGAGGTAATAAAATAAACAAGAAAGATTAGCAAAATAAGAGCGTTAGAGAAAAATAAATAACAACTGAATTAAAGAAAAAGATGAGTTTTTGAGAATTTTTTTGCAAATAAAATAAAACAGAGAAAATTTGTATGAAGAAAATTCAATAGTAAAAATGGTAAGGTGTCGAGAATACCTAATGTTTCGTTTACCAATTCAAGTTTTGATTTACAAAATAAAAGAATCGAATAAATTAAATCTCCATGTTAACTCCGAAAATATTATTTTTACAAGTTATCTAAAATCAACAATATATCAATTTGACAGTATTGTTGTAAAAGACAATTTGTAAAATAATTTGAATGACAAAATAGTACATGACAGAATTGTTGGTTGCCGAATCGAATTCGGATGAGGAAGCGCAGCGGAAAGGCAGATCGTGTATAACAAAAATTTTCATAAAATCTTTGAGATACTCTATAGATTATATTAATTTATGCACGAATAAATTAATCTCATTAATTCATTTATTAAGAACTCAATTCGGAAAAATACTTGGAGGCCGACTCGGTTGATAACTTGAGTTCTTTGACCTCGAACAATCCTTGCTCCAAAGCTTTGTGTTTAGAAAACCAATGTCTTCCACGTCAATTCCTAGAATCCACAAAGACGTGTGTGTAGGCACACATGAGACAAAACGGGTTACAATAAACACTCGAATTTTCACAAACACCAACGCATGCACGATGTGGAATTTTTGGAGAAAAAAAAATTTTCCTTCCGCTCTTCTTGACAATTTCGGCCACTAATCCTATTAGGGTTGAAAAATTTCTTCAAAAATTACTATAGAGAAATTTCGGCCACCTCTAAAATTAGGGCAAAAAAGCATTCCGAAAATTGTCTCAAAAATTAGTATTTAGAGAGTAGAAGTCAAACTTCTAAAAGGAATCCAATCTCTATCTCTAAGATAAAGCTTGTTAATTATCTCCTATTTGAATTTGGAACAAAAAATCCCTTCCCCTTATCCTTAAGGTGGCCGGCCACACTAGTAGGGTTTATCCCTATGTGTGGTGCCTATTATAGATAAGGAAGAAAGATATTTTATCCTTTATCCAGTAGTCCAATTTTAATTCTGATTTAAATTCGAATTTAAGTCAAACTTAAATTAATTTGAATTCTAAATTGAACAACTTATCAAATAAGTTTAAATGGATAAATCTAGATGTGTTCAAATTCAAATTTAAATAATCACATTATTTAAATAATAATTAATTCTCAATTAATTATTTCCGAGTGTTTAATTTTAGAATTCCGTAATTCTAAAATTCCCATTTTGTCCTCTATGTCTGGTAGAATTACTAGGACGACGCGGGGACTAATGGACCTATAATCCCGAGCTCCAATAGAATTAATAATCAATTAAACACTTTAATTAATTAATTAATTCTATTAATTCCAATAGTTACTCCACTATAAACTTGGAATTGCACTCTCGAAATTATAGATATAAATTACTTCTAAACTATGAAGTGTCCATTTGATATAGTCATTGCATATAGATCAATCCTCCATAAATAATTCATAATTAGAGCCAGGTAGAATCCGTTAACCTCTCTAATTATATCTTTATCCTTGAGTACCATTGATTCTCTAATGGACATTGATTCATAAAACACATTCATGAATCGGAGCTCTTACTGGTCCAAGTACCGAATCAACCCTCAAGAGAATTATTTATCTACTTCTTTCTCAAGAAGGAATGGATTCCATCTTGTATAATAACATTCCCAGCTACCTACTTCATCATGTCTCCAAAATACAAGGAATAGGATTCAGGGTCTCAGAATCCGTACCGAGTAAATCAAAAGACACAAATCCATAAATAGGAGTCTGTTAAGAACTTAGGATTAAGATCATTCTATATATGACCATCGATAGACTCAATTAGAATTTCTATACTTTACGGAAATTATTAGAAATTCATATTGTGTCTGTGTCCTTGTTCCACATAATCTCATTATGCGAAATACACTCATTCAATATCTCACCATATTAACAGTGCGGATAACACCATTCCATTCTAAATAGGAATGACATGTATTAATAATGTTTTAATTAAAGATTCCGAACTTTAATTAAATTCATTATGAACATTGCTTTTTGATTATTATCCTTAAACATTATCCTCTTGCATATAGCACTTATATACAATGTTTAAGGTTACATAAATAATCATGGAATTTTCATTGATATTCATAAAATAGTCATAAATATATGCACATAAAATAATGAATAAACTCTTTTATTAAATAAATAATAAATGTCCTATTACATCTCATGCTTCTAGGACACCATTCCCAATAAGAATTACATAAGAAAAGCATGACTTAACTTATATAAAAATTGGCACACAGATAGATGAGATTTAATTCAAGATATTGAACATTACAGCACAAGGAATCAAAAGCGCAAATTGGGTCACTCAACAAAAGTTCATCTCTAAACTCACTAAGAGAACTCTAGCCTAGCTCACAAAATATTCTCACATGTTCTGGAGAGAAAGTATGAAACTGACAGCAAGACGATAGAAAACTGAATTTATAAAACTTACAAAAACCTTAGGCTAACCCTTTTATTTATAGTGTTCAGAGGTTGCCTGTTAAATAAGAAAACAAATAATAAAAATAAAAATTACAAAAGAAAAGGAAATAAAATAAAATTACGCATAAATTAGGAGAAATCATATATATTATTTGAGGAAGAAATCAGCCAATTTGTGAAGATCAAATTCAGAGTCAGCACCCTTCAGGACACGTGTCAAAGCTTGGTTGGAGGAAGTGGATTAAATTTCCATGTGCCGCACGCGGAGAGGAAGAAAGGCACTGGCAGAAAAAGAGAGCTGGGGTCCACTGAGACTGCTGTCATGCACGGAGAATAGGAAGCAGACTAGCACGCTGCATGCGGGACCCACACATAATAGACTTGGACGCGCTGGTGACTATGCAGAGTAAGCACGCGCACCCAGGGAGTTTTACGTGTTGTTGACGTGCGGGAGGTGGAGTGGGGAACGCGGGAGAGCTGGGGTCCACGCGAAAATTAGCTTGTGGCTTTGACTCAGCTTACGTGGCTCTCTCTTTATATGGCTCGGCTTGGTGACTGAAATTGGCTAAAAATATAGCTTTTGTGGCTTCTTCTTGTATAGCTTTTTCACTGCTTTTTATCTGCAAATGATAAAACAAAAACTACGCAAATTCCAATTAAAAATATTATGAATAAAAATAATAGAATTATTTAATTAAAGCTTAAATATGTTTATATTATATAAATCAAAAGCAGAATTTAGGGTGCATTTTGATGCACTAATCAGTGGTGATAAGACTTGTGCTTGTGGTTGTGTAAGTATTGGGGGACAGAGAAACCTAGTATGCTTTTCTTTCCTTCTTGCCTTAGAAGGTGAACCTACTGTAACTGGAGATAATATGGGAAGTCCTATGGTGGATGAATTTGCGGATGTCTTTTCAGATGAGTTACCCAGTTTACCACTAGATCAGGAGATTCAATTCAGTATTGACTTGATACTAGGAACGACTCCTATTTCCATTCCTCTTTACTGAATGACACTTGTTGAAATAAAAGAATTAAAGAAGCAACTCGATAAGTTAGTGGAAAAAGGATATATATGGAATAGTACTTCCTCATGGGGTGCACTTGTGTTATTTGTGAAGAAGCATGGCGGATCTCTTCGGTTGTGCATTGACTATCGTCAATTGAATATAATAACGGTGAAGAATAAATACCCATTACCGAGAATCGATAAGCTATTCGATCAGTTGGGTGGATCACAGTATTACTCTTAGATTGACTTGAGGTTGGGATACCGTCAGCTTAAAGTTGAGGAGGAAGACATCCTGAAAATTGTTTTTGGAACTCGGTAAGGGCATTTTGAGTTTCTGGTGATGCCTTTTGGGTTGATGAAAACTCCTACAGCTTTCATGGATTTAATGAACCGGGTCTTTTGGCCTTACTTAGATCAGTTTGTGATTGTCTTCATTGATGACATCCTAGTTTATTCAAAGACTTGGGAGGAACATTGAGCAGTATTTGAGAATTGTTCTTCAGACTCTTCGTGAGCACCAATTGTACGCAAAGAAGGAGAAGTGTGACTTCTAGCTGATGGAAGTGAAGTTCCCTTGACATGTAATATCGAGACAAGGAATTTTCATAGATCCTTCAAAGATTGAGACTGTGTTACAGTGGGAAAGGCTGAAGAATGTAGTAGCGATTTGAAGTTTCCTCAAACTTGCAGGATACTATCGGCGTTTCGTGAAGGACTTTATTGCTACACCGATGACTCAGTTGACCAAAAAAAAGTCAAATTCGAATGGGATACTGAGTGTGAACATGCTTTTCAAGAACTGAAGGCCAGATTGACAAATGCACTAGTCTTAACTATACCCAACAGTGAAGAGCCATATGAAATATATTCTTACGCATCGAGGAGTGGGCTTGGATGTGTTTTGATGCAAGGTGGACGCGTTGTGGCTTACGCATCTCACCAATTAAAGCCACATGAAAGAAATTACCCCACTCATGATTTGGACCTAGCAACAGTGATAGTTGCTCTAAAAATATAGAGATGTTATCTTTATGGGGCAAAGTTTTAGGTCTTCTCTGACTATAAGAGTCTGAAGTACTTGTTTACTCAGAAAGATCTGAATCTTAGGTAGAGAAGATGGATGGAATACATGGAAGATTATGATTTTACGCTGCAATATCATCCTAAAAAAGCTAATGTGGTGGCTGATGCCCTTAGTAGGAAGACTACATGAACTATGGCATTATTAGCTATGGAAGATTGGAGAAGAACTGAATTTGTCAGTGATTATGATCTTTAGTATTACGAGGATTATAACCAGGCAATGGTTTATAACCTGATCTCCACACCGACCCTTGTGCAACAAGTTAAGTAGAACCAGTGGCAGGATCCTCATCTTTAGGGAATTTGGATTTGAATTTAGAATGGAGAGCAACTTGAAGATTGGAAAATCTGGAAGGATGGAGCACTTTATTTCTGAAATCGGTTAGCTATTCCAAAGGTAGATGAGATTAAGAAGACCATTCTGCATGAAGCTCATAAGTCGCAGTATGCTATTCATCCTAGAAGTACCAAGATGTACTAGGATCTTAAAAGACAATATTGGTGGAGATGTATGAAGAAAGACATTCGTGAATATGTTTTAGAATGTGTAACTTGTCTCCAAATTAAAGTTGAACACCAGAAGCCTACTGGAGAATGGTAGCCTTTACCTGTTCCGGGTTGGAAAGAGGAACACATTGTTGGAAAATAATGGCATCGAGTGCGCAGTGGAATTTAAAAAATTTTAATCAACGTCAAAGCCAAACAAGAATATGTTCATGATGCTATATAACATAAATACTAAAGATCTAAATCATACCTTTTGAGATTTTAGGAAACTGCACGTCTGACAGATCTAAGCTTTCCAAATAGCAACCGGAAGAGCCTCAACCAACTGATCTTCTTTGCTATTCTCGTTTTCACGATCGGTGTGCGGGTGGGCACACTTCGTTTAATCTCCTCTTGGTATTCTTGATCTCCTTCCAATCACAAGAGAGCCAAAGAAGAATTGTTCTTGATAATTAAACAATTTTTCCTCTTGAAATCTTTTATCAATAGCCTCCAAAAAGTCCCTCAAGTGATCTAATGAGTAATGTGACTTAATAGGCTATTTATAGTGTTTAGGAAGTCATACTTCCATAACAATTAGGTTTCCCAAAGATTTAATCGCACCCAGAGTCAATTTTGCCACATCAACATGCATTTTATGTTGCAATCGGTCAACCGGTGACAGAGTAGTTATACTCAACCAGTTGACCTGTCTTCACTGAACGGTCGACCGGACCGATCGACCAGTATGCACTAACGAAAATTGTTTTCTTAGTTTTTCAATGCAGGAATCTTGTATAGAGCCTCAGTTTTGATTCAAGCAACCCAATAGAGAAATTGCATGATCAAAACAGTCATATAATAGTCTTCCCATATTAAACAACTCTCAAAACAATAATTCAACCAATTTATCTAGAATCAATTTATCAATTAATTCACCTGATAAACCACTCATGAATTGAGGCTAGCGCTATTTCACTAAAAGCCAACAAGTCTGTCTCATGATTATAAAACTCTAGCGCTATTTCACTAAAAGCCTAGAGCTGCACTCTCGATTTATATAGCATATTTATAAAGCTCTGCTTAGCTCTAGTCCATGACTCAATATATTAGTATATCATTCCCATAGGATGTCCATAATCGACTTGAGGTCAAGTTCCATTTTACCTTTCCGATTACATTTATCTTATGTTCCATTACATACCATTGGAAAAATACTATTCATACTATTACAAACAGTAAACCATAAGATAACACAGAGTAGTCTAATGGTCGAGCGCTCGTATTTTCTAATCCACTGATAATGCATAAGAGGATATCATTGAATCTTTATAGGAGCTATGGATTCCACTATCTATGAATAATGAATCTAGGCATACACGAGTCATACCCCCAATGCACTGGCAAGCGTACCTTTACATAATGTTAGGATGTCTCCCTTTAGTACATCAAAGGATACAAGTCAAGTATACGGGTTCATCATCCATCTCAGGATTAAGATGACAACATATAATTCGTCAAAAGTGAATTGTTTTATTCAAACAGAATTATTAATTAAAACAATTCATCTTTGGTCCGATCCAATATAGATTTCACCATTAGAAACTATATCAATGTTTCTACCCATGGAGTCCCACCTCCAACGACCAAGATAAGCCGTCTCCATTAGGAAGTAGACAACATAACAATCTTAACATGAATAAAGCGCCCAACTTTATTCCCTCGATTGTGGATCATAAGATTTAGACTATCATCTTTTGATTCTTGTCTTCCGCATGTTCTTCACATTACATGCATGATCTAAAGATTTAGAATGATAGTCTTAGACTTTCAGTTTGCTTATCATACATTCAACTATTATGAACATAAAGAGGACATTACATAGATATATGAAATAAACAAATCTTTATTTATAGTCAAAATGTCTCAAAGAAAATGATTACATTTATTTCTAAGGGCATAAGCGCTAACACACATCACAATGGATTTTTTTATGGGACTACCGAGAACTGAGCAGAAGCACGATGCTATATGCGTGGTGGTAGAGAGGTTAACGAAATCTACACATTTCATACCATTTCGTGCAACGTATTCCTAGAAGAGCTTGGTAGAGTTATATCTGGAGCACATCATGAGACTTCATGAAGTACCGTTATCTATTACATCCGATCGTGATACTTGCTTTAATGCAAGGTATTGGAAAAGTTTCTAGGAAGCCATGCGAATAGAATTAAATTTCAGCATGGCATTTCATCCTTAGACTGATATGCAATTTGAAAGAGTTATTCAGATTCTAGAGGATATGCTTCGTACTTGTATTCTGGACTTTAGTGGAAACTGGAAAAAATATCTTCACCTTGCGTGACCCTGTAGATCACCTATTATAGAGGATATGCTTCGTACTTGATAGACTAATAGCTATCAGGCCAGTATCCACATGGCACCGTTTAAAGCTCTCTATGGTTGACCTTGTAGATCACCTATTTGTTGACTGAAACCAGAGGATTGACTTACTACTCGACCAGAAGTTATTCAAGAGAATAACGATAAGATAGCTCTTATTCGGGAATGATTGTTAACAGCTTAAATTCGTCAAAAGAGCTATGTTGATAGAAGGCATAAATATTTGGAATTCCAAGAAGGTGATTTCATTTTGCTGAAGGTCTCCCTACACAAAAGAGTTGTGCATTTTGGTGTAAAAGGAAAACTTGTGCCAAGGTACGTCAGACCATTCATGATCGTGAAACGAATCGGTGTTATGGCGTATTGTCTTGCTCTACCGCCTGAGTTGTCTCATGTGCATGCTTGTTCCATGTCTCCATGCTCTATAAATGTCAACCCGATCCGGAAGCTGTGGTGTAATGGTATGACGTTCCAATATAGTATGACATGACATACGAGGAAGCACCAGTTCAAACTCTTGATCGAAAGATGAAGAGTTTACGTCATCGTGAGATCCCACTAGGGAAAGTGTTATAATAGCACCATGTAGTTGAGGAAGCAACATGGGAGCTTGAAATGATAATGCACAAGCAATACCCGCATTTGTTTGCACTTTGAGGTTAGTCCTAATTTCGATGATGAAATTCTTTAAGGGGGTAGAGCTGTAACACCTTGAGAAATTAAACTAGGTTAATTGAGATAATTGATATTTATTAGTGTGCCTAATCTAGTTTAATTAATTAATTATTATTTATTAAATATTTCTGATATGTAAATTTAAATACTTCCAAGGAATTTAAATGCTTTCAATATTTACATTTTCACCCCAGAAGTATATGTAGACACATTTTTTGGACTATTTTCTTAAATATCTTTGACATTTGCCTTTTTCCTTTCTCCCTTTTCTTTTCTTCTTTTTTCTCTTTTCTTTTCCTTTCTTTCTCGTGCACTCTCACTCTCTCTCTCTCTCTCTCTCTCTCTCTCTCTCTCTCTCTCTCTCTCTCTCTCTCTCTCTCTCTCTCTCTCTCTCTCCCTCCCTCCCTCCCTCCCTCCCTCCCTTTCTCTCGTTCATTCCTCTCACTCTCTCTCCAGTTCAAATTGTCACCAAATCATCTAGATTTTGAACCAAAGAAGGATTTAAAGGAGTTTTTAATGTCAAGAGAAGGATTTGAGGAAAGATTTTTTGAAAAACTTCTCTTGAATCTCGAATTTTTTCTATTAGGAAAACCTATTTTTAGTTCGAAATGGATTTCGATGGATTTTCAGTAAAATCCTGGCAAAAATTGGGGATTTTTAGTTCTTTAGACTAGATTTGTCATTTAGAACCTGGATTTGATAATTTTCCTTTAAAAAATATCAGATTAAACTCGGATTTTTAGGTTTTTGAACTGATTCGGGGAGTTTCCTCACCCTGCTAATCTCCAGCGGCCGACCTATGTAGTCGACCGGTTAGCACACCACCGGCCGGCCGGTGGTGATGTACCTCTCTATCACCGGTTGGCCAGTTGACAGAGGAAAATGGGTGTGTCATTTTGAAAATGTTGTTTTGACCTCAATTTTTGAAGAGAACCCAAATTAGTTTCATTTGGGCATCTAAAGTGCATGGATTAGCATCTTTAATCCATGTTTTGAGATCAAAATTCTTAGAGTAATGGTTTGAAACATGATATGATTTATGAAACTTAAAATTAGATTAAGGCACACTAATAGGAAATCGAAGTGTATAATTGAGATTGATTTGCTTCAGGAATGAGAATTGAATCCTAAAGCGTTATTTTGTATCAATGATTCAAGGAAGCGAAGGCTGGGAGAGCGCAACGCTAGCCACAGGTTTGGTGCTTGAGAGGTAAGATTTCTTGTACTTTTCTTTGATAGCCTGTTTTAAAGAGATTTGGCCTTGCAAATGTTTTAAAGAAAGGACATGCTTGTGAAAGAAAAAGCATTTTAACACAATAGCTTGAATCATAATGACCTATTTCAGAATTTTAATGAATGATTTCTTAGGATAAGATATCTTGCAAACCGGTTAGCCCACTGATGGCTAGATAGGATATGGAGAGTGTATCCTTGGGGGCAAAACTCAAGAACCAGACCGGGCCATGATGGTGGTGATAAGGCTTGTGCTTGTGGTTGTGTAAGTAATTTATCATGGAATAAATTACTTGTTGATGCCTATAACACGAAATTTTTGAGTTTATAATTCCTTTCAGAAAAAGGTTGTTAGGTTCCGGCTGTTGTGTTGGAACTGGATATCTTTATTTACTTATTCATTCATTTACTTGTTAATAAAGTTTATTTCAAAATACATCCTACTGGGCCTTCTGCTTAGAAATTATTTGTGTCCTCAAATATTTTAGAAACTATTGCATTTATTTGTGGTCATATTTGCTGAAAGTATAGTTGAAAAATCTTAGTTTGTCCTTTTAGTTGAGTGATGATTGGCGGGATTGTAAATCAATCAGTAAAGCCTTCATCGATTATTAGTATAGAACTTGGGTTTTTTGTTAGGGCTTGCGCTGCTTTGCCATATATAGTAATGTTCATGTTTCTAGTTGTATCTTCGATTTCTGCCGTTAATATGTGCTTGTAACATGTAAAGTCACAGTTGATTTGTGTAATAGATTAATTGTTATGAGCATTGAAAATAAATTGATTTTGGCAATAGTATATTTGGAATTTTTAGTACCATGGAGATGGCATTGTTTTTATGTGTCCGTGACTGTCACACCACCAACTGATTCCAGCTTACTTTAGCTATCGATAACATCTAGGACAGGAGTTATAATACCATGCTTGTTCTGCTGAGAATCCAGTTATTGTAGCTTTTATTGTAAATCTTGTGGCCTATGTAGATAAGTAAAGGTTGTTAGCTTGAATAATATAATCAAAACAAAAGATAAACAAGTAATATTATTATTCTAACCTCACTCATTTGTTGATGTAATGTCTTTACTTCATCAATTGTTGTTATGTTTTGTGTTTTTTATTCTTCAATGGATTGGCTTGATGCTGTTGATGCTGTTGTAAAGTCAATTTCTTGATATTGGTGAGAAAACCTATAGAGAGAAAGATAAGAATGATTAGGAAAAGGAGTAATAGAAAATTTTTAGTTTTTAGATATTGTGAATTATTTTTCTTACCTTGTTTTTAATGTTATTGTCTCTGATATTTGTGGGTCAATATAAAAAATTATTGCTGCAATGTTCGAGACATATGCATTTCCTAAGATTTGGACCATAAATTGATCAATATCTTGATGTATTTTTGTGTAGATACTTTGTTTTTATATGTAAGGACTTTTATAAAATATTGAGAAAATACCTAAATATTACTTTACTAAAATTGCTGTAAAAACTGCAACAACTGGTCCTTTCATTGATTTGAGAACATTTTTATCAAATTGGTATGCTTTGTATCCCCATAAAGTAACCTGAAGTTGTTCACTTCTATTGGAAGAAGAAAATAAAAAAATGAAGATTAGAATGGAATGTTCTAAGTGATGTAGAAGTTGTGTATTTATTAGGTATGACTTTTCAAATATAATTGTCATGAAATTTGTATAAAATTTATTTACCTTATGTTTTGTATCATTATGGTGCATAGTGATGTTTGTATGTTGTTAATATTTGTTTGTTCTATTGTTTGTACTCTTGTCAGGATATCGATGACATCTATTGGTACATAAATATATAATGGAAAGAATATAGAAAAGTAAGTTAATAATGATTTTTTTTTTTTGGAGAATGTAGTTTATATTACCGGTTAAAATTTTGGTTGTTTGGATTCTATATTGAAGCTGATTGAATTTAGTGAAAGAAAACCTATGGAATGGAATGGGAAGCGCTTCGTCTGTAACTGGTAGAAAAACTGTTGCATGTGCAAATTGTAAGATTGCAGGATGTGGAGAACGACTTTGTATGCTGGCTTGTTTTTTGTGACAAAAAAGTTGCTGATATCGTATACATTGCCTAGTTGAATTTTTTGAGAAATGATGTCGGAATCACGTGCTTGAATTGATCCTTGAATTACCTCATGCTATAGATAAAAAATATGAAAATGTTATTTATTTTATAATATTATATAATATCAAACATGCTATAATATAGTGTTTGCAATAGGTATTACCTCTTCATCCACTAAAAGACAGTCAACACTTATCAAACGTCCTGTTACTAAGTCATTGTTTGTCCATAATCTGCAAATTCGTGCCCTGATAGTTTGATAAACTTTATTTGGTTTTAATGCACGGCTTGGTGTTGTCATTTTTCCTAATGATTGACAAAGAAAGATCATTATTTAATAAATGTGTTCATTAATATAATTTGGATATTTATCAATTGCTGATTAAAATGTTGATACATTTCTAAAGTAATATGATGTGCAGGTTGGTTTAATTCTAAGATTTTTTCTTTTTTCTTATTCTTGTTTTATTCATTTATTAATTATAGTATAAGATTATTTAAAAAGTGAGAAAATATAATAATATTACTTTTGATCCAATATTTAGAAATTATAGTTTAGTTTTTTGTTTTAGATTAAAAAATATTGAAGCGTTATTTATTCATCAAATATTAATCAAAGATTCAAATTGTTTATGTAAATTGTTATTTCATTGTTGATCAAAGATATTAATCAAAGATTTTAAAGCCATGTATTGTATATCTATTCTTATATTATTTAATTAATCGTTATTTTAATGATGGAATTACTTTGTAATTATGAACACTACATTTTATGGGGGCTGAAGAGAGCTCTTTATATAGGTTGGATTTAAGAGGCTTTGATACTTATTTTATTATTATGAAAAGGGGAAAGTTCGATAAAGGAGCTTTTAAATCTTTTTGTTGGATTACTGATTCGTAATTTGTCTTATAGAATGAATAGAGAGAGGCTTATTGACGACCAAGCCACTCTTATACTCTTTCTTACCTTGTCCTTGTTGTCATTTAAAGGGCAAAGTCGCTGAAATCAGTTTAAAGGCCAAAAAGTGGTTTTGAAGGTTACTACATATCCTCAGTAATAGTATAGTGTAAGGTAGGTTTGGGCATATATGGATTAAAAGTTTGAGTAATAATGTATAAATAAGTGTTTGAATTTTTATTTATCTAAAAGAAAGGAGGGGATTATAATAAAGTATATTTTCAAAATAATAGTAACTGAATCACTTATTCGGCAAATAGAAATAACAGTATATATGGGTATGATTGTAAGAATGCATAAGATTACTTACTCGGAATCATAATTTATTCTGAATAAATTAATAAAAAAAATATTCATGTAATAATAATGTATGTACATTAATGTGAATCTAACATTAATAAAAATAGATACGATCATATGCAAAGAGAGCAATAAAATACGAGTAATGTATGTAGTAAGGTTAGGAACAAATTATGTAAAAGGAGACGAATTGATATTTGTATTCGGCTATATTCAGCTTCCTGTTTCATATATAAACAAATAGATTAAAAATTTTCTATCACAATGCTTGATTATAAAAATATATATATATATATATATATAAATGGTATAATAGATAAATAAATAATCAAGAGAATTCAAGAGGAAAAACTTGAGGGATTATAAATGCCATAATATTTTTATGTGGTATTTGTTGCTTGGATATTATGTATTTTCAGTAATGTATGACAAATAAAGTATATATCAATATATATTATAGCTAAATTAAATAATATCAACATGAATATGAGAATAGAAGTCTAAAATTTATGCTATGATACAAAATTAAATAATAAAGTAGCAACAATTAATAAATTAAGTTTATCAACAAAGCCTACATAAATAAGTGAATTGACATATGGATTTGTGTAGCTTGAATTTCTTAGAAGATGGCTAGACAAATTAAAAGTTGTCTGTAGTAAATTTATGTAATCGAATTATAGTAGGAACAAAGATTGATGATTGATAATAATAGTCATAAAAGACGATGAATGAAATTGAGAAATAATTTTTTACCTAATTGCATTTCTTTGATGAGAGCAGTTGCATGGACATGATAGAAATATTAAGATGAATGAAGGTAAGAAAGAGAAAATTGATAAAAAGTTTGACATTAAGAAAGAAAAACAAAAGGTGAAGAAAGATTAATTGCGTTTGGTTCAGGGATTCGAATCATGTGATTTGAACCATTTTCGATTTACGTGTATTTTTTGTGAGAGAAACTACTGTAGCGAACCACGAATCATAATTCGAATCGGAGGACGAATCCCCCAACCAAACGGACCCAAGTTGCAAAGGAAATAGGCAGTGCAGTTTTTGAACGAATCAAATGAATTCGGGCATTTGAAAATTCAATATAATCATTATTGCCAATGTATACGCACATATGCAATTAACAAATAAATAGGCAAAAGATCTTAATAGATTATAACTATCAAATTATAAAACACAGAAGAAAATAAATAATGGTTATCAATGTTTTTTAATACTTTTGAAAGGAACATTTCTTAATTTTTATACATTACTGATATCAATAGTTATATAAGGAAATTTTATTTTGGCATATAGAATAGAAAATAAATAACAAATATTAATATTGTTATGGGAAATTATGATATTCATTTTCAACAATAATCATTAAAAATATATGGATGAAAGTTCTTAGAGATATCTCAAGCATTGTGAATAGGATTCTGAGTGGAAAAGATGAGATAAGAAATGTGCATGTTGACAAAAGGATACAGCGATAGGAATGTAAAGCAGTAGATTGTACACAATTTCAAACAATATATATAAATAAATGAGGTAGTGGCCAAATAAATAAAGAGATCAAATAGGAAGAAAGAAAAAGGAAACAAAAACGAAGTAAAATATATATATATATATATATTAAAGAACAAAAAAAGCAAAATAAAGATTGATTAGAGAAAGAAGAAGGGAAAAAAGTACAAAAATGTGAATGCCACAATTTTTTTATATCATTCTTTCAGACAGTAATGACAATAATAATCAATTTTAAAACTAAAATAAGTTACCACATTATTATATAGAAAAAATTTACTAAAAGAAGGAAAAGAAATCAAATATCTAGAAACCATTTATTTATGTAGTTAAGGATAAAATAAGAATAGATTGCTAATCTTTGTTCATGACCGTAAATTTTAATTAACTTTAGGCAGTAGCTTTACGTATTAATATAATAGTATAAGTACATAGGAAAAAATATAAAAAAGGATAAATAAGTAATACTAAGATGAATATAATTGGTTAATATACTTAGCATTAGTAATAGTAACGGATAGTATTTAAAGAAAAGCTGTTGTGTTAATATCTAAAGCAATGGATTAAATCAACAAAAATAGAAAAAGGGCACAAAAAAGGTGCATTATAATGTATATTTGAGAAAAAATAACCAATTGAAGTAAGATATGAAATGATTCAAGAAATACGAAATGAATAAATAAAAAATGAAAAAAATGGGAATCCTTTTTCAAATACAGATCATATACAAAACAAAAGTAAAGTAAAAAATATAGGTTATGCAAAGATAAAAAGGAGGAAAAAGGAAAATAAAGATTACCGGAAAAGAGCATATGAGAAAAAGCTAACAAGATGGGAACATAATCATCCAAACACATTAGGGGAATCTAAAAAATCAACAGGCCCATCGCCCACAAATAGAAGAAGAAGAGGAAAAGTGACAAAATCGATATAACACTATTTTCAAAATAGTGGACTGAGTATGCATGAGTAGTTTACAAATAAGGAAAAGGAGAGGAAGAAAAAAAAGATAGAGGGAAAAAAATTAAAGAAATGTGAAAAAAGTAGAACTAAAATATTTAAATTAAAGTGATATGCTTAAACATATTGCCAAAAAGTGAATAAAATGCAAATAAACATTCCAATGCCATTGAATAATGATAAAACAGTAAAGTCATAGATTGAGAAAAGCAATGAAAAATGACAACAATAAGTATTGATAAGATGGGAGCAAGATAAAACGCAAATAAACATTTCAATTTCATTGAATTATGATAAAACAATAAAGGGATGGATTGAGAGAAGGATGAAAAAAGACAACGACAACTATTAATAATATGCGAGTGAGATGAAATGCAAATAAACATTTTAATTGTATTGAATAGTGATAAACCAGTAAAGCTATGAGTTGATAAAAGCAATAAAAAAAGCAATGAAAAGTATTAATAACATGGGATCAAGTATAAATAACATGAGAAAAAAGGGAGCAGAGGTTATTAATAGTACACAGATCAGTGTGAAAATTGTGCTAAATGTAGGATATCTACCAACCAGGAACGAACTCAGCTAGTTAAGGATAGGAAAATAAGAGTAAACAACAGTAAATGATGGACTGTGGAGTCAAAGAGTTAGTGGTTATGGGTAAAAAAAGAGCAAGCATAAACAGTCAAAGGCACCGAAGTATAAAAGGGAAGCAGTAAATGAGGAGTAATGAGGAAAAATTGACAGTGATAAGGGATGAAATGGAATGGGCAGGAGAACAGGTACAGGAAAACATGTATTATAAATCTATGGAACTAACAGCACTAATAAATAGTAAGTAGAAAAGTTATTATGAACAATAAACATCGTATAGTAATATAACACGTATTGATACAGAGTGGTTTGAGAAAAATTGAGAAATCAATATTTATCAATTAAGTAATGAAATTGATGTGGCTTTAAAGATAATTTTAGTACTAAAAACATAGAAAATAGAAAAAGGTAGAAGCAAGGAAAAAACTAGAAAAAAAGGACGAAAAAACTAGAAAAAAAGGACAAAAAAATAGGGAAAAAGTGTTGCCTTAAAATTGGTGAAACTTGTAGATAATATAACTTCACACTAAGACGTATTCGAGAAGATACGAAAAGAAGAAATCATACGGAAAGAAAAAAATCTTTGATTTATTTAATAGCACCGTAACAAAATCAGAATAAGTCATCAACCTAAGAAATCAAAGGACAACCTAAAAAGTCCAAATCATCAACATAATAAATAGAGGGGAAAAAATCCTCACATTATCCGCATGTAGCATGAAATGGAGCAGAAGAAAAGGGACAAAAGTAGATAAAGCACCTTCAAAAACAAATTGTTTAAGAAAGATAATAGATAAAGATTTTATATCAACTATAAAGATAACTAAATAAAAATAAGGGACAAAAATTAGGGCAAAAATATATAATTCATTAATGATGGATAAACAACGAAGCAAAGAATAGTAATCAAAGAAAGCAAAAAGTAGGAAAGATAAATAAAAAAGGAATGAAAATAACAGATAATCATAAACAAAAACATCAACAGAATCCAAAGGAAAAATAAATAAAATTTCTAATCGGTCCTCCAAAGCCCACTGAAAGGACCCTCACGCGAACAATAGAGAGGATAAGCCCCAAGATTGCATCCAAAATCGAAGTAGAGAAAAGAACGAAATGAGCATATGAAGGCAAAAAAAAAAAAAAAAAAAAAAAAGAGCGAGACAGTGAGACAGAAATGACGGAGAGGAACAAAACCAAAAGGATAAAAACTCCCAGGGCTTAACAGAGTAAATAGACATAAATACTCACGGCAGAAATAAAGAAAAAAGCAAGGACATAGGGATGGAATGGTCGAATCACATTAAGAGAATTAAAATGACCAATAGGTCCTTCATGCACAAACGGAAGAAGGAGAAAGAAAAAGGGTATAGGTGTCATAACATTATTGCAAAAATAGTAAGTTAAGTGTGAATGAAGAGTGCACAGGGAATTTTCTTGGAGGTGATAATTTTATATTGTAAAAAAAGGTAATAATTTTTATGATGTTAAAATAATTTATATTTATATATAGATATATAGATAATTTTATATTATACAAAAAATTGATGATTTTTATGATATCAAAATATTATGTGGAATAAAATATGTGGAATAGGATGGTAGATGCTTTTTCTATAACTGGCATGAAAGCCGTTGCATGTGTAAATTGGTACATTGCAGTAGTGACCAAAAAGTTACTAACATTGTATATACCAACTTCCTAATTTTTTGAGAGATAACACTTGAATCATGTGTTTTGATGGATGCTTGGATTGTTTTATTTTGCATAAGGAAAAATAAAATTGTTATTTATTTTATAATATTTAATATCAAATTTAAAATAATGTAATATGGTGTCTGCAAAAGTTATTACCTCCTCATTGTCCAAGAAGCAATGTAGATTTATTAAGTATTCTATTGTTAATTCATTGTTTGTCTATAATTTCCAAATTTTGGCTCTAATAGTTTCATAAATTTCATCTGGCTTTAATGCATGAATTTGTGTAATTATTTTGCTTATTTTTTTTCAAGGAAAAAGAATTATTTGAATCAATAATTTCATGGAATATATGTTGTCAATTTAATAAAATAGAAGATTTAAATAGAATAAAATTATTAATATAATATTGGTATATTTTTTTTGCAATATTTTATATTTTTATATAATATTGTGTAGAATTTATTTGTGCACAATATTTTTTTACATGATTTGGATATCTATTAATTGAATCATGTATTAGTATGTGTAATCCTTTAGAATTTGTGGCTCTTGATAAAGCAACATATAATTGTCTATGAGTAAAAATTTCAGTTTCTAGATATAATCCAATTTTACCCAATGACTGTCCTTGGCTTTTATTTATTGTCATTGCATAACAAAATTTTACTAGAAATTATCGTCTTTTTAACATAAATGGCCATTTAGATTCATGTACACTCCTTTCTATTCTTGGGATATAAACTTTTTCGTCAATATTGTTTGAGTTTATAATATGTCCTTCCATAATTTTGTTTGTTAATTGTGTGATAATAAGTCTTGTACCATTACATAATCCAATAGATTGATTTAAATTTCTTAATAACATTATTGGAATTCCTATTTTAAGATTTAATTGATGTGGTGGTATTCCATTAAAAGTTAGACTGTGTAAGAATTCTTTAAGGTATAATAGGTTAAGTTCATCTATATTTTCAGATGGGGATACAATTGTGTCATAACTATAATAAAATTTAATTCTCCAGGAACTAAAGATAGTATGTAATTGTTAATATCGTCAATTTCTTTAAGGTAAAATTTGATTCCATTTCCAATGCTTAATATCCAATCTAAAAATATTGCAATTTCTATTCTTTCTTCTTTTGTGATGTTATAGTGTTTTAATCTCATATTTTCTGTTGATATTAGAACTCGAAAATATGGCCATAGGCAAGACTTATTTATGGTTGCATCTATTATGTGTTCTTTTGTTCCTGTAGAAATAACTGGTAGAATTTGTCAAAAGTCACCTCCTAATACAATTATCATTCCACCAAATGGTTGTTCAAAATTATTTTTTAAATCTTGAAGTGTTTTGTCTAATGCTTCAAAACAATATTTATTTGTCATCGGTGATTCATCCCACAATATAAGTGATGTTTTTTCAATTAATTTTGCTAATTATGTTCCTTTTTTAATGTGACAGGTGGAAAATTTGTATGTTGATAGTGGTATTCTAAATCTTGAATGTGTGGTTCTTCGTTTAGGTAATAATAATGACGCTATTCCGGAAGATACAACGGCAAGGATTATTTCATTGTTTGATATGAGATTTGTAACAATTGCATTCCATAGATATGTTTTTCCAGTTCCACCATGACTATAAATAAAGAAGAGGTTGTCTTTTCCATGGTTTAATGATTCTAAAATTTGTTGGTAAATAAATTGTTGTTCTTGATTTAAACTTTGTATTAATCTAGTATTTTCTTCTTTTAATTTATTTATGTCATAATTAAGTTCATCTCTTAAGAGTTTATTATTTAAATCATCTATTAGTGATCCAGTAGGAAGGGGTAGATTAAAATGTGTTAAAGTTGATGAATTTAGATATAATAATTTTTCTAATTCGTATAATACAAAATTTTATAATTCATTGTTGGGTATTTGAAAATTTAAGTTATTGAATAAGGCCTTGATTTTGTACAAAATATCGTATGTCATAAGTTTCCAATGCTTTTGAAGGAATTTTATCGGATCACTTACATTGCAAAATAATAAAATTATAACAAATAACTGTCGCAGTTGAGGTGTTGTTGACGTAAATGAAGCTTCTAATATTGATTCATCCCATTCCTTGTCATCTCCTAATAAGCCCAATGCATAGCACGCTACTTGATTTGTTGGATATTTTATATTGTTGACTGTTCAAAGATCTTCATAACTTATTTTTCTTCTTTTGTGATTTAATAATAGTTTTAGATAATATAATTATCCAGAGCTTGGATGGACAAGGAAAGTTCAACCAATTGCATATCCTATTTGTCTTGGAGACCAATATTTATATTTGCTATTCCAAACATATTTAGTCGGGAATTCTATATAACTTAATTCTCTGGTGTTGATATCACGTTTATTTGTTTTCATCCATTCGGTAAGAGTTGTTTTATCAATATCCGGCTGTCTTATTATATTACTTAGGCGTTGATTTGAGTGAAATGTTATATTTTGCATTCTTGGTAAACGTATTGATAATCTTTGAACAACAGGATTTCTATGATGTATTGAAAATTCATATAATCACCATATTGCTTCGTATGGTGCTATATATCTACAATTAATATAGTTTTTTACTTCATCTATTTCTCTATAAGTGTTTTCTCCAGTATTTTCTATAGATATATTGTCTTCTATAACTACTCTAATTCTATTTGATCCTTTTGTCAAATATTTAAATAAATACTTTATGAGCATCGATTGTGAACAAATTTTTACATTGATATGAGTATGAAATTTTAGACATAAATCTTTATTGTATGGAACTACAAGTCTATTATCTAATTTAATACCTTCCTTTTCAATATAAAATGATGTATTTCTTCGTTTATAATTAACGAATCTGGTTTTTTCGATTGTTGTTTCATTTTTAAATTGTTTCAAAAACTTTTTTGAACATTCTAAATTTTTCATGCATGGAGAATTTTGTATAATTATGCCACATGGTCCATGGATCATAAATTTGGCTACAATCTTGTATTCCAATGGATTGTTATAAGGATTAGGTATTTCTGCAAAAATGAATTTATCTATTTGCCATGATTCATGCATTTTGTTGTCAATGTGGAGCCAAAAGAGATAATGACAATGTGGCAAACCTCATTTCTGGAACTCTACGACATGCAAATCTAAAAATTTAAAAAATATTATAATTTTTATTGAAATTATAATTTATTTGTATTATCTATTCATAAGATGAAATAAATTTGAAAAGAATTAACTAACCTACTGTAATTGTTCCAAATATATTTTTTTTATTTTTAATAATATATAGAATATGATGTAATTTCATTTTGAAAATTCTTGTAATGATATATGGTCTGTCTTCTGCTTTTTCTCCAGGTATTTTTGCTAAAGCTCTAATAATTTCAGGCCATTTTGGATTGCATATGAATGTTATAAAAAATTTGATTTCCATAGTGTCTGCAAATTGTCATTGCATCCTGATAATTTTGATTATATATCTTGGACTTCTAGTATGACTGGAAGGAAGAATAATTCTTGTTCCTATTGCTTGTGCATTTGTATCTCCTTTGGTAATTGCATCTTGAATTCCTTGATAAATCTCAGATCTTAATTTTTTTTTTTTCCTAACATAGTCTAGTCGATCTTCCTCTACAGAGGCATACGCATCAACTATATATTGTTGGAATAGTCTGCCAGCCTAAAAAAGGGTATTGCCTTGTATTTCTCATTCTTGTAATTAATAGCAATAAAATTCTCGCATAGAAACTCTTTTTCTTGTAGAGTTGTTCCTTGTATTGTTTATATTATATCTTAAATCTATTTGGTAACCATCTTCTCCACAAGGAAATAATAGAGGATAATGAAGGGCCATATAACATGGATGTAATTTTATAATTCTTTGTAAAGTATCTGTTTTATCTTGAATTATAATGTCTCTTCCCTGCTCATATTCACCAATATCTCCAACTATTAAACCACCTATATCATTGAAGTAGGTAATTCATATTGATTGCTATTTGTATTTCTTTGTCCTATAAGTCTTAATTTCATAGATGAAACATGACATTGTTGATATCGATCTCTTATCATCTGAAAGAGTTTAACTAATTTATTTGTATCATCAAGTATTTTTATTAGGTTTTCAGTTATAAGTTGTATTAAATTTTCATATTGATGATCGTGTTGAAATGATGAGGTCAAACGAATTTCAATTTAAGTATGCGACTTCCTCCCCATAGGTGCCATGGGGTCAGGAGTGGTATAATCAGTCCTTGCTTTGGTTCTTACTCTATCCTTCTTTGCACGCCCTGCTAAGTACTTGTCCACTTATTTTAAAAATATATGGACCACTTAAGTTTCTTGTATTTGTTTCTATATTAGCTCCAAATGACGTAAATGCAAACATCAAATGTTTTTACGGAAATGTGTACTTATTGAACCTCCATGATAATCAAGTAATCTATCCAGTATAGGAGGTGTTTTCTTAATTAAGGGCAATGTTATTTTTCCATTTATGCAACAAAGATTATATTCAATGAGGTTACTATTTTTGGCTCACTCATTGAACTAAAATAAAGCACCACAATGACAACAGATATAGGAACAATCTCCGAGATCAATATACGCATTAGTAGCACCTATGAAAGGAAAAGAAAAATGGTAATAAAATTGACTAACAAAATATGAATATTGTTCCTACAAACAAATCTATTGTTATTTAAACAGAATGGTTAATATTGGTAAGGAAATTACGATGTTTATTGTAATTGTCGGATGTTGAGGGCAATAATTCGGCAACTTCTTCTTGAGATTGAAAATGGTCGAGCATTGTGTCAAATTTAGATCGTGATCGTGCTGTTGATGTAGCTTGAAAAGCTGCATTTGTCTAGTTTTGAAGATTATTAGTTGTATTAGTAGAATCTTGGTTTATTAGAGAAATGGCACGGCGTATTGATTGACTTTGTCGTGATGATCTTTTTTGAATTTTTCTCCTAACCATCTGTGTTTATCACATAGAAACATTTAGAAAATAAACAGAAGGGGCAAAAAATTAGATACATTAAATTATTTATTATGCATTGTGATATGTTAGGAAAAAACCTAATATCTGCATATGTCCATATATATTGGCAAATTTAACACCTAAGGTATCTGTATTTTATAATTTTGTAATTTCATAGGAGAAAAAACCTACAAATCATTTATTTTTGAAGTTAAGAATAAAATAAAAATATATCACTAATTTTTCTTAATGACAACAAATTTTAATTAACCTTAGGCAATAGCACTATGTAATAATATAATAGCATAAGTACATAGAAAAAAAAATTTAAAAAAGCATAAATAAGTAGTACTGACATTAATATAGTTGGTTAATATATTTATTATTAGTAATAGCCACTGATGACATATAAAAAAAAATGACCCTGCTAATATCTAAAGCAATGGAAATCAACAAAAACAGGAAAAGGGCAGGAAAAAAGTACAAAAAAAAGAACGAAAAAATTAGTATCCAAAAGAAGATTCATAAGGAGTCAATATCATGGTATTTTTATATGGCAATCATCTTTAAACTCTTTAATTTTTTCATCAACCTGTGATGAACAAATAAAGTTATATTATGATAACCATTTTATGATTGGCTACTATAGGCAACTCCACAAAGGTACAATACTTTATAAGATATTTGATTCATCATATGCATTATAATGTATATTTCATAAAAAATAATGAAGCAGAGTAAGATATGAAATTATTAAAAAAACTACCAAGTAAATAAAGAAAAAATAGAAGAAATGAGAATCCTTTTGCAAATACAGAACAAATACAAAAGAGAAATAAAGTAAAAAATATAGATTAAGGCAAGATAAAAAGGAGCAACAAAGAAAACAAAGGTGAGCAAAAAAGAGTATATGAGAAAAAACAAACACCATGAGAACAAAATCGTCCAAATACATCAGGAGAATCTAAAAAACCAACAGGTCCATCACCTACAAACAAAAAAAGAAGAGGAAAAGGAAGAAAAATGGTGCAATATTATTGTCAAAATAGTAAATTGAGTATGGATAAATAATTCAGATGGAGTTTCTTTTACTACTATATTGTAATAATATTATAGGAAAACAAATTTTAATTCAAATAATAAGGGTAAAAATATTAGAAATTGTTAATAACAGAAAATCGTGGAAGAATATCATAAATACAAAGAAAATGTGAAAAAATAGTATTTAATAATAAAAAAAAAGAATATATATATATATATATATATATATAAGTAATCCTTACATTTAATATTGATTTAAGAAAAGTAAGTACATAGAAATGAATCACAATAGGAACAACAAAACAATCAAAGACTCTGGATTACAAAAGGTAAGAAAAAATACAATAAAATCGAAAAGATGTATTCACAGCAATTCCTGAAAAACCATATTAAACTCAACATGCTAAAGTTATTTTTGCCCATCATCACCATGAGGGAGAGAGGAAAAAAAAAAAAAAAAACAAAAAAGAGACAGAAAAAAATATAAAAAAAAAAAAGAGAAATGGAAAAAAAAAGTAAAACTAAAACATCTAAATTAAAAACATACTTAAACATAATGCCAAAAAGTGAATAAAATGCAAATAAATATTTGAATGCCATTGAATAATGATAAAATAGTAAAGCCATAGGTCGATAAAAGTAATGAAGAAAGACAATGATATATATTAAAAATATAGTAGGAAGATAAAACACAAATAAACATTTGAATTTCATTGAATAATAATAAAACCAATGAAAAAAGACAATGGTAAATGTTAATAACATGGGAGGAAGCATTAATAACATGAAAAAAAGGAGTAGAAGTTATTAACAGTACCTGGATCATTGTGAAAACTGTGCTAACTGTAAAATATCAACCAAACAAGAACAAACACAGTTAGTTAATGATAGAAAAATAAGAGTAAACAACAATAAAAACAAAATCATCCAAACACATGAGGAGAATCTAAAAAAACCAAAAGGTTCATTGCCTACAAAAAAAAAAAAAAAAAAAAGAAGAGGAAAAGGAAGAAAAAGGGTACAAGTGTACAACATTATTGTCAAAAGAGTAAACTGATTATGGATGAACAGTTCAAATGGAGTTTCTTTTACTATTATATTGTAATAATATTATAAGAAAACAAATTTTAATTTAAATAGTAAGAGTAAAAATATTAAAAATTGTTAATAATAGAAAATCATGGAAAAATATCATAAATACAAAGAAGATGTGAAAAAAAGAGTATTTAATAATACAAAAGATAAAGTAATATATATATATATATATATATATATATATACACACACACATATAAGTAATTCTTACATTTAATACATATTTAAGAGGAGTAAGAACATAAAAATGAACCAAAATAGGAACACCAAAACAATCGAAGACTCTGGATTAGAAAAGGTAAGAAAAAAGACAATGAAATCGAAAAGATGTATTGACAGCAATTCCTGAAAAACCATATTAAATTCAACGTGCTAAACTTATTTTTGCCTATCATCACCATGAGAGAGAGAGAGAGGAACACAGAAAAAGGAGACAAAGAAAAAAATATAGGGAAAAAAATAACGGAAATGGGAAAAAGAAAGTAAAACTAAAACATCTAAATTAAAAACACACTTAAACATAGTACCAAAAAGTGAATAAAATGCAAATAAATATTTGAATGCCATTGAATAATGGTAAAACAGTAAAGCCATAGGTCGACAAAAGCAATGGACAAAGACAATGACATATATTAAAAACATGGTAGGAAGATAAAACACAAATAAACATTTCAATTCCATTGAATAATAATAAAAGCAATGAAAAAAGACAACGGTAAATATTAATAACATGGGAGCAAGCATTAATAACATGAGAAAAAAGGGAGCATAAATTATTAACAGTACATGAATTACGGTGAAAACTGTGCTAACTGTAAAATATCAACCAACCAGGAAGGAATGCAACTAGTTAAAGATAGAAAAATAAGAGTAAACAGCAGTAAATGATGGACTGTGGAGTGAAAAAGTGAATGGTCATGGATAAAAAAATATCAAACAGAAAGAGTCAAAGGCACAGAAGTATAAAAGGGAAGTAGTAAATGAGGAGTAATGAGGGAAAATTGATAGTGATAAAGAATGAAATGGAACGGGGAGGAGAACAGGTGCAGGAAAATATATATGATAAATCTATGCAACCAACAACATTATTAAATAATAGCTAGAAAAATTATCATGAACAATAAACAACCTATAAGAATATAACACGTATTGATGTATATTGGTTCAAAAAAATTTGGGAAATCAATATTTATTAATTAAGTAATAAAAGTGATGAAATTTTAACAATAATTTTACCAATAACAACATAAGAAATACAAAAAGCAGGACCAAGGAAAAGACTGAAAAAAAGGACAAAAAAACATGAGAAAAATTTTCCCCTAAAATTGGTGAAACTTGTAGATAATACAACATGACACTAATACAAATTCCAGAAAATACGAAAAGAAAAAATCTTTGATTTATTTAATACGTCCGTATCATAATTAGAATAAGTCATCAACCTAACAAATCAAAGGACAACCCAAAAAGTCCAGATCATCAGCACAATAAATCGAAAGGAAAAAAAAATATGATATTACCCATACATAGTGTCAAATGGAGCAGAAGAAAAGCCACTGAAGTAGATAAAGCACCTGTAAAAATAAATTCTTTAAAGAAGATGATAAACTAACATCATAAGAAATAGAAAAAGGCAAAAGCAAGGGAAAGACTAAAAAAAGGACGAAAAAAGAGGCAAAAAGTTTTGCCCTAAAATTGGTCCAGAAGATACGGAAAGAAAAAATTTCTAAGTTATTTAATACAACTGTAACAAAATCAAAATAAGTCATTAACCTAAGAAATCAAAGGACAACCCAAAAAATTCAGATAATCAGCACAATAAATGAAAGGGGAAAAAATCTCACATTATCCCCATGCAGCGTGAAATGCAACGGAAGAAAAGCCACGAAAGTAGATAAAACACCTGCCAAAACAAATTCTTTAAAGATGATAAATAAAGTTCTTATACCAACTATAAATATAACTGAATAAAAATAACTGACCAAAATTCCAGTAAA
Source organism: Morus alba (assembly GCA_012066045.3). Taxonomy (NCBI): domain Eukaryota; kingdom Viridiplantae; phylum Streptophyta; class Magnoliopsida; order Rosales; family Moraceae; genus Morus; species Morus alba. The sequence continues at coordinate 30,512,460 of CP050225.2, forward strand.
AATATATAATCAAAGTAATAATGCATAAAGAGCGAAACCAAGAACAGCAATCAAACAAACCACAAAATAAGAAACATAAAAAAAAAAGGGATGAAAATTGCATATAATCACAAATAAAAATAGCATCAAAACCCAAAGGAGAAAAAAAAAAAATAAAATCCCTAAACTCCTGCCCAAACCCCACCAAAAGCACTCACACACCAACAACACAAAGGAAAACACTCAGGATCCCAACCAAAATCGAACCAAACAGAAGAACGAAATGAGGAAATGAAAAAAAAAAAAAAGACCGAGAGAGAGAGACAGAAACGGCGGAGGAAAACAAAACCAAAGAAGAAAAAGTGAACTCCTGCCCAAAGCCCACCAAAAGGACGCACACACCAACAACACAGAGGAAAACCCCCAGCATCCCAACCAAAATCGAGCCAAAGAGAAGAACGAAATCAAGAGATGAAGGCAAAGAAAAAAAAAGCGAGACAAAGAGACAAAAATGGCAGACGAAAACAAAACCAAAGAAGAAAAAGTGTTAGGGCTTAACACGGGTGAATAGACAGAAACACCCACGACAGAAATAAATAGAAAACCAAGACCACGGGACAGAATCGTCATATCATTTTAAGAAAATCAAAAAGACCAACAGGCCCACCACCCACGAATGAAAGAAGCAGAAAGAAAAAAGGCAAAAACGTCATAACACTATTGCAAAAACAGTAAATTGAATGTGGATAAACAGTGTAGAACGAGTTTCCTTTAGTATATAGTAATAATTTGAACAAACTCTTCTGCCTTTAAATTTTGGATACAATTTTTTTTAATAAAAAAGATAAGAGAAAATTTGAAAATGTCACTATCTCGTGGGTGTCACGTGACGAGCAGCCAAGTCTACCAATCACAACAAAGCAAACCAAACTAAATCTCAGCCGTCCATCTTATCTACATAAGAAATCATTCCCACAATCAATCGAAGCCGCTAAATAGAATACTATTCAAAGCATACGTTGTAGTTATTCCCCTCTCACTTATACCTCTCTCTCTCTCTCTCTAACCCAAGTTGGAGTCGGCCACAAACAAACCCTCTCTCGTTCGCTTCTCTTCTTCTGGAAACCCCAAAAGTTCAAATCTCAGATATATATATGCATACATATATACACGTATAGTTATAGAAAGAGAAAGAGAAGGAGAAAGGTGTTGAATTGAATTGAATTGAATTGAGATGGATTCGGATCAGGGGAAGTTATTCATTGGCGGAATTTCGTGGGAGACGACGGAGGAGAAGCTCAAGGAGTACTTCGAGAACTATGGCGATGTTTTGCAGACCGTCGTTATGAGGGAAAAGTTCACCGGTCGGCCAAGGGGTTTCGGCTTCGTCGTCTTCTCAGATCCCTCCGTTCTCGATAGGGTTCTTCAGGACAATCACTCCATTGATGGTCGAACGGTCGGAAATTCGTTCAATTCTTGATTTTATTCGATTGTTTTTAGTTTTCTTTTGTCCAATTTGTTGAGATTGACTAAAATTCAGGGGCTTTATTGTTGATTATTGGTTTTCTAGGGATTGTTTGGGTAACACTAATTACGCGGATATAATTTGCCGTATATTGCTTAACTGAATTATGTTGTTTTTGTTCTTTTAATCCAATTTGTTGAGATTGAATGAAATTCAGGGGCTTTGTGGTTTTCTATGGCTTGTTTTTGTCAATTTTATTTTATTTTTTATTTTTGGTTTTTGAAAAGTGTAATGATGCTCGGTTGCAATATGTGGTAAATTATATCTCCGTAATTAGTGTTACCCAAACAAGCCCTTAGTATTCTGTTTGAAAGTAATTGTTTGTTAATAGCTTTCTGTTATTGGATGGCTTTCCGTACTCTGTACGAGGTTAATTATGCTCGGAATTCATGTCATTATTGGATTTTCTTGCCAGTGCTACTTTTTGTCTATGGTGGACCTTGTTTTCTTACCAAAGATTCCCAATTGCTTAAATATATGAAGTTATAATTATAAATATTTTGTCCTTCTTGAATTTGGGTTCTTTCTGCTAACGGGTTGAATTTGATCCCTGGATTCGAAAAAGCTGTCATTTCTTCTTTAATAGCTAGCGTTTTATGTTTCAGGTTGAGGCTAAAAGGGCCTTATCAAGAGAGGAGCAGCAAACCTCTGGGCGACCCGGAAACTCTTACCCTGCGAGAAACTCTGGTGGTGGGAATGTCAGGACCAAGAAGATTTTCGTTGGAGGGTTGCCTCCCACTTTAACTGAAGAAGGTTTTCGGGAGTATTTTGAAGCTTATGGGCGTGTAACTGATGTAGTTGTTATGTACGACCAAAATACAGGACGACCTCGTGGCTTTGGATTTATTTCCTTCGATGCTGAAGACGCAGTTGATAGGGTTTTGCACAAGACATTTCATGATTTAAATGGTAAGCAAGTGGAAGTAAAGCGGGCTCTTCCTAAAGATGTCAACCCTGGTGGAGGTGGCCGCACAATGGGTGGCGGGGGTTATCAAGGATACGGGACATCTGGTGGAAACCAAAATACTTATGATGGTCGAATGGATTCCAACAGGTTCATGCAGCCTCAGAATACTGGTGGTTTTCCACCTTATGGTTCTTCTGGTTATGGTGCACCTGGATATGGATACGGTCCTTCAAATAATGGAATAGGTTATGGCAGTTATGCGGGTGCCAATACTGGCTACACTGGCCCTACTGGTACTGCCTATGGGAATCCTAATGCTCCTAATACTGGTTATGCGGGTGGTCCACCAGGTGGCCGAAATTCATGGAGCACACAGGCCCCTGCAGGGTATGGCACCATGGGCTATGGGAATACCGCTCCCTGGGGTGTTACAAGCAGTGGCGCTGGGGCAGGCAGTGGGGTCCCAGGTTCTACTCCTCCAGGTCAATCTCCAAGTGCTGCTGGGTATGGAACTCAAGGATATGGTTATGGTGGGTATAATGGTGGTGATGGGTCCTATGGGAATTCATCCGGGTATGGTGCTGTTGGTGGGCGTTCTGGGAGTATCCTAAACAGTGTTAGTGGTCCAGGTGAACTACAAGGAAGTGGCAGTGGCTACTTAAGTGGCTATGGTGATGCAAATGGAACATATGGAAATGCAGCATGGAGGTCTGATCAGTCACAAGCTTCTGGAAACTATGGCGCTCCTCAAACAAATGGTGTGCCAGTTAGTTATGCCGGTGCTGGGTATGGTAGTGCTCAGGGTCGACAAGCACAACAGCAGTAATTTTAATGGTTGGAAGTTTAATTGAACCTTGATCTTCCTCTGATGGATTGGCGGCATGGGGTCACAATGGTTTCTCATTGCCAGCTGCAGCAGCCTCAATTTGGATGTCAATTCTCTTTGGGACTGGTTGGATTGCTTGAATCCCAGTAGTTTGCAGCATCTATTTTGCTAGTCTATAATAAATAATAGTCTTAGGGCATTACAGATGCTCCTCTTATTTAGTATTTTGCAATGAGTGTAGTTTTAATTTGGTGTGCTTATTACGTCTACTAGCTGGTATTTTTCTCTTTCGTCATAGTGTTTAAGCTAAAGTAGCTTATATAACCTTATTTATTTATGTTTGCTTTATTACATTAGTATTCTAGTGTTGACATCTCGCTTCTAATTGTTTTTCAGTTTATATAATAATTTATATGTTGTGTTGTTTCTTATAAAAAGGAATACATTTCAGTTTTTTAAAAGGATAAGATGATTTAGGAATTTAGTAATTCTGTAGTTTTGATTGATTTCATATCGCAAGTAGGAAAGCAGGGATGTAGGAGGTTTTTTACTGATAGCAATGGAGCTATGGGAAGATCACTTCATTTAGGTAGCGGTAGTGCCTAGTGGTAATGGTAGTTGACACTTTGTCGATGGCATAATCATTTTCCCCCTGTATTTGCCCTTGTGTTGTACAGGAGGAGAGGTGCGCAAGTTCTAAGTGAAGTGTCCACTCATGGCTGAACACGAGCTTCATAGTGGGTGCATCTTCACTTGAGGGGTGTTCGGCATGGAATGGAAGTTGAGGAGTTTGTTCAGTTGAAATTATGCTTTTTACTGAGACGAATTCTCCAGCCAGACCAACATTGTGAAACTTTGCAGATTCCTCGGCATTCCAAGTCACTAATTTTGCAATGACTTGATTTTGTGGTCGCGTAATGGAAATTGTGAGGTGACAGCCTACGGTATGTTGAGTAATAGAGTAGTAAAAGTGCTGGTCCACTTTTGGATTTTATTGTGTAAAGGCTGTCTTTCGATTGCTAGGAGTATCATTCCATATGATTCCTAATGTGTTAGATTCCTAATGTGTTAAGACTACAAGAAAGGTGTTGAAAACAGTTTTCATGAATTTCAGAAGGAAGTAGTAGATCTTCTAATTTGCTCGATTGCTACATGTCTTTTAGGAAATAGGATAAATTAGTTCAAGTACTTGAATTAGTGTCTTACTCTGCATTGTTTGGGAAATAATTTCTGACTTTCATGTGAAATCAATACATTCGTTTAGGAGTCTTCTTCTCGTCATTTCTGATGTCAGAATAACTTTCATTGGGCCTCTTTTATGATAAGTTTTGGTGGTGGAAGGAATACGAGTTGGTGGTGCTTTTTCACCTTAAAGTGGGGTGAGGTGTTGCAAGTTGAAGAACAACATTTGAGGAACAAAAACAATTCCTTTCAATTTGAACCTTTTTTTTATTATTGATTTATATATTGACAAACAAAAGAATAACTCTAGGCTTTTTGCTACGTGATTCTTGTTTGGTGAATTAGCATTGCCATATAGGATCCACTATAATGCTTAAATTCTTGCATTGCACCAGCAAATATCAATATTGAATAATTGATTTATAATGTTAAGTGCTAAGCTAATCTTTTCTTAGTGCTCTGTTTGTTTTATATACTTAAAAGACACAAATTATTAATTTTGTTACAGTATTTTTTTTAATAAAAAATTTAAATTTTAAAGTTCAGAATCAAGAATCAAAATATCTTCCAAATGGGTCCTTAATTTTTTTTTAAAGCAGTTTTCAGAAAATCATTTGTTGTGCTATCCTGTTTCTATCTGGTTTCAAAAGTTGATTCCATTCTTCCCAATCTACACAATTTTTCTTTCTATTTTTCTTTTTCCAAAAAAAAAAAAAAAATAAAAAAGTAATGTTAAAGGCTTAACGTTTCAAAGGATTCATACGACTGATTTACACCAAACAATGTTGTTCGGTTCCTCGTACGTACAATGAATGAAAGATCATCACAAAGAATGAAAGATCATCATGGAGAATGAAAGGTGGAAAATTGAACAAAATAAAATCTATTTGTCAACAAGCAGAAGGAAAGCTCTTGTATGGATTGCGAAATGCTGCGACATTGCCTGGACGTGAAAACACAATCTGCAATTTTATACGAATTTAAAAGGGGTTAGTCCTAAATTAGGTAAGATTAATAGAAGTTACATGAAATAATTACCGATTTGCAAATCTTTTCACTTGCAAGAACAAGTGGATTAAAGAAAAATTGTACGTTTTTGGAAAGATTTTGTACCTGGTAATTTCCGAGCGTATGGGACTTGAAACCTGCTGCGCAATAATCAAAATAATACTCCCATGTCCTAATGAATTTTCATTGAATCCAAGAGCAAGAATCTCACTGAAAAACACAAACATCAAAATCTTAAATGCTGAAAGCACCTCAAACATTAAGCATGAAAGTTGATTAAAACAAATATTTGTACAATAATTCCGAACCTTTGCTTCTCCAAGAAATTTTTCCTCCAACACCTGAGAGTTTGGTGGTAATGAATTCCAATGTTTTCAATGTGTTCCACACTGCAGTTCCATTAATTTTGTGCAAACAAAGGAAATAAGTGAAAAGGGAGGGGAAAAAAAAAGTCAAAGACTTAATCAACAAAACCATGCTTTAAACGAAGGGAAAAAGAAAAAGAACAAAAGAAAAAAAAGAAAAAAAAGAAAAAACCATACCAGAGCCTGGATGCAGTAGCCATGGCAGATGTTACTCTACTTAACGAAGGCAGACATCCACCGGGAAAAATGTACTCCTTAATGAAATCTGAACTTCGTCTGTACTCGTCATATCTTTCATCCGGGATCGATATGAACTAACAGAAATTTAAAAAAAAAAAAAACGTTACGTTTGAGCAGAAGTGTTACCAAAGAGAAGCATGCAATTTTATTTTCTATTTATTTTTGTTGCATGTAATGATTACCTGGAGAACAAGAAGGCCATTTTCTGCTAGTGCGGATTCACAGCTACCGAAAAAATCTTCCATGAACTCATGGCCAACAGCTTCTAACATCTCACTGAAAAAAAAACCAAAAAAGCAACAATGAATCATGAGATTTAGTAAGCAATTGTTATAATTGTTTGGATGTAAATAAGATGGCAACGGTGGCTTACCAAGATATGATTCTGTCACATTTATATCCAGCAGGCAATTGGCGATAGTCACAGAGAAGAAATCTGATATTGTCCTGATAGCACAGTTGATCAAAGTTATGAACATACTAATAAGTATGTGTATGTGCGTGCGTGCGCGCTATTTTATTGAAGTTTTCTCTGATTGAATTTGGTACCTGAAGACCAGCATCTTTCACTCTCTTTTGTGCTAATTTCAGTTGCTCCTCTGAAAGAGTGATGCCGGTGTACTTGCATCCGGTTCGTTTGACGAGTTCGATGGCTAAGCTTCCCCAACCACATCCAATCTCAAGAACTTCATGATTCTTTTCAACTCTGGCCTGGATTACAACGAAGGAGGGAATAAAAGGGAATGTTTTGAAAAGACAGGCATTCATAAGTTGACAGAATTTGTGCGAAAAAGACTTGCTTTGTCAATCAGAAGAGAGATTTTTCTCATTTGGGCAACCTTCAAGTCCTCATCTTCTGCCTGTGAAATGATTTAGCACATAAAATATTAATCAGGTTAGTATTCTAAGCGATGCCTCTTTCTTTACATGAAACAATTAAATCAACAATGGGAGTTGTGTAGTTCTGACCTTGAATACAGCAGAAGAGTATGTCATTGTCTCATCCAAGAATAGAGCAAAGAGTTCATTACTCTACAAACACACAGAAACAACATTAAAATTTTCTGGTATCTTCTATCTTTCAGTGAATAACTTCTTTGTTTGATATATTTATAGTTTTTTGTAACGGAACATTAATTTGGCAAATGAGACCCTATATTTGAAAATACCAATAGCTAACAAAAGTCAATTAATAGATTGGATGCCCCACGATTTTTGCACAAAATGTATCCGAAATCTTTTGTTAGTTGGATTTGGACCATGAACTTTTTATTTTTGGCATTTTGGACACAATTGTACCCTAATTGTTGCCCGTCAATTGGCGTCTGTTATCGATTTGATAGCATCGTCAAGGATTGTTTTATTTAGGGCCCTAAATGTCAAAATTGAAAGTTTCGTGTCCAACATACAGTTAATAAAAAGTTACGGGTGCACCAATGCAAATAAATTTTCTACACTTCCTCATTAGAAGGTTTCTTATTAACCAATTCTCTACATTTCTTTTTCAAATTTGTCTACTGGCTTCCTTAGTGTTGTTCCATTCTCAAGTTATCTCAAAGTCATGAAATCTTTATATCAGGATTGAACAAGGCTCTGTGAGAGTGATCATAGGTAGTATTTCTCACATTCCTGAGATTTCATGAAAGAATAGTGTTAGGAGTTAGTAAATATCGTACCAGATCATAATGTCGAGAAATGTTCCTGCGAGCCTGCGTAAGAGTATTTTGCCTTGAGACATGTTGGAAGAAATATTTTGCTGACGCTATACTTGCTGTCATTAACATTGGAGTCCACCATCCCCTCCAACTGTAACAAAAAAGGATATTCTTCAGTTAGTGAATTTTGTTGAAGAATAAACACTAGTAAACATAATAAATATGTACCTTTTCTTGTTTGATTTTGGGACTGAAGGATTTGAATCTCTGTTGGCAATGAGAACCTGCAAGAATAAATTGGCAAGAAGTTTACAGTGTTATAAACAAGTCCATATATATATATATATATATATATAATAATAATAATAATAATAATAATACACACACACACCACAAAAGGTTAACTTTTTATGGAACATTTTTTTTTTTTTTTTTTTTTTTTTTTTTTTTTTTTTTCAATTTCTCACCAGAAAGAGATTAAGAAGACCTTCATCTTTATCAACAAAAGTGCAATCTCCATTTATATATGCATCTGCAAGGCCTAAATCTGCCTGTGTTGTGACCTAAGAGATGAGTTTTACAGCTGTTAATAGAAGTAAAAGTTTCATGCATTTATGGAACAAAGATTGTTTGGTGTCCTCTTACCTTCCAGTAAAACTGTGGACTGTCAACCTTGATAACAGTTTTATAAGGACACTTTCTTGTGCTTCCTTCAAAACTGAACATTGTTCCTCCTTCCTCCAATAAGCTATTACAACACATAATGCCATAAATCAGTTATCTCATAAAAACTTTGAAAAAGATAATTGCAAAAATGAAAAAGTTGATGGAAAATGGTGTGGATGCAAAATACTAGATCTGTTACATTAAACTGCCAGCAGAGATGAAATTTTGAAGAAATCTAGAGGCGAAAAGGCGTGCTCCTGTTTCTATCAGTGAAGGAACCATGTGTTTCGGATTGCTAAGAAGGTCACAACTTTTTCCAATCATGCCATATGCAGCCTCCGTTCCAGCCTGTAAAATGGAAACCCTACTTTTGATATGTACTTTCACTACAATGATCAAATTTTTCAAGAGATGTTCATAAAGAGACAGGATTGAATTCTGAATACTATATCCAAGGAAATAAGCCTAATAATGCTCATCAAAATCTACCTTTAATCCATCCTCATGGAATCCATAACCTGAAAGAATCAAAACATAGATACACAGATAGTCAGAAAATGCGAAACCAATCCGAATTGTTTAAAAATGGGAAATTGCAAAAACCAAAAAATTTGTCATATTGAAGCCATGTTCATCCCATATCCCTAAAATCTTTTTAAGTCTTGAGGAGTGATATCAGTATTTGAGTTTATTACAAGAAAGAAAGCTTTACCCTGGTATGCTCCACAAAACCAAATTCCTCTCTTGCCTTGAATGTTATGAAGCTCGAGCGACGCTTTTGTCGCAGCAACGGATGGGACTGGATGGCCAGTTGTCCACTTAAGCAAGGTATGGTCTGGTGGACGTTCTGGATTGAGAGTCACAAGAAATGGGAGACTTGTGTCACCAAGGTTCTGGGATTCAAAGCTCTGGTTAGAACAGTACACACTATGGAAAATTATCTCTTGGGCTAGCATATTTACGAAGAAAAATAATCCACATCATGAAACTAAAATATAAGTTGTCAAGGCTAAAAAAGTCGGGATAAAACAGTCGCCTTAATTTTTGCAGAACCTATGAATATTCACACGTGTGCATTCATGATGTTCACGATACAGTTTTTTGCGATGTGTATCGTTACAAAACATCTGGTTTTTGTGTGTACTACTCACCTGAAGCACATTGAGCCAGTATGTTAAGCATACTTTGTTGTCTGTACTTCCGAGAAAATTCCATGCACTCCATGCTGCTGGGTTTTGGGGCATTAAAGTTTTGTCGCGATGAAGGAAAATATCGCTGCCAGTAGAGAGTTAAACAATGACTCTGCATGTTGCCTGAATTAACTATCAGATACCACATTTACATTCTCTTAGCCCTTATCTATTCAAATTAGGATTTAATGATCAAATTTATGCACCATAACCGGTTATTATCATCCCTAAATTCTTACGCCAAATTTGAGACATATGTTGTCACGTATTCAAGTGCACATTATCGCGTGACAGTGTGTGATTAGATAAAAATAATGTGATATGTAGTGTGTGTGTGTGTGTGTGTGTGTGTGTGTATATATATATATATATATATATATATATATATATATATTTTTTTTTTTTCCTCCAACTCGAAGTTATGTACTCACCTGTAGACATATTGGAAAGCACCTAGCACTCTGCGTTCGTCCGAAGTAGCTTGTTCTCCAAGTAATCTCAAAGCATCGGGAGCATGGACGGCCAAGATGCATACATCATACACTTCTTTTGTACCACCTTTAGATTGTACTAATATGGAACCTGCTAATTTTCATACAAAACCTTATAGTTAGAAATAATTCATAACCATGACAATAAGTAATGAGATGAAAAATGGTGGAGCTTTAATCGTAGTTTTCTCACTTACCCTCATCAGATGTAGAAAGCATTTGTACCTCACATTGAGTTCTTATTTGACAACCTCTACTCTCAAGCTCTTCTCTCACCTAAATTTTATCCCACAAATCAAGTAATTTTGACTAAAATGTGAACCTCAAAGTTGAGCTAAAAGCACGAAAAATGCTTGAGGCCACCACAGGTACAAAACACCACCATTAATAAAAAAATGAGCCCTACATATCAGGTCTTATACTATAGAATTCACCTTCTATTAGTGAGTAATGTTCATCACCACCGATGCTGCATTATTTTTAAAGCAACAAGAAGCTAATTTACCTTCTGTACATAACAATGTGAGCGTCCTTTGACAGTCATCCATTGAGGCCGGCCGAAAAGCTGAGCAGCCATGAACAAAAAATGATTTGAGAAGCAAGAAACAAAAAAAAAAAAAAGGAACAAAAAATAGGGTATTATATATACCTGAAGGAGATGATGATTGCGACAAAATGAGAGAATAGTGAAAGCTGAGAAGTTCATGACACCTTCTGAAGGGCAGGACCAGATTGACCCACATATTGGTATCTATAGATACATTGATAATTTTATTGCAAACTTAGTAACAAAAATCCAAGGATACAACAACAACAACAACAACAACAACAACAACAATCTTAATCCCAACTTAATTGGGGTCGGCTATATCAATTTCACTTTTTCATGCAGTCTGTTTGAAATTAAACTTTCCTAAAGGCCTAGATCTAGAATGTCTTTCATAACTACTTCGGTTCACGTAATTCTTGGTCTACCCCTCTCTTTCCTAGTATTAGGTATAAGAATTAATGTCCTCCCAAGCACGAACTGGGGCTTCTAGCAGTCCTCAAGCGGCCTTCGCACACCTTATCTTCTATTGCTGCTACACCTACTTTACTACGAATAACTTTATTCCTTATGCGATCTATTCTCGTATGGCCACTAATCCATCTTAACATACGCATTTCTGCCACTCATCTTAGATATATGTTGTCTTTTAATGGCCTAACATTCACTGCCATATAACATAGCTAGGCGGATTACAGTCCTATAAAACTTTCCTTTCAACTTAATAGGCATTTTGCCATCACATAAAACTCCCGTAGTATTCTTCCACTTAACGCACCATGCCTTAATCCTATGTTGAATATCATCTTCTATATCTCCTTTGTATTGCACTATAGACCCAAGGTACCTAAACTTCCTAGAAGCCCTAATCTCCACACAATCTAAAGAAATTTCATCACTCTAATTACTTGAGCTACTAAACCTACAATGCATGTATTCAGTTTTCGTCTTACTTAACTTAAATCCCTTCGTGTCGAGAATCTGTCTCCACAGTTCTAACTTACGGTTAACTCATTCCCTATGTTCACCAACTAAAACTATATCGTCTGCAAAAAGCATACACCAAGGAACTCTATCTTGGATTTCTCTTGTCAGCTCATCCATCACGATGGTGAAAAGATAAGCACTAAGAGCAGATCCTTAATGAAGGTCGATTTGAATGGGAAACTCTATCGTGTAGTCTTCAGCAGTTATCACACTCGTGACTACCCCATCGTACATGTCTTTAATTACCTTAATATACCTCACATGCACTCCTCTCTTTTCTAGCACCCACCATAATATTTCCCTCAGCACCCTATCATATGCTTTCTCTAAATCTATAAAGACCATATGTAGGTCCGCCTTCGCTTCTCTATACCTTTCCATTAGCATCCTAAGAAGAAAAATGGCTTCCGTGGTTGATCAGTCTGGCATGAAGCCAAATTGATTACCTGAGATTGTAGTTGTGGCCCTTAATCTCCTTTCGATAACTCTCTCTCAAAGTTAGATAGTATGGCTTATTAATTTTATGCCCCTATAATTGTTACAATTAAGCACATCTCCTTTATTCTTAAAGATGGGACAAGAATATTTTTCCTCCATGCATAAGGCATATGCTTCTTCTTTAGTATCTCCTTAAAAAGTTTAGTGAGCCACACAATTTCAGCATCTCCTAACGCCATCCAAACCTTTATTGGAATATCATCAGGCCCACATGCCTTCCCCTTTTTCATCTTCCGTAGTGCAGTTTTAACTTCTGAGACTCTGATTTCTCTTGTATATGTCACATCTAGTTCTCCTTGTGACCTAAGATTGTCAAACTCTATCGCATGATCATCATTATAAAACTTCTCAAAGTAACTCCTACACCTTTCCCTAATGTCTTTATCTTTTGTCAGAACCAGATCCGTATCATCCTTAACACACCTCACTTGATTTAGGTCCCGACACTTCATTTTTCTTATCCTAGCTAGTTTATATATATATCATTCTCTCCTTCTGTAGTCCTAAGTTTCCTATATACCTCATCTAAGTAAGTAAAACAAGCCTTATCAACTGCTCGCTTAGCTTCTTTATTTGCTTCTTTGTACTTATTAAAAGTTTCAACATCCTTATGCTTTGGTAAATCTCTATATAAATCCCTCTTGGTCCTAATAGCCTTTTGAACTTCCTCACTCCACCGCCAGGTTTCTTTCCCGGGGGTGTCTTTACCTCTAGATTCTCCTAGTACCTTCTTTGCCACTTTTCTAATGCAACTGGCTATGGCATCCCACATAGTATTTGCATCACCTATATATGACCAAGTAGCCTCATCTAACAACTTCTCTTTAAAGGCCAATTGCTTTATTCCCTTCAAATGCCACCAATGAGCTCGTGGGAGGTGGTTTATCTTAGTCCTTCTATAGCAAAGCTTAATGCTCACATCTAAGATCACTATCCTATATTGGGTGACTAGTACTTCTCCAGGAATTACTTTACAATTCTTACATAGAGAACGCTCTCTATACCTTGTGAGAAAATAATCTATTTGGCTCAAGTTCCTCCCATTCTTAAAAGTGATGAAGTGAGAATCTCTTTTCTTGAAAAATGTGTTCGTTATGATAAAATCATGTCCCAACGTAAATTCCAAAATATGTTTTCCTTCTTTGTTTCGAGCTCCAAAACTAAAACCACCATGGATCCTTTCGAAGTTTTCCCTATCCTTGGCAACATGCCCATTGAAATCTCCTCCAATGAAAATGTTATCCTCCTTACCTATACGACACACTAAGTCATTCATGTCTTCCCAGAACTTGACTTTATAGTTTCCGCATCCAATCCTATTTGTGGAGCGTAAGCGCTAATTACATAGATGTACTTATTTACTAGTACCAATTTGAGCATAATAATTATATCCTTTATTTGCTTAATCTCAACTACCTCATCCTTCACAGTTTTGTCCACTAGAATACCATCTCCATTGTGATTCCTTTCCCAACCTGTATACCATAATTTGTGTCCTAAATTTACAATCTCATTTGCTTTCTCTCATGTCCACTTCATTTCCTATAAGCATAAAATGTTAATTCTTCTTTTTACCATAACATCTACTAACTCTATAGATTTACCAGTTAAAGAACCTACATTCCAAGTACATAAACAAATTTTCCTATCATGGGCTAGCTCTGCCCCTTGCATGAATGTATAAGGACCCCCCTTACATATTTTTCACCATATTCAGGACCCAACATGGCGCATGGGCTCACTTTTCTTCCTGCACACGTCCATGAATGTGTGAAGACCATCCTTGCCTATTTAACACTATACCCGGGGCCCGGTATAACGCGTCGCACGTAGGGAATGTCCCAATAAATTCTATGTAAGTGAAATTCATGAGAGTGACTTATTTTTACGCTGGCCGTTAACCTACCGCAACCCTCTTTTTTTACCCGGGCTTAGGATCCAGGGATATGACAATAATACTATAACATTAATGCTCAAGTGACTTATTAATAACATTAGTTCAAGTGATAGTTTCATTGCAAACTTTTTAATAACATTAGTTCTAGTGACTCATTTTAGAGAGGAAAAAAAAAAAAAAGAAAAAAAAAAGGAAGGAAAAAAAAAAAAAAAGTGTCACTTACCAGGTAAGCTTTTTGAAACAGTTCAGAGTAACCACGTGATTTTACAAACTCTCCCAATGTTTCATTGCGGTCTATGTCCGGGTTGTTCTCAAGCATCTCAACATAACTGCCAAGCACAAAAAATAAAATAAAATAAAATAAATAAAAAGTACAGCAATTAATATGTTTGTTTTTTGGTTTAAATCGGATTATATGCAAAAAAAAAAAAAAAAAAAAAAAAAAAAAAACAAAAAAAAAATTCTAAAACTTTGAAAACTCGATAGTGGCATATCTACATTTGGCATGTTAGAATGGAACGACTGATCACTATGGTGGGCTGACTCGAATTTGCGACCTCTTCACTAAACTAACCATCCAAGCTCCTACCAGTCACCTAGATCCTCAAAAATTATTAATTAAAGCCATACATGTTCGGCATATTAAGATGACATATATTTCGACTACACTGGTGGCTGACTCGACTTTAAGATCTGTTCAACAATTAATTATTCCATCCCTTACCATTCACCGTTCACATAAATCCACCTAAGTTTTTAATTTCTCACATGGAATCGTACAAATTTTCATGTGACCAATTTTTTTTTTTTTTTTTTGGTTACAGAAATAGTGGAAATTTATAAATAATCTGTTATGCATGGATTCTGCAAGAAAATTACCTGATCGCATCGTCCTTGAACTTTACAATTTCTCTAACCATTTGGTAGAAGTAGGGATTGAAGAGATTCTTCTTTTGGGCAAATAAGCTTGACAAGCCATTTCTACTGCCCCACTCGCATCCTTTTCCTTTGTCTAAACTCACAGAAAACGACATATCTGATGTCTCCATATCAACCCCAAGGCTCTCAAAAAACTCCATCATATTTGGATACGTTACCTGCCCAATTCACATAAAATTACAAATTAATGGAACAATGTTTATAAATTTACCACCTAAGTATATATATATATATATATATATATATATATATATATTTATTTACGAATTTTTAATAGTTACATTTCTATTGATGCATGGTTACTATTAAATATAAAAATTTAATAACATGGTGTGATAAGAATTCAGTTTTATTAATTATCATAAATTTTTTAATCAATTATTTAATTTATTACAACTGTCAGATTAATATTTTACAATTAAAATAATAATGCTCATCAATGAATAAATATTCAAATAACCATTAAAACAACATCCATAATATATATTTAATATTTCTGAGTATTCTTTGAAACTAGTTCAATTGACTTATTAAAGAGTTTCATTTTTTTATTGCAGATATTTGTTTTACTATATATACACACACATATATCTTTTAGAAAATAAGAAAGGAGCATTAGCTGAATACAAATGTTTCTTTCCTCCTCATATGGACATAAGCAGATAAACTGGAATTAATTTCAATTCTCACATGATAAAAAAAGTAAAATGTTTTGAGAAGAAAATGGTCCTATTTGACTCTTATACATTGCTAACATCAGGAAATGGAATACTCGGGATTACCGAGTAAATAGTCGAGCTGCTAAAGTAGTTAAAATAGTGATAAATCCCATCAACAAAATAGGTCCTATCGAAATTCCATCTATTCTCAATCTCCCAGAAAAATCTAAAACATCAATCCATTTATAATCCTCTGCTAGTTGGATGAATGGATTGTCTAATTGGAAATGATAGCCAAATGCATAGATTGCTAGGAGTTCAATGCGCAAGTGACGAGTATGAAAATATTTTTTTTTTTTTTTTTTTTTATGGAAAATGAAAATAGAGTTAAATGCAGATATTAAAACAAATAGTCATATATGTGTGTGTATTTATATTGATATAAATCCGTAACCTATATAATAAGTTAAACAAATGCAAAAAGTCCTGAAAAGAATGTTGCATTTATTTAGCTCCGTATTTTATCACTCCATCTAGGTAATTCACTGCCAAAAAAATACTAACTATTTGAAAATGTAAAATATTATTTAAAGTCAATTGAAGCTTTATTCTTGTCTCGTCTAAAAATATAAATTTGTGTTCCACTAATTTTTCATTATTTTTTATAATGTCAACTGATTAAAATGTGACAACTATTTGGCTCCATATGTTGCCATTTATTACTGTTATCCAAAGCAAACTAGAGTGTTTAATATTCAACTATTAGAAACCATTTTCTTTAAAAATCATATTTTGTTCATATAACAATTAGTTACTATTGTTCGGAAAAACGTTACTGCTATTTAGTTCCATATTTTTCCATTTATTACATTATCCAAAGCAAAGTTACCGAAATTTACTCTTAGGGCTCGATTTTAAATCATTATATTTTTTAAATAAATTTTAAAATTACCTTTTAACTTTAATCAGGCATTCATTTTTTTTCTCCTACTGTCAATTGACTTCTATTTATGCTGATGTGGCCCTAATTTTAGAAGACATTAAAGGTCATTCATGTAATTTTATACAATTGGTAATTAATTAATTGGCAAATTATGGGAAATTTTGAACAAAAAAAAATAAAAGGTCTTTGCTTAAATTTCTCAAGAGAATACCCATCGACCATGGAGCTCCAAGCCATCGGCACCCATTGTCCATCTCTCCCCCACCGATGACCTTCTGGAAGCTTCTTCAATACAAATACCAACGAGTATGAATCCGGTTTTGTCAGGATTAATTGGAGTATTATAATGAGAGCTGTTTAGCTCGTATGAATGGACTGTTTTACCCTTGTATTTTAATTTTATTTAACGCCACATCACTTTTCCATCCAATTTTTTCCAGCGGAAATAGACAGAAGAGGCAAATATGCTAACGTTTTAAGGGGTGTTTTGTATGCAGTAATGTGTAAGAATCAAATTAAATTTTAAGAAGTGAATAGATTACTTTTCAAAGTTTATGGACAAAGTGAACGAGTCACTAAAATTCAGGGGGTATGTTTAAAATTTATCCTATTTTCTTTATCAATTCCTATTAAATTTAATATTATTTTCAAAATTTATTGCCAATTGATTTGAAAAACCTCAACCAACCAAAGAATCTATTATCCAAAGGCAGACCGGCCATTCTAAATCCAAGAGCCACATGACAAAGCTCCAACAGCTAAGCACTTTTCAGCCTTGCTTGCAAGCCCTACCCCACACCAAAATTTCAAATTATTCCAATTTCTTTTTCTCAGTGCAATATTATTATGAACAGTAAAATCACATTAAAATGTATATTTGAAAACAATAACTAAAGAAAACTTGATAAATTTAGCGAAAATTATATTTTCTTTTTTTTTTTTTTCCTTCATATCCCAACAATAATAACCCTTTCTTAGTTCTTTTCCTTTTTTATTTTTTATTTTTTTTCCTTAATACACTTCTAATACTGAGGAAAAAAAAAAAAAAAAAAACTAAAAGTCGGTGTGCATGTATCTAAAGGTTAAATTGGATCAAAACAATATTGAAATTAAATAATATGAGGTATAAAAATATGACGTTCAAAATGATGGATTATTATTATTATTATTCTTTTTATGGACAAAAGGATGAATTATTGAAATTATATATTAACTTTGAAGAATTATTTACTCGTGGGAAAGTCGATTAGACATTTTGATTTTTGACCAAATTAAAGAAAGAATAATTATGAGAAAATAATTGCTTTTCCCCCCTTGTGTGGCGGCATCTTGTTAAGGAAAAGCAATCAAATCCCAACTTTAGAGGAACCGTAATTGAATACGTAGGTGACAAACAATATTAACACTCATAAAGAACTTTTAAAGTAATTCATGTTTTTGTGAGAGAAATTTAAAAAATAAAAAATAAAAAAAAGTGAGAGAAAGATAGAAAGCCACGTACCCTATTGAAGACCATGAAACCAAGGTCCAAATCAACGCCATCAAAAGTAGCTGTATTGGCGTGACCACCCAAGTAATCTTCTTTCTCGTAAACAATCACTTCGATGTCAGTTTTTGGCAAGAACATACGCCGACGCCAATCCACTAATCCCAGCTCCAATCACTGCCACTCTCATCTTCTCGCCTCTAATTTTAGTATTATTTGCTCTATTCCTCTTCATTCCAATTTCCACGACTAATCTTTGTAAGTTAATGAAAATGAGATACCAAAGAGAGAAAATATCTATTCTTTTACTATATATCAGGAGGATTTTTGGCTAGATCTTTTCTTGTTCTTTGCAAGGAATTTGGAATATCACATTATTAATGTCATTGTCACACATTTAAGAAATTAATCCGGTGTATACCTGGATGGATAAATGGCAACAATCCTTCAAAGGCTCTATCTTTTTTTGTGTTTGAATCCCTCTTGCGGCGATTGAAGGAGAGCTGAAAGTAACGCAGATATAAGAAAGGAAAAAAAATCAGAAAAAGCGCGCAATTTCTCTCTCTCTCTCTCTCTCTCTCTCTCTCTCTCTCTCTCTCTCTCTCTCTCTCTCTCTCTCTCTCTCTCTATGTATAGACATTTATATATATATATATATATATTTGTGTGTGTGTGTGTGTATACCTGGATGGATAAATGGCATCAATCCTTCAAAGGCTCTATCTTTTTTTGTTTTTGAATCCCTCTTGCGGCGATTGAAGGAGAGCTGAAAGTAACGCAGATATAAGAAAGGAAAAAAAATCAGAAAAAGCGCTCTCTCTCTCTCTCTCTCTCTCTCTCTCTTAGTACTGAAAAGATAAGCTATAAAGATTAAAGGTTACGGAGTTTGCAGATGAATATATATATGTCCTGTACCATTCACGTTTTGAATATTAATGTCTGTATACTTTGACCCTCCTCTTTTTCCAAAATTATACTTTGGCTCTTCCACTTTGGAGAAAAGTAAAAAAAAAATAAAATAAAATAAAGACCAAGTAGGCTATTATTTTTATTTTTAATTTTTAGGCAGCAAGTGTACGCTAATTAATCAATAACTTATTCCCTTCCAAAAAAACAAAAAAAATCAAAAACTTATTCTCAAGTCGCATCGATATATACTTTGACCCTCCTCTTTTTCCAAAATTATACTTTGGCTCTTCCACTTTGGAGAAAAGTAAAAAAAAGACCGAGTAGGCTATTATTTTTATTTTTAATTGTTAGAGAGCAAGTGTACGTTAATTAATCAATAACTTATTCCCTTCCCAAAAAAACAAAATCAATAACTTATTTTCAAGTCGCAACGATATATATTCACTCATGCGGAGTTTTTTTAAACATTCTTCGATTCTTACCCTCATTTTTTTTTTTTATCAAAATATTGAGAGAATGAGACAAAATTAAATAAGCAAACTAAGAGGACACATCATTAATTCTTTTATTTCCCCATTATTAATACATACTAAAGGAGAGGCGGGAATTTACTGTTCATTGTACAGTAAATGAACAGCAAATTCTCGGCTTTACCACTTTAGTGAATGCATTTGTTGAATGCATTTGAATGCATTTGTTGGCTTACCATGCTAACCGCAAAGGCGATGTCCAGTCGTGTATATGAGAGGTATATTAGTTTTTCCACTAACCGTTGATATCTTTCCCTATCAGCCATTTCTCCATCAATTGCTTTTGCCTTGCCTCCTTGTTCAATTGGTGTCTCTATCGGTTTGCACCCCAGTATACCTGTTTCTTGCAATAGGTATAGTGTATACTTCCTTTGTGATATGGAGATCCCACTTTTGCATCTTGCGACTTCCATTCCCAAGAAGTATCTCAGTGTCCCGAGATCTTTAACTTCAAACTCCATAGCCATCAACTTTTTAATTTTCTTCATTTCTTTAAGGTTGTCCCCTGTAAGTATTATATCATCTACGTATACTATTAGAGCCGTGATTTTTCCATCTGATGAGTGCTTAACAAATAACGTGTGATCTGTTTGTCTTTGTGAGTATCTGTGGCTGTTAATCACCTTTGAAAATCTGTCAAACCATGCGCGCGGAGACTATTTTAGTCCATATAGCGATTTTCTTAGCTTGCATACCATCTTGTTTCTCTTGCCTTCTTCAAACCCGGGTGGTAGGCTCATATACACTTCTTCCTCCAATTCACCATTTAAGAAAGCATTCTTTACGTCGAGTTGAAACAAAGGCCAATCCAGATTTGCTACTAGTGATAAGAGGACTCTTATTGTGTTAAACTTTGCCACCGGAGCAAATGTCTCAGTGTAATCGATTCCATATGTTTGTGTGAAACCTTTTGCAACAAGCTGTGCTTTGTACCTTTCAATTTATCCATCCGGCTTGAATTGACAGTGAATACCCATTTGCATCCGACCACACTCTTCCCTTGTGGTAGTTCAACTACACTCCATGTGTTATTTTTCTCAAGTGCTTGCATTTCTTCAAGTACTACATTTCTCCATTCAGGAACAGCTAGAGCTTCTCCTATTGACTTGGGAATATTGACACTAGACAGCTTTGTGGTGAAGGCACGAAAGAATGGAGACAGATTATCATACGACACAAAATTAGATATGGGATGTTGTGTACACGATCTAACACCTCTCCTATGGGCAATTGGTATATCTAGAGTTTCACAAGTGTCTTCGGAATTACCTAGAGCTGAGGAGGTAGTTCCTAGCACTGGTTCGGATTCTGGATAGTACATGGTGTTCATGAGGGGCTTGTTTCCTTGAGAATGTTTTTTCCGAGAGTAAACACGTAGCACTTGTTGATTTTTCACACTGAGGTCTCTTTTTGTTCCTGTTTCACAAACCGGTACTTGTGTTTGCTGTGGCATACTTTCAAGTGGTGGTATGATGTTGGAAGAGGTGAGCTCAGATGTGGTAGGTGCAGTTGTTGTTTATGTCTCGAGCAATGACGTCATAGACATAGGTGGAGTTTTGGATATAGGTAGGGTAATGGTGTCCCAATCCCACACATGAGCTTCTTGATCATGATTCTCCACTTAGAGCGAAGTGGGGGAATAATATAGCATGTCTTCAAAGAATGTGACATCACGGGAGATAAACATCTTCTTTTGCTTATGACAGTAACACCGATACCCTTTTTGGGTAGGAGAATATCCGAGAAAGATAGTTTTTATTGCTCGAGGGTCAAGTTTGGTTCGGTATTGGGGATGAATATGGACAAAGGAAGTGCAGCCAAACATTTTGAGTGGAAGGTTATTTATGGTTTTAAGGTGTGGATAGGTCTTTGTGAGCTGGGATAATGGAAAATGGAGTTTTAAGGTGCGGCTAGGTAGGAGATTTATGAGAAATGCAGCAGTTAAAATAGCATCTCCCCATAGGTATTTGGGAACATTCATTGTAAACATGAGTGCACGAGCTACTTCCAATAAGTGTGTGTTTCTCCTTTCCGAGACTCTGTTTTGTTGCGGGGTATCAACACATGAACTTTGATGAATGATTTCTTATTGGAGCAAGTACTCTCCCAAGATAGACTGAAAGTATTCTCTCCCGTTGTTTATTCTCAAGACAAAATTTTTTCTAAAATTGGGTTTGGATCATGTTATTGAAATTTTGAAACACTTGGCAGGTTTCTGATTTTTCTCGAAGAAGGTATACCTAGGTTGTTTGGGTGTGATCATCAATAAATGTCACAAACCATCTTTTTCCATGTGTTGTGGTAATTCTTGATGGTCCCCAGATATCACTATAAATTAAAGCAAATGGGCTAGAGGGCAAATAAGGTTTAGGAGAAAATGGTACCCGAGTATGTTTTGCATATTGGCAAATGTCACAATGAAAAGAAACCGCACTTTTATTCTTGAATAAGGGTCGTAACAAATGTTTTAAATATAAAAAATTAGGGTGGCCAAGTCTATAATCCCACAACATTATTTCCCTATTACTAGAAACAGAAACTGATGAAACTCCAGGTGCAACTGCTTGTTGACTCTTATTCTCTATGTCCTCGTGGTAGTAAAGCCCCTTATGAACTC
The DNA here is from genome assembly GCA_012066045.3 of Morus alba. Classification (NCBI taxonomy): domain Eukaryota; kingdom Viridiplantae; phylum Streptophyta; class Magnoliopsida; order Rosales; family Moraceae; genus Morus; species Morus alba. Next base: position 30,534,506 of record CP050225.2, read on the forward strand.
TAGCCCTGATGACAGGTCCTGAAAATAACATGTAGAAGGGTGAAAAATGGCAACACAGTTATTATCGCGAGTGAGTTTACTTATGGATAACAAATTGCCCTTAAGGATATCTTAAGGTAGGAACAATTATAAGCAACACAGTTATTATCTTCTATTGCTGCTCTTTTGTCTTGGCTTGCTTGAGTTTGAAGTGCTCGTCCTTCATTCTGTCTTCGGGGAACCCAATTTACGGGTTTACCATGAATTTTCCAGCATGTGTTACGAGTATGTCCTTGTCGATTACAATGGTCACACCACATTCGTTCTCCTCTCTGTGGGTTTCTGATTGCTAGAGCCGAGCCTTCTGTTGATGCCACACCAGATGCTTCTTCTTCTGTCAACATCACTTTTCGGTGATTTTCTTCTCTATGAACTTCGGCAAAGGCTTCTTCAGTTGTTAGGAATGGTACTCTGCTTAAAACACGGCCTCTGACTTCATCAAGATCCCAATTTAATCCAGCAAGAAAATCAAATACCCGTTCTTTTTCAAGGGTCTATCTCTACTTCACATTGCACGTTGGGCACACCGAACCTTCTTCAAGGAAGAGGTCTAGTTCCTACCAATTGTCCTGCAGATTGATGATTTGGTTCCCTATTTCATCTCCTTCAGTTTTGTACGAATTTTGAAGACTTGTGAGGCATTGCCGAGATCGGAATATGTCCCTTTTGCAGTATCCCAAACATCTTTAGCAGTAGGAAGAAAGAGATATCGACGGCTGATCATGGGCTCCATGGAGTTGATAAGCCATGCGTGTACAATCGAGTTCTCTGCAAACCACTTTTTGTATGTAGAATCAGTCGGTGCTTGAGCTTTAGCTTCACCAGTGATGTATTCAAATTTTCCCCTGCCATAGATCACAATCTTTACTGACTGAGACCATTGAAGATAACTTTTTCCATTGAGCTTGTGAGCCGTAATTTGGAGCAAGTTATTATCTCCACCTTGAAATGCCGTAATGGACTGATCAGCGTGAGTTTTGTCAGCGTTTTCTGATTTGGAATCATCTCCACGTGAAGATCCCATCATGGTTGTTTTTGCCATTGAAATATTCAGAGCTCAAGGCTCTGATACCATGAACACAGGTTAAATGAACTGCCTTATTTTTATTAATTGAATGAAAGTACACTTAAATAGACTATGCTTTGAATACCGAGTCTATTATCTTCTCCTAGATTTACGGCAGAAAGATTGCTACTAGCTAATCTTCTCCTATTTGAATTTAAATACTAACTAATAACTCCTAATCCCTATAATCGGAAATAATAAACTAAATAAAAGACTATTTGAATTATTCAAACTCTCTAAAAAGGATCTTATCTACTAACAACTATTATTATAGGATTATTGATTTTACTAATTGTTACTAATATTGATATACTTTTATTTAGTGCATACAAATTATTTACGTGGGCATATTTAGTTCTTGCTGACGTTTTAGTGCTTGCTGTTTCATTTTTAAAATAGGGTTTATAGCATTCTCGGTATTAAAGATAGGCTTTGCCTATAACAGTGTAATATCCATTATTTTCTTAATGTAATGATTTTTTCTCATGATATTAACGTGTCTATTTTATCCTTTGTTATTTTTCTTGATAAAAACTATTAATTTGTGTCTACTTTTTTTATCTTTTTTCTTTTAAATCCTTTTATTCTATAAGCATATACTACTAAAGTTTTTGACCTTAGGCTCATTCAGTTATTAGTCATGTATAAACTTTTTGTGGCAATGATGATTAATATGAAATTTGATATATTAAGTTTTATATAAACTGTCCTAAAATTGTTGTAAATGAGCCTGTCCTATTTGGATTTTGATCTAGCCTACTGTTTTCCACAAAATTTTTATGCTATCCCTTCTTCCTTTTCCCCGCATATGCTGATCCTTTTCATTTTTATTTGGATAAAAAAATGTGCTGTCTTATTGTAGTTAGTACGGTGTTTTACTGGATTTACTCTTTTAGCTCAGTGGACTTTTTTTTTTTTTTTTTTTTTTTTTTTAATCATTTTTGGTGCTATTGTGTTGTTACCATTGGTGTTTTTCATTTTATGAAAAACCAATACTAGGCAGCCATAATAGTCACACTTTATCATTTTTTGTACTACCGTGTTGTTACCATTAGTGTTTTTCATTTTATGAAAAACTAATAGGCAGTCACAATAGTGACAATTATAAATCAACTAATAAAACGTATTAGATGTGTATGTATGTATATATAAATTAATATTGTAATGTAAAAACTTATGATTTCTTTTATAATATAACAATCTTACTCGCGCGGGTAAAAAAACTAGTTCTTAACTATAATAAAAGGACCTATTAGCAATGTTTGTTGCTTAATCGTGAGCACAATAATATTTTGATCCCTAAATTTTAATTTAAAGCAAAAATTACTAAGTGATTTTTTTTCCTGACATTTTTAGCACAAGTGATCATGTTTTCATCACACGATAATTTGGATTTTATAGAACTTCAGCTGCAGAATTGTCTCTTCACTATTTTTTAAACCCATTAAAAACTAAAAAAGTTTATGCTTATTATAACTATACGTTTATGTCTTCAGTTATTATGCCATATATATGTGATTATCTATGTTAACTTATAAAAATTATTCACTAATTTTAGCGTAGTGTCAATAAAAAAACAAAAATTCAAGAAATAATCTATCAAAAATATAAGTTCAAACTCAAAATGTCGTGCAATTCTAATAATTTGGAGACTAACAATGTCAATAATCCTTCTAAAAACATGAAGCAACAATAATACTGTTAGAGATGTTAAAAAGGTCCGGGTTGGCCCGAGCACAATAAACACATTATGTGGTCCATAACAGAGCTAATAATCCACCTTTCTTTCTGTCCCACATCAATTTTAATTTAGATTTTATATTTTTAAGGAATTGCCTTACATTTCATCTAAGTTTACCATTCCTAACGGTTTTAGATGTAAAATTCCTTCTCTTACCTATTGTCGTGGGATAAAATCTTAAACCCCACACAAAATAATGATTGGGCGCTACTGGACGTGATTAAAGTATAAAATAATTAAGACAAAGATACGGAGTGGCGGTAGAGCGCACTAGATGAATGTCGACCTTTAGTGGTCAAGTATCACCATCAAAAGAGTTGACTAGAAGGAACAAGGGCCACACCATGAAGACGAGTGCTCCACTAGCCATGAACGAAGAGCACTTCCAAAGAGCCGAAGGCGACGAACCCACCCACGTCCAGATTAAAGTACAATTGTGTCATGATTTGACGTGCATTAAATGCATGCATAATAGGTGGTGAAGCCGGTGGAGAAAGTCAGAGAATACTGTTCCGGAGTAGGATGAAGATATCACGGAATTTGATTAGATGGTTAACAACTGGCAGAAACAACATGGTGTATATAAGCAGAAAGAATGGGCTGAAAGGGGGTCAGATTATTGAACACCATTTCCTAAGAACTTGTATTTTCTCTACCAGGAATGGTGAAAAACTCAGTGGATGTAGCTCTATATTAGAGTGAACCACTATAAAATTCGTGTGTTGATTCCTTTTCTTTTCTTCCGATTATTCACGTTTAGAGTTTAGTTAATCCAAACACAAATCAAAGAAAGCCTATTATTAATCTGTTGACAAGTTTGTACCGTCAACACCTATTTTTAAGATTCATGTTCTTTTATCTGAACGAGAAAACTAAACAAAGATTCATTTTAGTACTTAAGGAGTAATGAAAAAAAGATGAACAAAATATATATATATATATATATATATATATACATATATCAATCTCATTATAATTGAAGCCTCAACGGATGATAAAACCTTAATTAGGCGGCTGCCTAAGCAGCCAAAGTGCTCTTCAGCCGGCCACGAACGTTTCCAAGTAATGACAAACGTAGATCTCTAAGTGAAAGCTTAGCAAGAATTCACTATAAAAATTGAAAAAAAAAATGTATTTATTATATAGAATAGTATATTGCTTAGGAAGAATTCATTATAAAAATTGAAAAAAAAAAAAAACAGTATTTATTATATAGAATAGTATATTCCCTCATAAAACCTCCAAAGCTTGCTACTCCACCACCACCACCAACACCCCCCCCCCCCAAAGTTGAATACAACAATATTGGTAAGGTTACTGTCTGCTGAGTTGCAACTCAGTGAAAAATCTGTATTGGTATTCTCAAAGATTCATTATTCGTTTTTTTTCTCTGAATATATATATATCTAACTATATAACAAGACGATTCCATGAAAGATGTGGTCGATAGATGTTCACATTTTTAGTCTTCTTAGATATTGATTGGTTTCCAATACAACGTGGTTCAATTTGACTCACCCAATGTTTTTTCCGTCCATTATTGCTTAAATCTCTCTCATTGCATAGTTTTATATTTCTTAATCTGTATTCAAGATCAAGGACTTGTCCAAATTTAATTTGGAGAAAAGAAAAGGATAGTTGACATTTCCTTTCCATTTTTGTACTTGGGCTAGGGATTTTTCTTTGATTAGGACTGGATGAGACATGATACTTAATTGGTTTTTAAAATCTTGGATTATATTCTCATATGTACCCTTCAATTTTAGGTGATTTCACTTTGTCGTTTTAAATTTTAAAAACTCCGGTTTCATCTCTTAAATTTTAAATTACTCTCACTTAATCTCCTCTATTTTTTTTTAATTTTTTTTAAAAGCTGTTAAAAACGGACAAAAAAGTGCAGGTTATGCAAGATCATGTGATTCTTTTTTGTTTGTTTTCAACATAAATTCTAACATAAGAGATGAGTGAGGCATAACTATTTTTTCCTTTTTCTTTTCTGCTAAAAAGTGTTAAATGAGGCTAATTTAAAATTTAATGAAGTTATAAAGTGAGAACTATATTAAAATATGAGCTCATTGGCAAGAATAATCCAAAACCTCTTTTTAGTTAATTGCGTACTTTTTTTTGTCGTTTTCCTGTTATATTGTTACTCGCCTCTTTAGTTGTCGTTTCAATCTGTCGTGCCGTATTCCAGCCTCTCGTCGGCGTCCCTTTCGTTTTTGGCATCTTTTTCCTTTTGTTTTGCTCATCGTTTGAATCTTTATTTCTAATACTGCCTTTTGCCACTTTTATGCCTTTATATTATTTTGTAGTTTATTTTCCTCATTAATTGTCGTTTTCCAATGCATTGTAATTTATTTAGTTCCGTTGTTGTACTTATATTTGATTCTTTAGAAGGTTGTTTCTTGTTTGCCACTATAATTGATGCTTTTATCTATCGCTGCCGTTATCCAGTTATTTCATGATGTTGTTCGTGTTATTCTTTCAAGTTGTTTTCTTGTTTCCTTATTGTCATTGTCATTTTTCATTGTTGATTTCATCTTTTAGTATTTCATTGTCATTAATTTTTATATCTCGCCGCTGTTTTCTTTCATTGTCCTTTTCAAGTTTATTGACGTTATTGTTTCCCAGTTTTATCGTCGTTTGCCTGTGAAATTCTTTTTATGTCTTTTTTTTTTTTTTTTTTTTTTTTTTCTGAGTAATTTTTTACGTGCTTGCGACTTTTCTCTGTTGCTTATATATATTGTCGTTTTATGTTTGCTGTTTTATCTTTACCTCTTTCCTGAGCTCTCGTGTTTAGTTCCTTAATTGTCGTTTGCCACTTTAATTGTCATTTTTCATCTTCCATGCCATTTTATAATTGGGAAAATTTTCATTTTAGTACCTCTTTTATATTGAAATTTTGAGTTTAGTACCCTCTATTTTTAAAATTTTATGTCAGTACCCCGACCTTTTAAAAAATTTTTTTTTTTGTGGGTACCTTGGAAGCATTTTTCGAGACACGAAAAGATAAAATTGCTCTTATTGTAAAAATTCATTTGTTGTTTAGAATTTTGAAGAAAAAAAAAGATTTTAAGAAAAAAGCAGGTTCTTTTAATGGGCTTTTGGGTGTTTGGTTATAGGTAAAAGAAGCAAGTTCCTTCCATGGGCTTTTAGGTGTTTGGTTATATGTATAATAATTTTAAAATCCTTATTGTTTTCTTTAAAATTCTGATCAACAAATAAATTTTTACAATAAAGGGCAATTTTGTCTTTTTCATGTCCTAAAAAATAGCTGTTAAGGTACCAAAAAAGGATTTTCTAAAAGGTCGAGATAGCAGCATTAAGTTTTAAAAAACATAGGGTACCAAAGTGTCATGACCAGGAAATTTATTAGAATTATTGTATGAGATAAAATTTCCTAAAATCCTTTATATTATTAATATGAATATTTTTATGATAAGTATTTGTCGATATAAATATGCGTATCAGGTCATAAGCTAGAGTTCAAAAATTTCTGAGATATGATGCAGTTACCGATTTTCATACTATATTTAAGAATGAAGTACGGAACACTGTGTTAAACCCACAAGTGGGTAAACACATGAATATTATGGTTGGGAAATGGAAAAGAATTGAAAACATCAATTCTAGGGTTTTAGAAACAATCAGAACGAAAAAAAAGATGAAAAAAGGCTCGGAGAGCCGAACTGTGAAAATTGAGGTTTTCGACCGAATAGGGTTGACCAAATCAAAATTTATTGACCAAGTCAAAATTTGTTGACCAAGATTCGCTTAATAAGTCACCCTTGAAAGGGTAATCAAGGTTGAACAAAGTTGATTTTGTTGACTAACTGTCCGAAAAATGTAGGTAAAACATGTACCAGATAGGAATTAAACTGAACCAAAATAAAATAATTATTAGAAATGGAAAGTTGAGATTTAAGGTGAAACATTAGATGAAGGACTGAGATTGAGGCATGTAGAAGGCAAGGTGGCCGGCCAAGCTTATTGAAGAAGGAAAGAAAATATATTTTTGGTGAAATTTGGTGAAATTTTACAAAAATGTCCCTCAAAAGTGCCAAAATTACATTTTAGTCCTCCCACTTTATTAAGTCCAGTTTTTAAGAGATAAAAATACCATCAAATGATCATTTTTCATGCTAAGAACAGAGAGAACTCAGCCAAAGAGAAAGGAAGAAAAAAAAATTCACCCAAAGTGAGAAAAACGAGTTTTGATCGAAATTGACGAAACGACACTGCTAGTTCGAGTCACTGAGGATTTCTCCTCATTCTCTAAGGTAAATTTTGGTTTTCTTTTCACTTTTTCCTACCTTGGCTGCACCTTTAAGTATGGGGAAAAGAATGAAAAAATTTTGCTTAAGATGATTAAGCTTGTGGTTGTTAAGAACTTGAAATTCTAGTGATTAAGGAGGAATTATAGGTTAATCGACCTTTGTTTCTAGAACTTCTTGGTAAGGAGAATTTTTGTGGAAATATGGAGAAACCCTAGAATTGTGATGTTATTGAGGATTAAATGTAAAGAGACAGAATAAGAATTGTGTTTCATGGTGGAAACAATGGATAAAAGGAGCTAAAGTTAGCTCGGGAAAAATAGGAAAATAGATGGAATTCTACTAAAATTTAGTTTGAGCATTTTGAACAAAAATGGTTTCCATGAGGAATAATGGATTAAGATGTTAAAAGGTAGTCGATTTGATAATTGGTGATGTATAGAAACTGAACACAATGGGAATTCACAATTTTAGACCAAAACTAAAAAATTAGGCCCATGACTAAGGAAGGTGCACGATTTTTGTGCATATTCTTTCTGAATTCTATTTTAATGAAATTATTGATCTTAGATTTTGAATCTAACGATCAAAAATTTATTCAATAGGATCGATTAACGATCGAAGTCGGAAAGCATCAAATGAGACAAAGGACGCAACATTAGCAAAACTTCTATAAGTATCAGTAGTTTTTCTTGTCTACAACGCGAATAAATTTATTTTTCTATGTTACTCAATCCGAGCATATTGTAGACTAAATGTATACTAGAATGTGAAAGATGACTCCTGAATGTTGGATACAATGTTATGCATGTACCTACAAGACTTAAGTAGTAGTAGAATTTTATTATGTGAAAAATATGTATCGACGTCAAGTCGAAGTTAAGAGAAAAAGTTAAAACTTTAACGAAATGTCAATCTCATGATAAATTGCTCAAAAATGCACAAAGTCATAAGATTTAACTAAAAGTTACAGTTTTAATGAGAAAATTTGAAAAACGGTAAGAGATCAAACATCTTGTTTATACCAGCCTTTGAAGGAAAGGTTATTATGAGACTATGAAATAAATGAAACTGTGATTGAGTTGGATTGGTTAGCTACCCCACTCCTCACTGGTGCGTGCTATGGTATAACAGGATAGGGCCCATAAGAAGTAAAAGATAGGAAAATAAAAAATAGAAACCGTTCCATATAAGGTTACAATATCTGTAAAGAAGAATGAAAAGAATGAAACACAATATGAAAGTCTTTCAGAACGTGAAAATACAATGTGAACAACTAAAGAGAGACGAAAACTGAACAAAGTGTGTAATGAAAGAAGAACATAAGCCATACATGTCCTAGTAGTGCAAAGTGTCTTAGGATATATGACATGAATGCATATACGAGTATGCATAATTACTGCATCTATTATGACCTACTGTTACTTGCTGAGTGAAAGCTCATTAAGTTTGTTCGTGTTGTAGTAAGCACGGGTAAGGCGCTGGCTCCATGAAACTTTTCGTTGGGCATGCAGAAAGGATGTAGCAACGGAGTGTGGGCAAGTAGGTAGTGGATGCATTACGTGTTTTGAAAACGCTACTGAGCTTTATGTGTATAATGTAAATAATATTTTATGAATATAGATGAGTTATGTAAAGAAAGTTGAGTTTACGAGACAATGATGCTATAAATTGCAACCTTAAGTCACAAGGTATGATTAGCATATCTAAATACTATAGCATTAACGAAATGCATAGTAAAATGCTACAACATTAAGACGTATGAATGGTTGAAAAAAGAATTAGCTTGAAATTTTAAGAGGTTATCATTAGAAAGTAGTAGTTGATGAATAATGCTAAGTATGAATGTAAGATGAAGATCAAAAGTTAGGGTCGACTTTTGAGTGTTTGGTTACAGGTATAACAATTTTTAAAATCCTTATTTTTTTCTTCAAAATTCTGATCAACAAATGAATTTTTACAATAAGGGTAATTTTATCTTTTCAGGTCCTAAAAAATAGCTCCAAGGTACCAAAAAAAGATTTTCTAAGAGGCCAAGATATCAGCATGAAATTTTCAAAAACAGAGTCTACCAAACTCAAATTTTGATCTAATAGAGGGTACTAAAATGGAATTTTCCCTTTTATAATTTATAGTTGATTGTTTATTATGTTGTCTTCTTTGTGTTGCCATTTGCCTGTTTGACACTGGCTGAGAGCTCTAAAAACCATAAGAATCAAGCATTTGCTTAAACTGTAGCCATCCTATTCATCACCACTAGGATTTTTGGCCTTCAGTGATCACAAATGCTCAATTACTTATAATTATGGAGATCGTAGCAAGGATCTTATGCTTAAACATTAGGAAACTGTGTAATTGATTGATTGTGTTTCTTGTTTTATTGTTTTCGGATTCTAGGAGAGTAGAGTTTCCCAATCATTGGTTCCATAGAATTAATCAACCAGGCAATTACCATTGAGTTCTCTGATTTCCATCTCTTCTGCTTTGCATCATCAATAGGCTGTGTTATTTCTCCGATTAGATAACCAAGCTTTCCTTTACCATCGATCACAAGTTTGACAAATTGTGACCATTCTAGATAATTTTTTCCATTCAGTTTATGAATGGTTATTTGACGAGAATGATCGGACAGGTACATAGGAGATTGAGGAACAACCTCATCGGCAACCTCTAAGGAACTTGTGCCTTTGGCGGCACCAACCATGGCTATTTTTGTCATGGCTCTGATACCATGTAAATTTTGCTTCTATATTCAAGAATAGTAAAAAATAATACAGAATAAATAGGCTAAGGAAGAAACCTTATCTTCCTTAAAAAAAAAAAAAAAAAAAACTACCCTCATTAAGGTTAAACTCTATCCTAATTAAGGATAAACTCTAACTTTAGAAACCTTATCTCCAATGATAAACCCTTATCTAACCGACACGGTTCAACTTCAAAATTTAAAAAAGAAGAAAAAACACAATAACAAAAAAGCCAAATACCAGTTCCAACTTCAAAATGTAAAGAAGAAAGCACCAAGCAAGCATCTTTACGTTCATGTTCATCTAACACAACAACTTATAGGTTGTGAAGAACGTTTCATCTAACCAAGTCAGAAAATGTGAAAGTCAATCGATCTTTTGGGTCTCCTTGAGTATATTCCCTTGCAGTTCTATGTGCGGCGAAAAAGAGAAAAACTGCAGAAAACGAATCAAAGCTCACACATGGTTAAAGCATTACGTTACACAACACAAATATTAATATATGTTTCCAAAAGCCATTTCAATTTCTATTGTTGTCACAATAAGAATTAAAATGAAAGAAAAACGTTAAGGAAGAGAGAAATTGATATCGACCCCCGTACCTGCGGTCCCTCGGCCCCTTCCTCGCCTGTTTCTAGCTATGGTGACAAAGAAAGAATGGCGCCAGATAGCAAAATAAGTGGAAACAAAGAAAAAGGTGTATATTCATCAATACTCAATATTCTTTACAGAGACCTCTTATAGCCCCTTAGGCTCTCGGCCACGGTTTCCCCACATTGGTTATAACCATTTCTTGGAAACATGAATGACAAAATTGGAAATTAATAGACTTGGGACCACAGCCCTTATGCGCATTAGTAACATAGCAGAAAATAGAAAGGAAATACTGAGAAAAGACTAGTTCACCCCTCATGAAATGCAGGCTCGTAACATTGCCCTCCCCTCCGAAAACATTCCTTGTCCTCAAGGAATAGGGAAATCAGGATAGTGCTTTTACAATGTGTCCCTTGCCTCCCATGAAGCTTCGGCTTTGGTGCTTCCCTTCCACCGTATCAGGAGCTCCTCCTTATCTGCCTCCCCACACGTTGCCAAAACCTCTGCAGGGTCTTGTGCAGAAAAAAGCTCCCACTGCGGGGGTTGGTCCGTCGTCATTTCCTGGTCCCCAATCTTCTTCTTAAGCAAGGAGACATGAAAAACTGGATGCACTCGGCTTCCCACAAGCAACTCCAGGCGATATGCCACCGCGCCGATCCTTTCCAGAATACGGTATGGTCCGTAATACCGAGGAGAGAGTTTGAGGTTCTTACATTTTTTGATGGAACACTGCCTGTAGTTCTGTAGCTTTAGATAGACCCAATCTTCCACCGCAAATTCCCTCTCAGTGTGTTTTTTGTCGTATACCTGCTTCATTCTGTTTTGAGCGGCAGCCAAGTTGGTGCGCAGGAGTGTGATCATCCGATCTCGGTCTTGTAGGGCTTCATCCACTTCGGCCAGTCTAGCCGTGCCAGCAACATAGCATAAAAGATTTAGGGGTGCTCTGCCATACACTACCTCGTAAGGGGTTGTTTTAGTGGCAGAGTGCTAGCTAGTATTGTAGCAATACTCTGCCCACGATACCCAGCGAGTCCAGTCTTTGGGTTTGGCTCCGGATAGGCATCGCAGATACATTTCGATGGTCCGATTGACCACTTCCGTCTGTCCATCCGTTTGGGGATGATAGGCGGATGAGAAATTGAAGCTGGTTCCATGAAGGTGAAATAATTCGGTCCAAAATTGGCTGGTGAATTTAGGGTCCCGATTGCACATAATGGTCTACGGCATCCCGTGAAGGCGGAATATTTGTTCAAAAAACAACTGAGCCACACCCTCCGCCGTATAGGGATGTGCCATAGGTATAAAATGTCCATATTTGGACAGCCTATCTACGACCACCAACAGCATGGTTTTTCCCTTAGATTTCGAAAAACCCTCCACAAAATCCATGGAGATGTCAGACCATACTAAAGTAGGAATGGGTAGTGGCTGTAGGAGACCGTCGGGCAACTGCTGGTCATGCTTGTTCCTTTGACAAATGTCACACTTATGAATCCAATCTTTAACTCTAGACTTCATGTGCTTCCAATAGAAACATTCTTTAATGCGTTGCACTGTCTTGTAAAAACCTTCATGGCCGAAGTCATGGTATTGCTGCAAGATGATAGGGACGTAGTCCGAGTCTTCCGGCACGTAAACCCGGTCTTTGTAGAACAGTACCCCTTTCTTGATGGACCATGGTTTGCCCAACTTCCCCTCTGCAATCTTCTCCTTCAATGCACGGATTTCTATGCTTGTGTCGTTTAATTCTTCCACGGATGCCCACCATGTAGGACTGGGGGAGGAGAGCGCACACAATACCCCTGTTTCCCCTTTTCTGGACAATCCATCCGCCACTTGGTTGTACCGACCCTGCTTATACTCAATGCTGAAGTCGTACCCCATTAACTTAATTAACCACTTTTGTTGCATCTCGGTCGTAATCTGCTGTTCCAGCAAGAATTTGAGACTCTTGTGGTCAGTTCGGACTCTAAAACGCCGTCCTAGTAAGTAAGGTCACCAATGTTGGATAGCCAAGGCTAAGGCCAACAATTCTTTCTCATATGCCGAGAGAAATATTCTGTTTCCCTTGAGTGCAGTGCTGTAGAATGCTATAGGCCGTTCCCGCTGCATGAGTACCGCCCCGACCCCATATTTTGACGCATCGCACTCCACCACAAATTCCTGATCAAAGTCGGGGAGTGCCAAGACCAGTGCTTCGAACATTGCCTGTTTCAGCCTATCAAAAGCCTTGCTCGCCTCATCGTTCCACAAGTATCCCCGTTTTTGAGCAGTTCAGTCAAGGGTCTGGCAATTTGCCCATATCCTGCAATAAACCGGCGGTAATACCCCGTCAAGCCCAAGAAACCCCTCAGTTCCTTCACGTTCTTGGGTTGTGGCCAAGTTGTCATTGCAGCCACCTTAGCGAGGTCGGCTTTTACCCCTCCAACACAAATGATGTGGCCTAGGTAATGTACTTCCTCTCGGGCCAGTGAGCATTTTTCCCTTTTTATGACTAACCGGTTTCTCTCTAGAATCTGAAACACCCTATGCAGGTGGTGATCATGTGTCTCCCGGTTGGAGCTATAAATCAGTATGTCATAAAAAAAAAACTAGAACAAATTTCCACAACACTTCCTTGAATACCTCATTCATGAGGCCTTGAAATGTGGAGGGGGCATTTGTGAGTCCGAACGGCATTACTAAGAATTCGTAATGCCCGTGGTGCGTACGGAATGCGGTTTTCTCTATATCCGTTTGTGCCATACGAATCTGGTGGTATCCAGACCGTAGGTCCAGCTTAGTGAAAACTTGGGCCTCCTTGAGTTGATCCAACAGTTCTTCAATGACGGGTATGGGAAACCTGTCCCTTACTGTCATCTTGTTCAGCCCCCTGTAATCTACGCAAAACCGCCAGGTTCCGTCATGTTTCCTGACCAACAAGACGGGTGAAGAGTATGGACTTCTACTGGCCTGTATTATTCCTTGTTATAGCATGTCATCGACCATTTTCTCGATCTCTTGTTTCTGAAAATGGGGGTATCTATAGGGTCGCAGGCTAACTGGTCCACTTCCTGGTAGCAATGGAATCCGATGGTCTTGGTCTCTTTTGGGGGGAAGGCCCTTAAGCTCTCCAAACATGGACGAATACCTCTTAGCCCACGGTTCCCATTCCCCGTTCTAGTTCCCTTCTCTTAGCCGCTCGCCCATTAAACGAATTTGCAGTAACATTCCTGACCCGCTATTTTTGTTTAAGAATCGATCTATGGATCTTGCCCCCACCTGCTTAGCCTCTTCTTGCCCCACCCCTTCTAGCCGTACTTCAGACTCTCTCACCTTAAATCTCATATCCATGGCCTCAAAATCCCAGATTATGGGACCTAAAGTCCTCAGCCAATGGGCCCCCAGGACCGCATCACACCCTTCTAGCTCTATTAGATAAAAATCTACGAGAAATGAAGTGTTCTGAAGGTTGAGGTTTACCTCTCTGCACAATCCCGGACTCCGGCCGTTCTCCGTTAGCCACCACCACGCGTAGCGAAGAGTTTTTTTCTGTGTGTAGTCCAAGTATCCTGGCGAATGGCTCGTGCAAAAAATTGTGGGTGGAACCTGTATCAATGAGCACCGTGAGGCTTACCTTCTCGATCCTGGCAACTACTCGCATTGTTTGAGGTGCGGTGATCCCTACCATGGTATTCAGAAAAACCGCCGGCCTAATCCCCTCTTCCTCTTCCGTCACCGCCTCGTTCCCCTCTCCTTCTGTGGCATCTTCTTCGATCTCAATCAGAAACAGCCGTTTATAGGAGTGATTGAAGGTGTACCGCTCATCACAATGGAAGCATAACCCCTGCTCCCTTCTTTGTTTAAGTTTGGCGGGGGTGAATCGTCTTACTGCAACCTCCGATCGTGGATTTGCTTTTTCCTCCCCCTTCGGCGGTCTACTCCCATAGTTAATATTTTTTTTGAAGTGTGGAGAATGTTTGCCCTCCCTGACCCCTGCTCGGCCTTCTTGTTTCATTCCCTCATAAATGCGGGCCAAAGATATAGCTAGCGACAGATTAGTTGGGTTTTGGGCCCTTACATCAGCCCGCAAAGGCTCCTTCAGCCCACTGAGGAAACAGGCCGTCTCCTGTTCATCCGTGAGCGGGCCCGCCTTTCCTAGCAACCTCTCGAACCTACTCTGGTATTCCCTCACCGTGGAACTCTGCTGCAGTTTGCATAGCTCGCCGAATCCGTCCTCGTACGGAGCTGTCCCGAATCGCAACATCAACTCTGTCTTTAACTCTTCCCAATCCATTTGGGCCCTGAGCATCTTCTTCCTCTGAACCCAAATATGGGCGTCCCCCTCCATGTGATATGACGCCAGCCGTACTTTCTCCATGTGGTCTGTACCCTGGAACTCGAAATATTGTTCTGTTCGGCACAACCAGATGGTGGGATCCTCCCTTCCATCGTAACGTGGAAATTCCAACCTTACTGCCTTCGCCAGTACGGATCCCGTCGACACCTCCCCGGTAGCTGCTGGTCAAGCATCCCTCCGGTTTGACGCAGACGTCTCCTCCCGGGATTGCATCAGCTGAAAGAAATCATTCATCTGCTTCAACATCCTTTCCTGTCCAATGCTAAGAGTCGCGACCTGTTGCTCCAGGCGCTGGTAACGCTGGTCGTCAGCCATGTCTGGCTCTGATACCAAGTTGATATCGACCCCCGTACCTGCGGTCCCTCGGCCCCTTCCTCGCCTGTTTCTAGCTATGGTGACAAAGAAAGAATGGCTCCAGATAGCAAAATAAGTGGAAACAAAGAAAAAGGTGTATATTCATCAATACTCAATATTCTTTACAGAGACCTCTTATAGCCCCTTAGGCTCTCGGCCACGGTTTCCCCACATTGGTTATAACCGTTTCTTGGAAACATGAAGGATAAAATTGGAAATTAACAGACTTGGGACCACAGCCCTTATGCACATTAGTAACATAGCAGAAAATAGAAAGGAAATACTGAGAAAAGACTAGTTCACCCCTCATGCAATGCAGGCTCGTAACAGAAATAGAAACTAAATACATATGAATGTGATCTTTATTTAAATGTGCAAGTGGAGAAAAGATATCATTAAATTTTGCATACAACTAAAACTATAAATTGAATTACAACTTCAAACCATTTACCTATCTTCTTTGAGTTTACCTCAAATATTTGTCCTAAACCAAGTAGATAGAGTAGCAAACTTTGAACCACGAGTGCTTCCATCCTCCAAAACAAGGCCTCCTACAAAAGGATCCCTTTTCTTATCCTAGACAACTAAAGAAACAAGATCAATGAGAAGGAAAAAAATCACTCTTGCCAAAACACTCTTGGTAACTAAATAACAAACCCAAAATGCAATAATAGAACCTAACAAAGCAGCTTCTGAATTGGCTATAGTTTAGAATCGATAAATGATTCAGAAAGGAAACCCCATAATGAAAACATCCATATAAATGCATTGTTAACAAGGAAACAAAAGATATTTTAGAAAGAACTACAACACAGTCTATTTTAGATAAAATCCTCCTATTATATTGCTTTTAGTTTAGATATAGTTTATTTTCTCTTAATTTTTTTTTTCCTTTTTTCCTTCCATTGTGAATCAATAC
Organism: Morus alba; assembly: GCA_012066045.3. Classification (NCBI taxonomy): domain Eukaryota; kingdom Viridiplantae; phylum Streptophyta; class Magnoliopsida; order Rosales; family Moraceae; genus Morus; species Morus alba. The sequence goes on from CP050225.2 coordinate 30,550,576, forward strand.
CTTCATTAAACTAAATCTTTCTAGGCAAGGAAAACAAATGATCGTCCCAACCATAAACAAAACAAAAATGTGTGCAGAATAGTTTATCATAGTTTATAATAGTTGAGAGAAACCCAAATCATTCAATTGAATTTTTTTCCACTTTCTCAAGCACCAAACATATGAACCAAAAAACAAAATGATTGAGAAGTAGGATTCATTACTGAAATGTAGTTGTCGACAACATCAATCAAGTCGATGGACCCTAGACTTTTCGAGAATCCACAGCCTAAAAGTCCACCTGAAAGGGGAAAAAATCATAATAGGAGAAAAGGTAAAGGTAAAGAAATCTGAATAAAAAAAACAGAGAAATCCTAGGGCTGAATAGGGGAATCTCAACAAAGAAACCATAGAAATAGGGAAGAGGAAAAAGCAAAGAAAGAGACTAATAAGCATGCAAAACATAGATGAATAGAATGAAGATCTAGCCTCAAAATGAACTAACAAAGCAATCCTCAATTATTGATTTCAATGGCGGAAATGAAGTAACAACGATGGATATAGGGGTGTTCGAGTGACCCCTTGCACTCACCAACCAAACTTATAGAGAAAGAATTGTGAAGAAGTATGAATAATCCTCCAGTCCCTCTCTGTCTATTTATTCTATTCCTATTCCTAGGCTAACTAACTAACTATCTCACCCTACAAGCATTCCCCAAATTTGGCCAACTCTGCCTAACCAGCCTTTCCCCTTACTCATTGTCCCAAGATAGACTCTTCTGCACTACAGCCACATTGTCTTCCCCTGCTCTTGTAGTTCTCTTCTCACGAACTCTCTTCCACACATAGGTGAAACGCAAAGGAGGCTTATCAGCACCCCCACCTCAAAGATGCACCTTGTCCTCAAGGTGGAAATGAGGAAACTGGTGGTTGAAGGACTTAAAGGACTCCCATGTATTGTCATGGTCTGGAAGGGTTGCCCAACGAATGAGGACCTCTAGATCAGAACGTCCCCCTATCATTTTCTGGCGTACCCCAAGTAAGGCCGTCAATTTAACACACATATCTAAGTCCCTTGTGAGCTATAGTGGAAGGGAGGATGTAGGCATGGCGCAACTGTGAGATGTGAAAGTCCGGATGAATGACAGCCTCCTCAGGAAGACAAAGACGATACGCGACAAGACCAACACGGGCAATAATCATCAAAGGGCCATAATAGCGGGGGCAGAGTTTCTCATTCCGACACTGCGCCAATAAAAGCTGACGGTAAGGACGCAGCTTGGGGTACACTAAGCCACCAACCTTGAATTGCAGATCTCTGTGTTTACCATCAGCCACCGACTTCTTCTGTTGAGCCCAAAGAAGGTGAAACTTGAGTAAGTCCAACATGGCATCGTGATCCCTTAATTGTTGGTCCACCGAATCCACCGATGACGTACCCAAACCAAGCGTAACAATGAAGGGGGAGCACGACTGTAGACCACCTAAAAAGTGGTTGTCTGAGTAGTTGTATGAATCGATGTGTTGTACTAGTATTCAAACCAAGCTAACCACTTGTGCCACTTCCTGGGCTTATCCGATGTAAAACAACGCAAATAGGTCTCCACACACCTATTAAATGCCTCAGTTGCCCGCCAGTTTAGGGGTGGTAAGCAGTGCTACGCACGAGAGTGGTACCCATCTGCTTATGGAGCTCTAACCAAAAATGGCTAAGGAAAATATGATCACGATCGGACACGATTGTGTATGGGACACCATGGAGGCATAAAACCTCATGGATGAAACATTTAGCCACCGTTTTAGCCAATAAAGGATGTCTCAAAGCAATGAAATGGCCATATTTGCTAAGCTGGTTGACCACCACCAAAATGGCATCAAATCCCTCCAAACGAGGAGACCCCTCAATAAAATCCATTGATATGTCCTCCCACACTTGCTCAGGGATGGCCAAGGGCTGGAGGAGCCCGCGAGGAGCTAATGTGGAAGCCTTGCAATGTTGGTACACATCACATTCCGCCACATACGAAGGCACATCTTTCTTCATTCCCCACCAAAACTATAGGTGAATAGGGCAGAAAATGAATTGTTATTCTCACTTCTTATTTCTCTTGAATCAACTGGTACATATTTATACAAGTAGTGAGCCTTTGATAAATCACTGATTGAAAAATAAAAAGAGTAAGCTATCACACTAAACTAGGAAATACAAAGTTGGAATCTATCATGCATTAACTGGATTCCCCTCCTAATTTATTAACAAAATATCACAGCTAATCCCTATCTAATTGATTCCTAACAATCCTCCCTGATTGTCCTATATAATCCTTGATTGATTTGTGAATTCAATTCCTTGATTGATTGCTGATTGATTCGGGAATTCGACACTTCCCCTCAAGCTGAGTTGTAAATGTTGAACAAACATAGCTTGTGACTTAGATCTTCAAAGCTTGTTCTTGGAAGAGCTTTTCTGAGGATGTCTGCCATTTGAGATTATGTAGGAGTATAGATTAGCTGTAGAACTGAGTTATCAATCTTTCCTGAGATGAAATGGCGATCAATCAATATGCTTGGTCCTAACATGGTGTACTGGATTCTTAGCGATGCATATAGTTGCTTGATTGTTGCAGAATAACTTGATTGGTCTCTCAATTGTTATCCTCAACTCCATAAGTAGTCTGCGTATCCATATTCCTTCACAGATGCCTAAGGCCAATGCTCTAAGCTCAGCTTCTACAATACTCCTTGAGACTACTAGTTGCTTCTTGCTCCTCCATGTCACAAGGCTTCCCCAAACATAGGCACAATAACCAGTTGTTGATCTCCTGTCTCTTACATCTCCTGCCTAGTCAGCATCTGAGTAGACTTCAATATTCCGGCTTCCAGTCTTCTTGTAAAGTATACCTCTTCCTAGAGTCATTTTGAGATACCTCAATATTCTGTATACAGCTTCCATGTGTTCTTCTGTAGGCCTATGCATGAACTGACTCACAACACTAACTGGAAAACCAATGTCAGGTGTTGTGTGAGAGAGGTAGATAAGTTATCCTACAAGTCTTTGATATATCCCCTTGTCAACTGGTATAGAATCTTCTCCAGCTCCCATCTTCTTATTTGGATCCATCGGTGTATCAACAGGTTTAGACCCAAGCATACCGATTTCCTTTAGTAGATCCTAGACATATTTTCGTTGAGAGACAAAAACTCCTTTCTTAGATCGAGCTACTTCCATTCCAAGAAAATATCTGAGGCTGCCAAGATCTTTAATTTCAAATTCCTTCACTAGGATTGCTTTCAATCTTAATAATTCCTCTTTGTAGTCACCTGTTAGGATGATGTCATCAACATATACGATTAAAATTGCTATTTTCTTTTCTGAGGAGAATTTCACAAATAGTGTGTAATCTGCCTGACATTAAGTGTATCCATATCTCACTACTGTCTTTGCAAACCTATCAAATCATGCACAAGGAGATTGTTTGATTCCGTACAAAGACTTCTTGAGTTTGCACACCTCGTTGTTGTTCAAGGTAGTTTCCAGTTCTGGAGGTATTTCCATGTACACATCTTTAAGATTCCCATTCAAGAATGCATTCTTGATATCTAGTTGATGCAAGGGCCAGTCTTTGTTTGCTACAAGTGAAAGGACTCTGATAGTGATTAGCTTAGCCACTGGAACAAATGTTTCTTGATAATCTACTCCATAAGACTGAGTGAACCCTTTAGCAACTAGTCGAGCTCAATACTTCCATCAACCTTATGCTTGATAGTGAAGATCCACTTGCATCCGACAATCCTCTTATTAGGGGGAAGATCTGTTAACAACCACGTGCCATTTTTCTCTAATGCTTGGATTTCTTCATTAACTGCTTTCCTCCCTTCTGAGTCTTTGAGAGCCTCCTGAATAGAATTGGGAACCTGCACACTATCAAGAGTAGACATGAAGGTCTGGTAGGATGGTGACAGTTTTTCATACGAGACAAATCAGCTAGTAAGATGATTTGTACAAGTCCTGACACCTTTTCTCACCACAATTGGAACATTCAAATCATCCATAGCAACTGTTGTATCCTCAAGGACCAAATTTTTCTTACCTAAGTGAATTTGTGTAGTCAGTGAATCCAGATTAGCTTCATAGTCTAGTACGAGATGTATTGTGTGCTCTATCTCCTTTCTAGACTTCTTCCTGTAGTAAACAATCAATTCTTTGTCTTTATTATCACTTTGTTGATGATGAAGAGATGGACTAGGATTGTATGGACTGGGACTATTTTGGACATGGGAGGGACTTGTTGTGGAAGGGTGACTCTCAAATTGAATGAAAGAATCTATTTGAGGATGAATTGAAGTAGACTTTGGTATGGGCGGAGGTGAAGTAGGCTGAAATTCAAGATCCCAAAGCTGAAATTCTCTCATACTCTCCCCCTGAATTGTAGTTTTGGTAAAGAATGATTGATACTCAAAAAATGTGACATCCAATTTGTAAAACCGTTTTGTTATGGGAGAGTAACACTTGTACCCCTTTTGAGTAATGAGTACCCAAGGAAGACACATTTGATGGACTTAGGGTCTAACTTCCCACGATGTAGAGAGTGGATATGGACAAAGGCAGAACATCCAAATATCTTAGGATCTAAAGATGAGATGAATTTGGAGTGTGGGAAATGTTGAAGGACCACTTTGCATGGAGTTTGGAATTCAAGAACTTTGGATGGCATCAAATTGATGAGGTATGTGCCTGTGAGTATGGCTTCTCCCCAGAAGTGCTTTGGAACATGTGTGGTGAACATAAGTGACCTAGCCACTTCTAATAGGTGCCTGTTTTTCCTCTCGGCAACTCCATTTTGTTGAGGGGTGTCGACATAAGAACTTAGGTGAACAAACCCTTAACTCATGAGAGAGGTGCCTAAAACTGATTCAAAATATTCTTTGGCATTGTCATTTTTAAGAACTTGGATCTTTGTCTGAAACTGTGTCTGTATCATAGAATTGAAGTTTTGGAAAATTTGTCCAACTTTAGACTTTTCTTTTATCAGAAACACCTATGTTAAGCAAGTATGGTCATTAACAAAGGATACAAACCACCTAGTTCCTGTGATACTTTTTACTCTTGAGGGTCCCCATACATCACTATGAATTAAAGCAAAGGGGCGAGACGGTTTATATGAGGAATTACGATAGCTAGTACGAGTGTGTTTAGAAAACTGACAAACTTCACCATTAAAAAACTTTGGACTTTTATTGATAAATAATGATGGAAACAAAGATCTAAGATATATAGAATTAGGATGACCAAGACGATAATGCCATAACATAACTTCACTATCTTTATTAACACAAGTGTTTAAGCACGAGTGACTTTTGAACGATCCATTCTGAGATTACCATCTTGAAGGAATATTGTCCTTGAGGAAATAGAGTCCAAAACACTCTTCAGCACTGTCAATCATCTTTTCCAAATTCAATTCCTGAAATTCACAATGGTTTGGAATGAATTTAGTCGCATAGTTTTTATTAGGAGTTAATTTACAATGGAGAGTAACTTACAGTCCATATTAGGAACATGATGCACCGAATGAAGGGTTACATCCTTAGTAAATTTTACTAAACCTCTTCCCCTAACCCTGGATAAAGAACCATCTGCTATGCAGATTGTATGGTTCTCAAGACTTAGACTGAACTCGTGAAATATGGTGGCGTCTCCTGTCATATGATCTGAGGTTCCCGAGTTAAAAATCCAAGGTCTTGTATGACATTTATTAGTTGCAAAGGCATTGGAAAGATTACCTTTATATGCTAACATGCTAGAGTCGAGGTCATTTTTGGTTTTCGAGTAACGAAATTCTGGCTGAACAATTTCTGGAGTACCTCAAGTTGTTCTTTAGTGAATGGGCTATTTTCAATCTATGAAGTGGAAATTGTATGACTTTCCTTGTCATCTACGGTGGCTGCAATATTGAGTCTACCTTCCCGATCATTGTTTGGTTGCGATGGCTTCCAATCCACTGGTTTACCATGGATCTTCCAGCATGTCTCCCTGAGATGTCCTGGTTTGCGGTAGTGATCACACCATGGTCTTCCTTTCCTTTCTCTATTGTCAGTACTGTTGTTTTGTGATCCTCTAGCAGCCAATGCAAATCCTTCAAGGGTTGGAGTAGAGTTTTGAGACCCCATCATCAACTTCTTTCGACTTTCCTCTCGTCAAACCTCTGAGAAAGTCTCGCTTATGCTTGGCAAAGGTTTTGCAACAATTAATCTTCCTCTAACCTCATCCAAGTTTTTGTTGAGACCGAGAAGGAATTTGAAGGTCCTTTTTTATTCCACGATTTTCTGGTACAGTTGTGTCTACTGTACATTTCCATCGATTTCAAAGATATCTAGATGTTGCCAATGGCGAGTGAGAATATTGTAGTATTGCGTGACTGTGAGATCCCCTTGACATAGATCATAGAGTGTAGCCTCAACTTCAAATAATTCTGAGGTGTTCTCAAAACTAGAGTAGGTTTCCCGTACTGCATGCCATATTTCCTTTGCAGCGTCATATAGGAGAACATTCTCTCCTATTTTGTTATTCATAGAATTGATTAGCCATGACATGATCATGTGATTCTCCGTTTTCCATATTCTGTACTTGGGATCTCTCTTCTTTGGAATTTTGATCTCACCCGTGAGATATTCATCTTTGCCCTTTCCACAGATGAACATCATCACGGATTGAGACCATTGTAGGTAGTTATGACCATTTAGCTTGTGCCTTGTGATGAGAATTAAGGAGCTTTCTGATCCTCCATGTGAATGAACAATGGATGACAACTCAGTGCTGGAACTAACTTCTGAGGTTGAGGTAGACTTCTCTGTTGCCATGCCGTATTTGGCCATTGAAGGAACTATTTCAGAGATTGCCCGGACAAGAAGTAAAAAACCAGAAGTATGAAGTATGTTTAAGGCGAAGAGAATGAACTCTCAAATTGTGAGAATAAGAAGTCTGCCGTGACAATGGTGAGAGAGATCTGTTGTGAGAGGGCTGGTGAAAGGCAACCTAAGCTGGAAAAAAAAATCCTAGAGATGTGAGTCTAATGTTCTAATAACATGTAGGTGAATAGGGTAGAAAGTGAATTGCCAGTACATATTTATACAAGTAGTGAGCCTTTGACAAATCATTGATTGAAAAATAAAAAAGAGTAAGCTATCACACTAAACTAAGAAATACAAAGCTGGAATCTGCTATGCATTGACCGGATTCCCTTCCTAATTTATTAACAAAATATTATAGCTAATCCCTATCTAATTGATTCCTAACAATCCTCCCTGATTGTCCTATCTAATCCTTCATTGATTCATGAATTCAATTCCCTAGTTGATTGCTAATTGATCCGTGAATTCAATTCCCTAATTGATTGCTGATTGATTCGGGAATTCAACAAAAATCAATCCGCCAGCCTGGTCGATATGTCTTGAGGACCCCCGAATGGCCCCCCAACACACCATTATGGTAAGATTGTAGCAATTTAGGAATAAAAGGCAAACCTCTAGGGAGAATCCTGGATGTGACTCGGGATGATGCTGTAGATCCGAGACAATCAAGGCGAGTCTCATCCTGTAATTCTTCCATGTTGACAATAAAAGAAACTGTTAATGCACTCAACCCCAGGGTATAAACAAAACGGGAAAGAGCATCTGCGGCATGATTTTCCAATCCAGACTTGTATTAAATCTCAAAGTCATACCCCATCAACTTAGTTAGCCACTTTTGATGCTCGGCATTCACTAGGCATTATTCCAATAAGTACTCGAGACTACGCTAATCGGTTCGGATCACAAAATGCTGCCCAAGTAAATACGACCACCATTTTTAAACTGCAAGAACGATCGCCATCAGTTCTCTCTCATAAACCAACTTGCCTTGAGCCTGTGGAGATAAAACTTGGCTATAGTATGCAATGGGCCGTTAATCTTGCATCAATATTGCACCCACGTCAAACCCAGCCGCATCAGTTTCCAACACAAACGGTTTAGGGAAGTCAGGAAAGGCCAAGACTGGCACCGTGGTCATTGCTTGTTTCAGATGCAAAAAAGCACAATCAGCATCCTCATCCCACCGAAAACCATATTTTCGTAGTAATGTGACTGTACCCCATGACAAACTTCCAGTAGTACCCTGTCAAACCCAAGAATCCCCGCAAATCACACAAGTTAGTAAGGATAGGCCATTTCAACATTGCTTCAATCTTTGTCGGATCAGCTGACACCCCATCCCCCGACACAATATGGCCCAAATACTCCAATGATTGCTGGCCAAAACTGCACTTCTTGGCATTAGCGAAAAGGTGATGTTGTAAAGCTGCCAATACCTTGTCTACATGTTGTACATGCTCTTCCATCGAAGAAAATTAGAACAAATTTGCGGAGGAAGGCATGCAATACCTCATTCATGAGTGATTGAAAGGTTGCCAGAGCATTTGTGAGGCCAAACGCAAGCACCAAAAGCTCATAATGTCCCTCATATGTGCGAAAAATGGTCTTAAGCGCGTCTTCTTGCCTTACTCTAATTTGATGGTACCCCAATTTAAGATCAATCTTGGAAAGTATTGCAGCCCCGTAAAGTTCATCGAGGAGTTAATCAATCACCTGTATTGGAAACGATCCTGAAGAAATCAATGGGAATAATTTTGATTTTTCTCATTTTCAAAAAATAATGATTTACATCCTAATATATTAGGCTAGGGTGGCTGGCATACCAATCCACAGAAAAAGGAAAATAGAATCCCTGTAAATCAAGAATTCCACCAAAATAGGAAAACGGGAAACTAAAAAATCTAATTAAGGAAAAACAAAAACTAAAATATAGAAACTGAAATCTACTCTAAGAAAATAAATAACTTCCTAACTAAATACACATGGGTCGACTACTTTCTACACTCCCCCTCAAGTTGGGTTGTATATATTACACAAACCAAGCTTGGAGTTCAATTCATCAAAGCTGACCCTTGGTAGTGCTTTGGTGAGAATGTCAGCAATCTGAAGTCTTGTTGAAACATAGCTTAGCTGCACAATCCCATTGTTGACCTTCTCTGTGTTTTGTTCTGTCATGATGCATAGGATTTTTGGCTATGATAATAGTTGCCTGACTGTCACTGAACATCTTGACTGCATCCTTCATCTTAACCTCAAGCTCCCTTAATAGCCTTTGAAGTCACATTCCTTCACATATTCCTAGTGCAAGAGCACGATATTCTGATTTTGCTCTACTCCGAGAGACAACAGCTTGCTTTTTGCTTCTCCAAGTGACGAGATTTCCCTAGACATATGAACAGTAACCAGTGGCTGACCTCTTATCAATCAATTCTCCAGCCCAGCTAGCATCTGTGTATATCTCAACCTCACAGTTTTTAGATCTTTTGAATAGACTGTTCCCTGCTTCTAAATGATCCTCACTCAAATTATTCATGTACTGGCTCACTACACTGACTGAGTAGGCAATATTAGGTCTTGTGTGTGATAGGTAGATTAGTTTGCTCACAAGTCTCTAATATCTTCTCTTGTCAACTAGATTACTTTCTTCATTTATGTTTGGCTTTTTGTTGGGATCCATGGGTGTGTCAGTAGGTTTACACCCAAGAAAGCCAGTTTCACTTAACAAGTCTAAGATGTACTTTCTTTGGGATATTACAATTCCCTCGTTAGACCGAGCCACCTCCATTCCCAGAAAGTATCTGAGAGTCCCGAGATCCTTGATCTCAAATTCTGTTGCAAGCATCTTTTTGAGTCTAATAATTTCCTCTGAATCATCACCTATCAAGATGATATTGTCTACATATACTATGGAATAGCTATCTTGCCTCCAGAATTGGATTTAACAAATAGTGTATGATCAGCTTGACAATGATGGTATCCATTTGTAATCACAATTTTGGCAAACCTGTCAAACCAAGCACAAGGACATTGTTTCAAGCCATATAAGGATTTCTTCAACTTACAAACCAACTTGTTGTTTGAACTATTTTCCAAGCCCGGAGGTATAGTCATGTAAACTTCTTCTTAAAGGTCCCCATTCAAGAAGGCATTTTTAACATCAACTTGGTATAGAGGCCAATCTTGAGTATTGAGCTTGGCAACGGGTGCAAAAGTTTCCTAGTAGTCTATCCCATATGACTGTGTGAAGCCCTTTGCTATAAGTTTGGCTTTAAATCTTTTGACACTTCCATCTACTTTGTACTTGACCGTGAATATCCACTTGCAGCCTACATGATTTTTCCCATGAGGTAATTCTGTAAGGGTCCATGTGTCATTACTTTCTAGAGCCTGAATTTCTTCCTCAACCGCTTGTTTCCATGCTGGAACTTTTAGAGCCTCTTGGATATAGTTAGGAACCTGGACACTATCAAGGTTGGACACAAAAGCCCTGTAAGATGGTAGCAACTTTCCCATAAACTACATATCTTTCGATTGGATGACAAGTGCACCCTTGGACACGTTTCCTGTGGGCGATTGGATGATTAGAGTCATCAACCAATGGCACGAGAGAGTCATGAGATAAGAAATCCATACCATTGTGATTATTGGATGCAGGAGGACTTGGTTCTGGTTCTTGACAGTCACGGGTCTGTATAGTGTCCTCTATATGCTCAGTTGGTCTTCTCCTTCTGGTATAGACATGAAGTTCATGATCATTAGTGTCAAGTTGAGGTGGAGTAGGGACAATTGGGGCTATTTCAGTGGCAGGGATAGTTTTAGTGGCAGAGTTTGGTTCTTCAAGTAAAGTCAGTTGAGTGGAACTGTTTGGGGCTGTTGAAGGAAAAATGGCCTAAGTGTCTTGGAAAAGATCCTAAATATGATATTCTCTCAAGTTCTCCCCCTGAATTCTGAATTTGGGAAAGTAAGATTGGTTCTCAAAAAAGGTGACATCCATGGAGTTGTATACTTTCCTAGTGATTGGAGAGTAACACTTGTATCCTTTTTTATTAGAGGAGTAACCGAGGAAGATGCATTTGAGAGACTTAGGATCAAGTTTGGTGCGGTGTTGTTGGTGGATGTGAACAAAGGAAGAACAACCAAAAACCTTTAGTGGTAAGTCAGAAGAAAAAGAGCGGATATGTGGATAGCTTTTCATGAGAACATGACGATGAGTTTGGAATTTTAGGACTCGACTAGGCATCCTATTGATGAGATATGTGGCTGTGAGTATGGATTTCCCCCCAAAAGTGTTTAGGTACATGATTAGAGAACATAATGGCACGGGCCACCTCAAGTAAATGTCTATTCTTCCTCTCAGCGACCCCATTTTGTTGAGGAGTATCAACACAAGAGCTTATATGAATAATACCGTGCTTGGAAAGATAAGGACCAAGAATGGAATTAAAATACTCCTTGGCATTATTTGTTTTAAGAACTTGAATGTTGCTTTGAAATTGAGTAGAGATCATGGAATGAAAGGATTGAAAGATGGTGGCTGTTTCGGATTTTTCTTTCACAAGGAATGTCTAAGTTGTTCTCATATGATCATCTATGATTGACACAAACCATCGAGCCCCATTCATATTATTTACTCGTGAGGGTCCCTAAATATCACTGTGAATCACGAAAAATGGATGTGAAGGCTTGTATTGTAAACTAGAATATACATGTCTAGTATGTTTTGCAAGCTGGCAAATTTCACATCGGTAAAAATTGGAATTTTTATTGGATTAACAAATGTGGAAACAACTTTTCAATGTATGCAAAATTTGGATGATCAAGGCGACAATGCCATAACATGACAACTCTCAACTGAAACAGAATTGGACACAGAATTGGAAACAAGATTGACAGAATTTGAAATAGACTCAAAAACATAACTTGATAGGTGAACTTGTCTACCATGGAGATTATTTTTTTGAGCAAATATTGGCCACCACGCATCTCAGCACTGCCAATCACCTTCCCCGAATCCACTGCCTGAAAATCACAAAAATTGGAATAGAATTTAGTCACATATTTTAAGTCACGAGTAAGTTTGCTGATTGAGAGTATATTGCAGTCTAATTTAGGAACATAAAGGACAGAGTAAAGGTGAAGATCCTTTGTTAATTAGATTGTTCCAGTTCCTGCTACTGGTGAGAATGAACCATCAGCTATTCGGATTGCAGAGTGACTAGTACATGGACTGTAATTTCTAAAAAAGTTAATGTCTCCAGTCATACGATCTGAGGCTCCCAAGTCAACTATCTAAGGTTTTGGTGTACTATTTTGGACAATATGAGCATAGGATAGGATACCTTGGTGTGCTAGAAGGCTAGTAGGTTGCTCGGCAGAGGATTGTGGTGCTTGTCCAGAATTGGAAACGTGACCAAGCATTTTCTACAGTGCCTCATTTTGCTCTTTAGTGAACGGACTAAATTCTGCATTAATTTCTGTTGTGGCAGCAACATTTGCATAATTCTCCTTGTCATATCATCCACTAGATGGCTTCCAATTTGCAGGTTTTCCATGTATTTTCCAACATGTCTCCTTCACATGACCAAGTTTCTTACAATGGTCGCACCATGGTCATCCTTTCCTGGGCTTATTATTCTGAGAGGAATTGTGACTGTACAAGGCTAACCCTTCGAAAGCAGGTGTGGTGTGGTTGTCTATCATCATCAATTTCCTTCTGCTATCCTCTCTACGAATTGAGGCTTCATCTATGGTTCTCCCCCTGAATAGTTGGAAGAGGTTTAATCCCCATGATTCTCCCCCTGGCTTCATCTAGGTCTTTATTGAGGCCAAGAAGAAATCTGATGGTCCTTTTTTCTTCAACAATCTTCCGATACAAGGCAAAGTCATCAGGGCATTTCCAAGAATAAATCTCGTACATGTCCAATTGCAGCCAACAACGTGTGAGAGTGTTGAAATATTGAGTAACACTCAATTCTCCTTGTCGTAGATCATATAATCTAGTCTCAATCTCAAATAACTCTTGAGGAATTCTCAGCGCTGGAATACGTTTCACGTGCAGCCTCCCATATCTCCTTGGTTGTCCTATAGAGCAGAAAGTTTTCTCTAACTTCCGTGGTCATGGAATTTATTAGCCATGATATAACCAAGTGATCATCAGTTTTCCAGGCCTGGTATTTAGGATCTGTCGTTTCTGGAGTAGAGATTTCGCCTGTGAGATGTCCATCCTTCCCTCTGCTGCAGATGTACATGAAAACGGAATGTGACCATTGAAGAAAATTATGGCCATGAAGTTTATGATTTGTGACAAGATGAGAAGAAGTATCGGGGATGATAGAGGTTGAAGACTTAGGCTCGGATCTAGAAGTGACTTCTGAGGAAAAAGATTGTGAGGCCATGCTGTATTTTGTCATGATGAGAGTACGGCAAGGGAAAGAAGTGTTCGGGATGGATTAGGGTTCAGAGACTAGCTCTAATACCATGAAGAAATCAATGGGAATAATTATGATTTTTCTCACTTTCAGAAAATAATGATTTACATCCTAATATATAGGCTAGGGTGGCTAGCATACTAGTCCACAAAAAAAGGAAAATAGAATCCCTATAAATCAGGAATTCCACCAAAATAGGAAACCGGGAAACTACAAAATCTAATTAAGGAAAAACATAAACTAAAATATAGTAACTGAAATCTGTTATAAGAAAATAAATAACTTCCTAACTAAATACACAAGGGTCGACTACTTTCTACAGGTCCGGTACCATTTCCTTGTTCAGTAGTCCATGTAAAACCGCCAATTATCATCCTTCTTCTTAACCAAAAGGACGGGACTCGAGTATGGACTCACACTAGTCCGGTAACATCCACGAAGTATGCCCTTAAGTCTCATGGTCTTTGGTGCTGTAAATCCAACCACTGAATTAAATGAGAGCTCCACCACTTGCTTCTCGCCATCTGCCTCATCATCTGCCCCGTCATCTGCGATGTTCTCTTCGGCTTGGTCTTCCTCTTCCTAGACGACAAGTACTTGCAATTCCCAATTCGAGCATCGGTGCCCAATAAAGTACTTCCCATCACAACGATAGCATAACCCCCTCTCCCTCTTTGCTTGTATCTCCGTGTCGGTGAGTCATTAGTATGGCATTGCCCCACTCGAGCTTCTCCTTTTTTTTTGCCACCAAGGAAACACGTCTAGTGAGTTTGAAGTGTTAAGCACTTTCGGTCCTGTAGAAGTTCCCACAGTAGACACTTGGCCTGCACTTGGCCCAAAGACGGTGGGAATGAAATTTCCACCAGCAGACACTTGGCCCCCTCTTGGTCCAAACACAGAAGAAGTGGAATTTCCTCTATTCCAAAAATTACTCTGAGCATTTTGGGCCTTGGGCCTATGAATTAGCAGATTACACTCCACCTTTTGGGCTAGCTCCATGATGCAGCCCAATCCACTGGGCTTCATAATCCAAATCTTAGTCCAAATTTCAGGTTTCAAACCATTCACGAACATCCTCTGCAGGACTTGCTCAGGAAACTTCCGTCAATGGCGCCACTAATGTTTCGAGTTGTTGGCGATACTCCCTCATCGTCATCTCTTAATGTAGCGACAACAACTTCTCACATAGACTCCCCTCCTGTGTTGGCCAGAAATGCTTGAGTATCATCAACTTCAACTCTGCCCAATCCTGGATTGGTCGCCAACTATCCTGCCATTGAAACCATGCTAAAGCTTCTCCTTCAGACTCACCACCGCCATGTCCAATTTCTCCATTTCCGTCACCCTGTTCATGGTGTAATATCTCTGCCCTAAAAATCCACCATCGGGATTTTCCCCGTCAAAAGTTGGCATTCAACCTTCCGAGTCTAAAACTCTGCGTGAACCCCTACTTCACATGGTTCTACCGCCTTCTCGCCTATTCCCGCCACCACCACCGACTAGTTTGCCAGAATTCCATTTCCTACTATCGGCGGTTCCCAATCCACAGGACTTTGCTGTCTCCTCAGCTCGTCCATCCTCGTCAACAAGTACTCCAATCCCTGCTCTAATCGAGGAATTTTCCTCAAATCTTCACGCATTGATTCCATCTCCTTCAAAAATTCCTCCTTATTCCCCTCAGTCCTCTCCTTTTCTCATTCATTGGTTCTCTTCGTCATCTCGGGAAAGTGCTATGATACCAATTGATAAGCACATAAAACACAGATGAACAGAATGAAGATCTAGCCTCAAATTGAACTAATAAGCAATCCTCGATTATTGATTTCAATGGCAGAAATGAAGGTACAATGATGGATATGGGGGTGTTCGAGTGGCCCCTTGCACTCCCCAACCAAAACTTACTGAAGAAGATTTGTGTAGAAGTATGAATAATCCCTCCAGTCATCCCTCTCTGTCTATTTATTCTATTCCTATTCGTAGGCTAACTAACTAACTATCTCACCCCACTAGCATTCCCTAAATTAGGCTAACTCTGCCTAACCAACCTTTCCCCTTACTCATTGTCCTAAGACGCACTCTACTGCACCACAGCCACATTCTCTTCCCCTGCTCTTGCAGCTCTCTTCTCACGAACTCTCTTCCGCACATAGGTGAAACGCAAATGAGGCTTATCAGAGACAGGGAAACACTAGGGAAGTTGACGATGAAGCACGAAAGAGGGCAGCCAAAAAACCAAAGCGAAAACCAAATATAAAATCCCCAACATTTACAGTAGAACCCAACCCTATAATAAACAAAATCCCTAAAACAAAATAAAATAAAAGCATAAGAAAAGAACAGAGGTGAGCAAACCTAAGAGAAAAATCCCAACTCTGAGCGTGAGGAGAGAAGTAGATCCATAGAAACCATGTGAATGGCAAAAGAACCTAGCTACTAGGAAGAAGAGAATTAATTGGAGAAAAGAAACGGAGATGGTAGAAGAAAAGGAAGAAACATCAAAGAACAAACCCAGAGGAGTGAGAGAGGGAGGCTGTGGAAGACAGAGCAGAGGTAAAAAAATAAAAAATAAAAAAAATAAAAAATAAAAAATAAAAAAATAAGAAAATAAAAATAAAATAAAAAAAGCAACGTTGAAGCTTGGTTCAACCAAAATGATCGTTTCAACCAAAATGAGCGTTTTGGTTGAAAACAGTACGGTTTTTAAAATTTCTATATTGGGTATAGATAACTTAGCTTTCTCTTCTATGACTTGAACAGAAGCCCTCTCCTTTGCAACCCATATGGCCTTACCTCCCCCATTTCCAAAAGGGAATCTGAAAGTTCTTGCAAAACCATATATCAATAGATAAGCAATTTCCAAACACTAAAAAATGCAAAGAGATTGAGGTTCGCAAATGATATCTTGCAATTCAAGCCAAAACTAGTCTACCATTGCCAATTCTTTCATCTCTTCTACTAACATTTTTATGGAGCTCTGCATTTGTTGCTGCTCCAAATTAGAATCTTCCAATCTCTGCCTCTAAACAGAGAAATATTGAGTATGAGTTTCCAAGTATAACAGATACGATCCAATGTTACCTCTTATACTCTTACATAATGGAAAGAAAAGTAAATGCTAAACAACAAAGAAGAGAATGCCTTACAAGTCCTGAATCCTCTTCATGTAACAAATTTAGTTTGGAGTTCGAGGTATTCAAGCTTTTTGGACAAAACTTCTAATTCAGAAGCCAAATATTCACCTCTAAACAAAATATCTTATTTTCCCCAGCATACAGCTGATAACTGATCTTTTACATAAGCAATCTTTGTTTCTGTTTCAAATGCATAAACTTCCATCCTTTTGTACTCCTCCTCTAGCATAAAAAGAAAATAACCATACGTACAAAAATTATGTGCAAGAAGCACAACTTCTAACAGATAATGGTTCTTGCAAGTTTATCTTAATTTTTAAGCTTGAGCTAGGTAAATTAGCTTCTTTAATTGCCTGGAAGAAGAAAAAAGATTTAAAGATCATAAGGTCATGAGGTTCTTGAAGACATCACTTTGGACTCGCAAAATATAAATATATAAGAGAAGGTAATAAAGAACTAATTATTTGAATGAAAGAAAAAAAAGAATGAACTTATCTTTTTTTTTTTTAAAGATAGCATAAATACAAATACAATCCGTGGCAAACAAAGATCCGACTATTAATGTCCTTTTTACTATCCAAGAAACATGATTGGTAAACCATGATTTTGACTTTGAAAAAGAGCAAAATCGTAATTAACCAAACTGTCCGGAACAAGAAAAAGACATAAGATAGCAGCAATAGTGGAGAAGAATTATGCATAAAAAATACCTAGGATCACCAATAGCATAATTAGTATAGAAAACAAAATATATAGTAAATAATCATACAAACAAAAAAATAAAAATGTAGAGAAAATAAAACGGGACTTATCTTAAAAGAAGAATAGCAAGGTTGAGAAGATCCTATAAAGTGGTGGTTTTCAAGTTGGAAAAGACGAACAACATATAAAAGAATGGAAGAGTACAAACCCCCCATTCCCATTCGTTTTTTCAAATCATGATTCGTGGTTCGCTATAGTGGTTTCTCTTACAAAAAATACACGTAAATCGAAAATGGTTCAAATCACATGATTCGAATCCCTGAACCAAACGAACCCTAATAAGTGTAGGTCGCCGAGATAATAGAAACAAAGGAGAATTGGAGATATAGTTTACCAAGAACTACATGTATAGCACAACAATAACAAAACTAATCTTTACTTATGAAACTATTATAAAGGGATACATAATAATATATTACTTTTAAATTCTCATATAGAGAGACTAATAATGAAATACTTAATAAAATAACTTCTGAAACATAGATTACATGTAACTTTCAAAAAATAGACTTTCAATAAATTACCTAGAAAAATCCATATTATAAATACTAATAGTTGAAACACTTGTTGTGAATTAACATATGAAAAGAAACTGACACTACTTTATAACTCTAAAAAGGAAAGAATAGTTCCCATAATATAGTATAAGACTGAATCCAACTTGTTCAATTGCTAAAAGCTGTCTAAGAAAACTAGTCATGCAATAACACACAAAGGGAGAAAGGAACAAAATCCTCAAAATCATTGGAAAGGTCTGATCTTGTTTGCAACTCTATCCTTTCTCAGAGAACTTATATCCTTATGAAGCATATACAACTCCTGCCAAGAATGATGATTATCCAAGCCAACAATCTTTAAATTCAAGTTAAATAACCGAAAAGTAAATAATTGTAGAGTTGTAGATGTTTTAACTGCCCAATATCTACAAGCAAAGCAAATAACTCACCTCTTGGGATTGTTTGATCTCAATATTATCCATGTCTACATCACTCTTCGGTTGATGGATTCCCAAAAACTTCCCCATGCTGCAACTAAATTAAAAATAATTACACCAAAACGTAAACAAATTAAAAAGATTCGTTAAGATATTTTGTGATGCAGCCCTTAGCTTTGTTCTAGGAAAGTGTGAAATTTTTAGCCTTCTGTTTGGGTTTCGTCTTCCATAGAATTTATGGATACTCGTTTTAGCAAGAAGGATATTTTGTGGTTAGTTGTTTTCTTGTTCTGGTCTTGATTTTGTCAGCAGGGCCTTATCCTTGTTTTCTTGTATGTTTCATTTGTTGTACTTTCAATTAAATGTCCAAACCTCATCAAACACTAAAAGAGCTAAGAGTAGCTAAAAGACCAAACCTTCACTTTCCATTTCCAGGTATTCCTCAGAGAACAAAGCTAAGAGTGATTATTTTTAAGATATCTTTTAGCTGCGAGACTCCAATTCATTTCTCACCTTTGAAATATGCATACAGATTGTGAGAAATTCGCACCACAATTAATATCCTTTGTCAATTTGCTAATAGAAAGGAGATTGCAGGTTAATTTTGGGAAATGGAGGACATCTTTTAGACAAATGTGTGAGTCTATTTCAATCTTGCCGACTTTTGCAATTGTTGAGAGAATTCCATCGACAATTTTGACTTTAAGGTTTCCTGGACTAGGAGTGTAAGAGGAGAAAAGTTTTGCACAACCTGTCATATGATTTGTTGCGCCAGAATCAACGATCCATGGTTCTTGATCTCTGGAGACACTACTGAGAGCAATCGAGAAAGTACCTTTCTGGGCTATTAGGGATTTTGTGTTAGAGGATTGTGCAGGAGAGAGAAGCTTGTAGAGTTGTTCCATTTGTTCTTTAGTGAGCAACACATTCATGCGGTTGCCTTTCTCCTTTGAACCTTCGGTCGTGGTTTGAAACACCTTTGAGTCTCAGTTGTTTCCACGATTTTCCTTCCAATTTTCTGGTTTTCCATGTAATTTTCAACAGGTGTCTCGGGTGTGGTGTGGTTTTTTGCAATGATCACACCACAAATTGCCTCTTTTTCTAGAAACCCTAGTGTCTTTCAAAGTGTCCAAACCAAGGGTAGCCAATGCGGAATTTTCTGTCATGGGCAACGGTTTGGAGTCTCCAAGCATCACTCTTTTTCGACTTTCCTCTCTCCTAACTTTAGAGAAAATCTCCCCGATAGCAGGTAATGGCCGAATCCCAAGAAGGCGTCCACGAACCTCGTCTAAGTCCTTGTTTAATCCGGCCAAAAATTCATAAACTCGATCCTTGTCCGTCAACTTCCTGTAAGTCATACTATCTTCTACGCAGTGCCACTTACAATCATTGAGCATGTCCATCTCTTTCCAAAGCTTTGTCAATGAGTTGTAATATTGTGTTACATCCAAATCACCTTGTTTAAGATTTCTAGCCTTGTTCCTTAATTCGAACGTCTGGGCTGAATTTTCAAGATCAGAGAAGTCGAGATTCAAGGCATCCCAAAATTCAGTCGCGGTGGAACAATACATGTAGGTCTCAGCGATATCATCCTCCATTGAATTGATTAACCATGCCATAACAATTGAATTATGAGCGTTCCGTGTTTGATATGCCGGATCATCCTCACTTGGCCTCTTGGTTGTGCCGTCGATGTATCCTAGCTTTCCATGGGCACAGATCACCCATTTAACTGAGCATGACCATTGAAAATAGTTCTTGCCATTGAGTTTTCCTGCGGTAATTTGGAGGGATGAATTTTCGGTAAATGGAGTAGGAGCAATTGTAGGGGTCACTGAGAATTTTCGTGAGGTGATTGAAACCTCAGAGCTATTGCCCCTGCTTGCTCCAGTCATGGCCGTTTTGTCCATCACTCCTCTCAACTAAAGTCTAGCTCTAATACCATGTGCGCAGGGTTTATGAGAGAAACCGGAAAACACTGCTCTTTCTTATTATTCAGAAAACATATTTACAACCCAATATATATAGCTTTCTAGTCTAACTAAATTTGACTATTCTAGGAAAAGAAAAGAAATCAAATCAGCTATTCTATTAGAGAATCTCGTGGGAGATCTCAACTAATTTGAAATAGGAAGTCAAACCAAATAATATAAAATTTAAACAGACCTAATCCCTTAGAATCTGAGATAACTTGATTTTCTACAGATAGGATTAGAATCATTAGATTTTAACAACAAGAAGCCTTAATCCCAACTTAATTGGGATTAGCTATATGGATTTCACTTTTCCACGTAGCTCTATTCGAAATTAAATTTTCTTGAAGGCCTAGATCTAGAATTTATTTCATAACTACTTCGGTCCACGTAATTCTTGGTTTACCCTTCCCTCTCCTAGTATTAGGTATAAGAATATCCTCTTAAGCACGAACTGGTGCTTCTATCGGTCTACGTTGGACATGCCCGTACCACCTCAAGCGGCCTTCATGCACCATATCTTCTATTGGTGCTACACCTACTTTATTATGAATAACTTCATTCCTTATGCAATCCATTCTCATATGACCACTCAACCATCTTAACATACATATTTTTGCCACTCATCTTAGATATATGTTGTCTCTTAATGGCCTAACATTCACTACCATATAACATAGCTGGCAGATTACAGTCTTATAAAACTTTCCTTTCAACTTAATAGGCATCTTACTGTAACATAAAACTCTCATAACATTCTTCCACTTAACCCACCAAGCCTTAATCTTATATTGAATATCCTCTTCTATAACTCCTTCGTATTGCATATAGACCTAAGGTAAGGTACCTAAACTTCCTAGAAGCCCCAATCTACATACCATCTAAAGAAATTTCATCACTCTGATTACTTGAGTTATTAAACCTACAATGCATGTATTCAGTTTTCATCCTACTTAACTTAAATTCTTTTGTCTCAAGAGTCTGTCTCAACAGTTCTATCTTACGGTTAACTCATTCCCTAAGTTCATCAACTAAAACTATATCGTCCGCAAAAAGCATACACCAAGGAACTCTATATTGAATTTCTCTGGTAAGCTCATCTACCACGATAGTGAAAAGATAAGGACTACGAGCAGATCTTTGATGAAGGCCGATCTAAATGGGAACTCTGCCATGTAGCCTCTAACAGTTCTCACACTCATGACCACGCCATCGTACCCTTAATTACCTTGTTATACCTCACATGTAGTCCTCTCTTTTCTAGCACCCACCATAAAACTTCCATCGGCACCCTATCATGTCTTTTCTAAATCTATAAAGACCATATGTAGATTCGTCTTGGCTTCTTTGTACCTTTCCATCAGCATCCTAAGAAGAAAAATAGCTTACACGGTTGATCTGCCTAGCATGAAGCCAAATTGGTTACCTGAGATGGTAGTTGTAACCCTTAATCTCCTTTCAATAACTCTCCTAAAGTTTCATAGTGTGACTTATTACCTTTATGCCCCTATAATTGTTACAATTCAGCATATCTCCTTTACTTGAAGATGATGACAAGAATACTTTTCCTCCATGCATCAGGCATATGCTCCTTCTTTAGTATCTCATTAAAAAGCTTAGTGAGCCACACAATTCTAACATCTCCGAACGTCATCCAAACCTCTATTGGAATATCATCTGGCCCACATGCCTTCCTTTTTTTCATTTTCCGTAGTACAAATTTAACTTTCGAGACTCTGATCCCTCTTGTATACATCACATTAACTTTTCCTTGTGGCCTAAGATTGTCAAACTCTATCGCATGATTATCATTATAAAGCTTCTCAAAGTAACTCATCCATATTTCCCTAATGTCTTTATCTTCTGTCAAAACCTAATTCGTATCATCTTTAACACACCTCACTTGATTTAGGTCCCGACACTTCCTTTCTCTTATCCTAGCTAGTTTATATATATATATATCCTTCTCTAGTCTCAAGTTTCCTATATACCACATCTAAGTAGAACAAGCTTTACCAACTACTCGCTTAGCTTCTTTTTTCGCTTCTTTGTACTTATTAAAAGTTTCAACATCTTTATGCTTTGGTAAATCTTTATATAAATCCCTCTGGGTATTGCCTTTTGAACTGCCAGGTTTCTTTTCCCGGAGGGCCTTTACCTCTAGATTCCCCTAGTATCTCCTTTGCCACTTTTCTAATGCAGTTGGTCATGGCATCCCACATAATATTTGCCTCACCTATATATGACCAAGTAGCCTCATCTATCAACTTCTTTTTAAAGGCCAATTGTTTTATTTCCTTCAAATGCCACCAATGAGTTCGTGGGAGTTGGTTTATCTTAGTCCTTCTATAGCAAACTTTAATGCTCACATCTAAGATCACTAACATATGTTGGGTGGCTAGTGTTTCTCCAAGAATTACTTTACAATTCTTACATAAAGAACGTTCTCTATACCTTGTGAGAAAATAATATATATGGCTCAAGTTCTTCCCATTCTTAAAAGTGATCAAGTGAGAATCTCTTTTCTTGAAAAATGTGTTTGTTATGATAAAATCATGTCCCAACGCAAATTCTAAAATAAATTTTCCTTCTTCGTTTCGAGCTCCAAAACCAAAACCACCGTGGATTCTTTTGAAGTTTTCTCTATCCTTACCAACATGCCTATTGAAATCTCCTCCAATGAAAATGATATCCTCATTGCCTATACGACACACTAAGTCATCTATGTCTTCCCAGATCTTGACTTTAGTTTCCACATCCAATCCTATTTGTCGAGCCTAAGTACTAATTACATGGATGAACTTATTTCCTAGTACCAATTTGAGCATAATAATTTTATATCCTATCGTTTAATCTCAACTACATCATCATTCACAGTTTTATCCACTAAAATACCAACTCCATTGTGATTCCTTTCCCAACCTGTATACTATAACTTGTGTCCTAAATTTTCAATCTCCTTTGCTTTCTCTTATGTCCATTTCGTTTCTTGTAAGCATAAAATGCTAATTCTTCTTCTTACCATAGCATCTAATAACTCCATAGATCTAGCAGTTAAACCTACATTTCAACTACCTAAACGAATTTTCTTATCATAGGCTAGCTCTGCCTCTTGCACACGTCCATGAATGTACAAGGACCTCCTTTGCATATTTTTCACCATATTCGGGGCCCAACATGGTGCATGGGATCGCTTTTCCCCCCGCACACGTCCATGAATGTGCGAAGACGCTCCTTGCCTATTTAAAACGACACCCGGGGCCTGGCATAGCGCGTCGCACGTAAGGAACGTCCTAACAAATTCTATGTAAGTGAAATCCATGAGAGTGACTTATTTTTACGTTAGCCGTCAACCTACCGTAACTCTCCTCATTTACCCGAGCTTGGAACCGGCTATACAAACGCATAAGCAGAGTTAGAATCATTAGATTATGCCTCTCCAAAAAGTTGCAACTTTTAAAAGGACTGGTTTGCATCTGTCCTCCATCACTGATCACCTCACTAACCTTCTTATGGAAGAATTCAGTTGCCCTTTTCCAAAACCAGTAAAACATGCCCCTTTTGCTCACTCACTACCATTTTTACACCACCCCAAGAAAACAAAAAAAAAAAAAAAAAAAAAAAAAAAAAAAAAAAAAAAAAAAAAAAAAACAAAACAAAACAAAACAAAAAAAAAAAAAAAAGACGCATTCAATAATTTTCTTTGTTCAATTAACGAGATAAATTCTCAATAAGCACATAACAGAACCAGATTTTACAAATCTCAATCATCGAGGGATATTATCAAAGCTATTAAAATCAAACATTAAGCTTAGTTAAAAAAAAAAAAAAAAAAAAAAAAAAAATTGATTAATCTGCTAGACTCAAAAACTCTGAAACTGTCTCAGTAACAATTCAACAAACCCTGTGCTCAATTTCATCGATTATTAGAGGTAGAATCACAGACGATCAAAAATCAATTGCTTTAGAAAAGAGAGGGTTTTGGGATCGTACTGTTTTGGAGCGCTTGAGAAGTGGACCTTGCAGCAAATTCTGACCAGAACCTGAAGTCAATTGGCGCTTGATCCTCTCCAAGCTGTTCTCGGCATCCCCAGCCCTCTGCAACATTGGAATTAACCACTCTGCAGATCAAATATACAGAAAGAAAATGATCAACAAATATATAGATACACACACATATAGAGAGAGGACTAACCGGAGAAGCACCATTGGGGGCCATAGTAGATCAGAATTGAGAATGATCAAAAGGGGCCAAAGGAGAAGTATGATTTGAGAAATATCTTGGAAATGCAAACGGTTTTTTGGTTTCGTGATATTTTCACGAGCCTATTAGGTTTGTATTCATGGACTTGCGGGTGTTTTTTTTTTTTTTTAAGACTCACTGTTTTGACAATTAAGACACTCTTTATTTCACCGATTTAAGTTTTCAGTTTTAAATTTTTACAATAAAAAGTTTTTAAAAAAATGTCACATTTAACCGTTTTTTTACAATGAAAAGCTCTAAAAAAATGTCACATCTCAACTCAAATTGAAAACTCGAAGCAGCAAAGTGAATGAGACCTAAATGAACTCGCAATGGCCCTTTTTTGGATAATTTACCTCGGTAGTTTCAACTATTTAGAAAGTGATATTTTAGGGCGCCTTTATAGTTTGCTTTAAAATGATTTTTGTCGTGTTAGGAGTTAGGTTTTTTTTTTTTATTTTTTACATTTTTTGAGAAGAAAAATAAAAACGAGAGAGAAATGGCATTTGACACAATTAAAGATAAAAAATGAAAATAAAAATAATTTTTTAGTTTAGTGTAAAATGTGAGAGAAATGAAAAATGATTTTTAGTCATTTTTCATTTTTTTTTTCCGTTTTCTCCTCTTCCGAGCACAAAGATAGACATTAATGGATTTTTTTATACTGAAAATAATTTCTTGATAAAACTGCCAAATGCATTTTCAAAAATAATTTCTGTCTGAGATTGAAAATATTTTCATTTCCATTTTAATACAAAAAATAAAATCATTTTGGAACGAGTTCCAAACGTGCCCTTTGTTTTTTGTATGAAAATGGAAATGAAAACGTTTTCAATCTCAAACATAAATAATTTTTAAAAATGCGTTTGGTAGTTTTATCAATATATAGTTTTTAGTATAAAAAAAACCCATTAATGTCTCTCTCTACTCAAGAGAGGAGAAAACATAAACAAAAAATGAATCATTTCTCTCCCATTTTACACTAAACTAAAAAATAGTTCTCATTTCTCTTTTTTGTCTTTAATTGTGTCAAACGACGTTTCTCTCCCGTTTTTTTTTTTTCTCGAAAAATGTTAAAACAAAAACAAAAACAACTCCAAACACAACGCTAGTCTTTTTCTTAAGATTATTTATAAAAATACACCAATAGTAACAATTATTTTATGACTAATATTACTTTTAAAAAATAAACTGTCACATCAATAATTGAAAGACTCATAAATTAAATTGTCAAAATTATCCTTAGTAAAATTCAATGCTAGATTTCAGTTTTTGTTTTTAATTTTTCTCTCTTCATTTGAACTTCCTCCTTTTTCTCTCCTTCTCTTTTTCTCTCTCTTCTTTTAAATGCTCATATTTTCTCTCTTTCTTTCTCCTCTCTCTCTCCTCACTTGAATAAGTTGTAGATATCTCTTCAATCTCTTTCTTTATTTCAATTCACAGTTTTTTCTCTCATTCTCCTTCTCTCTCTTCATTTGAGCTCCACATTTTTTCTCTCCCTTTCTTTCTTTCTCTCTCTCTCTCTCTCTCCCACTCTCCTCATATGAACAAGTTGCAGCTATTTTCTAGAGGCGTTTAATCCCGATTTGCATCTAATGCACGACACAACCTCGTTTAGAAGTGTTAATAAAGAGCACTTTGACTTTTTTTTTCCGCATATATGGTAAGAAATCTTAAAAAAAAGTTTGGGTTATGGTTTTAAGGGAACCAATTAGTCAATTTTATTTCCAATTTGAACAATAAGTTAAATATCAATTAGATTTACTCTGTGAGCATCATTATGTTTTCAAAACAATAATTTTCATATACCAGGTAGTCATTACAATAATGACCAACAGAAATTATTATTGTGACTCATATAGTAATTATCATAATTACAAGTGGTCATAATGATGATTATCAGCATCATATACTAAACTTCTTTTCTCATGAATGAGATTTTAATGCTAAATTCACTTTCAAATTAGTTCTCTTAGATACACAATTCAAACGTTCTTTTTTCAAGGTTTCTTAATTTAGATTTGTGAGTTATGTATGTTTTGTAGGATGTCAGAAAGTTAGCAGAATAGTTGTTGGATTCTTGATAGAATTTGAGATCCGTAATGCAGAGGTGGCACGTAGGCAAGAGGTGGCTCTTCACTTATTAGTTTACCTTTAATATTTTTAGTCTTGACCGGTGTATCAGTTTGAGTACTTTGTTTTTAACTTATCTACTGAAACATGGATTGTTGGCATTTTTCAAGATTTCTTTTAATGTTGGTTACGTATTTGTCTTTGTACTTTGATATTTTGAACTTTTGGTAGGAATATGTTTGATGTTTTTTTGATTTTTTTTTTTAATTTTGTTTTAAAAGAACTATGAAGCACAAATATGCTGCTATGATGCTGAAAAGAACAACTTAGTGAATAATTTAGGCAATTTTTATCTAAGAAAATTGATTATGGTCATTATAGATATTATCGAGTGTATGAATTCAACTACTTTGTCTTGTTGGTAGTAGGATTTCTTTACTGTTTATACATCAAATAAAAAACCTCCAGTAGAAAAAAAAAAAAAAAAAAAAAAAAAAGAGTTGCTTAGTGAATAACTTAGGCAATTTTTAATCAGAAAATTGATTATGGTCATTATAGAAACTACTGATGTAATGACCGAGAAAATCCTAGAATTAAATAATGTAAATTTATTTATTTAAGTCAAGGGCTTTTCTCAGTAATATACTATCATATTTTGTAATTGAATGATTTATGAAATTAATATTAGTATTCCTAAATTCTGTAGTAAGTTTTATGATGAGTTCATAATTTAAGAACAAGTAAATTCAGTTGATAAATTCTTACCGCAATTAAGGCGGAAGAATTCTCCGTGCATATACAATTTGAGAATCATAATTCCAAGAACCTCTTAGTGCAGTATAATGTTAGCAGCGTCTAGAGAAACATGCTAATATTTAAGGAGAAAACCCTTAATTTCCAAACTGATAAAAGGAAATTAAAAGGGTAGTGTATCAGTAAAGAAATTCAAATGCCATATGAGTTCAGAAGTTGACAAAGTCGGGAACTGAAATTTCCTGTCAAGTAAGTAAATTCTCAAAAGGCAGTATGAAGTAATAAGAATAGCTATAAGAGTAGAGCATTAAAAGGTGATAACCAAGTGTTCACCAAACCTTGCTTATGTAAGCAAGATGACATCAAGTAAGCAATTAGAAATTTAAGTTAGGTAAGAAACTGTTACCGACTTTCAGACTGCAATAAGGAATGATGTGTAGAATGCTATGTTAAACCCACAAGTGGGCCAATGCATGAATCTTAAGGTTAAGAAGTGAAAAAGAATTGAAAAAATCAATTCTAGGGTTTAGAAATAATCAGAATGAAAAACAAACGAAAAATGAGTTCGAAAGGCTGAATCGTGTAAATTGGGATTTCCAACCGATTAGGGTTGACCGAGTCAAAATTTATTGACCAAGAGTCGACCAAAATGTCACCCTCAAAAAGTTAGTCAAGAATGGTCAAAGTTGACTAAATTGACCAACTGTCTAAAAAACACAGATAAAACGCGTACTGGACATAAAATTAAGCTGAACCAAAATAGGAAAATATTAAATGATCAATGGTTGAGATTAAAAGTAACAAAATAATAGATGGAGGAGATTTTGACATGTGGAAAGAGAGATGAAGGAATGGCTGGCCAACTTAGTGAAGAATGAATGAGATATTTTGGTGAATTTTGTAAAATGGTCCTAGGAAAAATCAAAATTTGCAACTTGAACCCTTGCCTTTTTGGATGGTAGGTTTATTAATGAAGAAACACAAGGAAATAGTCATTTTTCATGCACAAGAACAGAGAGTGACCAGCCAAGAGAGAAAGAAAGAAAAAATTCACCAAAGTGAGGAAAAGTGTGATTTAAGTGAAAATCGCCGGAATCACCGATGAATAGCATCACTGGAGTTTATTCTTCATTCTTCTAAGGTGAGATTTCAGTTTTCCTCTCTTTTTCTTACCTTGGCCGAATGGTTTGGATGTGGTAGAGGGCATGGAGAAAGTTTGCTAAATTGATGATTGAGTTTCAATTGATGAAGGAATTGAAAACTTAGTGATTAAAGGATGAATTTGTGGTTGTTAGATTATGTTTCTAGCAACTTTTAAATATGAAAATCCTTGTGAGAAATTAGATGGAACCCTAGATTATGGTTCCTAAGTTGATTAAATTGTGTGAGAAAAATTGTTAGTTATGATTAGAAGATGAAGTAATGGATAAAACGAGCTAAGGATAGCTCGGGAAACATAGAAAATTAAGGCGAAACTCTACCAAAATTTAGTTTGAGAATTTGAAGTTAAACTTAGTTTTAGTTCTAGAATTGGAGACTAAACTTGGTTTTAGTTCTAGATAGAAGTTTTAAACTATTTTCTTAGAAAAACACTACATAACTATTAAAACAGTTTTGGTGATGAACAGAGGAGTTCGTTGAAGAACTCGAAGTATAATATCAGGAAAGTATGTCGATTTCATATTTTGCTAATAAAAAGTAAGGTAATCAGGATTCAATAAACCTGATCTTTAAATTAGAAACAAGGTTTTCAATCCTCTAAGGTAGGAAAGAGAAAGAAAGCCATAGGTAGAGAAATTAGATTTTCTTATAAGCTTGCTAAAATAGAATAGCAAGTAATAGTTAATCTCACACTCTTAGTGGGTGTTTATTCTCAGAAATAAACAAGAAAGAGAACAGACGGTGTGGCGAATAGAGGATTCCACTCCTTAAAACAGGTAAGTAGGAATCTCGCCTACAGTATAAATAGATTTTAAAATAAACAATACACATGAATTATATATGTTTAAGTATATTTCATGTTATAGTAATAGTATGTTATGATTTGTCATATTACATATACCTTAATAAGTCAAAAGAAACATATAAGAAGAAACACAGTTGAGTGTTGTACTAGCCTCCGCAAGGGAGGTCAGCAGACTCCGCAAAGGAGATACAGGAAGGAAAGAAAAGGTCCTCTGCAAGGGAGGCACTCAGTTCAGTTTAAAATGACGGTGTCGTTAGGGACCTTACAAACCCTCATTAACCGATGATTGCTTGCACGCAATGGTACAAGCACTCGGACCCATCAATAAGTAAGATAAGTTTAGACAGCAAAACTATGATAAAACATCATAAGACAGCATAATCAGTCCATGCATATATATGTTAGCGTTTATTCCCCTAGGAATAAATGTAACAATTTTCTTCGAGACATTTTGACAATAAATAAAGATTTGTTTATTTCATATATCTATGTATTGTCCTCTTTATGTTCATAATAGTTGAATGTATGATAAGCAAACTGAAAGTCTGAGACTGTCATTCTAAATCTTTAGATCATGCATGTAATGCGAAGAACATGTGGAAGACAAGAATCTAAAGATGATAGTCTAAATCTTATGATCCACAATCGCGGGAATAAAGTTGGGTGCTTTATTCATGTTAAGATTATTATGTTGTCTACTTCCTAACGGAGACGGCTTGTCTTGGTCGTTGGAGGTGGGACTCCATGGGTAGAGACATTGATATAGTTTCTAATGGTGAAATCTATATTGGATCAGACCAAAGATGAATTGTTTTAATTAATAATTCTGTTTGAATAAAACAATTCACTTTTGACAAATTATATGTTGTCATCTTAATCCTGAGATGGATGATGAACTCGTATACTTGACTTGTATCCTTTGATGTACTAAAGGGAGACATCCTGACATTATGTAAAGGTATGCTTGCCAGTGCATTGGGGGTATGACTCATGTATGCGTAGATTCATTATTCATAGATAGTGGAATCCATAGCTCCTATAAAGAGTCAATGATATCCTCTTATGCATTATCAGTGGATTGAAAAATACGAGCGCTCAGCCATTAGACTACTCTGTGTTATCTAATGGTTTACTGTTTGTAATAGTATGAATAGTGTTTTTCCAATGCTTTGATAATGGAACATAAGCTAAATGTAATTGGGAAGGTAAAACAGAACTTGACCTCAAGTCGATTATGGATATCCTATGGGGATGATATACTAATATATTGAGTCATGGACTAGAGCTGATCAGAGCTTTGTAAATATGCTATATAAATCG
Source organism: Morus alba (assembly GCA_012066045.3). Taxonomy (NCBI): domain Eukaryota; kingdom Viridiplantae; phylum Streptophyta; class Magnoliopsida; order Rosales; family Moraceae; genus Morus; species Morus alba. The sequence continues at coordinate 30,581,050 of CP050225.2, forward strand.
AGAGTGCAGCTCTAGGCTTTTAGTAGAATAGCGCTAGAGTTTTATAATCATGAGACGGACTTGTTGGTTTACAAGTAGCGTTGTGATTATAGGAGCTTAATTTATATATGTCCATCGGGTCCCTTTGCTAGCTCACATAATTTCCTGTAACGATACGGTGTATTTCCTACATATTGGTAACTTGTGTTATTTCTATAAAAGAGCTTCAAAGTTAATTCATGATTAATTTATCGGGTGAATTAATTGATTAAATTGATTCTAGATAAATTGGTTGAATTATTGTTTTAAGAGTTGTTTAATATGGGAAGACTATTATATGACTGTTTTGATCAGGTAATTTCTCTATTGGGTTGCTTGAATCAAAACTAAGGCTCTATGCAAGTTTCCCATGTTGAAGAACTAGGAAAACAACTTTCGTCAGTGCAGACAGGTTGACCGGTGGGTAGACCGATCACAGGTCAACCGGTCCGGTCAACCGGTTAGGTCGACCGGTGGGTAGACCGATTTGTGAAGGACAGGTCGACCGGTGAGTTATAACGTCTCTGTCTCCAGTCGACCGGCTGTAACGCGTAACGCGTGCTGATGTGGCAAAATCGACTCTGGGTGCGATTAAATCTTTGGGAAACCTAATTGTTACGGAAGTGTGACTTCCTAAACAGTATAAATAGCCTATTAAGTCACATTACTCATTAGATCACTTGAGAGACTTTTTGGCAGCTATTTGACAAAAGAGATTCCAAGAGGAAAAATTGTTTAATTATTAAGAACAAATTTTCTTTGGCTCTCTTGTGATTGGAAGGAGATCAAGAATACCAAGAGGAGATTAAAACGAAGTGTGCCCACCCGCACATTGATTGTGGAAACGAGAATAGCAAAGAAGACCAGTTGGTTGAGGCTCTTCTGGTTTCTGTTTGGAACGCTTTGATCTGTCAGACGTGCAGTTTCCTGAAATCTCAAAAGGTATGATTTAGATCTTTAGTATTTATGTTATATAGCATCATGAACATATTCTTGTTTGGCTTTGACGTTGATTAAAATTTTTTAAATTCCGCTGCGCACTCGATGCCATTATTTTTCCAACAATTGGTATCAGAGCCATGGTTATTTGTTCATGATTATGCTATGTACATAGATTTGTGATCTAAAAATATCTCTTTTATGCTTGGATTGATATATTAGAGAGATGGCACTCTAGGGTTTCTATATTATGTTGTTGTCATGAATATATGGTGAATGAATGATTAAATAATTATTATTGGTTGTCATTTATGAATTATCAATGATTATTTATTATTTAATTTTTACCCGTTATGGTTCCTTAGATTTTAGAATGGTTGTATAGGAATTTGTTTTTTGCAATGTAATTAGATATGCGGCCTATCATCGCCGTTAGGGTTTATTTTATTTTCTTTAGTAGAAATTTTGTAAACCGGAAAATGGTATAGGAATTTTTATGTAAAATTCTTGGAGGAGATTGAAGATGGATTTTCAAGATGAAGGATATGAATGTATCTAATTTTTCCTTGGTTTATAAAATTGTTTTGTGTTTTTGAATAAATTGAAAAACTGCTTTGATTTCTGAAAATCTGGGTTACTGTCGCATGGGCACCGGTCGACCGCATCGGTCGACCTGTTAGTGTAAGGCGGTCGACCGGTAGAGTATAATTACTCTGTCACCGGTCGACCGGACCTAACGGGACAGTATACGATTTTGCTGTTTTTTGAGATTTTTTCAAGAACACATGGAAAATAATTTTATGATAACCGGAATTAGATTATGATGAAGAATTCAATGACAACCGGGAAGATTCAAGATGAAGAATTGATATATGTTTCGATTATTCTTTGTAATCTTTAATTTCTTTCTTTTCTCTAGGATGGAACCATAATATTACGGTTATTATTCTTATTATGCTTGTTGCCTAGCTTAATTGCTTTGTATGATTGCATATAATATGATTTGCTATTTATGTGATAACATGTCATATAGAATAGGGAGTGCCGCTCATTAAAATTGTTCATGCATATTTCTTAACATAAAACCTTGTTTTTCAAAAGATTGAGTGGGTGAGGGTTTTTGAAGAAAAGACTCATGGCCTCCATCGTTGGTCCGCAGGTAACACATGGTGATACCGACCCCTAGGAAGGGATTCATTATGTACCGGTGTGGATCTCTGAGAGGATAATTTATTTGAGCATATTTTTATGGTTGTACACCCCTAGGTGACAATTGTAATATATAGATCAAATAGTTGAAACGATGGTTATACACTCAAGATTAATTTAATTATTAATCTCCCCTAGGAGCTCGCTAATTAAATTAATGGCCAAAAAAAAACGGTTATCAATATATCTTTGGACAAAGATTGATCCGGATGGTATATATTGATCGGAGGGATCCGTGTTCCTAATTAAATTTTGCATGATCTCCCCTAGGAGACTTACAAAATTTTGAGTTGGGAATTATCATTGTAAGGTTGTGATTTTTTCAAGGTTTTGACACACAAACATATTTATTGCATTATAACATGTATATATGTTTGATTACTAAATGTTTATGCAAGTTTGCTTATACTAGATATATGAATGTTTATTGTAGATCAAAATGTCTTCTAGCGCATTATCATCGATACTTAATAAACACAACTTAACTGGCGAGAATTTTACCGATTGGAAAAGGAACCTAAAGATCGTCCTAACCTTTGAGAAACTGAATTTCGTCAGATTGAACACACCTTGTCCTCCGGAGCCACCGTTGATGCTCTTAATGAGGTCTTCATAAGCGTATCAACGTGGAAAGGACTCGACGATATGGCTCATTTGTTATATGATGGCGAGCATGTCCACTGTATCTTTGCAAGCACAACATGAAGATTATATAATCGCTCGTCCGATTATGGATAATCTTGAGGACATGTTCGGTGGCCAAGCCATCGAAAAATGTCGGGAAGCCCTTAGCAACCTTATTAATCGCAGCATGTAATTGGGTCTTCCATAAAGGAACATATGTCAAGGTGATGGGCTATTTGCTGAAGTTCAAACCAATGGGACCGACATCGATCTTTGAGTCTCAATCGACCATGATCTTTGAGACTTTGTCGAAGGAATATATTCCGTTTAGGGCATCATTCAATTTGAGCGCTAGATGAATATAACCCCGACAGAGTTGATACAAGAACTCCAAAAGTTCGAGCGGATGATCAAGGGGTCGACTATTGTGGAAGCCAACTTTTTTTGAGGCATCTTCTTCCAAACCCCTTGGGGAATGGAAAGAAGAAGCAAGTAGCTAAGAAGGAGAGTTCTTCAGTTCCGCCAAACAAGGGCAAGAACAAGAAGAAGAGGAACCCGAACAAGCTTAAATGCTTTCATTGCGGGAAAGTGGGGCACATGAAGAAGAATTGCAAAGACTACCTAGCCACTAAAGGCAAAGGAGGTGAGTGTGATCTTTTGATTGTGAAAGCATGTCTAGTTGAGGAATCCAGTGAGAACTGGGTCATAGATTCTAGAGCAACTAATCATGTATGTGTTTCTCTACAAGGGTTCAAGCAAACGAGAAGTCTTATAAATGAAAGCTTCACGTTGAGGATGGGCGATGGAACACTAGTGTTAGCTGAAGCTGAAACAGTGGGAGACGTCCATCTTTATTTTGATAGTTATAGGAGTTTATTTTTGCGAGACTGTTTTTATGTTCCTCAATTTAAGAGGAATCGTTGCTTGTTTATTTCCATCTTTTATTTTGATAGTTATGGATGGAGCAAAATAATCTATATTTTTATTTTGGACTCACTAGGAAGTTGTTAATAACTTTTATGTTCCTCAATTTAGGAGAGGTTGGAATCTTAGTTCTTTAAAGGTTGAGTTTACCCCAATGTGAATCTTGTTTATTTAAGGAAAGTGTTCTTGAAGGAATAAATGTAACAATTTTCTTTGAGACATTTTGACTATTAATAAAGAAATTTGTTTATTCCATATATCTATGTATTGTCCTCTTTATGTTCATAATAGTTGAATGTATGATAAGCAAAGAAGAAATAGAACCTTGTTGGACATGAAAGTCCATGATGAGTTATTCGTCATTCTAAATCTTTAGATCATGCATGTAATGTGAAGAACATGCGGAAGACAAGAATCTAAAGATGATAGTCTAAATCTTGTGATCCACAATCCGAGGAAAGAGGGAATAAAGTTGGCATGCTTTATTCATGTTAAGATTATTATGTTGTCTACTTCCCAAGGAAAATAAAGTCATGGTTTCAACGGCAACTTGTCTTGGTCGTTGGAGGTGGGACTCCATGGGTAGAGACATTGATATAGTTTCTAATGGTGAAATCTATATTGGATCGGACCAAAGATGAATTGATTTTTTTAATTAATAATTAAGCCCATTGGGTGTAAATTTGAATAAAACAATTCACTTTTACACGCAAAAGGAAGGAATCAACTACGAGGAAATTATATGTTGTCATTTTAATCACGAGATGGATGATGAACCCGTTCTTGAATACTTGACTTGTATCCTTTGATGTACTAAAGGGAGACATCCCGACATTATGTAAAAGATTTGACGTGGTCAATTCTTTTGGTGCATTGGGGGTATGACATATTCATGATGGAAAAGTGGTTTTTCTCTTGTTATATGTTGATGATTCATTATTCATAGATAGTGGAATCCATAGCTCCTATAAAGAGTCAATGATATCCTCTTATGCATTATCGATATGCGTAATTCCAAGAAAGGTGAGCAACCATGGATTGGAAAATACAGCGCTCGGCCATTAGACTACTCAATTGCCATCTATGTTATCTAATGGTTTAACCGTTTATAATAGTATGAATAGTGTTTTTCCAATGGTTTGATAATGGAACATAAGATAAATGTAATCCGGGAGGGAAGGTAAAAGCAGAACTTGACCTAAAGTCGATTATGGATATCCTATAGGGGATGATATACTAATATATTGAGTCATGGACTAGTGGCTCGATTTTCGATGGCTTTGTAAATATGCTATATAAATCGAGAGTAACACCAAAGAACCTCTAAGGCTTTTAGTGGAATATTGAAGAGTTTTATAATCATGAGACGGACTTGTTGGTTTACAAGTAGGCGTTGTGATTATAGGAGCTTGATTTATATATGTCCATCGGGTCCCTTTGCTAGCTCACATAATTTTCTTTGAGACATTTTGACTATTAATAACGATTTGTTTATTCCATATATCTATGTATTTCCTACATATTGGTAACTTGTGTTATTTTCTTTAGATCATGCATGTAAAAAAAGGTTCAAAGTTAATTCATGATTAATTTATCGGGTGAATTAATTGATAAATTGATTCTAGATAAATTGGTTGAATTATTATTTTAAGAGTTGTTTAATATGGGAAGACTATTATATGACCGAGATGGATGATGAACCCGTATTTTGATCCTTTGATGTACTAAAGGGAGACATCCCGACATTATTTCTCTGGTGCATTGTGTTGCTTGAATCATTAATACATAGTGGAATCCAGGCTCTATAAAGAGTCAAGATTTCCCATGTTGAAGAACTAGGAAAACAACTTCGTTATCTAATGGTTTAGTTGCTTATAATAGTATGAATAGTGTTTTCCAATGGTTTGATAATGGAACATAAGATAAATGATCCGTAAACTTGACCTCAAGTCGATTATGGATATCCTATAGGGATGATATACTAATATATTGAGTCATGGACTAGACCGATCGTAGCTTTGTAAATATGCTATATCGACGACTCTAGGCTTTTGGGGAAGACTAGAGTTTTATAATCATGAGACGGACTTGTTGGTTTACAAGTAGCGTTGGATTATGAGATTTTATATGTCCATCGGGTCCCTTTGCTAGCTCACATAATTTCTCCGTGTATTTCCTACATATTGGTAACTTGTGTTATTTGTAAAAAGAGGTTCAAAGTTAATTCATGATTAATTTATCGAGTGAATTAATTGATAAATTGATTCTAGATAAATTGGTTGAAAATTTTAAGAGTTGTTTAATATGGGAAGTTTTGCGATTAAAGTTTCCTTTGAAGGAAAAAACCTAATTGTTGACCGGTGGGTAGACCGGAACCGGTGTGACTTCCTGAAACGGTCGACCGGTGAGTTATAAATAGCCTATTAAGTCACATTACTCATTAGATCACTTGAGAGACTTTTTGGCGGCTATTTGACAAAAGAGATTCCAAGAGGAAAAATTGTTTAATTATTAAGAACAAATTTTCTTTGGCTCTCTTGTGATTGGAAGGAGATCAAGAATACCAAGAGGAGATTAAAACGAAGTGTGCCCACCCGCACATCGATCGTGGAAACAAGAATAGCAAAGAAGACCAGTTGGTTGAGGCTCTTCTGGTTTCTGTTTGGAACGTTTTGATAGTCAGACGTGCAGTTTCCTGAAATCTCAAAAGGTATGATTTAGATCTTTAGTATTTATGTTATATAGCATCATGAACATATTCTTGTTTGGCTTTGACGTTGATTAAAATTTTTTAAATTCCGTTGCGCACTCGATGCCATTATTTTTCCAACAATATAGTCATGTGAACTTTCAATTATTTTGCGAGTAATAGTTCCTACTTACTAAGCGAAAGCTCATTTCAGAGTATTTATATTGTAGGTAAGCAATCTACACATAATGTTTGATGGACTGATGGCAAGGCAGCGGGCGAGTGGAGTGGAGGTCGGGGAATGGATACCACATGCAGTTATTCCGCAATAGTTTAAAGTTTTAAAAGATTTAGTTGAATATGTCTATGAACTTGTGTTTTGGAAGTTTGTAGTATGATTGTTAAGTTTGTGTAAGCTAGTAGGATTTTGAGAAGTAAAAATATATCTATGTGTAAATTTATGCTTTAGAAAAGGAATTATTTTTGAAGTATAAACACTTTGCTATGTTCAAAAGTGGAAACCATAATTTATGTCGTTAGAGTAAGTTTAAAAAAAATGATATAGTTCTTTAAGAGGAAGAAACTTATGTTCATAATGTTACAACATTCATACAATATTTTAAAGAAAATACTATAGCATTCTATATAACATTTTAGAAATAAAATGCTACAACATTCATACAACATTTTTTAAAAAATATTGCAGCATTCTAGGTAGCATTTTTTTTTTTTTTTTTTTTTTTTAAAAAAGTCTCAAATTTTAGGAGTTTCAGAAAATATATGTTAAAGTTAACTACAATGACGACCAACCCAGCAGGGTCGTCACAACTGAGTGGTCATTTTAGAAATTATCATAGTGTACCAATTCAACTACTTTGTCCTGCTGGTAGTAGAATTTATTTACCATGTATACATCAAATGAAAAAACTACCAACATGATCTAAAAAAGTTACTTAGTGAATAACTTAGAAATTTTTAAGTTGAAAAATTAATTATGCTCATTACATAAATTACTAAGTAGACATTTTAAAAATTATCGTAATGTACCAATTCAACTACTTTGTCCTACTAGTAGTGGATTTCTTTATCGTTTATATATTAAATGAAAAAACCACAAGTAGAATCTAAGAAAAAAAAAAACTGCTTAGTGAATAACGTAGACAATTTTTATTCAGAAAATTAATTATGGTCATTACAGAAATAACCAAGTAGTCATTTCAAAATTATTATAATGTACCAATTTAATTACTTTGTATTACTAGTAGTAGGATTTTTTTACTGTTTATATATCAAATGAAAAATTACCAACAGAATTTTTTTAAAAAAAAGCTGCTTAATAAATAACTTAAGCAATTTTTTTTTTAAAAAAAAAAATTGACCAACAAAATCACGACACGTGGCAACATTCGCTCTCCGCCAAACACACAACCCTCGACGTTTCAACTCCTCAAGGTCAGCCACAGAGCCTGAAGCCGAGGTCCAGATTAGGGTGACGACCCCATGTGGCGTCGACGGATGCAAACTGCCTGAATTAAGGCGTTAAGATCCCTCGACTGCAGAAAAGGTCGCTCGAAAGGACGAAAGAGGCTAAGGCAACACTGGCGACGAGGGAAGCCTTTCGTCGAGGCATAACAAGTTACATGCGAAGGTGAGAGACCACTGACAGCATTAATGGCAAGTTTTACAAACCGCCTTCTGGGGGACAGAAAAGCATTACGGAGACTCACATAGCCGTAATAGAAGACTAATCAGTTGAGTGAACAGTACTGATTAGTGGGCTATGAATGGGCCTAAAAAGGAGAAGCACATGAGTGCATCTACCTATGGAGGAAAACCCCCTGCGAAGGAAGCCCAAGTATATAAGGAGAAGGACCCCAATGGAAAGGGGTCCAGAGTTTTTCCGAAAGAAGAAAAGAAAGAAACAAGAGAGTAGTTTGTGTAAATTGTAAAGCTCCTCAAAAGAAATATAATACAAATAGTGGATGTAACTCTGATTCAATAGACTGAACCAGTATAAAATTTCCTTTATGTATTTACTTACAGCTCATTCAACACACTAATTAGCCGGTAATCCAAAGGGTAACCTAAGGTAACCCAATTGGTTTATTGTTGACGAAATTCCACCGTCAACAACAATGATCATTACAAAATTTACCGAATAATCATTTTAAAAATTACCATAGTATACCAATTCAACTACTTTATCCTGCATTTACACAATTCTCTAGTTAATAAAGAGCACGTTGACCTTTTTCTCAAAAATATTTGCACAAGAATGTTGTATGGCACAATGTTACAAGAATGACCATGGTGATTACACATTTGAATTCACGGTCAACTTTCAATTTACTTGACAAATAAAAAACGTGCATGTGTCGCCATAACCATGCCAAAAACACACTATTGCCTTGAGGTTAGACGTCTGGGGAAGCCAATTATTAGAGAAAATCTCCAGTTCCAGGGTTTTTTTTAGAGTATAATTTGAGTGTAGTTTTTGAGTTGAATTTGAGTTATAAATTGAGTTGAAGTTAGAATTTGAATAAAGTTAAGTAAAATTGAATAAAGTTGAAACTTAAAAGAACGTAAACTTAAATAAAGTTAAAACTTGAATTGTTTTTTTTTGAGTTTTTTAGACAAAAGAACAAGTAGAGTTTACCTCAGACAACTGCACTACAGTATATACTCCGTTTTTCTTCTTTGCATGATAAGTAAGCTAAACCAACTTCAAAAATGTAAATAAGTTGAACAAATACTTGAGACAATAGGCTGAAAATAATACACAATTAGAAAAGAAAAGAAAATGGAAAATAGACGTGCACAAAGGGTGCGCTTGATGGTGTTTCTTAAAGCGTAAAATCACTTTTTTAGCCATCAAAAGCTGATAACAGTGTTTAATAAAAATTATAAAAAGTGATTTTTAAAGAATTTTTAAAGAATTTATAGCTAAAATCAGAAGCAGCTTAAAGACAACTTTGACTTTTAGATTGTATGGGAATCAACATAGTACAATTAATGATTATCAACAAAGTTATATTAAATAATTAATTATTAATTACTAATTATATTATATATTAATTAAAAATTAATAAATAGATATACATAGTAATTACTTAATTATTAATTAAATATTAATTTATTACTATTAAGTTTTTAATTTTGTTAATAAAATAATAAATAATATAGTAATTATTTATTTAATTAAAGATTAATTGTCAAAAATTATTATATAGCATATTAACAATAAAACAAATAATAATAGGTTATTAAATTAATAATTAATAATTAATATATCCTCTATTAATTAATAAATAATTAGTAAATAAAAAATAAATAGTAATTACTCAATTAATAATTTATATTAAATTATAATTATCAATACGTAATATATTAATAAATAATAATCAATAATTGATAATTAGTAATTAATCATTATAAAAAGAATAAATATAAAAAAATTGATTATGTGATATATTAAATAATAGATTATTAAATAAACATTAATAATTAATTAACTAATTATTTAATTATATAACTAAAAATTAATAATTACATATAACCTAATAAATACGAGTACATTATTAGCATAATAACTACTTATAATTAATTACTAAGTACTATTTAATTATTTAGCATATTAATTTATTATATATATAGTTTAATTACTAATGTACTTATTAATGATAATCTATTTATTATTATATTATTAATATATTAATTTTTATTTGCTAAATAATTATCAATTATTAATTACTTTATATATTAATTTAAAATTATTAATTACAATCATCTTAAGTACCCATAACAATTCAACCTCACAATTTACCAAACGTTATTACTCTGTTTTTAGAACCAACAACATTTGTATAATTACAGCCTACCAAATACTCATATTTTTTTTGTAACATCTGTTTTTTTTTCAGTATAACTAAAAGTAATTTTTTCAGAATCTACAATACTACCAAACTAGGCCAAAAACAACTTATGTTTATATATATAATATATGTATATATATATAGTTATGAGAGTTGCACCCAAAAATAAAACACCAAAGACTTCTAAAATTTCTCAATTTTGATAATCAATATTTCTAACTGACTTTTTAAATTTTCTAATACTTTTAATATATCTTTTCCCAGTTCTTAAAAACGAAAAAAAAAAAAAAAAATCCCATTGAACATAATGAGGAGAAGAAGAAGAACAAATATACCGAAGCACGAGTTCAAGGAGCAATATGCTAAAAAAAAAGACTTGATCACAAAATAAACACATACAAAGTGATCAACTAGGGACCTAAACCTCTCATTTTTAGCATACAGATATTCTACATATACAATGGGGCATACACCAGCTTTATGTTACTTTCAGTCCATGGGTTTCTATTCATTAGTAAAGACAAGATATTCATATAACTGGGAAAGGGCCTTCTAAGCTCTTGAGCCAAATATATACATAACATGAATGCATGCATATATTTAAAAATATATATCTACATTTGTAAACATATATTTGTGTATAAGTAAGCTAAAAGAAATGTGTCAATTTGGTTATTAACACAAATAACCTTGTTGTTTCAAGAACCAGAGTGCCCCTTCCGCAGCATGTTCTGCTGCTGCTTTCTTCTTGGGATGAGCTGAACTAAAGCACTCCAAAATAATATCCAGAGCTTCTTCTATTTCAACCAAAACCTCTTAAGGTTTTTGTTTGCTTATTTTTAGTAAATTGGTTGTAAGATTGGCTAGCATTGTAAATTGTAGACTTTTTAAGGAAAGTCTTGTTGTCATGTTTATGAGTTGCAAATCAAAGGATTTGATTGCTAAAAATGAAGAGTGGACTTTTTGGGGGAATTGATTGCGAGTAATCTATAGGATGGAGCATGGTTGTTTGTGTGGAAAAAAGGTTGTACGCTGGGTGTTTTTTGTTTCTGAAAGTCAGAGGGAAAAAGGCTGAAAATAGGAGAGACGTTGGTCTTTATGTGAGAATTGTTTATTGGAAACTTACCTTGCATGAGAGCTAGAGATTTGTGTTGGCATGATAAGCTGATTGCGTGAAGCTAAGCTTGTGGAGATATATGATTTAAACATAAATTCATATTGATGTGATCTTCACGTACTTCACAAGTGTAGGCACATGAGCAACTTTGCTATATATACATAAGTTGTGTACGTGAGTTGGTGTGCCTTGAAAAAATAATTGGGTAATCAAAGGATACATTTAGGGCATGGTTTTTATAGAAGAAACATTTAAAAAAAGTCTACGTGAGAGTGAGCCTTTATGTGTTGATTGAAGATCGTCATTAGGGAGAAGGATTAGAAGCTTTCGGAAGAAAGCGCACTGCCAGTCGAAGAGATTTCGCAGTGCAGTTTTTTAAGACGAGTGGGTTCGCTGGACAAGGTCATTAGGGAGATTCGACACGATGGCGAGAACGTCAAGGATGGAGTCTTTGAGTGTATAAGTCTGATTGGTGTTTGTAATCCTTTGTTTTTAATGGATTGTTCACTGTCTGGACGTGGCCCCGCAGAGTATGTGTGCGCACCGAACTGCGATATCATTTTCGGTGTTCTTTAGTTTTCCCCTACATTACTTTCTGTTTTTGCACGTTTTCAATTCTCTGTCGTGTTTTTACTGGTTTAATTTCAACGCATCTGTTATTAGTGTTACAACTAGTATTGTAACACTCTTTGCGACACCGACCGAAAAACAGACCGAACACTATCCGTTAGTAAAGACAAGATATTCATATAACTGGGAAAGGAGGCCTTCTAATCTCTTGAGCTAAATATATACATAACATGAATGCATGCATATATTTAAAAATATGTATGTATATTTATAAACATATATTTGTGTATAAGTAAAGTAAAAGAAATGTGTCAATTTGGTTATTAACACAAATAACCTTGTTGTTTCAAGAACCAGATTGCCCCATCCGCAGCATGTTCTGCTGCTGCTTTCTTCTTGGGATGAGCTTAACTAAAGCACCCCAAAATAATATCCTGAGTTTCTTCTATTTCAACCAAAACCTTGTAAGTAAATCTGCAAAAAGAAAATGTTTCTTTGAGTCAAGCCTACACTTTGGAGAAAAATGAAAGTTTTCTATTGCTCAAAGCAATGATCAAATACTAGGCTTACAATTTCAAGTGGCCAGGTCCCTCCTCATTGCAGCATTCAAACAAAGGAGGCTTCCAAAAGTTAGCAGTGCAAACTTCATACAGGCGGGATCTCGCTGTTGCAGTACCTGAAAGATGAGTGAAGTTATGGCGAATGCCTAATACTTGATTACCATGATGATCAAAAGTATCTAGAAACAATATCAGTACCCATTGTCTGCGATTCAGTGTCAAGGTCGTCATTTTTAATGGCCTTGCAATTAGACTGGGGCTGTTTACTTGTTGCTGGTTTGCATGAGGAAACATTCATTGGTTCATTTGTGGAACGGACTTTGGTGACAAACTTACTTTTAACAAAGTGCACCCCATATGTCTACTTTTGCTGAGAAAGCAACTGTAGTTGATGATATTTCCAGGGAGAAAAAAAAAAAAAAAAAAAAAAAAAAAAAAAAAAAAACTCAATTTACTCATTTTGTGTGTGTGTGTGTGTGTATCTTCATATATATATATATATATATATATATATCTTCATTAATCATGATACGTATTTCAGAAGACATGAAGCAAAAACCGTAACAATTCTGTTTCTGTTTTTTTTTTTAGCCACCACATTTCTCATGCTTTTGGGGCAACACGTATACAAATTAAATACTTATAATTAAGTAGAAAGAGAAACAGAAATGAATCAGCAACAGATCAGAAATAGTCGGAAGAGCTAGAGAATAGTTTTGCCAAAATTATTTGCTATGTACCTCTGTCATACGCATAGTTTTCTCGTTTTCATGGCAAAAGCAAAACTACGTTGGCAATCCTTTACCACAATTCAATCTCTCTCTCTCTCTCTCTCTCTCTCTCTCTCTCTCTCTCTCTCTCTCTCTCTCTCGTTAAGCCATCACCTTAATATTAGGCCTCTCTCTCTCTTAACACAAAACCGCTGTCCATAACCAACAAAACCACCACATGATCAAGCTGTCCCTCTCTCTCTTATAAGAGAAATGCCCATAAGCTCTCCCCGCTCTCTCCCGTCGCCGGAAATCTGACCTTCATTCGACCGACGACAACGAAGACTACGACGACGACGACGATCGCCACCACAAGAGCCACCTCTCGCCGGACGTTCCCGAACGCGCCGGCGATGGGCCACCACACGCGCAGGGAATCCCTCTCCGGGCCGTTCCCCACGTCAGCCCGGTCCGCCGACGAGTACGTGACCGACCTCGAGTGGCCCTTCGGAAAGCTCGACGGCATCGACTCCGACGACGTCCGCGAGACCGCCTACGAGATCTTCTTCACGGCCTGCCGGTCATCACCTGGCTTCGGTGGCGGCCGGAACGCCTTGTCCTTCTATTCCTCCAATAACCACGACAATAACAATAATAATTGTGACGGGAATGGTAGTGGTAATGGGCCGGCGAGTCCGGCGAGTCCGAAGCCCAGCGGAGGCGTGGTGATAACGACGCCGACGAGCAGGGTGAAGCGGGCTCTAGGGCTGAAGATGTTGAAGCGGTCTCCGTCGAGGAGGATGGTGTCTGGAGGCGGCGGGGGGTCGAATCCGGGGTCACCGAGCTCTCATGGGGGATCGAACGGGGGGTCGCCGTCGATGTCGTTCACCGTGCCGCAGCTGACTAGGCCGAGGCGGCCGATGACGTCGGCGGAGATAATGAGGCAGCAGATGAGGGTGACGGAGCAGAGTGACAACCGGCTGAGGAAGACGCTCATGAGGACCCTTGTAGGCCAAGTACGTATTTACTAAGTATATGTTAAGAAAAATGAAATACGAAGAATATATATAATAATGGAAATGCATGCTAGAATTCTTGACCAGATTAACCATTTTGGAACAGCAACAAATAAGCTACGCTTGTGTTTCCAACATTAATCAATTTGATCGACGATAATAGAAAAAGAATAACGTATGATAAATATATCCTGTTTAGAAATGACAACTTTTTCAAGAAAAACATAAAACGACGATAATAGCATTATTTGTGTGTGTGTGTGTTTTTTTTTTTTTTTTTTTTTTTTAATTCATTCATATTTTAAAGTACTCAAAATTCACAAATTCAGTTTATTGCAGTATCAACCATCTCCAATGCAAATAATGTGAATGCAACATTATTTGGTTTAAAAAAAAAAAAAAAAAAAAAACCAAGGTACCAAATGTTTTAAATACAAAATGTTATTATGAATGCTGCATTTGTTCAATGAAGTTTGAGTTTCAAAATATGTAAAATTAAATATTAAATTCTTGAATAATTTAAAAATCTCAATAAATGAGGACCAGGTATATATAATGCATGACAAATTTAAACACTAAAATTAGCACCAAATTTAAGAATAAAATACAGAAATTTAATATTGTCACAGAGCATTAGAAATGCTAATTTAACGACACAGGTGAATACTTGAATCGAGATTTTCTACGATGTACTTATTGAAAATTATATAAGTAAAATTGAAAAATAAAGAACAAAATACTTTAAAATGAAGAACGAAAAAAAAAAAAAAAAAAATTGAAGAAAGACAGAAGGAGAAGGGAGAACAAGAATATACACTACATTTTTTATTCATTAATTCATCATTCAGATCAACATACATAACTCAAGTTCACATGAGCTTCACAACAAGGTTTCAGATCAAGAGATCAATAATAGGATCAATTAAGACCAATTTTCGGTGTCAGGCTCAAATTTGTACGAGCTTCACAACACTTTTCTTTTCTTTTCTTTTCTTTTTTTTTTTTTTTTTTTTTTTTTTTTTTTTTTGATGGACGTTCTTTAAAAGGATCAATAATCAAGTATCAATAGATCACGGCATTCTTCACCAGTACTTTTCGACATGATCAATTATCAAAAGATCAAACAATTCATTCTTTTGGGCCTTTTTTCAATATTTTTTTTATTTTCAGATTCAACATTTTTTTTCTTTGTTCTTTCTTCACACAACTTTTTTTTTCAAATATTTATTTTTTCTCTCTCTGTTTTTTTCTTTTTTTTTTTTTAAAAAAAAAAAAAAAAAAAGCGATAATGGGCTAAAGTAAAGCCTATAAACGGCAAATAACAAAACAAAAAAGCTTTAATATATAAAAGAAGCCAGAACCTTTAAGGGGGAGATATGCAAAGTTTTTTGGGCACACGAACAGGTAGTTGCAGCATGATAATAAGGGCAGATGGATTTTTTCGACATAGAGATAGGATTTAAACCCTCTCAGCTGATACCAAATTGAAAAATAAAGAACAAAATACTTTGAAATTAAGAACGAAAGAAATAAAAGAAAATGAAAATTGAAGAAAGACAGAAGGGAAAGGGAGAGCGAGAATAGACAAGAGACTACATTTTATATTCATTAATTCACATACTACAAAGAATACTTGCCCTATTTATAGGGGAAGAAATATCAAGAAAGAAAGGAAAACTAATACAAACGCGAAAGTAAACTAATTGACAACTACCACCAAATTGCTTCTAATTGACGGTCCAAACCACAAAATCTCTAAATATAGAAAAGAAATCACAAGAATCAACATAACAAATATTTGTAATTTGATGAGTACTGATTAATTAGTCTCCAATTAGAATTCATCATCATTCTTTTAAAAATAAAAAACAAAAAAAATAGTATTCATGATCATTCGTATCAATACTGGTTTGATCTTTCTACGCATAATATAGCATTACCTTCACGCAAATACATATTATTTTTTAACTAAATCTGAACCGGTTCTAATTATATTAATTCACAAGTTTGTGATTAATGTTTTTGCTTATACAGATGGGAAGGCGAGCAGAGACCATAATCCTCCCACTAGAGCTCCTCCGCAACCTCAAACCCTCCGAATTCAACGACTCCCACGAGTACCACCTCTGGCAAAAACGACAACTCAAAATCCTCGAGTCCGGCCTCCTCCTCCACCCTTCCATTCCCCTCGACAAGTCGAACCCCTTCGCCGCCCGCCTCCGCGACATTGTCCGCTCCGGCGAGTCCAAGCCCATCGACACCGGCAAGAACTCCGACACCATGCGAACCCTATGCAACTCCGTCGTCTCCCTCTCCTGGCGCAGCCCCAACGGCTCCACCCCCGCCGACGTCTGCCACTGGGCCGACGGCTTCCCCGTCAATGTCCACCTCTACGTCGCCCTCCTCCGCTCCATCTTCGACATCCGCGATGAAACCCTAGTCCTCGACGAGGTCGACGAGCTCCTAGAGCTCATGAAAAAGACGTGGTCCACGTTTGGCATCACTAGGGCAACGAGCAACGCGTGCTTCACGTGGGTCTTGTTCCACCAATACGTCGCGACGGCGATGGTGGAGCCAGAACTGCTGGGCGCGGCGCACGCTATGCTGGCGACGGAGGTGGCGAGCGACGCGAGGAAGAGCGAGAGGGATGTCGTTTATACGAGGATATTGTCGTCGGTTTTGGGGTCGATGAAAGGGTGGGCGGAGAAGAGATTGATGAGATACCATGAGTATTTCTTGAGAGGGACGGTGGGGCAGATAGAGAGCCTTTTGCCGCTGGCACTGTCGGCGTCGAGGATATTGGGAGAGGATGTTACGATCGTAGAAGGTGGTGGCGGCGGCGTCGGTGATGGGGAGGAGAAGAGGGATACAATGGTGCTGGTGGACTCGTCTAGGAATCGGGTTGACTATTACATCAGGTCTTCGGTCAAGAATGCCTTTGCAAAGGTCAGTATTTCTAATTCATATATAGAATCGCATTTCTTTATATCATATATACACACGTACGTGAATCGCATTTTTTTTTTTTTTTTTGTAAGAATTTAGCCACATATTAATAAATAATATTAAATTACGCAATTAAATGAATGGTCAAAATGCTATTAGAAAAATAAACGGAAATAATAAAAAATACGTTAATATGAAAAGCTTAAGAAAGTATATAAGTTAATTTTTAATTATAGAAATTAATAGATCGTAACTTGTCAAGTTATGGTTCATAACTAAATAAGTTATTGACAAATTTATCAAGTTATGGTTTATAGTCAGATAAGTTATAGACAAAAACCGTGAATTATGGACAATAACTCATCAAGTGATGGTTCATATCCAGACAAATTATAGACAAAAATAATAATTTAGCCTATTTATTAACTTATGTAAACTATTGACTTATTAATTTTAATTCATCTCAAGTCTTGACTTATTTTTCTCTTTCTCTTAAAAATAAATAGGGATCAGAAAGGACAAGTGGATAATAAATATTAACTCTACATTTTTATGCGTATGTTCTCTATGCTAATTTTCATGGAAGCGTATATGAGCTTTTGGATGTTCAATAGAACCTTGCTTTTTCTAGATACTCGCAATAAACTGTAAAATATAGACATGTATCGTCCTTTCTCTCGTGTTTAATTTTCTTGCAATATCTAGAAATTAATGTAAACCCTTCACCCTTTTCTTTTTTTTTTTTTTAAAAAAAAAAAATCTAAACCTCCACTTTCTGAGGACAAAAGTATCCTGATGTCAAACTTTTTTTTTTTTTGAAAGGATTCTGATTTCATGTATTACATGATACATATTAATAATTTAGTTTGTTAATGTCGTGATATAATTAACATGTAGTACATGTATGAGTATTTAATTCATCAAAAAAATTTAAAAAGAAAAGCAAGAAAGAAAATAGAAAAGTTCCTTCAAAAATAAAAAACAGAGCTGAGAGACGAGATGAAAAAAAGATCGGGGATGTTTTTCAGGGGAAAAAAAAATTCTTAAAAAATATTGTGTTGTGTTGTTAAGAGTTCAAACTAGACAGATGTATTTGTAATCAGTCTATATATTATTACTATTAGTTTCAAGTATGGTATAATTCTAACAAGCTATCAGTAGCAGTAAACATTTTTGGTGTATGCTTATTATTATTACTGTTTTTGTTCTTCAAATGCTAATGTTTCTCATCAATTTCCTTGTTCCTTCAAATACTAATGTTTCTCATCAGTTCCCTTGTTCCATCATGTGCTTGTTCATGAAATATAGATAATTGAGAGTGGGAATGCCAATGAAATAAAGGAGGAGGAGGCAAGTGAAGCTATACTTCATTTAGCCAAAGAGACGGAGGATTTGGCCTTAAAGGAGAGGGAATGCTTCAGCCCCATACTAAAGAAGTGGCACCTGACAGCGGCGGCGGTTGCAGCGGTGACACTTCACAACTGCTATGGAGATGTGCTGAAGCAGTACTTAAGTGGGATTTCAACATTGACAAATGATACGGTCGGAGTACTACAGAGAGCTGGGAAGCTGGAGAAGATGCTGGTCCAAATGGTGGTTGAAGACTCAGCAGAATGTGAAGATGGAGGCAAATCAATTGTTAGGGAGATGGTTCCTTATGAAGTTGATCATGTCATTTTGAACCTTTTGAAGAAGTGGATTGATGAGAGATTGGCCAAAGGAAAAGAGTGCCTTACCAGGGCAAAAGAAACAGAAGTAAGTCTTAGCTTATAAAAAGAAAATAAGTACTCATCTGTGATACAATTTAATTTAAATGTGGCGGGATTTCAATGGAAAGAAATAAAAAATAGCTTAGAATTGTACTTTAAACTTCTAATTTTGCATTCTTTTTGTATTTTGACGTGAATTTGATCGACTTTTAGTTTAGAAGTGTGTACTATCGATAGAAATATCCTACTATAAAAAGTTCCCAGATAAAAACGATAATTGGTCTTTTTTTTTTTTTTTTTTTTTGCTGTGGCAGACATGGAATCCAATGTCTAAATCAGAGCCATATGCACAATCAGCTGTGGAGTTAATGAGACTGGCTAAGGAAGCAGTGGATGAGTTCTTTGAAATCCCAATAGGCATCACTGAAGATTTAGTTCAAGATCTTGCTGATGGTTTGGAGAAACTCTTCCAAGAGTACACTACATTTGTTGCATCATGTGGTGAGTTTTTTTTTTTTTTTTTCTTTCATTAATGTGTACATTCCTACTATGCAAAATCAACGACATCGTGCAAAAAACATATTTACAAAAATCAATTTCAACAAATTCCACCATTAATTAAAATTAAAAGAATCTCGAATAAAGTATTTGAAGTTTGAACAAAGCAAAAGCGCACAGATGATACTAAACAATACCCATAAATTTTGTAATCTCACAACACTCAAGATTTAAACCGTGTTTTTTTTTTCTTTCATTAATGTTTACATTCCTACAATACATAATCAACAGCATCGTAAAAAATATATATATATATATATGCATATTTACAAAAATAAATTTCAACGAAATTTCACTAAGTAATTAAGAATCTCGGATAAGCATTTGAACAAAGCTAAGACGGACAACACACATATGTATAAACATCAATTTCAACAAAATTCCACCAATTACTCAAGAATCTCCGGCAAAATAAAGCAATATTTTTGTACCAAGTAGAAATATATATTCATACCACACTATTCCTTACTTTTCCCTACTTTTTTTCTCAGGCACCAAACAGAGTTATGTCCCCGCACTTCCTCCTCTAACAAGATGCAATCGAGACTCAAAGTTGCTCAAGCTATGGAAGAAAGCCACCCCATGTGGGGCCAACCTAGAAGAAATCTCTTACCAAAACGGAATGTCACCCAACGAGGGCCACCACCCACGCCCATCAACAAGCCGAGGAACTCAACGCCTCTACATCCGTCTCAACACGCTCCACTACCTTCTCTCTCATCTCCATTCCCTCGACAAATCCCTCTCCCTCTCCCCCCGAATCATTCCCTCCTCCCGAAACCGCTTCTCCAACGCCCGAAAACCGATCTCCACCGGCTTCGAACGCACTCAATCCGCCGTCCAATCCGCCGGCCAGCACGTCTCCGAATTGGCGGCCTACCGGTTAATATTCCTCGACTCCAACCCTGTCTTCTACGACAGCCTCTACGCAGGCGGGAACGTCGCCAACGCGAGAATTAAGCCCGCGCTGCGCATACTAAAGCAGAATTTAACTCTCATGGCTGCGATTCTCGACGATAGAGCTCAGGCATTGGCGATGAGGGAGGTCATGAAGGCCTCTTTCGAGGCCTTTTTGATGGCGCTGCTTGCTGGAGGAAGTTCTAGGATCTTTTTACGGTCGGACCACGAGATGATTGAGGAGGACTTCGACGCGTTGAAGAGGGTTTTCTGCATGTGCGGGGAAGGCCTTATTGCAGAGAGCGTGGTGGAGCGGGAGGCGGAGACGGTGGAAGGTGTTATAACCTTGATGGGGCAGTGCACTGAGCAGCTCATGGAGGATTTCAGCATTGTTACTTGTGAAACAAGTGGGATAGGGCTGATGAGTACTATAGGGCAAAAGTTGCCGATGCCTCCGACCACCGGGAGGTGGCACCGGTCGGATGCGAACACGATATTGAGAGTGATGTGCCATAGGAATGACATAGCGGCCAATCAGTTCTTGAAGAGGACGTTCCAATTGGCAAAGAGGAGATGAAGAAGAAGATAAAAGTTTTCATTGTGGTACATTTCTTGTTGTATTGACTTTTAACATGGGAAAAAAAGAATCGGAGGAAAAAAAAATGAGGTGAACATTTTGTGTAAAAAGAAAATTATAAATATTGTACACTTTTACTGGTAAATCTCATTAAGATTTTTGTTGGGGGTTTGAGAGATATGCATTGTACTAATCTGTTTTTGCTTTTGGGTATATTTCTTCTCTCATGCATGATTCTTGGAAATATATTTTGATCAAAGAAGTGAAGTAGTACTTCTGTATATATAAAGCTTGGATCATGGTGTATTTCTCAACCTAAGAAAACAAATTAAAGACCATGATATCATTTTGTTTCTTCACCATGACACAAAGGTTATTCATTTCTCTATTTTTATCTTCTCCTATTTCAAGCATTTCTGCCTCAGATATATGGTCATGTGTGTTGCAATGTCATTAATTCCATTTCCTAGCTTCTAGAATCTCTTTGGTGGTATTAGGATAGCTAAGTTTAACAGCTTGCATGAATAATTGGATTTGACCTTGTAGAAATTAACTCTAAAATTTATTTAACATTCTTTCCACAATAATCAACAAGAAATGCAAAAGTTGGAAAATTGTATGACTTCTATTGTTACAGATTTTATTTGGTTTAGATAAATCCCATTGTTAAGATCAAACCAGTACTGCTGTGTTTGTTACTTTTATATATGGGAGAAAAGAAGACCTATTGACTAAAGCATCATTTTCAAAAACCACGATTACAGGGGCCTAAACTTTTTTTTCTTTTCTTTGCTTTGGACAGTGAACTTTTACATGATGAATTCATAAACCACTATCACCCCTAAAAGGCTAATTATAGGCCTCTCTCTATAAAAGGCCTTTCACTAAAAAGAGCTTCCACCAACCAAGAACATGCCACAAAAGTATGAGTCAAAACTCCATTCTTTGACGTGCCACCTAACTGATCATTGATTATTTTGGTCACGATCCAACGCCCTTAGCCTCGTCGCTTTCAATTCTTCGGTGAGAACTTGAATCGAATCCGAAACCTCAGCTTTGTACTCATAAGACTGGGAAAGAAACAAGAAGAAGATGAAGTTTGAAAAGCTCAACAACGAAAGGAACGCGTAGTAATAATCAAGATGAGAGTCATTGAGGTTGTTGAGAATCCATCCATGGTGACCATTCTCCTTAGTAACATGTGAAACCGTTGAAAGAAGGAAACTACTAAGTAAGCTACCAACTCCTATAGTAGTCATTGAATATGAAGTCCCAAGGCTCTTCATATTTTCCGGCGCTTGGTCATAAAAGAACTCGATCTTTGCAACCTCTATAAAAGCATCGGCAACTCCCATTAGCACAAATTGTGGAAGCAAAATGAATATTGACAAAGGAACTTGGCCTGCATTTTGTACAACCCCATGTTCTCTGGCTACACTAAGTCTGTGTCTCTCGATAATTGAAGCGACTGCCATGAGTAAAGTGTGGAGAACCATTCCAATTCCCATTCTTTGAAGGAGAGTGATTCCTCTCGGGTTCTTGGTCCATTTTCGGATGATCTTGACGAAGAACCGGTCGTAGAGGACTATGCTGACAAGCATTGAAAAGGTAACAAAAGCGATTAGACTCGCAGGCGGGATTTTGAAGCTGCCAATTTTCCTTTGTAGAGTGGTTCCTTGCTTGACGAATAAAGTGTTTACTTGTGCAAGCATAACGCATGGTACGAAAGTGGAGACCAAGATTGGTAACATTCTTACCATTTGCTTGGTTTCTTCCACTTGTGTAACTGAACATAGCATCCATGAGCTGGTTGAGCCTGCTTTCACTGCAGCTTTGTTGAGGAACCTACAGTTTCACACAAATATGAGCTCAAATTCTTATGTTCTATATAATAACTTTAAAACAAGAGTCACTAAGAAAAAAAAGAAAAAACAACAAAAAAAAAACAAACAAAAAAAAGAGTATCACTAAACACAATAATCAAGTTATATTGATATTTAAATCTGCCCAACACTAATTAATTAGTGCATTGGGAATGAAAAGAAAATAAAATAAGAAAGTCCTTGGATTCAATCACCCCACAAGGGTGGAGTTAGACCATTTATTTCACCAATTTGAGTCATTATTCAAATTTTTTAGAGAGAAAGCGGGAAATAAGCTAAAACTTGAAATGAATTAAAATTAATAGACCAATAGTTTACATAAGTTAATAAATATGTCAAATTACTGTTTTTATCCATAACTTGTCTGGTTATGAACCATAACTTGACAAATTATTGTCCATAACTCACGGTTTTTGTCCATAACTTGTCTGCCTATGAACCATAACTTGACAAATTTGTCCATAACTTGTTAAGTTACGGCCTATTAATTTCTATAACTAAAAATTGGCCTATATACTTTCTTAAGCTTTTCATATTTGCCTATTTTCTACTATTTCTGAATTTTTTATTATATTTGTTTACTCTCACAAAAAATAAATTTCTTTTTAAAATTATAAACCAAACAGGCCGTTAACTTGATTTTTCAAAGAATTAGTAAATTACAGATTACCACTCTAGTGTGTCTAAATTTTTTTATATATATATATATATATATATATATATAGAATATCCTTACCATTATGTTTTGTGAGAATATATAGTATAATATAAATTCGAGTCACACATCATCTTGAAATACACATAAAACAGTGTTGATGAATGTTATTGTATATTTTGACTATTGAACACACCCTACAGAAACAAAACAAAACAAAGAAAATCAAAGAAAGACAAAACAAAAGTCTTCTACACATCTATAATCACTACTACAATTTGGGCTATTTATGACGACAATTGTCGTCGCAAATAAGTGAATATTGACGGCGACATGTCGTCACAAATATTTTTGTAAAACTGAAAACATATTGTCGTTGCTAAAACCTCACTAAACACAATAATCAAGCAAATAGATTTGCTTGGCACCAGATCTTGTCTGGCGCGAACATTTAGCGCCAAAATAACATTATTTGCAATGACATGTCGCCACAAATAATTAATTATTTGCAACAACACATGTCGTCGCAAATAAAATTTAATTTATTTATTTTCCCCCGAGCAAAAATGATTATTTTGGCAGGTGACAAATGTTTTTTGCGACAACATTAATATGTGTCGTCGGAAAAAGTGATTTTGTATTCGCTCAGTAAAATAAAAGGTAGTGACAAACTTATTTCTTTTTTTATATTTAACATAACATATTATACTATTTTTATTCATTTTTATTTCATTTACATTTGCATGCTTAGATGGAGGTGCAAATAACCACGTAGATGACACAGTTTGCTGGGGAAGGTTCATCCATGGTGGTCAATGAGGAGGGGATTATGTCCCAAGTCTTGAGAAAGCGTAGAGGACACACTAAGGGTTTGAGACCGACACTGCCACGGAGGAATCGTTCAAGCGCTTCCACCTCATCATTTGCTTCGCAATCGAACGGGTCATCTTCGGTTAATTTGCCCCAGCATGTACAAAACTGGCTGAACAACCTCTACATCGAGCAATGCAACATGTTCGACAACCAGCAGATCATGATGGAAGTCATGCGCTCGATGAATCCCAACATCAACTTCTTGCCAGTTAACCGTCCCCAACCGTTGGCTCCTCCGTCGCCTGAGCGAAACGAAGAAGACGAGAATGAAGACAATGATGCTGCTAATTTAGGAGATTAAAATATATGTTTTTATTTTTCTTATTATCAATACTTTTTAGTATTTCTTGATTAATTTACTTTTTAAGACTTATTTTATTATTGTGTTGACTATTTTATATTTATTATATTGTTCTATTTTATTATTAAATTTTCTTCAAATTTATATCTTTATTAATTAATATTATTAGAAAAGTACGGAAAAAAAGAAAATACTATTTGCGACGACATATCTAAAGCGTCGTCGTAAATAGTTTACATTACTAGCAATGACGGTTTAGTTGCAAAAGGTTTAAACACTTTTGCGACGACATTATGTCGTCATAAATACGGCATGACACGTAATCATCAACGACATATTCGACGGAACATTCGTGACGACTTATTCGCGACGACTGTCGTCGCTAATATATTTACTACGACATTTCAAAACTTTGTCGTCGTAAATATACCATTTGCGTCTAACTTTTTGCAGCGACTAATTTGTAATGGCATGCCGTCGCAAATATAATTACCGACGATAACTTACTCTTTTGCGACGACATTTAGTCGTTGCAAAGAAGTTTTTTTTGTTGTAGTGAATTGCATTTAATTAACCTTATAGAGAGCTTTAACTCCATTAGTATATTTCACTTCTACATATGCCAGGATATTAATTATCCAAAATCAATTATGATTTGTGTTATTAATTATACTGAAGGCGTTCCAAGGTTTACCCAAAATATATATATATATATATATATATATATATCCTTTCAAATGTATACACACACACACACACAGAGACAAACCTTAATGTTGGGGTAGAATCAATTCTGTAATTTCCCTTCTTGCTATACACTGCGGAGTCAAGCTCATAGAGTTCTTTTTGATCATTAGGAAGAGGCACTCTCCATTTCCTAACGGAAGCCAAAAGGACTTGAGCCATTCTTGAAAAGGGACTCCCAGTGGGAACTTTATGCCTATAAAATGGTGTCCCGGACACAAAT